>JAQPPZ010001150.1:3890833-5362500 GCA_028583015.1 Wollemia nobilis | reverse complement strand
CTCCACCTTAGGATCCCACCTTCAAGATGGTAATATTACGCATGCTAGACTCCCTTTTGCAGATATTAGCTCCTGCTCAAGGTAAGGGCTCCCTAGAAATTACCACTTAATCTTAGAGAGGAGAGACAATTTCTTGCTTTGGGGCAATTTCCATTAAAGACAAGCATCTGACCCCCTTCCCACATGTGGCACAAAACCTTTAGGGGAGGGGTATGCCCTGCATACATCCAACTTCAATATATAGTCCAACATGCGGTATTTTTACCACTAAATATCCGTCACCACTAAATAGATCTCAAGGGAAGGGCGCCCTAGTAGTTACCACTTAATCTTGGAGAGGAGAGACAATTGCTCGCTTTGGGGCAATTTTCATTAAAGACGAGCATTCGATCCCCTTCCCACATGTGGCACAAAACCTTTAGGGGAGGGGTATTCCCTGCATACATCCAACTTCAATATATAGTCCAACATGCGATATTCCTTGGGGTTGTGCCCCAAGGAATATCTTATTTCAATAATACCCTCCACCTGGAACCTACACCTGCTCTCTTTTCAGAGCTCTAATTAAATTAAAAGGCTTCGCCCTTTAAAATAGAGCCCCTTTTAAGAACCTGAGAATAACATACACCCAACAGCACAACCGTACAAGACACAGAGCTTCCAACCACACCAAGGGATGCTTAGAAGGGGTTACCACACCGCCCCCCTCTCTATTTTGAGGCAGCAACCCCCGGGCTATAGATAGAGATAAACTTGCGAGAACCCCTTTTAATAGAATAAGGCAAGAGTTCAAATCCAATCATATTTATAGAGGAGAGAGAGGAAACCCTTTCTATTTACGAATGGTGAAACCTTAAAATTTGAAACCTTTCTATAACGTATTCCTCTTTAGGAAAATTTTAAAGGGGAATCCAGGCTGGGTGAGCCCCAGGTTTGCCTTTTAATTGAGAGAGGAGAGAGCCTTTAAAGGTTATAGATAGAGAGCTATCCTCTCCTCTCTAAAGTAGATAGATAGATAGATAGAGAGGATTTGGATTACAAGCAAGCAAGCAAGGAAAACCATGCCAGGAAGCATTATTTTCTATTTACGAGCAAGCAAGGAAAACTAGGAAAATGCAGGCTTTTTTTTTCAAGAGGATGCAACCCCTCCCCTCTATTTCAAGAAAGTTGGATGGTGTCTTATTTGCAAGAAAGCGAGCCCTCTACCAACCGACCAACCCATTTTCAATTGGTTTTGTTTACAAGCGAGCCCTCTACCAACCAACCCAACCACCCTTTCTATCTACAACCTTTAAAGGAAAACGAACCAACCCAACCTTTTAATTTAAAGGTTCTATTTACTACCAAGCAACGAAAACCAACCCCTTTAGAAAAGGCGAGGGGCCAACCAACCTCATTTATAGAAAGGTGCCCTCTCTATTTTAAAAAGGGGGGCGGGTCGATCTCAAAGGAAAAACCCTCAGAAACCCTTAGAAGAAGAAGATCAAATTTTTAAGTCGGGTGAAAAAGAGAGGGCGGTTGCTTCCCCGGATTAAAGGCTCATTATCGATGTTCCCCGACTATCTCTTGCAGTGGAATAAAGAAGGTTCCCTGGAGTTTACCAAATATACCAAAGAAGAATAGCTCCCGGTGTTCGGTGTTTTTTGGGGTTCCCCTTAAGGTAGGGAGGTGTTTTTAAGGGGTATAGGTGATGCTGTTCCAAAAGCTTTTAAAAACTTGTGGATGCTTTTTTTTAAGAGAGCTACCAGATAGATAGAGGACACTAAAGATCATTGAAATTCAGACCGACGAGGGCTCGCCTTCAACCTGCCCCTCTTCGCTCCACCTTGGTGTGCTTTCGTTGACATGTCAAGAATCTATCTGTCATTCATGGTTCCCGAGTCTGGGAAGAATCCATGATCAAACACCTTTAATATAATATCTCTGGGACCTACTGCTGATTCTGATCAAACACCTTTAATATAATATCTCCGGGACCTGGCAGCAGATCAAGCTTAGATGGGGATGGAAGGCAGCATATCAAGCTTAAATAGGGATGGGAGGTTATTCCACCTCCTGGTGGTGATGAATCAGTCTGGCCTTGACCTGTGTGATTGATTCCCGCTAGCTCAGGTTTGAGGCAGTCATTGATTGCGGCCAATGCCATCCCCTTTTTAGATAGAGAGTGTCTATGATTGTGATGGAAAGAATCGGTTCAGAAATTTGATCAATGCGGAAATGGAATTCGATGGTCAGGGGATAAGGTCGATAATGAAATGAGGAAAGGCCCTTTTAATTCCAAGCATTCGATCAACTGACTTTTTTAAAGAGCTTTCCTTTATATCTTAAGAGGTCATCGTTATAATGAAAAGGTGGGAGGGGGCAGGCTCTCTATCTATAACGAGTCGAGTTATTATATCAAAGGGCAAGGATAGAGAGCTCAAATATAGAGAGGAGGGTAGAGAGCGTTCCTCTCCCCATCATCGGATCGGTCGAGAACCCGTCCTATCTCAAGGTCCCATGCTCCCCTGAACAAATAAAGCATGTAGGTCTCTCTAAATGAATAAAGAAGTTCGAGTTCATACTCCTTCAAGGATTAGGCTTTGCCAATCCCCAGGGTGTGTCGGGATATTCTGTTGCATTGACTATTCATTATTCAATTCATTCGAACCTTTATAAAATACCTTTATATTATATGGGTAGGGGCGCTTTTAAAAGCTCTTAAAAGCTCTCCTTAGGCCTTTTCTCCTCTCCCTTTTTTTGGAAATAGAGAGGTTTTGAGAGAGAAGAAAGAAACGCTTTCCCCTACCCCTTTTAAAATAGAGAGGCTCCCCTCTGTTTTAAAAAAGCCCTTTTAAATTAAATTAAATTAAATTAAAGGTAGCGTGGAATCTGGGCAACAACTTTTTGAAAATAGAGAGGCGAAAATAGAGGAGCTTTTTTAGCGCGTTTGTTCAGCCCCCTCCCCACTCTTCAAAAGAGGGCTGGGTTCGAGCTTCGCGTCCTTGTTCAAAAGCTTTTTTGGTATACTATGACAAAGGTGATTCGAGTTGGTGGGATGGGCTTCCTCCTCGGACAAGCACTTCGGACGTAGAACCGGGTCGCGCTGCTTGCTTGACGCATCGTATCTCTCTCACTTATTAGCCATACGATAGGGCAGGTACGGGCAAGGGGTAGAGGGTAGGAATAATGGTATGGGGTGAGCTTACTTAGGCAATGAGGCTACCATCCATTGCTAGTGCATGGGGTCCGGCCATTCATGCAACAAGCAGAAGCAGTTTGTCCTTCCCAATGCAGCCCCGTCCCCACTATTCATTCAAGCCTCGGGGCAGGTGCGCAACAACCCATTCATTGGAGCTTGAATAAATAGTAGTACCTACTCTCTCTTCATTCACTGGTCTAGAGCCCCCAATACTCTTCCAATCATGCATGTGTCTGTCTCTCAAATAAGACCCGGGCTTGAGTCAGTAACAAGTGAGCAAGTGATCCAGCCATCATCAATCTCTCTCTAGAGGACTCACCTAGTAGAAGAGGTAAATGACTTGGATCTTACATGTATGTTTGGTCCAGTGTTCTTGACAAGCGTCGCAAAAAAAAATTGCTTTATTATATAAGTGGAAGAGCCCACTATTCCGAAAGACGATGATAAGCATAGGCAGAGGGATGCATCATCTGAACAGTTACATCAATATGGATGGGCCGTGTGAGAAATTCCAAGAAACATGGCCTCCATTCGGAAAGCAACAATAATAATAGTAAGGGTGAGCATTGAAATAATAAAGGGCCTATCGAGGATCAAATTCATGTCTATAGGGCTTAGTAGGCTTCTAATAGATTGATATTGAATGCACTCCCTCCCACACCTTAGTTGCACTGCCTCTAGTATATAAAGAAGTATAGACCCCTTACTATACCATTACTACAATGGAGGATCATACTCTTCTAATAGGGAAGGGCCCCCAATGCTTCTATCTATCCAGATGGGCTGATAAGATGCTTCTCTATTTTGTTAGTCGGTGGATGATCAGACCTTCAATGAGAATATTCAATGGGATGATAAGAGCTTCTATTCCCCCTTAGTTGGATGATGGGTGAGGGGAGGTGGGCATGCTTTGTAGAAATAGGTAGTAGGGCTCTGCTCCGCCCCCTTCTTCTCAGTGTCTCGATTGAATGAACCAAACCCCTTATTCAATAGACTCGGTCCGTGGTGCACCTTTAATGGATGGCGGATCCTAGAGGCTATGCTTTTCTCAAATCAAATTTTCTCAAATCAACGACCAGTGCTTTTGAAATCCAGAGGCTATGCTTTTATTGAGAGGCAATCCAAAATAAAGGTTGAGAGGTAATCCAAAATCAAGGTCCAGTGCTTTTGAAATCCAGAGGCAATCCTTTTCTCGAGAGGCTATCTTTTTTCAATGTCGAGTGCGCCTATCTCTATTTTGGAGAAAGTAAGCAGGCCTTTCTCTCAAATCAAGGTCAAGTGGATTATGGGAGACAAAATGTTGATGAATGATGCCATGACTTGATAGAAATATGGAGAACTCATTACTGCAGTATTCCTCCCCATTATCTGTGCGAATTTTCTTGATTTTATAAGAGGCCTGGTTTTCAACTAAGGCTTTGAAGACTTTAAAGTGGGATAGAACATCACTTTTATATTTTAGGAGGTCGACCCAGGATATTCTAGAAAAGTCATCAATAAATGTTAGAGCATACTTTGCTCCTTTGAAATAAGGTTCTGGAAAAACATCAAGCCACTATGGATTAATTCTAGAGGGGATGAGGCTTTTAGAGAACTACTTGGATGAAAAGGATCTTGATGTTGCTTTCCAAGAGCGCATCCAATAACACTGAGTTCCCAACACCTAATTTTGGGATAAAAACAAAAAAAAATTCCCTGGCTATCCTGTTGTAAATCTGGAAAATTTCTCTGGTAGACTAATAGACTGTAAATCTGGAAACTTTCCCTGCCCATCCGCCAGTAAATCCAAAAACTTTCTCTGTTTAGCCTCTTCATAATTAGACTCCATTCCTAACAATATCCCACTTGGAGACTAATTCCATTGCACCATACTACAACCAAGGACTGAAAAATTCTCATCATGGCCTCTTATTCCTTAAGGCCAACTGAAGTTGAGCAAAAGCTCAACTTTTATCTTGACACCACTTTTGTAAGCATATCAACAGAATTTTGTGATGTGTGAACTTTCCCTAATTTCAAAGATCCATCTTCCACTACTAATCTAATGAAATGATACATGAGTTTGATGTGTTTAGTTTTTGAATGGAATGCCGAATTCTTCGCAAGGTGTATAGCACTCTAGCTATCACTCCACAACCTATTATCCTCTTGCTTCTTCCCCAGTTCTTCCATTAGTCTTTGCAACCAAACCATCTCTTTGCTTGCTTCTATAGCAACAACATATTCAACTTCAATGGTTGAAAGGGCAACTACGTGTTGGAGTTTAGAAATCCAACTAACAGCTCCTCCTCCTATAGTAAATATGTAGCCAGTAGTGCTCCTTCCACCATCAATATCACCTGCCATATTAGAATCTACAAAACCTTTCAAGCATATATTAGAGCCTCCAAAATTCAAAGAATAATTTGAAGTTCCTCTCAAGTACCTGAGTATCCATTTTACCGCTTGTCAATGTCCTTTTCCAGGATTACTCATAAATCTACTCACTACTCCCATTGCGTGGGCAATGTCTGGTCTTGTACAAACCATTGCATACATCAAGCTTCCAATCGCTGATGCATAGGGAACCTTAGCCATATGCTATTTTTCCTTTTGTGTCTTTGGACACAAATATTTGGTGAGTTTGAAATGCTTTGCCAATGGAGTAGCAACAGACTTTGCATTGTTCATGTTGAATCTCTTAAGCACTTTTTCAATGTATTCTGCTTGTGACAATTTTAGAGTGTGACTCTCCTTGTCTCTTGCTATCCTCATACCAAGGATTTGTTTGGCTTCTCCCAAATCCTTCATGGCAAAGGATTTAGCCAACTTCTTCTTGATCATGTTTATATCTTGCATATTTGTTCCTGCAACTAACATGTCATCCACATACAATAGCAAAATAACATAGTTACCATTTCCAGTTTGCTTAAAATATACACAGTGATCACTTTGACATCTTTCAAACCTTTGATTAGCCATGAACTTATAAAATTTTAAATACCACTGTCTAGGAGCTTGTTTTAACCCATACAAGCTCTTTTTCAGTTTACATACCCAATCCTCTTTACCTTTCACCCGAAAGCCTTCTCAGTTGGTGCATATAAATTTCTTCCTCCAAATCACCATGAAGAAATGTCGTCTTCACATCCAATTGCTCCGGATACAAATTTTCTATAGCTATAAGACTCAAAATAGCTCTAATAGAGGTCATTTTTACATCTGGAGAAAAAATCTCATCAAAATCAATACCTTTTTTCCGAGCGAATCCCTTGACCACTAGTCTTGCTTTGTATCTCTTATGCCCTTCATTCTCCTCTTTAATCCTGTAAACCCATTTATTGGTCAAAGCTCTTTTACCTTTGGGTAGCTCAACCAAATCCCAAGTTTGGTTGTGGAATAAAGAGTCCATTTCTTCATTCATTGCAAGCTCCCATTTATTCCTGGTATCCATCTGTAATGCTTCCTAAAAAAATTCTGGCTCACTAGCATTAGTATACAAAACATAATCAGAGAAACATTGAGGAATTTTACTTATCCTGGTTGATCGTCTAACAACACTTTCTGGAGATTGAGGTGCTTGTTGCTGCTGCTGTACATTTTGATCTTCTACCACTTTTGGAGTTACCTTTTCTATGTGTCCATCAAGGTCTATGTATTCAGTAATTTCCTCTTTCTGTTTCTTTCCTTGCAACCGATCTTTATACAAGTTTTTTTCATTAAATATGACATCCCTACTTCTAATGACTTTTCGGTTATCACAATCCCATAATGTGTAACCCATGCCATCAATACCGTAACCAATAAAATAGCACTTTTGGGCCTTAGCATCTAACTTATTTATGTTCTCTTTGTCTATATGCATAAAAGCCTCACATCCAAATACCTTAAGGAAAGAATAATTTACTGGTTTACCTATCCAAAGCTCTTCCGAAATTCCTCCATCCAAGGCAGTAGACGGTCCTCTATTAATCAGATATACTGCAGTATCAAAAACATGAGCCCATAAAAATAATGGTAAGCCTGCATGTATTCTCATGCTCCTAGCATGCTCCATGATGGTTCTATTCATTATTTCTGCAACCCCATTTTCTTGAGGTGTTCTTGGAACTACCTTGATTCTTCTAATTCCATTTTTAGAACAAAACACATCAAATTATCTACTGCAATATTCTCCACCATTATCCGACTTTAGACACTTTAACCTTTTTCTAGTTTCATTTTCAACTAATGCTTTCCAATTCTTGAAGGTATTAAAAACATCACTTTTATTCTTAATGCAATATATCCATGTTTTCCTTGTTGCATCATCAATAAAAAGTACATAGTAAGAAGAACCTCCAAGAGAAGTTACCTGAGCTAGGCCCTAAACATCTGAGTGCACAAGCTCCAATTTCTCTTTCTTCCTTTCCTTGCCATCCTTGAGAAATCTAACTCTCTTTGCTTTACCATAAACACAATCCTCATAGAATTCCAAATCAATCTCTTTTAACTTAGGCAATAACTTTCTTGAATGTAAAATCTCCATACCTTTTCCCCTCATATGGCCAAGTCTTTGGTGCCACAAAGATGCACTCTCACCTGTAGAAACTAAATTCATGGAGCAGTGAGAAAAATCAGTAAGTAAATAAAGAGTACCCACCAATTTACCTCCAGCTACTATCCAAGAATTTTCTCCGAATGCAACCGTGTATCCTTCACCATCAAGCTTACTTGCCGATATAAGATTTCTCTTTAAATCTGGTATGTGTCTCACCTCTTTAAGATCCCATTGACATCCATTTGGGAATTTAATCAAAATATTTCCAATACCCACGATTTTACATGGTTGGTCATTTCCCAACAGAACCTGTCCATAATCTCCAGAAACATAATCTATGAAGTATTCCTTATGTGAGATAGCATGGAATGAAGCACCACTATCAATTACCCAATAATCACTATTTCTATCAAGAGATAAGATTAAAGCATCTTGTAGAATTTGTCCAGGAGAAGTGTTACCATTATTATCATTACCTTCATTTCCATCACCCTTTCTTTGCCAACAGTCCTTCTTGAGATGACCCTTTTTGCCACAGTGCCAACACTGTAGCTTTTCTTTTCCACGTGATTTGGATCTGCCTTTGGATTTGCCACAATGTGAACTCTTGCCTCTTTCTCTTCCTCTTCCTCTATTCTCAACAGTTAAGGCGGTGCTAGATGATTCTCCTATGGTTTTTCTTCTCATGTCCTCACTGAGTATCACACCAACCACATCATTAAATTTTAATTTATTTGAACTCGAAGCAGAGTTACTTACCGCCATTACCAAACTGTTCCAACTTTTTGGAAGAGAGCATAAGATTAATAAGGCCCTACGCTCATCATCAAAATCCAATCCTACTGAATGCAATTTATTAGTGACAGTATTAAATTCATTTAAATGATCATGCACAGATCCTCCTTCACTCATTTTCATGTTAAATAACATGTTCATTAAGAATACCTTATTTGATGCTGATGGTTTCTTATACATCTTGGCCAACTTATCCATGACTCCCTTGGTAGTCTTTTCATCGGAGATGTTGAAGGCTACGGTGGCTCCCAAGCACAACCTCATAGTACCCAATGTCTTTCTATCAAGGAGACTCCACTCCTCATCAGACATAGTTGAAGGTCTCTCTGTTTTCCCCTCAAGAGGTAAGTAAAGATCCTTTTGGTACAAGTAATCCTCCATCTGCATCTTCCAGAATTGAAAGTTCTGGCCATTGAATTTTTGAACTCTAAACCTCCCTTCTTCCACCATTGCTCCCACTTGATCCAAAAATTCTCCTTCTGTCAACTGCACCCAACAAAACAACCGCTCTGATACCACTTGTTGGGGTAAATCACTATATAAAATATAGAAAAGCAATTATAGTGTTTCAAACTTTAACATTAGAATTAACAAAATAAGACAAACACACAGTAGAAGAGACAATGATTTTAACGTGGTTCACCTAATGTGGGTTACATCCACCGAGAATTTTCAGTCCTTCTTTCTCAATCCAAGCAATAGAGGGTTACAACCTACAACAAACATCTGCTGTAATTTCCTCTCTATATTTACAAGGAATCAACACAGTAATTTTCATTGTATACTCTATTTTTCCTCACAACTATATATAAGAAAAAAACAGAAAAAAATTGCTTTTCTTAATACATTCCAAGATTAACACTAAGTTCTCAGCACCTAATTTTGGGATAAAAACAAAAAAACTTTCCCTGGCTGTCTTGTTGTAAATCCAAAAACTTTCTCTGGTAGACTAACAGACTGTAAATCTGGAAACTTTCCCTGCCCGTCCTGCAGTAAATCCAAAAACTTTCTCTGTTTAACCTCCTCATAATTTGACTCCATTCTTAACATACCAACTATGTGAAATGCCTGTTCCATTATGGCATGGGAGAGACCGAATTCGTGGAATGGAAACGAAGATCCTCTTTTATAAGGTTGGAAATATGATTCCCTTCCCCGAGACTTTTAAGGTCGAGGACCTTAAGAAAGCCTTCCAACACTATTGCATGGAGAAGACATCCACTTTTATTAATTTGATTTAGTAAACCAAATAACTTGATTGAAAGAGTACCCAATTTTTATTATTGATATTTTTATTTTCAATTATTGTGATGAGTAATATATTAAAAAATAATAATTTTATATTCAGTCCATAAAAAATATTATGTGTATGTATAAAATTTTATGTCCATATAGTTTAATTCACACCCTAGTCTACGATATATGTAGCACAAGTCACAACTTTACCCCTAAAATAATTCTCTATATACTTTAAATGTCACATACATCATTCCATCAAACATGACTGATTTCTTTGAAAGTTCAAAGGTGTCAATTCAAACACGAACTTAAAAACTTGATAACTAAGGATCAACCCAATAAATTCCGCGTCTTTGCGGTCTTCCTGACTTGAATGACATTGGCCTGTCAAATAAACCCCATAAATTCCACACCTTCTCCGTCATCCTGACTTGAATGACTTTGGCCCGTCAAATCAACCCCATAAATTCAGCGTCTTCCACACTGGAATGACTTTGGCCTCGCGTTGGAGAGGAATTCATCTGGCCGCAATCGTCAAACCATAATTTTAATGACTATTAACGTTCTCAACGGCTTCCCTTGATGTGTTTGACGGGCTGTCACTTCTCATTCTATCTCTACAATCTGTAATCAAGCCATCTTTTATATCATATTTACTAGCATTTTGTGGAACTTGCATTGCAACGACAATACAATTTTATTTTTATTTTTTAGTGACTTTCAAGTATAGAGTTTAATTCGTAGGATTGTTCTTTACGGCTTATAATTATAATTAAAGTCATATACAATTATAATTAAAAGATTTCAAATTCTCATTAAAAGAAAACAGTGCAATTTTCTTTTTTCCCTTATCTAAATAGACTAAAATAATAATAAATTATGAATTTTAAAATATTTTCAGTTAAAATCATAAAGATTTTAAATTTTCATCTAAAAGAAATATCTTCAGAAAAACCAACCAAAAAAGTTAAGTTTACTACCACAACAAACTACTCCGGTTTGGTATTGCGTCCAAACGATGACAGTGAAAAATATACATTACTCCATTCCAGTCACCTATCCTAGCTGCAGGTAGCAGGCTAGGCGCAGCCACCCATTTTCTTTTTACTTGACGTGCACGCTAGAAATACGCGTAGAATTATTGACAAAGGTTTTCATTGGCTAAGAGACCATTGGATAAGAGATTCAGATGCGGAGGAATCCGAGGGACGATTGGTTAAGAGACTAAGCTGCGGAGGAATATACACGCAGAGGCTGAGGCGTGCGGTGCGGTGTTCAAGAATCAGAAGTTCTCCTAGTCTTTAAAAAAAGTTGGTAAATGTCTCAGAGGATTTGTTTAATTTTAGCTCATGGGTGAATGGAACCGATTGTTGCGAATGGGACTGGATACAATGCGATCCTTCCCTTCACGGACACGTTGTCTCCCTCAGCCTCTGCGTGTATATTATGGAAGATCATCATCCCTATCCTTCTTTTGAAGGAGGTCTTATTCAAGAGTTTACAAGTCTTAGACATGTCCAATAATTTGCTTACAGGGACCATTCCCCTTACCTTTCATTTAGATGGTCTTGCTAGCAAATAACAGCCTGCATGGAAAGTTCCCCATCAGCTTAACTAATCTATCTGATCTTGCAATACTAAATTTGGCGAACAACCATTTTGAGGGAACCGTGCCAAAAGAGTTGGGCAGATTGGTGAATTTAGAATCACTTCTTTTGCAGAATAATAAGCTGCATGGCTTGTTTCCTTTGTCACTAACAAAGTGTACCAAGTTGCGGGTGCTCAGTCTTGGAGACAATGGCTTTGTTGGGAAGATTCCATCACAGATTGAGAATCTTTCATTGTTACGAATTCTTTTGATGAGAAGAAATGGCTTTGGTGGCAGCATTCCTTCTGAAATTGGTCTACTGAAATATCTGCGTGTGTTGGACCTCTCTTCCAACAATCTATCAGGATTGGTACCGCAAAGCTTTTTCACGCTACAAGCTATGACCGTAATAAGTGACGACTACTCTGTGGAGAACCTATATGATGTTTCAGAGTATTTAATTACTTATGGCTATGTTGAAATTCATAAAACCGTCGAGGACGATGCAGTTGAACTCACCACCAAAGGTCTTGGCCTACAAATACATTTATTCTGCTATGGCATATATAGATCTATCAAACAATTACCTGAGTGGGGATGTTAATGCTATTGGGAACTTGAAAGGCTTGATGTTTCTAATTCATTAGGAGCTCGGTTCTCTAAACTATTTGGGGGTGTTACGCCTTTCCTACAATAATCTCTCAGGCAGAATTTCGCAAGACGGTCACATGACCACATTTATGTTGGAGTTTGATTGTTTTCTATTATTAGTACGTTTTTCTATTTTTATGGGACAATATTCCTTGACAAGTTGTAATAGGTAATATTTAGGTGGTTTGGTGTGATGTTGTGAACATTTGATTCTCATATATTTGTTTTCTTTACCCACTTGGAAGATTCGTCCTCTCTTTTATTAACTTGGGAGATTCGTCAGTTACATTCCCAAGCTATATATTGTAATGGATTATCATGAATCTAGCTCACATGTGGTATCAGATTTAGGTTTGAGAGAAACCTTGCTAATTGTTTTTAAGAAATTTTTTTGTCTTGTTTCAAGACGGCGTGAGCGAGGGTATTTGCAGTCATCCCTGTACAAATCTTCAGAAGGGCAAGCAATGTTTTTAAGGGAAAGGGAAATCAAGTGAAGAAACTAAGAGGGAAAATTTCAGAGACATCAGAGGTAATCAGAGAGATTGCCACGGTTACTTTCGCGGTAGCGTTCACCATCACAAGGAAGCAGGTCAGGAGACGTAATATTTTCTCTAGTCGCGTCCGAGATTCGAGGCTTTGGAAGTAGCAACGCGGAGTCCGACCCGACCTATTCTCTAGGTTTTAACACTTTGCGGGAAATGATGACTGTGCAAGTTGTTTGGGAAGATATTTGAATAAATATTTCCCATTTTATTAGTACGTTATGTTCTTTGTATCAAAATCTAAACATCCTTGTCCCATTCACTTGATACTTCTTCGTGTGAAGCTCCTTTAACGTTCGAGCTTGTAATATTTATCAAAATGTATTATGATGGATGTCTGATTAATGTCAAAACTGATTGATAGTTATCGCTAAAAAAAAACTAACTGATGTGCACATCAGCACGTGTTTTTGTGATTATTGGAATTCAGTGCTTTCTACTGCATTTGAAGAACAATTATTGAGATTGAAAGTCCACTAGTGAGTAAGGAAGGAGCTACACCATTGCTTTGTAAAAATGGCAAATGGCAACATTAATGTCCCAGTCCCATAATTCAAAGGAGAGAATTATGACTACTGGTCCATTCGAATGAGGCACTTGCTCATTAGCAAAGGTGCTTGGGAGATTGTGGAGGATGGCTACACAGAGCCAACCGATTGGAGTACTGTTCCAGCTATCGATAGACAAGCAATAAGAGAGGCACAAAAGAAGAATAGTCTTGCAATATTCTACTTGCAAACAACCTTGGATGAGAGCATTTTCCCAAGGATTGCAAGTTGTGCATTAGCCAAAGATGCATGGCAAGCTCTAAAAGAGAGCTATGAAGGCAACACTCAAGTCAAGCAAGTGAGATTGCAAACTCTAAAAATGAAGTTTGAAAATCTCAGGATGAAGGAAAATGAAATGGTTGGAGACTATTGCATGAGAGGCAAAGCATGTGTTGAAAAAATGAAGACTCTTGGTGAAGAAGTGAATAATGAAGTCATTGTAAAGAAAGTGTTGATGACACTTTTACCCAAATGGAGCCAAGCATCCATTGTAATTGAGGAGAGTAAGGACTTGACTACTCTCACATACGATCAACTCATGGGCTCCTTAATGTTCCATGAGGAGAGATTCTCTTCAACTCCAAATGTTGGGGGAATGGAAGAAAAAGCATTTGCATCCAAAGAAGGTGAATCTAGTTCAAGAGGAAGAGGCCAAGGAAGAGGCCGATGGAGAGGAAGAGGTAGATCTTCTTCAAGAGGTAGAGGTAGTTTTTCTCCAAGAGGAGGAAGAGGTGGCTTCCAAGAAAGAGGAAGAGGTAGCTCTCACGAAAGAGGAAGAAGTGGTTATCAAGGAAGAAGTAACAAGCAATGTTACTATTGTAACAAGTATGGGCACTTTGAAAAGATTGTATATTGAAAGCATCACATGGAGGCAGAAGCAATAATGCACACTATGGTGAGGAGGAGGACTCATCAATTTTGTTTTTGTCATATGGAAAATCTGATCAAAATATGAATGAGACATGAATTCTTGATACCGGATGTTCCAATGACATGACCGACAAGGAGGAGTTGCTATCTACAATTGACAATTCCTACAAGTCCAAGATCAAGCTTGGAGATGATAAAGCATTGCAAGTTGAAGGCAAAGGAACCATGGAGGTATAAACTAATGAAAGTAAGAAGAAAGTGACTGATATTTACTACACTCCAAATTTAAAACATAATTTGTTGAGTGTTGGGCAAATCATGGAAAATAATTTTAAGCTTGTGTTTGAAAACAATAAGTGTGAGATTTTTGATAAGAATCATGGGCATAGGCACGTCACTACTATTCCCATTACCAAGAATAGATTGTTTCCTCTAAAATTTGGCAAAGAAAAGAATGATTTTGCATGTGCAGCCATTGATAGCAAAAGTTGGCTATGGCACTTAAGATTTGGCCATGTAAATTTTCCTAGTTTGAGGAAAATGGTTTCTCAAGAGATGGTATATGGGCTACCTAAAATTGATGATAAAAAAGGTGTGTGTGAAGGATGTGCTTTGGGCAAGCACTCAAGGATGAATTTTCCAAAAGGTAAAGCATGGAGAGCCACTTATCTCCTTCAATTGGTGCATTCCGATATTTGTGGGCCAATGCAAACTCAAAGTATTGGTAATAATTCATACTTTCTCACCTTCATAGATGATTTTTCAAGAATGTGTTGGGTTTATCTTTTGAAGACAAAGGATGAGGCATTTGATTGTTTTAAATATTTTAAAAATCATGTTGAAAATCAAAGTGGGCACTATGTAAAATGTTTAAGGACTGATAGGGGAGGAGAATTTTGTTCAAATGAATTTCTTCAATTTTGTAAATATTGTGGTGTTAGAAGGCAACTCACAGCTGCTTACACACCACAACAAAATGGTGTGGCTGAGTGTAAAAATAGAACAGTGGTAAATATGGCAAGAAGCATGCTACAAACAAAGAGGTTAACTAATATGTATTGGGATGATGCAATAAGGAATTTCATTTATATTTTGAATAGAAGTCCTACTTCTAGCTTGGATGGCATCACTCCATATGAAGCATGGTATGGAAGGAAACCAACTGTAAGTCATTTCAAAGTTTTTGGTTGCTTGACTTATGCACATGTTCCTGATGAAAAAAGGAAGAAGTTAGATCCCAAAAGTGAAGCATGCATATTCCTTGGGTATTGTTAAAATACCAAAGCATATAGGATCTTTAATCCAAAGACACACAAGGTTGTCATGTCTCGAGATGTGATTTTTTATGAAGAGGAGTTTATGGTCATCAAAAAGGCCATATTGAGAAGTCAAAACCTGTTTTGACTGGTGGTATTATTGATGATGATGAGCAACCCACTAATTTTTTAGTTCCAAGTTCTACTAATCCACCAAGAAACCCCTCATATAGCTCTCCAACAAGAAGCCCTTCATCTAGTTCTCCACCAAGCAACCCCTCATCTAGTTCTTTAGTTTCAAGTGCAATTTCAAGTCCACCAAGGAAGGTAAGAAGCTTAAGTGACATTTATCGAAGGAGTACTATTCAAACAAATGAAGATTCTCCAAGTACTGTGTTGAAGATAAAGAAAATTAAAAAGCTCCAAAAAAACCATCCATCTTCTCAAATGTTAGATACAAATTTTCAAAGAAGAGTTACAAGAAGTCAAGCACAAGAGGTAGATCAAGTTGTGAAAAAACTTGAAAACTTGGATATGTATGGTGATGAAAATGATGGTAAGCCCAAAGATGATGTTGTGAATTATGCCTTAATTTCTCTTTTTTATTTAGAAACATCTTGTTATGAACAAGCATGTACTAATGATGTATGGACAAATGCAATGAAAGAAGAAATGAATTCCATCAAGAAGAATGATACTTGGGAGCTAGTTGAACTTCCAAAAGGCAAGAAAGTTGTGGGATCTAAATGGGTCTACAAAACAAAGTATAATTCTGATGGAAGTGTGGAGAGACACAAAGCAAGACTTGTGGCCAAGGGGTTCACACAAAGGTATGGCATTTATTATGAGGAGACTTTTGCTCCAGTTGCAAGACAAGAAACAGTGAGGATGGTTCTTTCTATTGCTGCTCATAAAAGCTGGAATGTACATCACTTGGATGTAAAAAGTGCTTTTTTGAATGGATTCTTGGATGAGGATGTTTATGTGCAACAAAATCAAAGATTTATAGTTCAAGGTAAGGATAATCTTGTGTACAGGTTGAAGAAGGTCTTGTATGGTCTTAAGAAAGCTCCAAGAGCTTGGTATTCAAGAATTGATGGGTACTTCCGTCAATATGGTTTTGTGAGAAGCAAGAGTGAGCCAACCTTATACTATAAGAAACAAGGTAATGACATTCTCCTTGTTTGTTTATATGTGGATGACTTGATTTACTTAGGTAGTAATCCTAAGTTGAATGATGACTTCAAGAATGCCATGATGCATGAATTTGAGATGAAAGATCTAGGCTTGATGCACTATTTTCTTGGTATGGAAGTGTATCAAAGTGATAGTGAAATTTTCATTTGTCAAAACAAATATGCCAATGATATGTTAAAAAAATTTGGGATGGAAAATTGTAAACTTGTTGCAACACCAATAGCTCATGGTGAGTTGTTGAGTAAGGATGATGGAACTAAAAAAGTTGATGTGACCACATATAGAAGTATGGTTGGGAGTTTGATGTTTCTCACCAACACTAGACCAGACATTGCATGTGTTGTATCACTTGTATCAATATATATGAGTGACCCTTCTGAATTACACATGAAAGCTGCAAAAAGAATACTGAGATATGTAAAAGGTACAATGAATTTTGGCATCCATTATTGTAAGAATGAAGATGTAAAATTGTTTGGTTTTAGTGATTCAGATTGGGGGAGTAATATAGATGACAAGCATTCTACATCAGGTAATTGGTCTGGTTTAATCACTTGGATCTCAAAGAAACAAACTACAGTTGCTCTCTCTTCCACCAAAGCAGAATACATTGCAATCACAAGTGCTAGTGTTCAAGCATTGTGGTTGAGGAAATTCCTTGAAGAAATTGGAGAACAACAATATGGTCCTACTACATTGTATTGTGATAACATGAGTGCTATTCAACTAGCATATAATCCAGTTCATCACAACAGGTCAAAGCATTTTGATATGAAGTATCACTTCATCCGAGACATGGTCGAGAAGAAGGTGATTGAATTGCATCATTGCAACATTGAAGACAACATTGCAGATTTGTTCACCAAGGGAGTTGTCAAAGCTCAATTTTTGAAGCTGAGGAACTTCCTTGTCAGTCCCCTCAACTTCAAGGGGGAGTATGTTGGAGTTTGATTGATTTCTATTATTAGTGTGTTTTTCTATTTTCATGGGGCAATATTCCCTATGAATATCTCCAGTTATAATAGGTAATATTTAGGTGGTTTGGTGTGATGTTGATAACATTTGATTCTCATATATTTGTTTTCTTTACCTACTTGGAAGATTCGTTCTGTCTTTTACTAACTTGGGAGATTCGTCAGTTACATTCCCAAGATATATATTGTAATGGATTATCATGAATTAATCAGTTTAGACTAATTTTGGCTCACAATTTACATTTGACAACTCTTCTTATTTGGGGAATCCGGACTTGTGGGGATGTCCGCTTGAAAGGAATTGCTCCAGAAAGAAAGTCATTTCTTCTCTTTTGCCTTCATCTCGTCCTTCTCCTGTTGGTGACGAATGGAGTGATTCAGAAATCATATGGTATTGGATTGCAGTGGGATTGTCATATGGATTGGGCTTTGCAGGGGTGGTTTCATTGCTTGTGTTCAACACAAGAAACAAAACTATAATATTTGAGCTATACGATTCTATAGCAGAAAATAGAAGTCCAAACACATGAAGGGTGGAGATTACACTCCCTTTGAGTAGTGAAGATCCACCATTTCGTAAGTGAAATCCATGTGTCACTTCAATTTATAGGCTTAGTTAGGATGATTCCTTTATGTTTTACTGTTTTAGTGCCCCCCCAAAAAAATAGTTATAGTATATACAGGTTGCAAGCTATATATATTTTATTTTTGTGTATGGGCTTCTTTCCGCAAGAGAACGTGTGTAATTGAGCCATGCTTACTTCAATGCTTTTCAACTGGAATGAAGGTTGAGATTTATGTCTGCATATACTTATATTTAAGTAGCAATGTGCTTGGGTGGTTAAGATAACGTGTAATTGATCCATGCTTACTTCAATGCTTTTCAACTGGAATGAAGGTTGAGATTAATGTCTGCATATACTTAGATTTAAGTAGCAATGTGCTCGCGTGTGGTTGCTCTCTTTCTTTGGTTAATGTAGCGTGAATATATGTTAATAATCTTAGGTTGATTAAAATGTGAAATTGAGTGGTTTATAAATTTTATTATTTGGTAAATTATTTTTAATAGTTTTAGTTCAACTTTTACCATGTTGTAACTAAGCATCTATAAGAGCCTTTCTTTACCTGGTATAATGGCCTTTTCCCTTGTTTTATAAAAGGCCTTTTTTACATAGATCTCTTTTCTTTACCTGGTATAATGACCTCTTTACTTGTTTTATAAAGGCCTTTTTTACATAGATCTCTTTTCTTTGAAGGATCTCTTTATTATCTAAATTTTCTTAATGTGCAATTTTTTTATTAATAATTTAATATTTAAAGAAATATAAAGTAAGTTAGGTGTTTTTTTATCCTTCTTCAAAATCAGGTTTTTTTTTAAGTTTTGAATGTTGTTTAATTTGTTACTTTCTTTTCTTCTTAAAAAGTTTTGAATGCTTTTCAATATGTTGTTATTTTTTTTTATTAATATTTTTTGCTCACTAGAAGCTGAAACTCTTCTCTATCATTTGTAGGAAGCTTCTCACACTTTTGTAGCTTTCTCTTTATCTCTTAATCTTAAAAAATTAATAATGTTTAGGGTGACTTTGAATGTCCTTGAATCCTCTATCAATGTCAAGGTTGGCTATGGCCCTGAATGATCAACTATCTCAAAGTTGATTTACCTCCAATATAAACACGAGTCTTTGTTGTCACTAGTCTATCTCCAACCATGGAATGACTCTATGGCTGATTTTTAGTCTTCCTTAGTTGTTCCCGCAACCATGTAAAAACTCTAGCCTTTCTACTTATTTTGATCTTATAAGAGTCTAAGGTCTAACTCCCTTTAAAGTAGGCAAACTCTAAATCAATGGATAAAATTGATTTTATATGCAGACTACTCATTGTAGATTTTGATACCATTGATGGCTTTTGAAGCCTTAATGCTAATATATAATTACAAGATAAATTCCACAAGATCAAATATAAGATAGCCACAATATAGTAAGATAAAGATAATGATGTAAGTAGAATAATATGAGACAATTAATATGTAAATCAAGGCTTATAATATATCAAATAACATTCATTAATAAGCAACAATATGAATGTTAAATAGCTTGAATCATACATGAACAAAGCATGTAACAAAACTTACAATATTAATTGCTCAAATGTATGCAATCTTTATTACTTCTCTTTCTCTTACCGATATAGCGCTTGACTCTCTACACTTAATATATTGGATATATTCAATATTCGATGTTTCTCTATGGAGTACTATATAACCATAGTAGAATGACTCTTTGTGTACTTCATTATTCCTTTCCATATACCAAGTCTCATGAATCTTGACTTCTCTACCTGACACTTGCATACACATGAATTTATCTTGTATGCACACCTCAACATGACTCTTCACTTAGCACTCTCTAATCTAAAGACACTTGTGCACACTTACATATAAGACACTTGTGCACATAGACTCACATTACACTTGCACACTTACTCACATGACACTTGTGCATTTCTTGCACATTACAACATTACATAAAATATTACTCACACTCTAAACTAAGACTCACTCCTAATCTAATATTTATAAGATGTATCATGAAGGTACCATGGGCGTACATTAGCATGTATCAAATAATGTAATATTCTCCAACATGCATAGAGAAAAAACTTATGAATACATTGAAACAATAAGAAATATCTTATGTTAATACCACATTGAAACACCCAGAAACATCTTATAATGAAAAGTTATCTCGCTTATGTGGGATTACTTAACCCTATTAATATTTTAGTGTAGTATGTAAATCATAGGTTAAACAATCGAGAAACATCTTACATGTTAATCCCACATTAAAATATTGACAAAAAAAATTATTATGGAGCTTTTCTAGCATATGGGGATTCCAGTCATATATTGAAACATCAGGAAACATCAAGGTGCAACTTTTGCCTTGTGAGCCTTATGGCATATTCTTATGATAAAATTTCATCTTGCTTATGTGCGTGGCACATGTGGACCCTCTTATTTTATAATTGGCTTTTTAAGTTGTGACATGTATGTGGGAGCTTTTGACCTATGATATATTCTTATGATGGAAATTTGTCTCCTTTGTGTGAGATTCCTCATCCCTATTAATGTCAAGTTTTGGCTCTTACCCTATGACATATTCTTATGATGGAATAGTGTCCAACTTATATGAACTTCTTCAACCCTATTAATGTTAAGTTAGTGTAGCGTATCCCACATTGATTGATGGGCCCTCTTAATTATTTAAATCATGATACATATGCAAGCTCTCTTGTTTTCTAACTAGTTCTTTGAGTTATGGCATGCGTTTTGATCCTTGTGGTATATTTTTATGATGGAATTTTGTCCTACTTATATGGGATTCCTCATTCCTATTAACATCAAATTGCAACACATTTGTGGGGTGGTTGAACCTCTTGCTTTTAAACTAGTTCTTTTATTTTTGTCATGTGTGTGGGTCCTCTTGCTTTCTAACTAGTTCTTTGAGTTGTGACATGTATGTGGGCCCTCTTTGAATATGGTATATTGAAGATTCTTATGAAATAATTCCATACCACTTAAATACCTATTCTACTTAGTGTAGTATTTTAAACAGACATTGATCCATGGGCCCTCTTTCTTCAAGTCACAGCATGTGGTGCTCCCTCTTGCTTTCTAACTGGTTCTTTGAGTCATGATGCATTTTTGGGCCTTATTACTTTTTAACCATTTATTTGAGTGGTGACATGTGTGTGTCCTCTTTTCCTATGCTATATTCTTATGATGAAATTTCATCCTACTACAAATGTTCTTCTTAGTTAGTATAGTGTGTTAATCCCACATTGATTCGTGGGTCCTCTTAAATATTTAAGTCATGGCATGTGTATGGGACCTCTTGATTTCTAATTAGTTTGTTTAGCCATGGCACATGTGAGCCCTCTTGCTTTCTAAATGGATCTTTGAGTTGTGGCGTGTGTGTGGGTCCGCTTGCTTTCTAACTAGTTCTTTGAGTTGTGGCATGTGTGTGGACTCTTTGGCATTTTAATAGATTCTTTGAGTCATGTACTTGTGTGAACCCTCTTTCTCTATGACATGTGCTTATGATGGAATTTATTCTCACTTAAATACTTGTTCTCCTTAGTGCAACGTATTAATATCACATTGATTTAATTGTTGGATTTAAGTGGTTTATGATCCCTATTATTGTTCAATTTTTTTCAATGGTATGAAAGGCTTAGAGGTGCAAGATATCAATATTTATTATGCGGGATTCCTCACTCCTATTAGCCTAGAGTTGCGACAAATGTATGAAGATAGTTGACTGTCTTGCTTGAGTTCTCTTTTTATACAAACTCTCATTTCCTATGGTATATTCCTATGATAGAATTTTGTACCACTTCAATAAATACCTTTTCTCTCTCCTTTTCTTGAAGGTGTAAATCTCTAGAATATTCTTGAGCATGCCTTAGGTATTGTCACCACACCAATCATCAAAGTTAATGATATGGTCCATGTAGTGCAATAATGTTTTTGGTTTGAGATGGAGGCCTAGCATAGGAAAAGGAAAAAATAGTTAGAGGAAAATTTTCTATATAAAAGAATTGCATGCTATGCACTTATAATGAAAATCAAAATTTTAAATAAGAGACAACTCCCATTAAAATAAAAATATTATATTGTTTAGGTCAATTAAATTATGTAAGTTTGTTTATTTATCAAATATATTTATTTATTTATATTAATATCAAAGATATTTCTCATATTCTTAAACATTTATGCTTTACAATTAGTTCATTCACATAATTTTCATTAAGAGATAAAAATATCACTTGATCAATTACCTTTTAAAATTTAAATTTTGCCAAGACATAGAACAACAATGTGATTGACTAAATTATTTGCAACCTAGTTTGCTTCTCTATAGATATGATGACATTTCCAAAATAGTACATCCAACAATAGTTGATGAACATTAGAAATAATGTTATTTTTTATTTAATCCCCTCATCTATTTTTCTTAGTATCATTAATAGTAATTTTTGAATCTACCTCATTGAAATATGTTTTTATCATTTTTCAATTTCAATTTTGATCTCTATAATAAGTTTCCTAGCCTTTGCATAGTTGCTAGTTAAAGTTCCATATGATTCTAAGTAAGTGAAGAGACCATCTCCCATAGATTTTTCTAAATTTCCCTTAGAAGCATAATGAATCTTCCATGTCGTAAATGAATCTTCCATATATATTCAAATCTTGTAATCATAATGTTAGCACCTCTTTTTCCACACTTGAGACCTCCCATGATAAGTACAAATTCTGTAAATGTAAGAGTTTGTAATATCATCCTAAAATTTGGCATGCTTTTGAGATCTATTTTAAAAATTATTATAGTTCCTTTCAAGTCATAAATACAAAAAAAGAAAATAATGGTAGAACCAATCCTCCATATGATTCATAATGCTTTAAATTTGAAACAATTAATCCAACATTTTGTAAATTCTTTCAATATTGATGTAGCTACCTAATATATTTTCACAGTTTTGAAAAAAATGCCCCAAATGGTATAAGTAAAGGTATAATGAAGAAGTAAATGATATGATATTTCTAGATCCTTCTTATTCAAGGAACATTTTGAAGCTCTATGATAAATTTGTTGGAGAATATTACATTATTTGGTACATGCAAATGTACCCTCATGGTACCTTTATGGTACAAATGTAAATATGTAATAGATTACGGTTTGTGTCTATGGTTTAGATGATTGATTTTTATTTTCCTTTTATGTGAGTGTCATGTAAGAGTACAATGTGCAAGACATGCATAAGTATAATGTAAGAGTGCAATGTGCAATAAATACATAAGTGTCATGTAGGAAAGAGTGCAAGTGTGTATTGAGAGAATATGCACAAGTGTCATACATGTAAGTGTGCAAATATGTAAAGTGAGTATGTGCACAAGTATCTTGTATTAGGAGTGCATGTAGGAGAGTAAGAGTCATGTAGAAGTGTGCAAGTGTCATAGATTCAAGTATGCATATAAGAAGAGAGTGAAGAGTCTAGTATACAAGTGGCAAGATGAGGAGCCAAAGGTCAATAATAGGATAGGTGTCATATTATGGATATGTGAGGAGTGCAATAGATAAGTATTGAAGAGTCACATTACTATGTCTATATTATGGAGATAAAGCTCCATACAATGTAAGGGAAAATAGTCTGTAGCGATCACCACATAACAAACATTGATAATAAAGCTTGTATATAGATTTTTGAACAATATTTATTATAAGTATTCTTCATGCATGTACATGAATGATTTTGGCCATTTACATTCATATTTGATATTATAAGTGAATGCTATTTCATTATTATATTAGCCTAGATATATATTTGATTGCTCATATATATAATTCTACTCTTGATTATTGATATTTTGACCTATAATATTGTGGCTTATTTATATTGGGACCTATGATATTTTGAGATAGTTAGGCTTAAAAGCCAACAATATTTATCTTTGTAAACTCTAATATGTATGAATCTTGTTTTGGACTACTAGCTAAAATAATGTTGAGGACTTAGGGAGGGCCTTGAGTGACCAAACATTCTTCAGAGGGAAATATTGAGAAGTAGAAAATTTTGATTACTCTAAATTTGTATATCCTAACCTGATTGAGTATCTAATCTCTTTTGAGAAATTACAAACCAAATCACAATTCCACATAAAAATAGATAAATATAACTCTTGAAACATTCTTGAAGCTCATCCACTATTTGTTTGAGGTACTCATCTTCAACTAGCTTGTTAGTAGAAATCACTTCTTGTTCTTATTTATAGACGTAGCCACACTTCTTGTTAACGCTAAAGACACTTTTATAGTTTTCATAGTGATATATCTATAAATTTTCTTTTCTCTTTGTTATTACTTTGAGATCTTCCTCTCCTTGTTCTATTGTTAAGAATAATTTCATATTCATTAAATCTCTATAAATTTATAGACTGTTCATAACGAGACTTATTATTTATAGGTTTGTGTCACCCTAGAGAACTTGAATTGCAATAAAGAACCTCAAAAAATACTTGTTACTTTATCTTGTGTTAGAAACCCTAAATTGTAAGGATCATCTTCAATAGTTACTTTTTTATGCTACCTCAAGAATCTAAAAATTTTATGGATATTGCCATTATGCTTTTCTTTATTATACTACTCTTGAAACCCTAGAGTGGAAGGGGTAAACTCTAAATTACATTCATTTTTATTACAAGGAGATGGTTTTTAATAATTAAGAAAATGAAAATGATTTACCTAGATTACACTTGATCTCTTTCACCTTCTTTGTTTTAAAATTTGCCTCTTCATATTCCTTCACACTTTTAGTTCTTTTTGAATTTGAACTTGCACAATGTACTTCATCATCCCCTATATCGTTATTTTTTTCCTCTAATGATTTACTTGAGTGAATCATGATGGATTTGCTATCTAATGATATGGATGAGGTTTCTTTGCCACTTTTTTAGAAGTGGAAAATCCTTGATCTAAACTTATATTGTAGTATGATCTCCTTGATTCATATTTAAGTTTGTCTCATTACCATTTTTTCTTTCTTCATTATTTGAACTCTATAATTTTTTGTTATGTGTCCAATTACATAATATTTATGACATTAAAATGTAATATTTTTATTGTTGGAGAATATTACATTATTTGGTACATGCTAATATACCTCCTTGGTACAACCTTGTAAATATTACATTAGGGTTGTGTCCTAGATTAGAGTGTGAGTAAATATTTTATGTAATGTAATAATGTGTAAGAAATGCACGTGTCATGTAAATGAGTGTAAATGTGCACATGTCTCATATGTAAGTGTGTACATATATTTTTAGATGAAGAGTCATGTCCAAGTATGCATACAATATAAAGTCATGCATATGCAAGTGTCAAGTAGAGAAGCCAAGAATAATGAGACTAGGCATAAGTAAAGGAATATTCAAGTATCCAAAAAGTCATTCTAGAATGGCTGTGTTATTCCATGGGTAGGCATAGAGATATAACAAACATTGATTACATAACGATCATAGAGAGCTTAGTAAGCATTGTGATCATATTTGTAATAGAGTTTTATGATACATTTATAAAGGAAAGAGGAATAATAGAGTATGCATACATTTGAGTAACTAATATTGTAAGTCTTGCTACATGCTTTGTACATGTATGATTCAGGTTATTACATTCATATTTTTGCTTATTAATGAATGTTAGTTGATATATTATTAGCCTTGATTTTACATATTAGTTGGCTCATATTATTTTGGTTACATTATTATTTGATCTTATTATATATCATATATTTGATACTATGAGTTTACATTAATAGTAAGGCTTCAAAAGCCATCAATGGTATCAGAGCTACAACAAGAAGTTTCTTGTACATGATTTGTTTAGCTACAAAATCAATTTTTGTTTGGTGTGAAAAAATTGGTTAGAGTCTATCTAATTTAAAGGGAGTTAGACCTAAACTCTATTGAACAATTGAAGAAAGCAAAAAGCTAGGGTATTTCTACAATTGCATAAACGACTAGTGAAGACTAGGACTTAGCTAGGGTCTTTCTACTAGGTTGAAGGATAACCAGTAAAAACTAGGACCCATATTTGGGTTAATCAACTTGAAGATAGTTGATTATTTAATGAAACGAGCAGTGCTAACATTGATAGGAAATTTTCAAGGACAAAAATCCCTTGATATTGATATTATCTAAAAGGAGAATAAATATTTGATTGATAGAGGCAAAACCAACTTAGGAGAAAGTTGGCCATTTAGAAAAGAGCCATATTGACATTGATAAAGTTTTATAGGGGCGAATATATTCCTGACAACTGATTTCTATCAACACTCATAAGAAAGTTGGAGAAGTTGGTACAATCAAGCTATCTTGTTTGGAGCATCAGGGAAGTTTATAGTCACCTTGACATTATTGGGTTCTCTAGTAAGGAGGAGAATCATTATTGGAGTTCTTAGGATCAACCTAAGATATTGCTACAGAAGAGATTATCTTCATCAAAAGTGAGAAGCTTCCTATAGTAGATAGAGAAGACTTTCATAGTCAAGTTCAAGAGAAGGTAGATAACTTTCATCAAGTAGTGATTATTTTAAGTTAGAAGTTATTAAAGTGTCATGTCTTCAAGGTAGACCTTGACAAGAGAAAAATATTCAGGTTTTGAATATAGACCTTGAAAATTGGCTTGATATTGGCAGCCATATAAAAGTTTCAATAAAGCAAAAATAGAGAAGATTTAGGTCTATATTGACCTTGATGATTGATCTAAGAGAAGAGGTCAATATTATAGGATTAAGACCCTTAAAAAAAAATGTCATTAGTAAATATTTGTGGCCCATGTTAGTGAAAAGAGAAGAGGTTGTATTTATATATATAAGCCCCATATTACAAAAGAGAAAGGAGGCTTGAGTAAATATTTTTGAAATACTTGAGGTAAGTAATGGATAAGAAAGAAGGTTAGATAACCAATGAAAAATAGTAAGATAAATAGAGAAAAAGGATTAAAGGACTAGAGAAAGAAAGTCCAAAGAAGACTAGAAGAAAAAGGTTTATAAGTCTAAAATATAAAACAACCATTAAAGGAAGGATATTATAAGCCAAGAAGGAAGGCTCTTCTAAGCCAAGAAAGAGGATGATATATCTTGTAAAGCTAAATGAGAGACTTTGATGTAGAATAAAGATACATGAGCATCTACTGAAGGAAGAAAGAAAGACCAAAGAAATATTAAAGCAGAGATAGAAAAAAGGAAATCTCCTTAGAAAAGGAGAATACATTGTAATATAATGCAATATAGAGATTAAGAGAGCATCAAGCGAATGCCAAAGAGCAAAGCAAAGTAGTGCACAAATTTCTTGCAAGGATATAACTACCTATATCAAGAATGCAAGGTTAAAATATCAAAGGTAGAAATATTAAAGCATTAGAGCAATCTCTAAGGTTCACCTAAACCAAACCAACACTTAGGAGAAAGCAACGTCTAAGCAGAACAATGCTAGAGTTGATTCAGTGAGGCACTTGACTAGAGGAGCAATCAAACTAGACCAATAAGGCAATCAACTAGAGAACTCAAGCTGTATTAGTAGCATGATCACATAGAGAAGCAACTAAGTCAACATAGCATGTTTGAAGCCATCAAAAAATTAGTGCCAAGGTAGAACAATGAGCCATAGCTTACAATAGAACTCAAAAAATATCACCCAAACATAGCATTGCCTAAATAGACCTAAGAATGCTTGGAATACTGGAATACCAACATCCAAAAATGGTTGAAATAAAGATCAAATCATTTTGAAAATGAAAACACAGACTATTCAAATAAGCATCTTTCTTGAGAATTTTTGGAAGATTATATTAGGTAACATTAGATACACTATTTTGGTAACTAAACAAACATCAGAAGACCAACCATTTTGGAGTGTGTGACTTAAATATAAGCATGTGTGATTCAAGAAATTTTCAGGCTTGGCTACAAAGCAATCACCCAACATAGAAGGAGAAAAGAGCATGAATTTCAAGTTAAGTGGATGTATTATTTATTTTTTGAAAGTGCTAAGGTTTAATTTATTTAATTTTTGGAGTCATAAGGTTTTTGGAAAATAAAGTAAAGGTTTATATTTAATTAAGATTATTGGAGAGATAAGTAGGACTATGGTTAAATGAATTAGGAGTTATAAGGTTATTAATTATTTTTTCTAATTAAATATTTTTAATTAAAGAGTGGAGTGATAAGAATTAGTTTATTTAAAGTTTTTGAAGTTTATATAGTTTGATTTTATTTCTTGAAAAGTTTGAAAAACAAATATTTGCAAATTTAACTATTTGGGAGCCAAAAGGAATTCAACATCAAATTTAGGAAAATTAAATTTGCAAAACTTATTTTCTAGTTTCAAAATATTATTAGGGAGATATAAGGAATTCTACTTCATAGGGTTTTGAATTTAGAAACTTTAAAACCTAGGCAGACATAAGGTAGACTACTTCAAAGGTCATATGTGTACTACTATGTCAAACAACAAGTTCTTTCTTTTTGAATCTCAAATTTCAAAAGGACCAATTTATGCTTCATGAAAAAATAAAGTAAAATAAATTCAAATAGTAGAAAAACTTTGGGATATAGTTAGTGGAGTAAAATTAAAATATGCTAAATATGCTATAAAAATTAAAAAATATGAAAATGATGAAGCCAAAGCACTTATGGTAATAACTTTTGCAATTACTGATGAAATACAACCTTATATAAGTACAAAAAAAACTTCTACAGAAGCTTTTAATACATTAGCTAAAATTTTTGAAGGGAAAATAAAAGCTACTATCTTCAATTTCAATTATATTCCTTAAAATTTAATAATGGTGAAAGTATTGAACTATTTCTCAGAAAGGTAGCAGATGTAAAAGCTAAACTTCTAACTCTAGGAGAAAAGGTGGAATACAAATTTCTTGTTCAAGTGACATTGAGAGATCTAGAAAACTATAAACATCTAATTACATCTTTGCAATTTCTAAGAAAAAATACTTCTTTTGATGAGTTAGTCAATATTCTACAAGAGAACGTAGTGGAAAATTCAAGCAAGGATAAAATGACTAACAATGCTTTAGTATCAAAGGATAATTCACAAGGCAATCTTGCTTCAACCTCAAGATATATATCCAAATGGAATAATAGATATTATCAAGTATGTAAGAAAAGAGGACATAACACAAATTTTTGTAGATATAATCCAAGGAATTAGTCTCAAGGAAATAAAATGAATCAAAGTGTTCAAACAAATAGGTTAGTACAACAAAGATGATATCAAACTCAATACAATCCACAATGACAACATGTAACAACCCCAAAAACTAATCATATCAAGAGTTTTATTAATTATTTTTAACAAGATTCACAATATTATCCATGGAGTACATTCATTGACCAGACATAACCACATTTTGAGTCTAATATGTTGCAGATACCACTCGAGTGGATAGGAGATGCCAAGATCCCATGGATAACTAGGGTTTACCTCATATGCCTCCATGGTATAGAGGATGATTTTATAAGGTCTCTCCACTTTTTTGATATTCTCCATGAATAAGGATTTTTGACCCTAGCGTTAGGATTATCCCTTTTCAATCTTTAGAGAAGGGGGATGCCAATTCCTACTTCTAGTCATATTTTAATCTATGCTTAATACATTAGGTATAGTGTCTTAGTCCATTTTAACTACACCTCCATGGTGATATATTAAACTTCATGCTTTACTTTCCCATATTTGTGATGGGCCCTTAAGCACCAATCACTCCACGTGATTGAATTCTCATAGACATAAAAAAACTAGGTGTTGTTATCTCACAATAGCCTAGGGTGAAAAGGAGAGTTTTATACAAGTTTAAATTTATAGCCTTTCCCCAAGATACCCCCCTAAGCCCAAGATAACTCTCTCTCTCTCCCTCTTTCACTCCACAAGCATAAAAACCAAAAAATCTTCAAATATGAAAGTAAAACCATTCATCAAAATATTATAATATAAATCTATCATAACCTTTGGATTAAGCAAAAGTATCAAAATAACACCATATATTCATCCAACCAAATGACTATATTACAAAATAACAATCTTTGTTTCAATTACAGTAAGTCCTCTTCCTCCAAGAGTGACTTTATCAAAACAACAAGAATATTTAAATATTAAACATAGCACAAACTTAACATCTTCCTTATTTGGCATCTATGGTAGTTTATAAGAAGGTGGGGATCAAAACAACTCATATGTAGATATAAAAACATCATATTATAATCCAAAGCACACACAAAGAAGCCCAAACTTCTTCCCTAAAATATTCCCATAAAATCTTTAAAAACCCAAGCCCTCACATTTCTATAAAATCAATTCAATATAGTAACACAAGCAAAAGAAGCCCATACTTCTTTCCGAGATATTTTCCACAAATATCAAATTCTAAGTTGCACGAATCTATTGAAAAAATAAAACACAAAAACAAGCCCATACTTCTATTCTAATAACATTTTCCACAAATATCAAATTTCTAAGCTACACAAATCTATTTGATAGCTTAACACAAAATAAGCCAAAACTTATTTTCCATAATATTTTCCACAAATACCATAATTCCAAAGCTACACAAATCTATTCAATAGCTTAACACAAAAGAAGCCCATACTTTTTTTTCCATAATTTTTTCCACAAATATCATAATTCCAAAGCTACACAAATCTATTCGATAGCTTAACACAAAAGAAGCTCATACTTATTTTCCATAATATTTTCCACAAATATCATAATTCTAAATCTACACAAATCTATTTGATAGCTTAACACAAAAGAAACCCATACTTATTTTCCATAATATTTTCCACAAATATCATAATTTCAAAACTAAACAAATCTATTTGATATTAAAACTAAATTGTCTCATCCTTTGGTTAGACAATAAACTTAGATATCTAATTAATTCATTTTACCACTTGCAAGTCTAAAAATTCATTTTAAAGGACTTGAGATTAATCTATCAATTGATTAAGTAAATACAATATTATAATAAATTAATTCCTTTGTTAGATTAATTGCCAATCTAAACTCAACATATGATTAGTTAATCATCTAAAGATTTCAATACATTTAGATGTTGGATTCATTACCAAATTAATCTACCATTAGATTAGTTAATAATATAGATCATAATGCATTAAATATTTTAATTCATTGCCAAACTAATCTACCATTAGATTAGTTTATAATCTAGAGATTATATTGTATTAAATAGTTGGATTCATTGCCAAACTAATCTACCATTTGATTAGTTAATAATCTAGATATTATAATGCATTAAATACTTGGATTCATTGCCAAAATATTCTACCATTAGATTAGTTAATTATAATGCATTAACAATTGGGTTTATTGCCAAACTAATATATCATTAGATTAGTTAATAATCTATAGATTATAATGCATTAAACAATTGGATTCATTGACAAACTAATCTACCATTAGATTAGTTAATAATATAGAGATTATAATGTATTAAATAGTTGGATTCATTGCTAAAATAATCTACCATTAGATTAGTTAATAATCTAGAGATTATAATGCATTAATTCTACTCTAGAATAATTGCTAACTATTTAACAAGTGAATAGTTATGAAACTAAAGTCAACCATACATTAGTCTATCCTTGGAAAGGAAAAATCCTAGACTAATAACCATTTATCCTTTTATCACCAAAACTAAAGTAATCAAGCGCTAATCTAACCCTTAGATTTAACACAACAACACATCAATATAGAGACCAGAGAAATACTATTTTTTCCAACATCTATTGGTTGAAAGGGAGTCAATTCAAAACCAAGCATAAAATCCACCCGAAAGCTTATTGCACCTGCAAGCTTGGCTAGCATTGCCATGAAAGGAAAGCATGAGAAGAAATAAACTAAACCTTAGCTTCCAAGCATAAATCAACCCCACAAAAACAAGAATAAACTAATATTAAAAAAGAGGTTATAGAGATCCCACCATGCACACCATATCACCAACACTGTCATCACCCAATCAGATGCCATAACAATAGTAGGATTTGTATTCAAGGATTAGAAGCTACTCAGTAGCGATGCGAATGTATGGATAAATGTTCCATCACTAAACTTCCATAGTGTACTTATACTACTTGATAAAACACATTCTAGGAGGCGACAACACCCATAAAAGTTATTAAAAATCTCTGAAACCTACTAAAGATTGCAAGAAAAAATAAAAAAAGAGCAAAATTGGAGATAAAATCAAACCAGAAGCAAGAAGGATAAATGCAGAAACAAATATAAAAACCACGAAAATCATTATCATAGAATTAGTACAATACCTAACCCACAATTCTTATGTGGGATTCCTCATCCCTATTAACATCGAGTTAGTGCAGTGTGTTAATCCCACATTAAAACATCAAGAAACAACTTATGCTACTCCTATTTCTCTTACAATTATGATACTTGATACTTGATGATTGGATATTTGGATATGACTCTTGATTCATTTTCCTTCTCTATGGAGTACTATATAGCCATAGTAGAATAACTCTTTGGATACTTGACTATTCCTTTCCATATGCCAAGTCTCATGACTCTTGGTTTCTCTACTTGACACTTGCATACACATGCCATTATCTTGTATGTAGACCTATACATGACTCTTCATTTTGGATACTCTAATATAAAGATACTTATGCACTCTTACATATAAGAAACTTGTGAATATAGACTTACATTACACTTGCACACATACTCACATGATACTTGTGTATTTCCTACACATATACACTTACATAACACTTGTTCATTTCCTGCACATTACAACATTACAACATTACATAAATTATTACTCACACTCTAAACTAAGACTCAACCCTAATATAATATTTACAAGATGTACCATAAAGGTACCATTGAGGTACATTAGCATGTACCAAATAATGTAATATAATCCAACACTGTGAGCCCTATGACATAATATTATGATGGAATTTCATCCCACTTATGTGGGATTCCTCACCCTTATTAACATCAAATTGTGGTGCATATGTGGGGTAGTTGGACCTCTTGCTTTTTGATTCTTTGAGTCATGGCACATGTGTGGACCCTCTTGTTTTTTAATTGGTTCTTTGAGTTGTGACACATATGTGGGCCCTCTTGACATGTGGTATATTCTTATGATGGAAATTTGTCTCGCTTATGTGAGATTCCTCACCCTATTAACATCAAGTTGAGACTCTTACCCTATGGCATATTATTCTTACCCTAAGGTATATTCTTATGATGGAATTTTATCCAACTTATGTGGGATTTCTCAACCCTATTAATTTCAAGTTAATGTAGTGTGTTAATCCCACATTGATCTATGGGTCTTCTTAATTCTTTAATTCATGGTACAAGTGTATTAATATTTTTTCTAATTAGTTTTTTGAGTTGTGGCACATGTGTTGACTGTTGTGGCATATTCTTATGATGGAATTTTGTCCTACTTATGTGGGATTCCTCATCCCTATTAACATTGAGTTGCAATATATATGTGGGGTAGTTGGTCCTCTTGATTTTTAACTAATTATTTTCTTGTGGCATGTGTATGGGCCCTCTTGTTTTTTAACTAGTTATTTTAGTCATGACATGAATGTGGGTCCTCTTGCAATATGGTATATTGAATATTATTATGATGAAATTCCATCCCACTTAAATACCTATTCTCCTTAGTATAGTGTGTTAAACTTACATGTGTGGTCTCTATTACTTTCTAATTGGTTATTTGAGTCATGGTGTGTTTGTGGGTCATCTTACTTTTTAGTCGGTTCTTTGACTCATGATATGTGTATGGGTAGTCTTACCCTGTGGCATATTCTTATGATGGAATTTCATCCCAATTAAATATTTGTTCTTCATTTTAAGTGTATTGGGTTAATTCCACATTGATTCATGGGCCCTCTTAAATATTTAAGTCATGTTACATGTCTAGGACCTCTTGATTTCTAATCATTTTTTTGATTCATGGTACATGTGTCGGTGATGCGGGAGCATATTCACTTTTATTAAATATTTATTAAAAAATTTCCAAACCATTTAGGTGACAACCAAATCCTGTATATAAAGGAGGGAAGAGGAAGGAATAAAGACACATATAGAAGAATACGAGAAAAGGGATGATGAGCCTATAAGGAGGATAGAAAAGAAAGGATAGAAATATAGAAAGTATAAGAACCCACAAACTTGACCCAAGGGAAAGATAAATATTTTTTATTTTCACAAGGAAAAACTCACAAAGAAGTCCTAAAATTTTACAACATTATACGACATAACACATTTTGAGTTCATTGTTGTTGCAAATGACACTCAAGTGGACATGAGTGGCTAGCATCCTATACTTTTGAGGTAAAATTTCTAAACCTCACCATTTATAAAAGATGCCATTAGTGGTCCCCCCACTTTTCCTAGAACCTCACCAGTATAGGACCACTTGAGCACGACATATAGATTATTATTTAAGGCCCATAACACTTAAAGGGGGATGTCTTTTACCTAACCTACATAAGTTTATCTATGTAGTATTATTATGGTTTAATTACTTAATTTTTAGTTACCTACATCCCCATGGGCTAACTAAGGCCATTATCGCTCACCTGGTAATGAGCATGGTCATTCGAGCCTCACCATTGAAGGTACCACCACTATACTATCTTATGTATGATTTAGTGGATAAATCCACCATTAGATCCCAGGCCTCACCCCTAGGAATAAGCCCAAGCCCCACCACTATTGTAAGATTGTTGGTCATCTCGAGGTGAGACGGTTATGCCTGCTAACTATATTTATTAGGTACGATGATACCTGCAATTCAAAAACACCAAGAAAGATAGTAATTAGCAATGCAATTGCAAAATATGGATAAATTTTGGTCATGATCACCACTGAAGTATGCTAAAAATATCATACACCTATGCAATGAAATAAAGAACAAAATAGATAGCAAACTATGTAACCATTATGACAAAAAATATATTAAATAATGGTACCCCTTTTATTAATATCAATTGTCCTTCAAGAAAGGTTACAATGAGATCTTGTGGAGGGATTTGCTACCAATTTGATATAAATTTACAATAAGAAAAGTAATCCAAAGTGTATCTCATAGGATCTCTTTTGCATCCTCAAATTGATTATTGATGGATTTTTGGTGATTTTCGTGATGTAGGATGATGAGGTGTGAATATTTATGCCATTTGCTCCATTGTAAAGACATGCAATATGCACACAAGGAAAATCTAAAGAGCATCAAAAGCATATGAAGAGCCTTCCAATATAAGACCCATAATGATGATAAATAAAGCAATAAAGAAGCTAAAATACGAAAAATGAATACATGAAAATGAAATCTAACTATTCTAGAAAGTAATCAAAATACTACTAAATCTAATGAAAGAAAGAAAACAGGGAAAATAGATCTCTATAGGGAGACCATCTCTATGTAGGATGGTCTTTCCTACTGGTCATCCTAGGATGAGATGATCATGTCTGCGGGTCATATCGGTGTAAGAGGACCACTAAACTACGAGTGAATTCCTTGTGGTTGATGCGAGGCAATGTCAAGTTTGATCCATGGATGGGTTGATATTCTTGGTGCACTCGTGAGGAATAACTTAAGAGTGGAATCTACATCCAAGTAAGGGTGTTATATAATACAAAGAGTAAAAATTTGATCTTCAACCTTCGAGATGGTCCATTGGCATGCTTGGAAACTCCATGATTGAATTTCGGTAGCACTTCGTTGCTTTGAGAGTGAGAGCTCTTTGATTATTTAGTTTGACAACACTTCAATGCATAGAAATATAGATATCTTCAATGAAGGCTAAGTGCCTTTAAATAGACTTCTCAATGGGAGTCTAAAGATTGCTAGAGAAGCCAAGAAATGGTTGAAATAAAGAAATCGTTATCAAGAAACTTTTGTGCTTGGCTGGTGTGTAACTGTTTTTCTCATGGCACTGGATTTTGAACTTGCTTTAGGCATGACCATCTTGAGGTAGGATGGTAGTGACTACTGACCATACCGGGGTAAGATGACCTCTGGATGTCATCCCTTGGAGGGATGGTCTAGGCTATAAAGGGAAAAATATTCCATGTTTGAGTGGTAAAAACCATTGTTAAGCCTTAGGGCTATCCAAGGTGGGTCATATGGCTTGAAAATGTGTCCATATAGGTAGTCTCCTCAATATGAGGTGATTTAGGCATCTACACAATATTACCAATATAAATACATAAGAATCCCATAATTCTTATGTCCCAAAATATGAATTGTTCTTTTAATTCATATTACAAAATCAATGAGGGAACCCCATAATTCTCTCAAATGAATTCCACATTCATTCTTCTAAAGATGATTTCTTCCTTCTAATAACATTTAAAGGAATAACTTCTTTCTAAAGGTCTAATGTATCCATCTACTATAAAATAGCACATAGCAAGAATAATAGAGAGGACCCCATAATCCTCTCAAGAAGAGTTCCATTAGCAACTTCCAAAATAACAATTATATTCCACCATAATAATCTTTACATTTATCTATAATATTTCCAATTTACTAGAGGTATCAATGAATAAACTTTAGTAGGTTATGCTTACTGGTTTTCGAAAAAGAACCTACCTAATAACATCCCAAAGGGACACCAGATAAGATAATACCTTTGACTATATTCAACTCAAGTATGTTTCCCCAAATAAAATATATATGATCATCCATACTTTCCAAACATAATTCAATACAAAATGAAATATAAGATCCTTTATGCATTTAAAACACGATTTAACCCAACATGAAATATATTATCCTTAATACATATCAAACATAATTTATCCAAAAGGAAATATATCTCCTTTATACCTTTTAACCATAAAATAAAAGTCAATAATCATTCCATCAAACAAAATAATCCAATATTCATTATTTTAATTAGAAATCCTTTCATAAGCAATTCTTTTAGTCAAAAAACTTTTCATTTGATCAAATAACATAACCATTCTTTAAATCAAAGAACTTCTCTCCATTTAATAAAAATAAGCCATTCTTTCCATTTATATATCAAAATCCCATTAAAACCTTTATTTTAAATTAATATTTCTTTCAATTAACCAAATATACAAAAACCCTTAATCCAAAAAAATAGGTTTAAATATAATCAAACAACAGTCAAACCAAGCCAAATAGGTCAATAAAGTCAATATAAACCATAGTCAAACTTGGGTTAGGTTTCAACTGTAGCTACGCCCATGACTGGTGCCAATGGCCCTACCAATGATAAGTGTCCCAATGCGAAAGCCACCCAATACTTTCAACTAGTGCCAAAGGGTATATCGTGTGGAGTCATCCTGACCATTGAGCATGGTCAATGACCAAAGGGGAGCATTATCCCCTTTAAGGCGCATATGTGCCTACCACATATTTGATATAGGATATAAGTATGATTGATAAATTAAAAATATTTTTAAACCACCCTAAAGAGAATCCAAACCAAAAACTAAACACACTAGACTACGTGGTAGGAGATGCAGGAAGACTAGGGTCCAACAGTCAACATGGTCCATGAGAGACAACCAGACACCTAGGTGTTTGGCCATAAAGCCATAGGCACTTGGGTGTTAATAAGTAGCTCAATATCTCTCCCAAAATGCATGTGGTATAAACATACATATTTTCAAATTAAAAATAGGGCATTCCCACCCAGATAAAATCTAGTGCCATGTGTCATCAACAAATCAGGCATAGGAAATGCGATTATCTAGCCAAATCGGAATGATAGGTGCCAGAGGAATCAACACCTCCAACTGAATGGTGGGTGACCCCACTTGGTGGTACTCTTGACCACTGAGTGGTGGTCAAGTAATAAAGGGAGAATACTCCATTTTAAGGTGTTAAGTTCCCACAATATATCCCATGCAAGATATTGTTTTGGGAAGATCCAAGCTGGACTTCCGAATTGAGTCCACCTGAGCACAAATCACACGTGTCGATGGCTTGAATAATTAAAAACTATCCTTAGAAAACCTTAGGAAGGGTATGTTCTAATCTCTAAATTTAAACTCTCCATGCAATTTTAGTGATGATCATCGCTCTATAACAAGCATGAACTTAGGGATATAACAATCTTTAATACATCAATTTGCAGGCATAAAAGCATGGAAAAGTAGGCATCTACTAGAGATAAAATGACCATTCAAATAAAATATTATTTAAAACCTAGGAGTGACCTGCCATAGATGGCTGAGGGTAGAGGAAAAAAAGCTTCTAATTTAATATTTTAAAGGTATATCTAGCAATATACATTGCCTTGTAACACTTTAATAGGCTTCTATTCTTGTTTTGTGAGGTTTCAATTAGGAGCAATAAAACAATGAACTTGGAAGAAGTTAAGCCCTAAATAATACCTTCTTAGGAGCTTCTAAAAGAGGTTTGATCAAGATTAATGATTACAGATAGAAAAAATGCATTTATAGTTTCAAGGGGGGTTACACCAAATATTTACCAGTAGCTATAGGCCACAATATAAACATAACTCCATACTACATAACCAAACAAAGCATTCATTTTAATGGAAAGACATTCTTTAACTTAAGAAAATATGAAAACATTCAATATATTCATGATATTATATTCAACCCAAAACAAGAGTTACTTGCTCTCTCCTTATTTTTGCTCCTCCTCCACTTCTAGACCCTCCCAAAGCCTCCCTCCATCTTCTTAGAACAAAAAGCCCCCTTCCTCTTATGGTCGAGACTTTTTTTTATTCCCTTGAAGGCTCATGCACTATTAGACAAATATTAAATACCCTTATGTTCCCTTTTTTCTATGTTTTTTTTAAAGCGAAAAACCCCTTGCGGAGCTGCCTTGGTTTGAGAGACCACGAACAGGGGGTTCTACACTGTCAAAGTCACCCGAGAGTCGCACCCGACCCTACCCGCACCAACATTATTAATTGGATTTTGGATACCCAATTCAAATTTTTGGTAGGGTGGAGATTTGAACCTGGGGCCTCCCTTGGAGGATTGCACTCTCCTCTCCAACTCACCTACAACACCTGGGTTAAAAACTAATTTATAGTGGAAAACACCTCTTTCGAGGTGCCACTTTCAACAGGTTGGGCATAGGAGGAATGGAGCCTTGTCGGCCTCTACCACATAGGACATTCCTAACTATACCATATATCTGCAGGATGGAGACAAGGGGAATGGAACCTGGGTCGGCCTCTACCAGCACCCAGGGCATTTACCACTGCACCACAACAAGTTCCAGAAGTTCTAAGCACATGTTCGATCGGGAAGAAGCTGTTGGAGCCTGGGCCCACTCCAAGACAGTATTTCTTCCCCATTTCCTTTTTGTTTATTAATTTTAATTAGTTTATTGCTTTCATAAGAACATTTTTTAGTTTATTAGTTCCAGCATTTGCAGTAGATTTATTTTTAGGAACACATACATGATTTATTTCCTGTAGGTTTAATTCTGTTCTTCTTACGTAAATCATTGAGGAGTGCGGGAATCATTGACAAACCATTTCAAGAACACCCCCAAAATGTAGTATTAGCAGATTCACCTCCAGTGGTATTGTAGTAACCTAATTCCGACTCTTCGCAAGTTTACAAAGCTCCCTGGGTTGATAATTAAATGCACGGGCATGTGACAAAAATAGGAAACCATTCACCTTATTTGGCCCGCAACATTTTGGCACCGTTTCTAGGGAAGCGTCTTAATTAGATTACTTACAATACCCTGAAACCTTCCATCTGACCTTGTATGAGTTCTTCGAGAAGTAGAGGACCTGATGGTTGCTTTATAAGAACTAATCCATCAGGAACTGAGTCAGCTAAGCATTTTGGATTTGAGTTAGACTCGCTCGACCTACCAGCAGTCCATTGGAGTGAGGAACCACACTTTGTGCAAAGTGCCACATCATCCCATCAACAAGGGGATGAACGAATCATCATAAATCCCCTGTTTAATAGGACTCCTCTAGAGGAAGCCCTGTTGTGGAAGGCTATGGAGGATCAGACGATCTCGCTAGACAACCTTAGAACATTGACTCAAAAAGTTTTAAATGATCGGAAGGCCATAAACACTGCATTAGAAACCACATTTCCCAAAAAAATGGTAGATAACGATGAAGTCTCATTTGGCTTTAGTTTCCCAATAGAGGAGGGAGTAGAAGATACCAAAATGAAAACCATATCCCCTGCTCACCTTTCGTCCTTCAGAGGACACCCGACTGAGGACCCTGACCTATTTTTATTCAAGTTTGATGTTTTGTGCAGGTCTTTGGATTACAAATCAAACACGCAAAAGTTGAAATTATTTCCTTCTACATTAGACGATGCAGCTCTGCGATGGTTCATCGGTCTAGGAGACAAACACATCACCACTTGGGACCAAATGAAGAAGCTCTTTCTAGAGCAATATCAAGATTTTGGGAGAGCAAGAGACTCCAAGGAGGAGGTCCTGAGCATGACACAAAGAGAAGATGAGTCTCTCGAGGAGTATTGGGAGAGATTCAGCTTTAATCTTCAACGGTCCCCTCACTCGAAGCTATCTAATAAGTCCCTCAAAAGTATCTTCTTGAGGGGACTTACCAATGAGTCACTGGAGGCTCTCAACATGATCTCTGGAGGTGATGTCTATTAGCATGCTATGGATGGCATTCGACAATTATGCCGAAACTACTCGAGAAGGCAAGGCAAAATCACTGTCAGGACCATGAAGGCGACTGCTTCAGTCACCAAAACAGAAATAGGCAACATACTGGAGGATTTGAAGAGGAAAATGCTCTCATCTCTAGCACTGCAGATGGATACGCTGCTATTAGAAAAGAAGAAACAAGAAAATGATGCAACATTAGCCTATTTCTACACAAAATGTAGAGGAAGGCACGCAAATAATGCATGTCCAAAAAACAAGGTCAGAGTATGCACAGTTTGTAGGCTGAATCATAAAACTTGATTGTGCCCACAACTGCCCAGTAACCAGGAAGCGACTAAGAGCACGAAGGCCTACTTCATAGGCAATAGGAAGAGTTGGCCATAGCCCCCCGCGAGGAATATACCAACCAGAATGCCATCATATGGGGGAGGGTCATACATGCACCAAGGACCCCCTCAACCACCTAATATGGGGTGGTGGGGACCATCACCCTAGACTAATGCACCCCCAGCAGCATTTCCGAATTAGTAGCCATGGATGCCATATCCATATCCTAGGCAGTAGTGGAGAGGCCACAATGCATGGAATCAGACTCCATAGGGTGCAACTCCTGCTCACATCTAATAGAACTTACCAACATTGCCAGTAGCGAGACCTGCACAACTACTAGCACAACCGACAGCAAACCCGAACAATAGAGTAAATCAGTCGACATACAATGTAGAAGGTGAGATGTATCATATGTACAATATTCAGCTTAGATCAGGTAGGTAGCTAGGAGTAGAGACACCGCCTCTGGTAGAAGAGGAGGAAGAAATAGTAGAGATACCTCCATTGGTAGAAGAGGAGGAAGAAATAGAGGAGACACCTCTGGTAGAAGATGGAAAAGCACTTGAGAGAGTGGAGGCTCCATTTCCTAGCCGGCTACAGGAACAAAGAAAAACCACATAGCCAAAATTTGACATCTTGTCGAGCTTGAAGAATCTCACGATGACAATTCCATTATTTCAAGCAATTTGAGATGTCCCCATTTACACCAAGGAAATTAGAGATATGTGTCTAAGGAGATCGAGATGAAAAGCCACCCAGACTATCAACGTCGTGGGTAAACTAGTAGATCTAATAATGGGTGGAACACGTCATCCGAAGTATGCAGATCCAGGCAACCTAGTGCTAACCATAAAAATTGGAGGACATTCCCTATCCAACACATTGGTTGACCTCGGGGCAGCCATCAATGTGATGCCTCAAGAGACCATGTAGAGGCTGCAACTCACGAACCTGAAGCCAACCACGACAGTGCTGCAGTTAGTCGATCGATCAACCATGTCGCCGAAAGGGATGCTGGAATATGTGATCGTAACAGTCAGTGCATGGGAATATCCAATCGATTTTTTAGTTTTGCAAACCAAGACCATGCTGGGCGGTTACCCGTTCATTTTGGGGAGGCCATGGCTAGCAATAGCTAACGCTTACATCAGCTGTCGGGATGGGCTAATGACCATCTCCAATGGGAAAAACGTCAAAAGGTTGACCATTTCATCGCCAGCTCAGTCTATGGACTCGATGGAAGAACCCAAGATCATCGAGAATGGAACTACGAAGTTGTCCATAATCCAGTCGATGATGACCTTGGAGGAGGTGGCAGAAGAGGATGAGGATGGTGCTATCGTGGAGTTTCTCCATGGAGAATCGTCCACCCCCACACCTGGATCGCCATTGACTGGTGCCCAATATCAGAACATCTGACAAATACACATTAGGCCAGGGAGGATATTAAACATCAACAGCAGGTTGACGCCCACACAACTAGAAAAATTGGAAGAGCTTCTGGTAAAACACTAGCAAGCATTTGCATGGGACTACGCAGATATGCACAACATCAGCCCAAAAATATGTACCCATCGGATTTATTTAGATGACCAGGCAACTCCTAGTCGGCAGCCACAGAGAAGGATGAACCTAGCAATGAAAGACATTGTCAGAGAACTACACAAAATTCTAGCTACCGAATTCATATATCCGATTTTTGACAGTGAATGGGTATCACCATTAGTGGTGGTCCCCAAAAAGAACAAGAAATGGCAGATCTGCATGGACTACCGGGTGTTGAAAAAGGTGACTAAGAAAGACCACTTCCTGCTTTTGTTCATCGATCAAGTCTTGGACACACTCTCAGGAAGAAAATACTTCTCCTTTTTGGATAGTTTCTGTGGTTACAACCAGATCCAGATAGGGGAAGAAGATCAAGATAAAACAACGTTCACCTGTCCATGGGGAACGTTTGCCTATAAGGTATTGCCTTTTGGACTATGTAATGCACCAACCACATTTCAAAGGGCGATGCTTAGCATATTCTCTGATGTGATAGGAGACGGGGTGGAAGTATACATGGACGACTTCACCGCCTATGGAGAAACCTTTGAGGAGGCAATGACAAATCTGGAAAGAGTGCTCGATAGGAGCAAGGAAAATCATTTGTCCCTAAGTAATGAAAAATGTTTTATGATGATGCAGGAAGGCATCGTGTTGGGACACCACCTCTCTGCAAAAGGAATAAAAGTAGACAAGAGGAAGATCGAGGTCATCAGAGACCTACCTAGCCCCAGAACGTAGAAGGAGGTAAGAAGTTTCCTTGGATCAACCGGGTACTACCGATGATTTATCGTCAAATTTAGTAAGATTGCCAAACCACTGCACACCCTACTTTCTAAGGACGTAGATTTCAATTGTATGGGAGATTGTGAAGAAGCGTTCCAATTGCTGAAAGAAAAATTGATATCTGCACCGGTCTTGAGAGGACCGAATTGGGCCATACCGTTCCATATTTACTGCGATGCATCTAACAGTGCGATCGGAGCAGTCCTCGGGTAGAAAGATGACAAAGAATTTTACGCCATCTATTATGTCAATAAAACTTGGCGGGAGCAGAGCTCAACTATACAGTGACAAAAAAAGAATTCCTCGCAGTTGTCCATGCAATAAACAAATTTTGCCACTATATAATGGGATACAAGGTCTTCATCCATACGGACCATGCGACTATCAGGTATCTAATGAGCAAGCCGACCATTGGTGGCAAAATTATCAAATGGCTATTGCTATTGCAGGAATTCGACATCACTATAGTCGATAAACCGGGCAAGGACAACGTTGTGGTGGATTTTCTATCTAGATTGATACTAGCAGATCATCAAGCAGTGGAAGATCAGTTTTTGGACAAACATCTGTTTGCTATTAGTGAACAAACTCCGTGGTATGTAGACATAGCCAATTACTTGGCCACCGGAAGGACCTCACCTGCTCTCTCCTACCGAGAAAAGCAAGCGGTCATAGAGAAGAGCGCATCATTCCTTTGGATGGATGGTCTCCTATTTAAAATAGGACGGGACCAAATTATAATAAGATGCATAGCAGAACAGGAGTTTTCAGAAGTGCTCAAGGCATGTGACGATGAGCCATGCGAAGGACACTTTGCAGGGAAACGAACTACCTATAAAATCCTATAGGCTGGGTATTTTTGGCCCACTCTATTCAAGGACGTGGTAGCGTATACCAGTAAGTGTGACGAGTGCAAGAGGATGGGTAGACCAACCCACCAAGATGAAATGCACCTATAGCCCCAGGTACACCTAGAACCTTTCGATAAATGGGGCATGGACTTCGTGGGACCATTTAATCCACCTTCGATGGGAAGGAGGTTTATTTTGGTCTGCATGGATTATGTCACCAAATGGGTGGAAGTGCAGGCATTAAGGGACTCAAAGGAAAGAATGGTCACCGTTTTCTCATTTGCCCATATTTTCACATGATTTGGGGTTCCTTAGGAGATAACAATAGACCAAGGGCCCCAATTCACCTCGATGGAGCAATATAGAGTTTTGCACAATAAAACCATGCCCTACCATCTGCAAGCGAACGGGCAAGTAGAAGTGACAAACAGGGAGATAGAAAACATCCTGACTAAAACCGTGCAACAACACAAGAAATATTGGGCCACACGGTTGTCGAAGGTAGTTTGGGCATACAGCAACACCATTTTGTGCTATTGTGGATGATTCTCAATGGAGAAACTCCATGATAGCACCATCCTGGTATCAATCTAGACAAAAAATTTGCCACGATGTTGTCCTTGCCCGGGTGTTGTATGCCCAAACTGCCTCCTGCCCACACAACTAGAAAAATTGGAAGAGCTTCTGGTAAAACACCAGCAAGCATTTGCATGGGACTACGCAGATATGCATGGCATCAGCCCGAAAATATGTACCCATCAGATTTATTTAGATGACCAGGCAACTCCTAGTCGACAGCCATAGAGAAGGATGAACCCAACAATGAAAGACATTGTCAGAGAACTGCACAAACTTCTATCTATCGAATTCATATATCTGATTTTTGACAGTGAATGGGTATCACCATTAGTGGTGGTCCCCAAAAAGAATAGGAAATGGCGGATCTGCATGGACTACCGGGCGTTGAAAAAGGCGACTAAGAAAGACCACTTCTCGCTTTCGTTCATCGATCAAGTCTTGGACACACTCTCAGGAAGAAAATACTTCTCCTTTCTGGACGATTTCTATGGTTACAACCAGATCCAGATAGGGAAAGAATATCAAGATAAAATAATGTTCACCTGTCCATGGGGAACGTTTGCCTATAAGGTATTGCCTTTTGGACTGTGTAATGCACCGACCACCTTTCAAAGGGCGGTGCTTAGCATATTATCTGATATGATAGGAGACGGGGTGGAAGTATACATGGACGACTTCACCGCCTATGGAGAAACCTTTGAGGAGGCAATGACAAATCTAGAAAGAGTGCTCGACAAGAGCAAGGAAAATCATTTGTCCCTAAGTAATGAAAAATGTTTTATGATGATGCAGGAAGGCATCGTGTTGGGACACCACCTCTCTGCAGAAGGAATAAAAGTAGACAAGAGGAATATCGAGGTCATCAGAGACCTACCTAGCCCCAAAACGCAAAAGGAGGTAAGAATTTTCCTTGGATCAGTCGGGTACTACCGATGATTTATCGCCGAATTTAGTAAGATTGCCAAACCACTGCACACCCTACTTTCTAAGGACGTAGATTTCAATTGGATGAGAGATTACGAAGAAGCATTCCAATTGCTGAAAGAAAAATTGATATCTGAACCGGTCTTGAGAGGACCGAATTGGGCCGTACCATTCCATATTTACTGCGATGCATCTAACAGTGTGATCGGAGCAGTCCTCGGGCAAAAAGACGATGAAGAATTTTATGCCATCTATTATGTCAATAAAAACTTAGCGGGAGCAGAGCTCAACTATACAGTGACAAAAAAAGAATTCCTCGTAGTTGTCCATGCAATAAACAAATTTTGCCACTATATAATGGGATACAAGGTCTTCATCCATACGGACCACGCGACTATCAGGTATCTAATGAGCAAGCCGGCCATTGGTGGCAGAATTATCAAATGGCTATTGCTATTGCAGGAATTCGACATCACTATAGTCGATAAACTGGGCAAGGACAACGTCGTGGTGGATTTTCTATCTAGATTGATACCAGCAGATCATCAAGCAGTGGAAGATCAATTTTTGGACAAACATCTGTTCGCTATTAGTGAACAAACTCCGTGGTATGCAGACATAGCCAATTACTTGGCCACCGGAAGGACCTCACCTGCTCTCTCCTACCGAGAAAAGCAGGCGATCATAGAGAAGAGCGCATCATTCCTTTGGATGGATGGTCTCCTATTTAAAATAGGACGGGACCAAATTATAAGAAGATGCATAGCAGAACAGGAGTTTTTAGAAGTGCTCAAGGCATGTGACGATGAGCCATGCGAAGGACACTTTGCAGGGAAACGAACTGCCTATAAAATCCTACAAGTTGGGTATTTTTGGCCCACTCTATTCAAGGACATGGTAGCGTATACCAGCAAGTGTGATGAGTGCAAGAGGATGGGTAGACCAACCCACCGAGATGAAATGCACCTATAGCCCCAGGTACACCTAGAACCTTTCGAGAAATGGGGCATGGACTTTGTGGGACCATTTAATCCACCTTCGATGGGAAGGAGGTTTATTCTGGTCTGCACGGATTACGTCACCAAATGGGTGGAAGTGCAGGATTTAAGGGACTCAAAGGAAAGAATGATCATCATTTTCTTATTTGCCCATATTTTCACATGATTTGGGGTTCCTTGGGAGATAACAACAGACCAAGGGCCCCAATTCACCTCCAAATTGATTGAGGAGATGATGGATTAGTATAGAGTTTGGCACAATAAAACCATGCCCCACCATCTGCAAGCGAACAGGCAAGTAGAAGTGACAAACAGGGAGATAGAAAACATCCTGACCAAAACCATGCAGCAACACAAGAAATATTGGGCCACACGGTTGTCGGAGGCAGTTTGGGCATACAACACCACGTGGAAATCCACCACAGGATGCACACCTTTCCAACTAGTCTATGGAAAAAATGCGATGATGCCCATCGAGTTCGAAATAAAAACTTTGAGGACGGCTTTAGAATTAAATTTGAGCTTGGATGAAGCTCAAAAATAGAGGATTCGCCAGCTAGATCAGCTAGATGAAATCCGACTGGATGCTTTGCAGAGGACAAAGATTATACAGAAGCAGAGAAAGAAGTGGCATGATAACCACATCAAGCTGAAGAAGTTCCAGGTAGGGGAATGGGTACTGTTGTACGATTCTCATTTCCAAGAAAGGAAGGGCAAACTTATGCAAAGGTGGATGAGGCTGTATGATGTGGCAGATCTCATTAGGAACGAGGCGATGCACGTTAAGATAATTGACAGCAGCAACACCATGTTCACAGTCAATGGCCACCGACTACGCCCCTATAATACGTCCAAAACGTTACAGGTGGAATCCAGAGTAGGTGTGGGGGAGACCCCATCTTGCTAGATCTGGACCAAACTCTCACAGGTGAAATGGTGGGCACAAAAGTGCTCACCCAAATTTTTTTTAGTTAATATAGTTTTTTTGTAATGTGTGTTTTTTTAGGGACGACGCCCGCATGCAAGCTGCAAGCATCCTAATCTAGGGCCTAACAGGCATGAAACGCGTCTAACTGCCTTTATTTTCCTTTCTTTTTCGATTTCTTTTTGTAGGTGGAGGACCTGAAAACACGAGGGATAGGTATCTGGGAAACCAGGCCTGATTCGGCTCAGCATTTCGACACCGGCTTGTAGGTAGAATCTAGGTAGTGTGAAAAACTAGGAAGGCTTGATCACCCTTTTTCCAATCAAATCACCATCTAGAAGAAGGCGCCTTACTACACCCGAAAGGCGCCAAGTCCAGAAGAAGGCGCCTTACTACATCCAGAAGAAGGCACCAAGTCCAAAAGAAGGCGCCTTACTACACTCGAAAGGTGCCCATCCAGAAGAAGGCACCAAGTCCACAAGAAGGTGCCTTACTGCACCCAAAAGGTGCTCATCCAGAAGAAGGCACCAAGTCCACAAGAAGGCGCCTTACTGCACCCAAAAGGTGCCCATCTAGAAGAAGGCACCTTATTGCATCCGGAAGGCGCCAAATAGGAAGACAGCGCCTTCCATCCATTCAGAAGTTCCATTAAAAAAAAAAAAAAACCAGCCGAATATGCCTTCCAACATCAAGAAGGCGCATTCATCCAGCCAAGACGCCTTCCAACATCAGGAAGGTGCATTCATCCAGTCGAATACGCCTTCCAACATCAAGAAGGCACATTCATCAAGACGAATGCCTTCCAACATCGAGAAGGCACAAACCAGAAGGAGGCGCCCCCCACATTGGGAAGACACATATAGGCAAAAGTGCCTCCCACCAATCAGAGGCACCTCATAGCATCGGAAGGCGCATTCGTTCAAAGAAGAGCACCGACAATGTTGGAAAGGCGATACAAGGACACCATCCACATGGGAAAGGTACTAAAGAACGCCTCCCATGTGCAACATTTACATCTACCGGATGCCTCAAGCGAAACGAAGCATCGCACGAATGAGTGGCACCAAAGGACCATACCCCTCCCTCGTGTCACAAGTCAGCAAATCAGCAGCTACCACGACGACTGGAACGACAAATCAAGTATGCGCATACTAAATCAAATTGTTTATATAATTATTTATAAATACACAGTACCAAAAAATATACGGTCGTCATAGAGATCGTATCCCCCCATAGTCAGAATCGTGTGCCAATGATAGGGCATCTTCCATAACTGCCAGGGTTAGGCATATTTTCTATAAGAAGGTGCCTTCCTGAGGAAGGAAGGACAAAAAAAAATATACAGCAACAGAAGGCGCCATGGGAGGAAGGTCCAAGAACCACGCGATCAAGAAGAATGAACCCAATGATATTGATGGGATCAGAGGGGCAGTGAAGACCCAATTCGAAGCCGAGGGGTGGCTTGAATACTGCACCCTGGTCAGTCAAGGCCAGGACGTGGATGCAGCTAGAGAATTCGCCACCTCTTTGAGGGACGATGCGGCCCAAGTACGAGGGGTGGAAATTCCAGTCACCTCTGAGTTCATCTCACAGGCGATTGGATTGCCTCTCATGGGAGAATGTACATACAAGGACGAAGTGTTAAAACTATACGTCCAAATACTGTTGCCAGGAGGAAATGTGCAGATAGACAGGGAGGGATTACTCAAAAATAGTCTCCCCATGAATATGCGGAAGATGTTCGAGCAGATTGCTCGATTTTCACATGCACAAGAAAGTATACCCATCTGCACATTAATCATGTGCACTTCATCAATCACCTAGTGCATGGGAGGAAATTAAACATACCTTTCTACCTGGAAAATGCTCTAAAAAATGAAGCGGCTCGATACCAGAAGGGGGCACCGTCTGCCTTAGCCCACCATGGGCTGATATCGGCATTGGTCCACCACGCAGAAGCACAAGGACAGAACCGTGACGCAGAGGGAGATGGCAGCCAAATAGAGCAACACAATGCAGTTGCTAAATTAGGGCAAGACGAAGCATCCCCTGTCGAGGAGATAACAAACATCGGGCAATTGGCGTTGCCATATTTTACAGGAGGAGCAGAGCAGTCACTGATTCCCGAAGACATAGAGGACAGAGGGCATTCCCCAGTGCCCGAGTATGAGGAGGAAGGAGCGCCACTTGCTGGTGGTGAGGATGAACCAATCCACAGGAGAAAACGTCTACAACGATTCTTCTCAATAGAGGAAGGACAAAGTGACCCGGAGATAGACGTTGCCGCCCAAACCCTCCAAGAATTAACGAATCGGAGCCCATAGAATGAAGGAACTTTCGGGAGTAACGACCAGATCGATGCGGCCTTAGAGGAGGTGCTCGAATGGCAAACCGATTGCTGGATGGCACAACAGATTCTAGAAGATTGCCAAAACTAGCATAAAAGGGAATTAGAGGAAAGAGATAGGCGAATTGCTCAGCTCGAGCAGATGGTCCGACAGTTGGAGGAGGAAAATCAAATGCTCCAGGACAAAGGAACAAAGAAGACAGGAGGCATCCACTCAGACTGATTGGGCAAAAGAAGTGTCGACGAACTCTCCCACATCCACCGAACGAGTATTCTCTTTGGGGGAGATTCGATCAGACGCCCAACAGAGCAGCCTGGAGGTAGGGGAGGATTCCTCTGTTTTTAGGGGTGAAAAGAAAAGAAGTCCTACCATGCCCCCTGTCATTGTCCTGAGTGACACGAGAGCGAGACGAAGGTCTCCGACAATAGATAAGACCGAGAGGATAAGGAGGACCTCCCCGAGCCTCGAAGAAGGAGAAGAGCCTGAGGGGTCGACACCAGGTAGATAGGCGAACGAAGGATCACCCCTGGAGATAGCAGCACAGCCAATCCTTCAGAGCAAGGAGAAGTCCCCGAAGGAGAAAGGAGATACCCTTGTACAAGCCGCCACATTTTTTGCAGAAGCCAAGGCAAAGAGGCCCAAGAGGGCTCGACAGAAGGCAAAAGTGACCTTCGTCGACTCCAAAGAGGACGAATGGGACTGTTCGCCGAAAGGCAAAAATATTTTGAGCAGCGGTGCAACAAAATGAAAGCAGCCAAGGAGGCCAGGAGAATCTCTTATTAAAAGAGAAGCAGATAATAAAATATCGTGCATACATCAAAGGAGAAGAGAAACTATTGGCCATCATATACCTACGAATGAAGGACCTAACCGCTAGTAAGATATATTAGCCATCAACAAGAGACTTGAGCACCAACAAGAGACCCGAGCATCAATGAGAGATCTAAGTACCAACGAGAGACTTGAACACTAGTAAGAAACCTAAGCATCAATGAGAGACCTGAGCACCATCAAGAGACCTAAGCATTAGAAAATGTTTTCAGCACCAATAAAGTAAGAGGGAGACTAGTAACTAGACTAGTATAGAAGGCAAAAAGATGAGGAGACTAGCATGGAAGCAACTAGACAATGAACAATGAAGAAGAAAAAGACATGAGGAGACTAGTGTGTAAGTGTTTGGATAGTGAAAAATGAAGAAGATAAAGAGACTAGGAAACCAACATGTAGCGAAGAGAAGTGGATATCAACGAAGAGACAAGGAAACCAATGTGTAGTGAAGAGATGTGGAGACCAATAAAGAGACAGAAAAACCAGTATGCAACAAAGAGACATTGAGAATAATGAAGAGATAGGAAGACCAACGTGTAGTGAAGTGACAAGAAGATCAATATGTAGCAAAGAGACAACCAAATGCATACCTCCTAAGTATAGCAATGTTGCCTATAGTAGTAGCTTAGCTTATAGAAATAATGTATTTGGGAAGTGAATACATAGAAGACATTATTATTGTCGATAGCTAATGTAACAATATTGATGATTAGTTTACATGCAAAAAATTCCACATGGATTTAGGGTTAAGCTTGGCATATTTGAACTAGAATTGCTTAAATTATAGTGCAAGAAATGTTAGTGCAGTGCATCTAGTGAATGTTAAGCATAGTTAGTAAACGTTAGGGCATCAAATGAGCGTTAGTGCATCCAGTGAGCAAGAAGTGAACGGATATAAGTGTAATTTGACTAAGGAGAAAAGGAAGGTTAGTTATAATTAGAGTTTTAAATGTCTTTATTTTAAATATTGATTTATAAGGTGATTATAAGTTTAGAAGGTGATTAAAATTTAATTAGTAAGAGTTATAAGGATTAGTTAGAAATATAAGTATTTGAATATTTAAAAAGTGTGGAGTGATAAGAATTTCTACATTAATTAGTTTATTTGACTATTTAAAGTTTTTTCAAACATTAAAAAATATTTGATTTTTTTTAGATAGAAGGTTTATTTTCTTAAGTTTTTTAATTTTTGAAAAATTTTAAAATTGAAAAATATTTAAAGGTTTTTGAAATTTGAGTTAAAAGATTTTCAACATCAAAAATTCAAAAATTTTTAAAATTTGTAAAATTTATATTTTAGTTGTTCATGAGATATAAAAATTTTAACTTAATGACACAAGATGTTATTTAAAAGATATAAATTTTTTAACTTAATAAAACAAGATGAAAAAATAATAAAGAAAAACTTTTCACCATAGGAAACATTATCAAAATGCAAAACCATATTTTATGAGGTGAAGAACATATAATTTTTTTTTTAAATTGTACACATTGCATATTAATTTTCCAGATCACCGGAGTCTCATTAAGAGCATGAGACTAGATCTCCTACATTTAAAAGTCAAAGAAGGCCCGCATTCGAATGTAGTCAGCAGATGGAAGTTTACCCCGTCTTGAGGATAATTCTAGAATAATTTTTGTTTCTGTTGGAACATTTCAAGTTTTCAACCATAAAGATATTGTATTTTTTTTCTATAGACATTTAAGTTTGATTTATGCACTTGCGACTAGTTTAACAGTGAAAACTTTAAATAATTTTTTTAAAGGTTATAATTTTATAATTTTTAATTACATATAAAACTTCAAATATAATAGAATAATTACTTAACAAAATCTTTTATAAAAGTAGTATGACTTATATTAAAAGTCAACTTTCAACACAACAATAAATTTGAATAATCATTTAACAAAGACTTTTACAAAAAGTCGTTTGATTTATATTAAAAGTTATCTTTCGACACAATAATGAATCGAGTTAAGTAGTATTAAAGTGGGATAAAATTTGAAGAATATGTTATTGGAAGGTGAACAGTCGAATACAAAATCTAGTCTAAGTCAAATCCTACTCGAAGGCTAGCCGAGGTGATTCAAAGCACGAGACTTGGGAGTTTCAGTGAACCTTACCTTACCTGCTGGACTTTCCTAGCACAGGCTCATGATGTTATAACAACATTTCTCATTACACATAGATTTGAAACTGTTCTTGCATTGCTTTATAAATTCTTTCTTCCCATTCATACCTCAAAACATAGCAATGTCTTGTGCCAGGCTACTTTCTCTCCCATCATTGGCATTGGCCTTCCTTGCCTTCTTCTCAAGTGCCCAGAACCCGACTACTTTCATATTTAACAGATTCAAGGAAACAGATTTGATTTTGATGCAGGATGCTTCAATTCAATCCAATGTGCTCAGGCTAACAGAAAACTCTAAAAGAATGATGGACCGCGCTCTGTATCCAACTCCTCTACAAATGAAGGCAAATACAAACTTGCTGGCACCGGCAAAGCTACCGCAAGCACAGACGTGTTCAGCTTCGGTATTGTGCTTTTGGAAGTTACGAGTGGGAGACGGCCTCTTGATATTTCCAGAGCAGACAGTGAAATAATTTTAGTGGAGTGGGTGCGGCAGCTATATAAAGAGGAGAGGGTAATGGATGCAATGGATCCAAAGCTTGGAGGGGCATACGACGCTGAAGAAGAGCAGAGGGTGCTTATGCTGGGACTTTTGTGTTCTCACTCCCAACCAGAATGCAGGCCTAACACAAGACAAGCATTAGAGATCCTTGAAAACGGAGGTGAAATATCTTTTCCTGATCCAATTCCTTGGGAACCTCCAGAATCCTCCCCTCGTGGCTGTCAAGTTCTAACGAAAAAAAAAAGCATATTCAGTATTCAAGTGAAAAGGGAAAGCGTATAAGACGATTTGAGAACAAATAGCCATGGCGTTTGCATTCTAACGGCAATTCTGAAATTAATTTTTTCAAAATTTGTTTCATTAATTTAATTTATTATTTTGAATGTTTCAACGGTAAACATTCTTTATATGAGTGAATGACAAGGAAAATTGGCATTTTAAGGTGTATTAGGCATCTTTGGAGCCTTCTAAGTTTGTTAGAGGAATATAAGTATATAATACTTCAAGGTATAATATTTTGTTAAAGTTTTTTTTTTTTAATTTTTATTTTTATTAAGAGTAATTGTTTTTTATTTAAGTAACTCAAGGGTAAACTTTAATTATAAATGAGAGCTTGGGCTCTCGTCGTATTCATATTTTAGTTATGAGAATTCAAAGTTAAGCTCTATGAAATTCACATTGTGTTTTGTACTCATGAGGTTATAAGAAATTGACAAGTCCTTATCCATCCTATTAGAGGCACCATCCTTATAATTTATTAAGTGCATGGAAATTAGGTACAACCTTTCTAGCCCATCTTGTCATTCACTTATCAATTTCATAACCAAATAAATGGGTGAACATTGATGTATTGATTAGATGCTATCCATACTATAGTATAACAATTGTATTTGCTTAAATCTCTTACATTCTTAACTTCATGCATTTACTTTTGTGTGTGCATATCATGTTTATGGAAGTTAATTAGTTTAAAATTAGAGGCCCAAATGAGAAAAGCAAGGAATCAACCTTAATTTGGAGGTCAAGGGAAGGCTATAGCAACCTTGTACAATGTTGTTGAAACTCAAATTTAGGGGCATAACACAAAAAAAAGTCAGCGCAATTCTCCAAAGCAACAATTTTTATAGTGATACCAAATCCTCAATGAGAGGTTAACCTTAGGTTGACATAAACTTAACCTTATAGTAAAATAATAATAAATTACCTTTTTAAGCAAGTTTATAAAGGTGGATTAACTAGTACCAATAAGGGTGAAATATAAAAGGGGCCCGTAGACTTATATGAACATGCCCATAAGATTACATAAATGATGAATGCCCATAGAATTACATAATCACATGCCAATAGGATATATAAATGGTGTTTCTAACCACTTCTTCACACTTATGGCCTTCGCTTGAACAAGACTAGATTACACAAATTTCAACACCCCCCATAATTTAAGTTGAAAGGGCCAAGGAGAGAAGGCATAAGAGATAACACCTCCTCCTACTATAATGGATTTTGTAATGGACCTCTTGTAGTCCTCATTCATATTCATCTTTATCATTAGAAAGCTTGTGTCTAGCCTTCAAGAATTTTATCTCAATTTTCTTCAACCTTGTAATACAATTTTTGATGGAGTGACCTTCCCTTTTATAATATTTGCAAGTGCTTGACTTCTTTGAAACCATAGACTTACCCTTATTAAATTAAGACTTAGATTCCATTGAATTGAAGTCTTTTGGATGAGTTTGTGTATGAGAAAGAGCTCCAAAATTCTTCATTGCTACTTCATAATGGGATAAAAGCTTGAAAACTCCTTCAAGAGAGATGGATTGCGTCTCTTTAATATGCTAGAGAATAGTACATTATTTGGTACATGCTAATGTACCCCCATGATACCATTGTTAATATTGGAATAGGGCACGAGTCTATGGTTTACGTGTGTGATTTATATTTCCTAAAGTATGTGTCTATGTGTAGGATGTGTACAAGTGTCATATAGGAAAGTGTGCAAGTAAATAGAATGTCAAGAGTCATGTATGCAAGTGGAAATATGTAAAGCAAGGAGGCATTAAAGGTTTGTCTTATGTGTGGAATATGAAATAATGCATCTCCCGGATATGTGAGGAGAGCAATAGTCAAGTATTCAAGAGTCACCTTCAAAGGTTATATTATGGAGACAAAGCTCCATGTATTGTATCTGAATATTGAGCAAATCTCAAGTTGTATATTTGACTCATCAATTATATTTTATATTTATTTACTTATATTGTTATATTTTATGAATATTTATTGATTTATATTGATCAAAGATTTATATGCATTGATATTATTCTGTAAATAAGCCTTCATATTGAAATTTATACAATCCTAGATATCAGGACCTATGATGGAATCTGGTTAAAAATCCAACATGATAGTCATATCATTAACATAAAGAACCAATCCAACTATATAAAAAGGAGGAGAAAGATTAGAAGTAATAGATTTTACATAATATTTTCACTCTTTACCTTACCTTCTATAGTATCTAGATCCACTTTTAGGTCTTTAAAGTGAGATATATAGCCTTCAGTGTTACTAAAATCTAAAATTTTAAGATTAGAGAGCTCTATTTCTATGTTGTTAACTTCACTAACACTTATTTTTCCATAGAGATATTTCAAAGTAGTCTATACCTCAATAGGATCAGTTTTCTCTCTAATGTAGAAAAGTACATCTAATTCGACTAATATGAAGAATAGTCCAAGAGCTTCCTCCTTTTTCTTATTGAGTTCATGATAACTAAGATATTTTGATTCATTATTGAAGATAAACCATATAATTTTGCTCGATTTATCCTTCCATTTGAACTAACCAAGTGCTATAATTTTTTCCATTGAGATTAGTAACATACCTTAAGAAATTTATTTAATATAAAAAACCCTAAATAAATCTATAACAAGATAAACTAATGCCACCACTATGTAGAGCTCAAAAATCATATAATTTAGAAAAAAGGGCTCCAAACACTTATGTATGCAAAAGTTATGAACTCTAGAATATTTTTTTATATTAGCACTCAAATAAATAAATAAAATAAAATGTCAAATCTTAGAATTGTTTTATATATTGTATTGGTTTATTTGCAATACTACACATGCTAATGATGGTTGCACTTTACAATGTTTGATGGTTTTGCTCTTTTTGTAATTGATGTAGTTTTATTAGTTTTTTCTCGAGAAGAAACAAGGATAACTCAATCTCTTAACCTATTTTTGTGATATCCATAAGCTTTGGTTAAATTGGTTAAGGTTAAAATTATAGTTTGCAACAAGATGTTATGGTTCAACTACATTTTTTCTTTAAATGTGAAAATGTTAATATTGACTAATTTTATACTTATTTGTATTTCCAATTGATTGGACCTACTTTTAATTTAAAATCACTTCTTCAAATGTAAACATGTTAATATTGTCTTATCTTAAATTTATTTGTATTTCCAATTTGTTGGACCTACTTTTAATTTAAAATCAATAACTAATTCATGAAAATTCATAAAGGATACTCATCTTCCATTGCTTTTAAAGGTAATGCATTCAAATTTATTTTCAAGACATCCTCTTAGGATGAAATTATTTGACTATTGAAACCTAAAATAATTTATGAATAAAATATTTGAAGACCTTGTTTTGGCTAGGTTGATTGTAAACTTATTGAAACATCTTATAGCTTCACATGTTATTTTATTGGATAAGTTTGGGATTCATCCTATTTGACTAGAGACTAGATTTAAGCTTACTCCTTACTTGTATAATGTTTAGATTCTTAGTTATTATATTACTATATTCAAGGTTACCCAGGTGTTGTAGGTGAGTTGGAGAGGAGAGGGTAATCCTCCAAGGGAGGTCCCAGGTTCAAATCTCCATCCTACCAAAAAAGTTGAATTGGGTATCCAAAATCCAATTGATAATGTTAGTGCGGGTAGGGTTGGGTGCGACTCCCGAGTGACTTTGATGGTGTAGAACCCCCTGTTTGTGGTCTCTCACACCAAGGCGGCCCCGCAAGGGGTTTTTCGCTTAAAAAAAAAATAATTACTATATTCAAGGATAATGTAAGTCAAAATTATTGATGTTCTCATTTATAATCATATTGGTGCTAAGACATAGACAAGTTATTTTTTGTGTAATGAAGATAATACCAAGATAGTTAGAAGCCTTGTTGGTTATTACACTAGTATGATTTCTTTTAATACATAATAAAATTGTTATTGACATAAGGTAAGCATAGTTTTTTCATATGCAAGATTCAAATATTCTTGTCAGACTTATATTACCATTTTAAAGTGAAGTTTATGCTTATTATTTAAGATGGATATATGAACCTAATTACAATAAAAGTAAACATTGAATTGATGACTGACTAAGAAAAATACTTTTCAACAAAATAGGTATTATACTTTTTAATTTAAAAAATCTTTAGAAATGAAAAATGAAAAAATAATTTATTGATTTGATTGGCATTAAGACTAATTACTTGTTTAGATAAAAGAGATTAGATCTATATATATATAAACTCATACAAACTAAAATACACCTTTAAACTTAAAAAACAAATAAATTAATTTAATTAATAAATTTAAATTTGTGAGGTGCAGGCCAATTGGTTCTACCAACCCCCGCAAGGGGGCGGTGGCTTTAAAGTAGACTAAGACAAATACTTTTCAACAAAATAGGTATTATACTTTTTAATTTAAAAAATCTTTAGAAATGAAAAATGAAAGAATAATTTATTGATTTGATTGGCATTAAGACTAATTACTTGTTTAGATAAAAAAGATTAGATCTATATATATATAAACTCATACAAACTAAAATACACCTTTAAACTTAAAAAACAAATAAATTAATTTAATTAATAAATTTAAATTTGTGAGGTGTAGACCAATTGGTTCTACCAACCCCGCAAGGCCAAGTTCAAATCTAGGGCCTTGCCAAACTAAAAACTTATCCATTTCCTAGTGCAAGAACTGTATGGCGACTTTTGGAGTAGATAGGGCTGAATAGTCTACCCGAAATCATCGTTACTACCGATTTCACCATGTAAATTTAAATAAATAAATAAATAAATAAATATATATATATATATATATATATAAAAGAATTTAACCCTTAAATTGAATGTTCTAACTTTCTTAACTGAGTACCAAGAATTTTTTTTTTCCAGATGATTCAATCATACGAGTATGAATGCGTGAAAACAATAATATATAAAAATATATTTAAAAATTTAATTTAAAAGTAATAATATTTTATTTTATATCTTAAATTTTTATAAGATATTGTAATAGTATAATTTTAAATTTGGTTAAGAAATTGTGAGTAAAAAATTCATGTGGGGAGTTGGAGAGAAGTGGGTAGTTGAAACTTTCGTGTTGGAGGGGGCCAAGGCCCCAGGTTTAAATCTCTCCCTCTCGTATGTTGCGGATATGCTCCCTAATAATTATTAGGGACCCTAAGGTAATCATTTACTTTAATAATGAAACAACCAACATTTAAAAAAATAGTTTACACCTACCTTAAGGTGTGAAGGACATAATAATTTATTTATTAATTAAAAAAAAATTATAAATTTTATTTTAATTTTCTAGATCAGACGAGTCTTATTAAGAGCATGAGACTAGACCTCCTACTTAAAAAGTCAAAATGTAGTCAGAACATGGAAGTTTACCCCGTCTTGAGGACAATTCTAGAACAAAGAAGGCGTTTCAAAGTGGACGTGGACTTGGGACCATTCAAGATGGTGTATAATTTTTGTTAGCACATTTTAATGATAAAGATAATAAAGATGTTGTATTTTTTTAATCGAGATTTAAGTTTGATTTAGAAAAGAGTGTTATAGAAGTCAAAAATAAAGCATGCATGAATAGTTTAACCGTTGAAACTTTTATTTTCTTTAAGGTTATAATTTTATAATCTTTAATTACATATTAAACTTCAAATATAATAGTCTTTTACACTTAACAAAGTCTTTTGCAAAAGTCCTTAAAACTTATAATAGAATAATCACTTAACAAAGACTTTTATATAAGTCCTTGTGACTTTTATCAAAAGTCAACTTATGAACCGATACAAAATACTGCATAGGATACCAAATTTAGTCTAAGTCAAATCTTAGAGGCTTTTGAGCAGGTTGGAATTTCCAGTTAATTATTGATTTTTAGGTTACGGTTTAAAATTTTATTTGTTTTTATTTTTTAATATTTTATTTGAGGATCAAGTCCTTTCGTTTTTGGAATATTTGCATGAACATGGTCAGTGTGAGAGACTTTTCTTCAAATGTATAAGTCATCAATACCATGAACCTTTTTCAAGTTCTATCATATCAGATTTGGAGCTCTGGAGGTGGATGATATTTGAAGAATGTGCAGCTCTAATAATTCAAAGCTTTTAAGGTGGATAAGATTTGGAGACTAGCCAACCGATGTTTGCTTTTCCTTGTGCATTTTACAATTAAAAGTTGTTTTTTCTTGTGGATGTCTACTTTTACTTTATCTTCCACAATTAAAAGTTATTTTTTCTTGCATCTTCTACGTGTAAAAGGAAAAAGACTTCTACAATTAAAAGTTGTTTTTATTGTGGATGTCTACTTTTGCTTTATCTTCCAAAAGTTATTTTTTCTTACATCTTTTACATGTAAAAGGAAAAAGAAAAACTGCACCTACCACTCGAAATTGAAGACACAATTCCTTAATAATACTGAGGTGGCGTCAGAAAGCTTGCAAAGAGCTGAGGTGTGCCACTCCGTGATGGGGGCCGATATTAGTCCCTATACCATACCCCAACTTCCTTGCGTCTTTTGAGCACCAAACCTTAGACCTTAAGACCGATAGGAAGATAACATTGTGATTGGTGTTGTTCGATGGCTTTAGGAGGGACCAATCCAGACACCATTTTTTATTGACCAAAAAAACCCGTCTCATTTCGGTCTAGAATGTGGGGAATCGGGGAGGAGAGGGGATGCTAATCCATCCAACACTCTCGGGCTATTTGTATCTCTCTCGATCGCAACCCAAAATCTGAGATGGATGGATGGTTTTGATGGTAATTTTGTAGTCATTGATCCTTCTATCTCTCTTGATCGCAACCCAAAATCTGAGATGGATGGATGGTTTTGATGGTAATTTTGTAATCATTGATCCTTCTCTAGAAGTAATACATACTCCAATTTAATGTTTACATGTAATAGTATTAGTATTAGTATTATATGTTATTACCACACATTAAACTAAAAAGGAGATAAAATTAAAATTAGTATTCGTATACTTTGATATATCTAATATATATTATTTATATTATAATAAAATCTACGATTTTCAAATATCTTTACCTAGTTTATAATAAAAATAAATAACAAATAAAAATATAAGGTCAACATAAAATTATCAAATTTCAAATATACAAAATACTATTATATACCTATTAAATTCCAAACCTCTCATGGGAGCTCCTACTTTAAAAAGTCAAAGAAGACCTGCATTCAAATTTAATCAGAAGATGGAAGTTTACCCCGTGTTGAGGACAATTCTGGAACAATGAAGGCTTCTCAAAGTGGATTTGGATTTAGACTCTAATGGATTTGGACTTAGATTTTAATAGTAAAGCTTTTAAATTTTTTTTTGGAAATGTAAATTTAATTTCGTTTCAAAAATAAAACACGCACCCAATAAGTGATTTAACTATCAAGTTTTAAACTTTAAATAAAGGTTTTAATCAAAGTCAACTTTCAACACAACAATAACAAATTATAAAAGTTATTATGACTTTTATTAAAGTCAACTTTCAATACAACAATATAAGTGAATAATCATTTAGCAAAGTCTTTTATAAAAGTTGTTTACTTTCAACACAATAATACAAAATCTAGTCCAAGTCAAATCCTACAGGAAGGCTAGCCGAGAAGATTCAAAGCATGAGACTTGGGAGTTTCAGTGAACCTTACCTTACCTTCTGGACTTTCATAGCACAGGCTCATGATGTTATAACCACATTTCTCTCAATTTTTTTGCTTCAATAAATTTAACAAAATGTTGTTGGTCTCTATTATTTTTTTCTCTAAGAAATTGATTTAATATTACCATCAACTTAATAGATATAATTTTAAGAAATAGTGAGGTTTCTTGATGTTGGGCAGATGAACCTAACAACAATCAAAGTAAACGCTCAATTGTTGGCTTCAAAGTATATTAAGAAAATTACTTTTCAACAAAATAGGCATTATATATTTTTTAATTTCAAAATTCTCCAGAAATAGAAACTAGAATAGTATTTTGTTGATTTGATTTCAAGTAGGACCAACTACTTCTTTAAATGATATTTATTAGGTACGTGTAGAAACTTATACAAACTAGAATTAAGCTGAAAAAACAAATAAAATGACTTTAATTAACAAATTTACATTTAAAAAATAATATTTTATCTATTTATTGTATGAGTGAGCTTGTGTAAACAAATCTATTATAAAACGATAAAGACATTATCATTCTCCTATCTAAAATATAAATATATATTAATATATGAGAATTTAACAGTACAAGGAACAAAATCATGAGTATGAACAAAATCATGAGTATGAATGCATGAAAACAATTACGTGTAAAAAAATATTTAAAAATTTAATTAAAAATAATAAAATTTTATTTTATATTTATTTTAAGTTTTTGTAGAACATAATAGTGGTATAGTTTTATTTTTTTTGAATTTTTATAAAGTTTTAGTCTTAAGTAAATAAAAACTTATATGACTTTGAACTTTAAAAAATTCCTATAAATTTTAAGGTGTAGGAAAAAAATTGTATACATTGCATATTAATTTTCAGATCAAGGGAGTCTCATTCATTCGAATTTAGTCATAAGATGGAAGTTTACCCCGTCTGGAGGACAATTCTGAATCAATGAAGGTCATTCATTCGAATTTAGTCATAAGATGGAAGTTTACCCCGTCTTGAGGACAATTCTGAATCAATGAAGGCGTTTCAAAGTGGACTTGGATTTAGACTTAGACTGTAATAGTAAAAATTTTGAATTTTTTTTAGAAATATAAGTTTAATTCCGTTTTAAAATGAAACACACTTAATCGAAGTATTAAACTTTAGGTAATTGAAAAATCATTTAACAAAGTCTTATAAAAGTTGTTATGAATTTTATTAAAGTCAACTTTCAACAAATAATCACTTAGCAAAGTCTTTTATAAAAGTCGTTTATGATTTATATTAAAAGTCAACTTTCAACACAATAATCAACCGATACAAAAGTATACAAAATCTAGTCCAAGTCAAATCCTACACCAAGGCTAGCTGAGGTGATTCAAAGCACAAGAGTTTCAGTGAGCCTTACCTTACCTGGTGGACTTTCCTAGCATTGGCTGATGATATTATAAGCCTATACCCTCTGAATGAACATTTCTCTGATGATATTATAAGCCTATACCCTCTGAATGAACATTTCTCTGATGATATTATAAGCCGATAGTAGCATTGCTTTGTAAACTCTTACCTTCCATTTAGAGGCTCAAAACATAGCAATGTCTTGTGCCGGGCTACTAATTTGTGTCCCATCATTGGCGTTGGCCTTCCTTGCCTTCTTCTCAAGTGCCCAGAACCCGACTACTTTCATATTTAACAAATTCAACGAAACAAATTTGATTTTGATGCAGGATGCTTCAATTCAATCCAATGTCCTCAGGCTAACAGAAAATTCTAAAAGAATGATGGGCCGCGCTCTGTATCCAACTCCTCTAGAAATGAAGGCAAATAACAACAAGTGGGTATCTTCCTTCAGCACGACATTCGTCTTCTTCATAGTGCCCCCTCCTCACGGTAGCCATGTGGGTCATGGGCTAACGTTCCTGGCGAGCCCTTACAAGTTTGGTGTCAATGCTTCAGATGGTGGTTACCTTGGCCTCTTAAATCACTCCACCGATGGAAGCGTAGACAACCATTTATTTGCAGTGGAATTCGATACCAATCTCAATCACTGGAATAACGACATCGATGGCAACCATGTCGGCGTAGATCTCAATTCGATCAATTCCTCCGAGTCTAAGCCTGCAGGTTTGAATCTCGCAAGTGGGCACAACATTCAGGCTTGGATTGATTACGATTGCCATCAACACAATCTCAGCGTTACGGTTGCCTTGGCCGGAATGGCAAGGCCCCTAGACCCACTCATATCCATGAAAAATGTCAGTACAGACCTCGCTTCCATCTTCAGAGAAGAAATGTGGGTCGGATTTTCTGCATCAACGGGAAAGAAAGGGGTAGAAGATAATTACATTCTTGCCTGGAGCTTCAGCAATGAGGGTATGGCACCATCCTTAAATCTATCTCATCTTCCTTCATTCACACACAAGAATTCAAAGCATAAATCTGCAGGAATCATAGTGGGCTATATTACTGCACCTTTATTCATTTTGGTTTTGCTGGCTGGTGTGGTTGTATATTACTGGTGGAAAAGAAGGGGCAAACAAAAGGATGTGATTGAGGAATGGGAGTTGGAGTACTGGCCGCACAGAATTCCTTACGAGGAACTAAGAATGGCAACACAAGGATTCCGGAACGAACAGCTTTTAGGTCGTGGAGGTTTTGGGAAGGTTTACCGTGGCATTCTCCGCAGCACCGGCGTTGAAGTTGCCATAAAATGCATCACCAAAGATTTAAGCGAAGGACTGAAGGAATTTGTTGCGGAGATTTCAAGTTTGGGTCGTCTACAACACCGAAACCTGGTCCAACTTCGAGGGTGGTGTAGAAAGAAGAATAAACTATGCCTGGTTTATGATTATATGCCAAACGGAAGCCTGGATCGGATGATATTCGGCAACCCAAATACAATCCTCGGGTGGCCGCAGAGGTATGAAATTCTCAAGGGAGTGGCTGCTGGATTGCTCTATCTTCACCAAGGATGGGATCGCAGAGTCGTCCACAGAGACTTGAAATCCTCAAATGTATTGCTTGATTCCAACTTCAACCCCAAGTTGGGGGATTTCGGGCTTGCTCGTCTGTACGAGCACAGTGAGCACCCGCAAACAAGTGGTGTGGCAGGGACCATGGGTTACATTGCCCCTGAACTTGCTGGCACCGGCAAAGCCACCGCAAGCACAGACGTGTTCAGCTTTGGTATTGTACTTTTGGAAGTTGCGAGTGGGAGACGGCCTCTTGATATTTCCAGAGCAGACAGTGAAATAATTTTAGTGGAGTGGGTGCGGCAGCTATATAAAGAGGAGAGGATAATGGATGCAATGGATCCAAAGCTTGGAGGGGCATACGATGCTGAAGAAGCGCAGAGGGTGCTTATGCTGGGACTTTTGTGTTCTCACTCCCAACCAGAATGCAGGCCTAACACAAGACAAGCATTAGAGATCCTTGAAAACGGAGGTGCGATATCTTTTTCTGATCCAATTCCTTGGGAGCCTCCAGAATCCTCCCCCTCCTGGCTGTCAGGTTCTCGCACGCTAACCCTTGTATTTAAGTAACCTTAAAAAAAAAAAACATATTCAGTATTCAAGGGAAAGCGTATAAGATAATTTGAGATCAAATAGCCATGGCAATTCTGTAAATTATTTTTTTCAAAATTTGTTTCATTAATTCAATTTATTATTTTGATTGTTTCAACGGTAAAAGCAATTCACAAGGAAAATTGGCATTTTATGGTGTATTAGGCATTTTTGGAGCCTTCTAAGTTTGTTAGAGGCATAAAATCATATACCGCTGGAAGGGTGTAACATTCGAATGGTGTAATATTTTACTAAAGTTACTTTCAAAATATTTATTTTTATTAAAGGTAACTATTTTTAATTATAAGGTATTTTTTTATTTATTTTTTAGCTATGAGAATTTAAAGTTACACTTTATAAAATTTATATTGTACTTTGTACTTACGAGGTTATAAAAAATTGTTAAGGCTTTATGCATCCTATTAGAGGTATTGTTCTTATAGTTTATTAAGTGCATGGCAATCACGTACAACCCTTCTAGCCCATCTTGTCATTCGATTATTAATTTCATAACCAAATGAATAGGTTAACATTGATGTATTGATTGGATGCTAACCTTACTATTGTATAACAATTGTATTTGATTAAATCTCTTATACTCTAAAATTCACGTATTTACTTTTGTGTGTGCATGTCATGCTTATGCAAGTTAATTAGTTTAAGATTAGAGGCCCAAATAAGGAAAGCAAAGAGTAAACCTTAATTTGGAGGTCAAGGAAAGACTATGGCAAACTTGTACAATGTTGTTGAAACATAAATTTCAATATCCCCTATAATTTGAGCTGAAAGGGCCAAGGACAGAAGGTATTAGAGGTAAAACCTCCTCCTACTATAATGGATGCTCTAATGGACCTCTTGTAGTTCTCCTTCATCTTCATCTTTATCATTAGAAAGCTTGTGTCCAGCCCTCAAGAATTTTGTTTCAATCTTCTTCAGCCTTGTAATACAATTTTTGATGGAGTGTCCTTTCCTTTTATAATATTTGAAAGTTTTTATCCCTAAAACCCTAGGTCTCTAATTGCATATTTGTTTCAATTACATTCATTATGTTAGAATTATATTTTCATTATTTTATGTTGTCATATCTTGTTGTGTTTGTTCCCCCAAAGATCAACAATCACTTTTACTTTTGAATGGTTAGCTAAAAGTGTAATGTCCCCTCTCTAATCAGTTAGCAGTTGTTGCTTGGGTTAGCCTACTCTCGGGTTCCCGTAGGCTAATGGTTGTGTGTGGGAGCCTTTTGGGGATGATTTCGATGCTTGGACGTGTTGCTTGTTATCGGTTTCTAGTTTCTAGAGTGGTTTGGGGTGTTTTGGGCTTCACTTACTATTTTTAGTAAGTCAGTTCATGGTGGGTCCTACGAAATGGAGAGATGGGTTTGATGCATTTTCCAATTGGGTATCCGTTTCCACCCTCGGTTGGTGGTTTCGAGTAGCATGGACCAAAATATTAAATATTTTATCGTTGAAATAACTTAAAGTTAAATTAAAGATTTAACTTTATATTTCCTAATGTATTTTGTGAATGGGGCCAAAAAGGGGACATAAGGATTAAATTTAAAAAGTGTCTAATGTTATAACTTAAAATTGGGCACCCCATTTGGGAGACATAAGGGGATGAAATGAAATGAAATTAAAATTAAGTTTATTTGCCCAAGAGGGGCGTAGCCTTCTAGAGGAGATATAAAAAGTGAAATTTCTTCATTCTCTTGCTCATTCTTGTTTGCTCATTTCATGAAACTGAAGACTTTGGCCTATGCAAGGGTTTCAATATTTGTGAGGATGAAATCCCTCTTAGAATACATCATCTTCGAGTGTGAGAGATCACTCCTGGGTGATTCAGAGGCAACTTCATATAGAGGTTGCAATTGTGCTTCAATGGAGAGTCATTTGGAGATTATTGCAGATCTTTTGGCAATATTTTTGGAGATTATTCAAGGAGAAATCAGTGGAGATTATTGGCAGATCATTTGTTTTTATTTGCAGTAGATTTTTTGCAGTATTGGTCGTACCACACTAGGGTTTCCAGCCCTACCTTTTTGCTCACAACTCTCAACGAAGACATCAAATCATTTTGGGTATTTTGGCATTGGATATGGCATGCCTGGGTGACCCTTTGTGGTGATTTCAAGTATTTTTGGAGGTGTGCATATTTTTCTATGTTGGCCATACCATTCCAAGGGGGTCGTATAGTTTGGGGTTACATTTTCAGCAGTGGTGCTAGGGTTTGAATTTTTTAGGTTTGGCTTCAGAGGGGATTTCAACATCTGGGTTGACATTATTATCTACATCTTTGATCTATATGACCATTCCATTTTTTTGTTTTTTTTTTTTTTTTTTTTTTTTTTTTTTTTTTTTTTTTTTTTTTTTTTTTTTTTTTTTTTTTTTTTTTTTTTTTTTTTTTTGCGGAATCATAAAAAGCATTTTTTTTTTTTTTTTTTTTTTTAAAAATCAACAAAAAAAAAAAGAAAAAGCAAAAATTCAAAACAACAAACAGGGTTGGGTTATTATAGTGGTATCAGAGTGATTTTTCCTACCATCATGTGGATTAAACTAGGTTTTGTTGCACATGAGTGAAAGAGAAAGGAGGTATTATGAAAGGGGACAGAGGAAACGTTGGCAACCTCCAGCAGACCCTAGAGGGTGAAACAATTTCTAACATCTTTGGAATACATTCTAAGGGGTCCAGTGGTAGTGAAGAGTTATTTGGAGAAATGGTAGATAGGGATAAAGGGCGTGCTGATCCGAAAGATCCCGATGATGCCATTCAAAGGAAGTTTGAAGGTATGTTTGAGATGATGTCACAAATGTTGGGGAAGATTAACCAGTTCACTCCCCCAGTCATTCCTGCACAAAATGGTGAGGCGAGTTCCTCCCATCACCAAAATAATAATAGACATAGTAACACAGTAGCAGCAAGATCGGTCCTTAGACCCATGCAACCTACCTTTACACCCTGAGAGGAGGCAAGAACACAACAGGAAGAACATACCCCAGTAACTAACAATATGAATGAATTGTGGGCTGAGTATTCAACACTTCCTATAGACCTACGTGCTAATTTATCCTTGAATGAATTTATGAACCAGAAGAGAGCTGATTACATGGGTGGTAGTGGTAGAGTTGAGCAGAGGAGACCTCCTGTGTAGAGAGATTTTTAGTAGGCCTTGGGTAAGGTTACCTTACCTCATTTTGATGGCAGTGACAAGAGCACAGCTAGAGCTTGGGTGCAGAAGCTCGATAATTATTTGGCTCTTAGGCCAATGTTCGAGGATGAGGTAATTAAATTCTCTACTTTACATCTGGATGGAGTTGCTCATGAGTGGTGGTACCATGGTCTTATTACCTTGGGACATGGGTTAATCACTACATATGATGAGTTTACCAACAAAATCATTGAGATATTTGATAGGAAGGATCCGGAGCTGCACTTTAGAGAGTTGGCCCAATTGAAGCAAATTGGATCTATGGAGTCATACATTGCAGAATTTCAGAGACTCTCAATTATGGTTCCTAGCATCATGAATAGGAGACTTGTGGTCCTCTTTAATGAGGGATTGATGGAGCCACTTCGAGGTTGGGTCAAAGCATTTGATCCCCCTTCATTACAGGATGCTATGAAGAAGGCACGTAACATGGAGTTTGTTGTCCCAAAACATAAAACTCCATTCAAATCATTTTCGAACAGAAAATATAAGGATAAGAAACATTTTTAGGAGAGTCCTAGACCTTAGAAGAATTTTCCAAACAAGTTGGATAATGACCAGCTTAATGAGCTTAGGAGGAAGAAGTTGTGTTTCCACTACAGGGAACCATGGGACCTATCCCATAAGTGCTCAGTTAAGGCTCAAGCAAAGCAGATGGAGTACTTTATAGCTGATGAAACAGAATCAGAAAATTCAGATCAGCAAGCTAACTCTAAGGGCAGTGATGAGGAAAGTTCAAAAGAGGAAGCAGAACAGGAGCCAAAGCTTGAAGGATCATTAGCCCGACTTTCTAGCTTTCAGAAGATTGGATCCTTCAAGGTTCGGGGAGTCATTAATGGGCAGCGAATCATTACTCTCATTGATACAGGTGCCACACACAATTTCATAGATGAGGGGTTGGTGGCAAAGAAGGGAATCATGACAGAAAAGTTTAAGGGGTTCAGAGTAATGGTTGTCGATGGATTTACCATCACATGCACATGAAATATCCCTAACTTACACATTCAGCTTGGGGATTATGAGTTGAGAGATGATTTTTATGTGGTGAGTATTGGAGATATTGATGCAGTGCTTGGTATGCAGTGGATGCGTACCCTTGGAGAATTCTACATGAACCTACACACTATGGAGATGAGATTTGATTCAGCTGGGGAGCGGATAGTTCTGCGAGGTATGTCAGATGGAAAGGCAAGAGGTTTTTCTATCAAACTTATGGATCAGCAGGATCTTCAGGTGAAGCATAAGGATTATGATAGTTTTCAGCTGATAGATAACCCATTGTTTGAGTTGGATGATGAGGCTCATTTGGATGACTCTAGCGAGATATTTGATCTAGAGGTGGATTTGATGACAGACCTTGTGTGTACACCACAAGGAGAGGAGAGTTGTTTTGATATTGATATGGGTAGGCCTCCATGTGTGGGAGCCACCCTTGAGATGAGTTACTTTACCCAGGATCATATACATTGGCTGCTTGATGATGGTAGAGGCATACCACATGAGATTCCAGTTGGGAGAGGTGACAATGGGGCTGTTGTTATCTCTTTTTGCAGCCTTCTTACGTGTCCATTTGTACTCATACAAGCAGACTGGAGGGAGATTTTGAGTAAATTTTGGTGCATATCTGAGTTGGTGACTTTTGAGAGGTGCATTTTACCTGAGGATGTGATCAGAACACCCCTTTTGATCAGAGATATTGATTGTGGCAGTGATGGTTCTACTGCTGGGATGACTGCTAGTCCTAGCTTTGACTTGGATAGCTGCGCATCTCTGTGTTTTTAGTCCATCCAACCTTTTGTCAAGATGGTTTTCGAACGTCAGATTGGGAGGCTGACTGGGTTAGCTTACCTATTTTAGATTTGGTTGGGTGTTCATGCACCAAATTATGATTATGCTTTCGGCATGTATGATAGAGATAGCAGATTAATTGGCAATAACAGTCTTGATGTCATTGTTTGGAGTTCAGTGAGTGACGGTGGTGGCCTGGACACTCTTGAGTTTCTTCTTGGGGTACCAGGGATTAGAGTCTTCAGTGAGCAGTTTCCTGATGAGATTCTTGAGCCTTTGCAGATTTGGAGTACCCATCTTACAGAGTTTTTTTAGGAGATTACCTTGATAGGTACTCAGCAGCACAGTACTTGGTCATTGGAATTGGTTGGTAGAGGTAATATGACTTTCGAAGAGAACTTTTTAGTTTTTTCCACACACACATCTCTAGTGCATACAAGAGTATTCCGAGATGTTAGTTGCTGCCCTTACATTCTGGTGCTGAATATAGTGATGTCAGGCTATGAGCAGATAGATTTTGATCCCTTGTTGGCTTATGGGCAGCGGGTTGTGGGGAATCCGTTAGGTGTTGTGCAGTTAATTCTATTTCCCACATGGTTGAGTGGTGATTACTGTAGTCGATTCGTGATGCTGGTATTTATTCTTTCAGAGGATGCTTTGTTGACTGCAGTTGATTGTTGTGCTTGGGGTCACCCAATTTTCACCAGGAGGTTGAGTGTTGATGGGTGGTTATTAGTTCTTGATTATGGAGGTATTTCCAGAGTTGATATGGCTATTGTTTCTAATGACTACCTCTTGACAGAGTTTTTTCTATTTCAGATTGGGGACCTCACGATGAGTGAGGGAAACTACAATTTCTTGTTGAGCAGGTTGTCTTCCTTCTTACCCATGGTGGTGATAGACAGTGGGATTTATGATGATGATTTCTCTGAGATGACCTTGCTAGAGATACTTCATTTCAGCTTTGATAGGTACTTCAGTTCTAGACTTGAGAGAGATTTCATCATGGTTTTGCAGTTGAGACGTGTGCCATTTCGACATGTTGGTAGCTCTATTGTAATCAGAGTAGTGCAACATCAGTATGGTGGGTCTTCACAGAGATTGATATGGGACCCTGGGATCACATGTGATTGCAGCCAGGATCAGACAGATGGTTTGAGATTGACTGGGTATTGCTTGGGGACAAGCAATTTTGGGGAGGGCAGACTGTAATGTCCCCTCTCTAATCAGTTAGCAGTTGTTGCTTGGGTTAGCCTACTCTCGGGTTCCCGTAGGCTAATGGTTGTGTGTGGGAGCCTTTTGGGGATGAGTTTGATGCTTGGACGTGTTGCTTGTTGTCGATTGCCAATTTTTGGAGTGGTTTGGGGTGTTTTGGGCTTCACTTACTATTTTTAGTAAGTCAGTTCATGGTGGGTCCTACGAAATAGAGAGATGGGTTTGATGCATTTTCCAATTGGGTATCCATTTCCACCCTCGGTTGGTGGTTTCGAGCGGCATGGACCAAAATATTAAATATTTTGTCGTTGAAATAACTTAAAGTTAAATTAAAGATTTAACTTTATATTTCCTAATGTATTTTGTGAATGGGGCCAAAAGGGGACATAAGGATTAAATTTAAAAAGTGTCTAATGTTATAACTTAAAATTGGGTGCCCCATTTGGGAGACATAAGGGGATGAAATGAAATTAAATTAAAATTAAGTTTATTTGCCCAAGAGGGGCGTAGCCTTCTGGAGGAGATATAAAAAGTGAAATTTCTTCATTTCCTGCTCATTCTTGTTTGCTCATTTCATGAAACTAGAGACTTTGGCCTGTGCAAGGGTTTCAAGCTTTGTGAGGATGAAATCCCTCTTAGAGAACATCATCTTCGAGTGTGAGAGATCACTCCTGGGTGATTCGAAGGTAGCTTCATATAGAGGTTGCAATTGTGCTTCAACGAAGAGTCGTTTGGAGATTATTGCAGATATTTTGGCAATATTTTTGGAGATTATTCAAGGAGAAATCAGTGGAGATTATTGGCAGATCATTTGTTTTCATTTGCAGCAGATTTCTGCAGTATTGGTCGTACCACACTAGGGTTTCCAACCCTACCTTTTTCTCACAGCTCTCAATGAAGACATCAAATCATTTTGGGTATTTTGGCATTGGAGATGGCATGCCTGGGTGACCCTTTGTGGTGGATTCAAGCATTTTTGGAGATGTGCACATTTTTCTATGCTGGCCATACCATTCCAAGGGGGTCGTATAGGGGTTGCATTTTCAGTAGTGGCGCTAGGGTTTGAATTTTCTGGGTTTGGCTTCGAAGGGGATTTCAGCATCTGGGTTGGCATTATTATCTGCATCTTTGGTCTATATGACCATTCTATAAAAAAGCAACAACAACAAAAAAAGAAAAAGTAGAAAGTGAAAAAAAAAAATAGGGGTGGGTTATTACAAAAAGGACCAAGAGTCCTTGACTACTACGCCTCCAAGCTCAATCATATAGTGGCCTAAGAAAGCCTCCAAACACTGATCAATTTTTTCAAAGTTTTTGAAGCTATTTTGTAGGTTTGAAGTTGTTAGATATATCTGGACGTAATTTTTAAGCTAGGATCAACCACTGGATTAAGCAAGTTCTTTGTTAGATCTTTAGGTTGTTTGTTGGATGTCTTTTATTCATTTATGTCCATTTTTGTTTTAGATTTAGATCATAAATAAAAAGAAAAATATTTAGTTTTATTTCTAGGCATCAATAAATAAAATCACGTAACTTTGCACCTTACGTTAATTATGTTTGTGCATCCTCTTGAACCCTTGTTGAAAAGAAAAATATTTATTTATTTATAAAACTAGTGTTTTAGTTCTCATTGAAATCAAAATATCATTCTAGGATTTTTTTTTTTTGCTTGCATTATTGTTTAACTTGCATCATTCTTTTACTTTTTATAGCTTAGATCTTAGTGAGGCCAAACATAGGTGCTTGTTCAATAAACACATCCAAAATTTTCCACCCCAGACTTGGAGTGAATCCTTAAATTGTTCTTGGTGAACCCTTCAATACCCCAAGCCCTCGAGTGTAGAGGAATCAACATACTTCCACGATCATCGTGGCTCCTACAAAATCCAATTGAGAATCATACACGGTAGGGTGGTTTTCCTCCCTCTACACATTATTTTGCCTTCTTCCCATGTATTCTACTCAAAATGTGATGGGGAATCCACTTCCACTTGGGTTGAAGATCCTTCGTTACCATATTTGTTTCATGTGGTCTTCTATGATCATGAGCAATGATTTTGAGCTTGGCTCCTTTTTTATGGATAATCATGGCTAAGGTGCCCTATTCTCTGGCACAAGCTACACTTCACAGGCAAGTTCTCGTACTCAATAGTCTAATTCTATTTCTTAAATATTAAAACCAATGCAATAGTCATGGTTGGAGGTGATTTCATATTCATTTTCACACACAACCATGCATGGATAATTCATGACCTTATCATTGTTGTAGGGTCGACTACTATTAGTTGTCCTATATTTTCTATGATTCCCTTGAATATTTCCTTCTGCCAATAGTGGAGAGGAAACCTATTCAAATTGATACAAATTGGATCTTCATTGATTCTACACATGTATGGTTCAAAATACATTGTCCATCACTTAAGGAAGAGACCACAACACCTAAAAAACCAAGGTCTTCACTGGAGAATTCATTCCAAATCCTCTTCGCAATGAATCCAAATAAACAAAATTAGGCATTCCCATGATATCCATGTGCCCTAGAGGATTTAATTTCTTCATTGCCCACTTTTGTATAACATATAGTTTAGGTCTTACCCTAAGAAACTTACCAACATGACATTGCTTGCCTTGAGACACAACCATTTTTACCAGCTCATCAAGAATTACCAATCTTTCATCCATCAAAGATAGGTTAAAATTACAATCAGGGGCCTTCTATTTTACTTTCACTACATGCAACCAAGATCTCGACCCAGAGTCAAAAGGTTGGTTTTGAACCTCGATAGTCTACTCATCTCCTACCTTGGGATAATTTGAGATTCCTACCCCAATATTTCTTACCTAATCGCCTAGAGACTCAAACCACTACTCCATATTCCCTTAACTTATCAATTATTTTCTTAGGGTTTTTTGTCAAATATACTATCATGAGATCTATTCCCTAGCTCTACTTCACTAAAATACTGCCATTAGATCTACATTATAATAATACTATCATTAGATCTACTCTATAGTAATATTATCACCAGATCTACTCCACAACAATACTATCACTAAATCTACTCCACAAAATTATTTTTATCAACTCTACTCTACAAAAATACCATACTACCGTATTTTTGGATCATCATTAGATCAACTCCATAACAATATTATCACCAACTCTACTCCATAGCAATACTATCACTAAATCTACTCCACAATAATATTATTATCAACTCTACTCTATAATAATACTATTGCTATATTTACTCCATAGCAATGCTATCTCTAGATCTACTCCATAGAAATACATCAGCAAATCTACCCCACAACAATATTATCACCAAATCTACTCCATAACAATACTATCACCAGATCTACTCCACAACAATACTATCACCAGATCTACTTTATAATATTGTCATCAAATATACTCCCTAGCAATACTCTCGCTAGATCTACTCAACAACAATACTATCACCAACCCCAATGATCTCATTATATATAAAAATATTGATAATAATCTCAAATTAAAAACATAAGTGTAACTTATTTTTTAGTACAATTCTAGTATAAGCATCATTCCACGTATAGAGGAATACAAACCAACCTGATAGAGTTCATTTTATTGGCCGCAATTATCAATATTAAACTTTGTCAACTTTTGATAAATTTAATTCAGAGTCTACCCACTTTGAAAGCAATGAAGACTTGAACTCTATTTTTAAAGGTCTTGTTAAGTAGAAGATTGAGGGAACAAGAAATAGTCACCCTAATTTGAATGCTAGGATATTTCCACTTGGTTGAAGGAAAACTAATGAAGACTAGGACTCAACTATATTGATAGAAAGGGTCAACTTAGGAGAAAAGTTGGACATTTGATATTAGAAACCAACTCAAAAGAAATTTGAATATTGATTTATTGGAAACCAATTTAGAAAATAGTTGGATATTTGGGGACATACAAAGTTACCCTAATAATATTTTGGATTCTTTAGAAAAGAGAAGAATCATTATTGAATATTGAGGTATATTAGCTTTTGATGGGATGGTAGTACATGAAATACAACTACGAGATGTAAAATAACTAATATGGGATGAATGTAAACTAATGGCACAATAATATGCAGGAAAGTAATAAGATGAACATCTATAAATAACTCAGAAATATACCATTAATAAAAGTGATAAAAATAGTCCAATCCTATATAATGGAGGACATGAACACTCCATGAACAGATATGAAAGGACTACATTGTACCATACTACTAAACTATACCACATACTCTCTATACTTTCTACTACTAAGAAAACACTCAGTATTAGATCCTTATATAGGAAGATAGATTCCTTGGCCCTTACTCTAGCTTTGAATCTATCCTATGACTCATGTACATGTGGACTACATACACATTTACATCATTGCACATTTTAACACTTGTGCATTTATTATATGCTATCCCATTGATCTTCTAAAGCTATCAGATAAGTTTGGTCTACGTATATTGACTCCTGTCTAGTCACATGCATAAGGCGAAGGATCCTAAAGCACTCCCAATAATCTTTAAAAAGAGGATTACATGCCCTCCTAAATATACGGGTAAACTTATGACAGGCTCTAAGAAGCTATAAAAGTGCAAAAATTGCAATAAAAAAATCACACACCAAGTAAAAAAAAAAAATTCCTAAGCTAAAAAGATGTCCTATCAGCCTGAGACGACCCCTTAGTGAGGTCGTCTCAGGTCGAGACAACCCTTAGGTGTGGTTGTCTCAGGTCGATATGGCCACCGTAACGATTAAATTTTTAATTGTTGCTCCCAATGGTAATAAAATACAAAAGGAGGGGTCATCTCACCCTTAGAAAACCCCCAATTTTAAAAACAAAAATTAACTTTGTAAATTTTTGAAATTAAATATAAAATCAAAATTCCAAAACACGAAAAAAACAACAAAAACAAAAGGGAAAATCTTAACCTAAGCTAATCTAGATGAGGTTCATTACCTTAATTCATTAAAGTGATGTTCCTTAACCATTTTAATTAATGAGGTTCATTTTATCCTTAGAATCAATGACACAATGAGACTAAGGTACTTACCCTCCTCACTCCATCTCCTCTACTCGAAGAAGCTTTAGGTTGGTCCATTGTTAGGTTGGTATATTTTTTGACAATGCTTCACATTGTAAAAATAGCCCTCCTCCGCACCGTCTCTCTTCCCTCATTGAGAGCAACAAAAATGATGTTAGAAAACCCTAATTTTCTATTTATAATTTTGTAAAAATATGGCCATCTTAGACGATCGTGTGGTGCAAAACACGACCATATTAGGGTGAGATGACCACAATTTTAACCAAAATTGCTAAAAAACATCATTAAAAAAATCATAAAACTCACAAAAATTACAAAAAGTCACAATGATCAAAATCAAGATTTTCATAGGGATCAAATGCCCTTTAACATCGCATTAACTCGGTCAAACCCAAATCATGTTATCTTGGTCAAGCAACTCGTCACTTTCATAAATTTTCATATCCTCTATCTACTTGTCACTTGAGGGGGTAGTCAATAACTATAAAATATTCATTTCAAAAATCAAGTCAACAATCAAACGCTCAAAAATTAAAAAAACCATGTTATTTCAATAATCATTTCTAAATATAATCATATACCTTTTTTTTGCTAGGGCAAACAAGAAGCAAAAATATATTTAAGCAAAACAAAAAAGACAACAAATTCTATTGCCTATTTATTTGATATACCTAAAGCCTAGAATCATAAATGTATGTCTTTGGTTGAAAGGTTACTAAGAATTAAATCAAATTCATCAATGTGTTGGAGCAATGATTGAAACCTAGTTAACAACAATGACAAAAAAAATTGCTTAGACCTAGTTGACGGGAGTAGTAGGCAGGGCAAATAACCAGCGAGGGATCGAAACCTTAAAAGGGGAAAAAATGAAAACCCATAAAATAGGGTTTTCAATTATTTTTAACCCATAAATGGGTGTTTTAGTTAAAAAATAGAATGGGTAGGAAAAGAGCAAATGAAACAGGGTTTAGAGTGATCGGATATGGATGGGGAGCGACTGGCAAAGGAATCACAGTAGGGCAGGGCCAGACTAGGGCCTTGGAAGGTACATCCACAGATGGGGCCTTGGATGAAGAGCTAGAGAATGGCTTTCTAGGAAGAAAAATCTAATAACATCCCGAAAAAGAGATCCTAGAGAAGGGAAAGGATGAATCAGAGGAAGACAATAATCAAGAGAGTCAGACCCAAAAAGTGGGACAAAAACACTCTTGGGCCCAAGTGGTACATGGTTCTAAACCTGCTACTACTCTTCCTCTGTTGGTAAGCCACTTAAACTTGAGAGTTAAATATGTCATTCTCAACATTCCCTCAAAGATAATTTTGAACATGAAGGTAGAAGGGGAACACAATTTGGTGGGCAAGATTTTTGGGACAAGGCCAGATATAGATACTATTCGAAGGTGGAACTTTGCTAAATGTAAACCAGTGAGTTGCAAGGAGATTGTGGTGCTCACAAATGGGTTCTTCATGATCAAAATTACTGAGGTAAGTGACATGCATAAAATTCTAGGTGGAGGACCATGGTCGATGGGGAAGCATAGCCTATTTCTCAGAAATGGGATGTTGATTTTAATCATCACACCCAAGTCTCAACACAACTATTGTTTGGGTAATATTACCTCACCTTCCATTTTAATATTGGCATGATGAAGTTTTAATGGCTATTGCAAATGGTATTGGTACCTTTATTACCATTGATAGGATAACCAGGTTGAAGTCCCGTATGGTGTTTGCTCGAATTTGTGTTAATATTGATGTAAATAGTAAGATTTTAGAAACAATAGACCTAACATCCCCAGTGGATAGCTAGACTCAGAGGTTGTAGTATGAAAATATTCTGCCCCTATGTGATCTTTGTAAAGGAAGAGGTCATATCTCAAGATTTTTCCCGAAGAAGAAGAAATCTCCCAATAAGAAATTATGGCAAAGGAAAAAGAGTAAAGATACAGAGCAGGGTAAAGGTATAGATATCATGGTGGATAATCAAAAGCTAAATCTAAAAAATAAAGGTTTTGTCATGGAATGTACGAGGTCTCAACGGGACTGGAATACATAGATTAGTACAAACATTGAGAAAAGATAATCACCTAGAAATTTTGCTATTACAAGAGACAAAGGTGGTAGAAGCAAACTTAGCAATGGTTAAACACAATATTTGGAGAGGAGAAGACTTTGTTGATCAATCCTCAATGAGCTCCTTAGGAGGAATGATGTGTATTTGGGACCTAAATAAATTGGAAGGACAAAAAATTATCTCAAATAACAGATTTTGTGGTATCCACTTCTTTTCAAATGAGGATAATTCCCACTGGATCATTACAAATGTCTATGCACCCACTACTATGGTTATAATATGAAGGTTATGGAGGTAATTGAGTGAACTTGGGTATGTCTTTGAAGATATCCCATGGATCATTGTAGGGAAATTCAATACCCCTTTGTATCCGTCTAATAAGAAGGGAGGCATTAAAGGATATTCAGAGAGTATGACTAAATTTGGTGATTTTATAAATTCAAATGCTTTGATGGACTTGGAGATTAGACAAGAAAAGTTTACCTGGACTAATATGCGGTTGGGGAGTCAATTGATTTAGATCATAATAGATAGGGTATTTATTTCTCAGGATATATTAGTGTTGTTTAGGAACACTACTCTCACGACCCTCCCAAAAATTGGTTTAGATCATTTTCCTTTGATTTGGGAAACAACGAATAGGAAAAGGCTCTTTGCTACCCGTTTTTTATTTGAAAATATGTGGATACTTAATTTTGATTTAGATATCAAGATTCAATCTTGGTGGCAACAATATTTTTTTGAGGATAGATTGACTTAAGTAGCAAAGAAACTAAGATTTGTTAACCGAAACTTAAATTTGTGGAATAAAGAGGTGTTTGGAAACATTATGGTTAAAAAGGTAACTTTACAACAATAGCTCATGGAGTTAGAAAATATTTTTCATTTGGGGAAGTATTCGGAGGAAGTCCAGACTAGAGAAAATGATCTTCTTAATGATTAACACAATACTCTAGCATGTGAGGAGGCTTTATGGTGGTAAAAATCAAGAGATTTGTGGTTAAAGGAAGGGGACATGAATATGAGGTTTTTCCATGTTTCAACTCTTAGGCACATAATTTTTAATAAAATCCAGGAGATCAATATTGTTGATGGTTCTTCTACAAGGGATCCTTTCCAAATTAGAGGGGAAGCTATTCAATTTTTCCAAGATATGTTAGGAGTGGATTTGGATCTGGACTAAGAGGCAATGAACCTGTTGTTAGGCCATATTCTCTTAAATATTACAAACAAAATAAATGAATATCTCCTCAACCCCTTTATGGATGAGGAAATTAAAGATGTGGTCTTCTCCATGAAGGGAGACAAATCTCCTGGTCCATATGGATTTTCGGTGCCTTCTATCACAAGTTTTGGCACATCATTGGCAATGAGGTCACCTTGGCAGTTAAGGAATTTTAGACCTCTAAAAGTATCCCTTCTTATGTGAATTGTACTATCTTAGCCCTCATCCTGAAGATTGCAGATGCTAAATATTTTGCAGATTACCACCCAATTAGCCTGTGTAATACTCTACAAAATTGTGTCCAAAGTCCTTGCAAATTGGTTGAAGATGGCTCTCCCTTTTGTCATTGACAAACACCAAAGGGATTTTGTCAGGGATGAAAAATTATTTATGGGATCATTTTAATCCATAAGATCCTGCACTCTATCTCTAAATGGAAAAATGAAGGTATGTTTTTTAATTGGATATGAATAAATCATATGATAAAGCTTCTTGGGATTTCATGATCAAAGTGCTCCAACATTTTGGTTTTCATGAGGATTTGATCTCTATGATGAAATATGGTATCTCCATAGTAATGATCTCCACATTAGTTAATGGGTCTATAGTGGGTTATTTTCCAAGCAAGAGGGAGTTGAGACAAGGGGGCCTCATGTCCCTTTATCTATTTATAATTTTAGTTGAAGCTATGGGTAGAGCCTTCACAACAACCACAGATAGAGGAGACTTAAAAGATATCAAACCAATTTCCACTCTGGAACCTGTATCTTTTCAAGAGTTTGTGGATGATACTCTAATTTTTACAAGATCATATCTTCCACAAGCAAGATATATTAAGATGATTTTGCATTTCTATGAGCTTGCAGTAGGCCAAAAGGTAAGTTTTAATAAAAGTAATATTTTATTCCTGAATACCTCCAAAGCTCTCCAACTACAAATAGCAAGAATCTTCTACTGTGGCATAGGTGATTTTCTAGTAACCTATCTAGGGATGCCTTTATTCTGTAGGAGTATGAAGGAAGCCTTGTGGGATCTTGTTATTGAACATGTTACAAAGAAACTATCTTCCTGGAAATGTTGTCTTCTTAGTCAGGCAGGAAAGGCCCAGCTTGTGAAATCCTACCTTTAAAGTATACCTAATTACTTCATGTCAATTTTTAAAATGCCAGTATCGATGTGCAAAAATATTGAATAGATCCAAAGGATTTTCTGTGGTCTAGAGCTGAGGAAAAGAAGAGGATATATTTTTCTTGGAATAAAGTCTGCACCTCTAATAAATATGGGTGATTGGGACTAAGAACTCTTCCCAAAATGAACAAATATCTAATAGGAAAGTTGGGTTGGATTTTGGTGAAGGAAGAAGACACTCCCTAGGTCAAAATTGTAAAAGCTAAGTATTTACGTAATTCCTCCTTCAATCCCCCTAAGGGGTCTAGTTTCTATAATAGCCTTAAAAAGATAATACCTTTGATCCAACAGGATTGTATATGGTGCTAACATGATATTTTGGTAGGATACTTGGCTCTTTAATTCTCACCTTTGTGAGATCCCAAGGTTTGCAAACTTAAGAATAATCTTGACTCCTATTTATGGATTGTTGGTTCAGGATTATATTGTGGAAGAAAATGGCATAAAGAAGTGGAAGTGGATTTATACTGAGAACATAAATGAGGACTTACATCCACACCTGAAAAGTCTTAATATATGCCTTAATACCTAAATCTTCATTCATTGGTGACCGAATGATATATTTATTTGGATGAAAACGAAGAGTGGAGATTATTCTATGAAGTTTGGTTATAACTTGGCTGAAGTTGTAGGGGTAGTGTGACCCCATGTAAAGATTTAGAACAAATATATCATCCCTAGTATTACTATTTTTCAGTGGCTGTTTATGCATAATAAAATTATGACTTAGGATAATGTGAAAAAACATGGTTTTTCCTTACCAAATAGATGTGTTTTGTATGAAAAAGAGGAAGAAAATATTGATCATCTACTTCTTAAGTGATCCTTTACTAAAAACTTGTTTGATAATATCTATAGTGAATTCCAAGTTCAATGGGTTTTCCCTAGAACTATCTCAGACTTGAATTTACAATGGGAGCCTCCTTTTAAAGGCAGAAGAATTAGGAAGTTATGGCTTCTAAGCCTTCCACATATCTGGTGGAGAGTCTAGAATGAAAGAAACCATAGAATATTTGAGGACTTGAATATGGATTGGGAAATGGTTTGGAATCAAGCAAGAAGTCTCTTGATGGAGAATTTTAACACTATCCACTTCAAGGAGGGATGAGAATCAAAGTAGGAAAGATAGATATTGGAATATTTTGGAGTTAGAGAGAAATTACCAATACCTCGAGTTCATACCAAAACTCATGCAAAATGGATACCACCTCTGGTTGGATGGTTTAAATTAAATTTTTATGGGGCCTCGAAAGGTAATCTCGATGCTGGAAAGAGCTGGAGGGGTGATCTAGAATCATCTGGGTAAGGTAATTAAAGTATTTTTTGAACCACTGGGTGAACATACAAGTCATTTTTACTAAAGAAAGAGTAGCTTATGTAAGAATTTCTTTGGCTATCAATTGTAATCTATATTAGCTCATAGTTGAATGAGACTCACAAAATATTATGACCATTTTAAAGGGAGGACAACCAACCGCTTGGACTATTGATTTAATAATGGTGGAAGCTTGAGTGCTTTTGGATAGACTCAAGAATGTGTCTATAGATTATATTTATAGAGAAGCCAATAGGGTAGCATATGGTCTTTCTAACGAATGAGTTATAGCAGATGCCAAAAAGAAATGGGTAATGATATCCCAATTCACATAAATAATCTAGTTAACAATGATAATGCCATAGGAATTGACAATGGGGATCAGTAGGAAGAGACTATCAGGAAAGCATAGAGTATATGATATTTAGATATGTAAGGTGTATGTTGGGTTTCTAGTTTTGGATGTGGTTAGTGAATTGTGTTTGTTGTTACATGGTTGGTATAGGCTTTATGCCAGTGGAAAATCCTTCTTAGTGAAATGGACAGTGATTGGCTATATATGTTGATGTAAAAGGTTAGCATTCCTTTCAAAAATGCACTTTTCTAGTTTAATAAAAAAATTATTTTGAATTCATTAGGTTTTGGGGTAAAGTTTCACTCCTAAACCCTCAATCTATATTTGCATGCATCATCTAGCTCATTATATTATTGTTTGCATTCTATTTTTTGCATTGTTTTATTTCATTACATCTTTGCTTGTTCATTTCCAAAAAAGTCAAAAAATACTTTTATTTTTGAATGATCAACTAAAATGACCAAGGGGGGTTGATTGTTGCACCTCCAAGCTCAGTCACATAGTATCCTAAGTAGACCCCCAAATGTTGATCAAATTTTTTAGGATTTTGTGAAGTTGTTTTACAGGTTGTAAAATTGTTGGATTTATTTAGATTCAAGTTAAAGCTAAGGTCAACCACTATATTAGATAAGTACCCTAAGTTAGTTTTTTAGGTTGCTTGTTGTTTTCTTTCTGTTCATTTCTGTTCTAAACCTGGATCATAAATAAAGGGAAAATATTTTTGTTATATTTCTAGGAATTCAAAAGAAAAAATATATAGTTTACATTCTAGGGTTAACTCTATTTATGCATTATTTTAAAACCCTTACTAAAAATAAAGAATCTATTTTATTGCAAGTTAGGGTTTAGTCCTCATTGAAAATCAAGAATCATCTTGGATTAACTTCTTGTCTTCTTTCATTACTGCTTTTCTTGCATCGTTATTCTATTTTTCATAGCTTACATTTTTGAAAAGCTAAACATAGGTGTTTTCTTAATATATACATCAAACATTTCTACCCCATACTTAGAGCGAGTCCTTAGACCATTCCTAGTGAACCCTTCGATACCCAATCCCCTAAGTGTAGAGAATATAACACACCCTTGCAATAACCTCAACTCCCAATATATCCAACCAAAAATCATATGTTGTAGGTAGTTTTTCCCCTCTACATGTATGTTGTTACACTTCCTTCCCAATATACCCAAAGGTACGTTAGGAGTGGCTATGCACAAATGGGCGAATGAATTTCTAATATGGGAAAAGGCTTTAGGTGACTAAAAGAAATAATAGACACCTCTTATGCAAGAGGTCATGTTGTCTAGATACCTACATAAGCTAGTTATATTTCACTTCATCCTCGGTTGGGCTTAGGCACTAACAACAACTGTGTTCTAATTGATTATGTGTATCCCTATGAGCAAGGGTGTCTATTCTAACCTAACCCAAGGTAATATCAAGAGAAGGGAATTTTTTGGTGATGAAGTCCAAAAAATCACATGAGGATCATACTAGGTGTCTAGGGGGTGAGTCAACGATTTCCAGTGAAAGCCAACATTGCTAATCTTGATTGGTAGTTGGTGATGAAATTCAACTTTACCAATGTGTACAACACATGCGAGTGTGTGGTTGGTTTTTCTTTAGAAATTGAAATACAAAAAGGAAACTACACTACAAAAATAGTATGAAGAAAAAATTTCAAAGTGCGATTTGAAAAGAAATCTATCCTAAGCAAGCAGTAATACATGTGACCAAAGAGGTTTTTGATGCATTTTGTAAAACATAAAATAAAATTGGAGAAGTTTTGTAAAGTGCCCAAAGTGGTTTGGAATTTTTTTTAAACTAATTAAATGATTTTGAAAAGTGTCCAAGCAAATTGGTGTGTTTAAAATTGAATTCAGCAGTTGCTTTTTTATTTTTAAGGACAAAATGTGAAATGACTAGAATACAAGATTTCAGGTGCTTACCTGTGGTATCCAATATTTTGAACGTTGTCTAGAAGTCTGATAGACTATGATTTGTGTGCCTAATTTTTGAATGTATGGGTCCTGACATTTGAACTTGAAAAAAATTGTTCGTACGTTGAGGAACTAGATTGATTTTTAGTACATTTACAGTTTCCAAGGGTTTGTGTATCACAAAAATTAGCTTTTATAATACCTACAACTATATATAAAAAAAAAAGTTAGATTTCCTTGAATAACATGTATTCCAAGGAAAATAAAACTTATGCTCTTGAATGAAAACTATTAGATGGTATAAAACTAAGTTTTATGGGATAAAGGATATATAGAAAGTGAGCGACTTCACCTTGGAGACATCATTTTGTAAGGTGGTTTGGCCTAAGGAGGAAATATGGCAAGTGATATAGCAATATCTATGGGAAAATCCATCCCTAAACTTACCTACAAGTATGGAGTTGTTGAGTGTTGTGTAGAAATCAGTACCCACCTTGTGTGGGCCTATTTATGAGTAATTTTTGGACCTAAGGTGTGTTTCAAGGTTTTGGAGTGTTCTATGTTGGTTTTGTAAGACCTGTAACATAAAAAGAAGACAAATATGTCAGTTACATAGATAAAATGTTAGCTAAAGCATTAACATGTGGGATTTGACTATGATCACCAAAATGAACTCATAGAAAACATGTCATTATCATTGATATCAAAAGGAGTTAGAAGATATGTGTCCTTTTATAAATCTACCATATGTTCTACAAATAGGGTCTCCAAGATGAGGAACCCTTCATAAAAATATCGATATTACACTACAAAAGGTCCTCTATGAGATCCTCGAGGGAGTGGGCTTACAACTTGTGGACCACTATTAGTTGCATAGATCCTCTAAGCCTACACAACCCTACAACAATAATTAGTAATGTTTTAGGGCCTATCTCAATCAAACCCCTTATGATAACAACACAAATACTCAAAAGTTGAATGTAATACCTCTAAAAATGATCAAAAATGATATAAACGACAATACTTACCTGGCATATGATATGTTGCATGGTTTTGGAAAAAAAGGTACTTAGGGGTACATTAAAAAGTGAACATACCTATCTGTATGTTTGGCATTGTTAAAACTCAATTGGATGGTTTTATATTTAGAGACCTTTTTTGGTTCATGTTGAACTCTCGTTGGATGTTGTAGATCCTGAATTTGCACCTGCAATCACAAGAATGCACAAGGGGAAGGTACAAGGAAGAATTATTGGATGTATGAATGTTTGAAATACTCAAAAACATAGTTTGTAGAAATTTTGACAACCTAACGGTATGTAAATTCCTCTCTCTTAGGTTATGGAAAAGGATCCCCTTTTATAGAATTTTTGACAAGGTGCGAGGGGGTGTGGTGGCAGTTAAGTGGAAGGAGAAAAAAATTCCTTTAATGGGTAGGGGATGATGATAAAGCCTCCCCACCCATGTGTATTAAGTGGATGTGGGCGTACCATACCCATTTACTACCTAGGGAAGGGAAAAAGGATTTTTATTAATTAATTACCTTAAATACCTTTAAGGGGGTGTAGGTGTTTATGGGAAGGGGGTGGGTAGGTGCCTAGGGAGGCATGAGTGGTGTGTAAGAGGGTAAAGTTGACCTAGGGTTTATGATGACCTAGGGTTTAGGAAAATATGCCATTTTTGTGGGTTTTGTGAATTTGATCCTTAATTAACACTGCACAAGATTGAGTGTGATTTTTTTGGTGTCTACAATAAGGGAATAAAAAATATAAACTATGGAAGAAAAACATCATGTTATGAATATATTATTTTAAGATCTCATAACCCAAAATGATTTTCTTTTGGTTTCCCTATATAGAAGAGAATATATAGAAATTTTTACATGACTCATCACTTATGAAAATAGATCTAGATTGATGATAAACCAAGGCACCTCATCAATAACCATGAAAACATTGGGAGACTTAAACAACCAACAAATCAATATGATATAAACTTATTGTGACACCTAAGCAATCACACCTAACATTACTCTTGTCAACAATTGGGACTAATTAGTTACAAATATATTGTAAAATAAGTGAAAGCATAAATACCATAGAATGAATCTTATAGCTATTCCTAATAGAAGGTGATAACATAATGGTTTTATTCTTCATTTTCATAAATAAGGTCTCCAAATGAAATATTGGTAGAGATTTTTTCTTCTATGAAATTTTCCTTAAAAGTAGTTTAAAGGTACTTACTCTCTTTCCTTCTAATTGCATTAGGTTGTATAACATAGTGATTCATCAACTTGGTTGTAGCATCGAGGTCAATAGTTTGAATCCTTTAGAATAAGTTTTTGAAATACCCTTTTAATAATATGGGGGTTTACATACCAAGACGAAGGAGGGTTTCATAAACCTCAACCAACTAAATGACACATTGGTTGGATAGTTATCTTGTATAAGTGAAGTGTCAAGTTCAAATCCTGGCATTGGCTCTTCTTTTGCTCTATGTAATATCAAAGGTTGTGCATTGGTCAAAGGGAACTTTTGTCTTATTTACTCTTAGTTGCATATATATCACAATGGTTTGCTCACTTGCTTTGAAGAAGACCATCTTGGATTTGATCGCAATCAGCTCCAAAACTTATTCAAATGTGTGTGAGAGCATGATTAATCTGTCAATCAAATCAAGTTAAGGGGTAAACTTAGATTCATTGACATAATATCTAATCTAGTGGTGACAAGTCGAAATTGTTGATTTGGTAAAAAAAATCTAAGGTTTGGCATTTTATTTTATTTATTTATTTAAGTGTTAATATAACAAAGTATTCTAGAGGCCATACCTTTTGCATATATAAGTGTTTGGAGCCCTTTTTTCTAGATCATGTGATTTTTGAGTTCTACATAGTAGTGACATTAGTTTATCTTCTTATAGATTTATTTAGGGTTTTCATATTAAATATATTCCTTAAGGTATGTTACTCAGCTCAATGGAAAAAATTATAGCACTTGGTTAGTTCAAATGGAAGGAAATATCGAGCAAAATTATATGGTTTATCTTCAATAATGAATCAAAAGATCTTAGTAAACTCAATAATAAAAAAGAGGAAGCTCTTGGACTATTCTTAATAATAGTTGAAGTAGATGTACTTTTCTACATCAGAGAGAAAACTGATACTATTGAGGTATAGACTACTTTGAAAGATCTCTATGGAAAAGTAAGTGCTAGTGAAGTTAACAACATAGAAATAGAGCTCTCTAATCTTAGAATTTTAGATTTTAGTAACAATGAAGACTATATATCTCACTTTAAAGATCTAAAAGTGGATCTAGATTTGATAGAAGGTAAGGTAAAGAGTGAAAATATTATGTCAAATCTGATACTTCTAATATTTCACCTCCTTTTTATACAATTGGATTGGTTCTTTATGTGAATGCTATGACTATCATGTTGTATTTTTAGCTAGATTCAATCACAGTTCCCAATATCTAGGATCATATAAAATTCAATATAAAGTCTTATTTATAAAATAATATCAATGCATACAAATCTTTGATCAATATAAATCAATAAACATTCATACAATATAACAATATCACTAAATAAACATACAATATTATTGATGATTCAAATATACAACTTGGGATTTGCTCAATATCAAGATACAATACATGGGGCTTTGTCTCCATAACATAAATTTTGAAGGTGACTCTTGAATACTTGACTATTGATCTCCTCACAATATGGGAGATGCAATCTTTCCTCTTCTACACATAAGATAAACCTCTCATACCTCTTGGCTTTACATCTTACTACTTGCATATATGACTCTTGACATTCTATTTACTTGCACACTTTACTTTATGACACTTGCACACATCCTACACATAGACACATACTTTAGGAAAATATAAATCACACACCTAAACTATAGACTCACACCCTATTCTAATATTTACAATATTTACAATGGTACCATGGGGGTACATTAGCATGTACCAAATAATGTACTATTCTCCAGCATATCAAAGAGCCACAACCCATCTCTCTTAAAATATTTTTCAATCTTCTATCCCATTATGAAGTGGCAATGAAGAATTGTGGAGCTCTTTCTCATACACAAGCTCATCCACAAGACTTAAAGTCAATGGAATTAAAGGTTTAAGTGCCTAAGGTTAAGTCTATGGTTTCAAATAAGTCAAACACTTACAAATTTTATAAAAGGGAAGGATGCTCCATCAAAAATTGTATTACAATACTGAAGAAATTTGAGATAAAATTCTTGAGGGCTAGACACAAGTTTTCTAATAATAAAGATGAAGATGAAGAAGAACTACAAGAGGCCCATTAGAGCATCCATTATAGTAGGGGGAGGTGTTACCTCTAATTCCTTCTTTCCTTGGCCCTTTCAACTAAAATTATGGGGGGTATTGAAATTTGTGTAATATAGTCTTGTTTAGGTGAAGGCCATAAGTGTGAAAAAGTGCTTATGAACACCATTTATGTATCCTATTGGCATGTGATTATGTAAGCCTATAGGTATTCATCATTTATGTAAGTCTATGGGTATGTTCATATAATTCTACTCACCCCTTTTATATTTCACCCTTAATGGTACTCGTTAATCCACCTTTATGGATAACCTTTCTTAAAAAGGTAATTTATTATTATTTTACTATAAGTTTAATTTTAAGGTTAAGTTTGTGTCAACCTAAGGTTAACCTCTCATTGAGGATTTTGTATCACTATAAAAATTATTGCTTTAATGAATTGGGCTGACTTTTGTTTGTGTTATACCCCAAAATTTGAGCTTCGACAACATTGTACAAGTTTACCATAGTCTTCCCCTGACCTCGAAATTAAGGTCGACTCCTTGCTTTCCTAATTTGGATCTCTAATGTTAAACTAATTAACTTGGATAAACATGACATGCACACACAAAAGTAAATGCATGAAGTTTAGAGTGTAAGATATTTAAGCAAATATAATTGTTATACTATAGTAAGAATAGCATCCAATCAATACATCAATGTTCACCCAATTATTTGGTTATGAAATTGATAAGCGAACGATAAGATGGGCTAGAAGGGATGTACCTGATTGTCATGCACTTAATAAACTATAAGGATGGTGCCTTTAGTAGGATGCATAAGGCCTTGCCAATTTCTTATAACCTCATAAGTACAAAACACAATATAAGTTTCATAGAATGTAACTTTGAATTCTCGTAGCTAAAAAATGAATACAAGGAAAACCCTAAACTCCCTGTTTACCCTTAAGTTGCTTGAAATAAAAAACAATTACTCTTAAAAAATAAATATTTTGAAAAAAACTTTAACATAATGTTAAACCATCGAATATTATATGCTTGTATGCCTCTAACAAACTTAGAAGGTTCCAAAAATGCCTAATACACCATAAAATGCCATACCCTCGTTGCTGAAGCTCCAGGCAAGAATGCGATTATCTTCTACCCCTTTCTTTCCCGTTGATGCAGAAAATCCGACGTACATTTCTTCTCTGAAGATGGAAGCGAGGTCTGTACTGGCATTTTTCATGGATATGAGTGGGTCAAGGGGCCTTGCCATTCCGGCCAAGGCAACCGTAACGCTGAGATTGTGTTGATGGCGATCGTAATCAATCCATGCCTGAATGTTGTTCCCACTTGCGAGATTGAAACCTGCAGGCTTATACTCGGAGGAATTGATCGAATTGAGATCTACGCCGACATGGTTGCCGTCGATGTCATTATTCCAGGGATTGAGATTGGTATCGAATTCCACTGCAAATAAATGGTTTTCGACGCTTCCATCGGTGGAGTGATTTAAGAGGCCAAGGTAGCCACCATCTGAAGCATTAACACCAAACTTGTAAGGGCTCGCCATGAACGTTAGCCCATGACCCACATGGCTGCCGTGAGGAGGCGGCACTATGGAGAAGACGAATGTCGTGCTGAAGGAAGATACCCACTTGTTTTTATTTGCCTGCCTTTGTCATTCAATACAATAATAGTTTCGAATCTATGTGTAATGAGAAATGTTGTTGATTGAGAGAGTATAGGCTTATAACATCATCAGCCTCTGCTAGGAAAGTTCACCAAAACTCCCAAGTCCTGTGCTTTGAATCACCTCGGCTAGCCTTCGTGCAGGATTTGACGTAGAAGGTTCATAAGTTGACTTTTGATAAATTAAATTCTTTGGTAAATGATTATTCAATTATATTGTTGTGTTGAAAGTTGACTTTTAATGAAAATTCATAGCGACTTTTATAATAAGTAACTTTAAAGTTTTAACGGTTAAACCATTCAGTAAGTGTGCGCTTCATTTTGACATTGAGGACCACTCTTTCAATAAATCGAAATTAGGTTTCTATAAAGAAAATACATCTATGACAACCATTTTTTCAATAAATAAAATTTGGGTTTATAAAGAAAATATAACTACTTAAATTTATATAAAAAAATATAATTATTTAAAAAATATAATTTTTAGTGAAAAATTAAAATTTTGTATTAAAAAAATATTTATTACATTATTTTTTTTGTAGTGATCTTTCTTAACCAATACCATAATACAAATCAGCTTCTACATCCAGCTTCTACATTTCATCTTTTGCAAATTTTTCACGTCCACTTTGAAATGCCTTCTTTGTTCTAGAATTGTCCTCAAGACGGGGTAAACTTCCATCTTCTGACTACATTCGATTGCAGGCCTTCTTTGTAGGAAGTCTTGTCTCATGCTCTTTATGAGACTCCCGTGATCTGGAAAATTAATACGCAATTTATACAAATTTTTTTTTAAATAAATAAATAAATTAATTGATATAATCTTCACCTGGGTGTAAACTTTTTTAAACACATTTACCTATCATCTGACCTTGTTTGAACTTTGAAATTTCTTTTCAATGAAATTTAAAATTATATCAGGTTACAAAAATTTGAAATACAAAATAAGATTCTATAACTTTTTAAATATATATTTTTTAATATATTATTTTCACGCATTCATACTCATTCGATTGAATTTCTCTCCTCGTGGTACTCAGTTAAGAAAGTTATAACATTAAAGGTTAAATTGCCTTTTATTTGTTTATTTATATACTTTTATATTTTTTCAAACTTAAATTTATCAATTATTATTATTTATATTATTGAAAAGTATTTATATTAATGTATTTTAAAGCCATAAATTCAATGTTTACCTTGATTGTAATTAGATTCATGTATCCAACATCTTAAATAATAAGCATAATTTCACTTTTATATATATATATATATATATATATATATAAAGTTTTTTTTTTTTTAATTTACTTGGTGGAATCGATAGCCGCCACAAATTCGGGCAGGGTGTCCAGCTTTTTATGGCCGCCATAGTATTCTGCGTTGTCCGCCCTAGAAGCATCCACACAGATCTTCGCGCAGTCCGCCCCTATAACCACCATGCCACAATCATTTTAAACCTTTTACGCCACTGAAAGCACTAGGAAAGGGACAAGCGTTCAGTATGACGAGGCCCGAGATTTGAACCTTGGACCTCCACCCCCTTATGGGGTTTGGATGAACCAATTGGTCTACACCTCGGACCTATATATATATATATATAAAGTTGAAATTATTATTGATGACAATTATTTGCTTGAGTGGGTGAGTTGGTTAATCATGGTGGGAAACTTAACAAAAGGTGCTCATTGTGGTTAACTCAGGTACGATTCCTACTCCCTCCTATAGATACATAAAATACCCATTCCTCGTTGGTTGTGGTCGGGGATCTAAATGTTTCTTTGGTGCTTGTGGGTGAAATTTGGCACTCTTTAACCCACTTTTTTCCTTTTTGTGTAGGTAAGATGATGGTCCTTATAAATGGCTAGTTTTAGAATCGACCCCTTGAGCATTGGATGACCACTACTAGGAGCAGACCTCGTGGATGCGACGAAGATGATTGAGCAAGTTGTAGTGTGGGCGATAAAGGGTCCTTTAGGTGGTATCTAGGCAGGTCAAAAAGTTAGACAACTTGAGATGTCCAGTATATCTTGGAGGTCCCACCAACTCTAAATGCAAGATTTGGCTAAGTATGGCATCGAGCAAAAAATTAGGCGTGCAACCCCTTCCAATGTATCCCAAATCCATACCCCGACTAAGGGGTAGAAAAGCAGGGCAACATCAAGACAAGGTCAGTTTCCAAATTGTTGCCCTTGAAGTTAAGGTAGAGGTCCATCCAAGTTCATACTAGGTGGAAAAATGGGCATCCACCACAATCCCGGGGGATCTTGAAAACCCACCCTTTGAGAAATCAAGAATAGAATATGGGAAAAAGGGGGAGTATCAATGTTAGTTCATCCCCAAAGCACCGCCCTCAAGGCAGAGTTATCCAAAATTTTGAGCCTAGTAGAGGAATGGGTTTGTACTTGATTCTGAATGATCCCAAATATGTGCCCAAGGGGAAAATTGAGGTGAAAGCTCCAAAACCTACCCTGCATTATGAGTGGAGTTTCAGGTCGGAAGCATGCCACAAGTATAGCACTCAAGGCTTCACCCATGACAAGAATACCTTTAGGTCCATAAAAGAGCCTACCTTAGATTAAATTTTGAATACATGTTAGGTGGCGGGTACCAAAAAATTTGGTAGCTATTCTAAGGTGGTTGGGGTGTTCCTTGAGGTTATTAATACAATAAGGAAACCTGATAATATTATTAATGGTGAATCTTCCTTCAAAGCACACAAAGGGAGTATAATCTATTAGAATCATTAATGAAATAGAGTGATCAAGGATCTAGATTTATGCAAAGCTGCCTAATTCCTCCTTATATTCGCATTAAACACATAAGAAAATCGTTGGCAACATCAAGATGTAGAAGATGTGATAGATCCGCAGTAGGGCCATACCTGCTCACACTGCCTGATTGTCTTATCCATCACCTATCATCTTAAATGCTTATTTCATTGTAAATTCTATATATACTGAAATGCAAGGTATTTCAGAGGGTGGCTCTTTAGCCATTACAATTCATATGTAAATCTTATGTTTTTCTGAAACATAAGTATTTTACTATTTGATCTTCAAATTGACTCTTGCATCTACGTGTGAATGTTGTAAGTTTATTTTTGCTAAAGCTAGTCGAATGTGCATGTAATAATTTTGCTATCTGGATTTTTTGCATTTCATTCGTTGGTTCTGGAATTTTCTTGCAGCAGAGGGTGATAAAGGATAGACAAGAGTAAGGTTGGTTGATCTGTAAGGTAACCTACTTGTATTTTTTACAATACCATTTGCTTATCCTGCATGTGTCATAATGCAAACAAATCTGTTCTTGTGAAATCTAGCTATGGCCTCATTTTCTTTCTTTCCTTTTCCATTTTTCCCCTATGCTTAGTTAGCTAGGACTTCATAAAATGAACTGGCCTTTTTCGAAGATCGACTGCCCAACCTCTCCCAAGTGCAACGATTGTTCATTATTGGTCGAGGTTCGTAGGGCACACAAACCTCCTCTATGTTAGGTGCATATTTTTGACCAATAGTTTTTGGCATACCCGATGGGATCTTGAGTTCTCACCCCCCTTATTATCCAAAGTCTAGTGATACTCTACTATGTAATATCTATCCATTCACCTGGCAACTCTGTTGCATAAAAAAATAGGTTTTCACAATCGATTACCTTTGAAGTAAAGAAGAACTTGGTAACTCTATTGTCAATCGATCGAGGTTCATGACCAATTGTCCTTTTGTTTTTAAAGCTCTATTTTATTAGAAGACTCAAGGTTTAGTGAGCAACCTTGACCTCACTAGCAGAGAAAGTATGCTCATCTGGTGACTCCAATTTGAAAAGAGAACCCAGAGATTGTAAGAAATCAATGCCATGATGACTCACTGCAAGTTTCCCTCCTAGAATTTCATAGATCCTCTAAATGTTCAAAATCTTCACAATATTCCCAGTCCCTTTAAGATCCTTGCCAAATTTTAATGGGATAGGAAAAACTGCATTGGAGCATTGTCAGGACGTAGCTTCCCTGGCAATGATTCATAATATTATGCATGAATATGTGATGCTTAGGCTACTCATTCTCTCTCTCAAAGGAAGGGCCTTGCTATGGTATAAATCCCTGGAGGATGGAAGTATTTGTACATGGGCTGATCTAGCGGAGGTGCTCATCAACACATTTGATGATTTAGGGGATCCCCTCTTGATGCTCAATTAGTTCTCATTCATCAAGCATGATCCTCATGAGAACATCATTGAATTCAACATCCACTTCAAGAGATATTGGAAAAGGATCCCCCATGAGTTTCAACCATCCCTTGCTTAGGTGTACCTGTATTACACCTAAGATTTTTGCTCAGATATAAGCTTTATTATTCAGTAGTTCGAAGAGAAGATATTCCCATAAATTTACAAAGATGTCATACAAGCTGAAAACATACCGATTCAAGTAGGAAAGTTGCCTCCTAGGAATTTTATTTCTTTATGTTAAAATTTGGTACGCCCAACCATGTTGTCGCCCTATGAAGAAGCTAGATCAGACCTAATCGGAGCTATGAGGAGCATACACTCCACTAATCCCCTGACATAGAAAGGAATATTGGTAGAGACTTGGATGTTGGTGGAAGAAAATGCAAGCCAAGCAACCTTTCATTATGAACAATATGCCAACACCATAGCTTTACCTCAGCCAACACAAAACATGAGTGCTTGGGGACTAGTGCCCTCGCAACCCTCCTTACTTCTAGACTCTTCCATGAGTTAGTAGAGGTCTTTCTTCTCGACAAATGATCCCAAGCAAAGATACGAAAGATAAATACTTTTCTATGACCTATTTTAAGGATCTCCTCCTCAACCGATCAAATCGTGGCATGGCATAAACTCTGATAAGGTACAATCAACATGGTCATTCTATCCTAGACCACATGATGTATTTCCTACATCAACACTTCTTGAAGAACCAATTATCAATTATTGATCCCCATGGTAACTAATGAATAATAAAATATGATAATTAGATGACAACTCAAGTTGTCACAGAAAAAAAAATTAGAACGGGGTATGGGCCTTGAATTAGGTGAGTCCAAGTAAGGGGTGCCCTTCATACCCCTATTTGAATGGTTCAAGTGTCGAAACTAATTGGATAGGTACTTGCCTTGTGTTTATTGATTATGACCTTGCTCTATTGATCCTGAGGGAAAGTACTGGGTCTAGGTGGTATTTCGTAAGATCTGAGAGAGGCCATAGGTAGTTCCAAGATCTGCATGAAGAACAACTCAGATTCGATGTCATTTGGTTCAGATATTGCAGATTCATAGGATGATCTACAATGGCATTTATTGCCCAGGCATGCCAGCCATGCTAAAATTTTGTGTAAATAATGTGACAAGTAAATAAAACTATGTGGTAAGTATATGGCCACTTGGTAGGTGTCATTATCTAGTTTGAAGCTTGTAGGGAGCAACTCCAATACTGAATTGACAGTTGGTCAAACTGCCAAAATTTTTGAATAAAAGAGCATAGGAGGATTCCCTAGGTCGTACCTTGGAAACATAACACTTTCATTTTGTTTCTTTGTTTTCTTCATTTTTTAATTTGTTGTCTATTCTTTTCTTTTTGTTTTTGCGAACTCGTAGCCCAATGGATATCACCAACAAGTACCAAGGCTTCACATGTTGTCCTTGGAAATATAATATCACATGGAGAAAAACTATGGACTCGTGTAAGTAGAACAATATGCCACCTCAACATGGATAGAAAATCATAAACCTAGAAAAGCACCTAGAAAAGAAGAACGAAGACTCGCATGTTGATGTGACCTAATCCTCATGATTCGATGTATGTCAAGTCTATCCAAAATGGGGAAAATATGCTATAAATAGGACCCCATACACAACTACATATATGATCAAGAAATGCAAGTTGTAAAGTGTAGCTGAAACATAATGACCCCATGCATTTAATAAACTATAATAATGATGGCTCTAATAGAATGCATAAGGACTTATCAATTTCTTATAACCTCATGAGTACAAAGCACAATGTAAATTTCATAAAGTATAACTTTGAATTCTCATAGCTAAAATATAAATACAATGAGGATCCTAAGCCCCATTTATAGTTAAAGTTTACCCTTAAATTACTTGGAATAAAATAGTATTATTCTTAATAAAAATAAAAATTATAAAAATAACTTTAACAAAATGTTACACCTCCTATTATACCTCTAGTTTTATATGCTTCTATGTCTTTAACAAACGTAAAAGGCTCCAAAAATATCTAATACACCATAAAATGCCAATTTCCCAATGTGATTCGCTTATATTGAAACATTCAAAATAATAAATTAAATTAATAAAGTAAAATTTGAAAAAAATAATTTCAGATTGTCGTTAGAATGCAAACGCCATGGCTATTTTTTCTCAAATTGTCTCATACGCTTTCCCTTGAATATTGAATATGCTTTTTTAAGGCTACTTAAATTCAAGCGTTAGAGTGTGAGAACTTGAGAGCCAGGAGATGGGGATTCTTGAGGTTGCCAAGGAATTGGAAAAGAAAAAGATATTTCACCTCCATTTTCAAGGATCTCTAATGCTTATCTTGTGTTAGGCCTGCATTCTGGTTGGGAGTGAGAACAAAAAAGTCCCAGCATACACACCCTTTGCGCTTATTCAGCATCGTATGCCCCTCCAAGATTTGGATCCATTGCATCCATTATCCCCTCCTCTTTATATAGTTGTTGCACCCACTCCACTAAATTATTTCACTATTTGCTCTAGAAATATCAAGAGGTCGTCTCCCACTCGTAACTTCCAAAAGAAAAATACCGAAGCTGAATACGTTTGTGCTTGATGTAGGTTTGCTGATTCCAGCAATTTTGAGGGTAATGTAACCCATGGTCCCTGCCACACCACTTGTTTATGGGTGCTCACTGTGCTCGTACAAACGAGCAAACCCGAAATCCCCCAACTTGGGGTTGAAGTTGGAATCAAGCAATACATTTGAGGATTTCAAGTCCTTATGGGTGACTCTGTGATCCCATCCTTGGTGAAGATAGAGCAATCCAACAGCCACTCCCTTGAGGATTTCATACCTATGCGACCACCCATAGATTGTATTTGGGTTGCCGAATATCATCCGATCTAGGATTTCGTTTGGCATATAATCATAAACCAGGCATAGTTGATTCTTCTTTCTACACCATCCTCGAAGTTGGACCAGGTTTCAATGTTGTAGACGACCCAAACTTGAAATCTCCATAATAAATTTCTTTAGCCCTTCGTTCAAATCTTTGGTGATACATTTTATGTCAACTTCAACATCGGTGCTGTGGAGAATGCCATGGTAAACCTTCCCAAAATCTCCACGACCTAAAAGGTGTTCGTTCTAGAATCCTTGTGTTGCCATTCTTAGTTCCTCGTAAGGAATTTTGTGCGGCCAATACTCCAACTCCCATTCCTAAATCACATCCTTTTGCTTACCCCTTCTTTTCCACTAGTAATATACAACCACACCAGCCAACAAAACCAAAATGAATAAAGGTGTTGTATAGCCCACTATGATTCCTGCATATTTATGCTTTGAATTCTTGTGGGTGAATGAAGGAAGATGATATAGATTTAGGGATGGTGCCATACCTATGGAAGAATAAACAACAAAGGTTGAATCTAAAGGAATAAATAGAGACAAACAAACTGTTGAAAATAATAAACACCAAGCCAAAACCAGGGATACTCAAGTTTGTTTTATTTATATGCAACTATTACAATGCAATCTCTAGCCAATGGCTAGTACAGTATAATACTCAGCCAACAACGAATATTACAATGCAATACCTATTGCACAGCAAAGTGACAACTTTCTCTCTATATTATAAAATAACACAACAAAACAACTCCCAGACTGAGTCTTTTTGCCCTCTCTATTTCAACCTGGCAATAAAGAACTACAAATTATGTATCCCTCCCAGACTACCTTCTCTAGAGTAACAACCCCTACAACTGTAGCCTAAAATTTTTGCAGATGCAACCTACAGATGTGGGCTCTGACTTCTGCAACTGTAGCCTAAAAATGTGTCAGTGCAGGTAGCCTAGTGGTGTCAGTCTTGGGGGTGTGGATAGAGTAGTGGCCACTAATCAAACAATATCCCACTTGGCAACTACTCTGGACAAGGTTGTAAGCCTACCTTACCTTGACACCAAGTGAATTTTTGTGCAGCCAAAGACTTAGTTAATGCATCTACAACATTTATTTCTGTCTTTGCCTTGAGTAGCTCTACCTATCCAATTTCTACCACTTCTCTAATGAAGTGAAACCTCACTCTAATGTGTTTAGTACTAGAGTGAAACTTGGGATTCACTGCAAAATAAATTGCACTTTGGATGTCACACTAAAGGGGTATTGATCCTTGCTCAAATCCCACATCCTCACATAATAAATGCAACCATATAGCTTCTTTGGATGCCTTTGCAGTAGCAATGTACTCAACTTCTATTGTAGATTGGGCAACCACTTCTTGCTTCTTACTTCTCCAACTAACTACACCACCAAATAACATGAAGATATATGCACTTGTGGACTTGCCCTTATCCACATCTCCTCCAAAATCTGAATCAAAAAAATCCTTAATTGTTTTTTTCTAGTTGAGTTATAACATTATACATAGTCTTTTATCCCTTGTAGATACCTCATTATCCTCTTAACAACAACCCAATATTGCTTACCTGGATTGGACATGAATCTACTTACAACACCCACTACATGGGCTAAATCAGGTCTTGTACACACCATTGCATACATGAGCTTTCCAACTGCACTTGCACATGGTACATGTGTCATTTCATTCTCTTATTTCTTGTTCTTTGGACTCATTTCATTTGACAATACCACTCCCACTTGATATGAAGTATTCATAGGAGTGCTCTTATCAATGCTAAAGAGTTCAAGGAGATCTGCAATGTACTTTATTTGGCTGATCCAAAGCCTTCTTGTCATGCGGTCTCTCTTGACTTCAATGCCCAAAAAATAATGCAATAAACCCAAGTCTTTCATGTCAAATTTATTTGACAATTCAGATTTTATCCTTTTTATCAAATCCTTTGAGTCACTAAGCAAAAGAATATCATCAACATACAAGACCAAAATAATGAAGTGATTTACCTTTTGCATGAAGTAGATGCAATGATATCCATCACTTATTGTGAAACCATGTTCAATCACATGCTTGTCAAACTTGTGGTACCATTGTCTTGGGGATTGCTTCAATCCATAGAGTGCTTTCTTCAATTTGCACACCAAGTTGCTACTCCCACTTGCTACAAACCCTTCTGGTTTTTGCATATAAATGTCCTCATTGAGCTCTCCATGAAGAAAGGTTATCTTCACATCCATTTGCTCAATTTCCCAATCATAAGTTGTTGCCATTGACAATAATAATCTGATTGAAGCAAGTTTTGCCATAGGAGATAAGATTTCATTAAAGTCTATACCTTCTACTTGAGTATATCATTTTGCCACCAGCCTTGCATTATATATTTCTATTGAACCATCATATTTGTACTTCCTCTTAAAAATCCATTTACAACCAACTACTTTCCTACCCTTAGGCAATTGTTGCAAATCCCAAGTCTAATTTTGTTCAAGTGACCTCATTTCTTCTTCCATAGCCTTTTTTCAGTTAATAGCTTCAACACTATTAAGGGCATTTTTAACACTTCTTGACTCATCACACATGGAATACAATGTAAAATAACTAAAATCATTTGGTTCATAGCTAAACCTATCAGGTGCTCTTCTTTGCCAAATATTCCTCCTTATCACTTGATCACTTTGTTCAAAATCTGATCCTCTGAGTTCTATCTCATTTCTCGATTGTACATCATCATGAATAGGCTGATTACTCTCCATAGAAGTCTCTTCTTGTTTTTATACTTGCCTTTCATCATTAGACCCACTTACAAGTGGTTGCACCTCACGTAATGGAGTTGAAACAGGAGTGACACTTGTATTTGGCAACTGCTGTTGTAAATTTCCAGCCTGCTGATTTTTAATTTTAGAATGCACTCCATGTTGTTCCTCATTTCCTTGAGTATCCAGATTTACTTGCTTTTCACTAGCAAACTCTTCCTTGAAGATGACATCTCGGCTATATGCATGGTGGTGTTCTAATGGGATCCATAGCTTGTATCCTTTGATTCCTTCACCATACCCAATAAAAATGCATTTCATAGACTTGTTATCAAGTTTTCTTCTATTCTCCTTGGAAACATGCATGTAGGCTTCACATCCAAAGACTCTTAAATATGCTATTGTGGGCTTCTTGCCACTCCAAGCATCCTCTGGTGTTTTTCCTCCTAAATTAGAGATGGAAGACAAATTGTTCACTAAATTTATTGTATGTAAAGCTTCAGCCCAAAAAAATTTGCTTAAGTGTGCATCCTCTCTCATGCTCCTTACCTTCTCCACTAAGGTTCTATTTAACCTTTTTGCAACACCATTTTTTTGTGGGGAGTATGGTGTAGTTTTCTGCCTTGCAATGCCATGCAATCTACAAAATGCATCAAACTCCTTGGAGCAATACTCACCTCCATTATCAGTCCTTAGTGCCTTTACCTTCTTCCCTGTTTGTCTTTCAACTTCAGCCACAAAGGCTTTGAACATATCCAAAGCACTACTTTTTTGTTTTATGAAGTATACCCATGACTTCCTTGAGAAGTCATCAATGAATGTGATGAAATATTTGGACCCTCCCATGGAAGCTACTTCCATTGGTCCACATATATCAGAATGTATTAATTCAAGAATTTCTTTGCTCCTATACTCACTTGAATTAAATGAAACTCTCTTTTGTTTTCCCATCACACATGCTTCACAAATATCAAATGAACCAAACTTCATACCTTTCAAACCTCGAACGGTTTGCTTGTTGCACATATCACGCAGGCTCTTTTCTCCAAGGTGTACCATCCTCCTATGCCACAACATCATTTCTAACATCTTTGTTGTTGTATGTGATTTTCCACTCTCATTTGAGCTTGTATTTGCACTACCAACATCAATAGGGGTTGCGTCTAACATGTATAAGGTTCCATGTCTTATGCCTCTAGCCAAGACCATGGCTCCACGAACTAACTTACATCCATCTTTGCCAAAGAGAGTCTCAACTTCAACCTCTGCAAGTCGACTTACTGAGAGTAAGTTCCGTGTCAATCCTGGAACATGTCTTACATCTGGTATGGTTTTGATCCTTCCATCACTAATATTAACTCTTACACTACCTTTGCCAACAATTTCATAGTGATAATTGTCACCAAGGAATACCTTGCCATGGTTACCTGTTGCATAGTCCTTGAACCACTCTCTATGTGGTGTCATGTGAAAGGATTCTCCAAAGTCTATTAACCATGCTTCATCTTGAACATTCATTGCCAAGCATGTAGTAATATACAATCCCCTTTCACTAGTTTTTGGAGCTGCCAAGCTCCAACAATTCTTCATTTTCCTTGGAAATATCAGCCTTGCACTCACTTTTCTTATGCCCCTTTTGCTTGCATTTCCAACAAACAATATCTTGCTTCTTTCCTTTGCTTGGAAATCTTCTTCTTGATTTGGACCTATAGCCATTGTCATAGAACTTGTTCCCCTTTATTTCTCTACTTCTTCCTCTATCCTTGATAACCAAGGATTCTGAGTTCTTGATAGGTTCATAAGTCCTTCTAGTTTCTTTTTGGAGAACCTGACTAATGATCCCATCCTTCTTGAGATTCTCAACTTTTGTGCTCCCATTGATTACTACAATTAGATTATCCCATGAGTCTGGTAAGCTGCTGAACAAGCAAATACATTGCTCCTCTTCTTTGATCTCATCACCAATTGATTTCAACTTATTTACTAGGGTGTTGAAGGTGTTTAAATAATCATCTACATTTCGTCCATTAGCCATATTTAATGCATATAATTTCTTTCTCATAAATATTAAATTCATGAGATACTTTGATTCATAGAGCTTACCAAGATTCTCCCAAATTTGCTTTGCTAAATTTTCTCCAATAACATTCATCAATACTGAATATGCCAGGTTCAAACCAATCAAGGCAATAGCTTTGTCATCCATCTTGTCCCAGTCATCTTGACTAATTGCTATTGGCTTTGTCTCCTTGGTGATAGTCTCCTTCAAATATCTTTCTACAAGGAGATATTCCATTTTAAGTTTACATAGGTTAAAATTTTGCCCACTGAATGTTTCAATGACAGTATTTATGTGCTCCATTTTATACTTCAATAAGTTACCACAAAATTCCTAGGTAAGGTTCCTCACATCTATAAATTTTCCTCAGTAAAGCAACACTCCCAATGTTGCTCCAAGCTCTGATACCATTTTGTGGAAGAAGAAACAACAAAGGTTGAAGCTAAAGGAATAAATAGAGACAAACAAACTGCTGAAAATAATAAACACCAAGAAAAAAATAGGGATACTCAGGTCTGTTTTATTTATATGCAACTATTACAATGCAATCTCCAGCCAATGGTTGTTACAATATAATACCCAACCAACAATGACTATTACAATGCAATACCTATTGCACAGCAGAGTGACAACTTTCTCTCTGCATTACAAAATAACATAACAAAATAGCTCCTAGTATGAGTGTTTATGCCTTCTCTATTTCAACCTAGCAGTAGAGCACTATAAAGATACTTGGGTTACTTCTGCATCCCTCCTAGCCTACCTTCTCTGGAGTAACAACCCTTGCAACTTCTAAAACTATAGCCTACATATGTGGGCTCTGACTTCTACAACTACAACCTACAGATGTGGGCTCTGACTTCTACAACTACAACCTACAAATGTGTCAGTGCAGGCAGTCTAGTGGTGTTAGTATTGGGGATGTGGATAGAGTAGTAGCCACTAACCAAAAAATACCCTCATTGTTGAATCTCCAGGTAATAATGTAATTATCTTCTACCATTTCTTTCCCATTGATGCATAAAATCTGACCCACATTTCTTCTGTGAAGATGTAAGCGAGGTCTGTACTGACATTTTTCATGGATATGAGTGGGTCTACGAAACTTGCCATTCCAGCCAAAGAACCATAATGCTAATATTATCTTGATGGTGATCATAATCAATCCATGATTTAATGTTGTGCCCACTTGCGAGATTCAAACCTACAGGCTTAAACTCGAAGGAATTGATCGAATTAAGATCTACATCGACATGGTTGTTGTCGATGTCGTTATTCCAGTGATTGAGATTGGTATCAAATTCCACTACAAATAAATGGTTGTCTGTGCTTCAATCGATGGAGTGATTTAAGAGGCCAAGGTAGCCACCATCTGAAGCATTGACAGGAAAATTGGAAGGGCTCACCATGAACGTTAGCCCATGACCCACATGGCTACCATGAGGAGGGGGCACTATGGAGAAGACGAATGTCATACTGAAGGAAGATGCCCACTTTTTTTTATTTGCCTTCATCTATAGAGTAGTAGGATAAAGAGCATGGTCCATCATTCTTAGATATTTTTCAGTTAGCCTAAGCACATTAGATTGAATTGAAGCATCCTACATTAAAATCAAATCTGTTTCCTTGAATTTGTTAAATATGAAAGTAGTCCGGTTCTCGGCACTTGAGAAGAAGACAAGGAAGGCCAACGCCAATTATGGGAGATAAAGTAGCATGGCACAAGAGCCATGAATGGGAGGAAAGATTTTATAAAGCAATGCAAAAATAGTTTTGAATCTATCTCTTATGAGAAATGTTCGCGTAGAGACTATCGACTTATAACATCATCATTAACCGAGGAGTTTCAGTGAACCTTACCTAGTGGACTTTTCTAGCAAATGCTGATGCTTTGAATCACCTTGGCTAGCCTTCGTGTAGGATTTAACTTAGACTAGATTTTGTATCCTATGTAAAAGTGGAAGTTCTAGTTGGTCTTCTTGCTTTTTAATCGGTTTATGTAATATTTTTCCTATATCCAAAAAAGATATTTGCATTCTAACCAATTCATATAATATTGTTCCTATATCCAAAAACATATTTGCATTCTAACCAGTTCATGTAATATTCAAAGATATATTCCTATACTACCCTCTTGCTTTCTAACATTCATGTGATACTGTTCCTATATCCAAAAACATATTTTCTTTCTAACGGGTTCATGTGATACTATTTCCATACCCAAAAACATATTCCTATACTACCTTCTTGCTTTCTAACGGGTTCATGTGATAATGTTCCTATATCCAAAAATATATTCCTATATTAAAATTGTGTTCCACTTTAATACTTCTTCTATAACTTATATGAATTCTTATTATGTTAAAAGTTAACTTTTTAATATAAATCAAACAACTTTTGTAAAAATCTTTGTTAAATGATTATTCAATTTGATTGTTGCCTTGAAAGTTGACTTTTAATATAAGTCATAACACCTTTTGTAAAGACTTTGTTAAATGATTATTCTATTATATTTGAAGTGTAATATGTAACTAAAAATTATTTTTTATAAAAAAAAATTTAAGTGATTATTCTATTACATTTGAAGTGTAATGTGTAACTAAAAATTATAAAAATATAGTCTTAAAATTTTTTATTTAAAATTTAAAGATTAAATTATTTCTATAATATAAATAATTACTCTTTCTATAAATTAAACTTAAATCTTTATTAAAAAATACAATATCTTTAAAAAAATTAAATTAAATTTTTTTTATTACACTATCTTGAATTGAGTCCACACGTCCACTTTGAAATGCCTTCTTTCTAGAATTATCCTCAAGATGGGGTAAACTTCCATCTGCTGACTACATTTGAATGCGTGTCTTCTTTAACTTTTTAAGGTAGGAGATTTAGTCTCATGCTCTTAGTGAGACTCTCGTGATATCGAAAATTAACATGTAATTTATACAATTTAAAAAAATATGTATATATTTTTTGGTGTAACTTTTTGAATGTAAAGGCTTAACTTTTAATTTATTTAAAAAAAACAACTCTTTACAACAAAAAAATGTGGATAGGCACACTCCAATAGGTAGTGACACTTAATCAGTTTGATTTAGAAAACAGTTACTCAAAACAATAAAAACAGGGTTAAATCCGTCACCAACCACATCACCAAAAAGTATGCATTAAATCATGTCAATCATGGGGGGTATGCTCACGAAGTGATTGTCCCTTATCCTCCATATTCTACCAACTAGTATTATAAGAAATTAAAATGAGCCACCCATCCTCCCTAGGCATGCGAACATTATCACCTGTATCAGAGCCATCAATGCCATCAAATACACCCCAACCCACCACATTAGCTGGAGTGAATGGGCACATGGGAATGGGATCTCCCCAACCAACAACTGGGTTTGGATTCACCTAGAAAAAATCCTAGCCACTGTCATGATGAGATGTATTATTTCTAATGTTACCTTGGGGTTGACGAATAGGAGATGATTGAGACCAATATATTTCTATAGATTGGGAGGGAAATCATCGATGAGAGCGCGATCGAGAAACTTTGTGAGATCGAGAAGGTTCTATATAAGGTATTCGACTGATTTTACATGGGGTATTACCCCAGTGCTGCATAAGAGTGCGAATATGCTCCACCTCCATATGAACTTTCTCCACTTGATCTAAAATTTAGAGCCAAAAATTAGAATAAACTATGCACTTATCAACAATTGAAAATTTATTTGAACTATGCTGTTGAGAAAAGAGAACTTTGTTATGAGTTTTCTAAATATGAAAAAGCACACTAATGCAAAGAATGTTCCACACTTCCAACAAGATCAAGGAAAAATATGGTGGGTCACTAAGCAAAGCATGATGCTAAATGAATGAACTGGCCATATGAGACCAAAAGAAAGACTCAAGTCAATCCTAAGCCATTCGAGCTTTCCTGAACTATAAAAAAATATGAAGGGGATCCTTTGGAGCACCATAAAAATGGCAGGAAGGATTATCTATTCCAAGATATTTTAATCTTTGTCCAAGAGGAAGACCATTAGATAATAAGCTCCAGGCAAATAAATCCTGTTTGGATTCAATAGATCCTACCCAAGCCATTTTAAATTTTAGACTCCAATGAGTCTGAGTGGAAAGAAGATCCCACCGCTCATTGAGTCTTTGAACTATAGGGACATTGGGAGTAAGCCAAGCATTCCTAAATTAGGTTTGTAAGTAAAAAGTGAGATTTTCTTAAACCATCCCTAGTTAGACCACTAAGGCTTTTGAGAATGTCTACAAATCATGGGCCAAAGAGAAAAAAGGATACAATCCAAAATAGTGTCACAAGTATTCTTTTCATTTGGCCATTGACCAAACAATCTCCTAAAATCATCCCATGGGATCCAATCCCTGGAATGTCTTGAAAACAAATCTGCCATTATTGAAATCCCTTTCTTGAAGAACCGCTGAGCATGAATCCATTGCATGGAAGCAAGAGGGGAACCAAAAAAGTAATAAAAGGTGACCACAAAACATTATAAGTGGAAATAGAAGCACCTTTTCGATGCCCATCCCCTTGCCAACACAACCAAGGTGTAATTTTCTCCCAACTCCTCCATATACTCCGAATGACAAAAGAGCCTTGAATTTTAACTGGGATAGGAGCAACCAGGAGGGATTGAAAATTCATGCCTTTCCAAGCCTTCCTGCTAAGAGGTAAACCAGTGGAAATGCAGTGTTGAATTAGAAGTTCCCAAGCTTCAAAACCACTTAAGGCTCGAAGAATGCATTTAGCAGATAAAGTAAAACCTTGTCTTTGATAATCATGTAGTCCCATACCTCTTGAATTTTTGGGAAGACAACAAATCTCCCAAGCAACTCTATGAAAACTTTGTTTATCTGACGAGTTAGCCCAAATAAAGTCCCTTAAAAGCTTTTCTAATTTTTATAGCAGGCTTGTGAAGGGACCCAACATGATGAATAATACACATGAGTAGTAGCATGATTTTGGAACACACCTAAAACTTACTAGTTAGAGTAAGTTTTTTAGTGGTCCAAAAGGAAAAAATTTCTCTACTTTTTGTAAAACATAATTTCACAAGACAGTAGAGGAACTCTGAAATGCAAATGGGATGCCAAGGAATTAAAAAAATATTTCCTAGTTGGATCCAATGCCACTGGAAGACTTAAATTCATCTTGGAATGTCCAGATATGATTAACTATAGCATGAGGTCTTCCTCCATTGAATGCTAGATCCTGATGCTTTGCAAAAAATATCCAGGCAATCTAGTGCTTGTTTGATAGAGCGTTTATGCTCATGAAGTGTAAAAAATAATCATATGCAAAATGTCCATCTATGAGTTGAGAATATTCTCCTAGTAAAGAAATACCCTTAATATTACCTTCACTCACTTGGTTAGAAATAAGGTATCCAAAAGCTTCAACTTCCAATATGAAAAGAAAAGGAGCCAAAGTACAACCCTTCCTGATAGATCTGAACAATCCAATTGATTCAAACTAACAATTGTTTAAAGTAAGCACAACTGAAGCATTCACAAAAAACATACTAATAGAGCTCAAAAAATGTGACTCGAAACCAAGAGCTCGAAGTATGGTAAGGATGAAATTCCATTCAATTCCTATCATAGGCTTCCTCAAAATCAATCTTGATGAAAAGAGTATTTTGTTGAGAGGCTCTAGCCCATTCCATGCCCTCCCAAACAATAATTACATTATCCAAAATGTATCTACTCTGCACAAATCCAGCCTACTCAGGGCGGATAATAAGTGGCAACAGAGGTCTAAGGCGTAAGGCCAAAGCCTTAGCAATGATTTTGTAACTCACATTGAGTAAATTAATAGACCTCCATTTGGTGAGCACTTCTGGATCCCCCTTCTTAGAAATGAATTTAATATTATCCTTATTAATTAGAGAACCTAAAGAGCCAAAATCCATTGCTTCCTAATAAATGTACAATAAATTTGGACCAACCATATCCTAGTACTCCTTATAAAATTCACAAGGAAATCCATGTAATCCTGGAGCTTTATCATTAGTCATCCTAGACAGGGATTCAACAAGATCATCCAATGACAAAGGGCATTCACAAGCTTCCTTTTGAAGAGTTGAAAGTTTCTCAAGAACAACTACACAACAAGCTTGAATTGCAACCTATCGTTCAGGAGTTAACACTTGATAAGCAAAAAATTTCAAATAATACTGGACAAAAACTTTAATAATGTCAGGAATCTATTTCCAATGAACCCCTGCATCTTGAATAGCATTGAACTAAACGACTTGTCTCAAGGGCTTTATTTTTTGAAAATGTTCTTTTGAAACCCTATCACCAATTTTTAGCTAGTGAAACTGAGCACGAAGATGAGATCCCCTTGCTTCATAAAGCTCAATTTTTTTAAGTTGATGCCTAATACTTGCAACTTAGGCTTGAATAATAGAGCTTAGAGGACTCGCTTCTAGTCTGACAAAATCTCGAGCTAGTTCAGCTTTAAGGGCTGCATTAGAGATTTGTCTCCGCTTGGCAACTTCAACTCCTAAATTCTTGAGAAGAATAGTTGTTCTAGAGATAGTTGCATTCCACCAAGAAATTCTACCATGAATTCTAGATGGTCTAGGAACTAGATTCTAAATCCTGCGAATATGAGCAGACATAGTTTGATGTTTCAAAAAAGAAACATTTAGATAGAACTAAGACTTGAATTGATGAGGTGGAGAATAAGAAATGGAGAGCATGATAAGAAATTGTGGTATCGGGAATAGTTGAAATAAAGGGAAGAGAATTAGTAAGCAATGGAAATGAAAATGAGAATGTTCAAATAGAATAGATCTATCAAGCCACTTCAAAATACGGGCATTGCCAGCTTGAAATTTAGACCAGGTATACCACACTGACTCAGGAAAATCAGAGGGTACAAAGCAAGAATTAAGGTCACTCAGCCCAAGCTTATTCTTGAAAAAAAACATGCTTCCCGCTCTCTAATATTCCAACGCATAGGGAGCAAACCAAGTTTGTCAACTAGTTTCTCCACCATATTGAAGTCACCACATACCATCCAAATCACTTCCGAAAAGTAAAGAGCAAGCCATCGCCATAAAGCACACCTTTTCGATACATTATTAGAAGCATACACACTAATCAAACCAAAAGGAATACTACCAAATTCAAAAATAATTGAAACTGCTTGATTTTAGGGGTCCACCCCCCATGTGATAATATGAGAATACCACCTAGAATAAATGAAAGTGACAACTCCTCCTCTACCAGGAGTATGATGGGAACGAAAAAACTTACTTGTCAACCATAAAAAGGTACAAGTCCTATCCAAAATGAATTCAGTAACTTTAACTTCTTGCAAACTTAGAAAATCCAAACTGCCATACAAGTGAGAAATATTTTGAATCTCTCTACGGACCTGATATTTTTGAACTACTGTTAGTCCTCTTACATTCCAGGATAAAAAAATTATTAAGGATGATCGAGGTTCATTCCCTCAAGAATATCTTCAGTATCTCCCAAATATCCTAGGGAAGTGAACAAATTGATGAAAAATTGTTCATGATTTTCCCTAAGAAATTTAGTTTTATGTCTCTTTTCTTGATGTAACCCATCATGAGTCGAACTACGTGAATGGTGGGACCTAGAGAATGACACATCCTCAAGTAATGCTTGCTTAAGAATGGAAGTAGAAAAATCATCGGAAGAAGAAGATACTAGAGGTGGTGAAACTCCATTTGAAGTAGATATAGAAGAGGACCCTCCTGGTTCTGAGGGAGATGGTTGCACCAGAGCAGTGGAAGTTGGAAGGGCTAGCATACGTGGTGTTGAGGGTTATTGCACCAAAGGGTTAGAAATAGAAACTCCCTACAACACTGACTACTTAGGTTTATGGTTTATCATGGTAGTATGTTCATATAGATAATTTTTGGCTCCTATAGCTAGATCTATCGAAGTAGGGGGAGGAACAACAACATTGCACAATTTGAATTTATTAGCCATAAGCATAAATATTTTATTTTTTGCTCTACAAATTGACAATGGTAGGAGGTTTTGGGTAGATTAATGTACACAATACGCTACGTTAAAACCTTATCACCAATATTCAAGTCAATAGACTCAATAAGGTCCTTGGAAATATTAACTTTGACATACACATGCCTATTAGGGTGGACATTATAGAATTTATTTGGTTCTAAGCAGACCACCTTCCTAAGGGTAGAACCAATACTTTGTAGGGATGGTCAAAAGTCCGTCGGAAGACCAAAAAAATCAGCCCAAACAGGCACTTCCAGAGAAGCCTCATCATTGACAGAGAAATCTCTAGACCACTGTTGAATTTAATCATATTTACCTATCTTGTGACCTTGTATACAAAATTTGAAATTATATCATTAAGATGTTCTAAAATTTTTTATAAATAAATATAAGATAAGATTTTATTATTTTTGATTGATTTTTTAAATATTATTTTATATATTGTTGTTTTCATGCATTCCTACTCATGATTGTTTTCATGCATTACTATTCATTGAATTTAAAGGTCAAATTATCTATATGTTAAAAACAAATTTCTTTCAATTTTAAATTTATTAATTAAATTAAATTATTTGTTTATTTGGGCTTAAAGGTGTATTTTAGTTTGTATGAGTTTATATATGGATCTAATTTTATCATCTAAAAAAGTAATTGGTTTTACTTGTAGATGAAAAATATTTGTTTTAATCTACTTTAAATCCAAAAATTCAACATTTATCTTGATTGTAATTAAGTTCATATACCCAACATCTTAAATAATAAGTAAAAACTTTGTTTTTTCAAAATTAAATCTATTAAGTTAAAATCATGACAATTTTTAAAAGTTAAAAATTAATTTTAAAAGGTTATGATTAAGTAGAATGGATGATCATATATATATATATTGCAAACTTAACTAACTATAAGGACAACATAAAAAAACTCTTAACATAGTAATAAAAATTTCTGCAACAAGGGAGAGATAAACAAATCTTGAAAATACTATTAAAATATTGGAAACTATTTCTTCCATCCGCCTTAAGCATGACATTTTCCACTTCAAAAAGAGATAATAATAAGATGAATGTTTGCATACTTTTTGATGCTACTAAATTGTCAAATCATGCGTGATTTTTTTACCCACATTTGAAGAACAAAGGAGTAATTGGAAGAAAACAGAGAGTTCATGGACATTGCTTAAGCTTGTGTAACCAACATGAGGTTCGACCTGTTGACTAAATTCCTTTATAACTCGAGTTCTAAGAAACCAGTCTCATTTTCCACCTCACAAAAATAGTATACATCATTTTGAGGACCTAAAAGTATATTTACCTAGGTCAAATATTGAGAATACTTTTTCAAGCTAGAAAGAAATTATACCTTTCATATTTCTAAGAAAGTTGAAGATCTTTCAGCAATTTTTTCTCACCCATCATTATTCTGGTTTGTTTGGAGGTGCTTCTGAGAATCATGACTCTATTCTTGTTCAAGCAATTGCATATAATTAAATGGTTGTTCCTCAAGGTATTTATTTGTTCAAAATTTCAAAATGTTTTCTATGTTTCTCTCTTTAAGTGACACTAATATTAAGAATATCTTTTATTTACATTAATAATATTTATCAATCAATTTGAGTGATATCTCTTAAAAAAAATCTACAAATATCATTTAGAGAATAGTTTGGATTAATTGAAGGTGATAATTCTATTAATAAGTCCAAAAAAATTGGTAATATAAGTTTAAAAATAATACTTGAATCATATATATGAATAAACTATACTACCTCATGTCAATAACAATTTTATCATGTACTAAATGAAATCATACTAGTGTAATAAACAGCGCGACTCCTAACTATCTTGGTATTATCTTGTTTACCCAAAAATAACTTGTCTATCTCTTAGCACCAATAAGGTTATAAATGAGGACACTAATAATTTTGGCTTACATTATCCTCAAATATAGTAATAGAAGCACTAAGAATCTAAACATTATACAAGCAAGGAGTAAGCTTAAATTTAGTCTCTCGTCAAATAGGATGAGCCCCAAACTTATCCAATAAAATGACATGTGAAGCTATAAGATGTTTCCAATAAGTTTACAATCAACCTCACCCAAACAAGGGCCTCAAATATTTTATTCATAAATTATTTTAGGTTTCAATAGTCAAATAATTTCATCATAAGAGGATGTCTTGAAAATAAATTTGAATGTATTACCGTCAAAAGCAATGGAAGAGGAGTATCCTTTACATTCTCATGAATAGGTTATTGATTTTAAAGTAAAAATAAATCCAACAAATTGAAAATACAAATAAGTATAAGATGAGATAATATTAACGCATTCACATTTAAAGAAGTGATTTTAAATTAAAAGTAGATTCAATAAATTGAAAATACAAATAAATATAAGATGAGTCAATAATAACATTTTCACATTTAAGATGAGTCATATAACATCTTGTTGCAAAATAATGTTAGCCTTAACCAATTTAACAAAAATATGATGGATATCACAAAAATAGGTTAAGAAATTGAGTTATTGTTGGAAAATATCAAAATAAAAATGTAATAAAACTACATCAATTACAAAAAGAGAAAAACCATCAAAAATATGATATAAAGCGAAACATCATTAACATGTGTAGTCTTACAAATAAACCAATCCAATATATTTATATAAATCCTAATAAAAAAATCCAATATATTCATATAAATCCTAATAAAAAAGGAAAAAAATTATTATTTATAATAGTGTTTCTTCATTAACAATTATATTTATATGTCAATCTATAATATTTTTAAATTATTATTATTATTTTAAATATGATTTGAATGTTGATATCAAAATCACCCATATATATTAACCGTTAAACCATAACCATGTGGCATTTTCTTTAAAGGCTATTTACATTCAACACATCCAGGAGATGGGGGATTCTTGAGGTTCCCAAGCAATTGGAAAAGGAAAAGATATCTCCCCTCCATTTTCAAGGATCTCTAATGCTTGTCTTGTGTTAGGCCTGTATTCTGGTTGGAGTGAGAACACAAAAGTCCGAGCATAAGAACCCTCTGCGCTTCTTCAGCATCGTATGCCCCTCCAAGCTTTGGATCCATTGCATCCATTATCCTCTCCCCTCTTTATATAGTTGCCGCACCCATTCCACTAAAATTATTTCATTGTCTGCTCTGGAAATATCGAGAAGCCGTCTCCCACTCGCAACTTCCAAAAGCACAATACTGAAGCTGAATACGTCTGTGCTTGCTGTAGCTTTGCCGGTGCCAGCAAGTTCGGGGGCAATGTAACCCATGGTCCCTGCCACACCACTTGTTTGCGGGTGCTCACTGTGCTCGTACAGACGAGCAAGCCCGAAATCCCCCAACTTGGGGTTGAAGTTGGAATCAAGCAATACATTTGAGGATTTCAAGTCCCTGTGGACGACTCTGCAATCCCATCCTTGGTGAAGATAGAGCAATCCAGCAGCCACTTCCTTGAGAATTGCATACCTATGCGGCCACCCGAGGATTGTATTTGGGTTGCCGAATATCATCCGATCCAGGCTTCCGTTTGGCATATAATCATAAACCAGACATAGTTTATTCTTCTTTCTACACCACCCTCGAAGTTGGACCAGGTTTCGGTGTTGTAGACGACCCAAACTTGAAATCTCCGCAATAAATTCCTTCAGTCCTTCGCTCAAATCTTTGGTGATGCATTTTATGGCAACTTCAACGCCGGTGCTGCGGAGAATGCCACGGTAAACCTTCCCAAAACCTCCACGACCTAAAAGCTGTTCGTTCCGGAATCCTTGTGTTGCCATTCTTAGTGCGGCCAGTACTCCAACTCCCATTCCTCAATCACATCCTTTTGTTTGCCCCTTCTTTTCCACCAGCAATATACAACCACACCAGCCAGCAAAACCAAAATGAATAAAGGTGCAGTAATATAGCCCACTATGATTCCTGCAGATTTATGCTTTGAATTCTTGTGTGTGAACGAAGGAAGATGAGATAAATTTAGGGATGGTGCCATACCCTCGTTGCTGAAGCTCCAGGCAAGAATGTAATTATCTTCTACCCCTTTCTTTCCCGTTGATGCAGAAAATCCGACGCACATTTCTTCTCTGAAGATGGAAGTGAGGTCTGTACTGAGGGAAAGGGGTGCAAAAGTTTTACCCTACAACTCTATCAAAAATTGTATTACAAGGCATGACAAAATTCTTGAGGGTTGGACACAAGCTTTCTAATGATAAATATGAAGATGGAGGACTACAAGAGGTACATTAGAGCAACCATTATATGAGGGGGAGGTGTTACCTCTATTGGCTTTTTTCCTTGGCCCTTTCAATTCAAATTATGGAGGTATTGAAATTTGTGTAATCTAGTCTTATTTAGACGAAGTCCATAAGTGTGAAAAAGTGCTTATGAACACTATTTATGTATCCTATTAGCATGTGATTATGTAAGCCTATGGGCATTCATCATTTATGTGGTCTTATGGGTATGTTCATATAAATCTACAGACCCCTATTATATTTCACCTTTAATGGTATTGGTTAACCTATCTTTACGAATAACTTTGCTTAAAAAGGTAATTTATTATTATTTTACTATAACTTTAATCTAAAGGTTAAGTTTATGTCAACCTAAGGTTAACCTCTCATTGAGGATTTGGTATCACTATAAAAAATATTGCTTTGAGGAATTGAGCTAACTTGTGTTTGTGTTATGCCCCCAAATTTGAGTTTCAACAACATTGTACAAATTTGCCATAGTCTTCCCTTAACCTCCAAATTAAGGTTGACTTCTTGCTTTCCTCATTTGGGTTTCTAATCTTAAATTAATTAACTTGCATAAACATGACATACACACAAAAGTAAATGCATGAAGTTTAGAATATAAGAGATTAAAACAAATACAATTGTTATACTATAGTAAGGATAACATCCAATCAATACATCAATGTTCACCCATTTATATGGTTATGAAATTGATAAGCGAGCCACAAGATAGGCTAGAAGGGTTGTACCTGATTGCCATGCACTTAATAAACTCTAAGAACGGTGCCTCTAATATGATGTATAAGGCCTTGCCAATTTCTTATAAACTCATAAGTAAAAAGCAGATATGAATTTCATAAGATATAACTTCGAATTTTCATAACTAAAAGATAAATACAATGAGAACCTTAAACCCCTATTTATAATTAAAATTTACCCTTGAACAATTATTCTTAATAAAAATAAAGATTTTGAAAATAACTTTAACAAAATATTACACCTTCAAATATTATATGTTTCTAACAAACGTAGAAGGCTCCCAACAAAACAAAATGCCTAATACACCATAAAATGCCAATTTTCCTTCTGATTCACCGTTGAAACATTCAAAATAATAAACAAAATTAATGAAACAAATTTTGAAAAAAATAATTTCAGAATTGCCGTTAGAATGCAAACGCCATGGCTATTTGTTCTCTTAAATACTGAATATGCTTTTTTTTTTTTTTAATGCTACTTAAATGCAAGCGTTAGCGTGCGAGAACTGAACATCCAGGAGGTTGGGGATTCTTGAGTTTCCCAAGAAATTGAAAAAGGAAAAGATATCTCACCTCCGTTTTCAAGGATCTCTAATGCTTGTCTTGTGGTAGACCTGCATTCTGTTTGGGAGTGAGAACACAAAAGTCCCAGCATAAGCACCCTCCGTGCTTGTTCAGCATCGTATGCCCCTCCAAGCTTTGGATCCATTGCATCCATTATCCTCTCTTCTTTATATAGTGCCATACCCTCGTAGCTGAAGCTCCAGGCAAGAATGTGATTATCTTATACCCCTTTCTTTCCCGTTGATGCAGAAAATCCGACCCACATTTCTTCTCTGAAGATGGAAGCGAGGGCTGTACTGACATTTTTCATGGATATGAGTGGCTCTATGGGCCTTGCCATTCCGGCCAAGGCAACCGTAACGATGAGATTGTCTTGATGGCGATCGTAATCAATCCATGCTTGAATATTGGGCCCACTTGCGAGATTCAAACTTGGATGCTTAGACTCGGAGATCGAATTGAGATCTACGCCGACATGGTTGCCATTGATGTCGTTATTCCAGTGATTGAGATTGGTATCGAATTCCACTGCAAATAAATGGTTGTCTATGCTTCCATCGGTGGAGTGATTTAAGAGGCCGAGGTAGCCACCATCTGAAGCATTAACACCAAACTTGTAAGGGTTCGCCAAGAACGTTAGCCCATGATCCACATGGCTGCCATGAGGAGGGGGCACTATGGAGAAGACGAATGTCGTGCTGAAGGAAGATACCCACTTGTTTTTATTTGCCTTCATTTGTAGAGGAGTTGGATACAGAGCGCGACCCATCATTCTTGGAGAGTTTTCAGTTAGCCTGAGCACATTGGATTGAATTGAAGCATCCTGCATCAAAATCAAATCTGTTTCATTGAATTTGTTAAATATGAAAGTAGTCGGGCTGGGCACTTGAGAAGAAGGCAAGGAAGGCCAACGCCAATGATGGGAGAGAAAGTAGCATGGCACATTTTGAGGCATGAATGGGAAGAAAGAGTTTATAAAGCAATGCTATCTTTTGAGGCATGAATGGGAGGAAAGAGTTTATAAAGCAATGCAATAATAGTTTCGAGGAAAGAGTTTATAAAGCAATACAATAATAGTTTCGAATCTGTCTGATGAGAAATGTTCATTCAGAGACTATCGGCTTATAACATTATCACATTGCTATATTTTGAGCCATGAATGGGAGGAAAGTGTTTGTAAAGCAATGCAAGAATAGTTTTGAATCTATGTCTGATGAGAAATGTTCATTCAGAGACTATCGGCTTATAACATTATCATTAGCCGAGGAGTTTGAGTGAACCTTACCTGGTGGACTTTTCTAGCAGAGGCTGATGCTTTGAATCACCTCGGCTAGCCTTCGTGTAGGATTTGACTTAGACTAGATATTTTAGGTTAGGGTAAAAACATTGTAAGGGGTGGTTGACTCTCTTACTTTTTAATTAGTTCATGTGATATGTTTTTATATTCAAAAACATATTTACTTTTTAACCAGTTCATGTGATACTGATTTCATATTTAAAGACATATTTCTATACTACCTTCTTGCTTTCTAACAGATGTGATACTGTTTTCATATTCAAAAACATATTTCTATACTACCTTCTTGCTTTCTCACGGGTTCATGTGATACTGTTCCTACATCCAAAAAAAACATATATACTTTTTTACCCGTTCATGTGATATTATTTTCATATCCAAAAACATATTCTTATCTAACCAGTTAATGTGACACTGTTTCTATATCCAAAGACATATTCCTATATTAAAAATTTGTTCACTTTAATATCTCTTCTATGCAGCGTATCAAAGTTGAGTCAAACAATTTTTGTAAAAATCTTTGTTAAATGATTATTCAAATTTATTGTTGCTTTAAAAGTTGAATTTTAACATAAGTCATAACGACTTTTATAAAAAACTTTGTTAAGTGATTTTTCTATTATATTTGAAGTGTAATATGCAACTAAAAATTATTTTTTTATTTTTATTAATTTTTATTAAAAATATTAAAATTCAACTATTTCTATAATATAGAAAATCATTTTCTTATAAATTAAACTAATACAATATCTAAACAAAAACGAAAATTGAATTTTTTTATTACACTATCTTGAATTGCGTCCAAGTCCACGTCCACTTTGAAACGCCTTCATTCTAGAAGTATCCTCAAGACGGGGTAAACTTAATTATCCTCAAGACGGGGTAAACTTCCATCTGCTGACTACATTCGAATGCAGCCCTTCTTTGACTTTTTAAGGTAGGAGGTCTAGTCTTGAGACTCCCGTGATCTCGAAAATTAATATGTAATTTAAAAATTAAAACAAAAATTAATATGTTCTTCGGTGTAAACGTTTTTCCTTTTTAATCACATTTAACTATCTTGTGACCTTGTAAAAGAAATTTAAAATTAAGTCGTTAAGTTGTACTATTTTTTTTTTTAAATAAATATAAGATAAGATTTTATTATTTTTTAATTGATTTTTTAAATATTATTTTATATATTATTATTTTTATGTATTCATACTCATGATTGTTTTTGTATTCGGATTCACTGCATAAAATATAAATTACAGAAGAACAATAAATAAGCAAGACAAGATAAAACACATCATATAACGTGGTTCACCCAGTATGGGTTACATCCACCAAGAAATACCAGTCCTTTATATTAGCACCAATACAATATCTAAAGGAAATAATCCTGCAACACAACTAGCTACAAATTCCTCTTCAAAACACCAGCATCTCCATACAATTACTCTAACAGTAATTCAACATGCAAACACCCTTGCATCAAGCTCTACACTAAACTTACTGCTCTCTACAAGAGATACACAATCCTATGCACTTCCAATAAACAAGATACAATCCTCTCTACCAAAGGTATTACATAAATAAGGAAACCCAGTTACATGCATGCTAAAACAAGCATCCTATAATTAACCCAATCCTCACTTAAGGTTTAATTCAAAATTTAAAAGTTTACAATTAGAAAAAGCTTCATTTTAGCCAATCCTAAAATTAACTTTTCTTTTTTCACGTCTGGTTTGGGATTGGTCATCTACAGTCCAGTTAAGGAATAGAGAACTGTTTTATCCATATTTAGCTGAAATCAGAGTCCACAACCTAACAATATTCCACTTGGAGATTGATCCACAACAACTCTATCGTTGCTGCATCCGCCAAAGAACATCTTCAAGCCAAACAAAGAATGTCAAATCTTCTAGATCATTTTAACCATGCTTTGAACCATCATATGTGTTATCCACGCACTTTTCCTATGCTCAACAAGAAACACACAATCTTACCTACCACAAATCCGTGATATTTTAACATCTCCACGATCGCCTATACATCATGATGTTTCAACCATCACCATCCCGACAAGATCCACATACCATGTCTGCTCCCATAGCATGCTCACACAATAGGGCTTGCCACAACCGCATCATGTGATCCATCTCAAAATCATGCATCAAAATTGATGCCATGTCCATCCCCCTGGACATGCCTCTTACTCATAGGTAATTGAATATGTCGAGAAACGATTATGTTCTTCTTGTTATCCAATGTAGCATTCCTAGCTAGCTCAAGAACCTCTATGACCAAATACTTCAAAACGATGACCAAGTAAATGGAAGCACCGACACCAACATGCCTAGCATACTTTCTAGTCTTGAGAAACCTCGTAATTCTTCCAACAAGAAATTGCAAACCAGTCTTCTGCGACCTCAATACCGACTTCAAGGACTTGCTATTCCCATGATCGCCACCTCTTATAGAGCTCATTTTGATCTCTCTTCAACTACCACAAAAACCCTAAAGTTTAAGTCGAATGTGTACCTGCACTTACATCATATGCTTATACACACCCTCACCACACCAGATAGCAATGTGTACGAGATTCAAACCCTAGATCTATCTCTCATACCACCATTGGGGCAGGAAATCACAGGCAAAGTGATCACTATCCCCGTAATTGTAGCAACTTTCGCTACCACCACTGTCGCCTCACTCTGGTCATTGCTCCAACCGTTGTGACCCCCACTGTAACCATCGCCACCACTATCGTTGGTACTTTCACCCTAAATGTAGATGTCATTAGACCCCATCACGTTGAGGACCTTGGTTCTCCTGTTGGGCTCATGCTCCACTGAGACCTCGATGGACTCTCCCTCGACTAGGGATCAAAACTCGTTTGATTGGATGGACGTCTGGTGGATGAATAGATATTCAGTATCATCGTCAAGAGTAATAAATCCACACCTCTCCTACGAATCGAACCACTTCACCTTGTCGATTCTCTTTCCCACCTCAACTTCAAATCTTCCCTTCTTCTATGGTGGCTGCTACTCAAAGGTTTGTGATACCGTCTCCTTCTTCTACCATAGCTCTTACTCAAGTCAAGGTCCCACTCAATATTGAATCCCTAACCTCGCTCTGATACCAATTGTTCAGATTCACTACATAAAATATAAAATGCAGAAGAGCAATAAATAAGCAAGATAAGATAAAACATAGCATATAACGTGGTTCACCCAATATGGGTTACATCCACCAAGAAACACTTGTCCTTTGTATTAGCACTAATACAATCTCTGAAAGGAGTAATCCTTCAACACAACCAACTACAAATTCCTCTTCAAAACACCAGCATCTCCACACAATTACTATAACATTAATTCAACATGCAAACACCCTTGCATCAAGCTCGACACTAAGCTTACTGCTCTCTCTATAGGAGATACACAATCATATGCACTTCCCATAAACAAGATACAATCCTCTCTACCGGAGGTATTACATAAATTGGAAAACCCAATTACATGCATGCTGAAACAAGCATCCTATAATTAACATAATCCTCACTTAAGGCCTAATTCAAACTTAGAAAGTTTACAATTAGAAGAAGTTTAATTTTAGTCAATTCTAAAATTAATTTTTCTTTTTTTGCCTCTGGTTCAAGATTGGTCATCTATAGTCCAGTCAAACAATAGATAATTGTTTTATCAATATTTAGCCAAAATCAGACTCCACAACCTAACATTTCATGCATTACTACTCATTAAATTTAAAGGTCAAATTATCTACATGTTAAAAAAATATTTTCTTTCAAATTTAAATTTATTAATTAAATTAATTTATTTATTTTTTATGCTTAAAGGCGTATTTTAGTTTGTATGAGTTTATACATGGATCTAATATTTTCATCTAAAAAAGTAATTGGACTTACTCGTAGATGAAAAATATTTGTTTTAATCTACTTTAAAGCCAACAATTCACCATTTACCTTGATTGTAATTAAGTTCATATACCCAACATCTTAAATAATAGGTATAGATTTCATTTTTTTTAAATTAAATCTATTAAGTTAAAATCATGATAATATTCTTTTAAATTTTTAAAAGTTAAAAATTAATTTAAAAAAATTATGATTAAGTAGAATGGATGAGCATGATAGCATATTTTACACATATATGTACTCCAAGCTAATAACTAACTATAAAGACAATATAAAACAACTCTTAACAGAGTATTAAAAATTTCTATAACAAGGGAGAGATAAACAGATCTTGAAAACACTATTAAAATGTTGGAAACTATTTCTTCCATCCACTTAAGCATGACATTTTCCACTTCAAAAAGAGATAATAACAAGATGAATGTTTACATACTTTTTGATGCTACTAATTTATCAAGTCATGCGTGATATTTTTACCCACCTTTGAAGAACAAAGGAGTAATTGGAAGAAAATATAATGAGAGTAGGACCTTCAAGGCCATTGCTTAAGCTTGTGTAACCATCATGAGGTTCGACCTGCTAACTAAATTCCTTTATAACTCGAGTTCTAAGAAACCAATCTCATTTTCCACCTCACAAAAATAGTATCCATCATTTTTGAGGACCTAAAAGTATATTTACCTAGGTCAAAGATTGAGAATACTTTTTCAAGCTAGAAAGAAATTATACCTTTCATATTTCTAAGAAAATTGAAGATCTTTCAGCAATTTTTTCTCACCCATCATTATTCTGGTTTGGTTGGAGGTGCTTCTAAGAATCATGACTCTATTCTTGTTCAAGGACTTGCATATAATTAAAACGTTTTTCCTCAAAGCATTCATTTGTTCAAAATTTCAACTTGTTTTCTATGTTTCTCTCTTTAAGTGACATTGATATTAAAAATATATTTTATTTACATTAAGAATATTTATCAATCAATTTGAGTGATATCTATAAAACAAAATATGCAAATATCATTTAGAGAATAGTTTGGATTAATTGAAGGTGATATCTCTATTAATAAGTCCAAAAAAATTAGTAATATAAGTTTGAAAAGAATACTTGAATCGTACATATGAACAAACTATGCTACCTTATGTCAATAAGAATTTTATCATGTACTAAATGAAATCATACTAGTGTGATAACCAGCACTTATCTTCGTTACCCAAAAAATAACTTGTCTATCTCTTAGCACCAATAAGGTTATAAATGAGGACATCAATAATTTTGGGTTACATTGTCCTCGAATATAGTAATAGAATCACTAAGAATCTAAACATTATACAAGCAAGGAGTAAGCTTAAATCTAGTCTCTCAAATAGGATGAGCCCCAAACTTCTCCAATAAAATGACACGTGAAGATATAAGATGTTTTAATAAGTTTACAATCAACCTCACCAAAACAAAGTCCTCAAATATTTTATTCATAAATTATTTTAGGTTTCAATAGTCAAATAATTTCATCATAAGATGATGTCTTAAAAATAAATTTGAATGCATTACCTTCAAAAGCAATAGAAGAGGAGTATCCTTTACATTCTCATGAATGGGTTATTGATTTTAAATTTAAAATTAGATCTAACAAATTGGAAATACAAATAAGTATAAGATGAGACAATATTAACACATTCACATTTAAAGAAGTGATTTTAAATTAAAAGTAGGTTCAATAAATTGGAAATACAAATAAATATAAGATGAGTCAATATTAACGTTTTCACATTTAAGATGAGTCATATAACATCTTGTTGCAAAATAATGTTAGCCTTAACCAATTTAACAAAAAGATAATAGATATCACAAAAATAGGTTAAATATTTGAGCTATTATTGAAGAATATAAAAAAAAAAAAAAATCTAATAAAACTAGATCAATTACAAAAAGAACAAAACCATAAAAAATATGATGTAAAATGCAACCATCATATTACAAATAAACCAATCCAATATATTCATATAAATCCTAATAAATATATATATATATATATATATATATATATATATATATATATATATATATATATATATATATATATATATATATTATTTATAATAATGTTTCTTCATTATAAATTATATTTATATGTTAATCTATAATTTGTTTTTAAACTATTATTATTTTTAAAATAAAATTTAAATGTTTATATGAAAATCACCCATATATTAACGATTAAACCATAACCATGTGGCATTTTTTTTTAAGGCTAATTACATTCGACCGTTAGAGTGCGAGAATTTGACATACAGGGGATGGGGGATTCTTGAGGTTCCCATGCAATTGGAAAAGGAAAACATATCTCACCTCCATTTTCAAGGATCTCTAATGCTTGTCTTGTGTTAGGCCTGTATTCTGGTTGGGAGTAAGAACACAAAAGTCCCAGCATAAGCACCCTCTGCGCTTCTTCAGCATCGTATGCCCCTCCAAGCTTTGGATCCATTGCATCCATTAGCCTCTCTTCTTTATATAGCTGCCGCATCCACTCCACTAAAATTATTTCACTGTCTGCTTTGGAAATATCAAGAGGCCGTCTCCCACTCGCAACTTCCAAAAGCACAATACCGAAGCTGAAGACGTCTGTGCTTGCGGTAGCTTTGCCGGTGCCAGCAAGTTCGGGGGCAATGTAACCCATGGTCCCTGCCACACCACTTGTTTGCGGGTGCTCACTGTGCTCGTACAGACGAGCAAGCCCGAAATCCCCCAACTTGGGGTTGAAGTTGGAATCAAGCAATACATTTGAGGATTTCAAGTCCCTGTGGACGACTCTGCGATCCCATCCTTGGTGAAGATAGAGCAATCCAGCAGCCACTCCCTTGAGAATTGCATACCTCTGCGGCCACCCGAGGATTGTATTTGGGTTGCCGAATATCATCCGATCCAGGCTTCCGTTAGGCATATAATCATAAACCAGACATAGTTTATTCTTCTTTCTACACCACCCTCGAAGTTGGACCAGGTTTCGGTGTTGTAGACGACCCAAACTTGAAATCTCCGCAATAAATTCCTTCAGTCCTTCGCTCAAATCTTTGGTGATGCATTTTATGGCAACTTCAACGCCGGTGCTGCGGAGAATGCCACGGTAAACCTTCCCAAAACCTCCACGACCTAAAAGCTGTTCGTTCCGGAATCCTTGTGTTGCCATTCTTAGTTCCTCGTAAGGAATTCTGTGCGGCCAGCACTCCAACTCCCATTCCTCAATCACATCCTTTTGCTTGCCCCTTCTTTTCCACCAGTAATATCCAACCACACCAGCCAGCAAAACCAAAATAAATAAAGGTGCAGTAATATAGCCCACTATGATTCCTGCAGATTTATGCTTTGAATTCTTGTGTGTGAACGAAGGAAGATGAGATAAATTTAGGGATGGTGCCATACCCTCGTTGCTGAAGCTCCAGGCAAGAATGTAATTATCTTCTACCCCTTTCTTTCCCGTTGATGCAGAAAATCCGACCCACATTTCTTCTCTGAAGATGGAATCGAGGTCTGTGCTGACATTTTTCATGGATATGAGTGGCTCTAGGGGCTTTGCCATTCCGGCCAACGCAACCGTAACGCTGAGATTGTGTTGATGGCAATCGTAATCAATCCATGCCTGAATGTTGTGCCCACTTGCGAGATTCAAACCTGCAGGCTTAGACTCGGAGGAATTGATCGAATTGAGATCTACGCCGACATGGTTGCCGTCGATGTCGTTATTCCAGTGATTGAGATTGGTATCGAATTCCACTGCAAATAAATGGTTGTCTGCGCTTCCATCGGTGGAGTGATTTAAGAGGCCAAGGTAGCCACCATCTGAAGCATTAACACGATACTTGTAAGGGCTCGCCAGGAACGTTAGCCCATGACCCACATGGCTGCCGTGAGGAAGGGGCACTATGGAGAAGACGAATGTCGTGCTGAAGGAAGATACCCACTTGTTGTTATTTGCCTTCATTTGTAGAGGAGTTGGATACAGAGCGCAGCCCATCATTCTTTTAGAGTTTTCAGTAAGCCTGAGCACATTGGATTGAACTGAAGCATCCTGCATCAAAATCAAATCGGTTTCCTTGAATTTGTTAAATATGAAAGTAGTCGGGTTCTCGGCACTTGAGAAGAAGGCAAGGAAGGCCAACGCCAATGATTGGAGGCAAAGTAGCATGGCACAAGACATTGCTATGTTTTGAGCCATGAATGGGAGGAAAGAGTTTATAAAGCTGCATGAATAGTTTCGAATCTATGTCTAATGAGAAATGTTGTTGATTGAGAGAGTAGAGAATATAAGCTTATAACATCATCAGCCTCTGCTAGGAAAGTCCACCAGGTAAGGTAAGGCTCACTGAAATTCCCAAGTCTCGTGCTTTGACCCGGCTAGCCTTCGTGTAGGATTTGACTTAGACTAGATTTTGTATCGGTGTTCATCAGTGTGTTGAAAGTTTACTTTTAATATAAGTCATTACGACTTTTATAAAAGACTTTGCTAAATGATTATTCTGTGTTGAAAGTTGATTTTAATAAAAGTCATAATAACATTTATAAAAGACTTTGTTATTGTTGCGTTGAAAGTTGACTTTGATTAAAACCTTTATTTAAAGTTTAAAACTAAGATAGTTAAATCACTTAGTGAGTGTGTGTTTTATTTTTGAAACGAAATTAAATTTACATTTCCCAAAAAATCCAAAAGCTTTACTATTAAAATCAAAGTCCAAATCCATTAGAGTCTAAGTCCAAATCCACTTTGAGAAGCCTTCATTGTTCCAGAATTGTCCTCAGGACGGGGTAAACTTCCATCTTCTGATTAAATTTGAATGCAGGTCTTCTTTGACTTTTAATGAGACTACCATGGAGGCTCAGCCCACAAGCCCGAGAGGGCCGGGTGGAGGGGAATTTGATAGGCATATGATCGTATTTTTTTGTATTTTGTAAATTTTTACTATTATTTTGTATTTGAAATAATAAATTATTATTTTAATTTTATGTTGAGGGCATATTTTTACTTGTTATTTTTAAACCGTAAATTTTATAGGTGAAGATATTTGAAAACATTAGATTTTACTTGTAGTATATAAAGTATATATTAGATGTATCAAAGTGCACGAATACAATTCAAATGTTACCTCCTTAATATACGAATACAAATGTTACTTCCTTTTTAGTTTAATGTGTCGTTCTAACAATAATACTAATACAAGTAAATATTAAATTGAAGCATGTATTACTTTCTAGACAAGGACCAATGACTACAAAATTACCATCAAAACCATCCATTCATCTTAGTTTTTGGGGTTTCCGCCAAGGGAGAAACAAGCAACCCGGGAGTGTTAGACAAATTAGCATCCCCTCTCTTCCCCAATTTCCCGCCTCCCAAATCGAAACAAAACAGGTTTTTTTTTAGTCAATCAAAAACGATGTTTGGATTGGTCCCTCCTAAAGCCATTGAACAACACCAATCACAATGCTATCTTCCTATCGGTCTTAAAGTCTAACGCTCAAAAGACGCAAGCCAATTGGGGTCTGGCATAAGGACTAATATCAACCCCCATCACGAGGTGGCACACCTCAGCTCTTTGCGAGCTTTTCGGCATCACCTTAATATTATTAAGGAGTTCAATTTCGAGTGGCAGGTGCAGTTCTTTTTCTTTTATATTCGAAAAAACAACTTTCAATTGTGAAAGATAAAGTAAAAGTAGACATCTAGAAGAAAAAGTAAATTTTAACTATGGAAGACACAAGGAAAAATAAACATCCATTGACTAGTCTACAAATCTTATCCACTTCCAAAGCTCCATTCTCTAAATCTCATCCACCTCTAAGACTCCAAACTAAAATGGTAACTTTATATACAACTAAGGAATTCGAAGAAGGCTCATGATTTTAATGATTTATACATTTGAATGAAGTCTCACAGTGGCAATGTCCATCCAAGTATTCTAAGACGGAAGGACTTGATCCTCAAATAAAATGTTTATTAACAAAAATAAAAGGCAAATAAAAAATGAAAGAAAAATAAAATTTTAAACCGTAAATTAACAGCCAATAAAAATTGTAACCATCATAAAAATTCCTAGTTTTTTATTTTAAATTCCAGCCACAAGTCTTGTGTAGGATTTGACTTAGACTAGATTTGGTATCCTATGCAGTATTTTGTATCGGTTCACAAGTCTCGTGTAGGATTTGACTTAGACTAGAAATGCACTATTTTGTATCGGTTCATAAGTTGACTTTTGATAAAGGTCTTAAGGACTTTTCTAAAATTCTTTGTTAAGTGATTATTTAGAAGTTGACTTTTAATATCATAATATAAGTCATAAAGACTTTTGCAAAAGACTTTGTTAAGCGTAAAAGACTATTATATTTAAATTGTAATATGTAACCAAGGATTATAAAATTATAACCTTAAACAAAATAAAAAGTTTCAACGGTTAAACTATACAGTAAGTGCATGCTTTATTTTGACATCGATAATCGCTCTTTCCTTAAATCGTCTTTATTAAAAATGTCCCAACAAAAAAGAAAATCGAAATTTTTGATTATACGCCGTCTTGAATTGGGTCCAAGTCCACGTCCACTTTGAAACGCCTTCTTTGTTCTAGAATTGTCCTCAATACGCGGTAAACTTCCATCTTCTGACTACATTCGAATGCAGGCTTTCTTTGACTTTTTAAGGTAGGAGGTCTAGTCTCATGCTCTTAACGAGACTCGTGTGATCTGGAAGTTTAATATGCAATTTATAATTTTTTTTATATTAATAAATTAATTAATATGTTCTTCAGCTTTAGGGGTAAACTTTTTCTTTTAAACACAATTACTTTTTACCTGAAATTTAAAATTATATTATTATAATATTTTATAAAAAATTTAAATATAAGATAAAATTTGATTAATTCTAAATTGATTTTTTAAATATATTTTTATATATTATTGCTTCCACGCATTCATACTCGTATGATTGAATTTCTTTGTTAAGAAAGTTAAAACATTCACGTTAAATTCTTATATATATATATATATATATATATATATATATATATATATATATATTAATTTATTTATTTTTTAAGTTTAAAGGTGTATTTTAGTTTGTATGAGTTTATATATGATCTAATTTTTTTTATCTTAAAAAAGCAATTAGTCTTACTGGAAATCAAATCAATAAATTATTCTTTTATTTTTCATTTTTAAAAATTTTTGAAATTACAAAAAAGTATAATACTTATTATGTTGAAAAGTATTTGTCTTAGTCTACTTTAAAGTCATCAATTCAATGTTTACTTTTATTGTAATTAGGTTCATATGTCCACCATCATAAATAATAAGCATAAACTTCATATATATATATATATATGTTCATATGTCCTGAATGAAATTTCATAAATAATTTTTGCGTGCATTTAAATAAAAATATACATAATAATATTATTATTATTGATAGAATCCTGCATACTGTAGCAGCCGCCACTTTAGCAGTCCGTGCACGGTAGCGGTCACAAAAATTTTGGCCCTAAAAAAAAAAAAAAAATGGCAGATTTTGGAGGCAACAAGTTGTGACGGATGGAGCAGCAATGAGGAGGAGCGAGAGGTCTAGGGGCATCAAACCCTAGGTGTGGGACTTCGGAGGGCGGATCGGCGAGACGCGGTAGGTGGGGGCTCTGGCAAGATAGCAGGCCCCCAAGCGGAGGATGTGGACAAGGAAGTTCTATTGGAACCGGTCCAAGGGCGTTGGGCGGATGCGGTTGAAGATTTCTCCGAGGGGGGCCAGGACTCTATGCGTCAGGATCAAAGGAAGACCCAAGAAGGAGACAAAGAGAAACTTAGCAACTGGAGACCTTCATATCTTAATGCTCTTCACGGTAAGCAAAAATTATCCGACTCTTGTTTTAATCTAAAATCTGTCAATGGTAGGTTGCACGTCTCGGATTCCTTAGCTCAGCATGTGGCTATGGAGGGCAGAACATCTCTGGTGGCTAAATTTATGGGGGTGAGGCCAGAGATGGAAGTCATAAGGAGATGGGCCATCCAAAAATGGCGACCAAGGGCCGGTATGATGATTAAGGCTTTACCCAGAGTTTTCTTTTGGTGACATTTCAATGTGAACAGGACATGGAAAGGACTCTCCAAGGAGGTCCTTGGTTTTTTGGGAAAAGGGGCTTGTATTTGAAGCGTTGGTCCCCCGATTTCAACCCCCGGACTCGAGTGTTGGATTTGGCTCCTATTTGGGTTAAGATGCCGGGATTACCTCTGCTTTTTTGGAACAAACAAATCTTGGTCGGGATAGCTACGAGAGATTGGAGAACTAATAGCTATTGATCCCGCAACCTTGAGCAAAACAAGACTCATGTCTGCTCGCATGTGTGTGTTGGCGGACCTGAGTAAAGAGCTCCCTAAATCCATTATTTTGTCGTCTATGTTTGGCCTTCATACTCAGGTCTTTGAATATGAAAATATGTCTTTTAAGTGTAGTGTTTGTGGGAAGGTAGGGCACCAGGGTATCCACTACATTTCCAAGAACCAACCCCCACTCCAAAATACTGATCCTCAAACCCAGAATAATATCCCTCCCTCGCAGATCTCCATTCCTACCCAACCTGGGCCTCAAGGACGTGGAGCTCGAAATTCGAATATCAGAGACCCTGTTCGCCCTATTTTAAGCAAGAGGCAACGTTTTAACCCTCCTCCCAAAAATTCCTATGCCCAGAAACCCTCTCACGGGGAGCTGGTCCCTTTGATGGGAACCCTCAAGATCAACCTGCTCCTAAGATGATACAGCAAGCCTCAGAGCCAAATCACAAAGGAAAGAACCCCATAGATCAACGCCCTGGGGCAAGTAAGTTTGATTGGGTGATACGGGAGGCCTATGGAGGCTCGATTGAAGTGGTCCCATGTACTGCAGAGGAATTTATGGGAAGAAATTCCAAGGAGATCAACATCCCAGTGGAGAACAGTTTTGATGCATTAAATCATTTGAAGGGAGATCAGATGGACAGCCAAGAAGTGGAATCTAAGGTAGAGGAGACTCAAGAGAAGGATTTAGAGGAGAAAAATCAGAGGAAGGAGCGAGGAAACTAATAATACGAGCAAGGATACTCAGGAGGAAGAGGTGAACCACCAAGATCAGTGTAACCCCAAAGCAGGGAAAAAAGAATCTACTAATCAAGAAGCTAAGAGCACGGAATCATCTCCATTGTCAAAAAGACCAGTTAACCTGGAAAGCCAGATTGTTACCCCAAAGACCAAGACTGACCTACCCAAGATGGTTACTAGAAGCCAAGTGAATCCCAAGGAACTTCAACCTAGAGCGGATGTATGGGGATATGGTTCGGTAGGAAGAGGGAAACCTAACAATGCTGCCTTAAGGCAGAAAGAAGCAGAGCGAGGAGTGGGCGATGGCACTCAAGCAATATTGCTCTTTGGGGCGAAGGCTCGAGGATCCAAAGCCCATAAATGAAGATTCTTTCATGGAATATTCGTGGGAGTAATCCTGCAAAAATAAGAGCTTTGTATGCTCTTAGACAAGAACACAAACCGGATATGATTTTACTGCAAGAAACTAAAATGGAGGAGAGTAGAGTTATTCCTTTTAAGAATAGGACTTGGCGAGAAGTCGAAGTAGTAGGCCAAGAGGCCACCTGGAACAACGAGGAGGGTTACTGGTTATGTGGAACAAAAATGTGATTGATAGTAGAGTGATTCTGATGTCTAGTTGGTTTATTTGTCTCTTATGTGTGGATAAAACCACGCAGGAAGAGTGGATCTTAACGAATGTATATGCTCTAGTTAGACAGGGACTGAGAAGGGTTCTTTGGAGTCAGCTAGCTGAATTGAGGGAGACGGTCCCCAACTACCCTTGGATTGTGGCGGGGGATTTCAATTGCTACCTTAATCCTGTAGATAAATTGGGGGGCTCTCAAAGAATAACTATTGATATCTACGAGTTTAGAGATTTTGTTGAGCAACATGAGTCGATGGATGTGGACTCGCGTAGATTCTCCTATACATGGTCTAACAAAAGATTGAAGGAAAACCAAATTCAGATCAGATTAGATAGGTTTCTTCTTTCTCAAGAATGCCTGGAGAGGTTTGGGGACTCTTCATTAACGGCACTCCCAAGAATCGGGTCTGATCACAACCCAATTATGTGGGAAACAGGGGAGGACTCTAAGAAAAGATACATCAGACCCTTTCGATTCGAACTTATGTGGTTCCAACATCAGGATCTCAAGGATCTGGTTGCCCAATGGTGGGACAAAAAGTATAATGGTTCGAAACCGGCCCAAGTGGCATGTAAACTAAGGAATGTGAAGGCTAACATTAGAGAGTGGAACAAAACTTCCTTTGGCAATATTTTTGTTAAAAAGGCAGAACTAAAAGACAAGATCAATGAACTACGGGAGAAGTCGAAGTCGGAGCGACTTACGAGAGGATCCGAGAAACCGGGAGAGGGAGTTGTTAGCCAAATACCACATGATGCTAGGATTTGAAGAAACCTTTTGGAGGCGAGAAATCCAGACTGTGTTGGTTAAAGGAGGGTGACAGAAATACAAAGTTCTTCCATGTCTCTACTCTTCGCCACGGGAGTACTAACAAAATTAAGGAGATCAAGATGGCCGATGGGTCTAACACCAAATATATGGAAGACATAAGGAGGGAAGCAGTTGAGTACTTTAAATCGTTGCTAGAAGATGTAAATCTGACTATTGAAGAAAAGGACTCTCTCGTTGGCAGCCATTCCACCCCTCGTAACCGATAATCTTAATGGATTCTTACTTAGTCCTTTCACAAAGGAGGAAATCAAGAAGGTCGTTTTTGACATGGATGGTAACAACTCCCCAGGACCGGATGGCTTCCCTGCAGACTTTCTTCCGAAGTTTTGGGATATCCTAGGCAATGATGTAGTGGAAGCTATAATTGAGGCTCAAAAGGACATGGAAATCCCAGAAGGAGTTAATGCTACTTTTTTAGTCCTCATCCCTAAACTAGTGGGAGCAATGGAATTTTCCATTTTTTGCCCTATCAGTTTATGTAACACTCTGATGAAGATTCTCACAAAAACAATCGCCAATAGGGTCGAAGGTTATCCTTCCTTTCATCATTGATATGAACCAAGGTGGCTTTGTGAAAGGGCGACAAATATTGGATGGTATCATCACAATTCATGAGGTTATTCATTCGATGGTGACTAGTAAGGAAGCAGGTATGTTACTAAAGCTTGATATGAATAAAGCCTACGACCGGGTCTCATGGCGGTTCGTCACCAAGATTTTGGGTAAGTTTGGTTTCTGTCCCCAATGGATTAAGTTGATTTTTAGTTGTATCTCTACTACAATATTTTTTGTCATGGTGAATGGGTCACCCTCCGGTTACTTTAAGAGTGAAAGGGGGTTGCGACAAGGAGATCCTTTGTCTCCATACTTGTTTATTATTTTAGCGGAAGCATTGGGTAGGAACATTTCAGCAGCGGTGGCAGATGGTCAATTGGAAGGTTTTAAACCAGCCTCAATAGCAGAGCCAATGTCTCACCAACAGTTTGTGGATGATACAATCATTGTGTCCAAAGCCTCGATGCCTCAAGCTAGGAAGTTGAAGAGAATTCTAACCAAGTATGAGACAGAAGGAGGACAGTACATAAACTATAAGAAGAGTAGAATCTATTTCTTTAACACGCCTGGTGGGAGGGAGGAAAGAATAGCTAACCTCTTCGGTTGTGGAAAGGAGTTTCTACCAGCAACTTATCTAGGCATGCCTATGTTCGAAGGAAGAATGAAGGCTACTTTGTGGAACTCAATCATTGACAGGATCTCCAAAAAGTTAGCAAGGTGGAAGGGCAGCCTTCTCAGCTCCGCAAGAAAAGCCTTATTAGTTCAAACTACTTTACAGAGCATTCCAATTTACTGCATGTATCTATTTAGAATTCCCGCAAAGGTCCGAGCTACATTGGAGCTAATTCAACGCAACTTCTTGTGGTCAGGTTCAGAGGAGAGAAAGAGAATTTCGTTGGTAGCATGGAATCAGGTGTGTGCAAGCAAGGATCGGGGGGCCTCGGGGTTAAAGAGAATGAAATAAATGAATCAAGCTCCGATTTGCAAACGGGTATGGAGATTTATCAATAATGATCAATTGGGATGGGTAAAACTTCTTAAGGCAAAATATATCGGAAATAATCGGGACTTCCCGAAAGTCGATAATCTTCCTAGAGGATCCTATTTTTGGAATTGTTTGCTCGAATGTCGGGAGGTAGTCGGAAAGGCATCAGATGGAGAATTGGTAATGGAAGACAAGTGGACTTTTGGAAATACCCGTGGTTGGAAGAGGCCCCTCTGAAAGATAACTTAGACCTTCAGGTCCTCCAACATAAACTTTCGAAGGAAATGGGAGGAAAAGTAGGGGATTTTATTGCTGTAGCATAGGAAACTTCTTCTTGGAATAAAATCACAGTTCATAATCTGTCAAAGCAAGAGAAGGTGGCCCTAACCAAACTCAATGATGCTTTAAGGGTGTTCCCGATCATTCCTGGGGGAGGAAGAGACAAGGCGATTTGGGGAAAAACTACAAGTGGGATCTATTTAGTAAAAACTGCCTATAAGTTAATCCACTCAGGATTCAATTGCTGGACTCCGACTTCTGTTATTTGGTTAAATAATTTAACCCCAAAAATAGCTTTCTTCTTTTGGTTGGCAGTTCAAAATAAGATCCTGACAACAGATAATCTGCAAAGGAGAAGTTTCCAATTCATCAATCGATGTATCTTGTGTGAGAAAGCAATAGAATTTGTAAGTCATATATTTCTAACTTATGATTTTTCTTGTACAGTCTTCCAAATGATCCTGTCCAAATTTCATATAGATTGGGTCTGTCCAAATAGCATGTTTGACTTCTGCATACAGTGGGCTTCCCCCTTCCGGGCAAAGCTTTTGACTTGGCTCTGGAAGCTCGGCTTACCCCATTTTTTATGGGGGATATGGAATGAGAGAAATAAGAGAGTATTTAAAGGACGTAAGAAAGATCCCAGGTTATGTGGTAATAAAATAATCAGAGCTTTGAAAGAAAAGCTGGAAAACTTTCTTCTTCAAAAATGAGACCATGTCTCTAAGGGAAAGGAGGATTTTGCGGAGCGGGGAGAGGAACTTCCGGACCTAGACATTACAACCAACCCACGGGATGGTGTCAAGTGGATACCCCCACACAAAAGTGGGTTAAGTTTAATTTTGACGGGGTAGCTAAAGGAAATCCGGGGGCTACAGGAGCGGGAGGAGTTTTGAGAAATGAGGAAGGAAAAGTGGTCCTTGCCTTTGCAGAGCCTTTGGGAACTCAAACAAATCATTTTGCAGAAGCCCGAGCCTGCATGCAGGCAATGAGAATTTCCAGACTTGAGGGTTATAAGGAAGTTATCTTTGAAGGGGATTCGCTTAATATAATCAAGGCAATTAAGGAGGATAAAGACCCTAGATGGACCATATTGGAGCTTATCCTAGAAGCAAATATTCATAAATCTCATTTGGTTAATGCCCGAATCCAACACACCTTCAGAGAAGGGAACCAGGCGGCGGATCTAATGGCAAATATTGCAGTTTTCGTTGGGGAGATGCAAATTTGGAAGGATAACTTCCCTCAAGAACTATTGGTGTTGGTCGCTAGAGAAGAGCTAAGATCAAACTCGTTAGAGCATCGGGGAGATCGGAGGGGCTGATGATGAGTAATCCGACGAGATGGAATTAGGCAGAAAAGGCATCCCATTTGTCGGGGCTCGGGAGGTGACAAGTGTACAGTACAACAACCTAGTGTTAGTAAGTGCTAGGTGTTGTTTGGTTTTTGTTTTATCCTAAATATTCAAGTGACAAGTATAGGACTGTGGACTCTAAGTATGGCTTAATGTGAGTCTTAGAAATATCCATTTTGTATTTTGATTATACGGGCTTGATGCTAGAACCAGCCCATTTTGACTTTGTAAAAGGTTTGTGGACATTATAACCACCTCTACCTTATACCAAAAAAAATATGTCCACCATCATAAATAATAAGCATAAACTTCACATATACATATATATATATATATATAGATATATATATATATATATATATATATATATATATATAAAGTTGAAATTATTATTGATGGTAATATGTTTTTAGATTTTTAAAAGGTAGAGAATTAATTATTTTTTAATTAAAAAAAGTTATGATTAAGAAGAATAGACGAGCATGTAAAAAACGTGTATATATATATATATTTCATTATTTATATTGAGAATATTATCAATCAATTTGAGTGATATCTCTTAAACAAAGTTTACAAATATCATTTAGAAAATAGTTTGGATTAATTGAAGGTGACAATTCTATTAATAAGTTTGACAAGAATACTTGAATCTTACATATGAATAAACTATGCTTACCTTATGTCAATAACAATTTTATCATGTATTAAAAGAAATCATACTAATGTAATAACCAACACCGCTCTTAACTATCTTGGTATTATCTTCATTACACAAAAAATAACTTGTCTATATCTTAGCACAAATATGATTATAAATGAGAACATCAATAATTTTGACTTACATTAGCCTCGAATATAGTAATAGAATCACTAAGAATCTAAACATTATACAAGGAGTAAGCTTAAATCTAGTCTCTAGTCAAATAGGATGAACCTCAAACTTATCCAATAAAATAACATGCGAAGCTATAAAATGTTTCAATAAGTTTACAATCAAGCTCTTCCAAAACAAGGTCCTCAAATATTTTATTCATAAAATTATTTAAGGTTTCAATAGTCAAATAATTTCATCCTAAGAGGATGTCTTGAAAATAAATTTGAATGCATTGCCTTTAAAAACAATGGAAGATGAGTATCCTTTATGAATTTTCATGAATGAGTTATTGATATTTTTTTGAGAGTGGGTCCAACAAATTAGAAATACAAATAAGTTTAAGATGAGACAATATTAACATGTTCACATTTGAATAAGTGATTTTAAATTAAAAGTAGGTCCAATAAATTAGAAATACAAATAAGTATAAGATGAGTCAATATTAACATTTTCACATTTAAAGAAAAAATGTAGTTGAGCCATAACATCTTGTTGTAAACTATAATTTTAGCCTTAATCAATTTAACCAAAGCTTATGGATATCACAAAAATAGGTTAAGAAATTGAGTTATCATTGGAGAATGTCAAGACAAAAATCTAATAAAACTACATCAATTACAAAAAGAGAAAAACCATAAAAACATGATGTAAAGTGCAACCATCCTTAGCATGTGTAGTCTTGTAAATAAACCAATACAATATATTCATATAAATCCTAAATAAATTTAGAAAGAAAGAAATTTTTATACGTGTCTTTATTACAAATTATATTTATATTTCAATCTATAATTTATTTTAAATTATTATTATTTGATGTCAATATTATTTTGTCTTAGTGTTTCAATAAAAATAAAACCATTTATATTAATTTAATTTTTAATTTTATATATTTATGTTTATATTTGTGAATATATATTTTTTTAATGAAAGGTCATTTTAATTATAAAAATTGAAGTCCTTTACAACCAAAAAAAAAGGGTGGGTGGAGAAAAAATCACACCTTGAATGCTACTAACTTATCCTAATAGCAGATAAAGAAAAACAAACTGCATTATACAGGCACCACGACCATCAACAGCAAACTAAAAACATTTTACAGCCAGAAAGGTTTTTACAGAAGTGAACATGTGGCAGATAGGTGTAGTACCCTAAAATTGGCATAGTTAAACCATCAATAAAAAGATAAAAATTTGAATTTTAACCTCGAAATCGCCCGTTAACCGCTCACCTCATTTTTCGTGCCATTTTTAGAATTTGTTTTGACCGTTGGACGATATCGTCATCGATTTGACAATATCGTCCCAAATCGGACAAATTCGTCTGGAACAGAACGTCCAGACGATTTCGTCTCAAAATCAAATTTTAATAATTAGCTTTTGTTTCAACAACCTCTCCAACTCGAGCAAAAGCGTGTCTGTGCGGTTGGAGATTCCTGCGTTGGAGATCTCCTAGATTGGGATGATCCCCAACCTCCTAATCTCCCTCTAATCCTATATAAACTTGGGATTTTCTCAGTTTATCCCCCTGGATGATCATTTCCCTATAACTTTAGTTTTTTGCTGCATTAGAACGTCCTCACCCCCATTATTTGCATTTGTATTTTTAGATTTTATTGCAATTTTTTACTATGTTTCAGCCAGAGAAAGCTCGGATCGTCGTAGGCGATCCAACACAATTTTGGATGATCCTGTCGATATCGATGACGATTTCGTACAATCGCAGACAATTTTGACTGCAGTTCAGATTGGGGGCAACCAAAACCCCGAGTTTATGTTTTCTACATTTATTTTCTATTTAATTGTGCATTAGAGTTATTTATTTTATGTTATGCATCCTGGAGTTCACTTCATTTAGCATATTTGCATGATAAAATCTAAAATAAGTTATTAAAAAAGTGCTTTCCATTTGATTTGTTATCTGGATTTATTATTTCAGCATCTATACTGGTATTTCTATCATTTTGCATCATTCTTGCAAATGCATTTTTAGTTTTTGGTGTCTGTTTCCATGATTGCAGGTTTCTGACGAATTCGTTAGGTCACCGATGATCTTGTCTGATCTCAAATGATCGTTTGTGATTTGGGACAATTCTGTACAATTACAGATGATCTTGTCATATTCGGGATGATCTAGACTCCTACAAGCTTTAGAATCTTCATCAGACATCAAGAATCAGGTGTATTTTCCTCCACTCTAGATATTTTCTGTCTTTAGGATTTACTTATGTTTGATGTCTGCATATAAACCAAAAATTTCATATAGAATAGCTTAGATTCATTTTGGCCAACCTAGGAATATGAATGATTGAATATAAAATGAACACATCAAACCCATTCTCAACCTAGGCGTGGAAACTGTCGCTTAAAGTTTCCTGGTGAACCCCACCATCCGTCAAAAATTCACCCTTATACCCCTACCTCGATAGGCGCGAACTTCAAAGGGCCTCTCTGTCTGAGGTATTGTCCCATCCTTCTCGCATCCCCCTTCAGGGCATGGATCCTTTAGCCTGAAGGTAAGGGTGTAAAAAATTTGGGCAATACATTTTTGGTGAACCCGAAGTGAAACTAAAACACCTTTTGAAAACAATCCAAAAAAAACAAAAACACATTACTAAGAACATCTAGAATCATTAGAAAACTGTTAAGTTTGCATATCATATTTAGATGGTAGATTATAATAAAATATGAGCTATCACCATAAATGTTGAAAATCAATTAACAGCCATAGAGATTACTTTTGTGCTTAGAGTGCCTCAAGCAAATAGAATCCAACCTTTGTGGGACGAACCTGATAGGATTTGGGTATTATTGAATCTAGATCTATAGAACTTAGGCAAATTAAGAGGTTTGTCCTAGATAGAATCCTGGATCCCGATTAGGTGACTTTGTACCATGAACTTCAGAGAGCTTGCCATAGGTGGTTAGCAGATAAAAGAGCCCTTGTGTCTTCAGAATTGTACACCTTTGAGGAATACCTTGGGAACGCAGTTGTAGTACATAAGTTTCTATCTCGTATAGAGGATCAAGAAGTCGTTCTTATGGATAGAAAAATATGGAATAGAGTTCCTAAAGCTATGTTGTATCGAGAATATTGCCATGAACTTTATTTTTATAAGTCAAAATCTGAAGTAGATCACATTAGCATAGCACACTTTGTCAAGTTCTTGAAAAACCACTTCCAATTTGAAGAGGAGCATTTCATGACTCCTTATGAACTCGACCCTATCAACAATATCCATAAACTATTTATAGAAAACTAAGTTATTCTTTTTATTATTGTTATTTCTTGCAATTAGCATGTTGTTTGTTATTTTTATACTTGTGAAATAATAATACAAAAATATATATAAACAAAAAAAAAGAAGTAAAACATTTCTTTTTTTTAAGTATTATAGTAGGTATATAATTAAAATATATACCTCTCAACCCTATCGCATATATATATATATATATATATATATATATATATATATTTTTTTTTTTTTGCTAAAACCTAAGTTTAGCACAATGCCTAGACTTAGGAATGGAAAACAAACCAAAGAAGATGAAGATTGGTTAGGAAGACCATTAATTGATCAAAATGTCCCTCTTGAGGACCAAGTTCAGGAAGAAGAAATCTTAGACCAGCAAGAAGAAGAGCTTGCTGTGGCAAATGAACAAGAAGAAACTAATAGAGAGGAAGGATCCTCATCCCCTAAAATGTCTCCGAGAGGAGCTATCACTTTTGAAAACATGGAACAATTTTGGAAGTTCATTAACACAAATATCGATGTTTTTAATAGAGCAGTCCATATGGACAAGGATCGAATTAGTGACACTCAAGCAACCCTAGAAGACGTATTTCACACATGCACTAATCCCTTGTCCTTTATTTAACAAGAGAGTGATCAAGCTGGACCATCCAATTTGGATATAGTAGTTGCGATCCAGAACATGCAACAACAACAGGTTATCCAACCACCTAAAGTGCCTGTTAACAAGCCTAGGGTCATTTTCGCACAAAATAAACCGTCATTCACTGCTCTATTTTGCCAAGCTATTGAGCAACATACCTCAAATCAACAAAAACCCAAAACAAAACCAAACACCAATTACCAACAATCTGGGATACAACATAATACTATTACAAATCCCTTCATAATACTCTTCCTACCAACACTATGCATAATAGCAATATAGCATCTAATCCTTATGTCACACCATCATACACCCATAAATCCCATACCTATGTCCCACCGAACCAATATGGTGGACAAACTAGTAATCTTGAAACCATGGTGAAACAGTTAGTTTCCCGCATGGACTAGATAGATCCCTACCGTCCCTCGTACAATTATCGAGAGATGTGTAGTCAGCCTTTAGATCCTATAGTTGTAGCACAACCATATCCTAAACATTTTCCTATGCCTGTCCTGCCCATATATAAAGGAACGGAAGATCTCATAGAACATCTTTGTATGTTTAGGATAGCATGTCATGATATATCACATGATGACTTGTTATTACTAAAAATGTTCTCGAAAAGCTTAGGAGGAATGGAATTATTGTGGTATTATCAATTACCCACTAATTCTTTGAGGAATTTCGAAGAAACTGCCGAGTCTTTTGTTCATCAATTTAGTGCTTATATCGAAAGACATGTGACCATTAAAGATTTGTATAACTTAAAACAATACAAAGATGAATGCTTTGCTGATTTCCTAGCTAGGTGGAGACAATTGATAGGAAAATTGCACTTTGTGTTACCTTATAGGGAGATTTTGGACATCTTTATTAATAATTTGCAAGAGCAACTATCTTACAAATTATCAACTGCTACCTTGACCACCTTCGATCAGGCTATAGACTTAGCCCGAAGAGTGGAATATGCTCTCATTAGGAGAGGTCGGCTTAAAAAAAAAATACGATGAGAAAACATCCAGAAATCAATATAAGAATAAACAAGTTGTGGTTGATGGAGTCACTGATAGCAAAAATATTGCTAATGTCAATGCTGCAAAGACAGCGGAGAAGTTTGTACTGAAACCTCCTGATAGACCTCCTCGAGAATTTACTAGGTTAAACCAACCTTTATCAACTATTCTACCGCAATTATTAGAACGAGGCTTGATTCAATTACCAAATATCCGAGAACCTGATCCAACTATACCCGGATACAGAGCATATTTACATTGTGACTTCCATAGAGGACCTGGACACACTACCAAATCTTGTAAAATATTAAAACATAAAATACAAGACTTGATTGATAACAATGAGATGGAGGTACAAGCCTTTCAACCTAAGCAAAATCCTCCTAACAACACTCAACAGAATGCCACACAAAACCAGAATCAGAACGCCAATCAGTCATTGGACATCTTTCAACATCCCTTACCAAAACATGGTAAGGAGGTGGCTAATCAAATTGAACATCATAATGTTCCTCCTCCTACCCGATATGTCAAAACTATTAGTGGGCATTTACCTGTTCATGATCCAAAAATATTTGACACAACTTTATCCATGGTTACAACTAGGCCTCTATATAATATTCAGATACTTGATCTTAGTGATACAGAATATGATACTGAGAGTGATATGGAAATCACATCAAATCAATCGAATAGTTCTGAAGATGAATCAGATACTATTCATCCTATCATAAGTCATATGGTTCCAGAAGAGCCATTTCCAAGAAGAATCACTACTAGACCATCGTCACACCAATTACTTTCTAATGAGTTAGCTATAAATGCTAAACCAAGACCCATTCATCATCCGCAGAATAATATTGTGGGTACCATCAGAGTTTTTACTAGACAACATGCTCAAAATTCTCAACAAGATCAAATGCAGAATGGTAGATCAACTCCATTTGTTTTGAAGGTTCCTAATAAAGGGAATCATGCACCTAATGTTCAACCTAAATCTCCTTATAATATTAATGAACAACTATCAAATATTATAGCTAGAATTTCTCTTTTGGACCTCTTAAGATCTTCTCCTACACATAGAGATGAATTAATGCTCACATTAAGCCAGATGATGGTACCACAAGACAATCAACCCAAAGCCATGGTCAATGCTATAATAACTCGTGAAGTTGATTGTATTGACTTCCAGGATAGAGACATACCTCAACATAGTTTACGTAAAGATAACCCCTTGTATATTATCACCTTAATTGGAGATGTAGCAGTCAAACGAGTTTTGATTGATAATGGTTCATCTTTAAATATTTGCACTTTTGACTTCTACCAAATATTTGGGTTTAGAAGCGAGGAAATGAAAAGAACTGATATGATCATAAAATATTTCAATGACAAAACACAAGAAACGTGTGGAGTTATTACCATTCCATTGCAGGTTGGTCAAGAACCTTGGATACGATCGTGTTTATTGTACACTACCCTACATCATACAATATACTCTTGGTTCGCCCTTGGATCAACGCAATGTGAGCTGTTCCCTCAACCTTACATCAATGTGTTAAATTTGAATTTAAGAATCAGTTAGTTACCATTCATGGTGATCCAAAACCCTTTGATATGTGTGCGTTGGCAGAACCCATTGGAGTTCAATTTTGCCCCGTGCTATCATCCACACATCCTAAATCTCATTACCCATCTAAACATGTGAAAATCATACCCACAAAGTCATCTACTTCTTCTCCATCACATGCACCTTCACATATAGTTCAACCATCTTCTGAACAAACCGTATTAGGACCTAAGAAAGATCCCAATACCATAACCAATGTCTTTTGTTCTACTCCTATAACTTCTATACCTATAATAGATCCATCTATTGACACCTCTACAACGTCTATATCCACCAAATGCATATTCTCCGCATCAGAAGACGTAGGAAATATTTCTTCTACCTCTTATGCTCTTACTGACGAGCTCTTACCCGATATATCTAAAATTCTTATATCAGAAGAAACAAATGTTTCTATGCAAGATTCCCTTGTTTTAAATAAATTGCCACCATCTCCTCATACCTTAGGCCTCCCACAGCCTATGGGAAGTATTTACCAAGTCGAGAGTTGTACCTTTATTTATAAGGGATATGACTGGGGTAGGATACCCAGAAACATCAGAACTCATTATGATGGATATGCTCGATGTTATTTTACTAATGAGTATACTAAATCCAAACCTATAATTCTTAAATTGGGATATAAAGGGAAATGTTTGGGACCTTTCCAAAGTGGTATGAAAGAACCTTTTGAGGTAGAGTCATGGCCCGCCCGATGTGGTGTGGGCCTATTTCCTAGTAAGGGTCAGCCATTCCCATTTGAGGATGATGACCAAATTATATGTTACCAAGATTATTTAGATGCACGCGATGCCTTGCATTTAATAAATAAGACATTCACATGTAATAAGCTATCTATAGCTTATCTCGAGATGATCGTTGAATCTGACGACGAGTTGGAGAGAGATATCTTCCATGATGTCTCCGTTGAGGAATTATTACATAAGGGATTTTATTTTGATGACTCTATACCTACTATAGCCTAGCTTGAGGCCATGACTCCTCAAGACGAATTATCCAAGCTAACCTTGGAAGAATTACAGGAATTGGGCATTTCACCCGCCCCACCTAATTTTGAGAGAGATCTACACATGGAAGTAAAAAATGTCATAAAAATTAACATTGGAACCGAGGATAACCCTCACATAATCAAAATCGGATCATAATTAAGTCAATAAAAATAGGATAAATACATTGCATTCCTTAAAGAATATGAATATGTCTTTGCTTGGACATATGAAGATATGCCAGGTTTAGACCCTTCTATATTTATGCATCACCTAGTAGTCCATCCGGATGCTAAACCTATTAAATAGAAACTTAGGAAAATGCATCCTAAAGTGGCCTTACTAGTCAAAGGAGAATTAGAAAAACTTATGAATGTTATTTTTATACAAGCCATTGATTATGTTGAATGGATCTCGAATGTAGTTCCAGTAACTAAGAAAGAAGCTACTAAGGTTAGGGTTTGTACAGACTTTAGAGATATTAATGTTGCATGCCCTAAAGATGATTTTCCTCTTCCCAATATGGATCAGATCATTGATTTTATTGCTGGGAGTGGAATGATATCCTTAATGGATGGATTTTTTGGTTATAATCAAATCAATATAGCTCCTGAAGATTAGGCTAAAATAGCCTTTATTAGCCCTTGGGGGACCTTTTGTTGGAAAGTGATGTCATTCGGTTTAAAGAATGCAGGTGCAACTTATCAACGAGCCATAACTTATATCTTTCATGATATGATGCATGATATACTACATGATTATGTAGACGACATTATAGCTCGTTCTACTGAAGAATATGATCATTTAGATGACTTGAGAAAAGTATTTAATCGGTTATGGGAATACCTTATCCGATTGAATCCAGCCAAATATATATTCGGAGTTAAGTCAGGTAAATTATTGGGGGTTATAGTTTCTTTACGTGGCATCGAAATTGACCCTCTCAAGATTACGGCTATCACTGATATACCTGCACCTATGAATATATCTGAATTACAGAGTCTACAAGGTAAACTTCAAGCCATCCATCGCTTCATCGATAAGCTGGCAAATAAGACCGGACCCTTTCTTAAGCTTCTTAAGAAGGATGTCTCTTTCTATTGGGACAATGAATGTCAGGAAGCATTTGAACTCCTCAAAAAATATCTTCTTAACCCACATGTCCTTTTGCCACCTAAACCTGATCGTCCATTTATCTTGTATATTTTTGCTTCTGATTTTGCTTTAGGAGCTATGTTAGCTCAACTTGATGATGAGAAGAGAGAGTGTGCTAATTATTACATTAGCAAAACATTAATTAGTTATGAAACACGCTATAAAACATTAGAGAAGTTATGTCTAGCATTTGTATTTTCTACACATAAACTATGCCATTATATGCTCAGTCAGAAAACATACGTTATTGCTAAATCTGATCCCTTGCGGTATCTCATGGGTCGACCTTATTTATCTGGTCGCACAACGAAGTGGGTTCTTTCCCTAAGCGATTTTGAACTAACATTTATAGGACAAAAGTCTATTAAGGATCAAATCATAGCAGATCAATTAACTGTTGCACCCTTAGAGTCCACCCATCCCCTTGGCATTAAGTTTCCTGACGAATGCCTTAAACTAGAGGCAGATCATTCAAAGCAATGGTCTTTATACTTTGATAGAGCCCGATGCATGAGTGGGGCTAGTGCAGGTATTATTTTGATATCTCCATAGAAACACCTCATACCTCTATCCTTTAAATTAATGTTTGCCTGTACTAATAACACTACTAAATATGAGGCTCTCATCCTTGGATTACAAGCAACCATGGCACTGAAAATTAAAAATCTATTAGTTTTTTGTGATTCTTAACTTTTTATAAATCAAATTAATGATGTTTATCATACCAGAGATGATAAATTGTGCCCATATAAAGCATATGTATTACAATTAATATCTTTATTTGATCAAGTTACCTTGGAAGCTATTCCTAGAACTAGCAATCGTGCGACTGACGCCATGGCCGCAGTTGCATCTCTTTTACCCTTGGAGTTAAATGATGAATATGCTACCATTATTATTCGTTGACTCCAGGAACCCGCTTCAACTAAATCATGCTTAGAACATGTGGACGCGTTTCTAATCAAAGAAACTACTCCTAAACTTTGGTACACTGATATCCTCAAATTTCTTCACAATGGAACCTTCCCTGAAGGTTTTAATAGAAACCAACGTCGGTTATTACGTAGACGAGCAAGTTGCTTCATCATAATTGGAAATACCTTATATAGGAGATCTTTTGAAGGTATCCTACTGAGATGTTTGAATCTAGAAGATTCTAGATCAGCTTTGAGTGAAGCCCACGATGGATCTTGTGGGGGACACTTTAGTGGTAGCGCCATTGCTAAGAAGCTCCTTAGGATAGGATATTTTTGGCCTACCATGGAGAATGATGCACATGATTACGTGCGCCATTGCGACAAGTGCCAGAAACATGCTGACCTTGTCCATGCGCCTGCACAAAAACTACAGGCTATTTCATCTCCTTGGCCCTTTTCAAAATGGGGCTTAGACATCATCAAAAAAATCAATCATGTGTCATCTTATGGACACAAATTCATCATAACCGCCACCAAGATATTTTACGAAGTGGGTTGAAGCTATGCCATTAGCTTCTTGCACTAGAACCCAAGTTTCCAAATTAATTTTTAATCAAATTATTTGTAGGTTTGGAATCCCTGCAAATCTCATCTCGAATAATGGAACTTGTTTCAAAAATAAAGATGTATAAATACTATGTCAAAAATATAAAATTCAACATCGTTGGTCCATTCCCTATAATCCTCAGGGTAATGGCCAAGCAGAAGCATCTAATAAAACATTAATTAAAATCTTCAAAATACTGGTCAATAAATTTGGCCAAGATTGGCACATTCAATTATATCCTGCTTTGTGGGCTTATCGAACTAGCGTCCGTACTCCCATGGGCACTTCACCTTTTGTTTTGGTTTATGGCGCTGAAGCTATTTTTCCTTTTGAATTAGAAGTTCCTTCTTTGGCTCTGCTATTTCAAGATACTGAAGTAGGAGATGAATATCGTGCTAGTAGATTTAGTCATCTGGAACTCCTAGATGAGAAGCGCATCAATACTTTGGAGCATCTTCGAGCCTACCAGAACAAGCTCAAACGAGCATATATTAAGAAAGTTCATCACCGATCCTTTGAGATCGACGACCTCGTCTTAAAAGAAAATAAAAAAAATACTAATGCAACTAAAGACCTTAAAGGTAAATTTGAACCTAACTGGCTTGGGCCATATATCATCACTTCTAAATTTGGATCGGGAGCATACAGATTAGCTACCTTAGATGGTAAATATCTTAAATAACCGATGAACATTATGCATCTTAAGCGTTATTACGCATAATTCTGGTAATTTCGTCACTGTATATATTGTACATCTTGTCTTATTCTTAGTATATTCATATAAAAATTTCAAAAAACAGTAATATTGTGTATTTTCTCAATTCATAAATCTAAATCTAAATCTAAATCAAAATATAAAAACATCAAACTCATCAAAATCTTCAAAAAACATCTTTTATTTTTGCACTTGTCAATTCTTGAAGTATTGCAGTTATATTTTCAGTTGTTTTGGATAAATTAGCATTTATTTGGAATCCCTCACTTTCACACTCACATGAATAAATATCTTGATCTTATTTGGTATGATTATTAATCTCTCTTATATCAAAGTCCATAGTTGAATTAAATAAAGTTTTGAGCATAGAGAACTGATCTTGTTATTTACTTGAACCAAGTATACCTTTTCACATTAAAATGATTTCATTGCAAATTCAAAATGATGCTACACAGTAGAAGTGGTCCCTTGAGCGAAGAGTTTCCCCTGCTATCCTATCATGCACATGGTCTAGAATCTTTTAGAATTGAAAAAAGGACAAGCTCACCCCTGCCCAGAATAAAAATCCCTTGCTCTACAGCCAATCCGAGCAAGTATCCCTAGTATAGAAAGAAAAACAAACAAACAAAAAAAATCATGAGAAAAAGAAGCATTATTTCAGTAGCATTTTGTACCATCTTAGCAATATTTCAGCATTATCTCAGTATCAAACAATATAAATAAAAAAAGAACGAGAAAATAAAAGAAATAGCAAAAAGCAATAAAATCCCTTCCCCTACCCTTTGAAAAGAAAAGAAGGGTGAATGAGCTTGAATCCCTGGAATTCTCAATTATTCAAAAACTGTGAGGTATGCCCCATAATAGGTGGTTTGTGCCCAACTCGATTGGCCTTGGGTAACTCCTAGCATGGTGATATGTCTATCACATTAGCGACCTTCTTTTGTATAGACCTATGTCCGCTTATGGATCAGCTAGCTCTTGATGACCTGACTTACATAGTAGTCTGGTACGGTTACATGCATATAAATCATAGTCAACGAACACTCACTTGGTTAATTCAAATTACTTGTATCAAATTATCTTGCTCAAAATCGGTAAATGAACAATACAATTGCACACACATTTGTATTTGAGAGATTTTGTATCATTATGATAAATCAAGATCGGCAATGAACTCATATATGCACACGGGGTTCCTTATAAATCTAAATTTTGTCTTTGAGATAATTTAAAATATTTATGCAAATATTCTGGAATAATTTGATTTTCTTACTTGAGAACATCTGCTTAGCATAAAAACAATTACATAATTTTTTTTCAAAATCCAAAATTTTCTTTCAAAACATGTTCAAAAATCTAGCAATAAAGCCACATCTATATATTTTCGACTTTCGCAATGATGGTATAGTTCCTAAATCTAAATTGGAATTGTATGCTTAGCGCAAGTCCTCAACTTATATTTTCTATTTATCTCAAAATCAAAAATCAACTATGTAATAAAACTATTACATCAATTTCTTCTTTGGATTTTGCGATGATGGTATAAGTCTATACCTAATATTCTATGCCTAGTGCAATCCATTGTTATAAATTTATTTCCCATTTATTTAATCCATAAAAGCATATGGCTTAAATCATTATGTTACACAATTGTGCTTTAAAAAGAACGAAAACCTTTTCTATTTCATTTCATTATGTCAACATTCAGTTTTTTTTTTGCGATGATGGTATAATTCCTAGGCAATTGTTAAAATTTCTATCACACTTAGAAATTTTATGCCTAGCAAAAATCATATTTTTAATATTTCATGCATAATATTTTCATGGACATCTGAAAACAAATCATCATCACCATCATCATTTTTTCATCATCACAACACAAAAGTCTTAAGGAAGTCTCTTAAGCACCCTTTTACTTTTAACAATATTTCTCTATTGGGATTAGCTTAATGACCTAGCGAGCGACGACTCCATGAAATGGTCATGTAACAATGACAATGTCCTTTGAAATTATTGTTAGAAGTCCCTTTATTTTTCATCAAATCACACCACAACAACCAATTTGTTTACATCATATTATTTCATTTAAATTTTATGGCATGACATAAAATTATAATATTTTCAACGACATAATTACATGAATAATCAATCAACAATTAAAATATTAAAGCATCATACAACATATGCACAAGTCATATCACAAAAAGAATATATATATATCAAGAAATATATGTACATCATATAAAAGCGGATTGGTATGCCACAATCTATACCCTGGCATACTCAATCCTCTCAACAAAAAATATATATATATATACAATCTATAGCCAATATATAGCTAGTCTCGAGAAGCCCTCGAGCTCTCAGCCTCATCTCCTCTTCCGTCCTGAGGTGGAGGAGGTGGTCCCATCGCAGTACGCCCTATGTCGTGAGTCCTCAATATCGATTGTGATGATGTCCTAGACGACCCCATCCTGATTGGCTCAGCAATGCTGGCTGGCAGCTGTATCCTCTGGCCCTCTAGAACCAGCTAGAATTATACTCCTTGATCGAATGTGGTCTGATCCATAGCCCACGCCAGCTTCTGCATGCTCATCCCTCTGCTCCGATCCCTAAGTCATGTAGCCTCATCCTATAGCGTCTGCACCTGAGATCATAAGTAGGCATTCTTCGCTCAAAGAGCCACCATCTCGCTGCTCTCACCCACCTCGACACCCTTGTCCTTATCAGGTGATAGTGGTATGTCCCTCTGCTAATAAGGGAGTCCCTCCTCACTCCTCTTTGGCTACTACGGTCTCTCCGAAGCTTGTGGCACTCTCTAGCGTCTCTCCTGACGAGGCCGTCGCTAATCCCTCCCTTCATGACTCCTCGTTGCATCGATGGTAGCCTGGTGTCGCCTCCCCATCCATTGCACAATAGTGTGCATCAAACCCTGTGCCCTCATCATTCGAGGAGGGCGGATGTCTGCATACCAGGCATCATATACGTCTGCTACCCCAACATCATCCCCATCCACTAGCTGAATGGGGGCATCGTCAGCGTCTTGACTCCAGAACCGCTACATGTCTAGAGCCCCGCTCAATGTAGTATTATCCCGAATAGTCTAGGAGTACTCGTAATCCCTGATATAAGGAATCCCCTACTATAGACTGAACTGCCTCAAAAATTGGTCATAGCGATGGAGCTGCACCTCTCCCCGCTCCATCCTCAACCAGAAGACTCACCTAATACGAGCCAACTCCTGTTCGTCCTCTCCCCACCCTGGATGGTCTCTCCATGGCCTTCAGGTGATTTGATCTAGGATGAGGTCATCTAGTAACCTTCGAGACATCGGTAGATCTATCCACTGTTGTGACCCTCTTTGGAGACACCAATAGAAAACCCGAGGTCTCTTTCGGTCAACCCCTATCAATGGAAGCCCTACTAGCCTCTGTACCATAATGTGCTCCCAGGACCAAACCTGTAGCAGTGATGTCAGTACCAAACATCGACCTCCCTTGTATACGACCCCGTAGAGGATCCTATACAAGCGACAAGTACAAAACTGCCCCAAGAAAACCTGTAACCATGGTCTCTCATGTCGCAGACCACATCTGAGAGGAGCCACGGTAACCTGCAACCGCTCTGGTGGTATAGAAGTAGGCCACCTACCACCACTACAAAAACCTGGGTCAACCGAGACGTCCTAGGCATCTGCCATAAATAATCGATGTTCACTCTGCCCTTCTCCATGGTGAAGCTCGGGTCGTCGCACAGTCTCATCATAGCATGGCCCTGATTGGTCGTAGGAGTCATAAATCACCCATGTATGGGGATCCTCAAGATCCTCCATACATCCTCTAGAGTGGGAGCCATCTCCCCTGTCGATAGCCGAAAGTAGGATGACCTCGGATACCATCTCTCTGCTAGGGCTGTCAATAGCCCCATGTCCGTAGTAATTTGTGGCATCTCTACCACATGCTGTAGTCTAACCTCCGCTAGCTTGTCTCGCTCGACTTAATCGAGCACGGCTACATCGTCTTTGAGCCCCCCGTATTTTCATTCCTGACTCTTTAGTAATCCTCTCTGCAAAATAAACAATAAAACAACAAAAACAAAAAATCATTAGTGCATAATCATTAAAATCAATTTCATCTCATAAAAAAATGATATCGTCCATTATTGAACGATATCATACTAACTTTAGTAAAATTGTCCTTGGTAAGACGAAATCGTCTCCCTTTTGTTCAATTTAGGGATCATCCTTTATGGGACGAAATCGCCCCTATTTCTCCCATTTCATCCTTAGACGAAATCAGTGATATAGAGACGATTTCAATGAAATTGGGATGATTTCATCCCGACGTCGACGGACTAAAAATGGCCGTGATGACCAAAAACAATTAAAATTCAACTAAAAAATTAAACAAATCAAGCTAAAAACATAATAAACTAGGTTTAGATCCTTACCAGCAACCCGCATCAGACCTCTGTCGATCTGTGTGTTGTTTCCACCATTTCGCCTGAAGAGCTCTGAAACAGTAAAAATGAATTAGGGTTTTACCCTATTTTTCTTAATTTTATTTAAAAACAACATTTTTTTAATTTTGCTTTTCCATGCTTTTACCTCAAACGTTCGATTTGGGTAAAAATTTGGAGGGGGCACCATAGCAAGCAGTTGTACGATTCGACCTAGAATCGTCGTCTAAAAATGAAATAAATTTTGCTTTCTCGTAAAGCGTAGAGAACTCGTCTTTAACGCATTTTCTCCAAAAAATTTGCTAAAGAGGGGGCAAAATGTAGTACCCTAAAATTGATGCAGTTAAACCATTAGTAAAAAGATAAAAATTTGAATTTTAACCTCGAAACCGCCCGTTAACTGCTCACCTCGTTTTTTGTGCCATTTTTAGAATTTGTTTTAACCGTTGGACGACATCGTTGCCGATCTGACGATATCGTCCCAAATCGAACAAATTTGTCTAGAACAGAATGTCCAGACGATTTCGTCCCAAATCAGACAAATTTGTCTGGAACAGAACGTCCAGACGATTTCATCCCAAAACCAAATTTTCATAATTAGCTTCTGTTTCAACAACCTCTCCAACTCGGGCAGAAGCGTGTCTGTGCGGTTGGATATTCCTGTGTTGGATATCTCCCATATTGGGATGATCCCCAACCTCCTAACCTCCCCCTAATCCTATATAAACTTGGGATTTTTCCAGTTTATCCCCTTGGCTGATCATTTCTCTATAACTCTAGTTTTTTGTTGCATCAAAACATCCTCGCCCCCATTATTTGCATTTGTATTTTCAGATTTTATTGCAGGTTTTTACTATGTTTCAGTCGAAGAAATCTTGGATCGTTGCAGGCGATCCAACATGATTTCGGACGATCCTGTCGAGATCAGTGATGATTTCATATAATCACAGATGATTTTGACTGCAGTTCATATTGGGGGCAACCAGAGCCCCGAGTTTACACTTTCTACCTTTCTTTTTTATTTAATTGTGCATTAGATTGATTTATTTTTTGTTCTACATCTTGGAGTTCACTTCATTTAGCATATTTGCATGATAAAATCTAAAATAAGTTATTAAAACAGTGCTTTCCATTTGATTTGCTATCTAGATTTATTATTTTAGCATCTATACTGGTATTTCTATTATTTTACATCATTCTTGCAATTGCATTTTTGGTTTTTGGTGTCTGTTTCCATGATTGCAGGTTTCTAACAAATTCGTCTGATGAATTCGTCAGGTCACTGATGATCTTGTCTGATCTCAGAAGATCGCCTGTGATTTGGGATGATTCTGGACAATTACAAATGATCCTATCATATCCGAGATGATCTGGACTCCTACAATCTTCAGAATCTTCATCAGACATCAGGAATCAAGTGTATTTTCCTCCACTCTAGATATTTTTTGTCTTTAGGATTTACTTATGTTTTTTGTCTACATATAAACCAAAAATTTCATACATAATAGCTTAGATTCATTTTGACCAACCTAGGAATATGAATGATTGAATATAAAATGAACACATCAAACCCATTCTCAACGTAGGCATGGAAACTGTCGCTTAAATTTTCTTGGTGAACCCCACCATCCGTCTAAAATTCACCCTTATACCCCTCCCCCGAGAGGCGCGACCTTCAAAGGGCCTCTCTGTCTGAGGTATTGTCCCATCCTTCTTGCATCCCCCTTCCGGGAATGGATCCTTTAGCCTGAAGGTAAGGGTGCAAAAAAATTGGGTGATACAATAGGGCCTTATCCATTTGAAGTGGGTGGTTTCCCACACCCATAAAAATGCTTCTCACCCTAGCCTGAAGCATGAGTAATTGGAGACGAAGGACGGGACGAGCCAAAAATATGCCCATGGTTGCTTAAAGCCTCCCAACCATCATTAGGCACAGGCGTAGATTACGGAGTGATCACAGGCACAGAATGTTGGGAAGTGTACTTATCTGACTGTTGCAATGAGCCTTAATAGCCACGGGATATATTTTTAAAATTATTTTTATTTGTTTTGTTTTAGTAATACGTAACATATTTTATTAAGATAAATTGTAGCAAAGCCTATGTCTAGATTTTTAATTTAGTATGAGTGTGAGATCATTCCTCCATATTGGGATTGGAGATGAATTATTTTTTTTATTTTATTTTTATAATTTTTCTTTTCTGAATTTTTTTTGTTCTTTGAGGACGAATCTAAATGAATATTGATAATGCACATAAATATAGAGACTAATCACTATTTGTGTAGAATAAATATAAACAATAAACATCTATGTGAAAATAGGAACCAATAACACATACATAAATATTTGAGTAGGGATTAGTTCTTTGAGCATCTCTAAAAAAACTCTAAATAATAAAAACTTGGATGGCTTAGGGAGTATATGAATTTCTTTGATGTGGTCATTGTTCTTATCTCTTCCCTTGACTTAAATCTATGACTTGCTTGCTCTACCTCAAAAGCTACATATGTCCTTCTAGTTCTAATTCCCACCTTAGAGTTCATTAATCTCCTTGGCAGGTATGCCCTTTATGGAAAGCACCATATGAGGAACACATGGTTTATCCCAAGTGCCTAGATTATCCCACTTATTTCATAGATGACATGTTTGAAGATATTACAATGAAAAATCCTATAAGATATTGGCTTTTTAAGCCTTACTACCACAAAATATCGTACGTCCCAATATAAAATAAGCACTATATTAAAGGTGAAAATATTTTTTTTTGGTAATTATTTTAATATATTAACAGTGGGTTTTTATAGAGGATCCCAAAACCTTGTGTACAAAATTAGCCATATTTTGAATGATGCATCATACCTCTTGGCTGTAACAATAAGCCTAATTGCAAGTAAAGCCATCCTAATGCTAAAGACTTGGAAACTGTAAAAAGGGCTTTAGGCCTGGAAACCCAACAAAAAAGAAACAGGACAAAACCGAAGGAACACCAAGTAGAGCCCGAAGAAATGAAATTAGGAAAGCAAAATAGACAAGACACCATGGACATCTAAGTAGATAAAATTGCCATGCCACACCAAAACTCTTCGGAGGGGGCTTTCCGAAAACTGCGCAAGGAAATCTTCATGAATGGATGTCTGCTCTGGCCAACCTTTCCACCTCGAGTGGGAAGCAAGACTGCCACATGACCGGATACGTGGTCACGAGCCCTTTGTTGGCCATGTGGTCAGCCACGCGATTACCTTCTCTCAAAGTATGATTTGCTTTCCACCTACCACGATAGGAGAGAAGCGTTCTTCCCTCAAGGATGATGTTGTAGACTTTCCAAGATGGATTTTTGGTGCCAAGAAGGTAATTCACGATGTTGAGCGAGTCACCCTCAATAATAAGAGGTCGAAGATCCTCAGAGAGTATCCGAATACCTTTCAGAGCGCCTCAGGCTTCGACATAGTGATTTGCCTGGGAGCCCAAATCTTCACAATAGGCCATCACAAGATTCCCATCATGATCTCTGACAACACCCCCAGCACCAACGGTGCCAGGATTCCCCTTAGCCGCTCCATCAAAGTTTAATTTAATCCACCCCACGGGGGGTTTGGTCCAAACAATATTCCTTCGACAAGGCCCTTTAACAACCTCCAAAAATGGCCAGAGATTCATCATTTTGAGAATCGCTTCTTCACTCGAAAGGTAGGGATAGGGACTGGGAACAGTAATAGAATTCTTTATGGCGTAGGACAACGCCCTTTGAGCAACAGAAGGGGGCCCTCTAGGAGTTCTGCCAAAGATTCTGACATTCCTCTCTAACCAAATTTGCCAAATTGAATGATGGAAGGAGGCCTCGAGGAGGAAGCGAGTTTGGGATTCTTGAAAGGATTAGGCCATTGGTGGAAAGCATCTCTGAGGGAACAGGGAGAGCACCATAGGATTTGGAAGGAGGATAGGACAATACTAAGAATAGAGTGGGAAAATGGGTGATGCAAGAATAAATGATCCCTCATCTCGTAATCTGCAAGACACAAGTAACACCTTTTGGGGAAGGCAAAACCTCTCTTGTGAAGGTTGTCAATTGTTAAGGCTTTGTTGTGGAAAGCAATCCATGCAAAGAAGTTGATTTTAGGGACAACTCCTTTCCTCCACATAGTATTCCACCTGTAGTCTAGAGCAGTATTGGTGGTAAGAAACTCATAAGCTGATTTAATAGAAAAAAATTCATCCTTCATACCACTCCAGATGATTTTGTCATTCCTCCTAGCAGAAGGAATTAAAACCGACTGGAGGATATTTGCAAGAAAGGTAACCTCATTATTAAACCCCTCCACAACTAGAATCTTCCACCGAGGAAAATGGGTGCTCCGGTCTATGAACTCTGCCACCCTGAGTTGGGAGTTAGGGTCAGTCAAACCTTTCAGCCCAGTGAGATCTGCCCTCGACCCAAGGGCTTCTTTAGTCGCCCACCTGTCCTTCCAAAATAAAATGAGGTTGCCATCACCCAAAATCTAGCGGGCTCCTAGGCTGATCAAATGCCGGGTTTGGAGCACAGATTTCCAAAATATCAATGCCATGGAGGAGGTCTCAGCATCCAAGAAGGAAATGGGGCCAAGATACTTCTTTTTAACCAGCTTAACCCACTCCACCGGGTCGCTAGATAGAATCCTCTAAGCGTGCTTCGCTATAAGAGCCAAATTCATAAGTCTTGATCTTCTCAACCCCAAACCACCTTGGTCTATTCTCGAACACACCTTGTCCCAGGAAACAAGGGGGATTCTAGATTTCTCTTCACTGCCAGACCATAGAAAGGTCCTCTGAATCTTCTCAATTTTGGAGTGAACTGCAACCGAAAGCATGAACACCGACATGAAGTAGGTCGGGATCCCCTAAAGACAAGCTTTGGTAAGGGTGGCTTTTTCGGCTTGCGACAGGAGTTTGCCCTTCCAAGTTCCGAGTTTCTTGTGAAGGCGCTCAAGAATCATGTTCCACATATCCCCACTCGCCCGCCCGCTATAAGATAGAGGCAACCCTAGATAGGACGTAGGCAGGGAATCAATAGTGCATTCAAGAATTCTAGCAATCCAAAGTTGCCTGCATAGGGGAGTGTTAATAAAATAGATTTTGCTCTTGATGTAATTGACCTTTTGCCCTGTAGCTTGCTCATAATGGGATAGGATCCGCTTGAGCGATTTTGCTTGGGCAACGGACGCCCCAGTGGAGATGAGGGTGTCGTCCACAAATTGTTGATGAGTGACAGGATCAACTCTAGAAGTCGACAAATCCTAGAAATCTTGTTCTAACGAAGAGCCTCTTTCATGGACCAACTCAGAACCTCTACCAAAAGAATGAAAAGGATGGGGGATAAAGGATCGCCCTGTCTGAGGCCTCTGGCACTTTGGAAATACCCAGCTGGGGACCCATTGACCAGGATAGAAAAAAAGGGAGTGGATATACAACTATAGACAAGGTCAATCCAGTGGGGATGAAAGCCGAACTTGAGGAGGACTACACACAAAAAATTTCAATCAACCTGGTCAAAGGCTTTGTTCATGTCGAGCTTAAGAAAAAAAGCAGCATTCTTGGAGCGGTAAGCGGAATGAAGGGTCTCATGGACAGTGATGACACCATCAAGAATATTTCTGCCTTTAACAGTGCTTCCTTGACAAGGATCAATCAGGATGGGGAGGACTGTTTTGAGTCTATTGGCTATAGACTTGGTAAGAATCTTGTAAAAAACATTACACAGGCCTATGGGCCGATAGTCAGAGAAACTTTTGCAGGCAAGAGACTTAGGAATGAGGGCAAGAAATGTGGAATTGAGTTTCGGGTGGATGGATCTGGAAGCTTGAATAACCCAAATAGCATCACACACATCCAGACTCATGACCTCCTACATGACTTGGAAGAATCGAGGGGGGAAACCATTGGGGACAGGGGCCTTATCTGGTTGCATGGAGAACAATGCTTCCTTAATCTTGGACGAGGAAAAAGGTTCCAGAAGCTTAATGTTTACCTCATGGGGGACTTTAGTTAGAAAATTGGTGAGCAGAGATTTTTGGACCTGAAGGCTGCTGTCTGGAGGAGTGCCAAGAAAATCCTGAAAAAAGTCAACCTCTTCGCTCCCGATTTCCTCTATCTCCTTGGTAATGCGCCCATCCTTACAAGCCACTTCTATGATCTTATTGGCCCCTCTGTGCCTCATAGTAGACGCATGGAAAAACCTCGTGTTGGTGTCTCCATTCTTCAGCCAAAGGTCACGATATTTCTGGCACCAAAACGTTTCCTCCCTAGCGAGAATAGAATGAAAGTCCACCAAAAGACTCCGCTCTTCCTCCCTGAGACCCTCAGTGTAACCTTCGAGTTCCATCCTTTCCTCTAAAACTTTCAGGTTCTCAGAGATGGATTTTTTTGACTCAAAAATGTTGCCGAAAACCTCTTTATTCCAAACTTTCAGCTTTTCTTTGACCATTTTGAGCTTTAGAGCCACCCTCTTAGGAGCATTTCCTTCCACCTTCAATTGCCACCACGCTGAAACCAAACCTTTGAAGTCCTTGTGAGAGATCCACATGGATTCAAATCTGAAAGGGGTTTTAAAAACAAGCCCATCATCTGCCTCCAAGAAAATAGGGTTATGGTCAGACCCAACCCTTGGAAGAGCCGAAAGGATAGCCCTGCCAAGGATAGGAATGGCTTCTTGGGACATAAAAAATCTGTTGAGCTTGACTTGAATCAAACCGCTCCCAATCCTTCTGTTGCTCCAAGTGAAGGAATCCCCTTTGAGTTCTATGTCGAGCAAGCCTTTAGTAGAGACAAAATCCTAGAAGTCCTCCAAGTTGCGGTTGAAGTGGTCGGATCCTCCTTTTTTTTCTGAAGGATGAAGGGGGCAATTGAAGTCACCCCCTAAAACACAAGGAAAATTACTAAAATTCTCCCTCATCTGAGAGATAGCTTTCCAAATTTTTGCTCTCTCTGTGGCAGAATTTGAAGCATAAACGTTGGACAAAATCCAGGAAAAATTGGTGGTTTTGGACTGGAACAGTACATTGATGATTCTATTAGAAGTTGATAGCAGGCTATCCTCAAACCTTGAAGGGTACCATAGAACCATGATTCCTCCCGTTGTTCCCATTGTAGGGCTGGATAGATAATTTGCCTTGGCCCAAATGGCCTTTGCAACTTTATCAGAGGAGATAGCATCGACCTTGGTCTCTTGCAAAATAAGGATGGAAGGATTAGTCCTCCTACGGAGATCAGCCACTAACCTTTGTTTGGCTGCACCATTCAATCCTCTCACATTCCATGAGAGGACTTTCATCTGGACAGTTTGAGGTTTTTCTTGCCTCTCCTTCCTTGTTGAGGGGGAGGTTTTGATGCATGCGCTTTGTCCATCTAAGTGCCACAGTCATCCAGAACCAGCAAATGTTGGGTTCCATTTGCAACGTCATTTGTTGTCTCTTTGTCCCGCCTGTCTTTGTTAGGAGGACGGCCCTACTTCCTCTCACTACCAAAATCCACACTTTTATTTTGGCTCCTCGTGTTTTGGGGGCTAATGTGACCGGATTATTCACCCCTCCTTCCTAAGAGGTAATCTTCTAGCATTGTCTGTGACTGGCTGAAATCAGGATGACCCATATCTTGGGGCAGAGAAACAGTCTGAGTCACAATTTGGGATGAGGTTCGTTCCTTCTCTTCCTGCGATTCACTTTCCAAGTGGGAGTCTGCTCCTTGCTGATTGTCAGCCTCAAGTTGCTCGGGGTCCAATTGGAGAGTGGGGTTATCTTTAGGCTGAGAGAGTCTGACGCAGACTCTAGAGGGGCCTGGAGATTCATGACCTTTTGCATCTGGAAGATTTGACTGCTTCGCCTGACCTTCCCCATGCTCTAGGGGGTTGTCGTTTTCACGCTTCTACTTACCCAATTTTTGAAGAGGACACTGGGATTGGAGGTGCCCTTGGGATCGACACTGCGGGCAGAAAGCTTGTCTATTTTCATAGACAATAGCTTGTTTATGAAGAAAGGTACCTCCAGATCGAAGAGTGATGAAAGTTGGGAGTTTCGCCTCCAAATCTTCCAAAACACAAAAACGGGCTTAGACAAACCTTTTTTGAGCTCAGGTGGGTGGGTCAATGGTGACCCCCAATGGAGCGCACAATACCCCTTATGACATTTTCATGCCAGCAAAAGAGGGGAAGATTTGGGAGCCTAACCCATATTGGGGCAATGTTGATGTTCTGGGTATCAGGACTGAAATCCATGTCCCACTTCCTAAGGAATAAACTTATGCGGCCTAGAAACCATGGCCCGCCAGCCAGAATTTTACAGTAATCCTCCTTATTATTCAGTATAATGGCAAAAAAACCCCAGGATAAAGCCACTAGCTCCATATGACTAGAAGTCCTCCATTTGCTTGCTGCCCACTTTCAGATAGTTTCCATGTCGGGACGATCACCAATGAATTTTCCTATGAGGGTAAATTTCTCAAACTCCATGAATCTTGAAAGAACTTCCATCGGGATGTCCAGCTCATCCCCAATCGGAAACAACTCCTTGGTAAAAAAACTCGTTTAGGGTTTTTGAGGCCGTTTCCTGGGCATAATACTTTTGAGCCCCACCACCCCCTTTGTCTGGTGGGTCCTTACCCCGACTGACACCGTCAATAGCCCGGTCTTCTTCAATGGGTCTAGATGCTTCCGCACCTCCGGATCCCTGGTGCCCTTCGATTGCTCCGCTGTGCCCAAGACACGAATCGTAGCCTCTCCTGAGCTCCCTTGCAGATGACTTCCCGCCCATCGACATCTCCTCCCTCCCCGTACTTGGATACTGCTACTCCACTCTCCGACTATTGGCGGCTGCTAGTTTCACCCTTCTGCTACTCTGCATTAAAGGTCAAAATATCAATAATGAAGAGTAGAATAATATATGAGAAAATTAATATGGATATCAAGGCCTATATAATACTAAAATAAACAATCACTTAAATAATAAAATATGAATTTAAATGGCCTAAATCATTCATGAACTATGCGTGAAGAGAACTTACAATATTAATTGATCAAAAATCCATATACATGCTTTATTACTTCTCTTCCTGTTCCAACTATGTAGTCTCCAATGATCATACTTGGATTGCTTTCCCATGGAGTATTATCTTCATAATATATCCATAGTAATATGACTCTTCAAGTACTTGTCTATTACTCTCCATATGATAAGTCCCATGACTCTTGGCTTATCATATTGTCACTTGCATACTAGATGGACACTTAACTCTAAGACACTTGCACACATCTACATGACTCTTAAACTTCTACATGCAATATTAATCTAGGACACTTTTACATATCCTCACATCACATATTTGCACACTTTCATACATTAAACTTGTGCATAATATCTCAACACTTGCACTCTAACCTACATGACACTTGTGCATTTCTTGCACATTGAAACTTACATAAAAGGAAAAATATAAATCACACTTTCTAAACTATAGAATCAACCCTAATCTATTACATATTTACAAATTAACCATGAAGGTACTATTGGGGTACATTAGCATATACCAAATAATGTAATATTCCTCAACACCCCCTGTATTACATTATTTGGTTATTGAAGACTTTAGTCTTCAATCTTGGTCTTCATATTTATCTTCAATCTTCAAGTGATCTTGCATTGTTCACGAACCTTTGCTTCTTTGGAATCTTGAATATTGGGTTTATCCATTACTTATATTTGCAATAAAACTTTGGACTATGTTGGTTCCAAATCCCTATTTCTTGTCTTTCTGAAAACCCATGTAGTTTATCATTAACTTCATCTTGAGATAGATATTCCACAATCTCTTAAGAAAAAACAATTGAATCTAAGGCATATATTCCAATATTGATTGAACCTATAGCTTCAATTTTGTTTTAATACTTGATGATGCATTTTTCATGTTTATTTATATATTTGAATTCAATTGATCTTCCTTTTTCAACCAATTTAGTAACTCAAATAAAATTGGTTGATAGTCTAAGAACATATATAACATTCTCTAGCACAATATCTAAAAATGGCATACTAGGTGTTACTTTATTGTTCCCTTGAACTTGATATATCTTATCATCTATAATTTTTAGAGAGATATTATCCTTAACTTCTAAAGATTCAAACCAATATAAGTTTCTAGTCATATGATAACTAGCTCCTGAGTCTATATACCAAACATATTTTTCTATTTGTACCTTTTGATAAGATTCAAGTGATATTATATTACATCTTTGATAAGAGTTTTGAAGAACTCTTTTATGATGTTACTCGTATTTAAAAGATTGTTTTTTATAAAAAAATTATTTTTGAACTTTTCCTCTCATAAAGTATGGTTTTGCATTTTGATAATGTCTCCTATGTTGAAAAGTTCCTCTTTGCCATTTATCCATCTTGTATCTTTAAGTTGAAATCCTTATATCTCCTAAGTTTAATGAATAACTCAAATACAAATTTTGTAAATCGATGTTGAAAATATTTTAACTCCCTAATTGAATTTGCAAAATTTCAAAAACCTTCTAATATTTTTTAGTTTCAATTTTTCTCAAAAATTGAAAAACTTAGAAAAATAAACCTTCTATCTAAAGAAACTTCAAATATCTTCTAATTCTTGAAAAAAATAATGAATGTAGAAATCCTTATCACTCCACACTTTTTAAATATTCAAAAACTTATATTCCTAACTAATCTTTATAACTCCTACTAATTAAATTTCAATCACCTTATAACTCCTTAATCTTTAAAATAAAGACATTTAACAATTTAATTATAACTAACCTTCATTTTCTCCTTAGTCAACTTGCACTTCTATTCGTTCACCTATTTCTCACTGGATGTGTTAACATTTACTTGATGCCCTAACGTTCACTGACTATGCTTATCATTCATTGGATGCACTACACTAACATTTACTACACTCCAATTTAAGCAATTCTATTTCAAACATGCCAAGCTTAACCCTAAAGCCACATGGAATTTTTTGCAAGTAAATTAATCATCAATAACGTTACATTAGCTATTGTAATAATAATATCTGTTGTGTATTCACTTCCCAGATACTTTATGTTTATAAGCTAATATTTCTCAAATATGTTACTACTATATTCAACATTGTTGTTCTCAGGTAGTATGTGTTTACTTGTCTCTTCATCTCTTTGCTACACACTAGTATTCTGATCACTTTGCTACATGTTGGCCTCCATGTATCTTCATTGTTCTCCATGTCTCTTCACTACACGCTGGTTTCCTTATCTCTTTGTTGGTCTTCACGTATCTTCTCTAGATGTTGATTTCCCCATATCTTCGTTGGTCTCCACTTCTCTTTGCTACACATTGGTTTTCTTGTCTCTTTATTTTCTTTATTGTTCATTGTCTAGATACTTACATGCTAGTCTCCTCATCTATTTTTCTTCTTCATTATTCACTATCTAGTTGCGTATATACTAGTCTCCTCATTTCTTCATATTCTACACTGGTTTCTCTTTTGCTTTACTGGTGCTCAAATTTTTTTATTGACGCTTAGGTATCTTGTTGGTGCTTAGGTCTCTCATTGGTGCCCAGGTCTCTCATTGATACTTAGGTTTCTTGTTGGTGCTCAAGTCTCATTGATGCTAAGGCCTCTCATTGATGCTAAGGTCTCTTGTTTTTGCTCAAGTCTCTCATTGATGGTTGTGATATTTTACTAGTGGTTAGGTCCTTCGCTAGTGGTCATATGATGGCCAATAGTTACTCTTCTCCTCTAATTACAGCATAATATTCTATTATTAGCTTCTCCTTTAGTGAGTGTTTGCTTCATTGGAAACTTATTGCACCTTAATGTGAGCTTTCTGCTTCATACCTCTTCACTAGTATCAAAATGCCCCTTGTAAGATTTCTTCTTTTCCTCCATAGCTCCTTTTGTAAGCTTTCTTTATTCTCCCTGAGTGTTACCTAGCTAATGGCCATATGTTGCTCAACCTAGTAATCTTAGTGCTTCTATATTTTCACTTAGCACTAACTCCTCTTTTCTTTTTATGCTCAATCATCCTTCTTCTATCTCAAGAACAAAAAACTTAGTTATATATATCTTCTATTTTTTCATTGAAGACAAATATCAAATCTAAACTTGACTTGGAAGTAGTAGTTCACTTAATATTAGCGCTCTAATCTTTATTGACACTTTCTTTAGATAAAATACTAACTTTTATAATAGTTTCTTATACTCTTTCACTGATGCAGTGAATATCTTCTTTCTTTAAATAGCTTTAGAAAGCTTACAATACTTTATGTTGGAAATTTGAGCAAGTTTTGTTGTCATTGATGTCAAGAGGTTTGATGTCCAGTTTTGTTGTCATTGATGTCAAAAGGTTGATTTCTCCAAAAGGCAAGGAAGTTGTTAAAAGGAAAAGGGTATAATATTTATTTTAAATATTATATGCCTAAAGAGGCTAAAAAGGTTGAAGACCCAAGAAAAGAGAAGCAAGTTTAAAAAGAAATAATAATATTATAATATTTGGGCAAAAGGAAGAGGTGAAAAATAACAAGGTCCAAGGAATCATTAAAAAATATATCCCCGACAAGGCCCATTGAGCAAGTTATAAAGGTTGGAAAAGGTTTTAATTTATTTAAATTAAAATATTTTAACCTAAGGTTAAAATTTTAATTTAAATAATTAATGGCGCCAAAGGTTCAAAGTTTCAATTCAAATTTAAATTTGAATTCGAAGGAGGGCCGACATGTTTTAATGCAAAGGAAAGAGTATTTAAAGGAAATGATTTTTCATTTCCAAAGTCTAAGCAATTTGAATGCCCATGTGAGAATAATATTCATGCACTCTAGTTTCGAAGAGGAGAAGACATTCATGAGATTTTTGAATAGAAGGAGGTAGAGTTGCATTTAAGTTCACTTGGAGTGTGAAGATAATCCCATAGCACTAGCTAGCGCACATGGAATTTTGAAAGTGGCTAAGGCACTTGTGAAGGGAAGGTCATGGTTTTGAATCCCATGCAATTCATTTTGGTGAAGGAGGAAAGAGTTTTCATTTTCACCGAAATTCATGAGAGGCAGATTCTAATATGAAAACATGGACCTTTGGTTCATGTGTGGGCGTGTAGCCCAAGTGGTAGCCTAGCCTTGGGCTAAGGCATTATGGTGGCATAGGTCACGGGTTCGAGTTTGGGCGCTGGTCATTGAAGACGTGCACAATATTTTTTGTGATGTGGGCCAACAATTAAGGTATGCATTTTTGAATTAAATTTTGCCAAAGGTTTTTGAATGTGAAAAGTGTTTTAAGGCCATGTGATATTAAAAAGGGCATGTGTGAAATTGTTTAGGGAGTCATAAGGGTTGTTGATTAAATATTTTATTTTGATGTGTTGAATATTATTTTGAGAGTATTGGAGATTATAAGGTGTAAACAAGGAACTTTATTTTGATGTGTGTTGAATATTATTTTGAGAGTATTGGAGATTATAAGGTGTTAACAAAGGAACTTTATTTTTATGTGTTGAATATTATTTTGAAAGTATTGGAGATAATAAGGTGTATTTGTGACTTGATATTTTATTGTATTTCTTGTATGGTGAAATAATTTTTGAGGAGAATATTTGTGTGGAGATTTTGAGATAGACTATTGCTATCTAACCTAGAATTGGCAAAAGGATTTGGTTGTGAGTAAAATAGGTTTTGAAGATATATCTCCATCAAAGCAAAAAGGTATGGGCACATTATATTTTGTTTAGAGTGTTTGAAATGAATGTATGAAATATAAGGTGGAGTGAAAAGGATTGATGAGTATTGTTGGAAATGTGTGAGCAAGTTTAAGTGCATCTTGTTGATGGATGATTTGATTTGAGATAGATATTGAGAATTATTTGAGTTAGGGTTTAAGACCCACATTGTGCTTTTTATTTGAAGAAGTGTGAAAACACTTGTTTAGGGTTTATGAGCAAGTTATGTTTCATTGGTTGAATAATTGAATGAAACTTTTGAATGTTGGTTTGAGTATGTTTATGATTGAGCAAGTCTTGGTAAAGGCTTGAAGGTAAATTTGAGCAAGTCTTGGTGAAGACTTGAGATAGATTTGAGAAAGTCTGTTGATTGATTTGAAAGTAATTTGTGTTAACTTGGGAAAAAGTTTTGGTGTAGATTTATGATTTGATCAAGCTTTGTGTTAAAGCTTGAGGTAGATTTGAGGATAAATTTTGGTGCAGATTTGAGGGTAGATTTGTGCTAGACCAGAGACATATTTGTGAGCATATTTGTGCTAGATCGAGGATAGTGTTTAGTGTAGATTTGAGATAGATATTGAGCAGAGTTTAGAGTAGGATTTGGAGGTGATAGAGTAGAGGACAATAGTCTCTAGTGGATAGAGATCCATTAGCCAGGGTAGTGAGGATAGAGGTCTTCTGTGGAGAGAGATCCACAAGCTAGTGTAGTGGGGGTAGAAGTCTTCTAGAAGAGCACCAACTAGAGTAGAGGAGAAAGAGTTCTCCTGTGGATAGAGTTCCATGAATCAGAGCAAGGGGATTGGTGTCTCCTTTGGATAGAGGTCCATAAACATTGTAATAGGGAATTGATTCCCAAAAGAATTTATTGAGAAAATTTATAAGGAATATTTTCTCCGTGGAGTAGCCCACATTGGGTGAACCACATTAAATCATGTCTCTCATGTGTGTGATGTTTTGTGGAATGCTTACTACTTTAATATTGTTGATGTTATCATATGGATTGAAAAGTAAAAAGTTTTATCTTATACTGTTCACCCCCTCTCAGTATAAGCTCATGTTCTTCAATTGGTATCAGAGTGGGTCTCTCCATGAAAAGACTAATAACTTGGAGGAAGATCCAATAGGAACACACATGACTTCAGAAAATGAAGAAGAGGCCATGATCGACATAAAAGAGGAATTATTTGCTGCTCTCAGGAACTTGGAAAATGTTAGAAAGAAGAACTCAAGTTTGAAGGATCAAATTCAAGAGGATGAAGAAGCAAAGATGGAACTTCTACAAAATCTCACAGAACTCAAGATAAAAGTGGAAGAGGGAAAGAAAATTGAATAGGATATGATAGATCTATTAAGGGCAAGAGAAGCAGAGTGTGAAATATTGGAATAAAAAATTGTCTCTCTAAGGAATGAAGTTGAAAAGACTAAGTTACGACAAGATATAAAGTTAGGGAAATAGAAAGAGGAGTCGAGCTCTCAAGAAATAGAGACATCAAACAAAGATAAGCTCATGACTCATACTAATACTCTAGAAGGAAAAGGCATCAAGAAAGAAGAGGGTAAAGAAGAACCATGGACAAGATTCAATCACAAGAACAACAAAAGAAGAAGCACTCGACCATATTTTCCAAGGCACTCAAACAGGTTACAAAATCTCTTCCATGGCTATTGCTTTTCATGTAACAAATATGGTCATAGAGTTGCACATTGCACTAGTTATGTGAAAAATAATGTTGATAGAAATTTCAATTCTTTTGCACCTCTTATGAATGATGATGTCATATGTTATAAATGCAATAATTTTGGGCACAAGGCTAAATGGTGCAAAATGGTATTTCCTGAGTCAAGTAAAAAGAATACAACTTCAACAATTAGGAGAGAGAGAAAAGAGCATGAGAAAGTTAGATCAATGTTAGTACAAATAGCTCTTCATGTTCAAGATAAGGGAAAATAGTGGTTCCTTGATAGTGGTTGTTCTAGTCATATGATAGGAGACAAGAGTAAATTTCTTGTACTCAAAGAAATTGATGGAGGATCAGTAAAATTTGGTGACAATGGATCAACAAAAATCTATGGAAAAGGAACTTTGAGTTTAGATAATGGAAAAACAAATATGGAGAATGTATTGTATGTCAAGGGGTTGAGGCACAATCTACTAAGTGTAAGCCAACTTTGTGATCAGGGGCACATGGTTACATTTCATCCAAATAGGTGTGAGATCAGAAAGTCTAAAATTGGAAAGCTTATTGCAGATGCAAATAGAACTACAAACAACCTCTACATGCTAAGTGAGATTAAAGGAGAAAAGTGTTTTCTATCACAAGAAGATGAGAGTTGGTTGTGGCATAGAAGAATGGGTCATTTGAACTTTGACAACATAGTGAAAATAAGCAACAAGCAGGTTATCAGAGATTTACCCAAGCTAAAAAGGCCACAAAACATAATTTGTGCACAATGTCAGCATGGGAAGCAAACTAGAACAAGTTTCAAGTCAAAAGGATTTATGTCATCTGAGCCATTGAAACTAGTGCACACTGACCTATGTGGTCCTACAAGGACAAAGAGTCTACAAGGTGAAAGTTACTTTATATTATTTATAGATGATTATTCCAGAATGATTTGGGTAGCCTTCTTGAAAGAAAAGTTAGAAGCTCTTGAGAAGTTTAAAGCTTTTAAAGAATTAGTGGAAAATGAAATAGGTAGAAGGATTAAGGGTTTAAGATCAGATAGAGGAGGAGAATTTACCTCAAATGAATTCATAGACTTTTGTGAACAACATGGGATCAAAAGAGAATATTCAACAACAAGAACTCCTCAACAAAATGGGGTAGTTGAAAGGAAAAATAGGATTATTGAAAATATGGCTAGAGCCATGTTAAATGAGTCTAAGATTTTAGATGGTTTTTGGAAAGAGGTAGTACATACAATAATGTATATCATCAATAGAGCTCAAGTAAGAGTAAATCATCACAAAACTCCATATGAGCTCTGGAAAGGAAGACCAACCATAGTAAAATATTTCAAAATTTTTGGAAGCAAATGTTACATAAGATGAGAAGAGAAAAATTTGGGTAAGTTTGACTCAAGATGTGATGAAGGTATTTTTCTTGGCTATTCCACTAAGAGCAAAGCCTATAGATGCTATAACAAAAGGACACATACTATTATAGAAAGTATAAATGTAATAGTTGATGAGAAGATAGGGTCAAGAGAACCAGCTCAAGAAATTGTGTATCAGGAAGAAGAAAGTTGCCAAGAAGAGTTAGGTGAAGAATCAGAAGAAGAAGAAGAAACACAAAGACTTTTACCTAAGACTCCATCCAGGTATGTACAGAAAAATCATCCAAGAGATCTAATCATTGGGAATCCATATGAGAGACAGACAAGGAGGAAGATAATAGCAACAAATGAGCATGCTAATTTCTCTTTGTTATCTAAAATTGAGCCCAAATATTTCAATGAGGCAAGAGAGGATAAATTTTGGATCAAGGCAATGAATGAGGAACTAGATCAAATAGAGAAAAGTGAGACTTGGGAACTTGTCCCATGACCAAAAGGTAAGAATGTGATTGGCACTAAATGGGTATTCAGAAACAAGTTAAATGAAGATGGTCAGGTAGTCAGAAACAAAGCAAGATTAGTATGCAAAGGTTATGCACAGGTTGAGGGAATTGATTTTGATGAGACATTTGCTCCAGTTGCATGACTTGAAGCTATAAGAATATTCTTAGCCTTCTCAAGTTTCAAAAACTTCAAAGTATATCAGATGGATGTTAAATCAGCCTTTCTAAATGGTGTCCTGGAAGAAGAGGTTTACATTGAGCAACCTGAGGGATTCAGCCTAACCGATAAACCAGACTATGTATGCAGATTAAAGAAGGCACTTTATGGACTAAAACAAGCTCCTAGAGCTTGGTATTCAAGATTGGATAAGTACCTTCAAGAACAGGGTTTTAGGAAAGGAATAGTGGATAGTAACTTATACATCAAAAATGAAGGAAATGACTTACTAATTATGGTTGTTTATGTGGATGATATCATTTTTGGAGGTAACAATGATAAGATGTGTCAAAAATTTGCAAAGAGCATGCAGAATGAATTTGAGATGTCAATGCTTGGTGAGTTGTCCTTCTTTCTTGGACTTCAGATTTCACAATCAGAGAAAGGTGTATTTCTCTCACAAACCAAGTATATAAAAGAGATGCTAAAGAAATTCAAGTTAGAAGATTGCAAACTAGTAAGTACCCCCATGGTTATAGGATGCAAGTTAAGTAAAGATGATGAATCTCCTAAGATAAACAAAAAATTGATCTATGATTGGCAGCTTACTATATGTCACAGCTACAAGACCAGATATAATGCAGGCAGTGGGACTAGTGGCAAGGTTTCAAGCAGCACCAAAGGAAACACATGTAGTAGTAGTAAAAAGGATTCTCAGGTATTTAAAAGGGACTATGGATTTTGGGCTCTAGTACCCCAAAAGCGATAATTTCACTCTCATAGCATATACAGATGCAGATTGGGCTAGCAACATTGATGATAGAAAAAGCACAAGTGGAGGAGCATTCTTTCTTGGAGATTGTTTAGTCTCTTGGCTAAGCAAGAAATATGCATCAATATCCTTATCCATAATAGAGGTAGAGTATATTGTAGTAGTTGCTTGTTGTACACAGGTATTATGGATGAAGTAAACTTTAGAGGACTTCAAGATAGAGCATGATCACCCTATCCCCATATTGTGTGATAATACAAGTGCTATAAATATCTCAAAGAATCTGGTGATGCACTCCAGGACCAAGCACATTTCGATCAAATATCATTTTCTGAGAGAGCAGGTGATGGATAAGCAAGTCAGGTTGGAATATGTTACTACAAAGGAGCAGATTGTGGACATCTTCACTAAGCCACTTCCAAAAGAGACTTTTGAGTATCTTAGAGGAAAATTGGGAGTAGTTCTACTCCCACCCCAAAATTAATCACCTCAAGGAGAGGAGGTGGAGAGGGGGCTGAGCTAAGAGTCTTATATTTAGCCCCAAAGGAGTCCCTTTGCCATTGATGTCAAAGGGGGAGAGATTTGAGTTAGGGGGAGAGCATTCAATCAGGGGAGCAGTTTCTCAGGGGGAGTAAAATTGAAAAAGGTAAAAGGAATGCTTAAAGAAAAAAGGGTTGCCATCAATGACAAAGGGGGAGATTGTTGGAAATTTGAGCAAGTTTTGTTGTCATTGATGTCAAGAGGTTTGATGTCCAGTTTTGTTGTCATTGATGTCAAAAGGTTGATTTCTCCAAAAGGCAAGGAAGTTGTTAAAAGGAAAAGGGTATAATATTTATTTTAAATATTATATGCCTAAAGAGGCTAAAAAGGTTGAAGACCCAAGAAAAGAGAAGCAAGTTTAAAAATAAATAATAATATTATAATATTTGGGAAAAAGGAAGAGGTGAAAAATAACAAGGTCCAAGAAATCATTAAAAAAATATATCCCTAACAAGGCCCATTGAGCAAGTTATAAAGGTTGGCAAAGATTTTAATTTATTTAAATTAAAATATTTTAACCTAAGGTTAAAATTTTAATTTAAATAATTAATGGCGCCAAAGGTTCAAAGTTTCAATTCGAATTTAAATTCAAATTCAAAGAGGGTTGATGTGTTTTAATGCAAAGGAAAGAGTATTAATAGGAAATGATTTTCATTTCCAAAGTCTAAGAAATTCGAATGCCTATGTGATAATATTTTGTGCACTCTATTTCGAAGAGGAGAAGACGTTTGTGAGATTTTTGAATAGGAGGTAGAGTTTCATTTAAGTTTTATTGGAGTGTGAAGATAATACCATAGTGTTGGCTAGAGTAGATTGCAGTTGGAAGGTGGCTAAGGCACTTGTGAAGGGAAGGTCATGGTTTTGAATCCCATGTAATTCATTTTGTAAAGGAGGAAAGAGTTTTTGTTTTCGATGAAATTCATGAGAGGTAGATTTAATATGAAGATGTGGACATTTGGTTCATGTGTGGGCGTGTAGCCTAAGTGGTAGCTTAGCCTTGGGCTAAGGCATTATGGCGGCTTAGGTCACGGGTTCGAGTTTGGGCGTTGGTCATTGAGATGTGCACAATATTTTTGGTGATGTGGGCCAACATTAAGGTATGCACTTTTGATTTAAATTTTGCCAAAGGTTTTTTGAGAATGTAAAAGTTGTTTTAAGGCCATGTGATATTAAAAGGGCATGTGTTAAATGTTTAGGGAGTCATAAGGGTTGTTGAATAAATATTTTATTTTGTGTGTTTTGAATATTATTTAGAGTATTGGATATTATAAGGTGTTAACAAAGGAACTTTATTTTTAGTGAATATTATTTTGAGAGTATTGGAGATTATAAGGTGTAAACAAGGAACTTTATTTTTATGTGTTGAATATGTTTTTAAATGAGTAATAAGGTGTATTTGTGACTTGATATTTTATTGTATTTCTTGTATGGTGAAATAATTTTTGAGGTGAATATTTGTGTGGAGATTTTGAGATAGATTATTGCTATCTAACCTAGAATTGGCAAAAGGATTTGGTTGTAAGTAAAATAGGTTTTGAAGATATATCTCCATCAAAGCAAAAGGTATGGGCACATTATATTTTGTTTAGAGTGTTTGAAATGAATGTATGAAATATAAGGTGGAGTGAAAAGGATTGATGAGTATTGTTGGAAATGTGTGAGCAAGTTTAAGTGCATCTTGTTGATGAATGATTTGATTTGAGATAGAGATTGAAAGTTATTTGAGTTAGGGTTTGAGACCCACATTGTGATATTTGTTTGAAGAAGGGTGAAAAACTTGTTTAGGGTTTATGAGAAAGTTATGTTTCATTGGTTGAATAATTGAATGAAACTTTTGAATGTTGGTTTGAGTATGTTTATGATTGAGCAAGTTCTTGAGAGGACTTGTAAGCAATTTGAGCAAGTCTTGGTGAAGACTTGAGATAAATTGAGAGCAGATTTGATTGATTGATTTGTGTTAAGCTTGGGATAGTTTTTGTGTAGATATAGGAAGTTTGATCAAGCTTTGTGTTAAAGCTTGAGGTAGATTTGAGGATAGAGTTTGGTGCAGATTTGAGGGTAGATTTGTGCCAGACTAGAGATAGATTTGTGAGAAGATTTGTGCTAGATCGAGGATAGTGTTTAGTGCAGATTTGAGATAGAGATTGAGCAGAGTTGAGAGTAAGCTTTGGAGGTGATAGAGTAGAGGACAATAGTCTCTAGTGGATAGAGATCCATTAGCCAAGGAAGTGAGGATAGAGGTCTTCTGTGGAGAGAGATCCACAAGCCAGTGCAGTGGGGGCAGAAGTCTTCTAGAAGAGCACCAACTAGAGCAGAGGAGAAAGAGTTCTCCTGTGGATAGAGTTCCATGAATCAGAGCAAGGGGATTGGTGTCTCCTTTGGACAAAGGTCCATAAACATTGTAATAGGGAATTGATTCCCAAAAGAATTTATTGAGAAAATTTATAAGGAATATTTTCTCCGTGGAGTAGCCCACATTGGGTGAACCACGTTAAATCATGTCTCTCATGTGTGTGATGTTTTGTGGAATGCTTACTGCTTTAATATTGCTGATGTTATCATATGGATTGAAAAGTAAAAAGTTTTATCTTATACTGTTCACCCCCTCTCAGTATAAGCTCATGTTCTTCACTTTCCTATATTCTTTGCTCAATATTTTTTATAGAATCCTTTGAATAATCTCCTTCATTTTCTTTTGGGAATTTGGAAGAAGAGGAATAACAAGGCTTTTGAAATAGGAAAAAAGTGGCTTTTGTGGTTGCTTTTCGTATCTTCACTGCTATTGTGGAGAACTCTAAGGCCTTTTCCTTTCCTAAGGTAGCTAAAAGTAGACTCGAGGAAGCCATTGTTGTTTGTTATCATTTGAAGTATTTACTCTATGTGAATTTATTGAGATCTTTAAGAGTGGCAGTTAATTTAGAACCCCTCCAAATGGGTTGATCAAATTGAATGTGGGTGGTGCTACAAAAGGGAAATTGGGGTTTGCTAATGGGATCAAATTTTTTAGGGATTCTAGAAGGATGATTGTGCAAGCCTTTGCTAAACCTCTATCCATCCAATCCAACCATTTCATTGAGGCTCGGGCCTTTTTCATAGGGGCTAATTTAATCAAATAAGGGCATTATAGAAACATTATTATGGAAGGGGACACCCTAAACCTTATAAATATTCTTAAAGGAAGATAAGAAGTTGGTTGGAGCATTGAAGATATGGTTGTGGAGATGAAAAATATCTTTTAATCTTGTCACAACCTTTAGTTGAAGCATGTTTATTGGGAGGGGAATAGAGCTATATATTTGTTGGAAAATATGGGGGTGGAGGCTTAGGATATTATTATATGGGAATATTATTTCCCACTTTAACTTATTGAATTTGTGGATAAGGAGAAGCCAAAGTGACCCAATGATGTTCAATTTCCAGTTGAAGAAGTTAAATCTTGGTAATCAAATCTTAGGGGAGATTGTCATGGGTGGCCCCGTCTATATGCAACAGACTAGTATGTATGTATATTCAACTACTGTCTGGTTAATCTTGTTATTGGCGATGTAGTTTCTATGTTTTTTTATTAGGTGCTTTAGGTTGGTTCTTTATGATTGTTGATAGTTCATATGGACATGGCACCCTATTTTCTTTATCTTTTATGATCTACTTATAAGGAAGTTTATGTAAAAGGGATGAGGCCCTTTCAATCCCCTTCGTAACCTATTAATAATATATAAAAAATATCTATTATAGAATCTATATATTTCTTCTTTTCTCATAGCTTTGTTGTTCTATGGAAGATTTGATTCTCTTTAGAAAACTTAGAAGCCAAAATTCTTCTCTATCATATGTAGATACCATCTTCAATGTCTTAGGTCATACTTAAGAACACCACAATCAACACACAATTAGAGAAAAATATATATAAATTAAAACTTAAAAAGCTTCAGCATTCTTTTGTAAGGAACCCACCCAGATGACTGCCTTCTAACTATTAAAATTTGTGGTCGAAGACAAGAATCACAATAGTAGGAAGGTAAATATAAGATAAGGATAATTAACCTTCCATAGGCTAGCAAAGTGACAACTTTAATACACCTCAAAGTTAAAAGCGCAGCTTGGGTTTTACCGAGGACCATGTCGAATAATATTTGACATGAGACGAGGTAAAACATCATGCAATTGTTTCCCAAAGGGAGCACGAAACTAAGTCGTCGACTCCAACAAAGCACAATGCTTAATTAATGCATAGTTCATAGTTTCAAGGTAAAAACCCTCACAAACTTGGTTGGAACACAACATATACAAACAGAGAAGAGCAACAAAATCAGCCCATAAATTTTAAACTTTCTTAGGACAATTTTCTTTGAAAAAATAAAATGTTACTAAGCTAAACATGACTGAATTCAAGGATTTCAATAACATGAAATATCTCATAGACAACAAACATAATTTACTCTATCTTTCACAGATTTTAAAAAGAAATAATCTGACTTGAGATCTTCTGTTTGGGAGTTCAATAAATTTTTGCTTTTTAGTCCAATCCTTCAAATTGTGCAATATCAGAATGCAAGATGCAAGATAAACTAAACTTTATTTGCTTTCAATTTATAGAACAAAGAGAAGATTTAAATCAAACATGTGGAACTACATGGAGATATCCACTTCAAGCCATCCGCCAGGTGGTAATTCCATTCCAAACTTTAAAAAATGCAAGGTATTAAAACAATATGCACGCTAATATGAAAATATTACTTTTATTTATTTTAATATTATTTTTTATTTATTTTAATTTTATTTATTTATTTATTTTATTTATTAAATTTTATATTATTTTATGAATAATTATAAAATTCAAAATCAAGCATTAAATAATTATTTAAATCACCAAAATGATTTATACCTCCAATTTTTCTTCCCTATTGGCAATATGATGTTTCCATCTACTAGAAGAGAAGAGCTCTCATGTCTTGGCACTTTCCTTGCCATCGAAGGTTTAGATATAAAATATTAATATCAAACAAGCATACTTACAAACAAGACACACATGCATAATGCAAGTCATACATTCAAAATGCACCTATTTGAATGCAATTATATGAACTTCCATGTACTCATGGTTCACTTAGTGATCATATCGTTGTTAGGGTTTTTTTCATCCTTGCCAATGCAAATACCCTACCGCAATGATATTTCACACTACCATCATTTCTCACTTTACCTCTTATGGTCGACCTTTATCTCCCGTTGAAGAAGTGTACCTAGTCCTGCAATCATAAAAGTCATCAACCGTACCACATTCTAGAAGCAAAAAGCAAAATATAGCTCATCAATCCATTTTTACAAAAATTAAATAATAGTCATGCTAGGAGTATTTTTACACCTAAAACTTTTGCCTAGATTTCATAATTATAGCCTCAATATTCCAACCAAGGATTGAATCACCTTTAACCAAGTTTATAATATTAAGCGAGTCTCCTCAATCTAAACTTTTTTGTACCCCATCTTCTCCACAAGCAGGAGATCATGGTAAAGGACTTTGGCCTCCGCAACATGGTTTTTAGGAACCCATTCTAATGTTATTTTGTAATTCTCATTGGCTTATGTAATGACTCACTTCCAACGTGGGTGATTCTATTATAATGTTTTTTTGTAATACTTTGTAATATAAGTGGTAAGTAAGGCACCTAGTCAAGTGGTGTCATACCATGTAACCGTTATCATGATTGTAACTGATGTTTGATAGAAAATTCTAGCTCGAGTGGCATTATGCATGTAAACCAACTCTTGAGACTTTAGGTATGGTTGCATGCAACTTTCTCTTTAAAAGACATGAAGCCATGTACAAATGTATCTTTTTGCAAGTTGATGAAATACTGAAGGAGGTTGCCTCCTTGAAGAGGCCTGCAATCCTGAGTTATTTGTGAGATTATTTCAATTTTACAATTACTTTTTACATAGTGTTATTATGTTATTTGATGTATTTTAGTTATTTTTTAGTATTTTGTGAGTGAGCTTTATTTTAACAATAGGTTTTTAACAAGTGGTATCAGCGTGCTTTCCAAGTCCAAGTTCTGCTGCGACTACGACAATTTTTTCTCAGCCATGTCCGCCTATTAGGTATAATTTTCCATGTTTTTTATTATGTTTTCCTTTATTTAAAAACCAAAAAAATTGCAAAAACAAAAAAAAAATAGTTTTTTTTTAGTAGTTGAGTAGGCTAGAAACCCTGTGTCGAGGGTTTTAAAATATCACGAAGGAGTTGTTGTTATTGGCTAATATAGATAGCCCATAAATCATCTAGTGAAGTGAGGGGTGATCAGACTCCAATACCCAGGCCTCAGAAAACACTCATGCACGAAATCGAGCTTCCACGCATCTTCGGGTGTATCAAGAGACCATTCTAGGGGTAAAAAAAATTATCTAGTAGGAAGCTTTTTAGCCTTGTATTATCCATAGTCCACGAGACATAGCATCCCAAATTATTATCCTCCCGTACTGTTAGAAAGGTAGATAGTGTGCTCAAGGGTATGTGTGGAATCCTCCTTGGGTAATGGCCTGAAATATTGCTCTGAGAACTATTGTTCGTCACTTTGGTACAACAGAGGGCCTATGGATGTTACATACTCCTATGCCTAGCATACCTTAGTTTTGTTAAAAAATTCAACCTGCAAAAACAACATCTTCCTATTTTTTCAAATCTACATTCACAATCCCAAAAAGTGTGCATACAAAGAAGGATGTCCCTATCATTGAAGAACAAACTTGCATGCACAAAATAGTCGAGATAGAGTCTATGAGTGTCTAGAACAATCTAAAATATTCTAGTACCATCTGATTCAATGGCAATAATAATCAGGTCAATGACAGTAATGGTCGGGTCAGTAACAGTAACAGTCAGGTTGATAGTGACAGTATTAGTCATCTATAATAGTCAAAAAATATAAGTGGTCAAGGTCAGAAATATGATCGTCGATGTCAGTAACTGCATTATATAGAGGATCCCAGGGTTAGAGATGTGAAGTATCAGTAACTACAGTATAGGTGATAGGGATAGTGAGAAGGTGGTTAGTCGATAGAACGCACAGGTTAGAGGTAGTTGATCCAGAACCCAACTTTTGAACCGTATCTCCAAATCAAAAATTGACCACGCCAGTAGACTCATCAAAACAAAGGGTAAAAAATTTTGGGGTGTCCAAAATCAGTGTTTTTGGGATATAGCTCATTGTGACCATATTTTCGCACTAATCATTTTGATATATAACACCCAAGCACTTTTTCGAACTCCTTACTAAAAATAATAACTTCTAAAACCACACTTCTATTTTTAGTAATTCAATAAAATAGGTTCAAGACTATCCAAAATGGCTGGTGGAACTCATGGACATCAAAAAGAGATAGATCAAGTCACCTTATTTCTGGAAACCCTCCAAAGCACCGTTGATAGCATGCAAATCTAAAATCAAAACGTGATGATAAAGCTTCAAATTTTAGAGATGATTACGCTACCTCCAAGACCTAAATAGAAGAATAAATTTTAGATGTTGAGTCCAAATTGCAAGGTGGTCCAAGAAAGTTTGAGTATCGTACTGAACACTCACATTTTTATAGAGGTAAAGGAAGGGCAACATATGACTCTCACCCTCGTTATGATTGTGATCCTACCTTTAATATGCCTAAATTAGACTTTTCTAAGTTTAATGGGAATGATGTGGATGGGTGGTTATGTTGTGTAGCTCAATTTTTAAACTCCATGATGTCCCCATATTTTACCAAGTTCAAATGGCTTCCTTCAACTTGGAATATGAAGCTTTACAATGGTACCAATGGTTGTAGAACACTACCCTTGATCCTTCTTGGGAAAACTTTGAGTCTCAATTACTCACTCGCTTTGGCCCTAGTGAGTATGATGATTTTACAGGACAATTGACAAAGTTGAAATAAACTTCGATAGTTCAAGATTACCAAATACAATTTGAGAAATTGGCCAAAAAAACTAAGGGACTAAATGAATGGTTCTTTATGAGTTGTTTTGTTAGTGGTTTAAGGGAAGATCTCCAAACTGAGGTCACGGTGTTTAAACCACAATCTATGATGTAGGCTATCAAGTTGGCTTGTTTAGCCGAATCCACATTTTTAGCTTAGAGGCGGATATCTAAATTTCTATAGGCTAGACCCTCTTCTTCTCCTAGATTCCAAAATTAGAATGAACAAAAAACTACTACACCCACTACTGCACTCAAACGTCTAACCACCACCAAAATGGATGCACGACACATCCAAGGGTTGTGCTATAATTGTGATGAAAAGTTTTCTCGTGGGCATAGGTGCACCCAAAATAAGTTGTTCCTTATAGATGTTGATAAGCCTAACACCAATGACCATAGTGATTATGACACATAATCAGTAGAGGAACCACCCAAACTGGAGGAAGAAAACCAAGACAAACTATAGGCTAAAATTTTAGTTCATGCTCTTGCTAGTATTACTATTCCCCAAACCTTAAAAGTTGTGGGTTATTTCAAAGACCTACGTCTTACCATCCTGATTGATTCTAGCAGTACACACAACTTTATTTATCCCTGCATTTCCAAGAAAGTAAATTATTATGTACACACATATAATTCCTTTGAGGTTATGGTATCCAATGGCGGGACCTTACCTTGCAAAGGTAAATGTCTTAATGTTAACGTCCATATTGGGGACTATGATCTCAAAAAATATATGTTTGCACTTAGGGGGATGTGATATTGTGTTGGGATCTCAATGGTTGGTCACATTGGGAACCATCTCATGGAAATTTATTGAGCTTTAGATGCAATTTTCACAGAATGGACAGTCCCACACTCTCCATGGCTCAAAAGCAGGGTCTTCACATATTATCAATTCAAGCCAGATGGATAAGTGAAGAACATAAGCTTATATTGAGAGGGGGTGAACAGTATAAGATAAAATATTTTACTTAGCATCAATAATATCAAATCAGTAATCATTGTACACATCATCACACACATGAGAGACATGATTTAACATGGTTCACCCAAAGTGGGCTACTCCACGAAGAAAACATTCCTTATAAATTTTCTCAATAAATCTTTGGAAATCAATTTCCTATTATAATGTTTATGGACCTCTGTCCAAAGGAGACACCAATCCCTTATGGTCTGATTTGTGGATCTCTCTCCACAGGAGAACTTTTTCCCATTTTCTGTGGTTCGTGGAACTTAATCTAGGAGACCTCTATCTCATCAGCTGGTTTGTGGATCTCTTTCCACAGAATAACTCTATCTTCCCAGCTCGTTCATGGATCACACTCCATAGGAGACCTTTGTCCCCACTACTTTGGCTTATGGATCTCTTGCCACAGGAGAACTCTATCCCCTTTGCTCTGCTCAAAACTTATCAATAATACTCACAAGTCTATCTCTAATCTGCTCATAATTTTGTCTTGAATTTTCTCACAAACTATCTCAAAACCTGCTCATAATCTGCTCATAATTCTGCCTTAAACTTGTTCAAAATATATCTCAAAAACCTGTTTAGAGTCTGCCTCTAACCTGCTCATAAGTCTACCTCAAACCTGCTCAAAATTTGTTTTCAATCCTAGTACAAGTAGTTCACAATTTCTAGTACAAATGTCTCAATTTCTTTTAATCATGCAAGCCCAATATTAAATTCAAATTCTATCTCCAATCATTTACCCATGAAACACAAGTTCTAACTCAAATATTTCCAACAATGCTTATCAAACAATCCTTTTCACTCCACCTTATGTTTCAGAAATATTCATTCAACCAAACACCTTAAATAAGGGATGATATGCCCATACCTTTTTGCTTGCTCTTATGGAGATATATCTTCAAAAATCTGTCTCACACAATATCTTTTGCAACTATAAAATGGTTAGCACAACACTTCTTTATGAGTTAGCAATCCTTCAATATGTGTGCCCGATTAAATTCCAAACCACTCTCTTGGTTTCTCAAACTATAACATCAACTCATATAATCAAACCCTTCAAAAAGAACAAGAATCCAAACAATTAAAATACCTCATACACCTTTTAACTCCCTCTTAACTTCTAAACACATTCATAACAATTTTAACAAGGATTCTTATTACTCCAATAGTTCACTTTCAAAATGATTCATTATAATTTCCTTCAAAAATAAATGCATGAAATAATAATAAAAAATAATTCCCTTATATCTCCCAAGGCCAACAACGCTCACAATAATCAATTAAACCACATGCGCCTACCCTCAACCTTAGCAATTGCCAAAATCAATTTACGCTTACCAAAAATGCTACCGCGAAGATTCGAACACGATGCATGCCGCCTGCCAGCGCACCAGCTTCTATTGGGCCGCTACTAGGCCAACCGCCCACACAAGGACATAATACCACGATGCACTCTTTAACCACTGATCACCCTTCTCGCCAGCAAAAACAAAAAATATTACCGCCAGGTTTTGAACGTAGGATCTGCCATCCATCAATGCCTTAACGTGCTATGGGCTATCGCTAGGCCAACCATCCACACAAGGACCAAATACCACGATGCACTCTTTAACCACTGCTCACCCTTATCTCTAGCAAAATAAAAAACCTACTGTCGTCAAGAATTGAATGCAGGATCTCCCATTCGCTAGTGTATTAACGCTGCCAAGCCTGTCGCTAGGCCAACCACGTGGTTGGTGATAGGGGCATACAACCTTGTCTTTGTCTACATTTATCTTTTTGCTTTCCAAACTAAAGACTTGAGTCCACCTTGCGCATGAAATTTGCATCAAATATTAATATTAATCACTCGCATCATGCATCGAAAAAACTTATGTTTTGGTCTTCAAAATTTATTATATAAATACCAATTTTTCTCCATGCTCGGACATCAAAAAAGTTTAATAATTTAAACTTAATTCTTAGCGTCAAACCCACTTAGGGTTATAAAACATTATAATATAAATATTATAATTATTTTATAATTAACCTTAGGCTTTCTCTTAACAACTTTAATATTATAATAATAAATATTATAATATTATTTCCTTTGGGCCTAGGTATTTCCCTCCTTAACCTTAGGCTTTATCTTAACAACTTTAATATTATAATAATAATAAATATTATAATATTTTTCCTTTGGGCCTAGGTATTTCCTTCCTTCGGGATATTTAGACAACTTTTGTCCAACCATGTGGAGCTTTATATCAAATCTCTTGGGCTTAAAATATAAATATTTTAACCCTCTTTTTATCAATATCCTTGTACTGAGATGAACTAACTTTTGACATCAATGACAACATAATTACTCAAAATTTTCAACAATCTCCCCCTTTGTCATTGATGGCAACCCTTTTCTAAAACTTCCTTTTTCAAACCATTTGACTCTAAATCTTGTCCCCCTGACTGAATGCTCTCCCCCTTTGACATAAACGGCAAAGGGACTCCTTTGGGGCTAAATATAATACTCTTAGCTCAGCCCCCTCCCCACATCCTCTCCTTGAGGTGATTAATTTTGGGGTGAGAGTAAAACTACTCCTAATTTTCTTCTAAGATACTCAAAAGTTTCCTTTGGAAGTGGCTTAGTGAAGATGTTCATGATATGTTCCTTTGTAGTAACATATTCCAATTTGACTTGCTTATCCGTTACCTGTTCTCTTAGAAAATGGTATTTGATCGGAATGTGCTTGGTCCTAGAGTGCATAACTAGATTCTTTGAGATGTTTATAGCACTTGTATTATCACATAGTATGGAGATAGGATGATCATGCTTTATCTTGAAGTCCTTTAAAATTTGCTTCATCCATAATACATGTGTACAACAAGCAACCGCTGCAATGTACTTTGATTCTATTGTGGATAAATATATTGATGCTTATTTCTTGCTTAGCCAAGAGACTAAACAATATCCAAGAAAGAATGCTTCTCCACTTGTGCTTTTTCTATCATCAATACTGCCTACCCAAGATACATCTGTATATGCTATGAGAGTAAAATTATCACTTTTGGGATACCAGAGTCCAAAATCCATAGTCCCTTTTAAATACCTGAGAATCCTCTTTATTGCCATTACATGTGTTTCCTTTGGTGCTTCTTGAAATATTGCCACCAATCCCACTGCCTGCATTATATAGTCTTGTAGTCGTGACATATAACAAGCTGCAAATCATATATCTATACATTGTCTGATTTGCCTTAGGAGATTCATCATATTTACTCAATTTGCATCCTGTAATCATAGGGGTAATTATTGGTTTACAATCTTCTAACTTGAATTTCTTTAGCATCTCTTTTATATACTTGGTTTGTGAGAGAAATACACCCTTCTTTGATTTTGAAATCTGTAGTCCAAGAAAGAAGGACAACTCACCAAGCATTGACATTTCAAATTCATTCTTCATGCTCTTTGTAAATTTTTGACACATCTTATCATTGTTGCCTCCAAAAATGATATCATCCACATAAACAACCACAATGTTAGAATATTAATGTGCATTATACCTTCTATTTTGAAAGTTGTCATGTTCCTTGACATTTATCATGATTTCATATAGGCCTCCTACCTATATATTGTAACACATTTTGTATCAATATATCTCATTTGTTCAAATTCTAACATTTGGTATCAGAGCAGGCTTTCTTTGCCCTATAGGTTTGAGGGGGGATTTCCCTCATGGAAATCCCCCCCATTTTTTTCCCTCATTTTTTCCTCCTCTATTTTTTTCTTCAAGCCGAGGGAGTATGCTCTCCATTTTTTAATGGATCAGAAACCAAACAGCTTGAGAAAACTCATGGTTGCCCCTGAAGCTTCATTGCTTGGAGCCATGAGATGTTGAGGAGTAGAGTGAATTTTTTTAACATTTTTTTTTGTAGGTGTTGTATGGAGTCTTTTCCACCATGGATTTTGTTTTTCATCCAATGGAGCACCAGTGGACATGTTGTTTTTACCTGCATTTTACCATGAAAGGCTCTGAAGCAGCTGCATTTTGGGTCAAAATAAATCAATGGTTGCAGTGGTGGTTTTCGCAACAGTTGAGGATTCATTGGTAATACGCCTTCTCTACACATTTCAACTCTTGTGGCCAGATTTACGGCCCTGTGAGGATTCTACGTAGGCCCTCAGTTATGATGGCAAGCTCGATCTCTTGATAGCTTGAAGTTAATCGAGATCTGATTGTCTACGTAGTCAAGCAGACAATCTAGGACGAACATAATATGAAATTTCTAAGTGCGCATGAGCTTGGGATTATCAGTTCCATCCATGAATAGATTCATGGCTAATGGTGTTGTTGTGTAGACCTTTGAAGCCTAGTCAAGAATAGTCAAGTTTTTTTTCTATCCCAAGTAGTGACCTAGTGGAGTTGGAGTAGCTACAGGTGCATGATGTGTTTCGCGAATCACCAAAGAATTTTTTCTCTATGTCGAATCCTACCACTGCCACCCCCTACATTGACTTTGTGATGCTGCCATGCTTCTATCAAATTAGCCGCGACACCTTGTGGAGGAGTAGGAAAAACGCATGGTCCATGAGCACCGTTTTTGCCTATGAATGGTCCAACATGAACACAACGGATATTTCATGCAGTTGACCATGGCCCCAGGTCGGAGCGGGACTCCCCCTTCATGATTTTTTATCTTATGCAGGGGAAGCTATAGTGAGCTCTCGGAGATGATAAAAGGTATCGTATTCGCTTAATCTGTGATCAAGAGATCATTCACACATGGTAAGCCGAGTAAGTTGTAATGTAGCCATTTGGAAGTTGAAGTCTTTGTGTGGCCCTTCTTCATGGATGTCAAGGAGATGATGTTAGCACAATGGTCATTTAAACTGGATAAATAACTCTCATACCACAAATAATTGGGAAATATCGGCATGGAGTAATGGTGGTGATGTGCAATGATGTTCTTTCGGGGCAGAGCTCCCTCAAGCTGAAGTGGTACCTTTTGTTGCTTTTGGACTTCGTGATTTGTACCCTGAACTCTCTGTTGTCACAAAAAGTTGTTAGTGCAACATCTGCCTCATCATCGATGCAAAACCGTGCGAGGTATCATTTTTGCAGAGAGAAAGATGCACGAAAGCTAATGATCAGTAGTTCGTCAAACCATTCCAATTTACTTTTATTTTTTACTGTTCGTCATGCTAGCGCAGAAGGCAAAGTATGGTGGGATCGCGGAGAACGAATATTTTTTTTTTTGTGGCGCTATTTCATTTTGATGGAGCTGAGGTGCTATCTTTGTCGCCAACACCAAAACTTTGGTTGGTGTTGAATTCCATGGTGAGTTTGTGATGCATGAGGCATCCAGTTGTGTTCTATCTCAAGATAAAAATACCATAGTGGGGTTTTTTTTTTCACACGCTCTAGGAGGTGGTTGTGCGCTCTGTCAATGTGGTTGTCACGACTCGAAATGTCCTCCCACTCCGATTGCATTTCAAGATATTTCCTGGTTGGAGGGTGCACGCAGGTCCCCAGGCGTTAACTCTCATGACAAATATCTTTGGGAATTATGTTATCCAGAAGTTCTTTGAGCATGGCACTGAAAACCAAAGGAAATATCTAGCCTTGCAACTGCTATTGGCTATGTAATTTTTTGTTACGTTTTTCTTAATTCGTTGGTCGCAATATTTTTGAGACCCGGTCAAAGAAGAATGATGTTCGATTTGGTGCTATTGACAGACAAATATCATCATAGAAGACAGATTTCACTAGCATCATTAATATTCTTCTCAATGGGTTGTTCCAGCTTTGTTCACTTGCGTCATTTCTACCTTAATTTAATACTATCGTAGATCGCAGGTTTGGATCAATGATAATAGCAGCACCGACGAGATTTGAGGCCTGTAGAATGGTAAAACAAATTGTGTTGATGCTTTAGAGTGAACTTCTAGTGTTAAAAAATCCGTCATTATACAGAAATAGTTTATTATTTTAATTTGTGTAGGCCTATCACGAGGCGCTATAGACCTGGAATATGCACCAGCTGCTACTCTAGTGTTGATGATTTTACGATATTTTTCAGTGAGTGTCAATGCTCAGGACTAGTCACCCAAAGTTGTCCCGCCTATGTATGGCACCGCAAACTTTACCCGCCTCTTGTGAAATTGTAGCATGATTTTCACAGTTACAATCTGTTGCTTTGCTACAATGGCATGTCTTCTTCTATTGAAAATAATTTAAAAGCTGGTCATTTGTAGTGTTTCTCCTAACTTTATGGTTCGGTGGGAAGATACAATGAGGATCGAACCTGAGACCGCAAGATTAAGCAGTGTGAGGATTAGGTGAAAGTGACTATTTTTTTCAAAATGTTTTTGTTTTGTTTATGTTGACGTGGAGATGGATATTTCTGTTTTGTATTTAAATAAGTGAAGTGGGAGATGAAGATGTTGCGTCGACCCTTATGGAGATGTTTGTGGACTGTAAGTAGGCTTTAGTAGTCTGGAAAATGTAATTGGTACTTTGTTTTGCTTGCGCCCCCCAAATTTGGGAATCATACATGCTCGTGACGGCAGGGTGTTCATGTGACGTTGTTCAATCGCAAGTGGCTAAGAATTTGAGCGATTCATCGTCATGAGGGAACATTTCCTCATAGTGGGAATTTTTTTTCTAGTATCAATGTGGTTGATTGTGGCCAACCAAGAACGGGTGGTTCCAAGCCACAACATATAAATCACTCCACTACATTAAGTTTTATTTTTAAGTGGAGAATTTTTATTTTTAAAAAATGACGGTGGGAATATTTATTTTAAAAGAGGAGGCATTTTATTTTTGAAGTGACGTTCTATTTCAAAAGGGGCATTATATTAATATGCATGGGGCACTAAAATGTTTTTTCCCACATGGTGTGGAGGGGCCTCACATGGCCATTGTATTATTCTGATGGATATTCCAGAATATTTTTGTGTGAGGATGCTTTCTTTATTTTTCTACCTAGAGAGGCATGTTGTTTTTCTACAAGATGAAGGCCCCATTGATAGTGAAACATAGGGGTATTTATAGTCATCAAAAAGGTTTTTCCGAGACGGACACATTGGTGGTGTACAAATTTCATTTTGAGGTAGTCCTATATGTATTTTTAGCCTCAAATATTGTTGTATCATGGAGTGTACTCTCGACTGTACCCGACACTCCCAAAGCAAATTGTATGTGATCCTAGTATCCAGTTACCTTCTCTATACAACCTGGAGGATGTAGTGGCTGGTTACCCATGCATTCCAGTGGGATGATATGGTCACTATAAGGACACCTACTCTAGGGACTACAGACATAGACACCCTAGACTCTATCTGAGGACTTTTTTGGAACAACTTCTAAATACTACAAACGAAGACACTTCAAAATATTATATTCTCTTCTATCTTCTTCTCCTCCACATTTGGATTCTATGGATTATTTTTTATTGTATTTCATGGCTTGTATATTTTTTGTATTAAGGTGCATTTTCGGTAGAGACCGACACCTTCTAGATTGAGTTCACCATGAGGGGGGATGATATTCATGGTGAATATAGTCATTGACCTACGAGAGGCAACATACCTAGAGGATGACCTGTAGAGGAAATACACCCATGGAAGTGGTTGACCCTGAGGCACTTATACGGATGACCCAGAGGTAATAGATCCAAGGAAGTGGCTGACCCTGAGGCAACAGACCGAGATGTATACACTGTTGATCTAGCATTATTCATAGTTGGAGATCCAAGCGCAAAGAGCACGAGCCTAGAACAAATCATGTAATAAAGGAGGATGATAGGGTTCTTTTAGAGAAGTCAAAATTAAGGGGGAATGTTATCTAATGTTGACTTATTTTTTTCTTTAGTTAGGATAGTGCACATTAAGGGGGAATGTTAGAATATTAATGTGCACTATGCCTTCTATTTTGACACTTGTCATGTTCCTTGACATTTGTCATGATTTCATATAGGCCTCCTACCTATATATTGTAACACATTTGTATCAATATATCTCATCTGTTCAAATCCTAACACACAATCAGTAAGTCATTTCCTTATATTTGATATATAAGTTATTGTCCACTATTCCTTTCCTAAAACCCTGTTCTTGAAGATATTTATCCAACCTTGAGTACCAAGCTCTAGGAGCTTGTTTTAGTCCATAAAGTGCTTTATTTAATCTGCATACATAATATGGCTTATCAGTTAGGTTGAATCCCTCAGGTTGCTCAATGTAAACCTCTTCTTCCAAGATACCATTGAGAAAGGCTTATTTAACATCCATTTGATATACTTTGAAATTTTTAAAACTTGAGAAAGCTAAAAACATCCTTATGGCCTCAAGTCGTGCAACAGGAGCAAATGTTTCATCAAAATCAATCCCTTCAACTTGTGCATAACCTTTGCATACTAATATTGCTTTATTTTTTACTACCTAACCATCTTCATTTAACTTGTTTCTGAAAACCCATTAGTGCCAATTACATTCTTATATTTTTGCCATGGGACAAGTTCCCAAGTCTCACTTTTTTCTATTTGATCCAATTCCTCATCCATTGCCTTGACCCAAAACTTATCTTCTATTGCCTCATTGAAATTCTTGGGCTCAATTTTAGATAAAAAAGAAAAATTTGCATGTGCACTTGCTCCTATTATCTTCCTCCTTGTCTGTCTCTCATTTGGATTTCCAATTATTAGATCTCTTGGATGATTTTTCTACACATACCTGGATGGAGTCTTAGGTAGTGTTCTTTATGTTTCTTCTTCCTATGATTCTTCACCTAATTCTTCTTGACAGCTTTCTTCTTCAATTTCTTAAGCTAATTCTTTTGACCTTGTCTGTTCATCAACTATCACATTTATACTTTTCACAATTGTATGTTTTCTCTTATTATAGCACCTATAGGCTTTGCTTTTAGTGGAATAGCCAAGGAAAATACCCTCATCACATCTTGAATCAAACTTACCCAAATTTTTCTCTTCACGTTGTATGTAGCATTTGCTTCCAAAAATTTTGAAATATTTTATAGTAGTCGGTCTCCCCTTCGATAGCTCATATGGGATTTTGTGATGATTTACTCTTACTTGAGCTCTATTGATAATATATGATGTTGTATGTTGCATCTCTCCAAAAACCATTTGAAATATTAGACTTATTCAACATAGCTTTGGCCATATTTTCAATAGTCCTATTCTTCCTTTCAACCACTCCATTTTTTTGAGGAGTTCTTGTTACTAAGTATTCTATTTTGATCCCATGTTGTTCACAAAAATTTACGAATTCATTTGAAGTAAATTAACCTCCTCTATCTGATCTTAAACACTTAATCCTTCTACTTGTTTAATTTTCTACTAGTTCTTTGAATGCCTTGAACTTCTCAAAGCTTCTGATTTTTTTTTTAAGAAGGCTACCCAAGTCATTCTGGAGAAGTCATCTATAAATAACATGAAGTAACTTTCACCTAGCAGACTCTTTATCCTTGTAGGGCCACATAGGTCAGTGTGAACTAGTTTGAATGGTTCAGATGACGTAAATTATTTTGACTTGAAACTTGTTCTTGTTTTCTTTCCATGTTGACATTGTGCACAAATCGTGTTTTATGGCCTTTTTATCTTGGGTAAATATCTGACTGTTTGCTTGTTGCTTATTTTCACTATGTTATCAAATTTCAGATGACCCATTCTTCTATGCCATAACCAAATCTCATCCTCTTGTGATAAGAAACACTTTTCTCCCTTAATCTCACTTAGCATGTAGAGATTGTTGGTAGTTCTATTTGCATTTGCAATGAGCTTTCCAGTTTTAGATTTTCTAATCTCACATTTATTTGGATGAAAAGTTATCGTGTGCCCTTGATCACAAAGTTGACTTACACTTTAGTAGATTGTGCCTTAATACCTTGACATACAATACATTCTCTGTCTTTGTTTATCCATTATCTAAACTCAAGGTTCCTTTCCCACATATTTTTGTTGAACCATTATCATCGAATTTTACTGATCCTCCATTGATTTCTTTAAGTTCAAGAAATTTATCCTTGTCCCCTGTCATATGACTTGAACAACCACTATCAATAAACCATTGTTTTCTCTTATCTTGTACATGAAGGGTTGTTTGAACCAACATTGAGTTCACTTTCTATTGCTCTTTTCTCTCTCTCCTAATTGTTGAAGTTGTATTTTTTTTTCTTAATTCAAGAAATACTATTTTACACCATTTGGCCTTATGTCTAAAGTTATTGTATTTGTAACATATGATATTATCATTCATGAGAGGTGCAAAAGAATTAAAATTTCTATCAACATTATTTTTCACATAACCAATGCAATGTACAACTTTATGACCATATTTGTTACATGAAAAATAATAGCCATGGAAGATATTTTGTAACATGTTGGAGTGCTTTGAATAATCTGGTCGCGTACTTCTTTTGTTGTTCCCGTACTTGAATTTTATCCATGGATATTCCTTGTCTTCTTTCTTCCTGATATTTTTGCCTTCCACTGCATTAGCATAAGTCATGAGTTCTTCTTTGTTTGATGTCTTTGTTCCTTGGGAGCTTGACTCCCCTACCTTTATGTCTTGTTGTGTTTTACCCTTAGTATTTTCAACTTCCTTTCTTAGAGAAACAATTTTCCATTCTAATATTTCACATTCTAATTCTCTTGCCTTTAACTGTTATGCCATATCCTATTCAATTTTATTTCCCTCTTCAACTTTTACCTTGAGCTCTGTGAGGTTTTGTAGAAGTTCCACCTTTGCTTCCTCATCCTCTTGGATTTGATCCTTCAAACTTGAATTCTTCCTTCTAACATTTTCTAAATTTCTAAGAGCAACAAAAAATTCCTCTTTTATGTCGATCATATCTTCTTCTCCATTTTATGAGGTCACGTATTATGGGATCTTGCTTCAAGTTGTTAGCCTTCTTATGAAAGAGCTTGCTTGGATACCAATTGAATAACATAAGCTTATATTGAGAGTGGGGTGTGAACAGTATAAGATAAAACATTTTACTTAGCATCAACAATATCAAAGCAATAATCATTGCACACATCATCACACACGTGGTTCACCCAATGTGGGCTACTCCATGGAGAAAATATTCCTTATAAATTTTCTCAATAAATATTTTGGGAATCAATTCCATATTACAATGTTTATGGACCTCTGTCCAAAGGAGACACCAATCCCCTGCTCTTATTGGTGGATCTCTCTCCACAGGAGAACTCTTTCCTCTTTTCTCTGGTTCGTGGAACTTGATCCAGGAGACCTCTATCTCCTCAACTAGTTTGTGTATATCTTTCCACAAAATAAATCTATCTTCCTAGATTGTTCACGGATCACACTCCATAGGAGACCTCTATCCCTGCTACTATGGTTTGTGGATCCCTTTCCACAGGATAACTGTATCCGCTTTGCTCTACTCAACACTGATCAATACTTCTCACAAGTCTACCTCTAATCTGCTCACAAGTCTTCCTTGAATTTGCTCACAAATTGTCTCAAAACCTGCTCAGAATCTGCTCATAAGTCTACCTTAAACTTGTTCAAAATCTGTCTCAAAAACATGTTTAGAGTCTGCCTCTAACCTGCTCATAAGTTTACCTCAAACCTGCTCAAAATCTATTTTCAATCCTAGTACAAGTAGTTCACAATTTCTAGTACAAATATCTCAATTTCTTTTAATCATGCAAGCCCAATATTAAATTCAAATTCTATCTCCAATAATTTACCCATGAAGGACAAGTTCTAGCTCAAATATTTTCAACAATGCTTATCAAACAATCATTTTCACTCCACCTTATGTTTCATAAATATTCATTCAACCAAACACCTTAAATAAGGGATGATATACCCATACCTTTTTGCTTGCTCTTATGGAGATATGTCTTCAAAAATCTGTCTCACACACAATATCTTTTGCAACTATAAAATGGTTAGCACAACACTTCTTTATGAGTTAGCAATCCTTCAATATGTGTGCCCAATTAAATTCCAAACCACTCTCTTGGTTTCTCAAACTATAACATCAACTCATATAATCAAACCCTTCAAAAAGAACAAGAATCCAAACAATTAAAATACCTCATACACCTTTTAACTCCCTCTTAACTTCTAAACACATTCATAAAAAATTTAACAAGGATTCTTATTACTCCAATAGTTCACTTTCAAAATGATTCATTTTAATTTTATTCAAATAAGCTAACAACGCTCACAATAATCAATTAAACCACATGCGCCTACCCTCAACCTTAGCAATTACCAAAATCAATTTGCGCTTACCAAAAATGTTGTCGCAAAGATTCGAACATAGCGCACTAGCTTCCCTTGGGTTCCCACTAGGCCAACTGCCCACACAAGGACATAATACCACAATGCACTCTTTAACCACTGCTCACCCTTCTCTCCAGCAAAAATAAAAAATATTGCCGCCAGGTTTTTAACGTAGGATATGCCATCCGTCAACGCCTTAGTGTGCTATGGGCTACCGCTAGGTCAATCGTCCACACAAGGACCAAATACCATGATGCACTCTTTAACCACTGCTCACCCTTCTCGCTAGAAAAAAAAACAACCTGCTACCACCAGAAATCAAACGCAGGATCTGTAGTCTGCCAGTGTCTTAACACTGCCAAGCCTGCCGCTAGGCCAACCGCGTGGTTGGTGATAGGGGTATACAACCTTGTCTCCTTATTCGTCTATGTTTTTTTTTTTTTCCAAACTAAAGACTTTCGTCCACCTTGCGCATGAAATTTGCATCAAATATTAATATTAATCACTCTCATCATGCATAAAAAAAATTATGTTTTGGCCTTCAAACTTTATCATATAAATACCAAATTTTCTCCATGCTCAAACTGTTGGGATTTAAACTTATGGGATTAATTTTATTGATACAAATGGTTACAATATATAGGCATAAGCCTATATGAAACACATGACACTTGTCAAGAGAAACTGACAAGTGTCAAGGTGAAGGCATAGTGCACTTTAATTCTAACATTCCCCCTTAAAGTGCACTATCCTAACTAAAGAAGAAACAAAACAAGTCAACATTAGGTAACATTCCCCCTTAATGTTGACTTCTTGAAAAACAACCTATCATCCTCACTTATTGCTGATTTGGTCTAGGCTCGTGCTCTTTGCGCTTGGCTCTCCAACTGTGAATAATGCTAGATTCACTGTGTATACATCTCGGTCTGTTGCCTCAGGGTTAGCTACTTCCACGGGTCTGTTGCCACTGGGTCAGCTGTCTAAGTGCCTCAGGGTCAGCCACTTCTGGGTTTGTTTCCTGTACAGGTCACTGACTAGATTCACCACAAATATCAAATCTCTCCTCATGGTGAACTCAATCTAGAAGGTGTCGATCTCTGCCGAAAATGCACCTTAATACAAAAGAAATACGAGCCATGAAATACAATAAAATTGAGCCTTAGAATCAAAGTGTGGAGAAGAAGAAGAAAGAAGAATAGAAGAGAATCTTTTGAAGTGTCTTCGTCTGTAGTCTTCAGAAGTAGATCCGAAAAAACCTCGGATAGAGTCTAGGGTGTCTTTGTCTGTAGTCCCTAGAATAAGTGTCCTTATGGTAGGTACCTCATCTTACCGGAATGCATGGGTAACCAGCCGCTGCATCCGCCAAGTAGAAAGAGGGTACTACTAAATACTAGGTTCACTTACAAGTACCTTGGGAGTGTCGGGTACAACCGAAAGTGCACTCCAAGGTAGAAAAACTTTGAGGCAAAAAATATGCAATTGAAATAGCCTCAAAATTACAATATGACACCACCATTGTGTCCGTCGCGAAAAAACGTTTCCAACGAATATAAATACCCTATATTCCACCATCAAAAGGGCCTTCATTATGTAGAAAAACCATCATGCCTATCAAGGCAGCAAATAATCATCACACTGAGGCGGAATAAAAACAGACAGTTTTTAATTTTCCCACACAGGGGAATTACATGGGCCATCTAGGCCTTCCACCTCCATGTAAAAAAAATAGGGCCATGTGGACCTCTCACTTTTGAAATTACAATAAAGTAGGCCATGTAGGCCTTTAGCTCCCACTTTCACTCTCCATGTGAAGAAAATAAAAAATAGCCAAATAGAGCATACTATCGGCCAATAGAAAATGATCACTCCCCAAGTATCATAAAAAGTTTGCCTCCCATGAGATCATAAAATAAAATAGCCCTTACAATAGATTCCATCATGTTGGAAATAAATAACCCAAAATAAATAGCCTTGCCAATAGATTCCAAATTCAACCATCTGCTTCTGCGGCTGCCTGGCAAAGGGGCAGCAAGCCCCCCCCCAGTTCGACGGCAGCAAGAGCACGTTGTCGTCGTAGACCTCGAAGTCCAGGCTCCTGGTCGTCCGCACGTTGTCCTTGCTAACATACGTGGCTTCCGCCGAGTCCCTATCTACACGATCTCTGCGCATCGTCAGGCTCGCCACCTCCGCCGAAGAAAGGGCAGTGCAGGACGTTAACAGCTAGAAAAAACAAGCACTGTAACGGTCAAATTGAATTGATTCTCCACGTGTACAATGCTATTGTGGATTTCTCACTAGCTGTCGGGTTTGACTGAGCCCATCGCTCCCCACTTTCCTCGAAAGCGCATTCTCTTGCAGGCTTCCCGAGATTCGAACGCGTGATCTCCTTTTCTTGTCTGAGTGCTTTGAAATTCAGCGCCATTGATGCACGAGATCATAGTCAAAGTAGTCGCAATAGCAATAGCAGGTTTGCATCGACTCGGGTCGAGGATTTAATTCCGGAGGGGTGTTTTAATTTGATCCAATTGACTTTGAATCCAAGTGAAAATTCACGTTCCTGGTGACTACTCCCAAAAAAATCGTCGTTTGAATCTTTCAACAGACGGAAGCAGCCTCTTCAATCTGAGGACCGGGGGTGAGTCCTTGTGATCTATATATATATGCGCCCACGACAAGGTAATCTTCGAATCAATCAATCCAAACATCACAATTTTATAGGGGGCTTAAAAAATCGTGTTCTTCGGATTTGATCTCGCGACCTCGAAACTTTACGTAGAGAACGTCGAACCTGTAAAGAAGGAAGCCAGCGACATGTTTGAGTACTTCCTTTGGGCCTGCGGAATTCGAACCCGCGACATTATTTTCCATTAATATTGAGATTCTGGAACGTTGAGCACGCGCAGATCGAAAGATGGGCGATAAAGGTATTCATATTGCGATGCTCGCGATAGCTTGGGTCGCAGTGGTGGTATTTTCGACTTCCGCCAATGCGGATTCCCTGTTCAATCAGACCGATGCCGATCTCTGAGGGATTCGACTGCCGAATCACCCGCAGTCCATACTAGGAGACGAATCCCCCGGCTGCGACCAGTTCGCGGCGCATTACGACCACAAGAAGCCAGATTCAAAGCCGAAAAACTCCTCCTCCATTCGAATCCAGCTTTTACATCACCACCACAAGGAAGAGAACCGCGACAAAAGAAGAACGACGACCTTCATTTTGAAATCGGCATCCTTGACGTCCTGCGCCGCAAAAAATTGCCAGCAGCCTTCGTTTCTTGGATTCCATGGCTGTAAAATCAACAGATGATAAGTCGTGGTGATAAAAGCAACTCTGAGACGGATTTTGTCGCTGTGCCACCGACACCCTTGAAAAGAGACTTGGCACCTTCCTTCTGCATGATCCATGGTAAAGCCCAGCAACACCATCCGACTTGAGAGTCTGCAAATAATAGATGACCTAAAAAATCCAGATCTTGGAGTGTATCCCATTTTTCTACAGATAGATACCTCCTAATCATTCAAAAAATGGGCATTCATTAATTTTTTTTTTTTCAACTTCTGGTTTCTGATCCATCCAGCAAGGGATGGAGAGCATACTCCCTCAGTATCCAAATAAAAATGAGAGGGAAATGAGGGAGGGAGGATTTCCATGAGGGAAATCCCCCCTCAAGATCACAAGGCCAGAGAAAGCCTGGAGCTCTGATACCAAATGTTGGGACTTAAACTTATGGGATTAATTTTATTGATACAAATGGTTACAATATATAGGCATAAGCCTATATGAAACACATGACACTTGTCAAGAGAAACTGACAAGTGTCAAGGTGAAGGCATAGTGCACTTTAATTTTAACACAAACATCGGCGAAGTTTAATAAATTAAACTTTATTCTTGGAGTAAAATCCACTTAGGGTTATAAAATATTATAATATAAATATTATAATTATTTTATAATTAACCTTAGGCTTTCTCTTAACAACTTTAATATTATAATAATAAATATTATAATATTATTTCCTTTGGGCCTAGGTATTTTCTTCCTTAACCTTAGGCTTTATCTTAACAACTTTAATATTATAATATTATTTCCTTTGGGCCTAGGTATTTCCTTCCTTCGGGATATTTAGACAATATTTTGGCCAACCATGTGGAGCTTTATATCAAATCTCTTAGGCTTAAAATATAAATATTTTAATCCTCTTTTTATCAATTCCCTTGTACTGAGATGAACTAACTTTTGACATCAATGACAACATAATTACTCAAAATTTCCAACAATAAGTTGTTAAAAAAATTATCTCGAGGTATCATAGCTCAGATATTTGGATCCAACCTCACCCTTCAGAGGAGGATTCCATTCCTACAGATTTGTAACTTATTTTGGCCAAGCACAATTCTAATTTTGCTGAACCATCAGAATTACCGCCTCGTCACTCTCATGACCATGATATTCCTTTGTTACCTAGCAATGCACTGACCAACATTAGATCATACCGGTATCCTCATGCTCTTAATTCAAAAATCAATAAGTTAGTACAAGAATTGTTAAAATTCAGTGTCATTCATCCAAGCAAAAGGTCCTTACTCTTATCTAGTTTTACTAGTGCACAAGAAATATGGGTCTTGGTGGTTGTTATCAATTATCGTGAGCTCAATAAACTCACCATCAAGGATAAGTTTCCTATTCTGATGGTGGATGAATTACTGGATGAACTACATGGGACTATGTACTTTTTCAAATTAGAACTTCACTTTGGGTACCATCAAATCAGGCTCAAAGATGAGGATATTCCCAAGACTGCTTTTCGTACTCATGAAGGTCACTATGAATTTTTGGTGATGCCATTTGGCTTAAATAATGCTCCTTCCACTTTTCAAAGCCTCATGAACAATAAGTTTTTTCCATTCTTTTGAAAATTCATCCTAGTTATTTTTATGACATTCTAGTATATAGTCGTTCATGGGAAGAGCATCTTGTTCATGTGGATCAGACTCTACAGTTGTTGGCACAACATCAACTCTATGCTAAGTGGTCCAAGTATTATTTTGGGTTGATAGAAGTGGAGTGTTTGGGACACATTGTCACCAAGGATGGCATCAAATTTGACCCCAAGAAGATCCAGGTGGTTCAGGAATGGCCGAAACCTCGCACTCTCAAGGGTCTTCAAGGAGTTTTAGAGCTTACAACTTATCACTATAATTTTTTTGTAACTATGATAAAATTGTAGCTCCCCTCACTTCCATGTTAAAGAAGGACTCTTTTACTTGGTCGGGATCCGTTAAATAGACTTTCCTAGAGTTAAAGCATGTTATGACCACCACTCCAGTCTTAGCCATGCCAAATTTTTCTAAATATTTTGTCATTGAAAGTGACGCTTATGGTCATGGTATTGGTGTGGTGTTGATGCAAGAAGGATGGCCCTTGGCTTTCACTAGTAAATCTCTCTCTAGTCATAATTTAGTAAAATCCACTTATGCCAAGGATATGATGGCAATTTTGCATGCGGTAACCCATTGGCGATCGTATCTCATTGGGCATCATTTCTCCATTAAAAAAAACCATCAGAGTCTCAAATAATTTTTGGAGCAACGAGTTTCCACCCTTGAACAACAAAAATGGGTCTTTAAACTCATGGGCTATGATTATGATATCACCTATAATAAATACAAGGATAATATTGTGGTCGATGCTCTTTCTCATCAATTTGAGGCTCTCAGTATGTTGTGTGCCATTTCATCGCCTGTTCCCCAATGGATCGATTCCTTACGCCAAGAGGTACTTCAAGATTCTGATTTGCAGACTTTGGTTGCCTCCTTACACACTAGCCTACTTTATGTCCTGACTACAATTGGAATGATCATCATTTGTGTTACCACCAATGCCTTGTTGTTCCCCACAAGTCCTCACTTTAGAAACTTCTCATGAAATAATTGCATGTCGTCCCATCTACGGGCCATTTAGGATTTCTCAAAACATATGAACAGCTTAAGTGCATTTTTTTTGGGAAGGGTATGAAAAAGGACATTCAGTAATTTGTGGCGGCTTGTGATACCTGTCAATGGATGAAATGTGAAATAGTGAATATGGCATAATTGTCAATAGTGGTATCAAAGCTATCTTAGTGAGAGCCTTCTTGGTTCAAAGAGCCACAATGAGAAGAATATATAAGAGAATATTGCTAAAGAAGAAGAATATTGGAAGAAGATTTGAGAATATTAGACTGTGAAAGTTTGTTGGAAGATTGTATAAGATTAGAAGAGTGGAACAAGATTGCTAAGAAAAAGACTACAAAGAAGAGATGGTTTGAAGAAGAATAGATTGATTGAAAAATTTGAGAAAAGTATTGGAGTGAAAGAAGGATTTGAAGAATTGATAGAAGGATTGAAGGAGTTGAAAGATGAATTTGAAGTGAGAGATAAATTTGGACATGAAGAATATGGAGAGAAGAATTCAAATTTGAAGCAATAGTAGAACTTTGGAATGAACATGAATATTATAGCAAAAAAATTGGAGGAAAAATAGTGCTTGCGGAGCTGTAAAGATAAAATGAAAGATAAGATAAATTGTTGAGCTATGTTGCAAAGAAGAAAGGAAGAGTTTTACATTGAGAATATGAGAAGTTGATTTGAAAGTGTTGGAGGATTTTTTTGGACAAACACTGAACAAGCTATTTGTTAGAAAGAGAAGTGAACATGAAGGAAGTTGATGATATCTCTCTTTTTCTTAAAAAAAGAAAAAAATTTCTATAAAGTGAAAATCTCGAAAGAGACTTTATCTCCCTCTTTTTTATTCCTTTTATGGTAGATATAAGCTTCATCAAATGGTATCAACAAAATAAAAAATTTCTAAGTCAAAAGTTCGTCAATTCGCTAGACATGTCCAATGATTCACTGGATTTTGAGAGTGAAATCATCGAAATTCCATTGTCTTTCATCAAATATTGACTCAATGATTTGTCAAACTCCAACAATTAATCAAAGATAAGTTGATGCAGCAAAGAACAAAGCCAAACTTCTTCTAAGGCATCAATTTTTCAAACAAATGATACAATTTTTTAGGCCATGTAACATCACGCTGACATAGACCTAAAAAGCCTAGTGCATAGGAGAGAGAAGGGAAGAAAACAAATGATGTCACTCTAATGATGACATGATCCATCAATGCACTAGACCATAGAAAAACCTGATGACATTGGCATGAGCAAGCACTAATCCAACAATATTGGAAGGACCTATAGAAATGATGTTGTCATGATAATGTTATCCAAAAACCGTATCAATTCAACTTCAAAGAAGAAGAGAACAAAGTGATGGTGATGCCATGATGATGTCATCCAAAATTTTACCAAACAATAAAAATACTTACATGCCAACTCGAATTTATTTCAAGATAGGTAAATCAATGTCACACATGCAGGGTGGGTCACCAAAAATCTATAAATAAGAGGGTAGGTTTGTCATTACATTTCATTTTATCCTTTTACAACCTACATTTCAGAGCTCTTGTGATAGAGAGCTCTCGCTAACTTCTCACACATGAGAGAGCATTAAAATAACCCACTAAATACTTTGTTGCGTCCATAATTTACATCAAAAAGCCTCTGATTTGTTGATAGTAGAGTTTGTTACAACCCTAACATGGAACCAACAATACCCTCGTCTTTGTTCTGCTCACACTAGTCTCACAACAACCTGACCCTATCAATCTCATTTATGGACACACTAACATCCATTGTAAGAAAGGTCAATGAACCATTCTACAGACTATCACCAACAATTTTAAACCATTCTTCAATCCTCATGTTGTTGATGAACCAATACTATCTCAACTACCTCTAGCAACAATCAACACTTGAAACTTGATAAACCCTCAAGCTCTTCACGTTTTGCTTTTGTCACCTTTCTTTTTTTCCTTGAAATGGAACCAACTATTTTCCCTATTTTTTTTCTATATATATGAAACTTGAGGTATGAACCAAATACATTCTTATAAAACTTTTCTTAACTGAAAATCCTATAGACTTGCCAACCAAAGCTGTCAATTTCTCATAACCTATGTCATTTCACTACCCAAGTCTCAAAGATAACGATTTGTCGATTTTCCTCTCACAAAACATCAACCCTTATCTTTTCTTGTCTACTTGAAAAACATCCCAAAGTCCCAAGACCAATGATCTGGCATTGTACCCTCAAGCAGTCGACTAACTCCAAGGTCAACAAATCGCCATGTAATCCTTCCAAATTGCCAAAAATACAAGCCTCATTATTCAAAAAACATAATTTAATGATTTGTAAGACAATTACAACAATTTTTAAGAGGAAGGAAGGAATAAAATATAGGGTAAAATTCAATGATTCAACAGATTCCAATGAATCATAGGTAGCCAAACTTAGAAAACTTTTCAAAGGAACCTGCAACTTTTTAATGGACCCCACTTAGTCGACCACCATTCATATCAAGGAGGTAGTCAAATAAAATCCAAAGAAGAGGAAATTTTCCATTGAAGTGTCCTTATTATAGCAAACATCTAAACAACCCTCTACATATGGTAAAGAAGAAGTTCCTAGACGAGCTCAAAGAAAGGGCAAAAGAATTGCCACTCTCCCATAGCCCAAATAGGCTAAGAAAAAGAAAGTAATGGAGAAAATTGTATAGACACTACACGATAGAATTGAAAACAATGACTTCAAATTTCTCCTATAATGGTCTAGGAAAGAGGCACTAAGAAGATACAAAATGAACCCAAGTGACTCCTAGATTGTAACCAGATTGTGGAGTTCAAGGGTAGGGAAATTCTTGGTGCCCAAGGTATGGGAATGCCCTAAAATAATCCATGTTTATGTCCAAATATTTGATAGAAGTAGGTAAGCTATTGCTCCTCTAAGATTGGATTCACCCCTAATTTTTATCACTCCAAAAGCCTCTAAGCTTTATTGCATGTGACAAATGATAATGTTAGCTAGATATCATGCTCTTCCAAGGCAGAAGAATAATTCATTGATGGAAAATATTAAAGTGCCTAGGAGAATTTTTTTGGTGAATCATATGAATAACCCTTAGGAGACAAAAGGGTTCAAGTTGTTGCTCTTTAAAGAAGAGGTGCAACATACATTATCAATAATCTCTTCATATTGTGTGCAGGTTTAGACTAGCTTATAAGGAAGGAGCATTTTGGAATGTGACATGCAATGATGGAGGTAGTGAAATACCCCTAGTTATATTATGCCACATCTCTAAAGAGATTTATCAACAATTGGCCAATTTGAAATTTCAATGATTTTCACTTTTACATTGCATCTCATATGGTTAATTTTGTACTAGAGAAGGGACTAGGTCTAACACTTACTATTGGACAAAATAGATATAACGAGATAACCCTTGTTGGTTTTTTAAGCCATTGAGGTCCCATGTAGCAGACCTAAAAAACCGTTGTACAATTTAACACAGAGGTGCATCAACCAATTCTAGAAAGGATGAAGGGAAGTTTTTTAATATTATCTCCTGCATGTCAAATGCTTATGCAAAAATAGGATGAAGAAATAAGCAATTTTTAACTGGGATCATACTTCTTATGCATCTACCTATATAGGTTTTCTAAGGAGGTCTTTAGGCTACTAGCATATGTATCCAATTGCATTTTTGCATTAAGAGTGTTCTGATAGTTCAATCTAATCGATAGGCATTTTGGAAAATGACAATAAAAGACCAATGTATTCAATCACAAGAGAAGTTATATGATAGTCACCCCATTGGCCAAGGGGTGCATGGAGGAAATAATAAATAGATTGAGGAGATGTGGCTTGGTGGTATTCAAGGAGGTGAGCCTATGATCTTGACACTTGATTCAAATAAATTTGTTATGCAAAATACTCAAACAATCTGTGCACAAAAATCACTTTAACATTCAAAACAAGCAAAAATTGAGCGATAAGGAGGCCAAGGAAAATATCTATACTAACAATGCCTAGGAAGAAAAGATAAGAGCTCTAAGGGATCAACCATTTCCCTAGTTCTAATTTTACAAGAAAATTTTGGAAAAAGAGGGCAAGTAAATCTACTTCAACTTTGACCCCAATATATACATCAACCATTAAACAATCAAGACACTCACTAGGCCAAAGTATAACTAGAGTTTAGATAAGGTGGTAATGTATGCTTAAATAAGGTACGAAATAGAGGACCCATCACCCAAGAACAATTCGAAGCCAATGAATGATCGCATTGATGACACATTTTATTTAATATGGGACAAAAAAAACCTGTAGGAGGTGGAGATAATAAAGAAACAAGAATTTCATGCACAAGTCTCCTCTCCCCAAGTGTCAACAAGTTTAGAAATATTGGTGGCCATTAGTAGAGTTGAGAAAGCCTCAACTAAATAAGGGTACATCCAAGGAAAAATTGAAGAGATAGACTTTGCACATTACCACAAAAACAAAGAGGTAAGAATTTAGGGTAAAAAGTGCAAAGGCCATGGTTTAGCACCAACATGGGTGCAATAGGGGGAACCGAAGGTAGGATCGAACAAATGGAAGAAAGTGAAGTTGCTAATGAAGAAGGTTCCCTAGAGATCACTACTGGTGGAGTGGCACATGCGGGCATTGCCGCTTTCGAGGCTCTTTATGCTATTGAAACAATTTTCCACCATCTCTTATTTTTTCCATCTATTATTTTTTCTCTCATTCTTCTTCACAACTCTCCCCTCATACTTCTCCTATCACCACCACCACCTCCATCTAACATAGGTGCAACCACATCTCCAACCACTACCTTGACCACACCATCTACCAATTTACCTTCCATCTCCACCTTGTCTGCCTCCACTTCACTAATTTTCATATCACACATCACCATACAAACCATGTCTACCATGGCATATTTTGCATGGTCATCCTACGCATTACCATCACCTACCCTTGCCTTGAGAAAGAAAATAACCTATCCATCTTCAGTTCTTCTCCTCAATGACTAGAACCTATTTGTGGAAAACCTAAATATACAACTAATGAACAAGTAATAGCACATGAGAGTCCATAGCCCATAATGGCTAACACCAAAACATAGATAAAAACCTAGATGTTGTCAAGAATAGCCTAAGATATGAGGATTGTCAAGAGTTTGATTGACCCTTCAAACCCCGTGATCTACTCGCCATTGTAACCTCTCCCATTCCAACTAGGCAAACAGGCATGGATGAAGTGGGAAATTACCTATAGAAGATCCAACAGGCCATAGAGCACATTTCTATACGATATTTCATCGTGAAGGAAAGGACACCAACCCTTTGGATGCAAGAAACAAATAGAGGAAAGAGGATCCTTGTTCATAGAGACACACCCCATTGATCTATGTCACCCTATCATTACATATTCTAACTACGTGGTCAGGTTGTCTAGCCTAGATTTAGAGTGGGCAGGCCACATTACCCTAGTCTAATTTTTTGAACAGACTAACTTGGCCATGTCATAGAATTACTTGAGGTTGGTAGACAAGAATAAAACCTATGCAAAACTAAATAAGAAACTCATTGTGGCACTAGGACAGAAGAAGTCCAAAATGCATTAGGAAAAAGAAGTCAAGAGTCTAAAGGCTGAGCTAGAAGCCACAAAGAAGGAACGAGACGACCAAAAGTAGTTGGTATAACAGATGAAGCAAGAATAGCAAAAGTGGCAACAAGAGAAAGACGAGATAGTGAAACAAAAGGACAATGAAATCTTCCAATTGAGGTAATTGTCAAAGATCTTAAAAGTATAGATAGATCACATTAAGTCCAAGGTATCGATCACAAACATCATCACAACATCTAGAACAAGATCCTAGATGAGATCAAGCATGTTAGACTATATTTGCAACATATCCAAGTATGTGATGGACCCCTATCATAGGTTGAGTCAACTATCAATAGTGTGGAGTCTAACCTAACCTCAAATATAAATCACATGAAAATAATGAGGTGGACCTACAAATCATAATCCAACAACGATAGCAATTGGTGCTCCTAGTGAAGCACGTCATATAGATGGAGTTGATGAACATACCACTCAAGCAACAAATCCTAGCCACCTACAAAACCTCATATGGTGGATTGAAGGAAGATGTGGAGAAACTAAATAGACACAACACTCAACTGGTCTGAGGGGGACTTCCCAATCCTCATTTGGATCAAGCTACTATTTTGCCTAAAGAAGAATATACCAAACTGATCTAAGAGAAAAAGAAGGCAATCACCCAAGTAGATAAAGCTTCCCTAGCAAATGCAACAATCAACACCCCTAACATTGTATCTCAATTGGAAAATATATTGGAAGGGGTGAATATTACCCCATAATAAAACGAGGAACTACCTCAAGAGGAGTTCAACAACCTAACAATAGCTAGCTCCAAAATGTATAGATCTCATTTGACACTTAATAGTCTACCCTACAAAACTTGCCATCCAAATAACGGTTTGTGGTTGATTTTGGAATTTTTCTTTGATGACTCCATAGTCCAAGAATAAGGTAACCTAGGATTCTTTGCCAATCAAGTTTAGAATCCCTGCAAGTCACCAAAAATGTTGTATAAGGTACTACCTTGATCCATAGTACTCAGCTTGAAAATAGAAATTAGGTAGGGGCAACGACAAGCCCCAAGTTAAACCGAGAGGAGTCAACAATTTTGGAGCTACTATTGATTTTGAGATGCCCAGTAGTGAAGAAGCAAGAGATTCAAGCAACTAATGGCTCGCTAAATGGTGATTTGTTGAACAACCAATTCATTAAAATTCCAACAAATCGATAAAATAACAATCCAAAAAATAATATGGAAGTTGGAAGCAACTCGTTTGTCTTCTTGTTGTATAACGTAAAAGTTAAAAAAAATCACTTATGGTGAAAGGGTAAAACCCATACTATAAATAAGAGCCATGGGCTCATTGTGAAGGGCCTTTTTGCCATTTTGGAAAATGCAAGAGTTATGCTTTTTTAATGTAATCTTTTGTTTTTAACTGATGGAAAATCATGTTTGGTCTCCATACATGACTATGTACCAATTTGGCAAACCTCTTCCTATATGCATATGTGAGTGGCGATACCCTACATTTACCAATTAGTCCTCTTTTTTATGTATATATGTGTGAGCTAAACTCTCATTGTTGTTATTTAGTCTCCCTCAAATGGCACAATTAATCACACACCAACCTTGCTGCAGTCTCTAGTTGTATTTACTTTTCTTACATTTGCTTTTAATCTCTTGCACCTTTGCCTTGCGTATTTTATTTTCCTATAGTAGATTAAATTAATTTAGCATAGGTTAGTGTGGATTTAGCCCAAATCCGAAGGTTTAGGGGATTGAAAACCCCCTTTCCAAGGTGTTGTATGCAAGGTCACGGGAGCGATCTTTGATTAGTCAGCCCCATGGATCAACACCTCTATACCATAAAGTAGTTTTACCCCTCGATGATTAAATAAGCAAACATACCATAACTTTTAAGGTGAATAGCTTGTTAAGATGATCCAAAGCCATATTAGCTTCATTTCCATTAAGGGTGGACAATGACTTCATAGCAATAGTTTTTTTTTTTTTTTTTTTTGAATTTACATGGTGGAATCGGTAGCCGCCACGAATCCGGGTAGGCTGTCCAACTTTTTATGGCCGCCACAGTATTCTGCGCTGTTCACCCTAGAAGTCGCCACACAGATCTTCATGTAGTCCGCCCCTATAACCACCATGCCACAATCATTTTAAACCTTTTACGCCACTGAAAGCACCAGGAAAGGGACAAGCGTTCAGTCCGGTGAGACTTCATAGCAATAGTTGAAATTGAGCGAATAAGCCATTAGATTTTAAGGTCCCTAATAGGTCCAATCTGGTTTTGAGGCCTAGCTGGCATTGGTGCTTGATTATACTGAGGGAATCTCCCATATTGCATTTGTGGAGGATATATCATTTTTTCATAGCGTAGGGTTATGTATGCATGAGAAGGTGGCATATATATAGGTCAATTTGTTACTATGGGAAACCATGTATATTTTGGAGGGCAGTGTAATGCTACAGAGGAAACTGAATTTTCAGATTTTGTACCAAAGGTGGAATTGGATAAGCTTGGTTTTGGTCCAAAAAGACTTGTATGTTTTGGCATACGCCGAGGGTTTTGTAAGTCTTCATATGGGATTTGCTTATTAGTACAAAGAAAATATTGCTATAGATTTTGATGAGGCTGATTGGCTAGAGACGACATTTGCTTTGGGGTTATACCTTGAATTCATTGTGTCCCCATTTGACTAGGTGGCATTTGAAAATTCTAATCTATGCCTTGGCTTGAAACGAGAACATTGATCTAGCTTGAAATATTGCTAATATTGATGTGGTACAAATTTGATTGACCAAGAGGTGGAGGTTCATTTAAAGTATTGGTTGGTTACTTGATGGGAATAATGAAGTATCTAAGACTTGAATCTAACCTCAAAGACAAATAAAGATTTGTATCCCTAACAAAAATGCAATCTTAAAACATATATTTGTCAAATTCAATACATAATTATCTAGATATTGCATTATTTGAAAAGATTCCAACACACTATTACATTTGTAGGTCTCTATCTCAATTCTCATTGAGTTGTAGGAATGACTCATACACACATTATATTATGTATAACTTCATAGTATACATTAATTCTACAACATAACCTACATGGTTAAGATTGTTGGATAATTTTGCACCTTTATATTCCATATTTATTATGTGCAAGTAATGTTGCACTTCAATAACTATAGCATCATAGTAAACATAACTTATAAAGTGTTCTAGTATATAACATGCAAATTCAAATTGTGAATGAATTTAAACTCCTTTCTTAAATAGTCTTTCAAAAAAAATCTTCTTTATCCTATAATGAGTGGCAAATGTAAAACACTTGCATACAATATATTGTACTTGATTGTATTATGAAACAACTTCTTATCCATTCTTTTTTTATTGATTTTCCAAATATATATATATATATATATATATATATATATATATATATATATATAAAGTAATTTTTTATTATTAAAATTGAGAAACATCCTTTGATCACATGAAAAAATTTAATATTAGTATACAATGAGTGAGTTTGCAAACATCAATTATTCCTTAATAGTAAATATTGTCAAAACAATTTAGTAAATTATGTACATTAAAAAAATCAATAGTTAAGGAGTTTGTTAGTATATGAGATTGTTATTTTTCTCTTGTTCTGAAAAGTTTAATATTTAAGATTGCTAAAAATCCTCAAAGTTATGTACCTAAAACTTTAGTGCTATGATTATATCATTAATCAAGACTTGGCTTGGGAACCTAATTATATCAAATTCCTAAATATACACCTAGGTTTCCAAGCTAGTAATTAATCTTCACTAAAACTAAGTTAACAAAATGGGAAAAAATTGTGCAACAATTTGGCATGTCAAATACACACGTCTTTCTAAATAAGCTTTTATGTTGGTCATGCCTCAATTTAGCAACCGCCAAAGAGGGTGGTAACCCTTGCTAACCTTGGGATCTTAGCCTACAATGGGGCTTCTTTTTTTTTTAAACAAGTAAATTTTAAGTTGAAAATAATTATTTACATATTAATAAATAATAATAATGTGTAGCTTCTAGTTAGTATAAAATGAATATGCATTGCAATACAATCGAATCCATTAATTCTAACATAGTCATAAGCTTCATAAATGATCTCTAAGAGGTGCATTGGTCAAATTCAAGTTTGCACCATAAACCAAAGAACATTTTGACCAAAATTGATTAACTATTTTGAATCCAATCATCATCCCAGGCAAGAAGAGTGTGAGGGTTGAATAACCTTGGTACAAATTATATACATTTGAACATTAAAAAGACTCGATAATTTTTGCAATAGATATCATAGAATATTATGTATGTAAAGAAAAATAAAGTTTTTTTCTCCAATAAGAGTGTGAAGCTTGAATTAACTTATAAATAAGATATTTTAAAGAATATTAGTAATACTCTATAGAATTTCATCCAAAAGGAAAGTGAATTAAGATTAAATTTAACTCAACAAAATGGATTCAACAAGTGGAATTAAAAAACATTGCATACCAATGCCACAAATGTCACATAACTAGACACATCAAGAAATTGGAAAGTGAAAGTGATGGAGAAAGAGAGATGGAAAATGTGGTCATGAGACAAGCTTCAGGAAGAAACAAGAAAAAAGCTTCCACATAGCTGCGTCGGCTATCTTTATTATTATTAGCTTGGGTCCTAGGTTAGGAGACTCGTACCTTGAGCATTAAGGTTATGGTTGTTAGTTGTTCTAATCTATAAATAGATCAGATATGTTGTAATTTAGATGATCATTCATTTTCTAATCTTAAGTCACGTCTAGTGCATATATGAGACTTTTCCCACTCTAAGAGGCTATGAGACTCCATCCTCTTAGTGGTTAGGATTTGTTGGTGATTTGAAAGATAGATCTATTACTTGCTATAGTTGATTTATTATTGTGGAATCTTAATTCTTTTCTAGTGAATGCTTCTACTCCCACATTTCTAAGTTTTAATATTGTTATTTCTAAAAGTTATTCCATTACAAGTTATTCCTATTATTGGTACGTAAGCAAGGATTTCCCTTTTCTTCCCAATTTTTCATTTCCTTGGTCCATTGTAGAAGCCCTAGGTTATAGCAATCCACTAGATTGAGAACCCTTCCAGAGCTAAGTCCTACTCCCAATGAGTCATCGACAGTCATCCTCACTTTGTCATAACCAAGGACTTTCCATTCCAAGTTTTGTACCAAACCATAGTCACAACAAATCGCTAACTCCATCCCTCAATTTGTCGCATTCTCATAACCAAGTTTCTCATTAAGTCTACTATCCTCTGCTTTGTCATCACCTTTGATTCGTCTTATTTGTTCTTCAACTCCTAATTCTAGGATATTGACGATTCGTCGAACCCACTCACTCAGGTGACTAAGTTCCCTTGGCCAATACGGTGATTCACCAACACACATCAGCAATTTTCTCAAAAATAAATGTTTACCAGTTTCCAAACATAAACATAAGGCTAAATTTTCCAAAAAACTATGAAATGAACCCAAAACAAGTTGGTGTTAACCATTTAGGAAAAAGTACAAGAATTAGATCTGAGGAGAGAAGGCCTAGCAATGGAAGAACAAGGTCGCAACCCACTTCAATACAACCATCCACCTTAGGCAGGTTAGAAGTTGGAGTCTTCTGAGATAAAAGGAATAAGGGTCATCACTTCACAACCCAAACAAACGAAAAAGAGGAAGAGTGGGAGCAAAACATTCCAAACCATATGCAATGAAATTGATTACCCAAATGTTAAATTTGCTCCTGAGGATTTTTGAAAAAGGCCTCGAGGAGATATGAAATGAACTCTAGCAAATCTTGGATTGTTGCTAGACTATGGAGTTCTGGAGTGGGACATTTCTTAGTGCCAAGAGTATGGGAATATCCCAAACCAGTACATGCATGTGTCGGAAGATATGATGTAACCACTGAATCCATTATCCCAACAAGACCCAACGCCCCTCCAATTTTGATCACACCATCAACTATTATATCCATAATGCGGGTAGCTAATAACAACATTGCTTGGATACCCTATTCCCCTAAATCATAGGTAAAATTCTTTGATCGAAAATATCAAGATGCTTAAAAAAGATTACTGGCATGTCAAATGAATAACTTCAAGGAAGCCAAAGAATTCAATTTGCCCTTGAAGTTAGATTAATTTAGAGATGATGCACAGAGAACGCTATCAACAATTGTCTTTCTTACAAGCTCTGAGTCAGACCAATTCATTAGAAAAGAGCATCCTGGCATGTTTTTTTTTTTTGCTGGATAATAAGGGGGTTGTACTCGGGTCCCCCACCCTTGAAAAATTACATCTCTTCTTTAGAGCATGAGAGTTTACAAATAGATACAATTCTCATATCAATTGAGATGTTATAGCTAGAAACCTACATCATTTTACATAAAATGTCTAAATTCTTGGTTTGAAATTTTTGGATCTTTTCAAATTTCTGTATGAATACAATTACTCCAAAATTTAGCATCTTTCTTGACATTTTCCTACAACAACCTTCACAATGCCAAAACTTCACCTCTACTATTTATGCCTTGCATCTTAGTAGAGTAATATTTCCAAAACATCACACTATCATAGTCCGCTTTACCAAATCTGAATTGCTAGTTTCCTTCCTCGCTAAAGTCATAGCCCTTCATTGCTCTTCCCATCATTCGAACCCTAGTTGGCAAATATTTGCAATTTCATTTTTCGCAACTTGAAAAATCATCACTGCCCTTGTTTCGAATGGTTGACTTTAGAGTGTTGTATCTCCCTCAAAATTGCAAATATTTTTCATATGACCATTCGTGTTAAAGCTATTCAAATTATGCATAATTTGGTCAAAGAATCAACTGAATCGGATAACTCTTCACAAACATATGGCTCCTAAAAGATGAGACGTTTTTAGGAAAAAACCCTAGCATGTTACACGTCACCGTAGAGGTGGCCAAATACTGTCAATTGCTTGATTGAGTTACCTTTTTGTCTAAGGAGATTAACTTACAACTGGCCAATTTTGAGAACTCTAGGATATTCAGCTATACTTCATGCTAGGTTGGGTTGACCATGCACTAGAGAAGAGAGTGATTCCCAAACATGGAGCTAGGCAAGGTCGACTGAGCAAGTGAACCTCTCCCAGTCTTTGAGGCAATGAACATCACATGCTCTGCATATCATACGACCTCATACGACTTCAACATAGATGTATACAAACCTATCATGGATAGATTGGTAGGTAAGTTCCCCCAATTGTCTCCCACTTGTAGGGCTCTAGTGTAAGATTAAGGCAAGGAGATTGGGGACTTTTACTTGGGGTGTATTCCTCATTTTTAAGATTGTATGGCCTCTCAAAGGAAGCATTCAAACTTCCAACATTCATTCCAGACTACATCTTTGCACTAGAGGTGATACGACAATTAGACCTAATTGACAAGACTTTTGGTAAAGGTCAAAAGAAAGTCAACTTGTTCAATCAAGACAAGAATTACCTAGCAACCACTCCATTGACAAGATGTTGCGCTGAAGAAATTGGGAAAATATTAAGAAATTGCAGCTTCACTTTGATCGGGGATCAATGAGTTTATCTTAATGCCAAATTCATGGAAATGCTACTTAGGAAGTACCTTCAAACAATATACAACCATGAAAATAGACATGAGCTTCAAAATAAGAACCTGAGTGAAGGGAAGGAAGAAGAAAATTTGGACATGAAGGGCACCTAGGAAGAGAAGATAAAGGCTCTTAAGGAACAAGTGTTTCCTTGGTTCCTCTTCTACAAGGAAACTTTGACCTAGGAAAGCAGAGAAATCTATCATGATTATCAACCATCTGACTATAAAAACGTTGGCAGGTCCTAATCATAAATGGAGCCTAAAAAAGGTGGTCACTTCCATAAGAATATGATATGAGACAAAGAATGTTGAGTTGAAGAGCAAGCCAAGGCCTATGAAGGGGCATTTCAATGAATAGTTCTCTTTGATCTAGGATGAACAACACCCCAAGAGTTGGAAATAAAAAATAAACAAGAGCAATTACACATGTAAGCTCCCCTCTTAAGGTGTCAACTAGCTCAAAAACGTTAGTTGTTATTAGTCAGGCAGTAGAGGACGTATTTGAAGAAGCCTACATCAAAGGCCAAACAGAAGAATCAAGGTCCCTAAGAGTTGTCACCAAGAGGAAAACGCAAAAGATTCAAGCTCAAATCTCAACAAGGAGCACGAGCATAGGGTTAACCGAAGGCATTAGCTTGGAAATAGTTCACCACCAACGACAGTACCCTAGAAGTTTCAACCAACAAGGAAGTGGAATATTAGGAAGCTACCATTTTTTAGGCAAGAAAAGCAACCACAACCATTTTTGCCAACATCTCTTTCTATTCCTTGTTCTACCATCTCCGCTCTCTCTCCTTCCATATCTCAACTCTCCTGTCCCTCTACTTCCCCTTCATCTATCGCACCACCACCTCCACTTGCTACAGGTGCGACCACAACACTCACCATCGTCACATGATCATTTGCTTCCACAACCTTCACGACATCCTAAATTACAACTGCCACTGCATCATTGCCATCTTTTAGCTCATCCATGGCATCTTCCACTTCCACATCACCTACATTCACTTCACTCATCTCCACTTTGCTCATCAACATGCAGACCATGTCTGGCATGGCCTCCTACATGTGATCGATCCAAACTTCTACATTCTCCACATCATCTTCCACTTTCGCATCCACCACCACCACCTCCTTCACAACCCACATAGTCAAGCACAAAAAGAAATTCAATCATTGTCAACTCCAACCAAAGACTTTGGATCTTCCAAAGGGCCTTATCACTTGATATTCGCCATGACTCGCTTGCCGATGCAAACCATCTTCTAACCTCAGCAAGCATGGACACGATTGAGGATTACCCGCAAAAGGCACAACAAGCCATCAATTAGATATTTGCATGTGACTTCATTACCAAGGAAGGGACACCAACTCTAAGGACATAAATGCAAGATAGAGGAAAAAGGATCTTATTTGTAGAAATCGAGATTATTGATCGAACCTGCCCCATTATAGCCTCCTTCGATTATATGGCAAGGTTATCCAACTTGAACTTACAAAAGGCAAGCCATATTGGTCTTGTCTAGTTTTTTGAGTAGGCAAACTTGGTCATGTCCTAGCCGGCAAGAACTAAACCGATGCAAAAAAGAAGAAAATAAGGAACTCGACATAACACTAGAGCAGGTTAAGGCCAAGACGCATCAAGGGAAAGAAGAAGTAAAGTTGATTTCCAAGTTGGAAGTTGCAATAAAGCAAAAGGATGAACAAAAGTGGCTAGTTGAACAACTGAGACAAGAACAAATGAAGTGGTAAAAGGAGAAACAAGAAGCAGTCAAGCAAAAAGATGATGGAATCTCCCAACTTAAGAAAATAGAGAACCTAAGAGAGGAGGTTGAGTCTATCAAGTCCAAGGCCTCAACCACGGATATCAACAAAGGCCTCTAACATCAGATCTTTGCTAAAATAAAGTATGCGGGGACATACCTACAACATTTATAGGCATGTGATTCCCTTCTTGCTAAGGCTGCATTTGACAAAGGTAGTGTGGAGTTTGACTTGTCACTTGAAGCCAACTACATGCCAATCCTAAAGCAAACTTACAAAGTTGGCTCATAGCAGCAACAATAACTAGGACTCCTTGCTAAGCAAGTGTTGTAGGTAGAATTGATGTATATTCCTTACAAACTCCTTGTTGCTTGACGCTTGTCAATCCTCTATGAAAAACTGAAGAACGTTGCAAATAACTTAAGAAATCACATCGTCCAACTGATCCCATGAGGACTTCCAAGTTCCCTTTTAGACCAAGGTGCAATTTTGTCTAAGGACAAATATGCCAAGCTAGTCGAGGAACAAAAGGAAGCAATATCTCAAGCAGATAAAGCCTCACCAAAAGACACTACAATTAATGCCCCCAATGTCATAGCACAACTAGAGAATCTCTTGAAAGGGGCAAAAGCAATCCCTAAGTCTTATTAAGAACTGCACCAGGAGGAATATCATGATTTGGACGCAACATTATTTTAGCTGAAAAGCATAAAGATCCCTTGAGGTGTGGAATGAGCAGCATTACAAGTTTTATCAGCCTAGTAAAGTCTCAGCACATGGTCACCATATTTTATTCCCTCTCTTGACTCCGCATCCCAAGGATCAAGGCTATCTAGGGTTTTTCATCAACCAGACTTGGTGTTCCCTACAAGTCACCAAAAATATAGTACGAGGTACAACCTTTGGCATATTCTAAGCGGCTCAACATTGGACATCAAGCAGTGGAAGCATAATGCCCCAAAATAAGCAAAGATGAGTCGATGGTGTTGAGGCCAGAGTACAACAAGAATGACTAAGTCCTACACTAAATCAACAATTCATTGAACTAAAGTCTTCCATCCTCCAATTCATCAACAGTTTCAGCAAATTGGCATTAGAAATGACCTGGCCAAAGGAATATGGTTCGACAACGACTTTTTTGTCTTCTTGCTATAATTTGTACTAGAGAAATTTTTTTCACCCAGAGTGAATAGGCTGAATTTCTTGCTATAAATAAGGGCCCAGGGCCCATTGTAAATCATCTTTTGGCTATTTGAGGAAAGGCTAGAGCTACGCTCTATAAATATAATCTCTCATCTTTTGATTAATGGAAAGCTTTGCATAGCCTTCATACAAGATTGTGTCCCGATTGTCAAACCTCTCTTTTGTATGCATGTGAGTGGTGATGCCCTACATTTGCTTGTTAGTCCATTTTTCCACTTTGGGTTTGCATCTAGGATGAACTCAGTGTTGTTATTTGGTCTTCCTGATTTAATTCAACTAATCAACACACTATCCTCACTACAGTTGCTAGCCATATTTTACTTTTAATCTTTGGCACCCTAACCTTCTAATGTTTACTTTCTACATTCACTTTCCTGTTTAAACTTAAATTTAAATTATATTAGTATAGGATAGGGAGAAGTCAGCTCAAATCCATAGATAAAGGAGACTAACAACCCTCTTTTCCCAGAATGTTGAACGTGAAGCATTGGTAAGGGTGTGATCTATCAATCAACTGCTCTGCGCATCAACGGGAATATAGATAGAATGGAAAAGGAAAATATTCTACAACTAAAGACTTCCAGCAAAGAAATGAGAAGGAAGATAGCCATGTCATCGGTCAAAATGTTGAGCAACACTGAATGGTCTCGCTTGAAGGAGACATCACCAAAGGAAAACAAAATTCAAGAGGATTGGCTAGTAATTCAATTGTTGGTTAACAGGTTCCTGAAGAAGAAGAGGAGAGATAAGGGGGAAGAGCGATGGTAAGCTCCACCTGAAGGCCTGATAAAGCTTAATTTTGATGAGGCCTCATGAGGAAATCCTGAAGTCTCAGGTACAGGTTGTAAACTTTGGGATCATAGAGGTGAAAGTATAAGTTGGAAAGCTTTTTACATAGGCATAGGAATTAATAATTATGCTAAAGGGGAAGCTCTGATGGAGGAATTGAAGCTGGCAACAGATATGGGAATTTCAAAGATCAAAGTGGAAGGCAATTCCAAGCTTCTAATAAGTATGATGCAAGGAGAGGCAAAGGGATCAAGCACACTGAATCGCAAAAGGAGGATGATAAGTTGATAAATCTCTTTGAAAGTGTAGAATTCATTCACAGCTACCATTCTTCAAACTCAATAGCAAATTGGTTAGCGAACCAGGGGATCAATACAACCAAAGACAGACTGGAGTCAGGATATTAGGAATTAAACAGAAGTGAGGAGTTAAAGCAGTTGATCAGTAAAGACAAAGGAGGATTGATAAAGCAGAGAAAAGAAGTGCACACGGTAAATATTTAAAAACGATTTAGAAGATACAGGGAACCTCCTTTTTATCTTGGCTTTTATTAATGTATTGCAGGCAAGGGACGGTCTTGTTAGTAAACTAGCAGTTATCACAATCTTTTCATATGGGATGTCGACCTTTAATTCCCACAACATTCTTTTAAGACACAATTTGGTTTTCTTCAGATTTGCTACAGTTATATTTATGGAACAGGTCAACTCGTTGGTTTCACGTGTCTTCAGAGGGCCATGTTAGGCTCTTCATGTATAGTGAAGAGGGAAAAAAAGCATATGCAGGTTGGCCGTATGAGTTTTTATCTTCTTGCTTGGACTTTTTAAATTTTCATTATTTTTTAATGTGGTTATGTTGGAGGACATCACCTATTTTGGCTTCACCTTTAATGTGGTTCTGGTAATTGTCGGAACTCCATAGAAGCCTCTGAGCTGTTCAAATGGAAGGAAATGGTGCAGGAAGGTTTCTTTACTAAAGCTAACCAATGTACGAACACAGTTCAAAATGACCCCACTTCAAAGGAAGAGAATGAACGAATCCCAAGTACACCCCTAACGATCACTCTCATGCTGAACCCTGAAAATTCATCCCCATATCTAAGAGCAAAAATATTAGCTGCAGAGAGGGAGAAAAGGCAGGAGGTTTTCCATTTGCGTACACCAAACTACCTGAACTTCCAGGAAGAGGAGTCTTCAGCAAGCTTGCAGAGAGAGTTACCTGCAAGATTGATATTTAGAAAGGACAATCTCTTCTAGCATCTGTACTGTGTAGCTTTCCTCACTAGTTTTGTGGTAGGACAAGGAAGAGGGAATCATGGAACAACCTCTTTCAACACGGGCCCAAACATGTATTCCAATGTGGAGGCTAAATTTAGAGGAAGACCAGCAATTTACAATCCATCACAACAGCCGTATCCTGGACCAAGAACACAGTGGAAACTGGTGGCAGAAGTTCAATTCAAATACAAAGAAATCTTTCTGAGCCGAAACTTGGGCAACACTAAATTACTCAATGCCAACTTCAATCTCATAGCATTGATGGCATCTGAGCAAAGGATCCACAATGATCTGCTGAAGACTCAATCAACTTGATTGAGCGAATAGAGGGACAAGCTAAGGGTAATTGACAAGATGAGGCCCAATTGAAAGCCCTCAATGGCCAAATCAAAGAAGCATTAGTTCTGCTTCTCCAATGGCTTGAGGGGTACCTTGGGACTGTTGTCACATTTTTGCACGGGGTGCAATGTCTTCAATGTTGTTTTGTAACAGTGCTGCTCTTCTTTTCCTCCTTCCGTTTTTCTCACTTCTCTCCCTTTCCTTTTCTTTCCCATTCTCTTTCTCTTCCCCATTTTTTCCATGGAGTTCCCCAGTTGATTTTCCAGCTTTCCAGCAGGTCTATCTGAAATTGGCTAAGTCTGGGTGCGAAGTTCGCGCTTCGCCCAGTTTTGGTGTGAAGTTCGCGCTTCGCCCAGTTTTGGTGCGAAGTGCGCACTTCGCCCAGTTTTGGTGCGAAGTTCGCACTTCGCCCCACATCCTGGGCGCACCTTGCACTGGCAGACTGACAGGTCAATGCAGAAAAAAGGTAAAATGCCGGAGCAGGTCCATATGGCGGCAGACACCAGTGTTCGCCTGTGCACCGTTCGACTTCTCAACAGAGCCGTAATGTGCCCTTGACAGGTGTACAGTAGGGGAACAAACCCGGAATTTGACCAAGGCGTGAAGGCCTTCCCCGACTGCACTGATTTTTGCACGCATCCCAAGGAGCCCCGATCCCAAGCAAAGATGGATAGATTGCCCTCTAAGGCAGGCATGTGTCACACAGCATAACCCATCATCAGACAAGTGTCCAGCTTCGGGATTTGAACCAAGACTGCCGACCAAAAGGGATAAGCATGGGCTGCTGCACCGCTGCGTTAATAGCCACATTCAAAGCCGATCCGAGGTTTCACTGCTCCGACTACTAGCAAGCTCGCCGACTTGAAGAATTACCCGAGCACTCCGCCACGTAGCTATCCGGATTCTAGGAAGACCATGCTTGCGAGTACTGACGATCCGACAAAAGGTCGGCATTTGCGGCTCTTTCGCCGCTTACGTCGGCTCATGTTTGGTCGGGACTCCGTGCCCATTAATGTAACGGGTGGGACTCGGGCTATAAAAGCCCATCCGAAATTCATTGTAAAGGGTGGAAGGGGAATTTTTGTTAGGGAACTACCGTAGCTTACTGTAAGCGTGTACCGCTTATGAATACAATCTGTATGCCCGGTTCTGTTCTACTATCTTTATTCTTTTATCGTTGTCTTTCATTATATGCCTTAGGCCCACTTGTGTCGTTGCTCGTTAATTCACTTTGGCATTTGGCGATCAAGTTCCTCTAGCATTGCTTGCTTAAAGCACCTTCCGTACTTCATTATTTAAAGCATTCATTATAAATTTGGTAGCAGTTCCATCGGTTGTGTGTGACGTTGTTGGCCCGTATCACGGTGATTGATGCGATCCTACTCGTTAGTTCCTTGTAGGGAATGTTTGCTAGGGAGCCATTGAAGCTGTGCGGTTAAACTCTCTACCTAACACATATACCTGGCTCTGACATCTCTAGGTTTACTTTCTACCCCTGTCAGTGTACGTATCTGGTGATTGATACGATCCCCTGCTGTTAGTTCCTTGTAGGGAATGTTTGCTAGGGAGCTATTGAAGCTGTGCATACGCTGCTGGTGTATCGGAAGTACGTCTAGGTTTTGCAGTTCCTTGTCATGCTCTGTGTTTGTATGCAGTAAGTAGCGGTGATTGGTGTGTTCCCGTACTGTTAGTTCCCCCCCACCAACCTTTGGACATATTTGTATCTCTTTCTGTACATTTGTCTCTTTCCATTCTTTTATTTCTTTCCTGTTCCCTTTAGCTTAAATCAAGCCCCCTAAAAGGAGCCGGCCTTCTCCGGAGATTGGCTCGGAAGGCATCTCTTCCTTCCGGCCTTTCATGCTGGTGGGCGAATCTGGGCGCATTAACCAAAAATCCTTTCCTCATGGCAGATTCGTAACCAACAGTTTCTGCAGCACGCCGGTGGGACGCTTGTCCCACGATTTAAAGAAAGAGTACCCATCCAGTTTCCACCTAGCGCAACAGTTTCTCTGCCACGCTCGGCGGAACACGGGTCCCACATCTGACGAGAGATTTTCTGATCAGTCTCCACCTGGCGCTGACAGTTCCTGAGCTCTTGGTGAGACAAGGAAGTTTCTCACCCCCGACAGAATCGAAGCACCGGTGTTCGCTTCATTGCTTCGTTCCAAATCCGAACACCGGCGACTCGCACGAACAAATCCTCTGAGTCTAGAAGACCGGTCCGGTCACCTTCATGCACACGAGAAGGTGGCGAACAAGAAATCCGAGAAGCCCGCCCGAGTTCTACGAACTAGACATCCACGCTCGAGGCGAGATACCCAGGTCGGCTGATCCGCGAGCTCATTTCGACGAAGCCGAGGCTGAGATCCAAGAAGAGGCCGAAGCTGAGGTCGGAAGAGCCGAGTACGAAGTAGAAGAGGTCGAGGAAGAGGAAAATCCTGTATCCTCGGAAAGTACCGATACCGAGTACACAACCGACGGCGGAGAAGAAGAAGAAATGGCTGCTCAACAACCGAATGACGATGATCTCTTCCCGGCGGTGGACTCTACGGGGCCTTTGGCCCCGATCGGTCGACTAGCTGTGCCCCCTGTTTGCTTTAAAGTCTATTCCCACATACGACGGCTACGGTAAGATGGCGTACGAGCACATCCAGGACATCCTTGCCCTGGCCGCACTGCATACCATCACCGATGAAAGTGTGAAGACCCGTCTGCTGGCCCTTTCCCTGAGGGGAAAGCTTCTCTACTGGTGGAGATCGCTGCCAGAGGGATCCATCACTAGGTGGCCCCAGCTTGCCAGGAGGCTCGTAAAAGGATGCAACGAGTCTGCTGATCCTACCTCTCTACTGCATCAGTTCCAAGCAATCCAGAGGCATCCTCAAGAGGAGGTGTCTGATTTTAACATTAGGTTTGCGAGATCCCGGAAACGGGTACCTCGCGAACTTCGGCCTTCGGCCGGCATGGCTGCTCACTACTATCCGAGGTCCTTCAACTCGGACATATGCCTCTTCGTCGAAGATCGCTCGAATTGACGAGTTCCCCGCATCGTACGAAGCTGCCGGCAAGTGAAGGCGACATTATCTCCATCGGCGAGGCTTTCGTCCGCAGTGCGGGAGCCGATTCATCCCGACTTTCCAAGATCGCGAGTATCCTTCACGCTTCGGTGGTGTGCCGTCTACTTCGGGCGGAAGCCCCGGCCCGCGATGGAATCCGGCGTCGGTCGTAACTCAATACGACCCGCCTCGGTTGCATTACCCTCATCCGCCTCCTCCCGCTCCGCATTTTCCGGCGCTTCCTGCTCCCCCGCGGTATGCGTCTTATTCTAACCCTCCTCCATTGGCCGCTTTGCCTCCACCGGCACGATTGCCGCCTCCCGACTAGCGACATCCGAACACGATTCTACAAGAAGTGCGAGGCTTTGGCCTCCGGATATCATGCCATGTCCAATGACATGACGACTATGAAAAAGAAGCGAGCCCAAATGGACTTTGCTCCTAGAAGGCCGTATGCGCCACCGGCGCCGACAAAAGATAAAGCCCCGGAAAACCAACCGCGAGAGGCGTCCGCCTCCGAGAAATCTTGCTATAGATGACCCACCTGGTCCTCCCGACCGAGTCAAGCCGGTGCACTACTTGCAATGACCCGCATTCGGAGGAAGATTGCACTTTGCACCAGCACTACATCCAGACCTTGGCCGGCAGCACTATAGAAGATGATGAGCTGTACATGATCTTGGACGGTGAGGCCAATTTTGCCCTGCCAGAAGAGAACCCAGTGACGCCCGCCAAGGAAGAAAAGAAAGCTGCGGACACGGCTAAACCTTTGCAGGTATACACGAGAAGAGAAAGACCGCAGCCCAATGGGGCGCCACCGTACAAGCGGTCGTGGCCTTACATAGCCCGGAGAAGGCATCCAAAGATAAAGCTCCCGCTAAACCTTCTCCAACAAAGACCGCCGATGTTCCAGCTAAGCCTCCAACAAAGGCCCCAACTCCCGCTAAGCTCCCTGTACTTCGACCTCCGACCGAAACCAAAGAACAAGCCCGGGAAAAAGCTGAAGTACCCGTCTCCGACCAAGAGACGGCGAGTTGAGGCCACCCAACGATACCGGACCAAGTATGAACCGGCTAAACCAGCAGAAGGAGCTAGTACCTCGGGCTACAGCATTGTAGACGAGTTAAAGAAGACTTCTGCCAGAATCAGCATGTACGATGCCCTTCTGCTTCCAGGCCAGGTAGATCTGCTGCAAGAATCACTAAAAAACATGAAGAACGGCAAGCAGATGCGGCTCGCTGTCCTGGTTCAACCTTTGACAGTCTCCACCACCGGGAAGAACAGGACCGCCACCCTTTTATCCGTCTTTGCGGATGCAAGGGCACATAGTTCACAAGCGCATGGTGGATTCCGGTGCTTCCTCGACTGTGATGCCGAAGGCCGGCTGCGATGAGATCGGGATGGAATACACGCGGAGCAGCCAAGGTGTCCTGCAATTAGACGGCACCCCTGTCAAGACAGTTGGTGTCATAAAGGACATCCCTATCCAGCTGCACAAAGCTCTCGACATTGTGGTCATCCAAGAGGTCGTGATTGTTGACCTGGAGCCTTACTTCGGCATGTGTCTCTCTCGGGAGTTCACTGCGAAGTTGGGCGGGTAACTGTCTCTAGACTACTCGCACATGGAAGTGCCCTTCAAAGGAAGGAGACCGAAAATTTTCAATGAGAAGCCTTCCCCTTTTCTAGTAGACAAGATACCCGGCGGAGAGATGGACTGCATGGTCCGGTTGTCGAAGAAGAAGCGGTGACAGATGAAGCGACCGAGCAAGCTCTCGAAGTGCTACGGCTAGAAGACGAGTTCTCGTTGCGGGATTTTAATGCCGTAATCGGAATGACAGGAGGCTATTATTCCATTAAGCGGCCCGAGGAGCTTGACGTGTCCGTTGCGAAGGAGGTAGGACCTGCACCCGAAGAGCCGTGGAAGCTTTTCTTTGACGGCGCCCGTTGCAAGAATGGCGCCGGTGCAAGGGTCCTCCTGGTTTCTCCAACCGGAGTCCGGAGGGACTATGCCTACGGGCGGCTCTGGAGCTGTACTAACAATTCGGCGGAATACGAAGCCACCGTGCTTGGGTCTGCGAAAGGCGGAAAGGCTCGGAATCAAGCATCTCCAAATTTTCGGAGATTCAGAGTTAGTGTGTCATCAAGTTACGAATAAATGCGTGTCTAAGCATCACTATCTTAGAGCGTACCGCAATCGGGTCTGGGACCTGATGGAATCGTTTGACTCATTGAACGTTAAGGCAATATCGCGTGAGAGAAACAAGCACGCGGATATTACGGCGTCTGTTGGAGCCAGTACGTTTGGTTGAAGACGTCGTCCGTAAACCGAAGCCGGTCCGCACCATTTACGAGGCCTTCGTGCTCGATAGGGATACCTTCGCGGGTATTCAGTCGTGACGAGGAGATCGTCACATTCCCGGTTAACGAAGTGTGTGTAATCGAAGGTAGAGACCCCGATGACGAGCAATATGAGGGGTTGATACGATTACGGAATAATCACGTCCCAAAAGGAGTGATTACATTAGAAAGTCTCTTTGATCGGAATGACAGAGCAATATCCCACGGGATCAAAGTAGACCCGAGGCGGTATGCTGACCTGGAGCTCGAACTCGATAAAACCATCAAGGTCGGAACAGATCGCACGTCGGAGGAGGCGGGTGCGGATTAGATCATCGTGCCGGGAATTCCCCGACATCGTGGCCTGGTGCTACGAAGATTTGAGGGGGTATGACGGATCTGTCATCCAGCATACCATCGAGCTAGAGGATGGCGCCAAGCCGTTCCGACAAAAGCAAAGGGCCGTAAATCCAAAGGTTGAGGCCATGATGAAGACCGAGCTCTTGAAGATTCTGGAGGCCAAGATCATCTACCCCATCAAACATTCATCCTGGGTCGCGAATTGGGTGCCCGTGAGGAAAAAGAATGGCGACATACGTCTACGTGTCGACTTCGAAACCTAAAACGAGGCTTCCCTCCGGGACCACTATCTCGCTTCCCCAAATCGACCAAATTTTGCATATCGTTGCTGGAGCCCAGAGATTTTCACTTTTAGATGGATTTTCCGGCTACAACCAGATTTGGGTTAAAGACGAAGACCAACATAAGACGGCGTTTACCACGAAGTGGGGGACGTTCGCCTATCAGCGCATGCCGTTTGGCTTATCCAATGCGGTGCCACGTTCCAAAGGGCCATGGACCCGGCCTTCGAGAGCTGCTCAACAAGATTATTGTCATCTATCTTGATGACATGACTGTTTTCTCTCACCGACGAGAAGATCATGTTTCGCACTGCGGCGAGATATTTGAAAGTTGTCGAGAATTCGGCATCTCTATAAACCCGAAGAAGTCCGTCTTCGTGGTAAAGGAAGGAAAGTCTGTTGGGACATGTCATCTCCGAGGAAGGCCTCGCCATTGACCCTGACGGAGCAGAAGCCCTCGTTCGCTTGCCGCCCCATTCGATAAAAAAGGTCTGCAGTCCTTCTTCGGTCGGATTAACTTCGTGCGGAAGTTCATTCCGGACTTCGCACGAGTGATCAAGCCTATGGCCGAACTGTTGAAGAAAGATACACCTTACGAATGGACTGATGAGAGAGAGCAAGCTTTCGAGGAAATCAAGGCTCGAATTGTGCAAGCTTCGGTGTTGACAAACCCGGACTACTCCAAGGACTTCATCCTGTATGCAGTGGGAGAACCCGAAAGTTACGCTGCAGTCCTGACTCGGAAGGGGAGACGACGGTGAGGAGCGCCCCATTGCGTTCCTAAGCCAAGTGATTCCGCCACACGAAGAGAAGTACAATTTTATAGAGCGGCGGAGTCCATGCGGTCATGAAGTCCCTTCGAAAGCTCAGGCACTTTGTCTCCCAAAGTAAGACCACTGTCTTTGTGATTCACCCCGATGTTCGCAGTTTCATCTTGCAAGGGGAACCGGGTCACAAGAGAGCGGGATGGATTGCCAAGATCCAGGAGTTTGACATCGAAGTACGGCCCACCAAGCTTATCAGAGGCCGAGCCTTGTGTCAGGAATTGGCCCGAAGCGCTGTAGCCGGCATCTCCGCTTGTAAGTGGGAGGACACAGCGACACGCGTCTACCTAGCCAACTCCTTATCGGAGGGGAGTGATTGGACGGATGAGCCGGTGAGATACTTCTGCACCGGAAGATGTCCCGATCACTTGAACGCCTCACAACGAAGGAGATTTCGGCTAGGTGCACTAAGGTACACTCTTCGCCCCGAGGGGCTTTACTTCAAAAACATTGACGGCATCCTGTTGCGGTGCGTCATAAAATCCGACCAGCCTAGGATCCTCGGAGATTTTCATTCCGGGATGCCTGGGGGTCACCATTCTTCAAGGCCAACGGCCTTAAAAATAATAAGGGCTGGATACTATTGGCCCACTGCGTTCGCAGACGCGTATGCGGTCTGTGCCAAGTGTGATCAATGCCAGAGGTATGCTAGCCGAAACAGAAAAGCACCCCTGCCCCTTCAATCGATTCAAGCCGAAGCTCCGTTCCAGACAATGGGAGTCCGGACTTCATTGGGGTGATTTCTCCTAACTCCTCCGTCGGCCACAAGTTTATTCTCACAGCTACCGACTATTTCACACGGTGGACGGAGGCGATCCCGACCAAGAACGCCGACCAAGAAACGGTCATCGGGTTCATTGAGAGCCCGATTACCCGCTCGGGGTTCCGAGTCGATTGTGACGGATCAACGGTCCGGGATTTGTAGGCGCCGTACTCACGGAGTACACCGGCGGCCTTGGCATCTATCACAAGATGTCTTCTAATTACTACCCGCAAGGGAATGGCCTTGCCGAGTCTACTAACAAGAACCTCCTGAAAATTCTCCGGAGGACCATTGAAAAAAATAAGCGGACTTGGCACTTGCTCCTGAACCGGGCACTATGGGCGGACGAGTTGCGTTCAAGAAATCCCTCAAGACGTCCCCCTATGCGCTCGTCTATGGCAAGCAAGTCTGTTATGCCATTACACATTGAAATCCCCGCCCCTGTGGATGATTGACGAAGACGAGGGCAGCGGAGACCCGGTAGACGACGAGGTTGTGCCAACTCCTGCGGTTGGAAGAAGACAGAGAAAGTGCATACCGGGCCTTCGCCGATCACATTGCAGACCACTAAAGGTCTGGTTTGCCAAAGGCACCATCGCCCGAGTTTTCGAAGTCGGGGACCCGGTGTCGAAGTGGGACTCATACAAGGCAAAACCGGGTAATCACGGGAAATTTGATGCTCTCCGGGAGGGCCCTTATCGGATTGCCGGGTGAATCGGTTCAATGCCTACATACTTTCGGATATGGAGGGTCGGCTCCTCCCCATCCCCGTCAACGGGTTCCACTTGAAGCTTTATCTCTGTTGAAGGCGCCCGAGTGGCCCTTCCCCGTAAAAATTTTGCCTTGTGTTTTTATTTTTCCCCGCATGTATAGTTTCCAGTTTTAGCATTCAGTTTATTTTTCCTTCTTTGAGCTTAAATGCGGCATGGGAGAGAAAGACGGACTTCGCAACAAAGTCCGTCGTTGCCCACGAGGAGGGGCGAAGTTCGGCTATGCGAGAAAAAGAAAGGAGAAAAAGAGCAAAAATCGACTAAGTGTTGACCGAAGTCCGACTTCGCAGTGAGCTCGACTTCGGCCCGGCCGAATTGCGAAGTTTGTCCGAGAAAAGGCGGAAACGGACTAAAGTCCGCACTGCGCAACCCTTCGTGCGAAGTACGCACTACGCGTAAAGTTTGTGCGAAGTACGAACTTCGCACCGAAGTCCGACTTCGGCCAGCGCTCGTGCGAAGTGCGCGCTGCGCTCAACGCTTGGGCGAAGTGCGAACTTCGCGCAAAGTTCGCACTTCGCATCAAGCTTCGGCCGAAGTCCGAACAAAGCGGCCAGCGCCCGTGCGAAGTTCATCTAAAAATGAAAGGCGGCAAAAACCCAGATCGCGCCCAAACCTTGGGCGCAGCTAAAAACAGAGGTAGAACAGTTCAAGCACGCGCTTCGCGCGAAGTTCGTACTTCGCCCAGTTTTGGTGCGAAGTTCGTACTTCGCCCGAAATTCGGGCGAAGTCCGACTTCGCCGGCGAGGTCGGGCCGTGCCCAACTTCGGGCGAAGTCCGGCTGCGCCTAGTTTTCCGGGCCAGTATTGGGACGCGGTTTAAAGAATAATAAAAAATTCAAAAACCCCAAGGTCGGGCCCAAGGCGCGTTTGCACTTGTTTTAATGTGGGTTTCCGCACCGAAGGTTTTGTCTTGATCAGCGTGCCCAAGTGGTGGCGGCAACGTCAGCCATGGTGCAGTCCCCAACGCTGAGTTAATGATTGCGCGTTTTTCAAGCGAAAACGCAACTAAAAAAGCAAGGCACGGCTGCCGGGGCGCGTCTTTTCCTAAACGTTCTCCTGCGCGGCCACCAAGGGTTTTAACTCAGCCGACCTACCCCTCTGCGTTGCATTAATGGCGCTGTTTTTATCTAGAAAAGGGGGTCAGAATCATGCCAACATTCCAGATTGCGGAGATTATTCCTCGGACGAGTGCTAATTATTCTTCCGATAGCGAAATTTGTTGCGAGACGACTGAACTCGTCATTATTGCCGACTCGGAGAGATGGACAAGGGAAAAATGCCTGTGTCGGCGCGAGTCCAGTGAGCAATGAACCGAGCGATTTGCCGCTGCCGGGAGTTTTCAAAGGCGATCCTCCGCCAGAGAAAAATTCAAAGGCCCGGACGAAGAAGGTACGGCGTGGGCAATCCCCACCACCTCCGGTGAATTACCCGGCGAGGATATGTGGACGGCTCGTTTTCCATGAGCCTAACTCGGTCGAGAGCGAATGTGGAGAGACTGGGTCGACAAGGTTTCGCCCTCCCATCATTTTGGAGCGGCGTACAAATCAAACCTCTTCGATTCATGTGCCCTCCTGTCCACCAATGCCGGAGGCGATAGACTTAATTGTCGGACACTATAAACCGGCTTCCGGCAAATCGTCTGAGTTCAGCGGCAAACCCTTGTTCGCACTTGCGCGAGGAGGCTGTGCGACCGACTTTCGCCCCGAGGGCTGGAGTACGACTCCGGCACCATCCTCGAAAAAATCAATTTGGGCGAACAAGCGGGACGTTTCACGCACACCAAGCGAATGAGGGATTTCCTCAATTCGAGGCTGAGCGCCCCGCTTCCCGGCAGGACAATGGCCGACGGCCCCATGCCTTTGGTAAAATTTCGGAGCAAGTATCTATATACCATCTTGGCATGGATCCTCGAGTGCGACTCCGATGAGTTGGTACACCCGTACCGGTGGCTGGCGAGAATGCCTCCGTGTGGAGAATCTTACGAACCAACGGCGCAGCGGAGCGGAAAACGCCCCATCTCTTTCGATCGGGCAGACCGGTCGGCTTACGCCATTCATTCCAGTCTGCTGAAGATCCGAAGCGCCAGTCAACCAATTTTCGTTTCAGTTCCGTTCTGGTCTGGCTTTGTTTGTACCATCTGCACCCCCAAATGCCGATCCCGAACTCGAAGAAGGTTAACGAGAAGGGAGAACCCCGACCCGTCTATAGCTGGACGGATGACTTATACCGGAAAGGGTCCTACTACAAGTTCAACTTCAACTTTCTGGGATTCGTCATGTCAGTCTTCACCGAAAGTGAAATCCCCCGTCCCCCGAAAGAAATGACGAGTGCTTTGATAAATCAGAAGCTCGGGGACGTTTTGGATCGACGCGAGGGATTGTGATCGGAATCTACGGATTCAAGGGCAAACCCTATTTGCTGCCCTATTGGTGCTCAGAGCATCTGTTCGGGATGGAAGTTGCCCGACAGATGGACTATGTGGAAGAAGAGTTTGGCCTAGGGAAGAAAAGAGGACAGATTTTTCAATATCCTCTTTCTTGGGCCAATGTTGAGATTATCGAGGTAGGACAACATGTCTACCTAGAGCAAGCGCTGTCCCGGATTGGCTCGTTTTTGCTTGCCGCAGTCGACTGGAAGTATGACCCTCATGGGATAAGGGGAAATTTTGCACATCCGTGCCCCCGGGACATAACCGAAGATAGATGCGACGTGGTCCATGTGGACCTTGGCCGGGAGATTGAATTAATGGAAGCTTCTCCCCCTTGGCGGGATTTCTCTTGCGAGGAGGTGACATATGACCCCAAGAGAAACCGGGACCATCACTTCTCATCTCCGGGGTTCAAAAAATTTCTGTCCAAGATTGCGAGGCCTTAAGCTGGTCTAAAGAAAAGATTATTGAATGCTTTGGAAAATGAGATGCCGCACGCGACACGATAAATCCACAAGGAGAAACTCTGGCCGTAGATGACGACTTCTCGGTTCTCTATGACCGACATCATGACAGTGGCGGTCGTTCGCATATCAAGGTTACGTTCCCCGAGGCCCCTTTGAGGATTATAAAAGTGGGTCTCCTCCCAAACGAGTTGTACACTTCGGCAGCGCCGGCGCCGGCCCGACAAGTACCCGAGCCGATCCAATGCGATTCGTGGCTCCTAAGGCGGCGCCCGAAAAGGCGAAAAAGTTAGCCGAGGCGGCGCCGAGGCACTTCCTCGAGCAAGAAAAGCACCGAGCACCGCCGGAACGCAGACCGGTTGCGGCAGACCTTCTGCAAGTCAAACCCCGGTACAAGTTTACCGTGGGAGCATCGGCGCTCTGCACACCGCTCGTCTCCTTCCCCGATCCGACGGTTGTTCCGAGAAGAAAAGAAGCGGAGGAGAGTTGAGAAAATCGGGCGACCTAGCCCGATAGTGCAGCGACCGGTCGCGAGCCGCGGCCGCGTCTGCTGCCGCGAGAGGCGATTCTTTTGGGCGGTCCCAAGCCGGCCGCCGAGACAATAAGAGAAGACATTCACCCGGCATCGACTCAGGCGGAGCCCGCAGGTACGTTTGCTGTCCCTGTCTCTCTAGTCTCACCCAGTTCTACTTCCACTCAGTCCCCCGCTCAATCCGGGCGAGCCATGACCACATCCTCCTCCCCGTCTCCGCGTCCTTCTAGCGGTCCCCATTCTTTCGACCGGTTGCTCGGAACCCTAACGTCTCTCTTTCTCCGAGCACAACTCCAAACCCTTCGCCCGAGGTTAGTGTTGAGGCTGTCCATTCACCATCACATCCTCCGCCTCGGCCGCTTCAAACCCTCACGGTGTCGGCCCTCTCCCATTTCTCGTTTCCCGGTCGCCCCCACAAGCGACCGATTCTTCCAAGGTGCTGTCCGGTTCCTCCCGATCCCATCCCCGCGGGAGAGACGTCTCAGCAGATCCCTAGGCTGGGGGAACCAGATTTTATGGACGACCTCCAGAACTCAGATGACTTGCCCCTGGCAACGAGATCCGTAGAGTATTATGTCTCTTTCCGCCAAGACCTGAAGCGGAGGAGACATGAAGAGATAGCCGCCCCGGCAAAACGCGCAAAGTATGATTTCGGAAGGAGAGTGATTACAACGGAGAAAATAATCCCAATAGTGAAGAAGCCTCTCCGAGAAATGACTAAGGCGGACTACGTGCTCCAGACAAAGGAAAAAAGCTTTGACGACATTGATAAACAGTATGAGATTCAGACGATCATGCGCAAAGCTGACAATCTCTTTGTCAAGAGTCTGGAGGAGCGAGGAAGAACTTTTTGCGTTGCGGGACAAAGTAAGGCAACTTGAAGAGGACCTATCTAAGTCCATCGAGCATTTGGAAGCGGCGCGGCGAGAAACGAGATGAATTCAAAGCCCGGCTAGCCGCTTCTCGACAACGAGCCGCAACCGAAAGAAAGCGACCTCGGAGCAGATTTCTCGGCTCCGGGAGTCTTTGAAGCGAGCACGGTCGCGGCTTGCGGAAAAAACATCTCAAGCGGGTCTGTCTTTTCAAAGACAAAAGTTAAGGAAATGAGGGCCGGTTTGTTGAGGGAATGCAAGCCCCATACCTTTAAGGCGATGGCAGTCCTGGACTTCGCATCCAGGATTCAAGAAGTTTACGCCGGGAAAGCTCGTGGTAGAGGAGGCGAGCGCCGGGCAAAGCAATGGTCGGACCCGGCAATAAACCTTCGGGAGCGCGAGCGCGACGGCGTCCTTTTTTCCCCCCGTGTCCTCATTCGGCTGCAGAATGGGCGGTGCAAGGGTGACCTTGCACAAATATTTTAGAAAAGTTGAAGAGGTGAGAGTGGCCGGACGAATGCTTGATGCATTCGAGCATGAAAAAGATATCCGTCCGGCCCCCTTTCACGCTCTTTCGAGAACTTGGGTGTCCGAGGTTTTGTTGAGAATGGCGAGCTCCTTACCCTAGATCGGGTAAAGAAGAATTGGCGGTCCTTTGAAGCGGATACTGACTGAAATTGATAGGCTGGACAGAGCCAATTCAAGACAGTCGAGTCACTCGGATGGTGTCCGAGATATTCCGGGATCCGCTCCTATTTTCGGGAGTTAGAGAAAAGATACCTCACCATCGAACTGCACGCGGTCGCTGCTTTTCACGGAGCATTAGAAGACATAGGCGACCGCAAGCCATTCGAAGCGGAAGCTCGGCGCTCGGCCCAAGAGGCGTACACTCGCATGTGCGAGGCGAAGCGAGAAATGGAGACCTTTCGGAAGGAGATACGGTAGAGGCGGCCGACAAAGATGAATACGAAGAACGGTTGCCGCAAGGAGAAGCAGATTAGAGCGAGAAAAAGGCGGGGGAGGCAAGTTCCTCTTGCACCCAAAGGATGAAGGCATGGATTCTTTGCGCCGAGGCGAGCTCGACACCCCGCGAGCCGCCAGAAATGTTGTCACATTTTTGCACGGGGTGCAATGTCTTCAATGTTGTTTTGTAACAGTGCTGCTCTTCTTTTCCTCCTTCCGTTTTTCTCACTTCTCTCCCTTTCCTTTTCTTTCCCATTCTCTTTCTCTCCCCCTTTTTTCCATGGAGTTCCCCGAGTTGATTTTCCGGCTTTCCGGCGAGTCTATCTGAAATTGGCTAAGTCTGGGTGCGAAGTTCGCGCTTCGCCCAGTTTTGGTGCGAAGTTCGCACTTCGCCCAGTTTTGGTGCGAAGTTCGCACTTCGCCCAGTTTTGGTGCGAAGTTCGTACTTCGCCCCACCTCCTGGGCGCACTTTGCCATCGGCGGGCGACGGGTCAATGCGAGAAAAAGGTAAAATGCCGGAGCAGGTCCATATGGCAGCAGACACCAGTGTTCGCCTATGCACAGTTCGACTTCTCAACAGAGCCGTAATGTGCCCTTGACAGGTGTACAGTAGGGGAACAAACCCGGAATTTGACCAAGGCGTGAAGGCCTTCCCCGACTGCACTGATTTTTGCACGCATCCCAAGGAGCCCCGATCCCAAGCAAAGATGGATAGAGCGCCCTCTAAGGCGGGCATGTGTCACACGGCATAACCCATCATCGGACAAGTGTCCGACTTCGGGATTTGAACCAAGGCTGCCGACCAAAAGGGATAAGCATGGGCTGCACGCACCGCTGCGTTAATAGCCACATTCAAAGGCGATCCGAGGTTTCACTGCTCCGGCTACTAGCAAGCCTGCCGACTTGAAGAATTACCCGGCACTCCGCCACGTAGGTCGTCCGGATTCCGGGAAGACCATGCTGCGGGTACAGCCCGATCCGACAAAAGGTCGGCATTTGCGGCTCTTTCGCCGCTTCAGTCGACTCATGTTTGGTCGGGACTCTGTGCCCATTAATGTAACGGGTGGGACTCGGGCTATAAGAGCCCATCCGAAATTCATTGTAAAGGGTGGAAGGGGAATGTTTGTTAGGGAACTACTGTGCTTACTGTAATCGTGCTTACCTTATGAATACAATCGTATGCACGGTTCCATTCTACTATCTTTATTCTTTTATGTTGTCTTTCATTATATGCCTTAGGCCCACATATGTCGTTGCTCGTTAATTCACTTTGGCATTTGGCGATCGGGTTCCTCTAGCATTGCTTGCTTAAAGCACCTTCCGTACTTCATTATTTAAAGCATTCATTATAAATTTGGTAGCAGTTCCATCGGTTGTGTGTGACGTTGCTGGCCCGTATCACAGTGATTGATGCGATCCCCTGCCGTTAGTTCCTTGTAGGGAATGTTTGCTAGGGAGCCATTGAAGCCGTGCGGTTAAACTCTCTACCTAACACATATACCAGCTCCGACATCTCTAGGTTTACTTTCTACCCCTGTCGGTGTACGTATCCGGTGATTGATACGATCCCTGCTTGTTAGTTCCTTGTAGGGAATGTTTGCTAGGGAGCTATTGAAGCTGTGCATACGGCTGTTCGGTGTATCGGAAGTACGTCTAGGTTTTGCGGTTCCTTGTCATGCTCTGTGTTTGTATGCGGTAAGTAGCGGTGATTGGTGTGTTCCCGTACTGTTAGTTCCCCCCCACCAACCTTTGGACATATTTGTATCTCTTTCTGTACATTTGTCTCTTTCCGTTCCTTTATTTCTTTCCTGTTCCCTTTAGCTTAAATCAAGCCCCCTAAAAGGAGCCGGCCTTCTCCGGAGATTGGCTCGGAAGGCATCTCTTCCTTCCGGCCTTTCCATCTGGTGGGCGAATCTGGGCGCATTAACCAAAAATCCTTTCCTCATGGCAGATTCGTAACCAACAGGGACCAGCTGGCCCTGCACAGACAGACACAGGACAAGTGGGCCCAAGATATTGTATTCAATGATCACTTCTGCTATCAATGGACAAAGGAAGCTGTTAACATATTGTACAATGATTGTGTAAAGGTAGAATAATGAAAGTTCTAATGTAGTAGGGATCCCAGTAATAAACATTTTAATTTTATCCCAAAGAAAAACATAATGGTGCAAAAAGTGCAAATTTGGATCATAACCCATAATTAGTTATTAAAAAGATCAAACAGTGGAGATTTAATAGCTTCAAAAGTGATACTGCCTAGTACTAGATTATAAAAAGAGATCACTATTCCACCAATTGTGTACCAGAATGCTAGGTCAAGAGACAAGAATGATGAGGCTAAAATAAGGAAAGATATTTCCACAATACCTTTGAGGTATGGTAATATTACAATCTATGTTTTTGTGATGAGAATGTGTGATTTATTTTTCATATTTACTTTCATTTTGGTTATGTGATGTTAATATGGGTAAAGATTTATTTATTATTAAGCAATTGTACTCTAAATCCTACCAATATTGAGTGTTTCATGCCCATTACCTAAAGAATTCCATACTTATTAGGCTTCAACTCCATTGGCCTCTATCCAATCTTAAATCATTAAACGGTCTTTAATCTACTATGGTAGTTTTTTATTACTCAAATGGTTTCATCAAACACGCTCATTGATAAATTCACCAGGAAATATAGGGCCTTGGCTTCCAGTTTTACATGACTAGCTTGATGGCTAGCTTCATCAATTTTAAAACCTTGACCCTGGAGTGGACATGGTAAGCCAAGGCAACAAAACAAAAAGAACAAACACAAATAAGAGAGGAAATAAGGAGGATAGAAAGTAAGCAATGTCAAGCTTTGGCCATTTTCTTTGTGACAAGCTTTTGGGCCTTTATTTTCTTCATCTGAGGATCAATTATTTCTTTGACAAAGAATGGTTCCCAAAAAGTGGATCCATTTTTCATCAAAAAGGTCTTAATAAGGTCATAGCATGTTCAAATCCCATTTTTATTTCATTTGGTTGAAATGAGCTATATTTTACAAGCACCAAGAAGCCTTGCATTAAAGGGGAATCATTATGGGAACAATATCCCATCAGAGTCTTTGTTAAGAAGCATAAGTTATTGGGAAAAGGAGAAATCAGTTCTCACTTATGTGAAAATTCAAACTTAAGTTTTAATCCATAATTGAAGGAATAGGACATCCAAGAGTACAAAAGAAACAAGGCTCAGAACTAAGTACTATTTTTACTTGAATACAGATAATACATGTCCAAGATTCATGTACCTAATTGTATCAAATATACAGAATTTCTAAAAATAAGCATCCGTGAGGTAAACTACACTGGTGATGGTAAGATTAAAATTTGCTAATGCAAAATTCAATATAGAAATCTTGATAACATCATCCTCGAGTAGTAAGTAGTTGCCTTTGTAAGTCTTCATTCTCCTTCCTTAGTTTCATTAGCTTTTGCTTAAACATATCAATATGACGATTTGAACTCGAGTTCCTCAATTGTTCGTCATATTTCATCTTGTTAATCAATACTGCCAACATGAAGAAAAATGTTACATCAACATTTCTGTGTAATCAATCACATGCAATACAAGGGAAATATCATAAAGCCTTGTTCTGTAGTCTGACAGGGTTCACCATTGTCCAACCAACCAAATTCAGTGACGTATGGATGATTCCATTAGAAAATGACATTATGACCAATTATTGAGAATGGCATACAGCTAACACTAGACCAAATTCAATTAAAGAAAAATTACTTACACTATAAACCGTTAACCGCCCTGTTAAAATAGAAAGCGGAGATACTAGTGAATCATTTTTTATTTTAGACAAATGTTTAAAACTTGATCAAATGTGAAACTTGATCTTCTAGAGACAAAGTGCACTTACACTCATGCTCCATGTTTTTAAGTTCCTTGTGTAGCTTGCTCTTTGCTTCTAGTTCCAGCTGAAGCTTATCTCTCATCTCCTGAATGTCATGTTGATCTGTTGAAGATAAGGATCCATCAATGTATGGGATACTTTCAAGTAAAGTGCACAAAATAACAAGAGTAACAGTAAATACAAAACACAAATTGGTAGAAGACTCACATTTTGATTCAGAATTATGCTCTGCAATATCCAGTCTGTCACTAAGTGAATCTATCCTGGCTTCACAATCTGCCAATTCCATCTGGAGTTGGGCTATTACTTCATCCTTTACTGATAATTGTCTTTCATTAAATCTGAAGATCAAACATGATCTCATTTTTAATGTGACTTTTAAAATTATCTTTTCTACTTTTGTCAATAAAATAGAAGGAATATATGCTTTGTTGTATCTGATGAAAAAGGCCAAGCCAAAGATAAAAAATTAATATGTACACAGTGCTTGTTGTCTTTCTAATCGATATCAAACTCTGAAACTTCTAGAAGTAAACAAATCAGGGCCAATTCATAAAATAAATAAACCCACTCAGAAGAGTCTTACATATCAATTCTATATAAAAACGTAAAGAGCAAAACCAAATATCCTTTTGTGTAGAAAATATGGAAACACCCACGCCTTGCATTTGTACAAGTATAACAGTCTAGCATTAACTGGACACTGGACATGGTTTTACCTGATCTGCTTTTGCAGATCTCCAATCTCCTCTTGATGCTTTTGTTCAAGAATTGTTATTGTGGTTCTATTTATAAATAATTAGTAAACAGCAAAATGAAAAATTCAGTTTTGAGTAGGAAGCACCAGAAACACCAACGTGTTGAACCCATATTGATTTATCAATCTAATATCAGTTGTGCATGGTTTCACCTTATCTGGTTTTGCAGCTCTCCAATCTCCTCCTGATGATTTCTTTTAAGACTTTCCAATGCGGTTTCGTGTTCCTGATTGGACAGCATTTATTGTATGCTTTTTGTATCAACAAAGATTCTTAATTATATTAATAAAAGTAAAATAGTGCAAAATTACATACATATTCCTTGTCTGCTTGAGCTCATTTCTGAAAGCAAGACCCCAAAACAATAATACTGAATAAATGGACTACCATGTAGAACTACTTTGTAGAAGACAGCAATAAACCCTCACGAATCATTGTCAAAACCTTCTCTGCCTATATGTCTTATTATTATCAGAGATGCAAAACAATATATTTTAAGGTCATAAATAAACTCTGATTACTTAAAGAGGAACAACTAACAAGGGGATCAACTTAGACAATACAAAGCTCACAAAACAGTAGTTAAACCTTTAAGGTCATAAATAAACTCTCTGATAACTTATAGAAGAACAACTACCAAGAGGATCAACTTAGACAATACAAAGCTCACAAAACAGTAGTTAAACCTTTAGGTAGCATGGTAGCTGGGATGACATAAAGCAAAGTACAAAACATAAGTACTCAATTAAGGGTCAACTGTAAGTTTTGTTACATAAGCTGAGAAACAGCAGAAACCTCTTTGTTCAACTTGTTATAGACAGTTCCATTTGATTCCAACATACAATGGCAAAGCACAAGCTTAAAATACTTGTGCACATATTATCCAAGCTAGTAACCAAATCATTAGAGGTTAAGGAAGAAAGACGACCAGCACTGAATCGTATCTTATAGACAGAAGTTCATCACCTGAAAGCATCACTATCTTATGACTCCAACTAAAATTGTCTCCATTACCTAGGCCTATCAAAATGACATAAAAGTTAAATCAATATTTTTAATGAAAAGAAGTTCTTGTAATCATTTTCATTAGATTCAATATGGACTTCAATAGGTTACAATCCTGTTGTGACCGCCATCTGAAAGTTCACCACCACTATCAGAGGTGGCGAAAATCTACCAAATCCCCTTTAGGACTATTGGCTGAAAGCCCTGGTTATCATTGTCAGCATTTCTAATTGTATTTTTGGCTGAGTGTCTTGTCACAATGGCCACTACCCCCTCCTAAGACTATTGACTTAAGACACACAATCCTTAACATTAAATAGTTCAAATGAATTTTAACCATAATGAATTTTAACCAGTTCAACATGCCTTACAAATGCGCAACAGATTGTTCTTTGTGCCTCTAGTCAATGCTAGAGCATTGGTCAAAATTATTGTCATTTTCAAAAACTCAGTCAAAATTAAATTGTTGAAATTGGATAATCAATTTCAAAATCCAAGACAGCAGCACGGTCAATGTCTGTTAGAATATCAGTCAGTGCTATAGCTGACATCAATGATTTGTCAATGATTTGCATTAAAGATACCAGAAATTGCCAGTTTGATGAATGATTGGTCAAGGAGGGTTGCTTATTGATGTATTAGTACGAATTTGATGTGATGACAAGTAAGCTAATGTGGCCTAGGTTGACCAAGTCAACATGTTAACTTGAAAGTTCAAAAATTTGACTCATGGCAGCTAGAAGAGAGAATAAAGGATTTGTCTTGGTTTTTGAACAATTTTGACTTATTGATTTCACCAATGTTAGTAATTGCAATATAAATGTAAATGTGATCTCATAAATAATCATTGACAGCTCATGAACTATATAATGAATCAAGTGATGTCATCTGCCTTCTTGGTGTTTAGACTCGAATATCTTATCTAGTTCTTGCCTTGCAATTATTTCCCATTACTTTGTAGATGCAGTTTATGCTTGTCACAGAGTAAAAGACCTATTATGAGCCATAATAACCCCTTTAAATGATTTGTTATCCTCTAGAAAAGCCCAAAATTTCAGAAGCTACTTCTTCTATAAGCTTATTTGGCCTTTTAATTTCTAGAATGCTAATTCCTTTATTTTTCCTCTAGGATTCTTAGCGGGTCATATGTTCTATTTCTTTAATGTCAACATAAAACATAAGAATGCAGAGTTCTCTTTAAGATGTTTATATGGAAGTCCAATGTATTTTGACATGGAATGGTAATTCTATTTCATATATTACTCCTGTGTTTTTATTTAGTTTTGTAAAGGTTCATAGCATCTAGGAGATAGTTTGTGTGTTTTCCAATTGATGGTGATTTGTTTGTTTTTGATCTCAAGTAGACTATATCTCGTACCTTGAATGACCATGGTAATTTATATTATATAGAGCTTCCTCCTTGCTTGGAATATCTCCATTTTTTTTTTTAATTCATTAGTTGTTCCCACATTAGTTGCAACATTCAGCATGAAAATTTGTTTTCCCCTGTGAAATTGCTCAGATCCAAAGTTGTTTTTGTGTGGGCTTGAAGGGACACATTCGCAAACTGAGCATATGTTATTATCGTAGTCAAATTCTAACTTGTTTTCCAGGTATTTCTCTCATTTCTATACAAGATCTCTGCATATCTTACACAAATTGGTTTCCTCTTGTAGTTGCTAGATCTAACGTGGTGTCGTCCCAAGTGCCACCTTGTTCTTGGATGGATGCATACGAGCCTGAGTATGCATAAAAATTTTGATTGTACAGCTTCTTTTGATAAGATGTAAATAATTGTGTATGTAAGCAAACTGTTTGTAGAAAGTTGCCATTTCAGAGCATACATGACAAGTGTTTGTTGTTATGCACGCACTTAAGTAATTTGTCATATAATGATCATTTGTTGTGTAACAGGTCATTAGTTATAAGTTGGCGAACAGGTACGAGGGTAGTTGTGCAGTTATGCAAATGCCTCCCCTGTCGAGTTCCTTATTTATAGGCCCCTTACATTCGAGCAGCATATATGTTGATAAGATGTATAGCTTGTAATATCTGTTGAGTATCATTGTTCTGATTGTGCTTCATGGTGATAATATTGTTCTACATATTAAAGATATCAATGTAGATGTTTTGTTCCTATTGATATTCTTGTCTTTGTATTTTTTCATTGGCGCATGTTTAGATTATTGCTTCTAATATTTGTTTTGTCTAATCACTTCCCATTCCTTCAAATCAAGAATACAATTGCTACACTACATTTGGCATTGTTGTCGCAACAAAATCTGGATTGGAGACCGCAGTGACATTGAAGAGAAAAGAAGGTGAATGATAGATAATCCAACGTGCGGATGTGGTAGACATGGACATGGATGGACAAGGGAAGAGTCATCACGAAGAATCCAAAGACTTGCTTGACAGCAAATGACGCACGAGCAAGCATGGGAAGAAGTTGGCCATGACGAGGAGTTGGGCAGTAGCCATAGAGATGAACAACTTGCCGACAAAGAGAAAGTGTAGTCATGGATGCAAGGAAGACACATGAGGACAGCGACACAATTGGAGTTTCGTTGCCAAAATTGAAGCATGTGTTGTCCCCTCGAGAGGAAGAAAGCCCTAAGATAGAAGGAAGAAAAGAGTTTGACAAATGGGAGGCATTGTTTTTGACAGCAGAAGAAGAATCGCAAGAAGCAAACATAAACCAAGATGACAAAGACGCTTGCACAAATGGTGAAGAATACATCGACATGGAGTGTGACAAAGAGTATTGTGCAAGAGAGTACAAGTTCAAGCAAGTGGTGATTGTTGCCACATTTTGCTAGGGGTAAAATAATTTTGAAATTTTCTAACAGGTTGTTGCCTCCCTCCTTCTTCATTGTTGTTTTCAGTTTCCTTGCTTCAGTTCCACTTTGTTTAGTTTCTGGTTAAGCAGATCATTTTATGGATTTGAATGTAAAAACTTGAAAGAAAAATGAAAAAATTTCCTAAGTGTTGGTCCCTGCCCGTGATCGCCGTCGCTTTCGGGCGATTCCTAGGAGCGCGGGTCGTTTCAGCGACCAAGGGCAGCATTGAACCAATTGAAAATTTGTCTAAGTGTGGTGCTGTCGGCAATCGTCGTCGCCCGCCCTCGACACCCATCGTTGCGCAGTATTTCAGCGACCCAGAGCATGGCAAGGAAGGACGAAAAATGGCTAAGGGTCGGCGACCGGGATCGCTGTCGCTTGGCAACGACGCCCGTCGCCACCCTCTTCTTCGACGACAAAGAGCATTCCTTCCAAAAAATTCTAAGCATGTAGCCGACGACGATCGTCGTCGCTGCCAAGTAAAGTGAAGGTCGCCCAGCAATTGCGCGCGACAGCGGGAGCAACCCCGCTCGCGATCGCTGTCGCCGCCCGACGATGCCCAACATCGCTGAATTTTTCATTGACGGCCAGAAAAGGAGCAAAACAAGAAAAAAATTTAAGTATCTCTCCGCTCGCGATCGCCGTGCATATTTCTCACCGGCACTGCAGATTTTCAGCGATTTGCAACAAAAGTCTAGCCCGCGATCGCTGTCGCTCATCAGGATTTCTCGAGGTCGCTCAATTTTCGAGCGCTCAACAGCAAGGGCCCATTTTCAGCAAGTAAGTCAGAGTTTCCCCCAATTCTCAAGGCTGTTAAGCAGATAGTGCCTCCCCAAATAAGAACAGATGAAGTTTCGGGATTTGGGCACGTGCCACGGAAGATGAAAATGTACTTCAAGGACAGGGTAGGTGAACATTGAAGGACAAATTGTATTGCACCTACTGCATCGACTGATATTCCCCTTTTCAACCACCGAATCTGTCAGAAGTAGTACGGAGTCCAGGAAAACCATGTTGCAGGTACAGCTACGGCCGACAAGAATCAAATCAGGCCGCTTTTGCAGCTTTTTGCAGCTTTTGGCAGGTTCGGGTATCTGTGCCCAAAATGTAATTTGGGGGGGAAAATCTGCTATAAATAGCAGTTTAATTCATTGTAATCGGGGGGGAACAAATTGCTAAGAAGCTGCTGTAACTGAACATTTGCTTTGAATCAAAGTATACTTGGCTCTGTTATCTGTCTCTTTCTTTTAAGCTGTCTTCTGTAGGTATTTCTGCATCGTGTCATTTATTTTTCTGATTGCTGTCATTCTGAACTTTGGATTTCAGCATTGGCAATTAAGTAGACCTGGAATACCGAATGAAGGATACATAGGATAGAATTGCAATATTGGTTTTCGTTACATACATTGCTTTGATTGTTGTTGGTTTAGTGATAGGTTAGTGACTGTGCTGCTTGTTCTACCCCACCTGAAACACATGATATTTCATTTCTTTCAGCATTTTTATCTCTTTCCAGTTCTCTTATCTGAAACCCCCAAACTAGGTTAGTATAGGAATCCGGCCTTCTCCGGAGATTGACACGAAAGGCATTCCTTCCTTTCGGCCTTTCAATTTGTTGGGTGAATCTAGGGCGCAATAGATTAAAATCCTTTCCTAAGTGGCAGATTCGTAACCAATAGTTTCTCTGGCACGCCCGGTGGGACACGAGTGTTCCACCCCAAAACATAATCGAAGCATTGGTGTTCGCTTCATTGTTGTCAAATCTGAACACCTGGCGACTCTGCTGAACCTGAATATTCTTTGAGTCTCAAAGACCGGTTCGATATCAAAAGCTCCTTCATGCATACGAGATGGAAAGTTAGGAACGCGGGACAGGAGCCTCCTGAGTTTTATGAGCTTGACATTAACGCTGCTGGAGAACACCCGAGGCTGGTTGATTACCACGCCGATCAAGACGAAGTTGAAGAGACAACTTCGGAAGGCACCGATACTGACTACACTACTGATCAGCCCGAAGAAGACGATCAAAACGCTGATATGGCGAATCCTCAACCGAATGCTCCTAAGTTGTTCCCAGCCGTTGACTCCACTGGACCTCTCAATCTAGTGGGGCAAGATGTTGTTCCGCCCGCTGCTTTGAAGGCTATTCCCATGTACGATGGAACTGGGAAGACGACATATGAACATATCCAAGACATCCTGGCCTTGGCGGCGCTTCATTCCATCACTAATGAAAGTGTCAAGACTCGGCTTTTGGCGCTCTCTTTACGGGGAAAGCTTATGTACTGGTATAGATCCTTGCCGGAGGGCGTTATCACGGGATGGGCTCAACTGGCCGGTCGGCTGGTCAAAGGGTTCAATGAGTCGGCTGACCCATCCTCGTTGTTGCACCAGTTTCAAACCATCCAACAACATCCGCAAGAGGAAATATCAGACTTCAATGTGAGGTTTGCACGATCCTGGAAAAGAGTACCCCCTTAACTACGTCCCTCTGATGGACAAGCTGCCCACTACTATGTCAGAGCATTTGGCTCCGACATCAGTTTAGTCATCAAGTTAGCCCGTGTGAACACTTTTCCTGAGTTATATGAGGCAGCTCAGAGAGCAGAGCTAGATATGATTGCCATAGGTAGGCTCCCACACAAGATGCAGCCGCCAATCTACCCAGATTTCCCTGAATCAAAGTATCCACCAACGTCTGCCTCCTCCGTTGCATATCATGATCCAACATGGAACCCTGCACCAGTGGTCACTCAATATTCTCCCCAGGTGCATTTCCCCACTCAGCCTGCCCCTCCGCTCCCAGCTGCCCCGCGACATCCACCTCTTCCCGCCCCTCCACAATACCCAACATTGCCTCCAGCACCGCCGTTGGCACCATTGCCTCTGCCGGCCCAGCCGATACAAGCCATCGACGTGCAGTCCAAGATTCTACAACAAATGGAGTCACTTACTTCTGTCTGCCAAACGCTGTCCAATGACATGGCTGTGATGAAGAAGAAGCAGGCCCAACAGGAATTTATTCCTAGGAGACCATACCCTCCTCCGGCGCTGACAAGAGATCAAGCCGCTCAGGCTCAAAGGCCTCCAGCGAGAAATGTTGTTAACAACGCTGAGCCAAGTACTTCAGATCGGGTGCATTGGTGTTCTACTTGCAATGATCCGCATGGAGAGGACAGTTGCACGCTACATCAGCATTATATCCAAACTTTGGCAGACAGCATCCCGGAAGACCAAGTTAACATGATCCGGGAGGAAGAGCGCAATTTTGCGGTCTCCGAAGAGGACCCGGTGTCAATTCTGACCAAGGAGGGAAAAAGGCCAATCGAAGTCGATACGGCCCAAATGAAGCCATTGAAGGTGTATACCAAAAGAGAAAAGGTGCAACCCACTGCGGAAGCTCCTAACAAAGCACCGCTTGTGCCTCCTCCACCGACTAGAGATAAGCCACAACTCACAAAGACTCCCGTGACTCAGCCTCCGGCAGAAACCAAGGAACAAGCTCGAGAAAAGCTTAAGTACCCATCACTGACAAAGCGGCAGAGGGTTGAGGCCACGCAACAGTACCGTACCAAGTATGAGCCAGCAAAGGAAGCGTAAGGGCCTGGTACCTCAGCCTACAACATAGTAGACGAGCTGAAGAAGACCCCGACGAAAATAAGCATGTATGATGCTCTTCAGCTTCCAGGTCAGGTAGATTTGCTGCAAGAATCTCTGAAGACTGTTAAGAGCGGAAAGCCACCACAGCTCGTGTTAGCTCAGCCCTTGACTACTTCAATCAGGGGTCTAGACTTCATCGGGGCCATCACGCCTAACTCTGCAGCGGGACATAATTTCATCCTTACAGCCACCGATTATTTCACCCGATGGGCAAAGGCGATCCCCACTAAGCACGCGGACCAAGAAACGGTCATTGGGTTCCTCGCGAGCCTCATCACCAGTTTCGGGGTCCCGAAGGCAATAGTTACAGACAATGGTCCGGGGTTCGCAGGTGTTGTACTCATGGAGTTCACCAGAAAATACGGCATCTATCACAAGATGTCCTCGAACTACTACCCGTAGGGGAATGGCCTGGTCGAGTCCACCAACAAGAATCTACTGAAAATTGTTAAAAAAACAGTAGAGAAAACAAGAGGACATGGCACCTACTCCTGAATCGGGCGTTGTGGGTGGATCGCATATCGTTCAAGAAGTCTATCAAGACATCCCCCTACGCGCTCGTGTACGGCAAGGAGGCAGTTCTGCCTACCCACATAGAGATGCCCGCACTCTGGATGCTAGATGAAGAAAAGGGCGACGGGGATCCAGTGGACGCCAGACTTTGCCAACTATTGTGGTTAGAAGAAGAAAGGGAAAAGGCATACCAGGCCTTTACTAAACATGTCGACGCAACCTAGGGCTGGTTTGCGAAAGGCACCACCACCCGAGTTTTCAAAATCGGGGACCTAGTGCTAAAGTGGGAGTCACTTAAAGCAAAGCCAGGCAACCATGATAAATTTGATGCCCTTTGGGAAGGTCCCTATCAGATTGCTCGGGTAAACCAATTCAATTCATTCGTGCTTCGGGACAAGGCGGGACAGCTTCTCCCCATTCCTGTCAACGGTTTCCACCTGAAAAATTTACCACCACTGAAGGCACCCAAGGGGTCCTTCCTTGTACATATTCCTTTTCTGCATTTTAGTTTATGACAGAATGTATATATTTATTTCAATATTCAGCTTTTAGTTTTCAGAGCCTAAGAGAAGCATGGGGCAAACCCCGATTTCGCAGTGAAGTCGGGCATCGCCCCTTAAATAGTGCGACATCAGGAGTTTGAGAGAAGACAGCTGACAAAAAGCCAAAAAAATGACTAAGTGTTGGGTGCGCAACCCGACTTCGCAGTGAAGTCGGACTGCGCACCGTCTTGGGAGAGCAGTCGGGCAGCGCAGAGCGAAAATTGGCTAAATGTTGCCAAGTCGGACTGCGCACCGTCTTGGGAGCGCAGTCGGGCAGCGCAGAGCGAAAATTGGCTAAATGTTGAAGTCGGACTGCACAACAAATTCTGGGCGAAGTCGGAGTGCGCACGTTTTCTCGGCGAAGCCTGGGTGCGCCCTCAATTTCGAGCACACCTTGAATGACTTGTCACGGGAAACGAGGGACATAATGGCAAAAAATTTCTAAGTATGGGCCCAGGCTGCGCAGTAAGGCATAACGCGAAGTTGGGCTGCGTCCCTCCTTAAAACCCTGGGCCAAAAATCTCCCTCGAAGTGTGTGCCCAGGCGACGGCCGTGACGTCATTTGAAGCACGAGGTCCGAAAATTTTTTAAAAATAATGATTGCGCGTCTTTCAAAGCAGATGTCATTAAAAAAGCAGGCGCATTAGGACCAACCGCAACCAAGGTACGCCTTCCAAAGAAAAATCCCACGCACGGCCGCCAAAGAATAATAGTGTTTCCCACCTACTTCGGGCAAATCACCTTAACCCCCTCCCTTGCACCATTAATGTTGTTTTTCTTCCTAGAAAAGGGGCCCTGGCATACTCAGAACATTCGAATTATCAAGCCAAGTCTAAGTTGCAAGGCGCAGAACTGATGAATTAGTAACCAGCGTCCCCATCTCTACCACCTCGAGCAAAAAACAGAAAATGGACAAGGGAAAAGCACCAATGCAGACGCAATCCAGCGATACAGAGCACGAGGCAGAAGAGCACACAGAATCCAGCGCTCATGAGAGTGAAGCGCCACGGGAGCAAACAAGGAGATCCAGGTCGAAGAGAAGCCAAGGGCAAGCTCCATCACCGCCCATCAACCGCCTGGCCGAGTATAGGGACGGCGAGTACTCCATTAGCCTCACCAAGCTGCGGCCAAATATAGCGAAGTGGGCTGGCAAAGTTTCACCCTCGCACCATGTCGGGGCTGCATACAAGTCGAACCTGTACTGGTTCTTGTGCCCTCCCGTCCACCATTGCCCGAAGCTGGTTGAGTCTATTGTAACATATTACAAACCAGCTACCCGGCAAGTCTGCGACAACCAAGGAAGAGTGTTGTTCACACTCTTCAAAGAGAGCGTCCAGCCAGCCTTCGCCCCGGGGCTCCAGTACGACCCCAACGCTATTGTCAGAAGAATTAACCTGGACGAGCATGTGGGCAGATTCGCTCAGAGCAGAAGAATGAGGGAGTTTCTTGACTTAGAACTGAAGACCCCGCTACCGGTCGGGCAGTGGCCAACAAGCCCTATACCCCTGGACAGGTTTGAGAATAAATACATATATATTATCCTGGCATGGGTACTCGGCTGCGACATGGATAGAATGGTGCGCCCGTACCAGCTGGCGCTCGCAGAATGCATCTTGCATGGGGAGTATTATGACTCCACTGCGCAAAGGAGCGAAAGGCGCCCTATTTTCTTTGACAGGGCAGATTGCGTGGCGTACGCCATACATTCGAACCTGGTCAGGTTGTAGCAAAAGCAGACAACAGAGTTCCGACCCTGCCCGTTCCTCACATGGTTGTGCCTGCACCACACGCACTACCGAATTAAAGTGCCTGACCTAAAAAAGGTAAATGAGAAAGGAGAACCGTTGCCTGTGTACGAGTGGACAAAAGCCCTATACAAGAGAGGGTCGTACTACGATTTCAACTTCAAATTTCTAGGTATGACCCTGGCGCTGTTCAACGGCAAGGCATCTCGCCCACCACTGGCCATGACGAACTACCTGAGGAAGTACAAATGCGGAGATACCTTCCGGTTGACTCAGGGCATTGTGATCAAAATCTACGCATTCAAGGGGAAGTCGTTCTTTCTGCCCTATTTTTGCACTGAACATCAGTTCGGTATGGAGATATCACGCCAGGAATTCGGCCAGGGAAAGAAGAGGGGCCATATTTTCCAGTATCCTATTACCTGGGCGAACATTCAAGTGCACGAGATTGGGCAGCATGTCTACCTCGAACAAGACCTCCTTAGCATGGGCCTGATACAGCTACCTCAGCGCTGGAAATATGACCCGATTGGGGTCAGGGGAAAGTTTGTACATATCTGCCCCCGAGCGGAGATCATGGAGGAAAGGTGCAATAAAACAGGTGCAGACCTAGAATGGCACATTGAACGGATGCAATCATGGCTGCCATGGCAAGATTTTTACTGTGAGGAAGTGGAGTATGATCCGGAGCGCAATCCAGATAACCGGTTAGACTCAGCAGGCTTCAAGAAATTCCTATCAAAGGTGGCGCCCCTCAACTGGCAAAAGGACAAAATTATTGAATGCTGGAAAATGAGATGTGGCACGCAACACGATAAGTCTAACCGGAAGACATTGGCCGTAGATGATGAATTTTTGGCCTTATATGATAAATACGCCGACAAATGGGAGTCGTTCGCGTTTCGAGATTGCGTTCCCCTAGGCGCCAGAAAGAGATATAAAAGGAAGCCCCCATCCCAGCAATTGCCTACTCAAGGGACTTCCAGCGCGACACCAACAAGCAGTCAGGTGGGCCCAATGTTGCCTCCAGCTCCTGAAGCGTTACCTCAAAAGGTACAAGAGCTAGAAAAGTCAACTAGCGAGGCGGCCCCCCAAGTGGAAAAGGCGCCAGAAGAGTCAACCGGTGGAATGACCGCAGCGAGCATTCTTCCGTCAAAACCCAGGTACAAGTTTACCGTGCGAACACCGCTGCCAATCGGCACAACCTCCTCCGCCTCCTTCGAGCCAGCTGCAGCTCCAGAAGAAAAGAAGAGGAAAAGGAGCGAAAAGGCCAAGGGACCTAAGGAGTCTGTGCAGCAAACGGCCGCAGCACGGACAGTGACAGCCGCGCCGGAAATCATCTCTTTGGACAGCCCTAGGAAAGAAGCAGAAGTTTGGGCAGCAAGTGTCCTTCAAACAGCGGCTCAGGCGGAGCCTGCAGGTACGTCCTCTTCCCCGATTCCCTAGATCCCCGTTGACCCTGCCGTAACACCGCCCCCTCTATATCAGGGCAAGCCTTAGTCGCATCCTCCTTGTCGCATATCTCACAATCCTTCCACAGTCCCCATTCTTTCGAGCAGTTTGTCCAAGACCCAAACGTCTTCCAAACCCTGAGTCAAACCCTAGACCCCTCGCCTGCGGCCAGTGCCGAAGCCGTACCTACATCGCCGCACCGCTCACCTCCATTTTTCAAGACCCCGCCTTCACCTTCCACTCAGTCGCTCGCTTCCCCTAGGACCTAGTCGCCCTTGAAAGCGACCACGCCTTCTGGAATATCTCCTGCTTCATTGTTTACAGGAAGAATGCCGCAACAAGATTTAGTCTCGGCGTATCCGATGCTGGCAGAGCTTGACTTCATGGGGGAGCAATTGCAGATTACAGATGATCAGCCTTTGGCAGCGAAGGCCGTAGGGTGCTCCGCCTCTTTCCTCCAAGGCGTCAAACGAAGAAGAGCCGAGGAGATAGCTGCCCCGGTGAAGCGAACTAAGTTCGAATTGGACAGGAGAGTGCTGCGAATTGAAAAATTGATCCCCAAGGTAAAGAAGCCTCTCCGAGAAATGATTGAGGCCGACTATGAACACCGGGTCAAGGAGAAGAATTTTAACGACATAAACGAAGAATACGAAATCAACGGTATTCGTCGCAGAACTGACAATCTCCTTGTTAAGCGACTCGAGAATCAGGAGAAGCTATTTCAGCTTCAAAATGACTCAAGGCAGCTGGAAGAAGATCTGGCTAAGGCCACCACGCGGTTGGAGTCTGCCCAGCAGGAGATCAAGGACCTGAAAGCACAGCTCGCCGCCTCTCAGCAGGAGGCTACAGCACAAAGAAGGACGGCCGAACAGCTGTCAGAAGAGAAGGCAGCATTGGAGCATGTCTCTCAGCTGCAGGATTCGTTAAGGCAGGCCCAATCTCAGCTGAAGGAGAAGACGTCCCAGATGACGACCTTTTCGAAAAACAAGGTCAAAGAGATGCGGGCTGGTTTGCTGCAGGGATGCAGGGCTAATGTTGTCAGGTCCCTGTCCGTCCTGGATTTCGCATCCAGGATCCAAGAAGTATCTGCCCAAGGAAAGCTTGTGGTAGAGGAGGCCGAACACCAAGCGAAGCAGTGGCTGGACTTGGCAATGAAAATTGAAGAGTTCGCGCGCAAAGGCCTCCGATTTCCCCCAATGTCCCGAATTGCCCCTAGATTGGGCAGATGCAAGGGTAACCTTGCACAATTACTTTGAAAAACCGGAAAGAACAAGGGCCGCCAGGAAAATGTTGGACGCATTAAATCATGAAATGAATATTTGCCTGGCCCCCTTCAACACTCTTTCTGAGCTCGGGTGCCCGAGCTTCATCAAGGATGGGGAGTTTTTGCCCCTTGAACAGGTGAAGCTGAATTGGCTGTCTTTCGAGGCAGATACATCAGAAATTGACAGTTGGGCCGAGCCAGTCCAGGAAGCACAGGTCACTCAGATGGTGTCAAGGTATTGCAAAATCAACACCTCCCTCCAGGAGTTGGGAGAGAGATATAACACCATCAACGTACACACAGTTGCAGAATTCAAAGCAGCGCTGAAGGATGTCAGCGATTTAGGGCCCTTCCAGGCAGCAGCCTGGGACCAGGCCAAGGCTGCGTACAATCATGTCCGTGAGCGAGAGCGGCCGGCCGAGCAAGAAGGTGACAGTGGTGAGCATTCGGATTCAGAAGAAGAAACTGCTGAAAGTGAATCCGAAGAGGAGCAGTTACCCAAGAAGGGGACCCAAGAGCAACGGGATGCAGGGGAAGGGAGTTCCTCTGCGCCCAAAGGATAAAGGCCTGGTTCTTTGCGTTGAGGCAAGCTCGACACACCGCGAGCCACCAGGAATGTTGCCACATTTTGCACGGGGTGCCATGTTTTCATTTTTATTGTAAGTATGCTGCTCTCCCTTCCCTCCTCTTCCTTTCCCTTTCTCCACTATCCCCTTTCTCCCCTTCTGTCAGTTTCATTCTCGTCATTTCCCCTTTTTCCTCTTGTACTTTCTTCGGTCAATTTCCCAAAACAAAGCGAAAGGTCCCTGAAAACTTCTAATTCTAAGAGCGCAACCCGACTTTGCAGCGAAGTCGGGGTGCGCCCTTAAGTTCGAGCGCACTCGAGAATGCGAAGTGCGGAAAAGGACCGAAATTTGGCTAGCACTCGGGAATGCGAAGTGCAGAAAAGGACCGAAATTTGGCTAAGTACAAGAGCACAACCCGACTTCGCTGCGAAGTCGGGGTGCGCTCTCGTTCCTGTGTGCACTTGGGAAGCAGCGGATCCCGAAAATCGGCTAAGTGCCAGAGCGCAACCCGACTTCGCAGCGAAGTCGGGCTGCGCCCTCATTTCTGTGCGCAATCTGAACAGCAAACAAAACTGGGTAAGTGCCAGAGAGCAACCCGACTTCACAGCGAAGTCGAGTTGCACCATCTAACTTGTGCACACTTGGGCAGGATGTTTCAAGCAGCCCAAAAACTGTCTAAGGCACGGAGGCCTCCCCAACTGCGTTGTTTCCCCCTTGCGCTGTTTAATTGCGCTCTTATTCCGGGCGAAGTCGGACATAAAAGAGAGACTGCCTTTCAAGGCAGATTCGTCCCTCATCAGATTTTTACAAGTGTCCAGCCTCGGGATTCGAGTCGGAGATGTGACAGGGAAATGACAGGCATAGGCCAAATTATTATACTGCAGCTACCCTCATTTAAGCTGACTCAAAGTTTCATCTACCGCAGCTACCCGCATTCATGCTGACTCAAAGTTTCATCAACCGCACTGCCACGTAGCTGCCAAGTTTTCAGGTGGACCTTGCTGCAAGTACAGTCCCTGTCTGCAGAAGTCAACATCAGCAGCTCTTTTGCCGCTTTTGTCAGCTTTGTCAGCTATTGTCGGGTCTGGGATCCTGTGCCCAGAGTTGTAATCGGGGGGAAATTGCGCTATAAATAGTTGCACCATATCATTGTAAAGGGGTGGAAGGGGGATATACTGCTAGGGAACCATTGTAGCTGTACGTTTGCTTCTGAATGCAAGATACACTTGGCTCTATTTACTGTTATTGTTCTTTATGCTGCCTTTACTTAGCATTTCTGCCTCATGTTGCTTACGTTATTGCTTACTGTTATTCTGCTATCTGGATATCGGTATTTGATGATTAAGTATTCCTGGAATGCGTAGTTAGAGGATACATAGAATGAATGACATTGGTAGTTTCTGTAATGTATTCTATATTTGATTGTTGTTAGTAGTGGTGATTGATAGTTGTGCTGCTTATCCTCCCCACCCAACGCAAATCACATTTATATTTCTTTCCGCATTTTTAATTTCTTTCCTGCACTCTGAGCTTAAAACCATCTGAGAAAACATATAGGAAGCCGGCCTTCTCCGGAGATTGGCACGAAAGGCATTCCTTCCTTCCGGCATTTCAATCAGCTAGGCGAATCTAGGGCGCATTGCACTAAATCCTATCCTAGTGGCAGATTCGTAACCAACAACTACTATTGGCCTACCATATTTGTTGATACCTTTGCAGTCTGCCAGAAATGCGAGAAGTGTCAGAAATTTGCGGGCAGGAATAAAAACGCCCCAATGCCCCTCCAACCGATCCAGGTTGAAGCTCCCTTCCAGCAATGGGGCTTAGACATTATCGGGGTAATATCGCCAAATTCCTCGACGGAGCATAAATACATTCTGACCGACACAGACTACTTCACCCGGTGGGCCAAAGCGATACCTACAAAGCATGCCGACGAGGAGACAGTCATCGCCTTCCTGGAAAGCTTGATAACGCGCTTTGGGATCCTAGAAGCAATTGTGACAGAAAATGGACCAGGCTTTGCGGGTGCCAAACTTACTTAGTTCGCTTGCAAATATGGAATCTACCTCAAGGCTTCCTCCAACTACTATCCACAGGGGAATGGTCTGGCAGAATCAACAAATAAAAATCTGATGAAGATCACAAAGAAGACCCTAGAGAAAAACAAGAGAACCTGGCACCTGTTCCTGGACCAAGCACTCTAGGCAGATCGCATCTCCATAAAGAAATCCATCCTCAGAGCCTTGAATCTGAACCTCCTTTGTGAGGCATCGAGGTAATCAGGACATTGCCCAGTATTGAAGTACCACACTAGGTCATCGGTCCAGTCTCTGGCTTCCTCTGAAGAGTTGGCAAAATCGGCCTCCATCACAGGATCTTCCCACTGACAAGCGGTCACCTCCGCGGCGACACTCCTGGCCAGTTCCTGACAAAGGGCCAGGCCTCTGATAAGCTTGGTCGGTTGAACCTCTATGTCAAATTCTTGAATCTTGGCGATCCAGCCAACTCTTTTATGACCCGGTTCCCCTTGAATGATGAAATTTCTGACATCGGGGTGGATGACAAACACGGTAATCCGGCTCTGGGAGACAAAGTGCTTGAATTTCTTCAAAGACCTCATGACTGCATGCACTTGCCGCTCGATAAAATTATACCGCTCTTCATGCGGTTGGATTACTTGGCTCAAGAAGGCAATAGGCCGTTCTTCGCCGTCATCTCCTTTTTGGGTCAAAACCGCGGCATAACTCTCTGGCTCTCCAACCGCGTATAGGATGAAATCCTTGGAGTAGTTTGGGTTAACCAGCACAAGGGCCTGAGCAATCCTGGCTTTTATCTCTTTGAAAGCCTTTTTTTTCTCCTCAGTCCATATGAACTCGGCATCTTTTTTTAACAGCTCGGACATTGGCTTTATCACTTGAGCGAAGTCTGGCACAAACTTCCTCATGAAGTTGATTTGGCCGAAGAAGGATTGAAGACCCTTCTTGTTCACTGGTATGGAGAGCTTCATCAGAGCCTCTGCCCTGTCGGGATCAACTGCTAAGCCTTTCTCGGAGATGACATGACCCAGCAACTTCCCTTCTCTCACTACGAAGACTGACTTCTTCGGATTAATAGATATGCCGAACTCTCGGCACCTTTCAAATACTTGTTCTAGGTGAGAGTTGTGCACTTCCCTCTTGTGAGAGAACACTCTCATGTCATCCAGATATATTACAATTATTTTGTTCAGCAGTTCCCGGAATGCAATATCCATGGCTCTCTCGAACGTAGCCCCTGCATTGGACATGCAAAAGGGCATCCGTTGATAGGCGAACGTTCCCCATTTGGTGGTGAACGCCGTCTTGTGTTGGTCTTCATCTTTCACCCAAATTTGGTTGTATCCCGAGAAGCCGTCTAGGAGAGAGAACCGCTGCGCTCCTGCGACCACATGAAGAATTTGGTCGATCTGCGGGAGCGGGTAGTGGTCCTTGAGGGAGGCCTGGTTCAAGTTGCGTAAATCCACGCAAAGGCGGATATCTCCATTCTTCTTTCTGAGTGGAACCAGATTTGCGACCAAAGAAGAATGCTTGATGGGATATATTATTTTTGCTTCAAGCATCTTCAAGAGTTCTGCCTTCATCAAGACTTCAATCTTCGGGTTCACCGGCCTCTGCTTTTGCCTACAGCGTTTAACCCCTTCGTCAAGTTCAATAGTATGTTGGATAACCTCTCGGACGTACCCCTTCAAGTCCCAATAACTCCAAGCCATAATATCAGGATACCTTCCGCAGAGGGCCTGAATCTGGTCCAGCTCTTCTGGAGTGCAGTCGGTTCCGACTTTAATTGACTTGCCTGGCTCAAGCTCCAAGTCTCTGTCTCGCTTGGAATCCACCTTGATCCTATGCGATATTGCTCGGTCATTCTGATCAAAGAGACTCTCTAGGGTAATTAGTCCTTTGGGGACATGGTTGTTTTTTAACTGTATCAACCCCTCGTATTCCTCGTCATCGAGGTCTCTACCTTCGATTGTGCTAGCTTCATGAATCAAAAAATTGATGATTTGCTCATTGGAATCCAACACCTGCCAGTGGGTGTCCTTATCAGGCACAGAAGGCCTGTAAATGGTTCTTACCGCCTTAGGCTTCTGCATTAAATCATCAGCAGAGGAGTATCTGGCTCCGATAGATGCTAAGATATCTGCATGCCTGTTTTTCTCTCGGGTAATAGCTCGGACATTGAGGGCCTCAAACGACTCCATCTGGTCCCAAACCCGTTTACGGTATGCCTTAAGATAATGCTTCTTCGAGGCACACTTGTTGGTAATCTGGTTGCAGACTAGGTCTGAATCTCCGAAAATTTGTAGCTGTTTGATTCCCAACCTCTCTGCTTTCTTCAGCCCTAAGCACAAGGCTTCATACTCTGCACTGTTATTGGTGCAACTCCAAGCTAATCGGTAGCAGTAAGCTTTCTCTTCTTCTGTAGGCGAGATAAGTAAAACCCCTGCCCCAGCGCCGTTTTTGCATCGGGCACCGTCAAAGTACAACTTCCATAGCTCATCGGGGGCAGGGTTTATATCTTCCTTTGCCATCTCTTTCGGCTTCTCGGGCTGACTAATAGAATAGCAACCGATCTCAAACTCAATCATAACGTTGAAGTCCAGCAAGGAGAATTCATCCTCCGCTCGTAGTTCTTTTATAGTTTCACTCACTATGTCCTCTTCCTCAACTTCTTCTGTCACTAGGTTAACTGCCTCATCCTGTTGTCCTTCCTCGAGCAACTTCTCGACCAAGAAGGTGGAAGGCTTGTCATTATAAATCTTCACTCGCCTTCCTTTGAAAGGGACTTCCATGTGGGAGTAGTCCAAATACAAATATCCACATAGCTTGGCGGTAAACTCCCCTGAGAGGCACATGCCAAAATAGGGCTCTAGGTCTATAACTATGACCTCTTGGATTACTGTGATCTGCGGAGATTTATGTAGTTGGATGGGGATGTCCTTTATGATACCGATAGTCTTCATGGAGTGTTGTCTAACTAGAGTACGCCTTGGCTGCTTCGTGTATATTCCATGCCGATCTCTTCACAAACTGCCCTGGGCATGACTGTAGTTGAGGCACCGGAATCAACGATGCAATTGTGCACCACGTATCCTTCCATCCGCAAGGACAGATAGAACGACGGTGGTCTATTCTTCCCAGTGATTGAATTGGTTAATGGTTGGGCCAGTACTGATTGCTGCGCTTTACCTCCTTTTACAGACTTCAAATATTCTTGTAGCAAATCAACCTGGCCAGGGAGCTAAAGGGCATCATACATACTGATTTTGGCCGGGGTCTTCTTGAGTTCCTAGACATATAAAAACCTGCAAGGGATTCCAACAAAGTTGTGCATACATCAAATCCCTCTTGTTCCAAGTGCACGTCTTGTGAGAAGAAGACCATTTAGGATAAATCCCAAATATAGTCCAGAATCAGAACCAAGAATCTTAATATTGAAGAAGAGTCCAAGTACAACAGCTTTCTAGCAAAATGTTCCCCCCCCCCGATTACATTACATTGGGTTGGCTTTTATAGAGGAATTTACCACCGATTACATTAAAGTTCAAACCCTAAAACTGGCAGAGCAGTTGAGATTTGACCTCTGCCAGGTCACAGAGCATCCATGGAATGCGTCTCACCCGTGTCAGCAATTATGAGGTATGGCTTCGGACAGGTTTTACCGCTAGGAATGCTTGTCTCATTAATGCAGTTAGTGTAACTCACCTCCAGAGGCTTTCCCGGTCCTGACAGCGCCGTTTAGATGTGACGGATGCGCATTAAATGCTCGCCTACCCTCCTTTCCACTAGAGGTGCGCTCCTTGGATGCAACCTTAGCGTTAAAAAAAATGCTTTGGCTAAGCTTCGCTAGAAATCGGGCCCAAAGTGTGGTGCTCCGCTTTTGACATGTACTGGCCAAGGTTCGCTTGAATTGAGCCCGAAACTCAGCTTCGCTGGGATTGCTGCCCGAAACTAGGAGTTCGTTGGATTTCAGGAGCGAAGTTGAGCATTCCGAGCGAAGTTGAGCATTCTGGTCATGCCTTAGACAATTTTTCAAGCCCGAAGTTGGCTTTTGTTGGTTCTGCTTCCCGGGGCCATAACTTTGGATATGCTGCCCCGATCGCCTATTATAATATATCGCCGGAAAGCTTGCGAAAAGATCTGCAATGACGAAAAATCCAAAGATCATTTCATCCCCTTTTAGGGCCAGTGAAAATGCCAACACTTCTGCATGCTCTTTGCCGCTTTGAAGCTCCATACTTAGGCAAAACTTTGTAAAAAAAATTAATGTGGCAAAAATGCCAACAAATCTGGCGGCTTGCGGGGCATTTAGCTTGTCTAAATGCAGATCGATCCCAGGCCTTTATCCATTGGGCAAAAGAGTCATCCTCTGTCTCTTCTGACTGTCTGCTGCTAACTAGGGGCTCTTCCTCTAATCTCTCTCCTTCTGCCTCTTCCTCCTCTCTTTGGCGCTCACGATCCTCTTTGGCGCACAAAAATCCATGAACTAAACTAAAAAAACAACTGAATTTTACTTACTAGCCGGCCTATTTACATTATTTACACAAAATTTTGCGACATGATTGGCATGTCGCCACCACAAACCTAGCTTCGAGTGCCTATCCGGTGAATCTGCAGTGCTCGGACGAGATCTGATTGTACTTGAGTAGATCTTTGATGTTCGGTTGGCCTCTTCCCGAAGTTCTCCAGGTTGCGAATAGGGTGCAATGTGGCAAGTTATCATGCCTGCCAGTACTCATACAGTTAATGAATAATGTGGCAAACAGATTTGCCACATGGGAACCTTCTTTGAGTACTGGTTGCAGTCATGGTTGGAGCCAATACCACCACTTTAGAGAGTCCACTGGCTGCTGACTCTGGAGTACGGTTTCCTCTAACTCCTTAATATGACAGGAGGATTCTTTCGAGGATAGGCCTTCTGTCGGGATCTCCTCAGGATCAGCCTCCTGGTGAGGCATGCTTATTGGGTTTTGGCTCTATACTTGCGTGCTATGCCCTGGGACACAAAAAGGGTGCAAAAATGCGCCCTCTTTGCTCTCAAAATCTACCACTTGAGCCTGTTCCCCTTCTTGGCCCATCTCCTGATGGAAAGTGCAAGAAATCGGATTATCCATTGCTAGGGCAGTGCTTGCATATTCCCATCGTTGGCCTTGGACGAGATCCACCTCTTGAGCTCCACACAGTTGCGTTCCAGGTCTCTGCACAGTTTGAGGGATCTGCCATTGTGAATACTGACTGGATAGACGGGAGCAACAACTACCGGAGAAAGTGATGGAAAGGCAGTTTCTCCTCACTATTTTTCCTGATAGGAGAAGAAACCGATCCGCTTGCACTGCTTCCTTAAAGACTAGAGGGAATATTTGTTCCCCTGATTGCAGGAGGAGGAGGCTTATGTCCGGGTGGAAAGCCCGAACATAGAAGAGGTGGGCCTGGGCGGGTGTCGGCTGGATCTCCCCTGGAATTCTCTTCCAACTTCTGCAAAATCGGACATTGAAGTTTGTGATGCTCTCTAGAGGTGCTCTCGTGATGGTGGAGAGGTGCATCAAGAGTTGAAAGGGATCCTGAGAGCCATCAAATGTGCTGACTAGTGCTCCTACCAAGTCCTCCCATGAACAGATGCTTTTACGCCCGAGTACTTTGTACCACTGCAACGCCCTTCCTTCCAAAGACAGGACCAGAAGTCTAATCATGACATCTTTGTGGGCTATGTCATGGAGGGTCTCTAGAGCAACAATATCTTCAAGGTGCTCTCGGGCCATTCCCTTAGTGCCATTGTATTTTGTTAGGGTTTTCAGGGCACTTTTGGGAATCTCGTGCTGATTTTGGAGATTCAAAGGGCCAAGATCATCCCAACTGGGATAGCATACCTTTGCCATTATAGTAGTGGTCTGCAGAGATCACGGTCCTTGCCACTAAGTCGGAGTCGCCAGGTGAACATTCTTTTCTCGGCTTGTGAGGTCAAGGCTGCTCACCAAACCTTAATTCCTCCGGGGTGTCTTCTTTCAGCTTTAAAAGGCACCTACGATCGAGAAATCTAGATCTTCAGCTCAACAGAGTCGCCACGTGATTTTGCCAGATGAAGGAAAGCCAAAGATTCACCAAACTCGGGCTTCCTTCAAATATGGAGACTGTTCGTCCCACCGGGTGTGCCAAAAAAACTGTTGGTTACGTATCTGCCACGGGAAAGGATTTGGTCTATCTACGCGCCCTAGACCCGCCCAACAAATTGAAAGGTCGGAAGGAAGGAATGCCTTCCGTGCCAATCTCCAGAGAAGGCTGGCTCCTTTACTACACTACACTGGGTTTTAGATTAGAGAACTGGAAAGAAATTGGGAAAGTGCTGAAAGAAATGCAAATAACTGAAAGAAACGGGAAATATAGATAGTTCCAAGGGGAAGAACAAGCAGCACAATTACTAACTTCTACTTAAACCAGCAGCAATCAATATTATGAGTAAAACAGAAACTAAGACTGAAACACATCCTGATATGTATCCTTCAACAATTCCTGATTTCGATCTTAATTCACACACTTAAATCCAAATTGCAGAATTCAAAGTATGCATATAAAAGAACAAAATTAACAGAAATAACAGAAGGCATCATACACAGGAAAAGAGTCCAAAATCAGAACCAAGAGTCTTAATATTGAAGCAGAGTCCAAGTACATCTTTCTAGCAAAATGTTCCCCCCCCCCCCAATTACATTACATTGGGTTGGCTTTTATAGAGGGATTTACCCCCGATTACATTAATGTTCAAACCCTAAAATTGGCGGAGCAGTTGAGATTTGACCTCTACCAGGTGACAGAGCATCCATGGAATGCGTCTCACCCGTGTCAGCAATTATGAGGTATGGCTTCAGACAGGTTTTACCGCTGGGAATGCTTGTCTCATTAATGCGGTTGGTGGAACTCACCTACAGAGGCTTTCCCGGTCCTAGCAGCGCCGTCTAGATGTGACGGATGCGCATTAAATGCTCGCCTACCCTTCTTTCCACTAGAGGTGCGCTCTCTAGATGCAGCGTTAGTGTTAAAAAAAACGCTTTGGCTAAGCTTTGCTGGAAATCGGGCCCGAAGTGTGGTGCTCCGCTTTTGACATGTACTGGCCAAGGTTCGCTTGAATTGAGCCCGAAATTCAACTTCGCTGGGATTGTTGCCCGAAACTGGGAGTTCGCTGGACTTTGGGAGCGAAGTTGAGCATTTCGAGCGAACTTGAGCATTCTAGGCGAACTTGAGCATTCTGGATTTCGGGAGCGAAGTTGAGCATTCTGAGCGAACTTGAGCATTTTGGGCGAACTTGAGAATTCTGGATTTTGGGAGCGAAGTTGAGCATTCTGAGCGAACTTGAGCATTCTGGATTTCGGGAGCGAAGTTGAGCTTTCTGGGCGAAATTGAGCATTCTGGGCAAAATTGAGCATTTTGGCCTTGCCTTAGCCAATTTTTCAAGCCTAAAGTTGGCTTTTGCTGGTTCTCCTTCCCGGGCCATAACTTTTGATCCGCTGCCCTGATCGCCTATTATAATATATCGTCGGAAAGCTTGCGAAAAGATTTGCAATGATGAAATATCCAAAGATCATTTCATCCACTTTATCATCCCCTTTTAGGGCCAGCGAAAATGCCAACACTTCTGCATGCTCTTTGCCGCTTTGAAGCTCCATACTTAGGCAAAATTTTGTAAAAAAATTAATGTGGCAAAAATGCCAACAAAAACCAATATTGCGGAACGGGGTGTGCTTCTCGCTAGCGGGGTATACTGGTAGAAAACAGGACACACTACTGCAGAACAGGTTGCACTGGACACAGTCAATTTTTTCTTCATGCAGTTTCAATCTCGCTCATTCTTGAAAACACATATTTTCAAAAAACAAAAAAGGATTTATTGAACAATAGAACACAAGTTATGTGAAATTCTAGACTAGTTCAAAAAACAACAGAGATGCTATTGCTTGAACATTACGAAGCAAAATGAATCAGAAATGGAAAACACAACTCGTAAAGCTTTGATGCAAAACAACTAAATTTGAAGCTGAATGAACAGATCTAATCAAACGGTTTGTGGGTTTTGAGTGTTTTGATGTGATACACAACCCTTTTACAGATCTGAAGAAATACTAAGTATATTTGTGTAGATCTGAAAATTTAGATATGAGTGGGATAAAGACCGATTTTGTACACAAATCAGCCTTATGTGTCCCACCAGGCATTCCAGAATTGTTGAACACAGAAATTGTTAGGTGTGATTTGCGCCCGTCACCGCAGTTCAACAAATGAATGGGAAGGAATTACTCTTTTTAAACTTTGGATTCAGGTCGGTTCCCTACTAACTTAACTATAAGAATGCAGAAATCTAAGCTAAATGAACAAAATATCTCTGATTTACTTCTAATGAGGAAAAGAGTGTGAGAAAGTAATTAAAAATGTAATAAAAATAAGACCAAAGCCATAGTCAATTCAGCATGATCCAGTGATGATTCCAATCATTAACCAAATAACTTCAATGCAACAGATTTGGAACTTCTACAAAAAACAAGAAAAAGGACTAACAAGGGGTGGAACAGTGGAGCCACTAACACCACATTCTCATGAGAAAAGAGGTCGCATAACACAGTTGACTCATGAATACCATGAGCAGTTACTCATTAATGGCAGATTTCTGAGTACAAATCACAACAGATAACAAAATGTATCTCTAGCTCTCTTGAATTTGCTAAAAGATCTTTACAATGATTATGGAACTCTTATTTATACTTGAAATCCAACCTACTCTACTTCTAACTGCAATTAAAATTAACATGCAGTGTACAATAGTGATGACTACAAAGTGACAAAGTGGCATCATCATCTGTTATGACAAACGGAGCACATGAGATGGAATAGGGTGTACGGAATTGGAGCAGGGCGCACAGAGCTGAATGAGGTGCACTGAACTGGAACAAGGCACACATGACAGGAATGGGGCGCACTCAATTGGAACAAGGCACACTGGACAAGGATGAGGTGCACTCAACTGGAACAAGGCACACTGGTCAGGAATGGGGCGCACTCAACTGGGCTGAGGTGCACTTGATGACTTAGTAATTTTTCCTAGACCTAGACTCTGCCCTGTTTTCTACCTTGGTTCACATAGAGGGACTCTGTTCAGAGCGTGATGGTAGTAGTGAGCTACTACATGTTGTCACATTTTTGCACGGGGTGCAATGTCTTCAATGTTGTTTTGTAACAGTGCTGCTCTTCTTTTCCTCCTTCCGTTTTTCTCGCTTCTCTCCCTTTCCTTTTCTTTCCCATTCTCTTTCTCTCCCCCCTTTTTTCCATGGAGTTCCCCAGTTGATTTTCCAGCTTTCCGGCGGGTCTATACTGAAATTGGCTAAGTGCGGGTGCGAAGTTCGCACTTCGCCCGATTTTGGTGCGAAAGTGCGCACGCCGCCCCTTGTTTTGGTGCGAAGATTCGCACTCGCCCCACCTCTCGGCGCACCTTGCACTAGCGGTCGACGGGTCAATGCGAGAAAAAAGGTAAAATGCCGGAGCGGAGTCCATATGGCGGCGGACACCGGTGTTCGCATGTGCGCGATTCGACTTCTCAACGGAGCGGGAATGCGCCCTTGACGGGTGTACGGTAGGGGAACAAACCCGGAATTTGACCAAGGCTTGAAGGCCTTCCCCGGCTGCCCGATTTTTGCACGCATCCCAAGGAGCCCCGATCCCAAGCAAAGATGGATAGAATGCCCTCTAAGGCGGGCATGTGTCACACGGCATAACCCATCATCGGACAAGTGTCCGGCTCGGGATTTGAACCAAGGCTTGCCGACCAAAAGGGATAAGCATGGGCTGCTGCACCGCTGCGTTAATAGCCACATTCAAAGCTGATGCGAGGTTTCACTGCTCCGGCTACTAGCAACCTGCCGACTTGAAGAATTACCCGGCACTCCGCCACGTAGCTGTCCAATTTCCGGGAAGACCATCTTGCGGGTACGACCGATCCGACAAAAGGTCGGCATTTGCGGCTCTTTCGCCGCTTACGTCGGCTCATGTTTGGTGGGACTACTGTGCCCATTAATGTAACAAGTGGGACTCGGGCTATAAAAGCCCATCTGAAATTCATTGTAAAGGGTGGAAGGGGAATGTTTGTTAGGGAACTACGTGCTTCTTGTAGCTGTATACGCTTATAAATACAATCTGTATGCCTGGTTACATTTCTACTATCTTTATTCTTTTATCTTGTCTTTCATTATATGCCTTAGGCCCACATGTGTCTTGCTCGTTAATTCACTTTGGCATTTGGCGATCGGGTTCCTCTAGCATTGCTTGCTTAAAGCACCTTCCGTACTTCATTATTTAAAGCATTCATTATAAATTTGGTAGCAGTTCCATCGGTTGTGTGTGACGTTGCTGGCCCGTATCTGGTGATTGATGCGATCCCCTGCTTTTAGTTCCTTGTAGGGAATGTTTGCTAGGGAGCCATTGAAGCTGTGCGGTTAAACTCTCTACCTAACACATATACCTAGCTCTGGCATCTCTAGGTTTACTTTCTACCCCTGTCAGTGTATGTATCTGGTGATTGATACGATCCCCTATTGTTAGTTCCTTGTAGGGAATGTTTGCTAGGGAGCTATTGAAGGTGTGCATACGGCTGCTGGTGTATCGGAAGTACGCCTAGGTTTTGCAATTCCTTGTCATGCTCTGTGTTTGTATGCGGTAAGTAGCGGTGATTGGTGTGTTCCCGTCTTGTTAGTTCCCCCCACCAACCTTTGGACATATTTGTATCTCTTTCTGTACATTTGTCTCTTTCTGTTCCTTTATTTCTTTCTTGTTCCCTTTAGCTTAAATCCCCCCCCAAAAAGGAGCCGGCCTTCTCCGGAGATTGGCTCGGAAGGCATCTCTTCCTTCCGGCCTTTCATCTTTAGTGGGCGAATCTGGGCGCATTAACCAAAAATCCTTTCCTCATGGCAGATTCGTAACCAACAGTTTCTCTGGCACGCCCGGTGGGACGCTTGTCCCACGATTTAAAGAAAGAGTGCCCATCCAGTTTCCACCTAGCGCAGCGGTTTCTGCGCACGCTCGGCGGAACACGGGTCCCACATCGACGAGAGATTTTACTGATCGGTCTTCACTGGCGGCGACGGTTCTCGAGCTCTTGGTGAGACAAGGAAGTTTCTCACCCCCGACAGAATCGAAGCACCGGTGTTCGCTTCATTGCTTGTTCAAAATACTGAACACCTGGCGACTCTGCACGAACAAATCCTCTGAGTCTAGAAGACCGGTCCGGTCACCTTCATGCACACGAGAAGGTGGCGAACAAGAAATCCGAGAAGCCCGCATGAGTTCTACGAACTAGACATCCACGCTCGAGGCGAGATACCCAGTGGCTGATCCGCGAGCTCATTTCGACGAAGCCGAGGCTGAGATCCAAGAAGAGGCCGAAGCTGAGGTCGGAAGAGCCGAGTACGAAGTAGAAGAGGCCGAGGAAGAGGAAAATCTTGTATCCTCGGAAAGTACCGATACCGAGTACACAACCGACGGCGGAGAAGAAGAAGAAATGGCTGATCAACAGCCGAATGACGATGATCTCTTCCCGGCGGTGGACTCTACAGGGCCTTTGGCCCTGATCGGTCAGCAAGCTGTGCCCCCAGCTGCTTTAAAGTCTATTCCCACATACGACGGCTACGGTAAGACGGCGTACGAGCACATCCGGGACATCCTTGCCACTGGCCGCTGCTGCATACCATCACCGATGAAAGTGTGAAGACCCGTCTGCTGGCCCTTTCCACTGAGGGGAAAGCTTCTCTCTTGGTGGAGATCGGCGCCGAGAGGGATCCATCATCTGGTTGGCCCGACTTGCCGGGAGGCTCGTAAAAGGATGCAACGAGTCCGCTGATCCTACCTCTCTCTTGCATCGGTTCCAAGCAATCCGAGAGGCATCCTCAAGAGGAGGTGTCCGATTTTAACATTAGGTTTGCGAGATCCTGGAAACGGGTACCTCGCGAACTTCGGCCTTCGGCCGGCATGGCTGCTCACTACTATCGAGGTCCTTCAACTCGGACATATGCCTCTTCCTGAAGATTGCCCGGATTGACGAGTTCCACCTGCTGTACGAAGCTGCCCGACAAGCTGAAGGCGACATTATCTCCATCGGCGGGCTTCCGTCCGAGTGCGGGAGCCGATTCATCCCGACTTTCCAAGATCGCGGTATCCTTACGCCACGGTGGTGTGCCGTCTACTTCGGGGCAGCGGCCCCGGCCGCGGTGGAATCCGGCGCCGGTCGTAACTCAATACGGCCCGCCTCAGTTGCATTACCCTCATCCGCCTCCTCCCGCTCCGCATTTTCCGGCGCTTCCTGCTCCCCCGCAGTATGCGTCTTATTCTAACCCTCCTCCATTGGCCGCTTTGCCTCCACCGGCACAGTTGCCGCCTCCCGACAGCAGCATCCAGAACACGATTCTACAAGAAGTGCGGGCTTTGGCCTCCGGATATCATGCCATGTCGAATGACATGACAGCTATGAAAAAGAAGCAGGCCCAAATGGACTTTGCTCCTAGAAGGCCGTATGCGCCGCCGGCATTGACAAAAGATAAAGCCCCAGAAAACCAACCGCAAGGCGTCCGCCTCCGAGAAATCTTGCTATAGATGACCCACCTGGTCCTCCCGACCGAGTCAGCCGAGTGCACTACTTGCAATGACCCGCATTCGGAGGAAGATTGCACTTTGCACCGGCACTACATCCGGGACCTTGGCCGGCGGCACTATAGAAGATGATGAGGCTGTACATGATCTTGGACGGTGAGGCCAATTTTGCCCTGCCCGAGAAGAGAACCCGGTGGCGCCCGCCAAGGAAGAAAAGAAAGGCTGCGGACACGGCTAAACCTTTGCGGGTATACACGAGAAGAGAAAGACCGCGGCCCAATGGGCTGCCACCGTACCAGCGGGCGTGGCCTTACACGGCCCGGGAGAAGGCATCCAAAGATAAAGCTCCCGCTAAACCTTCTCCGGCCAAAGACCGGCTGCTGTTCCGGCTAAGCCTCCGACAAAGGCCCCAACTCCCGCTAAGCTCCCTGTACTTCAGCCCCCGGCCGAAACCAAAGAACAAGCCCGGGGAGAAGGCGAGGTACCCGTCTCGACCAAGAGACGGCGAGTTGAGGCCACCCAACGATGCCGGACCAAGTATGAACCGGCTAAACCGGCGAGAAGGAGCTAGTACCTCGGGCTACGGCATTGTAGACGAGTTAAAGAAGACTCTGCCGGAATCGGCATGTACGATGCCCTTACGCTTCCGGGCCGGGTAGATCTGCTTGCAAGAATCACTAAAAAACATGAAGAACGGCAAGCGAGATGCGGCTGCTGTCCTGGTTCAACCTTTGGCGAGTCTCCACCACTGGGAAGAGCAGGACCGCCACCCTTTTATCTGTCTTTGCGGATGCAAGGGCACATAGTTCTCAACTGCATGGTGGATTACGGTGCTTCCTCGGCTGTGATGCCGAAGGCCGTCTGCGATGAGATCGGGATGGAATACACACGGAGCAGCCAAGGTGTCTTGCAATTAGACGGCACCCCTGTCAAGACGGTTGGTGTCATAAAGGACATCCCTATCCGGCTGCACAAAGCTCTCGACATTGTGGTCATCCAAGAGGTCGTGATTGTTGACCTGGAGCCTTACTTCGGCATGTGTCTCTCTCGGGAGTTCAGCTGCCGAAGTTGGGCGGAGTACTGTCTCTAGACTACTCGCACATGGAAGTGCCTTTCAAAGGAAGGAGGCGAAAATTTTCAATGAGAAGCCTTCTCCTTTTCTAGTAGACAAGATACCCGGCGGAGAGATGGGTGCATGGTCCGGTTGTCGAAGAAGAAGCGGTGACGATCGAGCCGGCCGAGCAAGCTCTCGAAGTGCTACGGCTAGAAGACGAGTTCTCGTTGCGGGATTTTAATGCCGTAATCGGGACGAGCGAGGCTGTTATTCCATTAAGCGGCCCGAGGAGCTTGACGTGTCCGTTGCGAAGGAGGTAGGACCTGCACCCGAAGAGGCTGTGGAAGCTTTTCTTTGACGGCGCCCGTTGCAAGAATGGCGCCGGTGCGGGGGTCCTCCTGGTTTCTCCAACCGGAGTCCGGAGGGACTATGCCTACGGGCTGGCACGGAGGCTGTACTAACAATTCGGCGGAATACGAAGCCTCTGTGCTTAGGTCGCGAAAGGCGGAAGGGCTCGGAATCAAGCATCTCCAAATTTTCGGAGATTCAGAGTTAGTGTGTCATCAAGTTACGAATAAATGCGCGTCTAAGCATCACTATCTTAGAGCGTACCGCAATCGGGTCTGGGACCTGATGGAATCGTTTGACTCATTGAACGTTAAGGCAATATCGCGTGAGAGAAACAAGCACGCGGATATTCTGGCGTCTGTTGGAGCCAGGTACGTTCCGGCTGAAGACGTCGTCCAGAAACTGAAGCCGGTCCGCACCATTTACAGGCCTTCTGTGCCTGATAGGGATACCTTACAGCAGGTATTCAGATGTGACGAGGAGATCGTCACATTCCTGGTTAACGAAGTGTGTGTAATCGAAGGTAGAGACCCTGATGACGAGCAATATGAGGGGTTGATACGATTACGGAATAATCACGTCCCAAAAGGACTGATTACATTAGAAAGTCTCTTTGATCAGAATGACAAGCCATATCCCACGGGATCAAAGTAGACCCGAGGCGATATCCTGACACGGAGCTCGAACTTGATAAAACCATCAAGGTCGGAGCAGGCTGCACGTCGGAGGAGCGGGTGCGGATTAGATCAACTGTGCCGGGAGTTCCCCGACATCGTGGCCCGGTGCTACGAAGATTTGAGGGGATATGACAGATCTGTCATCCAGCATACCATCGAGCTAGAGGATGGCGCCAAGCCGTTCCGACAAAAGCAAAGGGCCGTAAATCCAAAGGTTGAGGCCATGATGAAGACCGAGCTCTTGAAGATTCTGGAGGCCAAGATCATCTACCCCATCAAACATTCATCCTGGGTCGCGAATCTGGTGCCCGTGAGGAAAAAGAATGGCGACATACGTCTCTGTGTTGACTTCAGAAACCTAAATCGGGTTTCCCTCCGGGACCACTATCCGCTTCCCCAAATCGACCAAATTTTGCATATCGTTGCTGGAGCCGAGAGATTTTCACTTTTAGATGGATTTTCCGGCTACAACCAGATTTGGGTTAAAGACGAAGACCAGCATAAGACGGCGTTTACCACCAAGTGGGGGACGTTCGCCTATCAGCGCATGCCGTTTGGCTTATCCAATGCTGGTGCCACGTTCCAAAGGGCCATGGACCTGGCCTTCCGAGAGCTGCTCAACAAGATTATTGTCATCTATCTTGATGACATGACTATTTTCTCTCACCGACGAGAAGATCATGTTTCGCACCTGCGGCAGATATTTGAAAGTTGTCGAGAATTCGGCATCTCTATAAACCCGAAGAAGTCTGTCTTCGCGGTAAAGGAAGGAAAGCTGCTGGGACATGTCATCTCCGAGGAAGGCCTCGCCATTGACCCTGACAGAGCACAAGCCCTCGTTCGCTTGCCAGCCCCACTGATAAAAAGGTCTGCGAGTCCTTCTTCGGTCGGATTAACTCGTGCGGAAGTTCATTCCGGACTTCGCACGGGTGATCAAGCCTATGGCCGAATTGTTGAAGAAAGATACACCTTACGAATGGGTGATGAGAGAGAGCAAGCTTTCGAGGAAATCAAGGCTCGAGTTGCGCAAGCTCCGGTGTTGACAAACCCGGACTACTCCAAGGACTTCATCCTGTATGCAGTGGGAGAACCCGAAAGTTACGCTGCAGTCCTGACTCAGAAGGGAGACGACGGTGAGGAGCGCCCCATTGCGTTCCTAAGCCAAGTGATTACGCCACACGAAGAGAAGTACAATTTTATAGAGCGGCGAGTCCATGCGGTCATGAAGTCCCTTCGAAAGCTCGGGCACTTTGTCTCCCAAAGTAAGACCACTTGTCTTTGTGATTCATCCCGATGTTCGCAGTTTCATCTTGCAAGGGGAACCGGGTCACAAGAGAGCGGGATGGATTGCCAAGATCCGGGAGTTTGACATCGAAGTACGGCCCACCAAGCTTATCAGAGGCCGAGCCTTGTGTCAGGAATTGGCCCGAAGCGGCGTAGCCGGCATCTCCGCTTGTAAGTGGGAGGACACAGCGACACGCGTCTACCTAACCAACTCCTTATCGGAGGGGAGTGATTGGACGGATGAACTGGTGAGATACTTCTGCACCGGAAGATGTCCCGATCACCTGAACGCCTCACAACGAAGGAGATTTCGGCTAGGTGCACTTAAGTACACTCTTCGCCCCGAGGGGCTTTACTTTAAAAACATTGACGGCATCCTGTTGCGGTGCGTCTTAAAATCTGACCAGCCTAGGGTCCTCGGAGAATTTCATTTTGGGATGCCTGGGGGTCACCATTCTTCAAGGCCAACGGCCTTAAAAATAATAAGGGCTGGATACTATTGGCCCACTCTGTTCGTAGACGCGTATGCGGTCTGTGCCAAGTGTGATCAATGCCGAGGTATGCTTTGGCCGAAGCGAGAAAAGCACCCCTGCCCCTTCAATCGATTCAAGCCGAAGCTCCGTTCCGGCAATGGGGTCTGGACTTCATTGGGGTGATTTCTCCTAACTCCTCCGCCGGCCACAAGTTTATTCTCACAGCTACCGACTATTTCACACGGTGGACGGAGGCGATCCCGACCAAGAACGCCGACCAAGAAACGGTCATCGGGTTCATTGAGAGCACGATTACCCGCTCGGGGTTCGAGTCGATTGTGACGGACAACGGTCCGGGATTTGTAGGCGCTGTACTCACGGAGTACACCGGCGGCCTTGGCATCTATCACAAGATGTCTTCTAATTACTACCCGCGAGGGAATGGCCTTGCCGAGTCTACTAACAAGAACCTCCCGAAAATTCTCCGGAGGACCATTGAAAAAAATAAGCGGACTTGGCACTTGCTCTGAACCGGGCGCTATGGGCGGACCGAGTTGCGTTCAAGAAATCCCTCAAGACGTCCCCCTACGCGCTCGTCTATGGCAAGCAAGCTGTTATGCCATCACACATTGAAATCCCCGCACTGTGGATGATTGACGAAGACGGGAGCAGCGGAGACCCGGTAGACGACGGGTTGTGCCAACTCCTGCCGGTTGGAAGAAGACGAGAGAAAGTGCATACCGGGCCTTCGCCGATCACATTGCGGCCACTAAAGGCTGGTTTGCCAAAGGCACCACTGCCCGAGTTTTCAAAGTCGGGGACCTGGTGTTGAAGTGGGACTCATACAAGGCAAAACCGGGTAATCATGGAAAATTTGATGCTCTGCGGGAGGGCCCTTATCGGATTGCCGGGTGAATCGGTTCAATGCCTACATACTTTCGGATATGGAGGGTCGGCTCCTCCCCATCCCCGTCAACGGGTTCCACTTGAAGCTTTATCGTTGTTGAAGGCGCCGAGTGGCCCTTCCTGTAAAAATTTTGCCTTGTGTTTTTATTTTCCCCCCCGCATGTATAGTTTCCGGTTTTAGCATTCGGTTTATTTTTCCTTCTTTGAGCTTAAATGCGGCATGGGAGAGAAAGACGGACTTCGCAACGAAGTCTATCGTTGCCCCGCGGAGAGGGCGAAGTTCGGCTATGCGAGAAAAAGAAAGGAGAAAAAGAGCGAGAAATCGACTAAGTGTTGACCGAAGTCCGACTTCGCGGCGACGCCGGACTTCGACCCGGCCGAGGTGCGAAGTTTGTCCCGACAGGCTGAAGCGGACTAAAGTTCGCATGCGCAACCCTTCGTGCGAAGTACGAACTCGCGCAAAGTTTGTCCGAAGTACGAACTCGCACCGAAGTCCGACCGGCCAGCGCCGTGCGAAGTGCGCGCTGCGCTCAACACTGGGCGAAGTGCGAACCGCGCGAGTTCGCACTCGCCTCAAGTTTCGGCGAAGTCCGAACAAAGCGGCGGCGCCGTGCGAAGTCCATCTAAAGATCAAAGGCGACAAAGACCCGGATCGCGCCCAAACCTTGGGCGCGGCTAAACAGTGGTAGAACGGTTCAAGCACGCGCTTCGCGCGAAGTTCGCACTCGCCCGATTTTGGTGCGAAGTTCGTACTCGCCGAAGTGGGCGAAGTCCGACTTCGCCGGCGAGGTCGGGCCGTGCCCAACTTCGGGCGAAGTCCGGCTGCGCCTAGTTTTCCGGGCCAGTATTGGGACGCGGTTTAAAGAATAATAAAAAAAAAAAATTTCAAAAACCCCAAGCTGGGCCCAGGGCGCGTTTGCACTTGTTTTAATGTGGGTTTCCGCACCGAAGGTTTTGTCTTGATCAGCGTGCCCAAGTGGTGGCAGCAACGTCAACCATGGTGCAGTCCCCAACGCCGAGTTAATGATTGCGCGTTTTTCAAGCGAAACGCAACTAAAAAAGCAAGGGACGGCTGCCGGGCGCGTCTTTTCCTAAACGTTCTCTGCTGCGGCCACCAAGGGTTTTAACTCAGCCGACCTACCCCTCTGCGTTGCATTAATGGCGCTGTTTTTATCTAGAAAAGGGGTCGAGAATCATGCCAACATTCCAGATTGCGAGAGATTATTCCTCGGACGGTGCTAATTATTCTTCGATAGCGAAATTTGTTGCGAGACGGCTGAACTGTCATTATTGCTGACTCGGAGAGATGGACAAGGGAAAAATGCAGTGTCGGCGCGATCCAGCGAGCGACGAACCGGGGGATTTGCCGCGGCCGGGGAGTTTTCAAAGGCGATCCTCCGCGAGAGAAAAAGTCAAAGGCCCGGACGAAGAAGGTACGGCGTGGGCAATCCCCACCACCTCCGGTGAATTACAGCGAGGATATGTGGACGGCTCGTTTTCCATGAGCCTAACTCAGGTGAGAGCGAATGTGGAGAGGCTGGGCGACAAGGTTTCGCCCTCCCATCATTTTGGAGCGGCGTACAAATCAAACCTCTTGATTCATGTGCCCTCCTGTCCACCAATGCCGGAGGTGATAGACTTAATTGTCGGACACTATAAACCGGCTTCCGGCAAATCTGCGGTTCCGGCGGCAAACCCTTGTTCGCCTTGCGCGAGGAGGCTGTGCGGCCGGCTTTCGCCCCGGGGTGGAGTGCGACTCCGGCACCATCCTCGAAAAAATCAATTTGGGCGAACAAGCGGGACGTTTCACGCACACCAAGCGAATGAGGGATTTCCTCAATTCGGAGTGAGCGCCCCGCTTCCCGGCGGACAATGGCCGGCGGCCCCATGCCTTTGGTAAAATTTCCGAGCAAGTATCTATATACCATCTTGGCATGGATCCTCGGCTGCGACTCCGATGGTGGTACACCCGTACCAGTGGCGCTAGCGAGAATGCCTCTGTGTGGAGAATCTTACGAACCGGCGGCGCGGCGGAGCGGAAAACGCCCCATCTCTTTCGGTCGAGCAGGCGGTGGCTTCGCCATTCATTCCGATCTGTTGAAGATCCGAAGCGCCGGGTCAACCAATTTTCGTTTCGGTTCCGTTGCAGTGCAGCTTTGCTTGTACCATCTGCACCCCCAAATGCCGATCCTGAACCTGAAGAAGGTTAACGAGAAGGGAGAACCCCAGCCCGTCTATAACTGGACGGATGACTTATACCGGAAAGGGTCCTACTACAAGTTCAACTTCAACTTTCCGGGATTCGTCATGTCAGTCTTCACCGAAAGTGAAATCCCCCGTCCCCCGAGAGAAATGGCGAGTGCTTTGATAAATCGGAAGCTCGGGGACGTTTCGAGCGACGCGGGGGGATTGTGATCGGAATCTCGGATTCAAGGGCAAACCCTATTTGCTGCCCTATTGGTGCTCAGAGCATCTGTTCGGGATGGAAGTTGCCCGACAGATGGACTATGTGGAAGAAGAGTTCGGCCTAGGGAAGAAAAGAGGACAGATTTTTCAATATCCTCTTTCCTGGGCCAATGTTGAGATTATTGAGGTAGGACAACATGTCTACCTAGGGCAAGCGCTGTCCCGGATTGGCCTGGTTTTGCTGCCACAGCGCTGGAAGTATGACCCTCATGGGATAAGGGGAAAGTTTGCACATCTGTGCCCCGGGACATAACCGAAGATAGATGCGACGTGGTCCATGTGGACCTTGAGTGGGAGATTGAATTAATGGAAGCTTCTCCCCCTTGGCGGGATTTCTCTTGCCGAGGAGGTGACATATGACCCCAAGAGAAACCGGGACCATCACTTCTCATCTCCGGGGTTCAAAAAATTTCTGTCCAAGATTGCGAGGCCTTAAGCTGGTCTAAAGAAAAGATTATTGAATCTTTGGAAAATGAGATGCCGCACACGACACGATAAATCCACAAGGAGAAACCTGGCCGTAGATGACGACTTCTCGGTTCTCTATGACCGGCATCATGACGGTGGCGGCCGTTCGCATATCAAGGTTACGTTCCCAGAGGCCCCTTTGAGGATTATAAAAGTGGGTCTCCTCCCAAACGATTGTACACTTCGGCAAGCTGCCAGCGCCGGCCCAGCAAGTACCCAGGCCGATCCAATGCAGTTCGTAGCTCCTAAGGCGGCGCCTGAAAAGGCGAAAAAGTTAGCCGAGGCAGCGCCAGAGGCACTTCCTCAGGCAAGAAAAGCACCAGCACCGCCAGAACGCAGACCGGTTGCGGCAGACCTTCTGCAAGTCAAACCCCGGTACAAGTTTACCGTGGGGGCATCAGCGCCTGCTGCACCTGCTTCGTCTCCTTCCCCTGATCCGACAGTTGTTCCAGAAGAAAAGAAGCGGAGGAGAGTTGAGAAAATCGGGCGACCCTAGCACGATAGTGCGGCGACCGATCGCGAGCCGCGGCCGCGTCTGCCGCCGCGAGAGGCGGTTCCTTTGGGCGGTCCCAAGCCGGCCGCCGAGACAATAAGAGAAGACATTCACCCGGCATCGGCTCGGGCGGAGCCCGCGAGTACGTTTGCTGTCCACTGTCTCTCTTGTCTCACCCGAGTTCTACTTCTACTCGGTCCCCGCTCAATGCGGGCGAGCCATGACCACATCCTCCTCCCCGTCTCCGCGCCCTTCTAGCGGTCCCCATTCTTTCGACCAGTTTGCTCAGAACCCTAACGTCTCTCTTTCTCTGAGCACAACTCCAAACCCTTCGCCCGAGGTTAGTGCTGAGGCTGTCCATTCACCATCACATCCTCCGCCTCGGCCGCTTCAAACCCTCACAATCTCGGCCTCTCCCATTTCCGTTTCCCGGTCGCCCCCACAAGCGGCCGATTCTTCCAAGGTCTGTCCGGTTCCTCCCGATCCCATCCCCGCGGGAGAGACGTCTCGGCGGATCCCTAAGGCTGGGGAACCAGATTTTATGGACGACCTCCGAACTCGGATGACTTGCCCACGGCAACGAGAGCCGTAGAGTATTCTGTCTCTGAAGCGGAGGAGACATGAAGAGATAGCCGCCCCGGCAAAACGCGCAAAGTATGATTTCGGAAGGAGAGTGATTACAACGGAGAAAATAATCCCAATAGTGAAGAAGCCTCTCCGAGAAATGACTAAGGCGGACTACGTGCTCCAGACAAAGGAGAAAAGCTTTGATGACATTGATAAACAGTATGAGATTCAGACGATCATGCGCAAAGCTGACAATCTCTTTGTCAAGAGTGCGGAGGAAGCGGGGAAGAACTTTTTGCGTTGCGGGGACAAAGTAAGGCAACTTGAAGAGGACCTATCTAGGTCCATCGAGCAGGCTAGACGGCGCGGCGAGAAGCCGATGAATTCAAAGCCCGGCTAGCCGCTTCTCGGCAACGAGGCCGCAACCGAAAGAAAGCGGCCTCGGAGCAGATTTCTCGGCTCCGGGAGTCTTTGAAGCGAGGCACGATCGCGGCTTGCGGAAAAAACATCTCAAGCGGTTTGTCTTTTCAAAGGCAAAAGTTAAGGAAATGAGGGCTGGTTTGTTGAGGGAATGCAAGCCCCATACCTTTAAGGCGATGGCAGTCCTGGACTTCGCATCCGGGATTCAAGAAGTTTCTGCCCGGGGAAAGCTTGTGGTAGAGGAGGCCGAGCGCCGAGGGCAAAGCAATGGCTGGACACGGCGATAAACCTTCGGGAGCGCGAGCGCGGCGGCGTCCTTTTCCCCCGTGTCCTCATTCGCTGCAGAATGGGCAGGTGCAAGGGTGACCTTGCACAAATATTTTAGAAAAGTTGAAGAGGTGAGAGTGGCCAGACGAATGCTTGATGCATTCGGGCATGAAAAAGATATCTGTCGGCCCCCTTTCACGCTCTTACGAGAACTTGGGTGTCCGGGTTTTGTTGAGAATGGCGAGCTCCTTACCCTAGATCGGGTAAAGAGGAATTGGCAGTCCTTTGAAGCGGATCTGACTGAAATTGATAGGCTGGACGAGAGCCAATTCAAGACAGTCGGAGTCACTCGGATGGTGTCCGGATATTCCGGGATCCGCTCCTATTTTCGGGAGTTAGAGAAAAGATACCTCACCATCGACACTGCACGCGGTCGTCGCTTTTCACGGAGCATTAGAAGACATAGCCGACCGCAAGCCATTCGAAGCGAAGCACGGCGCTCGGCCCAGAGGCGTACACTCGCATGTGCGAGGCGAAGCGAGGAAATGGAGACCTTTCGGAAGGAGATGCGATGAGGCGGCGACAAAGATGAATACGAAGAACGATTGCCGCAAGGAGAAACGATTAGAGCAGAAAAAGGCAGGGGAGGCAAGTTCCTCTGCACCCAAAGGATGAAGGCATGGATTCTTTGCGCCGAGGCGAGCTCGACACCCCGCGAGCCGCCAGAAATGTTGTCACATTTTTGCACGGGGTGCAATGTCTTCAATGTTGTTTTGTAACAGTCTTTGCTCTTCTTTTCCTCCTTCCGTTTTTCTCGCTTCTCTCCCTTTCCTTTTCTTTCCCATTCTCTTTCTCTCCCCCCTTTTTTCCATGGAGTTCCCCGAGTTGATTTTCCGGCTTTCCGGCGGGTCTATACGAAATTGGCTAAGTGCGGGTGCGAAGTTCGCACTTCGCCCGATTTTGGTGCGAAGTTCGCACTCGCCCCGATTTTGGTGCGAAGTGCGCCCGCCCGTTTTGGTGCGAGTGCGCCCGCCCGTTTGGTGCGAAGTTCGCCTCGCCCCACCTCTGGCGCACCTTGCACTAGCGGTCGACGGAGTCAATGCGAGAAAAAAGGTAAAATGCCGGAGCGGAGTCCATATGGCGGCGGACACCGGTGTTCGCACTGTGCGCGATTCGACTTCTCAACGGAGCGGGAATGCGCCCTTGACGGGTGTACGGTAGGGGAACAAACCCGGAATTTGACCAAGGCTTGAAGGCCTTCCCCGGCGCAGCGATTTTTGCACGCATCCCAAGGAGCCCCGATCCCAAGCAAAGATGGATAGAATGCCCTCTAAGGCGAGGCATGTGTCACACGGCATAACCCATCATCGGACAAGTGTCCGGCTCGGGATTTGAACCAAGGCTTGCCGACCAAAAGGGATAAGCATGGGCTGCACTGCACCGCTGCGTTAATAGCCACATTCAAAGCTGATGCGAGGTTTCACTGCTCCGGCTACTAGCAACCCTGCCGACTTGAAGAATTACCCGGCACTCCGCCACGTAGCTGTCCAATTTCCGGGAAGACCATCTTTGCGGGTACAGCCCGATCCGACAAAAGGTCGGCATTTGCGGCTCTTTCGCCGCTTACGTCGGCTCATGTTTGGTGGGACTCTGTGCCCATTAATGTAACAAGTGGGACTCGGGCTATAAAAGCCCATCCGAAATTCATTGTAAAGGGTGGAAGGGGAATGTTTGTTAGGGAACTACGTGCTTCTTGTATGCTGTACTACGCTTATAAATACAATCTGTATGCATGGTTCCGTTCTACTATCTTTATTCTTTTATCTTTGTCTTTCATTATATGCCTTAGGCCCACTTGTGTCGTTGCTCGTTAATTCACTTTGGCATTTGGCGATCGGGTTCCTCTAGCATTGCTTGCTTAAAGCACCTTCCGTACTTCATTATTTAAAGCATTCATTATAAATTTGGTAGCAGTTCCATCGGTTGTGTGTGACGTTGCTGGCCCGTATCCGGTGATTGATGCGATCCCTAGCTTGTTAGTTCCTTGTAGGGAATGTTTGCTAGGGAGCCATTGAAGCTGTGCGGTTAAACTCTCTACCTAACACATATACACAGCTCTGGCATCTCTAGGTTTACTTTCTACCCCTGTCAGTGTATGTATCTGGTGATTGATACGATCCCCTGTTGTTAGTTCCTTGTAGGGAATGTTTGCTAGGGAGCTATTGAAGCTGTGCATACGCTGCTGGTGTATCGGAAGTACGCCTAGGTTTTGCAATTCCTTGTCATGCTCTGTGTTTGTATGCAGTAAGTAGCGGTGATTGGTGTGTTCCCGTACTGTTAGTTCCCCCCACCAACCTTTGGACATATTTGTATCTCTTTCTGTACATTTGTCTCTTTCCGTTCCTTTATTTCTTTCCTGTTCCCTTTAGCTTAAATCACCCCCCCCCAAAAAGGAGCCGGCCTTCTCCGGAGATTGGCTCGGAAGGCATCTCTTCCTTCCGGCCTTTCATGCTGGTGGGCGAATCTGGGCGCATTAACCAAAAATCCTTTCCTCATGGCAGATTCGTAACCAACACTACATAACCCTAAAAGTTTAGAAGAAAAATACGCGAGCCCTCCATGAGAGAACAAGAAACATTTGATTAGGATTTTGAATGGGATTGACTTGTTACTATTATCAAGGTCAATCATTGTGAAAAATGGACGTAAATGTGACATTGTCATGCCATAGATGATGATTATGTGAAATAATGATGTCACAATGAATTAGGTTATGCAATCTCCTTCCTGGTATTCAAATGTCAACATCTTCTTTGGTTCTTGTCCTGATACTTTCTTCCATTAATTTGAAGACATGCTTTCTCATGGAGTGAAGGCCTAGCTCTAACATAGCTCGTGTCAGATTTCAAAAAGGAAAGCAGTTAGTTGATGATACATATCCAGATAAATATTGTACAATCTATATTTGTATTTGCTATTTTGATTGCATACAGAATTACATATTTAAATTATATGGTTACTTTAATGGTAGAATTTGAATCTTCAATATAGTTTTAGAAGAGGCACTAGGAGACTTGAATCCACCTCAATGCAACGAAGAATAGTGTAAAATTTGTTTATATAATAAATCATAATGTAAGGCTATGATACTCAAGAATGCACAGAGATAACTTACTTTCTCTTTTAGCAGAATTTGATCCCTCATCATATTTAGCTGTTCCAAAGCACTTTGATACTTCAAATGATATTCAAGCTGTCAACATTCACAAAGTAACAGGTAGTTAACACGATTCATAGTACATATTATTATTAAACTAAAACTATTGAAAATTATAACATCACATGGATAGCATACCTGCTCTGAGAATTTGTTTAAGGTTTCTGTATGTGATTTCATCAAGCTTTCCTTGTCTACATCATAAAGCATACCAATAAAACCAAATAACATCAAAGTATTTTTATCTAAAACCTTAGATTCATATGCAAACAAATGACAAAGAATAACTCAAAGTTAGAATTTAAATTTTATGCAGACTCCACATAGCCTCAAAGTTACCCATTTGACTGAAAATAACTAACGTAGGATTATGCATCCCACATATCAGCGATTCCATGACCCTTATATATATTATAATATGAAATATCTATGTATATACGAGAAAAAATATACCTATAGGCAGAAGAATTGCAGGAAGACAATCGAATCTCTTTGTGGGAATTAAAGAACTGTCACAGTCAAGCAACACACTGAACAAATTCCTCTAGTTTGTAGGATACATTCAATCATCCGATTCATAAATTACGTCAAGACTAAAACCATATTACATGAGATGTAACATATATGGGAGTACAACAATCAGCAGGCCGAAGGACACTGCGGAAGGTACAAATTGACTTAAACATAGGCTCCTAAAGATAGTTCTCAAAAAGAACGAAGAGCTTCTTATTGCATTAGTCATAACCTGTCAAGTCCAATATAGATAAGATCAAGCAATGAGAAGTAGAGCTAATGCCGGTTTTGGCAGGAGGAAACAGACTCTAGTTTATCTAGTTGTCCTTCCCATTTTCTGTAAGTCAATCACATTTGCTGTCAAAGGACTGTCTTTTTGTGATGGCTGTTGCCACATTTTGCAAGGGGTGTGAAATTTTGAAAATTCTGAAAATTTTGTTATCTTCTGGAATCGGCCCTAAATCGCAGCAGCTAGGCAGCGATCTGAAGCAAATCTGCCAATTTTGGGCGCTTTAGGGCAAATTTGAAAAGTTTAAAAATTGATGCTTTTTTTGACTAAGTATAAAAATCTTCCCCAAGTCGTTGTTCCTTGGAGCGCTTTGGAGTCATTTTGCCAGCCTAGAGCGCTTTGGAGCAAATTCCGGGCAGTTGGGAGAAAAAGGTGAAAAAATGGCCAAAAATAGTCTAAGTATGAAATTGCCCTAAATCGCTGCAGTTTGGAGCGCTTCAGGGCTAATTTCCCTTTCCTGAGCGCTTTGGAGCAAATCCTCTTGCTACCGGTTGTAAAATGATGAAAAAGAGTTTGTGTGTGAAAAGTGCCCCGTGGCGCTGTAGCATGACAGCGCTCCAAGGCAAAGCACCTCTTCAAGAGCGCTTTGGGGCAATTTTGGTGCTGCCAAAGAGAAGACAAAGGAGCCCAAAAATTTCCTAAGTGTAAAATGAGCCCTAAAGCGCTGCAGTCTGGAGCGCTCCAGGGCAAAATTGCTAAGGTTGAGCGCTTTGGGGTATTTCCTGGACACTTAGTGAAAAAAGGGAAAAAGGGTCAATTTTGGTCAAGGAATGAAAAGCGCCCTAAAGCGCTGTTGTTTGGCAGCGCTAGAGGGCAAATCCACCCATCTGGAGCGCTTCAGGGCAGCATTTTGACACTTATGAAAATGTTGAAGATTTTGGCAGCCAAGCAGCTCCAGGACAGCAATGTTTCTTTTTGAGCATTTTAATGTTGTTTCCCGCCCAAATCTTTCCAGCTAAGCAGCTAACTTCCCCAGAGGAGAAAAGTCAAGATTTTTCGGGATCAGGGCCCATTAAAGTACAGCCAAAGCCATACTTAAGCGGCATAGTGGGTGACCATTGAAGACAAACAGTAGCGGGCATTTGAGGCAAAATACCGCTGCATCCACCACATTAATGGGCCATCCCCTCCCAGCTACCAAATCTGTCAGAAGCCATACCGGAATCAAGGAAAACCATGCTGCAAGTACAGATACGGCCGACAAAGATCAAATATGGCCGCTTTTTGCAGCTTTTGCAGGTTTGGGCATCTGTGCCCACATTGTAATCTGGGGGGAAATTCTGCTATAAATAGCAGTTCATTTTATTGTAATAGGGGGGAACATATTGCTAAAGAAAGCTGTTGTAACTAAGACTGTTTGCTTCAAATGCAATCCATACTTTGGCTCCAATTGTGTCTCTTTCTTTTATGCTGCCTTATCCGTGTCATTTCTGCATTTACTCATTTATTTTTCTGATTGCTGTCATTCTGAACTCTGGATCGCAGCATTGGCAATTATCTGAGCCTGGAATGCATGTTTAAGGATACATAGGGAAGAATCTCATAACTGGTTTCTGTTACATGTATTGTTTTGATTGTTGTTGGTTTAGTTGCTAGTTAGTGACTGTGTTGCTTGTTCTTTCCCAAAGCTGATAAATCACCGTTTCTATCCCTTAACTCTTTTATTTCTTTCCAGTTCTCTTATCTTGAAACCGAAAAGTTACATAGGAAGCCGGCCTCCTCCGGAGATTGGCACGGAAGGCATTCCTTCCTTCCGGCCTTTCAAGTTGTTGGGCGAATCGAGGGCGCAATAACACCAAATCCTTTCCTCATGGCAGATTTGTAACCAACAGTACTTTTCTGGCACGCCCGGTGGGACCAGTCCCACCGCATAAGCAGCATTGAAGGTGTCGATGTTCACTTCATTGCTGACGGTTTTTGAACATCTGGCGACTCTGACTCTGTCGAACTCAGACACCCTCCAAGTCTCGCAGACCAGTCCAAGCATATCCTGTCTTCATGCAAACGAGATGGAGAGTAAGAAATTCTGAAGAAGAACCCGAGTATTACGAGCTCGACATCGACGCTTTTGGAGAGCGTCCCCGGCTAGTAAGAACACACGTTTCTCGGGACGGATCATCATCAAGGGAAGCTGAAGTTGCCGAACAAGGTCCAACTCCAGATAGCACTGCAACCGGCTGCCCCCAAGGTCCGCCCAACTCTCCAGATCATCCGATTGCTCCTGAGCAATTCGATTGGCAGCAACAAGTGCCGGAAGAACCTGTTCAACCGGACCCGCTGCAGCCTCCGCTATTACCGCCAAATCAAAACGCCAATATGGCGGATCAAGATCAAAATCAAAATCAGCAGAATGACATGTTTCCTGCTTGGGATTCTGCTTCTCCACTGAACTTATTGGGAGATGATCCAATTCCGCAAGCGGCCATGAAGGCCTTGCCCACGTTCGATGGAAACGGAAAGACGGCCTATGAACACATGCAAGACATCGTAGCTTTGGCCGCGTTTCATCGCATCACAGACGAGAGCGTCATGGTTCGATTGTTGGCTCTCTCACTGAGAGGGAAAGCTCCTGTACTGGTACCGGTCCTTGCAGCCCGGGTCCATCACCAGTTGGGCCGAGTTGGCCGAACGTTTGGCCAGGAGTTTTAATGAATCCGCTGATCCATCGTCCCTCCTGCATCAATTTCAGTCAATCCAAAGACACCCGCAAGAGGAAATAGCGGACTTTAATGTGAGGTTTGCTAGATCATGGAAAAGGGTGCCCAAGGAGCTGCGGCCAAGTGACGGTCAAGCCGCGCATTACTATCTTAGATCTTTTAATGCCGATATGGCCATGCAGATCAAGGCCGCCCGCGTTAATACCTTTCCTGCGCTGTATGAGCTAGCTCAATTAGCGGAACAGGACTTAATCTCAGTCGGCAAGCTTCCACATAGAATGCCGACGCCGATTTATCCTGACTTCCAACAATCCACTCAGTATCCTAGTGCATCCGCTCAGCCATATTCAGCATCTTCTTCCTCTTCGCATTCTACTGCACCGTGGAATCCTGCACCTGCGATTACCCACTATCCCCCTCAAATACATCAGCCTACTCCACCTCCACCACCGCCTACAACAACCCCATCGTATCCCTCACTGCCTCCTCCTCCTCCTTGCTCCGCTATACCCTCCATTGCCTTCGGCCCCGCCGTTGGCTCCATTGCCACCACCCGCTTCAACGGCTCCTCCAGCCGTTGATATCCAAGCAAAGTTGTTGCAAGAAATGCAAAATCTCAATTCTGCCTATCGGACAATGTCCAACGACATGGCAATCATCAAGAAGAAGCAAGCTCAGATGGAGTTTGCTCCCAGAAGGCCCTACCCTCCTCCGGCACTGACAAGAGATCAAGCGGCAGCCCAAGATAACAGACCTCCTGCAAGGAACGCTGCCATTAACGAGGGACCGAACACTTCTGACCCTGTGCACTGGTGCTCGACCTGCAATGATCCTCACGGCGAGAGTACCTGCATTTGGAGACCCGGCGGGCTCGCCAACCGGTGACTGGAGGACCAAGTGAATATGCTTCGAGAAGAGGATCACAACTTAGTGGTCCCTGAGGAGGAGAAGGTGTCCCTTTTGACCAAAGATGGTAAAAGGCCAATTGAGGCAGATGCGGCTCAAATGCAACCGTTAAAGGTGTACACGAGGAGGAACAAGGAGCAGCCCATGGCTAAAGCTCCCGACAAGGACCCTGTACCGCCGTCGGCAAATGAAAAGAATGTCCCTCAGAGGGCTCCAGCCTCCGCGGCTCCACTTCAAGTCGAGACAAAAGAACAAGCGAGGGAGAAACTCAAGTACCCTTCGCTGACCAAACGGCAGAGGGTTGAAGCAACGCAGCAATACCGTAGCAAGTACGAAGCTGCAAAGGAGATAGAAGGGCCTGCCGCTTCGGCCTACAACATTGTTGAGGAACTCAAGAAGACCCCGGCCAAAATCAGTATGTACGATGCCCTTCAGCTCCCTGGCCAGGTTGATTTGTTGCAGGAATCTTTGAAGTCTGTAAAAGGAGGTAAAGCGCAACAACCGGTACTGGCCCAGCCATTAACCAATTCAATCACCGGGAAGAATAGACCACCGCCGTTCTATCTGTCCTTGCGGATGGAAGGATACGTGGTGCACAATTGCATCGTTGATTCCGGCGCCTCAACTACAGTCATGCCCGGGCGGTTTGTGAAGAGATCGGCATGGAATATACACGGAGCAGCCAAGGCGTACTCCAGTTAGACGACACTCCCGTGAAGACTGTCGGTATCATAAAGGACATCCCCATTCAACTGCATAAATCTCCGCAGATCACAATAATCCAAGAGGTCGTAGTTGTAGACCTAGAGCCCTATTTTGGCATGTGCCTCTCAAGGGAGTTTACCGCCAAGCTAGGCGGATATCTGTCTTTGGACTACTCCCACATGGAAGTCCCTTTCAAAGGAAGGCGAGTGAAGATTTATAATGACAAGCCTTCCACCTTCTTGGTTGAGAAGTTGCCCGAGGAGGGACAGCAAGATGAGGCAGTTAACCTAGTGACAGAAGAAGTTGAGGAAGTGGACATAGTGGGTGAAACTATAAAAGAGCTGCAAGCGGAGGATGAATTCTCCTTGCTGGACTTCAATGCTATGATTGAGTCTGAGATCGGCTGCTATTCTATTAGTCAGCCCGAAAAGCCGAAAGAGACGACAAAGGAAGATATAAACCCTGCCCCTAATGAGCTATGGAAGTTGTACTTTGACGGTGCCCGATGCAAGAACGGCGCTGGGGCAGGGGTTTTACTTATCTCGCCTACAGGAGAAGAGAAAGCTTACTGCTACCGATTGGCTTGGAGTTGCACCAATAACGGTGCAGAGTATGAAGCCTTGTGCTTAGGGCTGAAGAAAGCAGAGAGGTTGGGAATCAAACAACTGCAAATTTTTGGAGATTCGGAGCTAGTCTGCAACCAGATTACCAACAAGTGTGCCTCGAAGAAGCATTATCTTAAGGCATACCGTAATCGGGTCTGGGACCTGATGGAATCATTTGAGGCCCTCAATGTCCGAGCTATTCCCCGAGAGAAAAATAGGCACGCAGACATCTTAGCGTCTATCGGAGCCAGATACTCCCCGGCTGATGATTTAATGCAAAAGCCTAAGGCGGTAAGAACCATTTACAGGCCTTCTGTGCTTGATAAGGACACCCACTGGCAGGTGTTCGATTCTGATGAGCAAATCATCAATTTTTTGATTCATGAAGCTAGCACAATCGAAGGTAGAGACCCCGATGACGAGGAGTATGAGGGGTTGATACAGTTAAAAAACAACCATGTCCCCAAAGGACTAATTACCCTAGAGAGTCTCTTTGATCAGAATGACCGAGCAATATCGCATAGGATCAAGGTGGACTCCAAGCAGTACAGAGACCTGGAGCTTGAGCCAGGCAAGTCAATTAAAGTCGGAACCGACTGCACTCCAGAGGAGCTGGACCAAATTCAGGCCCTCTGCAGAAGGTATCCTGATATTGTGGCTTGGAGTTATCAAGACTTGAAGGGGTACGACCGAGAGGTTATCCAGCATACGATTGAACTTGAGGAAGGGGTTAAACCCTGTAGGCAAAAGCAGAGGCCGGTGAACCCGAAGATCGAGGTCTTGATGAAGGCCGAACTCTTGAAGATGCTCGAAGCAAAAATAATATATCCCATCAAGCATTCTTCTTGGGTCGCAAATCTGGTTCCAGTTAGAAAGAAGAACGGAGATATCCGCCTTTGCGTGGATTTCCACAACCTGAACCAGGCCTCCCTCAAGGACCACTACCCGCTCCCGCAGATCGACCAAATTCTCCATGTGGTCGCAGGAGCGCAGCGGTTCTCTCTCCTAGACGGCTTCTCGGGATACAACCAAATTTGGGTGAAAGATGAAGACCAGCACAAGACGGCGTTCACCACCAAATGGGGAACGTTCGCCTATCAGCGGATGCCCTTTGGCTTGTCCAATGCAGGAGCTACATTCCGAGAGCCATGGATATTGCATTCCGGGAACTGCTGAACAAAATAATTGTAATATATCTAGATGACATGACAGTGTTCTCTCACAAGAGGGAAGAGCACAACTCTCACTTGGAACAAGTATTTGAAAGGTGTCGGGAGTTCGGCATATCTATTAATCCGAAGAAATCAGTCTTCGCAGTGAGAGAAGGAAAGTTGTTGGGTCATGTCATCTCCGAGAAAGGCTTAGCAGTTGATCCCGACAGGGCAGAGGCTCTGATGAAGCTCTCCATCCCGGTGAACAAGAAGGGTCTTCAATCCTTCTTCGGCCAGATCAACTTCGTGAGGAAGTTTGTGCCAGACTTCGCTCAAGTGATAAAGCCAATGGCCGAGCTATTAAAGAAAGATGTCGAGTTCATATGGATCGAGGAGAGAAAAAGGCTTTTGAAGAGATAAAAGCCAGGATTGCTCAGGCCCCTGTGCTGGTTAACCCAGACTACTCCAAGGATTTCATCCTATACGCGGTCGGAGAGCCAGAGAGCTATGCCGCGGTTTTGACCCAGAAAGGAGATGACGGCGAAGAACGGCCTATTGCCTTCTTGAGCCAAGTAATCCAACCGCATGAAGAGCGGTATAATTTTATCGAGCGGCAAGTGCATGCAGTCATGAGATCTCTGAAGAAATTCAAGCACTTTGTCTCCCAGAGCCGGATTACCGTGTTTGTCATCCACCCCGATGTCAGAAATTTCATCATTCAAGGGGAACCGGGTCATAAAAGAGTTGGCTGGATCGCCAAGATTCAAGAATTCGACATAGAAGTTCGACCCGCCAAGCTTATCAGGGGTCGGGCCCTTTGTCAAGAACTAGCCAGAAGTGCCGCCGCGAAGTGACCGCTTGTCAGTGGGAAGATCCTATGATGGAGGCCGATTTTGCCAACTCTTCAGAAGAAGCCAGAGACTGGACCGATGACCTAGTGTGGTACTTCAATACTGGGCAATGCCCTGATAATCTCGATGCCTCACAAAGAAGGAGGTTCAGACTCAAGGCTCTGAAGTTTGTACTGCGCCCCGAGGGGCTGTTTTATGCAAACATTGACGGTGTTCTCTTGCGATGCATCAAGGGAACAGAAAAGGAGAAGGTCCTCGAGGAATTCCACTCTGGAATGTCGGGAGGACATCTTTCAAGAAGGCCTACGGCCTTAAAAATCATCAAAGCGGGCTATTATTGGCCCACCCTTTTCGCCGATACACGCGCAGTCTCTCAGAAATGTGAGAAATGCCAGAGGTTTGCTGGCCGCAACAAGAACGCTCCAATGCCCCTCCAGCCGATTCAGGTTGAAGCTCCATTTCAGCAGTGGGGCCTGGATTTCATCGGTATAATATCGCCAAATTCTTCGACGGGGCATAAGTACATTTTGACTGCCACGGACTATTTCACCAGATGGGCCGAAGCAATACCCACAAAGCATGCCAACCAGGAGACGGTCATCGCCTTCTTGGAAAGCCTGATTACTCGCTTCGGAATCCCAAAAGCCATAGTGATAGATAATGGTCCGGGGTTTATAGGAGCGGATCTCACGGAGTTCGCTTGCAAGCACAACATTTATCTGAAGACATCCTCTAATTATTACCCGCAGGGTAACGGCTTGGCCGAGTCTACAAACAAGAACCTGATGAGGATTATTAAAAAGATTGTGGAGCGGAACAAGAGGTCTTGGCACCTACTCCTCGACAAAGCGCTATGGGCGGACCGTATATCGGTCAAGAAATCCATCGGGACGTCTCCATATGCCCTCGTATACGGGAAAGAGGCAGTCCTGCCTACTCACATTGAGATGCCTGCACTATGGATGTTGGACGACGATAAGGGCAATCTAGACCCCCTGGATGCCAGACTTGCTCAGCTGATACAACTTGAAGAAGAAAGAGAAAAAGCCTATGAGGCTTTTATGAAGCATGCAGGCTCTACCAAAAAATGGTTCTCAAGAGGGTCCACAACAAGGGTTTTCAAGGTCGGAGACCTGGTGCTCAAATGGGACGTCTGGAAAACCAAGCCCGACAACCACGACAAATTCGATTCCTTCTGGGAAGGCCCATTCGAGATTGTCCGGGTGAATCAGTTCAATGCCTTCGTGCTGAAGGATATGGAGGGTCACATCCTCCCGATTCCGGTCAACGGCTTTCATCTGAAAGCCTACCACCATTGAAGAAAGAAGCACCGAAAGGTTCCATCTGTACATATTTTGTTTTTCTGTCATTTCAATTCAGTTGTTTTCTGCATGTAAATATGTGTTTCTTTAAGTTTCTTAAATTTTAGGCTGTTGAGCCAAGTGAGGTCTGCCTCTCCTCCGGATTTGAAAAGGTTTGAGCAGAGAGAAAATATTCTAAGTGCTGAAAAGTTTCCCTCCGTCGCTCGCCTTCCAGGCAAAAGCCTCAAGTCGCCGGTGTTTTTCAGCGATTTCGGGCGGAGAAGAGGAAAGGCAAATTCCCGGCCGAAGCGGCAAAATTGGCTAAGTGTCAAACTCTCGCCTTCCATCGCCCCAGATTACGTGAAAATTCGTCAATTTGCCATGGGGTTGAGCGATTTGCGCCAAAAAATGATGAAGGGCCTGTTTTAAAAGGAAAGAGAGCGGAGGAGTGCTTCCAAATTTTTCGGCTCTCCAACGCTCATCGAAGGCTTCCCCGCCCTAAAGCGCCCCACTCTTCCAGCGATATAGGGCAAAGAGGCCAACAAAGCCAAACGGAGAAAAGTTTTCAAAAATGTTCTAAGTGTCGAATTTTCCCTCCGTCGCCCGTCCAAAGCAAAAATGCCCTGCAGCGCTCACCTTCTTCGGCGATTTGGGGCAGGATCCGGTGAGACAAGGCTTGGCGCCAAAATTGTAAAATTTATCTAAGTGTCAAATGATGCCCTCTCGCGCTCGCTCAAAGCCAAAGCACCCCAAAGCGCTCCGTATGGGGGCGATCCAGGGCAAGGTCCAAAGGGAAAATTTTGAAATGTTTAAATCATCCAAAGTGCCCGCTCGGCCCGCGCCCCTAGGTGCCCCATATCGCTCTCCACGGCGAAAAAAGCCCGGGAGCGCTCATTTTTGGAGCGCTCTAGGGCAGAAAATTATTTGAAAAGGGGAGGCGCCCCCTTTCTTGCTGGCCAACCTAGGGGACCGTACAGGGCACATCTTCTAAGAAACGTGTATTAAATGAAGACGGTTGCACAGAATTCAAGGCAGGTTTATGTTTAAAAAAGGGGAAAAGGACATTCTGCAAGGATTTTTTAAGTCCCATCCCACAGATTTTATGCATGGCCAACCTGAGAGAATAGATCAACGTCCACCAACTCCGTGCGTCGGGTAATTAAAGCCGGACACCCGCCATTAAGATACGCCCATGCCGAGCTCGCCGCGATAAAATCAGCTTCTGCAGAAGGTTTACCATACAAAATTCCAAGTGCTCCAAGCTCTGGTAAAACAGTAAATTCGAATTTTACAGATACAGAGCAGCAGTTTGAGTTTTAATTTGCGCCATGGGAAAGAAAGAAGCTGGCGAGCGAAGTGCCGCAGCTAGACAGACAGCCTCAAGCACACCTGAAAGCGGACAAGAAAAGCAAAGAAAGGACAAGGGCAAGGCGCAGGCGTCTGAGGCAGATACAAGAAGGAAGGCTCAGCCAGAGCAACCAAAGCAAACTCTCCTGCCGCCCCTCGACAACTGGAATAGGCTCAGAGATGGACCCTATTCCCAAAATATAAATGATTTGCGGAATACCATCAAAGAATGTAAGGATAAAGTTCCTAAATCACACCCGCTCGCCGTAGCTTATCATGCGCGCCTGCATTGGTTTCTATGCAGTCAGGTGCACCATTGCCCCGAGTTGATAGCAGCAGTGGCGGATTACTACAACCCAGACACCCGACAGGTCTGCGATTACAAGGGCACACCTCTATTTTCCATTGACTCGGAGACCATTGAGGCAGCTTTCGCGCCAGGCCATGCGCTAGAAAAAAATTGCATAGTCAAGAGGGTCAACCTCAGGGAGCAGACGAGTAGATTTGCAGACACTCAATCGATGCGGCAGTTTCTAGAGTCCGAGCTGCATAGGCCACCTCCGCCCCGGCAATGGTCGCAGAACCCTCGGCCCTTATCAACTTTCAAGAGCCCCCATATTTACACCATGTTGGCCTGGGTTCTAGGTTGTGGGTCGGACTCAATGGTCCACCCCTACCAAATTGCTATCGCCGAGTGCCTCCGACATGAGGAATTTTGCAACCCTAAGCTGATGAAGGGCAACACAAAGCCCGTCTTCTTCGACTGGGCTGATTACTTGGCCCGCGCAATTCACCTCGCCCTCTGCAACTTCAAGGAGAAAAAGTCAGACACTTTCAGGTTTTGCTCATTCTTGGCCTGGCTATTCCTGTTTCACTTCCATGATAAGATGAGGTCAATTCCAGTTCAGCGTGGGGACGAAAATGGTGCACTGCGTCCGGTTTATGAATGGACCCGGGTGCTATATAGGGAGGAGTCCTATTACAGGTTTAATAAATATTTTCTGAGTCGTGCCCTAAGTATCATCCAAGGCGGTTGCTCGCGTGTCCCGCGCACCATGAGTGAGCACTTCATAACCGGGGAGGTGCCCTTCGGGGATATTTTCCGGCTGACGCAGGGGTTGGTAATCAGAGTCTTCGGATTCACGGGCAAACCCTTTCTGCTGCCCTATTACACCTCAGAGTACCTGTTTGCGCTTGAGGCAGCGTGGCAGATGGACTATACTAACGAAAAATATGGCCAGGGCAAGAAGAAAGGGCATATATTCTGATACCCGATCACATGGGGAGAAGTGGAAATTGGCGTCAATGGGCAGCATCGGTTTTGCACTGCCATACTTTCGAGTTTTGGGCTGATTGAGCTCCCACAGCGGTGGAAATACGATCCTCTGGACATTATCAAAAGATTTAAGGGTGTCCAAGAGTTCCATGTCTGCCCTAGAAAGGACATAATGGCCGAGCGCAATAACCCCGAAAGGCAAGACCTGGAGTGGCATATAGAAGATATGCAATCATTCCCACCGTGGCATGACTTTTATGAAATAGAGGCGGAGTATGATCCCGGCAACAATAAAGACCATAAGGCGGATGCTGATAACTTCAAAAGGTGGCAAAGGAAGCTGAAAAAGAAGGGATGGACAACTGGCAAAATATCAGAATGGTGGGTAATGCGTTGTCGGACAAGGAAGGAAATATCAAGCAAGAACCTAGATAATGACGAAGAGTTCTCTGCGCTTTACGATGCACACCATGCCACGTGGCGGCCTATCATTTTCCGGGACATCGTGCCCCAAAGCATTCAACGGCTATATAAGGGCTAGGACCCACCTCAACAACCACTTGCATTAGGAGAAGGGTCAGGGAGTGGCATGGAGAGAGGTCAACGAAAGGAGAAAAGTCAATCTACAGTGCCAATGGTACGACCGGCTCCTGAAAAGCGACCAGCTGAGAAGACTCCACCGAAGAAAAGTTCATCCAAAATTCCAGCCGTTGTTGTTGCGCAATCTCCTCCAGAACCACCAAAAAAGAAGCCGAAAATATCTTTCGTACAGAAGGGGGCCGCTTCAAGTGGAACTGCTAGCCCTGCGCCCAACAATCAAGAGGAGGTTCCTCTTAAAAAGAAAAAGAGAACACCTGTGAAGGAAACTGTTGGTTACGAATCTGCCATTAGGAAAGGATTTAGTGAAATGCGCCCCAGATTCGCCCACCAGATTGAAAGGCCGGAAGGAAGAAATGCCTTTCGTGCCAATCTCCGGAGAAGGGCGGCTTCCTATGGGTTTTCTCAAGTGTTTTAAGTTAAGAGTGCAGGAAAGAAATTAAAATGCGAAAAGAGATATAAATAGGATTTGTGTTGGGTGGGGGGGATGAGCAACACGGCAACGATCAATCACCACTACTAACAGCAATTAAATACAGAACACACTACAGAAACTATAACTATCACGCATCCTATGTATCTTCTATCTATGCATTCCAGGAATACTTAATCATCAAATACCGGAATCCAGATATCAGAATAACAGTAAGCAATGAAATAAGCAACATGAGGCAGAAATGCTAAGTAAAGGCAGCATAAAGAATGATAACAGCAAATAGAGCCAAGTGTGTCTTGCATTCAAAAGCAAACGTATAGCTACAATGGTTCCCTGGCAGGATATCCCCCTTCCACCCCTTTACAATGATGTGGTGTGGCTATTTATAGCGCAGTTTCCCCCCAATTACAATCCTGGGCACAAAATCCCAGAGCTGACAAAAGCGGCGAAAGAGCTGCTGATGTTGACTCCTACAGACAGGGACTGTACTTGCAACAAGGTCCACCTGAAAACTTGGCAGCTACGTGGCAGTGAGGTTGATGAAACTTCGAATCAGCATGAATGCGGGTAGCTACGGTAGATGGAACTTGGCATCAGCTTAAATGAGGGTAGCTGCGGTAGATAATTTGGCCCACGCTTGTCCCTTTTCCCATCACATCTCGGCTCGGATCCCGAGGCTGGACACTTGTCAAGTTTTGATGAGGGACGCATCTGCCTTGAAAGGCAGTCTCTCTTTATGCCTTACTTCGCCAGGAATCGGAGCGCAACTGGACAGCGCAAGTGGGGAACAGCGCAGTTGGGGAGGCCTCCGTGCCTTAGATAGTTTTTGGGCTGCTTGAACGATATTGCCCAACTACGCACAAGTTAGAGGGGGCAGTCCAACTTCGCTGCGAAGTCGGGTTGCGCACTCCGGCACTTAGTCAATTTGGCCGCTGTTCAGACTGCGCACAGGAATCAGGGCGCAGCCCGACTTCGCTGCGAAGTCGGGTTGCGCTCTGGCACTTAGCTGATCTTCTGGATAGGCTGCTTCCCAAGTGCGCTCAGGAAGGGGAGCGCACCCCGACTTCGCTGCGAAGTCGGGTTGTGCTCTCATACTTAGCCAAATTTTGCTCTTTTTGGTCCCCTTTCGCACTTCGCCTTCCCGAGTGCGCTCAAACTTAAGGGCACACCCCGAATTCGCTACGAAGTCGGGTTGCGCTCTTAGACTTAGAAACTTTTAGGGACCCTTTTGCTCTGTTTTGGGAATTCTGACCACAGAAAGAACAAGGGGAAAAGAGAGGAATGCAACCGATAGAAGGGGAGAAAGGGAACAGTGGAGAAAGGGAAAGGAGATGGAGGGAAGGGAGAGCAGCATACTTACAAAATTTGAAAACATGGCACCCCGTGCAAAATGTGGCAACATTCCTAGCGGCTCGCGAGGTGTCGAGCTCGCCTCGACACAAAGAACCAGGCCTTCATCCTTTGGGCGCAGAGGAACTCCCTTCCCCTGCTTTCCACTACTCTGACGGCTTCTTCTTGGGCAACTGCTCCTCTTCGGATTCACTTTCGGCAGTTGCTTCTTCTGTTTCTCCTCCTCTTTCTGAGTCTGAATGATCGCCACTGTCACCCTCCCGCTCGCGGACATGATTGTACGCAGCTTTGGCCTGGTCCCAGGCTGCTGCCTGAAAAGGCCCTAAGTCGCTGACATCTCTCAGCACTACTGTGAATGCTGCAACCGCATGCACGTCGATGGTGTTATATCTTTCTCCCAACTCCTGAAGGGAGGTGTTGATTTTACAATATCTTGACACCATCTGAGTGACCTGAGCTTCCTGGATTGGCTCGGCCCAGCTGTCAATTCTGACGTGTCTACCTCAAAAGACAGCCAATTCAACTTCACCTGCTCAAGGGTCAGAAACTCTCCATCCTTGACGAAGCTCGAGCAACCATGCTCAGAAAGAGCGTTGAAGGGGGCCAGGCAAATGTTCATTTCGTGGTCTAATGCATCCAGCATTTTCCTGGTGGCCCTTATTTTCTCTGTTTTTTTTAAATAATTGTGCAAGGTTACCCTTGCATCTACCCATTCTAAGGCAATTCGGGACATTGGGGGAAATCGGAGGCCTTTGCGCGCTAACTCCTCAAGTTTTAATGCCAAGTCCAGCCACTGCTTCGCTTGGTGTTCGGCCTCCTCTACCACAGGCTTTCCCTGGGCAGATACTTCTTGGATCCTGGACGCGAAATCCAGGACGGATATGGATCTGACGACGCTAGCTCTGCAACCCTGCAGCAAACCAGCCCGCATCTCTTTGACCTTATTCTTCGAAAAGGCCGCTGTCTGGGATGCTTTCTCCTCGAGCTGAGATTGAGCCTGCCTTAGTGAATCCTGCAGCTGGGAGACCTGCTCCAACGCTGCCTTCTTCTCCTTTGACAGCTATTCGGTTGTCTCTCTTTGCGCTGTAGCCTCCTGCTGAGAGGCGACGAGCTGTGCTTTCAGTTCATTGATTTCTTGCTGGGCAGACTCCAGCTGCGCGGTGGCCCTAGCCAAATCTTCCTCCAGCTGTCTTGAATTATTTTGCAGCCAAAACAACATCTCCTGACTTTCGAGTCGCTTGACAAGGAGATTATGGGTTCTGCGACGAATACCATTGATTTCGTATTCCTCATTTATATCGTCAAAGCTCTTCTCCTTGACTTGGTGTTCATAGTCTGCCTCGGTCATTTCCCGGAGAGGCTTCTTCACTTTCGAAATCAACTTCTCAGTTCTCAGCACTCTCCTGTCCAAGTCGTACTTGGTGCGCTTCACCGAGGCAGCTATCTCCTCGGCTCTTCTCCGTTTGACGCCCTGAAGGAAAGAGGCGGAACACCCTATGGCCTTTGCTGCCAGAGGCTGATCATCTGTGATTTGCAGCTGTTCTCCCATGAAGTCAAGGTCTTCCAGCATCGGATACGCCGAGACTAAATCTTGCTGCGGCATTTTTCCTGCAAACAACAAAGCATGAGGTATTCCAGAAGTCGTGGTCGCTTTTAATGGCGACCGGGTCCTAGGGGAAGCGAGCGGCTGAGTGGAAGGTGTAGGTGGGGTTTTGAACAATGGAGGTGAGTTGCGCGGCGATGTACACACAGCTTCGGCACTGGCCGCAGGCGAGGGGTCTAGGGTTTGACAGAGGGACTGGAAAGCATTTGGGTCCTGGACGAACTGGTCGAAGGAATGGGGGTTGTGGGAGGGTTGGGTGGTCTGAGACAAAGAGGATGCAATGATGGCTTGGCCTGATACAATGGGGGATGGTGTTACGGCAGGTCCGACTGGGATTTGAGGGACCGGGGAAAAGGACGTACCTGCGGGCTCCGCCTGAGCCGCTGACTGAAGGACGCCTGCAGCCCAAGCTTCTGCTTCTATCTCAGGGCTGTCTAACGAGATGATTTCTGGCGCGGCTGTCCCTGTCCATGCTGCGGTCGTTTGCTGTGCAGACTCCTTAGGCCGCTTGGCCTTTTCGCTCCTCTTCCTCTTCTTTTCTTCTGGCGCTGCAGCTGGTTCAAAGGAGGGAGAGGAGGTTGGGGCGGCAGGCAGCGATGTTCCCATGGTAAACTTGTACCTGGGTCTAGATGGGAGGATGCTTGCTGCGGTCGTTCTACTAGCTGGCTGTTCTGGCGCCTTTTCCTCTTGGGGGGCCACCTCAGGAGTTGACTTTTTTGGCTCTTTTTGGTTACGAATCTGCCATGAGGAAAGGATTTCGGGTTGATGCGCCCAGATTCGCCCACCAGCATGAAAGGCCGGAAGGAAGAGATGCCTTCCGAGCCAATCTCCGGAGAAGGCCGGCTCCTTTTGGGGGGTTTTCTGAATTAAGCTAAGGGGAACGGGAAAGAATTAAATGTACAGAAAGAGATAAACGTACAGAAAGAGATTACAAATATGTCCAAAGGTTGGTGGGGGGAACTAACAGTACGGGAACACACCAATCACCGCTACTTACTGCATACAAACACAAAGTATGGCAAGGAACCGCAAAACCTAGGCGTACTGCCGATACACAAGCAGTGTATGCACAGCTTCAATGGCTCCCTAGCAAACATTCCCTACAAGGAACTAACAGTAGGGGATCGCATCAATCACCAGATACGTACACTGACGAGGGTAGACAAGAAACCTAGATATATCAGAGCCAGGTATATGTGTTAGGTAGAGAGTTTAACCGCACAGCTTCAATGGCTCCCTAGCAAACATTCCCTACAAGGAACTAACAGTAGGGGATCGCATCAATCACCAGATACGGGCCAACAACGTCACACATAACTGATGGAACTGCTACCACATCTATTATACGAAAATTAAAAGTACAGAAATAATGCTAAAGGCGCCTGACCATCAAATGCCGAAGTGAATCAACAAGCCATGACACAGAATCGCGTAAAGCATAAGCATAAGAAATAAAAGCGGTAGAACTGTAACTGTGCATACAGATTGTATTTATATGCAGAAGCATGGTTACAATAAGCACAGTAGTTCCCTAACAAACATTCCCCTTCCACCCTTTACAATGAATTCAAGATGGGCTTTTATAGCCCGAGTCCCACCCGTTACATTAATGGGCACAGAGTCCCGACCAAACATAAGCTGACAGAAGCGGCGAAAGAGCTGCAAATGCTGACCTTTTGTCGGACAGGGCTGTACCCGCAGCATGGTCATCCTGGAAGCTGGACTGCTACGTGGCGGAGTGCTGGGCAAAACTTCAAGTCGGCAGGTTCGCTGGTAGCTGGAGCAGGTGAAACCTCAGATCAGCTTTGAATGAGGCCATTAGTGCAAGCAGTGCAGGCAGCCCACGCTTATCCCTTTTGGTCGGCAGTCCTGGTTCAAATCCCAAAGCTGGACACTTGTTGGATGATGGGTTATGCAACTGACACATGCCTGCCTTAGAGGGCAAGCTATCCATCTTTGCTTGGGATCTGGACTCCTTGGGATGCGCGGGCAGAAAACAGTGCAGTTGGGAAAATCTTCACGTCTTGGTCAAACTCCGGGTTTGTTCCCCTACCGCACACTCGTCAAGGGCGCACTCCGCCTCGCCGAGAAGTCGGACTGCGCACAGGTGGACACTGGTGCCTGCCGCCTTACGAACCTGCTCCGGTACTTCACCGCTCTTCTTTGTTGACCTCGCAGTCTGCCAGTGCAAGGTGCGCCCAGAAAGTGGGGCGAAGTCAGACTTCGCACCAAAACTGGGCGAAGTGCGCACTTCGCACCAAAACTGGGCGAAGTGCGCACTTCGCACCAAAACTGGGCGAAGTGCGCACTTCGCACCAGCACTTAGCCATTTTCAGGGTAACTTGCTGGAAAGTTGAAAAATCAACTGGGGACTCCAAGAAAGGGGGGAAAGAAAAAGAATGCGGGAAAGAAAAGGAAAGGGAGAGAAGAAGGAAGGAAGATGGAGAAAGAGGAAAAAGAGGAGCAGCTCGTTACATTACTTTATTGAAGACATTGCACCCCGTGCAAAATGTGACAACATTTCTGGCGGCTCGCGGGGTGTCGAGCTCGCCTCGGCGCAAAGAATCCATGCCTTCATCCTTTGGGTGCAGAGGAACTTGCCCCCCCTGCCTTTTGCTGCTCTAACTGTTCTCCTTGCGGCAACTGTTCTTCAGATTCATCCTTGTCAGTTGCCCCATCAGAATCTCCTTCCGTAAGCTCTTCATCTCCTGCTTCTGCCTCGCACATGCGAGTGTATGCCGTTTGGGCTGAACGCCAGGTTTCTGCTTCGAATGGCTTGCGGTCAGCTATATCTTCTAATGCTCCGTGAAAAGCAGCGACCGCGTGCAGGTCGATGGTGAGGTATCTTTTCTCTAACTCCTGGAAATAGGAGCGGATCTTGGAATATCTGGACACCATCTGAGTGACCTGACTGTCTTGAATTGGCTCAGTCCAGCTATCAATTTCAGCTGTATCTGCTTCAAAGGACTGCCAATTCTTCTTTACCCGATCTAAGGTGAGGAGCTCGCCATTCTCAACGAAACTTGGACACCCAAGTTCTGAAAGAGCGTGAAAGGGGGCCAGACAGATATCTCTTTCATGTCCGAATGCATCAAGCATTCGTCTGGCCACTCTCACCTCTTCAACTTTTCTAAAATATTTGTGCAAGGTCACCCTTGCACCTGCCCATTCTGCAGCGAATGAGGACACGGGGAAAAATGGACGCCGTTGCGCTCGCGCTCCTGAAGATTAACCGCCAGGTCCAGCCATTGCTTCGCCTGGCGCTCGGCCTCCTCTACCACAGGCTTTCCCTGGGCAGAAACTTCTTGAATCCTGGATGCAAAGTCCAGGACTGCCATCGCCTTGAAGGTATGGGGCTTGCATTCCCTCAGCAAACCAGCCCTCATCTCCTTAACCTTTGTCTTTGAAAAGACAGCCGCTTGAGATGTTTTCTCTGCAAGCTGCGACTGTGCCTGCTTCAAAGACTCCTGGAGCTGAGAAATCTGCTCCAAGGCTGCTTTCTTTTCGGTTGCGGCCTGTTGCCGGGAAGCGGCCAGCTGGGCTTTGAGTTCATCTGTTTCTTGCCGCGTCGCTTCCAGTTGCTCAGTGGACCTAGACAGGTCCTCTTCAAGCTGCCTTACTTTATCCTGCAACGCGAAAAGTTCTTCCTGCTCCTCCAGACTCTTGACAAAGAGATTGTCAGCTTTGCGCATGATTGTCTGAATCTCATACTGCTTGTTGATGTCGTCAAAGCTTTTCTCCTTTGTCTGGAGCACGTAGTCCGCCTTAGTCATTTCTCGGAGAGGCTTCTTCACTATTGGGATTATTTTCTCCGTTGTAATCACTCTCCTTCCGAAATCATACTTTGCGCGTTTTGCCGGGGCGGCTATCTCTTCGTGTCTCCTCCGCTTCTGTGTCTTGGCGAAAAGAGACGGAATACTCTACGGCTCTCGTAGCGCGAGGCAAGTCATCCGAGTTCGGAGGTCGTCCATAAAATCTGGTTCCCCCGACCCTAGGGATCTGCTGAGACGTCTCTCCTGCGGGAATGGGATCAGGAGGAACCGGACAGACCTTGGAAGAATCGGTCACTTGTGGGGGCGACCGGGAAATGGAAATGGGAGTAGCTGATGCTGCGAGGGTTTGAAGCGGCTGAGGCGGAGGATGTGACGGTGAACGGACAGCCTCAGCACTGACCTCGGGCGAAGGATTTGGAGTTGTGCTCAGAGAAAGAGAGACGTTAGGGTTCTGAGCAAACTGATCGAAGGAATGGGGACCGCTAGAAGGACGCGGAGACGGGGAGGGAGATGTGGTCATGGCTTGCTCAGATTGAGCGGGGGACTGAGTGGAAGCAGGACTGGGTGAGACTAGAGAGACAGGGGCAGCAAACGTACCTGCGGGCTCCGCCTGAGCCGATGCCGGGTGGATATCTTCGCTTCTTGTCTCAGCGGCTGGCTTGGGGCTGCCCAGAGGAACTGCCTCTGCGGCGGCAGGACGCGGCTGTGGCTCTGCTACTGGCTGCTGCACTATCAGGCTAGGTCGCCTGATTTTCTCGACTCTCCTCCGCTTCTTCTCTTCTGGAATAACAGTCGGTTCAGGGGAAGGAGACGAAGCAGGTGCAGCAGGCGCTGATGCTCCCACGGTAAACTTGTACCGGGGTTTAACTTGCAGAAGGTCTGCCGCAACCGGTCTGCATTCTGGCGGCGCTGGCGCTTTTCTTGCCTGAGGGATTGCCTCGGGCGCTGCCTTGACTAACTCTTTCGCCTTCTCAAGCGCCGCCTTGGGAGCCACGGGCTGCATTGGATCGACCTGAGTACTTGCTGGGGCCTGCGCTGGCATTGCCGAAGTGTACAACTGTTTGGGAGGAGACCCTCCTTTATAATCCTCAAAGGGGCCTCGGGGAACGTAACCTTGATATGCGAACGGCCGCCAGCTGTCATGATGCTGGTCATAGAGAACCGAAAAATCGTCATCTACGGCCAGGCTTCTCCTCGTGGATTTATCGTGCTGCGTGCGGCATCTCATCTTCCAGCATTCGGTAACCTTTTCTTTAGACCAATTAAGGCCTGCTATCTTGGATAGAAATTTTTTGAACCCTGGAGATGAGAAGTGATGGTCCGGGTTTCGCTTGGGGTCATATGTCACCTCCTCGCAGTAGAAATCCTGCCAGGGAGGAGAAGCTTCCATCAATTCGATCTCCCAATCAAGGTCCACATGGACCATATCGCATCTATCCTCGGTTATATCCCGGGGGCACAAATGTGTAAACCTCGCCCTTATCCCATAAGGGTCGTACTTCCAGCGCTGCGGCAGCAACACCAGGCCAATCCGGGACAGCGCTTGCTCTAGGTGGACATGCTGTCCTACCTCAGTAATCTCAACGTTGGCCCAGGAAAGAGGGTATTGAAAAATCTGTCCTCTCTTCTTCCCTAGGCCGAATTCTTCTTCCACATAGTCCATCTGCCGGGCAATTTCCATCCTGAACAGATGCTCTGAACACCAATAGGGCAGCAAATAAGGCTTGCCCTTAAATCCGTAGATCCTGACCACAATCCCTTGCGTCAGCCTGAAAACGTCCCCGAGCTTCTGATTTATTAGTGCACTCGTCATTTCTCTCGGGGACGGGGAATTTCACTTTCGGTGAAGACTGACATGACAAATCCCGTAAAGTTGAAGTTGAACTTGTAGTAGGACCCTTTCCGGTATAAGTCATCCGTCCAGTTATAGACGGGCTGGGGCTCTCCCCTCTCGTTAACCTTCTTCAGGTTCAGGATCGGCATTTGGGGGTGAAGATGGTACAAACAAAGCCAGGCCATAACAGAACTAAAACGAAAATCGGTAGACTGCCTCTTTTGAATTTTCAGCAGGCTGGAATGAATGGCGTAAGCCAGCCAGTCTGCCCAGTCGAAAGAGATGGGGCGCTTTCCACTCCGCTGCGCCGTCGGTTCGTAAGATTCTCCACACAGGAGACATTCTGCCAGCGCCAGCTGGTACGGGTGCACCAGTTGATCGGAGTCGCAGCCGAGGATCCATGCCAGGATGGTATATAGATACTTGCTCTGAAATTTCGCCAAGGGCACGGGGCCAGTCGGCCATTGTCCAGTTGGAAGCGGGGCGTTCAGCTCTGAATTGAGGAAATCCCTCATTCGCTTGGTGTGCGTGAAACGTCCCGCTTGTTCGCCCAGATTTACTTTTCTGAGGATGGTGCCGGAGTCATACTCCAGCCCTGGGGCGAAAGCTGGCTGCACAGTTTCCCTGCGCAGCGCGAACAAGGGTTTACCGCTGGAGCTGCAAACTTGCCGGGAAGCTGGTCTGTAGTGTCTGACAATTAAGTCTATCAGCTCCGGGCATTGGTGGACAGGAGGGCACATGAATCTGAAGAGATTTGATTTGTACGCCGCTCCGAAATGGTGGGAGGGCGAAACTTTGTCAGCCCAGCTCTCCACATTTGTTCGCAGCTGAGTTAGGCTCATGGAAAACGAGCCGTCCACATACCCTGCCAGGTAATTTACCGGAGGTGGTGGGGATTGCCCACGCTGTACCTTCTTCGTCCGGGCCTTTGACTTTTTCTCTGGCGGGGCATCGCCTTTGAAAACGCCTGGCCGCGGCAAATCCCCTGGTTCGTTGCTTTCACTGGACTGCGCTGACACGGGCCTTTTTCCTCTGTCCATCTCTCCGAGTCAGCAATAATGGTAGGTTCAGGCTGTCTGCAACAAATTTCGCTATCAGAGGAATAATTAGCACTGTCCGAGGAATAATCTCTGCATTCTGGAATGTCTGCATGTTTCTGACCCCCTTTTCTAGATAAAAACAGCGCCATAAATGCAACGCAGGAGGGGGTAGGTCGGCTGAGTTAAAATCTTTGGTGGCTGCGCAGGAGAATGTTGAGAAAAAGTGCGCCCTGGCAGACGTGCCATGCTTCTTTTGTTGCATTTTTTCTTAAAAAACCGTGCAATCATTAATTCAGCATTGGAGATTGCACCATGGCTGACGTTGCTGCCACCACTTGGGCACACCGCTCAAGACAAAAGCTTCGGTGCGGAAACCCACATTAAAACAAGTGCAAGCGCGCCTTGGGCCCAGCTTGGGGTTTTGAAATTTTTTATTATTTTTTAAACCGCGTCCCAATACTGGCCCGGAAAACTAGGCGCAGCCGGGCCTCGCCCGAAGTTGGGCGCGGCCCGACCTCGCCGGCGAAGTCGGACTTCGCCCGAATTTCGGGCGAAGTACGAACTTCGCGCGAGGCGCGCGCTCGAACTGTTCTGCCTTCTTTGCTGCGCCCAAGGCTTTGGGCGTGGTCTGGGTCTTTACCGCCTTCGGGTCTTGGACAGCACTTAACGTTTTTCTCAACCTTTGCTCTTTGGTCAAACTGCGCAATGCGATGGTGGGGCGGGCTCGGACTTCGGCCGAAGCTTGGTGCGAAGTGCGACCTTCGCGCGAAGTTCGCACTTCGCACGAGGGTAGAGCGCAACGCGCACTTCGCGCGAGTGCTAGCCGAAGTCAGGCTTCGCTGCGAAGTTCGTACTTCGCGCAAAAGTTGCGCGCAGTGCGTACTTCGCACGAAGAGTGTGCGCAGTGCGACTTTCAATCAAAGGCTGAGGAGCTTCCTTTTTGTGTGCCTTAGCGTTTTCTTTGAACAAACTTCGCAGTTCGGCTGGGCCGAAGTCCGACTTCGCTGCGAAGTCGGGCTTCGGCCAACACTTAGTCGATTTTTGCCCCTTTTTCTCCTTTCTTTCTCTGCATAGCCGAACTTCGCCCCTCCTGAGGGGCAACGACAGACTTCGATGCGAAGCCCGTCTTTCTCTCCCATGCCGCAGTTAAGCTCAAAGAAGGAAAAATAAAATGAAAGCTAAAGCTGAAAACTGTACATGCCGGAACATAAAAAACATAAGGGAAAATTTTTACAAGGAAGGGCCACTCGGGCGCCTTCAACAACGATAAAGCTTTAAGTGGAACCCGTTGACGGGGATAGGGAGGAGCTGACCCTCCATATCCGAAAGTATGTAGGCATTGAACTGATTCACCCGGGCAATCTGATAAGGGCCCTCCCAGAGAGCATCAAACTTTCCGTGATTACCCGGTTTTGCCTTGTATGAATCCCACTTCAGCACCAGGTCCCCGACTTCGAAAACTCAGGCAGTGGTGCCTTTGGCAAACCAGCCTTGAGTGGCCGCAATGTGATCCGCGAAGGCCTGGTATGCACTTTCTCTGTCTTCTTCCAACCGCAGGAGTTGGCACAATATGTCGTCCACCGGGTCTCCGCTGCTCCTGTCTTCGTCAATCATCCACAGGGCGGGGATCTCGATGTGTGATGGCATAACAGCTTCCTTGCCATAGACGAGCGCGTAGGGGGACGTTCTGAGGGATTTCTTGAACGCAACTCTGTCCGCCCACAGTGCCCGGTTCAGGAGCAAGTGCCAAGTCCGCTTATTCCTTTCAATGGTCCTCCGGAGAATTTTCAGGAGGTTCTTGTTAGTAGACTCGGCGAGGCCATTCCCCTGCGGGTAGTAATTAGAAGACATCTTGTGATAGATGCCAAGTCTGCTGGTGTACTCCGTGAGTACAGCGCCTACAAATCCCGGACCGTTGTCTGTCACAATCGACTCGGAACCCCGAGCGGGTAATCGGGCTCTCAATGAACCTGATGACCGTTTCTTGGTCTGCGTTCTTGGTCGGGATTGCCTCCGTCCACCGTGTGAAATAGTCAATAGCTGTGAGAATAAACTTGTGGCCGGCAGAGGAGTTAGGAGAAATCACCCCAATGAAGTCTAGACCCCATTGCTGGAACGGAGCTTCGGCTTGAATCGGTTGAAGGGGCAGGGGTGCTTTTCTGTTTCGGCAAGCAAACCTCTGGCATTGATCACATTTGGCGCAGACCGCATGCGCGTCTGCAAACAGAGTGGGCCAATAGTACCCAGCCCTTATTATTTTTAAGGCCGTCGGCCTTGAAGAATGGTGACCCCCAGGCATCCCGGAATGAAAATCTCCGAGGATCCTAGGCTGGTCGGATTTTGTGACGCACCGCAACAGGATGCCGTCAATGTTTTTGAAGTAAAGCCCCTCGGGGCGAAGAGTGTACCTTAGTGCACCTAGCCGAAATCTCCTTCGTTGTGAGGCGTTCAGGTGATCGGGACATCTTCCGGTGCAGAAATATCTCACCAGCTTCATCCGTCCAATCACTCCCCTCCGATAAGGAGTCGGCTAGGTAGATGCGTGTCGCTGTGTCCTCCCACTTACAGGCGGAGATGCCGGCTACAGCGCTTCGGGCCAATTCCTGACACAAGGCTCGGCCTCTGATAAGCTTGGTGGGCCGCACTTCAATGTCGAACTCCTGGATCTTGGCAATCCATCCCGCTCTCTTGTGACCCGGTTCTCCTTGCAAGATGAAACTGCGAACATCGGGGTGAATCACAAAGACAGTGGTCTTGCTCTGGGAGACAAAGTGCCTGAACTTTCGAAGGGACTTCATGACAGCATGGACTTGCCGCTCTATAAAATTGTACTTCTCTTCGTGCGGCAAAATCACTTGGCTTAGGAACGCAATGGGGCGCTCCTCACCGTCGTCTCCCTTCTGAGTCAGGACTGCAGCGTAACTTTCGGGTTCTCCCACTGCATACAGGATGAAGTCCTTGGAGTAGTCCGGGTTTGTCAACACCGGAGCTTGCGCGATCCGAGCCTTGATTTCCTCGAAGGCTTGCTCTCTCTCATCAGTCCATTCGTAAGGTGTATCTTTCTTCAACAGTTCGGCCATAGGCTTGATCACCTGTGCGAAGTCCGGGATGAACTTCCGCACGAAGTTAATCTGACCGAAGAAGGACTGCAGCCCTTTTTTATCAGTGGGGGCTGGCAAGCGAACGAGGGCTTCTGCTCTGTCAGGGTCAATGGCGAGGCCTTCCTCGGAGATGACATGTCCCAACAGCTTTCCTTCCTTTACCGCGAAGACAGACTTCTTCGGGTTTATAGAGATGCCGAATTCTCGACAACTTTCAAATATCTGCCGCAGGTGCGAAACATGATCTTCTCGTCGGTGAGAGAAAACAGTCATGTCATCGAGGTAGATGACAATAATCTTGTTGAGCAGCTCTCGGAAGGCCAGGTCCATGGCCCTTTGGAACGTGGCACCAGCATTAGATAAGCCAAACGGCATGCGCTGATAGGCGAACGTCCCCCACTTCGTGGTAAACGCCGTCTTATGTTGGTCTTCGTCTTTGACCCAAATCTGGTTGTAGCCGGAAAATCCATCTAAAAGTGAAAATCTCTGGGCTCCAGCAACGATATGTAGAATCTGATCAATTTGGGGAAGCGGATAGTGGTCCCGGAGGGAAGCCCGATTTAGGTTTCGAAGTCGACACGTAGACGTATGTCGCCATTCTTTTTCCTCACGGGCACCAAATTCGCGACCCAGGATGAATGTTTGATGGGGTAGATGATCTTGGCCTCCAGGATCTTCAAGAGCTCGGTCTTCATCATGGCCTCAATCTTTGGATTTACGGCCCTCTGCTTCTGTCGGAATGGCTTAGCGCCATCCTCTAGCTCAATGGTATGCTGGATGACAGTTCTGTCATACCCCTCAAATCCTCGTAGCACCAGGCCACGATGTCGGGGAACTCTTGGCACAGTGATCTAATCTGCACCAGCTCCTCCGACGTGCAGTCTGTTCCGACCTTGATGGTTTTACCAGGTTCGAGTTCTAGGTCAGCATACTGCCTCGGGTCTACTTTGATCCTGTGGGATATTGCTCTGTCATTCCGATCAAAGAGACTTTCTAATGTAATCAGTCCTTTTGGGACGTGATTATTCCGTAACTGTATCAACCCCTCATATTGCTCGTCATCAGGGTCTCTACCTTCGATTACACACACTTCGTTAACCAAGAATGTGACGATTTCCTCGTCACAACTGAATACCCGCTGTAAGGTATCCCTATCGTGCACTGAAGGCCTCGTAAATGGTGCGGACCGGCTTCAGTTTCTGGACGACGTCTTCAGCCGGAACGTACTTGGCTCCAACAGACGCCAGAATATCAGCGTGCTTGTTTCTCTCACGTGATATTGCCTTAACATTCAATGAGTCAAACGATTCCATCAAGTCCCAGACCCGATTGCGGTACGCTCTAAGATAGTGATGCTTAGACGCGCATTTATTCATAACTTGATGACACACTAGCTCTGAATCTCCGAAAATTTGGAGATGCTTGATTCCGAGCCTTTCCGCCTTTCGCAAACCCAAGCACAGGGCTTCGTATTCCGCCGAATTGTTAGTACAGCTCCAGGCCAGCCTGTAGGCATAGTCCTTCTGGATCCCGGTCGGGGAAACCAGGAGTACCCCTGCACCGGCGCCATTCTTGCATCGCGCGCCGTCAAAGAAAAGCTTCCACAGCTCTTCGGGTGCAGGTCCTACTTCTTTCACAACTGACACGTCAAGCTCCTCGGGCTGTTTAATGGAGTAACAGCCCTGCTCTGTCCCGATTACGGCATTAAAATCCCGCAACGAGAACTCGTCTTCAAGCTGTAGCACTTTGAGAGCTTGCTCGGTCAGCTCCACCGTCACCGGTTCTTCCTTCCGTCAACTTGGACCATACAGTCCAGTTCTCCTCCGGGTATCTTGTCCACTAGAAAGGGGGAAGGCTTCTCATTAAAAATTTTCAGTCTCCTTCCTTTGAAGGGCACTTCCATGTGTGAATAGTCTAGAGACAGGTACCCGCCCAACTTCGCAGTGAACTCCCGAGAGAGACACATGCCGAAGTAAGGCTCCAGGTCAACAATCACGACCTCTTGGATGACCACGATGTCGAGAGCCTTGTGCAGTCGGATAGGGATGTCCTTTATGACACCAACTGTCTTGACAGGGGTGTCGTCTAGTTGCAGCACGCCTTGGCTGCTCCGTGTGTATTCCATCCCGATCTCATCGCAGACGGCCTTCGGCATCACAGTTGAGGACGCACCAAAATCCACCATGCAGTTGTGAACTATGTGCCCTTGCATCCGTAAAGACAGATAAAAGGGTGGCGGTCTGTTCTTCCCAATGGCGGAGACTGTCAAAGGTTGAACCAGGACAGCGGGTCGCATCTGCTGCCGCTCTTCATGTTCTTCAGTGATTCTTGCAGCAGATCTACCTGGCCTGGAAGCAGAAGAGCATCGTACATGCTGATTCTGGCAGGAGTCTTCTTCAACTCGTCTACAATGCTGTAGCCCGAGGTACTAGCTCCTTCTGCTGGTTTAGCCGGCTCATACTTGGTCCGGTACTGTTGGGTGGCCTCAACTCGCTGTCTCTTGGTCAGAGACGGGTACTTCAGCTTCTCCTGGGCTTGTTCTTTGGTTTCAGCTGGGGGCTGAGGTACAGGAGGCTTAGCGGGAGTTGGGGCCTTTGCTGGAGGCTTAGCTGGAACAGCAGCAGCCTTTGCCGGAGAAGGTTTAGCGGGAGCTTTATCTTTGGACGCCTTCTCCTGGGCTGTGTAAGGCCACGCCCGCTTGTATGGTGGCAGCCCGTCGGGCTGCGGTTTTTCTCTTCTTGCGTAGACTTGCAAAGGCTTAGCCGCGTCCGCAGCTTTCTTTTCTTCCTTGGCGGGCGCCACTAGATTCTCTTCTGGCAGGGCAAAATTGGCCTCGCCGTCCAAGATCATGTACAGCTCATCATCTTCTATAGTGCTGCCGGCCAAGGTCTGGATGTAGTGCTGGTGCAAAGTGCAGTCTTCCTCCGAATGCGGGTCATTGCACGTAGTGCACCAATTGACCTGGTCTGGAGGACCAGGTGGGTCTTCTATAGCAGCATTCCTCGGAGGCGGACGCCTTTGCTGTTGATTTTCTGGGGCTTTATCTTTTGTCAGCGCCGGTGGCGCATACGGCCTTCTAGGAGCGAGGTCCATCTGGGCCTGCTTCTTTTTCATAGCGGTCATGTCATTGGACATGGCATGATATCCGGAGGCCAAAGCCCGCACTTCTTGTAGAATCGTGTTCTGGATGCTGCTGTCAGGAGGCGGCAATTGTGCCGGTGGAGGCAATGCAGCCAATGGCGGAGGGTTAGGATAAGGCGCGAACTGCGGGGGAGCAGGAAGCGCTGGAAAATGCGGAGCGGGTGGAGGCGGATGAGGGTAATGCAACTGAGGCGGGCCGTATTGAGTTACGACCGGCGCCGGATTCCACTGCTGCTGGGGTTGCTGCCCTGACGTGGACGGCGGACCACCAGAAGCGGAAGGATACTGGGATCTGGGGAAGTCGGGATGAATCGGCTCCTGCACTCTGGACGGAAGCCTGCCAATGGAGATAATGTCAGCTTCAGCTTGCTGGGCAGCTTCGTACAGTGCATGGAACTCGTCAATTCGGGCGATCTTCAGCAGCAGGCATATGTCTGAGTTGAAAGACCTCAGATAGTAGTGAGCAGCCATGCCCACTGAAGGCCGAAGTTCGCGAGGTACCCGTTTCCAGGATCTCGCAAACCCAATGTTAAAATCGACACCTCCTCTTGAGGATGCCTCTGGATTGCTTGGAACTGATGCAGTAGAGAGGTAGGATCAGCAGACTCGTTGCATCCTTTTACGAGCCTCCTGGCAAGCTGGGGCCACCCTGTGATGGATCCTTCTGGCAGCGATCTCCACCAGTAGAGAAGTTTTCCCCTCAGGGAAAGGGCCAGCAGACGGGTCTTCACACTTTCATCGGTGATTGTATGCAGTGCGGCCAGGGCGAGGATGTCCTGGATGTGCTCGTACGCCGTCTTACCGTAGCCGTCGTATGTGGGAATAGACTTTAAAGCAGCAGAGGGCACAGCTTGCTGACCGATCAGGGCCAAAGGCCCCGTAGAGTCCACCGCCGGGAAGAGATCATCGTCATTCGGCTGTTGAGCAGCCATTTCTTCTTCTTCTCCGCCGCTTCTACTTCGTACTCGGCTCTTCCGACCTCAGCTTCGGCCTCTTCTTGGTTCTCAACCTCGGCTTCGTCGAAGCGAGCTCGCGGATCAGCCCGCCTGGGGATCTCGCCTCGAGCGTGGATGTCTAGTTCGTAGAACTCAGGCGGGCTTCTCGGATTTCTTGCTCGCCACCTTCTCGTGTGCATGAAGGTGACGGGACCGGTCTTCTAGACTCAGAGGATTTGTTCGTGCAGAGTCGCCAGGTGCTCAGATTTGGAACAGCAATGAAGCGAACACCGGTGCTTCGATTCTGTCGGGGGTGAGAAACTTCCTTGTCTCACCGAGAGCTCAGGAACTGTCAGCGCCAGGTGGAGACTGAGAGGAAAATCTCTCTTCAGATGTGGGACCCGAGTTCCGCCGAGCGTAGCAGAAAAACTGTTGCGCTAAGTGGAGACAGAACGGGTACTCTTTCTTTAAAACGTGGGACAAGCGTCCCACCGGGCGTGCCAGAGAAACTGTTGGTTACGAATCTGCCATGAGGAAAGGATTTCGGGTTGATGCGCCCAGATTCGCCCACCAGCATGAAAGGCCGGAAGGAAGAGATGCCTTCCGAGCCAATCTCCGGAGAAGGCCGGCTCCTTTTGGGGGGTTTTCTAAATTAAGCTAAGGGGAACGGGAAAGAATTAAATGTACAGAAAGAGATAAACGTACAGAAAGAGATTACAAATATGTCCAAAGGTTGGTGGGGGAACTAACAGTACGGGAACACACCAATCACCGCTACTTACTGCATACAAACACAAAGTATGGCAAGGAACCGCAAAACCTAGGCGTACTGCCGATACACAAGCAGTGTATGCACAGCTTCAATGGCTCCCTAGCAAACATTCCCTACAAGGAACTAACAGCAGGGGATCGCATCAATCACCAGATACGTACACTGACAGGGGTAGACAAGAAACCTAGATATATCAGAGCCAGGTATATGTGTTAGGTAGAGAGTTTAACCGCACAGCTTCAATGGCTCCCTAGCAAACATTCCCTACAAGGAACTAACAGCAGGGGATCGCATCAATCACCAGATACGGGCCAGCAACGTCACACATAACTGATGGAACTGCTACCACATCTATTATACGAAAATTAAAAGTACAGAAATAATGCTAAAGGCGCCTGACCATCAAATGCCGAAGTGAATCAACAAGCCATGACACATAATCGCGTAAAGCATAAGCATAAGAAATAAAAGCGGTAGAACAGAACCAGGCATACAAATTGTATTTATATGCGAAGCATGGTTACAGTGAAGCACAGTAGTTCCCTAACAAACATTCCCCTTCCACCCTTTACAATGAATTCAAGATGGGCTTTTATAGCCCGAGTCCCACCCGTTACATTAATGGGCACAGAGTCCCAACCAAACATAAGTCGACGTAAGCGGCGAAAGAGCTGCAAATGCTGACCTTTTGTCGGACAGGGCTGTACCCGCAGCATGGTCATCCTGGAAGCTGGACTGCTACGTGGCGGAGTGCTGGGCAAAACTTCAAGTCGGCAGGTTCGCTGGTAGCTGGAGCAGGTGAAACCTCAGATCAGCTTTGAATGAGGCCATTAGTGCAAGCAGTGCAGGCAGCCCACGCTTATCCCTTTTGGTCGGCAGTCCTGGTTCAAATCCCAAAGCTGGACACTTGTTGGATGATGGGTTATGCAACTGACACATGCCTGCCTTAGAGGGCAGGCTATCCATCTTTGCTTGGGATCTGGACTCCTTGGGATGCGCGGGCAGAAAACAGTGCAGTTGGGAAAATCTTCACGTCTTGGTCAAACTCCGGGTTTGTTCCCCTACCGCACACTCGTCAAGGGCGCAGTCCGCCTCGCCGAGAAGTCGGACTGCGCACGAGTGGACACTGGTGCCTGCCGCCTTACGAACCTGCTCCGGTACTTCACCGCTCTTCTTTGTTGACCTGCCAGTCTGCCAGTGCAAGGTGCGCCCAGAAAGTGGGGCGAAGTCGGACTTCGCACCAAAACTGGGCGAAGTACGCACTTCGCACCAAAACTGGGCGAAGTGCGAACTTCGCACCAAAACTGGGCGAAGTGCGAACTTCGCACCCAGACTTAGCCATTTTCAGGGTAACTTGTTGGAAAGTTGAAAAATCAACTGGGGACTCCAAGAAAGGGGGGAAAGAAAAAGAATGCGGGAAAGAAAAGGAAAGGGAGAGAAGAAGGAAGGAAGATGGATAAAGAGGAAAAAGAGGAGCAGCTCTGTTACATTACTTTATTGAAGACATTGCACCCCGTGCAAAATGTGACAACAGCTCTTATGCCATTTCAGGTAAGGCTTCAGGAGCTAGACGCAACATTGGGCCCACTTGGCTGCTTATTGGTGTCGCGTTGGAAGTCCCTGGAGTAGGCAATTGTTGGGACGGGGACCTCCTTCTATATCTTTTTCTGGCGCCTCGGGGAACGCAATCTCGAAATGCGAAAGGTTGCCATGTGTCAACGTGTTGATCATATAAGGCCGAAAACTTATCATCTACGGCCAACGTCTTCCGGTTAGACTTATCGTGTTGCGTGCGGCACCTCATCTTCCAGCATTCAATGATTTTGTCTTTTTTCCAGTTGAGGGGTGTCACCTTGGAGAGGAATTTCTTGAAGCCCGCTGAGTCTAACCGGTGGTCCGGGTTGCGCTCCGGATCAAATGCCACTTCTTCGCAGTAAAAATCATGCCATGGCGGCCATGATTGCATCTGCTCAATGTGCCATTCCAGGTCTGCGCCTGTTCTATTGCACCTTTCTTGCATGATCTCCGCTCGGGGGCAGATATGCACAAACTTTCCCTTGACCCCAATCGGGTCATACTTCCAGCGTTGAGGTAGCTGTATCAGGCCCATGTCGATGAGCTCTTGTGCGAGGTAGACATGTTGTCCAATCTCGCATACTTGAATGTTCAAACTGATGGCCAAATTAAAGTTATGAGTCGATTGATTGTACATCTTTTGCAAATGTACAATTCCAAGCATCCATGCACATGCGATGAGAGCCTCCCCTACATTAAGCATGGGTACAATCAAGCTCTGCACAACTCTACCAAACATAGCCCTTTTCATGTCTGTTTTGGGTTCCAACCCTTAGCACCCACTAATATAGGTCTCCCTATGCAACCCATGGAGTACTCACCTCATGGACAGAAAGGAGCAGAAAAAGCAACCAGGTTTGTAGAACAGATTCAGCATAGCCAACAACAGGTCCATGACCTCTTGGAAAACACAAATCAAAAATACAAGCAAAACCATAACCAACATCGAGTCCCACATTCATTCAAGGTTAGGGATAATGTATAGTTACGCCTACAAAAGGAGAGACTTGTAAGATCCTATAGGAAGATCAAACCTCTTCGCTATGGACCATACATAATCAGCAAAAATGTGGGAGAGAATGCCTTTGAATTAAATCTTCCATCGTATCTTGGTTTGCATCCAAGTTTCAACGTTAAACTTCTCAAGCCCTATCACCCACCTCTGGTGAACAATTTTGTAATAGCAAAATAGTTGAACATTGAATAACTTAATCCAGACAATTTTGCACACATGGAGGAGGATCAGATTGTTGACACATGGATTAAGACCACTAGAAGGCAGTCTATTCAGATCTACAGAGTGGTCAAGGCAAGACAAGTTGGTCACCAAGGGGAATGGATCACAAAAAATGAGATAAAGAAACAATTTCCGCACCTAATGTCAAAAGTTGACATAATGGAGACCATTGCTTTTCAAAGGGGGACGAATGATTCAAGCATGTGACCTTTTGGGGCATGGCTTTATGCCCAATAATCTATTTTTTATCCTAACCACATTGTTAGGGGAATAACTTTGTGCTTGGGACTCTGTTTTGATCCGTTCAAGAAGTGTAGGAAAGATTAGAGGGAGAACAACAATTTCAGCAGGCAACTATGTCACAAAGAAAGTTGCTGACAACTTTGTGGAAAATAAACTCTTAGGAAGCCCTAAAAAATGCAAAAAAAAACATTTACTAAAAATATTAATTTTCTATTTTTAGATTTTCATAGCCAAAATGCATCTCTAGCCATGTTGACACATTAGGAGAAGACAAAACACAAAAGGACAAGTCATTTGTATGTAAATTTCAATTATATGCATTTGGTAACTCATGAAAGGTGAATCAACACGTTTTCATATGGGTGACTATTGGTCACAAATCTGCCACAGGAAAGGATTTTGGTATGTATACGCACCCTAGACCTGGACCAACATTGAAAGGCCGGAGGGAAGAGATGCCCTCCGTACCAATCTCCGGAGAAAGGCCGACTCCTTTACTAAACTACTTGGGGTTTTAAGATAAGAGTGCAGGAAAGAGATAAAAAGAGTAAGGATGCAGGAAAGAAATAAAGGGAGTGAAGGAAAGAGATAAAAAGAGTGCAGGAAAGGCCGACTCCTTTACTAAACTACTTGGGGTTTTAAGATAAGAGTGCAGGAAAGAGATAAAAAGAGTAAGGATGCAGGAAAGAAATAAAGGGAGTGAGGGAAAGAATGTCAATGGATTTTCAGAGGGAAAGAACCGGCAGCACGATCACTAGCTAATATCTTGAAGTAGCAGCAATAAATACAAAGAATAAAACATGAATGATAACTTCCCTATGTATCCTTTGGAAGAGTTCCAGGATTCAACCACTTTCCTACGCCTAAATCCGAATTACAGCAATTAGGAAAATAAATGAACGTAGCAAAAACCACTAACCAGGGGCAGCATACAAAGAATTTAATGTAGTACTTTCCCCCCTACGTATCCTTCAGGAGAATTCCAGGGTCTAACCCCCCAATCACACACCTAAACCAAGATGCAGAATTACAGTATGCAAATGAAGAAATGGAATAACAGAAATTATCACAGAATGCAGCATACAAAAGAGAAATTGAGCCCAAAGTCTTTTATATCGATTGCAAAAAATCAAGTTACAGCAGCTTTCTAGCAAAAGTTCCCCCCCTTTTCTCATTACAATTCATGGGTTTTTATAGAGGACCCGACCCTCTGAGCCATCAATGCACAAAATCTAGAAGTACGCCCTCGAAAACCTGAGCTCTCACATCCTTTTCTACAATTAGCAGCTACGGGGGCGTCAGCCGGGGAAATTTGCATTTATGGGCATCCTGACTCATCCTGAATTTCTCTGGGTGCAGAGCTCGAGTGGCTACTATGTCCGTCGGGCTCTCCTCCTGCGACTGATATCTCTTTTCAGATTGCCAAAAATGAGCCCCGGGTCTCTCGAGCAAGTAAAAATTCATTTATGAAACACTCGATTGTCTCAAAAAGATACCCAGCCTTGGAGTGTGTGCCCTTAAAGAGCTTCGTCAAATTCCAGTTCGGGACCTTACTTCGCAATGTATGTGAGCCGAAGCGGGTCTGACTTCCTTGGATGGGTACTTCGCGCGAAGGGACTTCCAAAAATAGCTTCGCGAGGACTTAGTGTCGAAGCAGATATTCCTTCTCAAAACATGGCTCTCAATCTTTCATTGCTTCGCTGGAAAAATGGGTTGAAGGCTGCTTCGCAAGAGTCCTTGCCCGAAGTGGATGCTTCGCTGATGGGCTGTCAAAAATGCTTCGCTGCGAACCTTCTTCAAAATGGCCGTTCGGAAGGAGTTTGGGCGAAGCTCATCCATGCCTTAGAAAATTTTCGGGGGGCAATCAACCTTCGTATGGGGAAGCTTCGCACTGAAATCGCCCGAAGCAGGTGCTTCGCAAAAGTTTTGAGCGAAGTAGATTTTTCTTGGGGGAGATTCGCCAAAAAGGAAGGCCGAAGCGGGTGCTTCGCTAGAAAGTTTGCGAAGTGTTTCTCCATACTTTAGAAACTTTCGCATCTCACATTTTACGCTTCGCAGGATTTCGGCCCGAAGCAAGTCTCGCGGGGGCTTCGCTTGCGAAGCTCTTTCTATCCCTTAGGAGATTTCAGGCCTGCGCCTATGTTTTCCCTATTTCCTATTTGCAAAGCTGCCTGTTCCTGCTAGTGCTGTAAGCGAAGCTTTCTCTTACACAGTTATCTACAAAGGGAATTCAAAAATGACAACCAAACTTGCTGCAATACCATTATCAACAAAAATGAAGAAAACAAGAAAATCCTTTGCATGACATTAATTTTCACTACCCCTCCAATGTGACGAAATTGTCAACAGTGACCTTCTATCTCATGAAAGGTGAACCACCACATTTCCATGTGGGTGACCTTCCATATTCAATACGGTGGATTTCCAAAACACCAAAAATATTGTATAAAGAGAGATGAACCCCTAATTGTTAAAGCATGAATAATTGATACAATGTTATAGCCTCACATCTCTTCTCAGAGATTGCTTGCATTGTACTCTGTTTTTTGAGCAATAAAATCATTATGCTATTTTGCTTATATATTTTTGTGTTCTAGTTTGTTATACTCTATTATTTTTTAATTGCACTCTTTCATGATCTTCCTTAACTCAAAATTCTGAGTTTTTGGATCAGTCAAAATTCTAAGTTTTGGGTCATTGACTGAGAATCCAATCCATGGGTAAATCCTGAAACTTCATACAAGTTTTCAATTGGTTAATGGAAGCTACGACTTAAACTAAATGTTCAATAACCAGAACAACATGTAGGAAGTGCAATAGGAAACTGAGAAGATATGGAAAAAATTCAATGGAAAAAATTGGAAGGAAAACCCTTCAGGATATCTGGAAATGCACAAGAATGAACTCAGCACAGATACAAATGATCCTAATCTGGAACCGAGTGACTCAGTCTAGTCGACCTTCATGTCTCTATGAAAATATTCTTTTTAGTAATGGTTTGTATAATCAGTATAGTCAGTTCTTGCGTTTTTAGTGCAAGCACTATCAATTTATATCTCAAGTAGCTTGCAGTTTATTGACTAAGTACAAGAATCTTGATAAGGTCAATTGTTGACAGCAGTCTGTCTAGCAAGGCTCGGTTGTCAAGTAGTCACAACCAGTTTTGTATCTTGCCACTTTATAGCTAGTGTCATGGAAATTATATATAATATAGTACTGATGTCCACATTTTTCTGTAAAAACTCGTCGACTCTTGCAGATTCCGATCTCAGCCAGCGGCATGTATTACCCGTATTGAAAGCAGTCTTTCTAAGAATGACTTGATTGTCAAGAAATCACATCTAATTTTTTAGCTTGTCACTTTATAGCTGATGGCATGTAAATTATGTAAAACATAGTAGAAATACTATCTTGTTTCTGCAAAAACTACCAAGTATCTCACAGATTTCAATCTCATCTCCTTACTAAAACATTTGGTAACCATAGCTTAAATTAACCAATTGAAATATTGTATGAAGTCTCAGGTATAACCCATGGATCGTCCATCAGATAGAAAGAAAATCCATTTTGAGATTTCTTTTTGTAGTATCTTACTACCTTGCCTCTGCTCATGTGTCAAACAGTAGCTAATATTATAGAACTAGCCTAAAAAACTTCGGTACCCATAGCTTAAACTAAACAGTTGTAGGATGCTTCCAGATTTAACCATGGATTGGAACCTCAGAACAACAAAAATCATAAAGGTTTTCATAACAGAGAAAACGAAAATCCATTTTGAGGTTTCTTTTTGTTTTGGCAGTTATCTTCCTACCTTGCCTTCCACCATGTGTTAAGCAGTACCTGATAGTGTAGAGCTAGCGTCATAATCTTTTCTTCAACTACTGTAAGAAACATAATTGCCTAACATTTAACCCAGAATAGTTTCTGAGATGTTTTCTGTGTTGGGGAAATAATGGAGAACTAAGAAACCAGATATGAACAAGATCTGCTCAATTAATAAGAGATATTAATCAGTCACCAGACCTTTTTAACAATCAATTTGTTCTTGAATGTTTTTAAGTTGCTACAAATAACACAAAAAAGATTACAGGTTATATTGGACAGCACCAACTAAAATCTTGCAATAAAACAGTTCTATCTTGAACAAATGTTTAAATATTGCCACCACCATCGATGATCTGATTTATTATTATATAAAATTAATATTACTGCTTGCTCAAAAAAGAACAATTAACCAGACCCAAACATTATAGATTTCATGTTTGTCTCGATTAATAGGATTGTGAATGCTTAAGTATAAAAGCCAGCACATGCCTCTGCAAAGCCCCAAAATGTGCAGCTCGGCAATGCATCCATGAGGCAGAAGAATGATTATGCTGATTTAGGAGATTGAATTCTGTCTGATAGGAGAATAACATCCAAGACATTTCCTATCCACACTTCAGTTCAGAAAAAAAAATGTAAGTTTGGCAAACTCCCTTTCTGCTAGGAAAAAATGAAGTTATTTACTATGAAAAAAAAAACAAATTTGTTCCTGATTGCACAGTTCATGGAATGCTGTCACAGTCAAAGCTTCCTTTGATTACCAATAAATCTCATAACAAAATACACAGTTATAATTAACTGTCTTAAAAGTTTCAATATTTTTGCATGCATAATATATGTCAACTTTCTGGTCTAGTGCATCTTTACATATTTTTAGTGTGTTCTTCCACGCAGTAATGCACAAGGTTCTCCTTCTCAGTAAGAATTATAACATGTTATTGATTAGAATTATTCAATAGGGGGATCTATTTTTGGCCTGGCCTTTAAAAAGAAAACATGATAGATAAATTTTCACTAGACAGGCACATCCTATGTAAGACATGATGGAAGAAATAGAAGTAGCAATGGGGACTAGATGGAAAGCAAAATTAATCATTTCCATTTGGGAAGAAAAAGAAATATGTTCCATACTCAAAAGTTCTCTCTGAAACCCCTACAGCTACACTCAAATGGTATTTTTATCGGCACTCTGCTATTGTGCTTGAAATAAATAGTCCTGTGCAATTTCCTTTTGTCTCTTATCTAAATCTCCAGTAACTGCTAATTTAGATGCTAACCTTGTTTAAGTCCAGCACATGTGGCCTCTAGTAATTCACACTTTTTTACTTCAGAAGCATGTTTTGCCTTTAGTGATTGGATCTCAAGAATTCCAATGTTATATTCCTGTTGTAGTTCATACGCCCAAATGTCATAACATCAATAACTAGTAAATCTAAAGTTAGAAAACTTCAACGAATGCAATGCTAGAAAATAAAAAATAAATAAATAAATATCTTGAACATAGAAAATAATCATAAACACGTTATAATAATAAAATGGACTAAATCCATGTAAAATTCATAAACAAAAAGAACAAAGATTCAGATGAAATGATACTTTAGTGTAAGCACCATTTCAAGATTTGTCTATGCATTACAAGACAGGACAAAATATCTCTCAAATAGGAAAAACCTACATAAGAAAACAATGATGGAGATTGATGTTTATTTTCAAAATTAGATGTCATATGTTAGCCTCCTTGGACTCGATGATGGTGGATCAATTTAGTACGTACATATCTTCAGATATAGGCCCTATGCGTAATTAATTATTTGGGTCATTGTTCATGTATAAAAAGGAGCAAAGACATTTGATAAATGATCAATCATTGAAGTTATCACTGGATATTCTTAATTGAGCTAATTATCTTTCATGAAATATGGCATGCAAACTTCCACCATCAAGCTATATAGCTACTCTATACTAAACATACACACTATTAAAACATGGATGTAAATAATGTTAAAAAATTTGGTGATGACAAAGCCTTATGTTTCTCAAACTGACCATCAGCACCAAACTTGATCTCGTGGGCCCATTTACAACCAACAACATTCTTGCCCTTGGGCAAGGAAACCAACTCCCAAGTCTGATTCTTCATAAAATAATTGCACTCAATATCTACCACTCAGGACTTCCCTTTCACCTAATCATAAGTAGTCCAGTCTCCATCAACATTCACCTTGCCAAATAATGCACATGGTGTGGTAGGTTTCTGATGACATTCCTTCAGCAAGATGAGTTTTGCATCCTAAAGGATGGTCTTAGACCAACCAGACATAGGGTGAGCCATAGGTAGACGAGTCTCAATAGGCAAGAATACATTGGTAAAAGTAATATCAAGAACGAGAAGTGCTCCCACACCATTAGAATCAAAAGAGATATCCAAAATCGGTAAGGAAATGGGGGAGGGCGGGATGGCTCCAGTGTCAGGTTCCCTGGGACTGTCCAGTCCCACTTTTCCATTTCCCTGCCCCCCTCCTTGGGCTGTTCTTCGACCTAGTTTTTGGGATCCCTGGGTTTCTCAGGTTTCCCGTCTTTGACTGGTTTGTTGTTTTGCAAGGAGGGTGTTGTGGTTTCTGGCCCTGAGTACCCTGGTTTGGCGGGTTTCCAGCTAGCTTGGGGGTGGCTTCTGGAAGAGGGTTGGCTCTAGTTTCCTGTTCATTGCTCGGGATCCTCATCTACGCTCTTGTTGGCTTCGGGGGGGGGCCTATTCCCGCAGATGATGTTCTTTCCCAGTCGTTCCAGGAACTCTTTGCCTTCGGGATCTCCTTGTAGATCCGGTGGTTGCTTGTTTTTTGGATGGATCCTCCGTTTCCTCCTGCAGTCTGCCCTTTTGGTCCTGGGGAGGACCCCAAGCATGCAGTTGCGGCTTTCCCTGGATTCATCCTCCAGCAGGGAAGGGTGGAGCTGGAAGATTTCTTGCTGACTGTTTTAGTGGGTTGTTTCTTTGTAGGTCTATTGATCTTGGGATGGGGACTCATGATCATCTAATGCAAAGGCAGTGTTGAGATCTTCAACCTGATCACGAAATCCTCTCCAGTCACGGGTGCTCAGGGGACAGTTTCACTGTCTCCTCTGCAGTTTGCATACCAGATCTGGTTACAAGGGAGATCCGGTGGTCTTGGGGATCTCCCATTCCTGTTGTTCCATTTCCAAACCCTGCCCTAGCTTGGTTACCTCGTACTCCTGTTGGCGGGATACTAGTGTTGCGGTTCTTCAAACCATTTTTCTGTTGGGTTTCCCGTTGGGCGGGATCCTCCAAACCTGTTGGTTTTCCCACTGGGCGGGTTTCTCAAATAGGGTTTTTTGTTGGTTTTCCCATTGGGCAGGTTTTGTTCATCTGTTGGTTTTCCCGTTGGGCGGGATCCTTCACATCTGCTATTTTTCTTGTTGGGCAAGATTGTCCAAATCTGGTTTTTTGACGGTTTTCCCGCGAGGCGGGGTTTAGTTTTTGTTGTTGGTTTTCCCGTTGGGCGGGATTTTCCGAATCTGCTGGTTTTTCCCGTTGGGTGGGATTTCCATTTTGGTGGTTTTCGACTGCTTCCCACTGGGCGGGATTTTTCAAATTTGTTGTTTTTCCCACTGGGCAGGATTGTTCAGATCTAGTTTCTGCTGGTTGTCCCGCGGGACGATTTCTTGTTTTCTATTGGGTTTCTCGTTGGGCGAGATTTTCCAAATCTGCTAGTTTTTCCCATTGGGCGGGATTTCCATTTTGGTGGTTTTCGCTTCCCGCTGGACGGGATTTTCAACTTCATCTTCCTATTGGTTTTCCCACTGGGTGGGATTTGTCAAATTGGTTGTTTTTTGACCCTTGGTTTGGTCGGTTGACCTGTTGTAAAAAGGTTTTGGGATCCTTTCAAAACCCGCTTATAATATAATTTTAACTTACCAAAAAAAAAAGAGATATAAAAAATGCTTAGGGAAGGGGAACCAAATACCTCAACCAAAGCTAGGAGATTGTAATAGCATGCTACTAACATCACGCTCCAAAATGAGATTCATCACACAAGTTGAGGCAAAAGACAAAGCAACAAATAAATCAGCAAAAACTGGTTGTGTTAAAAGTGCATCCCTCCCAAAGGCAGTGTGCCTCGCCCAGTGCAAGTGTGCCCCGCTCAAAAGCAGTGCACCTTGTTGGCCAGAAATCCACCCCTATCTAGTCCAGTATGCCCCATTTTGAAGCAGTGCGCCCTGATACCTTCTTAGCCCTTTTTTGCTGATTTTTCAAAATTCAGAAGCAATGTGCCCTATTCAATGCAAGTGCACCCCGTTCACTCAAAATGTGCCCCGATCCTCTTCTAGTCTGCAACGTTCGCCAAAAATACGCCTAGATCGTCATAATGGCATTTTTGTCCTTTAGTGCTAGACTTCATCTATAAATAAGAGCCATGGGCTCATTTGTAAGGGTCCTTTGGCAATTTCAAGAGAGCTAGAGCTACTCTTTGTAATCAGCTATGATTTGTACTCCATTTTTTGCAATCAATGAGAAACTAAACACAACGTTCATGGATGAGTTGTGTTACGCAACCTCTTTATTCATGAGTGTATGGTGTTACTAGCTTCACTTTTCCACCTTCTAATAGTCCCTTTTCTCATTTATTGTAGGTACTCTAAGGCTGATTCACTGAAGTTATTCTGCAAACACTTGGGATCATCACTAGACCAATGTCGATCTCACTACAACTTCAACTATATTTATTTTCTCACACCTTTTACCTCAACAAAAGTAAATCAGATTTGATTTGTTTGCTTCACTTAGATTGTCTTGTTGTTTTAGTTAGATTAGCAGGGAATAAACCCAAATTCGGAGGTTGGGAAGAGGAACCCCTTCCCTTCCATTTGTTGAACTATGATCACAAGCACAAATCTCATCCAACAATTTTCGTGTTCAATAGTTCTCACAGGCCCAATGGGCCAATCCACTTGGAGTGGAAGCGAAGATTTGGAAGATGAAGATTTAGAGATCAAAGCAGAATATGTTGCATTTATGTTTCCACTAGAAGAAGGAGATCCTACGGCAGTGATGGAAGCAAATTTTCATCCAAAACACAAAAAATTCAGTTTGATTCTAAAGGGGAAAAAATCCACGAGGTTTGAAGAATTCACGACAAAATAACCTCTTACGGAAGAGTTCTACCTCTTCGAAGAGGAAATTTCAAAAGTATATATTGTTCAACCGATGGGGAAGAATTCACCTGCAAATCCCAAAGTTGTTCAAGTGAGTTTAGATGAAGGGACCACACTAAGCAATAGAGAGGTCATTATTCTAAAAATGATGTGGTTTCCTACAATTTTGGGGGGTAAAACCAAGGTAGGGCTTACATTCCAACAGTTTGGCGCTATGGAGGATGATAGTAGGTTTGCCAAGGAGCAAAAACAGGAGGAATCATCACTACCAAGTAATGACCTCTCATTCAATCACAAGAGGAAAGGAGTCTAATCTGTTACGAAACTCGACGATTTCGAGTCAAAGTCGACCTCTCCGAGTCATTCAGAATCAACTTAGCGAGTTCTTTCTAGTTCGCCAAGTTTTTTCTCGTTGAGTTTTTGGGACTCGTGAGTAAAAAAAAAAACTCATCAAATCCCCAAAAACAAACTCAGCCATCCACGCACGTGTAGAGGAAAATGGCATAAAAAGTTTTTTTTTTTCAAAGTCCCCTCATTTTATCTATTTCTAGTTGGGGAGAGAACAGAGACAAGTTGAGATCATATCAACAACAACACTAAATTGCATCCTAAATCAATTTATAGGAAAAAGAGACGCAACATGGAAATATGCAAAAGAGGGAGAAAAGAAAGGGGAGGTTTACTATAATTTTTGTGGGAACACAATTCAAGGAAACACAAACAGCCTCAAATATCACTTGGCGAGGTGGAAACGCCATGATGTCAGGCAATATTCAAAGATGCTTGCTAAGGTCAAGAGGGAATGCAATGCCCTCTTGACAAACTACAGTGAAAGAAAAGAACTAAAACGAAGAACAAGAGAGGCCATGGCTAGTCCCCCTGCTCGACCTCATATAGAGGGTACTGGCAGCACCTTTAGACAGTTTCAGCAACACCAAAGTGGGTCCAGTTGGTTACGAATCTGCCATTAGGAAAGGATTTAATGAAATGCGCCCCAGATTCGCCCACCAGATTGAAAGGCCGGAAGGAAGGAATGCCTTCCATGCCAATCTCCGGAGAATGCCGGCTTCCTATGGGTTTTTTCAAGTGTTTAAGCTCAGAGTGCAGGAAAGGAATTAAAAATGCGGAAAGAAATACAAATATGATTTGAGTTGGGTGGGGAGGATAAGCAGCACGGCAACGATCAATCACCACTACTAACAACAATTAAATACAGAATATACTACAGAAACTACAACTGTCACACATCCTATGTATCCTCTATCTATGCATTCCAGGAATACTTAATCATCAAATACAGATATCCAGATAGCAAAATAATAGTAAGCAATAAAATAAGCAACATGAGGCAGAAATGCTAAGTAAAGGCAGCATAAAGAATGATAACAGCAAATAGAGCCAAGTGTATCTTGCATTTAGAAGCAAACGTATAGCTACAATGGTTCCCTAGCAGGATATCCCCCTTCCACCCTTTTACAATGATGTGGTGCGGCTATTTATAGCGCAATTCCCCCCGATTACAATCCTGGGCACAAAATCCCAGACCCGACAATAGCTGACAAAAGCGGCAAAAGAGCTGTTGATGTTGACTCTTGCAGACAGGGACTGTACTTGCAACAAGGTCCACCTGAAAACTGGGCAGCTACGTGGCAGTGCGGTTGATGAAACTTTGAGACAGCATGAATGCGGGTAGCTGCGGTAGATGGAAATTTGCGTCGGCTTAAATGAGGGTAGTTGCGGCAGATAGTTTGGCCCATGCTTGTCCTTTTTCCCATCACATCTCGGCTCGGATTCCGAGGCTGGACACTTGTCAAATTTTGATGAGGGAGGGATCTGCATTGAAAGGCAGTCTCTCTTTTATGTCCTACTTCGCCTGGAATCAGAGCACAACTAGACAGCGCAAGTGGGGAACAGTGCAATTGGGGAGGCCTCCGTGCCTTAGACTGTTTTTGGGCTGCTTGAAAGATTCTGCCCAAGTGCGCACAAGCTAGAGGGCACAGCCCGACTTCGCTGCGAAGTCGGGTTGCGCACTCCAACACTTAGTCAATTTGGCTGCTGTTCAGACTGCGCACAGGAATCAGGGCGCAGCCCGACTTCGCTGCGAAGTCGGGTTGCGCTCTGGCACTTAGCTGATTTTCTGGATACACTGCTTCCCAAGTGCGCACAGGAAAGAGAGCGCACCCCGACTTCGCTGCGAAGTCGGGTTGCGCCCCTATACTTAGCCAAATTTTGCTTCTTTTCGGTCATCTTCCGCACTTCGCATTCCCGAGTGCGCTCGAACTTAAGGGCGCACCCCGACTTCGCTGCAAAGTTGGGTTGCGCTCTTAGACTTAGAAATTTTCAGGGGATGTTTGCTCTATTTTAGGAATCTGACCAGAGAGAGTACAAAGGGAAAAAAGAGGGGAAATGAAGCTGCTAGAAGGGGAGAAAGGGGACAGTGGAGAAAGGGAAAGGAGGAGGAGGGAAGGGAGAGCAGCATACTTACAAAATTTGAAAACATGGCACCCCGTGCAAAATGTGGCAACAAGTCCAATCCATTAGTTGCACACATGGGGATTGGGATGGAAGAGTCCTTTTTAGTGGAACGTTCTACACCAAGGTCATAACCCACGCTTGAGGGTATGACTGCATGGACAAAGGAGAGGCACAAGGCCATAAGGAACTTGTTGTCACATTTTGCACGGGGTGCAATGTCTTCAATATTGTTTTGTAATAGTGCTGCTCTTCTTTTCCTCCTTCCGTTTTCCTTCCTTCTCTCCCTTTCCTTTTCTTTCCCATTCTCTTTCTCTCCCCCCTTTTTCCTTGGAGTCCCCCAGTTGATTTTCCAGCTTTCCAGCAAGTCTACCTAAAATTGGCTAAGTCTGGGTGCGAAGTTCGCACTTCGCCCAGTTTTGGTGCGAAGTGCGCACTTCGCCCAGTTTTGGTGCGAAGTCCGACTTCGCCCCACTTTCTGGGCGCACCTTGCACTGGCAGACTGGCAGGTCAACACAGAAGAAAGATAAAATGCCGGAGCAGGTCCATATGGCGGCAGACACCAGTGTTCGCCTGTGCGCAGTTCGACTTCTCAACAGAGCCGGAATGCGCCCTTGACAGGTGTACAGTAGGGGAACAAACCCGGAATTTGACCAAGGCGTGAAGGCCTTCCCAACTGCACTGTTTTCTGCCCACGCATCCCAAGGAGCTCCAATCCCAAGTGAAGATGGATAGACTGCCCTCTAAGGCAGGCATGTGTCATACAGCATAACCCATCATCAGACAAGTGTCCAGCTTCGGGATTTGAACCAAGACTGCCGACCAAAAGGGATAAGCATGGACTGCCTGCACCGCCTGCGTTAATAGCCTCATTCAAAGCTGATCTGAGGTTTCACCTGCTCCAGCTACCAGCGAGCCTGCCGACTTGAAGATTTGCCCAGCACTCCGCCACGTAGCTGTCCAGCTTCCAGGAAGACCATGCTGCGGGTACAGCCCAGTCCGACAAAAGGTCAGCATTTGCAGCTCTTTCGCCGCTTCTGTCAGCTTATGTTTGACTGGGACTCTGTGCCCATTAATGTAACGGGTGGGACTCAGGCTATAAAAGCCTATCGTGAATTCATTGTAAAGGGTGGAAGGGGAATGTTTGTTAGGGAACTACTGTGCTTACTGTAACCGTGCTTCTGCTTGCAAATACAATTTGTATGCCTGGTTCTGTTCTACCGCTTTTATTTCTTATGCTTATGCTTTACGCGATTCTGTGTCATGGCTTGTTGATTCACTTCGGCATTTGATGGTCAGGCGCCTCTAGCATTATTTCTGTACTTTTAATTTTCGTATAATAGATGTGGTAGCAGTTCCATCAGTTATGTGTGACGTTGCTGGCCCGTATCTGGTGATTGATGCGATCCCCTGCTGTTAGTTCCTTGTAGGGAATGTTTGCTAGGGAGCCATTGAAGCTGTGCGGTTAAACTCTCTGCCTAACACATATACCTGGCTCTGACATCTCTAGGTTTACTTTCTACCCCTGTCAGTGCACGTATCTGGTGATTGATGCGATCCCTCGCTCGTTAGTTCCTTGTAGGGAATGTTTGCTAGGGAGCTATTGAAGTTGTGCATACACTGCTTGTGTATCGGCAGTACGCCTAGGTTTTGCGGTTCCTTGTCATGCTCTGTGTTTGTATGCAGTGAGTAGCGGTGATTGGTGTGTTCCCGTACTGTTAGTTCCCCCCACCAACCTTTGGACATATTTGTAATTTCTTTCTGTACATTTGTCTCTTTCGGTTCATTTATTTCTTTCCTGTTCCCCTTAGCTTAAATCAGAAACCCCCCCAAAAGGAGCCGGCCTTCTCCGGAGATTGGCTCGGAAGGCATCTCTTCCTTCCGGCCTTTCATGCTGGTGGGCGAATCTGGGCGCATTAACCCAAAATCCTTTCCTCATGGCAGATTCGTAACCAACAGTTTCTCTGGCACGCCCGGTGGGACGCTTGTCCCACGATTTAAAGAAAGAGTACCCGTCCTGTCTCCACTTAGCGCAACAGTTTTTCTGCTACGCTCGGCGGAACACGGGTCCCACATCTGAAGAGAGATTTTCCGATCCGTCTCCACCTGGCGCTGACAGTTCCTGAGCTCTCGGTGAGACAAGGAAGTTTCTCACCCCCGACAGAATCGAAGCACCGGTGTTCGCTTCATTGCTGTTCCAAATCTGAACACCTGGCGACTCTGCACGAACAAATCCTCCGAGTCTAGAAGACCGGTCCCGTCACCTTCATGCACACGAGAAGGTGGCGAACAAGAAATCCGAGAAGCCCGCCCGAGTTCTACGAACTAGACATCCACGCCGAGGCGAGATACCCAGTCGGCTGATCCGCGAGCTCGTTTCGACGAAGCCGAGGCTGAGATCCAAGAAGAGGCCGAAGCTGAGGTCGGAGGAGCCGAGTACGAAGTAGAAGAGGCCGAGGAAGAGGAAAATCCTGCATCCTCGGAAAGTACCGACACCGAGTACACAACCGACGGCGGAGAAGAAGAAGAGATGGCTGCTCAACAGCCGAATGACGATGATCTCTTCCCGGCGGTGGACTCTACGGGGCCTTTGGCCCTGATCGGTCAGCAAGCCGTGCCCCCTGCTGCTTTAAAGTCTATTCCCACATACGACGGCTACGGTAAGACGGCGTACGAGCACATCCAGGACATCCTTGCCCTGGCCGCACTGCATACCATCACCGATGAAAGTGTGAAGACCCGTCTGCTGGCCCTTTCCCTGAGGGGAAAGCTTCTCTACTGGTGGAGATCGCTGCCAGAGGGATCCATCACAGGGTGGCCCCAGCTTGCCAGGAGGCTCGTAAAAGGATGCAACGAGTCTGCTGATCCTACCTCTCTACTGCATCAGTTCCAAGCAATCCAGAGACATCCTCAAGAGGAGGTGTCTGATTTTAACATTAGGTTTGCGAGATCCTGGAAACGGGTACCTCGCGAACTTCGGCCTTCAGCCGGCATGGCTGCTCACTATTATCTGAGGTCTTTCAACTCAGACATATGCCTACTGCTGAAGATCGCCAGAATTGACGAGTTCCCTGCACTGTACGAAGCTGCCCAGCAAGCTGAAGCTGACATTATCTCCATTGGCAGGCTTCCGTCCAGAGTGCAGGAGCCGATTCATCCCGACTTTCCCAGATCGCAGTATCCTTCTGCTTCTGGTGGTTTGCCGTCCACTTCAGGGCAGCAACCCCAGCCGCAGTGGAATCCGGCGCCGGTCGTAACTCAATACGGCCCGCCTCAGTTGCATTACCCTCATCCGCCTCCTCCCGCTCCGCATTTTCCAGCGCTTCCTGCTCCCCCGCAGTATGCGTCTTATTCTAACCCTCCTCCATTGGCCGCTTTGCCTCCACCGGCACGGTTGCCGCCTCCCGACGACGAGCATCCGTAACACGATTCTACAAGAAGTGCGGGCTTTGGCCTCCGGATATCATGCCATGTCCAATGACATGACCGCTATGAAAAAGAAGCAGGCCCAAATGGACTTTGCTCCTAGAAGGCCGTATGCGCCACCGGCGCTGACAAAAGATAAAGCCCCAGAAAATCAACAGCAGAGGCGTCCGCCTCCGAGGAATGCTGCTATAGATGACCCACCTGGTCCTCCAGACCAGGTCAACTGGTGCACTACGTGCAATGACCCGCATTCGGAGGAAGACTGCACTTTGCACCAGCACTACATCCAAACCTTGGCCGGCAGCACTATAGAAGATGATGAGCTGTACATGATCTTGGACGGCGAGGCCAATTTTGCCCTGCCAGAAGAGAATCCAGTGACGCCCGCCAAGGAAGAAAAGAAAGCTGCGGACGCGGCTAAGCCTTTGCAAGTTTACGCGAGAAGAGAAAAACCGCAGCCCGATGGGCTGCCACCGTACAAGCGGCTGTGGCCTTACACAGCCCAGGAGAAGGCGTCCAAAGATAAAGCTCCCGCTAAACCTCCTCCAGCAAAGGCTGCCGCTGTTCCAGCTAAGCCTCCAGCAAAGGCCCCAACTCCCGCTAAGCTTCCTGTACTTCAGCCCCCAGCTGAAACCAAAGAACAAGCCCAGGAGAAGCTGAAGTACCCGTCTCTGACCAAGAGACAGCGAGTTGAGGCCACCCAACAGTACCGGACCAAGTATGAACCGGCTAAACCAACAGGAGGAGCTAGTACCTCGAGCTACAGTATTGTAGACGAGTTGAAGAAGACTCCTGCCAGAATCAGCATGTACGATGCTCTTCTGCTTCCAGGCCAGGTAGATCTGCTGCAAGAATCACTGAAGAACATGAAGAGCGGCAAGCAGATGCAGTCCGCTGTCCTGGTCCAACCTTTGACAGTCTCCGCCACTGGGAAGAACAGACCACCACCCTTTTATCTGTCTTTACGGATGCAAGGGCACATAGTTCACAACTGCATGGTGGATTCTGGTGCTTCCTCGACCGTAATGCCGAAGGCCGTCTGCGATGAGATCGGGATGGAATACACACGGAGCAGCCAAGGTGTGCTGCAACTAGACGGCACCCCTGTCAAGACAGCTTGGGGTCATAAAGGACATCCCTATCCGGCTGCACAAAGCTCTCGACATTGTGGTCATCCAAGAGGTCGTGATTGTTGACCTGGAGCCTTACTTCGGCATGTGTCTCTCTCGGGAGTTCACTGCGAAGTTGGGCGGGTACCTGTCTCTAGACTACTCGCACATGGAAGTGCCCTTCAAAGGAAGGAGACTGAAAATTTTTAATGAAAAGCCTTCCCCCTTTCTAGTGGACAAGATACCCGGAGGAGAACTGGACTGTATGGTCCAGTTGACAGAGGAAGAACTGGTGACAGTGGAACTGACCGAGCAAGCTCTCGAAGTGCTACAGCTTGAAGACGAGTTCTCGTTGCGGGACTTCAATGCCGTAATCGGGACAGAGCAGGGCTGTTACTCCATTAAACAGCCCGAGGAGCTTGACGTGTCAGTTGCGAAAGAAGTAGGACCTGCACCCGAAGAGCTGTGGAAGCTTTTCTTTGACGGCGCGCGTTGCAAGAATGGCGCCAGTGCAGGGGTACTCCTGGTTTCCCCAACCGGAGTCCAGAAGGACTATGCCTACGAGGCTGGCTCGGAGCTGTACTAACAATTCGGCGGAATACGAAGCCCTGTGCTTGGGTTTGCGAAAGGCGGAAAGGCTCGGAATCAAGCATCTCCAAATTTTCGGAGATTCGAGTTAGTGTGTCATCAAGTTATGAATAAATGCGCGTCTAAGCATCACTATCTTAGAGCGTACCGCAATCGGGTCTGGGACCTGATGGAATCGTTTGACTCATTGAATGTTAAGGCAATATCGCGTGAGAGAAACAAGCACGCTGATATTCTGGCGTCTGTTGGAGCCAGGTACGTTCCGGCTGAAGACGTCGTCCAGAAACTGAAGCCGGTCCGCACCATTTACAGGCCTTCTGTGCCTGATAGGGATACCTTCTGGCAAGTATTCAGCCGTGACGAGGAGATCGTCACATTCCTGGTTAACGAAGTGTGTGTAATCGAAGGTAGAGACCCTGATGATGAGCAATATGAGGGGTTGATACGATTACGGAATAATCACGTCCCAAAAGGATCGATTACATTAGAGAGTCTCTTTGATCGGAATGACAGAGCGATATCCCACAAGATCAAAGTAGACCCGAGGCAGTATGCTGACCTGGAACTCGAACCCGGTAAATCTATCAAGGTCGGAACAGACTGCACGTCGGAGGAGCTGGGACAGATTAGATCACTGTGCCAGGAGTTCCCCGACATCGTGGCCTGGTGCTACGAGGATTTGAGGGGGTATGACAGAACTGTCATCCAGCATACCATCGAGCTAGAGGAAGGCGCCAAGCCGTTCCGACAAAAGCAAAGGGCCGTAAATCCAAAGATTGAGGCCATGATGAAGACCGAGCTCTTGAAGATGCTGGAGGCCAAGATCATCTACCCCATCAAACATTCATCCTGGGTCGCGAATTTGGTGCCCGTGAGGAAAAAGAATGGCGACATACGTCTCTGTGTCGACTTCAGAAACCTAAATCAGGCTTCCCTCCGGGACCACTATCCGCTTCCCCAAATTGACCAGATTCTACATATCGTTGCTGGAGCCCAGAGATTTTCACTTTTAGATGGATTTTCCGGCTACAACCAGATTTGGGTCAAAGACGAAGACCAGCATAAGACGGCGTTTACCACGAAGTGGGGGACGTTCGCCTATCAGCGCATGCCGTTTGGCTTATCTAATGCTGGTGCCACGTTCCAAAGGGCCATGGACCTGGCCTTCCGAGAGCTGCTCAACAAGATTATTGTCATCTACCTCGATGACATGACCGTTTTCTCTCACCGACGAGAAGATCATGTTTCGCACTGCGGCGGATATTTGAGAGTTGTCGAGAATTCGGCATCTCTATAAACCCGAAGAAGTCCGTCTTCGCGGTGAAGGAAGGAAAGCTGCTGGGACATGTCATCTCCGAGGAAGGCCTCGCCATTGACCCTGACAGAGCAGAAGCCCTCGTTCGCTTGCCAGCCCCCACTGATAAAAAAGGGCTGCAGTCCTTCTTCGGTCAGATTAACTTCGTGCGGAAGTTCATCCCCGACTTCGCACAGGTGATCAAGCCCATGGCCGAACTGTTGAAGAAAGATACACCTTACGAATGGACTGATGAGAGAGAGCAAGCCTTCGAGGAAATCAAGGCTCGGATTGCGCAAGCTCCGGTGTTGACAAACCCGGACTACTCCAAGGACTTCATCCTGTACGCAGTAGGAGAACCCGAAAGTTACGCTGCAGTCCTGACTCAGAAGGGAGACGACGGTGAGGAGCGCCCCATTGCGTTCCTAAGCCAAGTGATTTTGCCGCACGAAGAGAAGTACAATTTTATAGAGCGGCAGGTCCATGCGGTCATGAAGTCCCTTCGAAAGTTCAGGCACTTTGTCTCCCAAAGCAAGACCACTGTCTTTGTGATTCACCCCGATGTTCGCAGTTTCATCTTGCAAGGAGAACCGGGTCACAAGAGAGCGGGATGGATTGCCAAGATCCAGGAGTTCGACATCGAAGTACGGCCCACCAAGGTTATCAGAGGCCGAGCCTTGTGTCAGGAATTGGCCCGAAGCGCTGTAGCCGGCATCTCCGCCTGCAAGTGGGAGGACACAGCGACACGCATCTACCTAGCCAACTCCTTATCGGAGGGGAGTGATTGGACAGATGAACTGGTGAGATACTTCTGCACCGGAAGATGTCCCGATCACCTGAACGCCTCACAACGAAGGAGATTTCGGCTAGGTGCACTAAGGTACACTCTTCGCCCCGAGGGGCTTTACTTCAAAAACATTGACGGCATCCTGTTGCGGTGCGTCATAAAATCTGACCAGCCTAGGATCCTCGGAGATTTTCATTCCGGGATGCCTGGGGGTCACCATTCTTCAAGGCCGACGGCTCTAAAAATAATAAGGGCTGGATACTATTGGCCCACTCTGTTTGCAGACGCGCATGCTGTCTGCGCCAAATGTGATCAATGCCAGAGGTTTGCTGGCAGAAACAGAAAAGCACCCCTGCCCCTTCAACCGATTCAAGCCGAAGCTCCGTTCCAGCAATGGGGTCTAGACTTCATTGGGGTGATTTCTCCTAACTCCTCCGCCGGCCACAAGTTTATTCTCACAGCTACTGATTATTTCACACGGTGGACGGAGGCAATCCCGACCAAGAACGCCGACCAAGAAACGGTCATCAGGTTCATTGAGAGCCTGATTACCCGCTTCGGGGTTCCAGAGTCGATTGTGACAGACAACGGTCCGGGATTTGTAGGCGCCGTACTCACGGAGTACACCAGCAGACTTGGCATCTATCACAAGATGTCTTCTAATTACTACCCGCAGGGGAATGGCCTTGCCGAGTCTACTAACAAGAACCTCCTGAAAATTCTCCGGAGGACCATTGAAAAGAATAAGCGGACTTGGCACTTACTCCTGAACCGGGCGCTGTGGGCGGACAGAGTTGCGTTCAAGAAATCCCTCAGAACGTCCCCCTACGCGCTCGTCTATGGCAAGGAAGCTGTTATGCCATCACACATTGAAATCCCCGCCCTGTGGATGATTGATGAAGACAGGAGCAGCGGAGACCCGGTAGATGACAGATTGTGCCAACTCCTGCAGTTGGAAGAAGACAGAGAAAGTGCATACCAGGCCTTTGCGGATCACATTGCAGCCACCCAAGGCTGGTTTGCCAAAGGCACCACTGCCCGAGTTTTCGAAGTCGGGGACCTGGTGCTGAAGTGGGATTCATACAAGGCAAAACCGGGTAATCACGGAAAATTTGATGCTCTCTGGGAGGGCCCTTATCAGATTGCCCGGGTGAATCAGTTCAATGCCTACATACTTTCGGATATGGAGGGTCAGCTCCTCCCCATCCCCGTCAATGGGTTCCACTTGAAGCTTTATCGCTGTTGAAGGCGCCCGAGTGGCCCTTCCTTGTAAAAATTTTTCGTTGTGTTTTTATTTTTCCCCGCATGTATAGTTTCCAGTTTTAGCCTTCAATTTATTTTTCCTTCTTTGAGCTTAATTATGGCATGGGAGAGAAAGACAGACCTCGCAGCGAAGTCTGTCGTTGCCCCGCAGGAGGGGCGAAGTTCGGCTATGCAGAGAAAGAAAGGAGAAAAAAGAGCAAAAAATTGACTAAGTGTTGGCCGAAGCCCGACTTCGCAGCGAAATCGGACTTCGGCCCAGCCGAATTGCGAAGTTTGTTCGAGAAAATGCTAGGGCACACTAAGAAGAAGCTCCGCCCAGCCTTTGACCGAAGTACGCACTGCGCACACCCTTCGTGCGAAGTACGCACTGCGCGCAACTTTTGCGCGAAGCACGCACTTCGCAGCGAAGCCTGACTTCAGCCAACGCTCGCGAAGTGCGCGCTGCGCTCCACTTTCGTGCGAAGTGCGAACTTCGCGCGAAGTTCGCACTTCGCACCAAGCTTCGGCCGAAGTCCGAACAAAGTCAGCATCGCATTGCGCAGTTCAACCAACGAGCGAAGATTGCAAGGGTGTTAAGTGTTAGTAAAGCCTGAAGGCGGCCAAGACCCGGACTGCCCCCGAAGCCTTGGGCGCAGCAACTTCGCCGGCGAGGTCGGGCCGCGCCCAACTTCGGGCGAAGTCCGACTTCGCCGGCGAGGTCGGGCCGCGCCCAACTTCGGGCGAAGCCCGGCTACGCCTAGTTTTCCGGGCCAGTATTGGGACGCGGTTTTTAAAAAATATAATAAAAAAATTCAAAAGCCCCCAAGCTGGGCCCAAGGCGCGCTTGCACTTGTTTTAATGTGGGTTTCCGCGCCGAAGGTTTTGTCTTGAGCAGTGTGCCCAAGTGGTGGCAGCAACGTCAGCCATGGTGCAGTCCCCAACGCTGAATTAATGATTGCGCATTTTTCAAGGAAAAATGCAACCAAAGAAGCATGGCACGTCTGCCGGGGCGCGTTTTTTTCAAACGTTCTCCTGCGCAGCCACCAAGGATTTTAACTCAGCCGACCTACCCCCTCCTGCGTTGCATTAATGGCGCTGTTTTTATCTAGAAAAGGGGGTCAGAAACATGCCAACATTCCAGATTGCAGAGATTATTCCTCGGACAGTGCTAATTATTCCTCTGATAGCGAAATTTGTTGCAGACAGCCTGAACCTATCATTATTGCTGACTCGGAGAGATGGACAAGGGAAAAAGGCCCGTGTCAGCGCGAGCCAATGAAGCAACGAACCGAGGGATTTGCCGCGGCCGAGGAGTTTTCAAAGGCGATCCCCCGCCAGAGAAGAAGTCAAAGGCCCGGACGAAGAAGGTACAGCGTGGGCAATCCCCACCACCTCCGGTCAATTACCTGGCAGGATATGTGGACGGCTCGTTTTCCATGAGCCTAACTCAGCTGCGAGCGAATGTGGAGAGCTGGGCTGACAAAGTTTCGCCCTCCCATCATTTTGGAGCGGCATACAAATCAAATCTCTTCAGATTCATGTGCCCTCCTGTCCACCAGTGCTCGGAGCTGATAGACTTAATTGTCAGACACTATAAACCAGCTTCCCGACTGGGGGAACCAGATTTTATGGACGACCTCCAGAACTCAGATGACTTGCCTCTGGCTACGAGAGCCGTAGAGTATTCTGTCTCTTTTCGCCAAGACCTGAAGCGGAGGAGACACGAAGAGATAGCCGCCCCGGCAAAACGCGCAAAGTATGATTTCGAAAGGAGAGTGATTACAACGGAGAAAATAATCCCAATAGTGAAGAAGCCTCTCCGAGAAATGACTAAGGCGGACTACGTGCTCCAGACAAAGGAGAAAAGCTTTGACGACATCAACAAGCAGTATGAGATTCAGACAATCATGCGCAAAGCTGACAATCTCTTTGTCAAGAGTCTGGAGGAGCAGGAAGAACTTTTCGCGTTGCAGGATAAAGTAAGGCAGCTTGAAGAGGACCTGTCTAGGTCCACTGAGCAGCTGGAAGCGGCGCGGCAAGAAACAGATGAACTCAAAGCCCAGCTGGCCACTTCCCGGAAACAGGCCGCAACCGAAAAGAAAGCAGCCTTGGAGCAGATTTCTCAGCTCCAGGAGTCTTTGAAGCAGGCACAGTCGCAGCTTGTAGAGAAAACATCTCAAGCGGCTGTCTTTTCAAAGACAAAGGTTAAGGAGATGAGGGCTGGTTTGCTGAGGGAATGCAAGCCCCATACCTTCAAGGCGATGGCAGTCCTGGACTTTGCATCCAGGATTCAAGAAGTTTCTGCCCAGGGAAAGCCTGTGGTAGAGGAGGCCGAGCGCCATGCGAAGCAATGGCTGGACCTGGCGGTTAATCTTCAGGAGCGCGAGCGCAACGGCATCCATTTTTTCCCCGTGTCCTCATTCGCTGCAGAATGGGCAGGTGCAAGGGTGACCTTGCACAAATATTTTAGAAAAGTTGAAGAGGTGAGAGTGGCCAGACGAATGCTTGATGCATTCGGACATGAAAGAGATATCTGTCCGGCCCCCTTTCACGCTCTTTCGGAACTTGGGTGTCCAAGTTTCGTTGAGAATGGCGAGCTCCTCACCTTAGATCGGGTAAAGAAGGAATTGGCAGTCCTTTGAAGCGGATACTGACTGAAATTGATAGCTGGACTGAGCCAATTCAAGACAGTCAGGTCACTGAGATGGTGTCCAGATATTCCAAGATCCGCTCCTATTTCCAGGAGTTAGAGAAAAGATACCTCACCATCGACCTGCACGCGGTCGTTGCTTTTCACGGAGCATTAGAAGATATAGCTGACCGCAAGCCATTCGAAGCAGAAACCTGGCGTTCAGCCCAAACGGCATACACTCGCATGTGCGAGGCAGAAGCAGGAGATGAAGAGCTTACGGAAGGAGATTTTGATGGGGCAACTGACAAGGATGAATCTGAAGAACAGTTGCCGCAAGGAGAACAGTTAGAGCAGCAAAAGGCAGGGGGGGCAAGTTCCTCTGCACCCAAAGGATGAAGGCATGGATTCTTTGCGCCGAGGCGAGCTCGACACCCCGCGAGCCGCCCGAAATGTTGTCACATTTTGCACGGGGTGCAATGTCTTCAATAAAGTAATGTAATAGAGCTGCTCCTCTTTTTCCTCTTTCTCCATCTTCCTTCCTTCTTCTCTCCCTTTCCTTTTCTTTCTCGCATTCTTTTTCTTTCCCCCCTTTCTTGGAGTCCCCAGTTGATTTTTCAACTTTCCAGCAAGTTACCCTGAAAATGGCTAAGTGCTGGTGCGAAGTTCGCACTTCGCCCAGTTTTGGTGCGAAGTGCGCACTTCGCCCAGTTTTGGTGCGAAGTGCGTACTTCGCCCAGTTTTGGTGCGAAGTCTGACTTCGCCCCACTTTCTGGGTGCACCTTGCACCGGCAGACTGGCAGGTCAACAAAGAAGAGCGGTGAAGTACCGGAGCAGGTTCGTAAGGCGGCAGGCACCAGTGTCCACCTGTGCGCAGTCCGACTTCTCAGCAGAGGCGGAGTGCGCTCTTGACAGGTGTGTGGTAGGGGAACAAACCCGGAGTTTGACCAAGACGTGAAGGTTTTCCCAACTGCACTGTTTTCTGCCCGCACATCCCAAGGAGTCCAGATCCCAAGCAAAGATGGATAGCCTGCCCTCTAAGGCAGGCATGTGTCAGTTGCATAACCCATCATCCAACAAGTGTCCAGATTTGGGATTTGAACTAGGACTGCCGACCAAAAGGGATAAGCGTGGGCTGCCTGCACTGCTTGCACTAATGGCCTCATTCAAAGCTGATCTGAGGTTTCACCTGCTCTAGCTACCAGCGAACCTGCCGACTTGAAGTTTTGCCCAGCACTCCGCCACGTAGCAGTCCAGCTTCCAGGATGACCATGCTGCGGGTACAGCCCTATCCGACAAAAGGTCAGCATTTGCAGCTCTTTCGCCGCTTCTGTCAGCTTATGTTTGACCGGGACTCTGTGCCCATTAATGTAACGGGTGGGACTCGGGCTATAAAAGCCCATCTTGAATTCATTGTAAAGGGTGGAAGGGGAATGTTTGTTAGGGAACTACTGTGCTTACTGTAACCGTGCTTCTGCTTGCAAATACAATTTGTATGCCTGGTTCTGTTCTACCGCTTTTATTTCTTATGCTTATGCTTTACGCGATTCTGTGTCATGGCTTGTTGATTCACTTCGGCATTTGATGGTCAGGCGCCTTTAGCATTATTTCTGTACTTTTAATTTTCGTATAATAGATGTGGTAGCAGTTCCATCGATTATGTGTGACGTTGCTGGCCCGTATCCGGTGATTGATGTGATCCCCCGTCGTTAGTTCCTTGTAGGGAATGTTTGCTAGGGAGCCATTGAAGCCGTGCGGTTAAACTCTCTGCCTAACACATATACCTGGCTCTGACATCTCTATGTTTACTGTCTACCCCTGTCAGTGCACGTATCTGGTGATTGATACGATCCCCTGCTGTTAGTTCCTTGTAGGGAATGTTTGCTAGGGAGCTATTGAAGCTGTGCATACACTTGCTTGTGTATCGGCGATACGCCTAGGTTTTGCGGTTCCTTGTCATGCTTTGTGTTTGTATGCAGTGAGTAGCGGTGATTGGTGTGTTCCCGTACTGTTAGTTCCCCCCACCAACCTTTGGACATATTTGTAATTTCTTTCTGTACATTTGTCTCTTTCAGTTCATTTATTCCTTTCCTGTTCCCCTTAGCTTAATTCAGAACCCCCCCCCAAAAGGAGCCGGCCTTCTCCGGAGATTGGCTCGGAAGGCATCTCTTCCTTCCGGCCTTTCATGCTGGTGGGCGAATCTGGGCGTATTAACCCAAAATCCTTTCCTCATGGCAGATTCGTAACCAACAGGAACGCTTGTGCAAGTTTTTGGTATTTTTTCGACATTCCCTTCAATGTGGTGAGGTCTCCATATTGGCAAGGAATGGTAGATGCCCTAATAGTTTGCAGCCTAGGATTTAAGTTGCCAACTTATGATGATTTTAGGGGCCCTCTCCTTCATGAATCCGTGGAGGATATTCAAGTGTTGGTTGAAGAGCAACGCAGGGTATGGAGGAAGAGAAGTTGCACAATCATGTCCTATGGGTGGACCGATGGGAGGAATCGGACATTGATTAGTTTTTTGGTTGCTTCTACAAGAGGAATTGTATTATTTAAAACAGTGGAGGCATTGTTACAAGTTAAGAGTGCTGAAATGCTTGCACAGTTGCTGGAGGAGGTTGTGTTGGAGGTCAGACAAGAGAATGTTGTCCAAGTTATCACGGACAATGCAGCAGAGTATGTAGCAGCTTGTAGGATTTTGGAGGAGAAATTCCCCACCATTTTTTGGACACCATGTGCATCCCATTGTCTCAATTTGCTTCTCGAAGACATTGGGAAATTACATTGAGTGTCTAAGGTTTTACAAAAGGCAAAATGTATTACTAAATTTATCTACAACCATACATGGGTCCTCCCGCTAATGAGGCAATTCACTAGCAGGAGGGAACTTGTGCAGCCTAGACTTACACGCTTTACCACAAACTTTGTTACATTGTAGAGCCTCTTTGATGCAAATGGGGGCATTGAAAAGGATGCTTGTGAGTGATTGCTAGATACTAACTCTCCAGCAAAGACCAGAAGGTGTACGACTGTGTCTTTGAGGAGCCCTTCTGGACAGCTATGCATGAGACAATCAAGGTACTTGTTGTCACATTTTGCACGGGGTGCAATGTTTTCAATTTTTGTAAGAGAGCTGCTCTTCCTTCTCCCCCTTTCTCTCTCTTCCCTACATTCTCATTCTTCTCAAAATTGACAGCAGTTGCCCTGAAAAATGGCTAAGTGTCGTGGCATGCTGAGGTGTTCGGGATTTTGCGGGCCATAAATGGGGGCGATAAAATGGACAAAATGAGCCCTGGATATTTTATTATTGCAGATCTTCTCGCCAGCTTTCCAACGATATATCATAATAGGCGATCGGGTCAACGGATCAAAAGTTATGGCCCCGGAAGCTCGAACCAGGAAACCCAGTTTTTGTGCGAAGTCGGTCCGACTTCGCCGCTTTGGTGCGAGTCGGTCCGACTTCGCCTTTGGTGCGGTCGCTTGCTTTTGTGCGAAGTTCGTACTTCGCACAGTTTTGGTGCAAAGTCCGACTTCACCCGTTTTGGTGCGAAGTTCGTACTTCGCCCAGTTTTGGTGCGAAGTCCGACTTCGCCCTTCTTTCTGGGCGCACCTTGTAGCAGTGCGCGGCAGTCGGCGAGAAAATTGACTAAGTGTTGGGGCGCAGCCCGACTTCGCAGCGAAGTCGGACTCGATCCCTTGTCCAAGTGCGAAGTCCGAACGGCGGTGAGAATCGGCAAGTGCTCGGTGCGTAACCCGACTTCGCAACGAAGTCGGATCGCGCCTTTGACCGGTGCGCAGTAGGGAAATAGGTCAACCCGACTGCGCTGTTTTTCACCTGTGCTACCCGATTGCGCTCTAATCCCGGGCGAAGTTGGATAGACTGCCTTTTAAGGCAGACACGTGTCAAGCAGCATCATCCGACAAGTGTCCAGCTTTGGGATCTGAGCCAAGACATGCCGAGAAAAAGGACAAGCATGGGCTGCACTACTTATGCCAGCTGCCTCATTTAATGCTGATGTGAGTTTCCACCTACCTCAGCTACCCGCATTCCTGTCAATATAAAGTTCTACCCAACGCGCTGCCACGTGGTTGTTCAACCTTCAGGGAGACCATGCCGAGAGTACAGTCCAGCCCGACAGAAGTCAGCACCAGCAGTTCCGCGGCTGCTTTTGTCAGCTAATGTTTGACTGGGACTTTGTGCCCATTAATGTAACGGGAGGGACTCTGGGCTATAAATACCCACCACGTTTTCATTGTAAAGTGGTGGAAGGGGAATGTCTGTTAGGGAACCAATGTAACCGTGCTTCTGCTTATAAATATAATTTGTATGCCTGGTTCTGTTCTGCTGCTTTTATTTCTTTATGCTTATGCTTTACGCTTCCCTGTGTCATGGCTCGTTGATTCGTTTCAGCATTTGATGATCAGGCGCCTTTAGCATTGTTTGTGCCATGGCTTGTTAATTTTAGCATTTGATGGTCAAACACTTGTGAACTTTATAGACTAGATGTGGTAGCAGTTCCATCAGTTGTGTGTTACGTTGCTGTCCGTAGTGGTGATTGATGCGTTGTCGTGCTGTTAGTTCTCCTTGTAGGGAGAATGTTTGCTAGGGGACCATTGTAGCTGTGCGGTTAAAATCTCTGCATGACACATATACCTGGCTCTGATATCTCTAGGTTGCTTTCTACTTATGTTAGTGTCCGTAGTGGTGATTGATGCATTGCCGTGCTGTTAGTTCTCCTTGTAGGGAGAATGTTTGCTAGGGGACCATTGTAGCTGTGCGTACACTGCTTAGGTATCGAAAGTACACTTAGATTTTGCAGTTCTCGATCATGCTTTGTATTTATAATGCGAGTAAGTATTGGTGATTGCTGGTTGTCGTACTGTTAGTTCCCCCCCACCAACTCCAAGTATATTTGTAAATTCTTTCTGTTCATTTATCTCTTTCCTGCACTCTCATCTTACTAACCCCCGCAAGGAGCCGGCCTTCTCCGGAGATTGGCTCGGAAGGCATCCCTTCCTTCCGGCCTTTCAATGTTGGTTTGCGGGTCCAGGGCGCAATAACGACAAAATCCTTTCCTCATGGCGGATTCGTGACCAACAGTTTTTGGCACGCCCGGTGGGACTCTTTGTCTCGCATTTGGAAGATCTCAAGCTCGTCCTCGCTCGGGCTGACAGTTTCTTTCCGAATGCTCGGTGGGACAAGGAGGTTTCTCACCCCCAAACAGAATTGAAGCACTGGTGCTCGCTTCATTGCTGTTCAAAATCAGAGCACCTGGCGACTCTGCACGTTCATATTCTCTGAGTCCAAAAGACCGGTCCTAACGCCTTCGTTCAAGCGAGAAGGTGGCGAGCGAGGAACCCGGGAAACCAGCCTGACTTTACGAAATTAATACCAACGCTCCAGGCGAGCGCGTCAGGCCGGCTGATTACCAAGCTCGCATAGACGAATCCGTGAGGTGAGACGATCAGTCTCCATATTTTAAGGAAGCCCGAGTTGGTGAATCTTTGGCTTGCCTTCATCTGGCAAAATCACCTGGCGACTCCGACTGAGCTGAAGATCCAGATTTCTTGATCGCAAGCGCCCTTTTTTTAAGCTAATAGAAGACACCCCGGAGGAATCAAGGTTTGGTGAGCAGCCTTGACCTCACAAGCGGAGAAATGAATGTTCACCTACAGTCTCCACCGTGGTGGTATTGGCTCCAACCATCACCGCAACCGGTACCCGAAGAGGGCTCCCATCTGAAAAATCTCCTTGCCACATTGTTCATCAATTGTACGGGTACCGGCATGAATGACAATCTGCCACGTTGCACCATGTTCGCGACCTGGCAAGCTTTGGGAGGCCAGCCGGACTTCAAAGATCATCTGAAGTACAATCAGATCTGGTCCGGGCACTGCAGGTTCACCGGATAGGCAACCAAAGCTAGATTTGTGGTGGCGGCATGCCAATAATGCCGCAAAATTTTGTATAAATAATCCGGCTATTATTCAAAGTTTTAGTTGTTTTTCTTATTTCAGTCTGTGCAGTGTTTTCTTTTTAAGTGTTCCGAGGAGGCAGCTGCCGGAAGTGGATCTGAAGAGCAGTTGCAGCGAGGGTGACTCTGTTGCCCAATGGATGAAGGCATGGGTTCTTTGCGCCGAGGCGAGCTCGACACCCCGCGAGCCGCCAGAAATGTTGTCACATTTTGCACGGGGTGCAATGTTTTCAATTTTTGTAAGAGAGCTGCTCTTCCTTCTCCCCCTTTCTCTCTCTTCCCTACATTCTCATTCTTCTCAAAATTGACAACAGTTGCCCTGAAAAATGGCTAAGTGTCAGGGCATGCTGAGGTGTTCGGGATTTTGCGGGCCATAAATGGGGGCGATAAAATGGACAAAATGAGCCCTGGATATTTTATTATTGCAGATCTTCTCGCCAGCTTTCCAACGATATATCATAATAGGCGATCGGGTCAGCGGATCAAAAGTTATGGCCCCGGGAAGCTGAACCAGGAAACCCAGTTTTTTGTGCGAAGTCGGTCCGACTTCGCCCAGTTTTGGTGCGAAGTCCGACTTCGCCCAGTTTTGGTGCGAAGTTCTTGGTTTGGTCGGTCCGCTTCCCGTTTGGTGAGTTCGTACTTCGCCCAGTTTTGGTGCGAAGTCCGACTTCGCCCTTCTTTCTGGGCGCACCTTGTAGCAGGCTGGCAGGCTGGCAGGAAAATTGGCTAAGTGTCTGGGCGCAATCCGACTTCGCAGCGAAGTCGGACTGCGCTCCCTTGTCCAGTGCGAAGTCCGAATGGCGGTGAGAATCAGCAAGTGCCGGTGCGTAACCCGACTTCGCAGCGAAGTCGGATCGCGCTCTTTGACCGGTGCGCAGTAGGGAAATAGGTCAACCCGACTGCGTTGTTTTTCACCTGTGCTACCCGATTGCGCTCTAATCCCGGGCGAAGTTGGATAGACTGCCTTTTAAGGCAGACACGTGTCAAGCAGCATCATCCGACAAGTGTCCAGCTTTGGGATCTGAGCCAATACATGCCGAGAAAAGGACAAGCATGGGCTGCACTACTTATGCCAGCTGCCTCATTTAATGCTGATGTGAGTTTCCACCTGCCTCAGCTACCCGCATTCTTGTCAATATAAAGTTCTACCCAACGCGCTGCCACGTGGCTGTTCAACCTTCAGGGAGACCATGCCGAGAGTACCGTCCAGCTCGACAGGGGTCAGCATCAGCAGCCCCGCAGCCGCTTTTGTCGACTAATGTTTGACTGGGACTTTGTGCCCATTAATGTAACGGGGGGGACTCTGGGCTATAAATAGCCACCACGTTTTCATTGTAAAGTGGTGGAAGGGGAATGTCTGTTAGGGAACCAATGTAACCGTGCTTCTACTTATAAATATAATTTGTATGCCTGGTTCTGTTCCGCTGCTTTTATTTCTTTATGCTTATGCTTTACGCTTCCCTGTGTCACGGCTCGTTGATTCGTTTCAGCATTTGGTGATCAGGCGCCTTTAGCATTGTTTGTGCCATGGCTTGTTAATTTTAGCATTTGATGGTCAAACACTTCTGAACTTCATAGACTAGATGTGGTAGCAGTTCCATCAGTTGTGTGTTACGTTGTTGTCCGTAGTGGTGATTGATGCGTTGTCGTGCTGTTAGTTCTCCTTGTAGGGAGAATGTTTGCTAGGGGACCATTGTAGCTGTGCGGTTAAAATCTCTGCATGACACATATACCTGGCTCTGATATCTCTAGGTTGCTTTCTACTTATGTTAGTGTCCGTAGTGGTGATTGATGCATTGTCGTGCTGTTAGTTCTCCTTGTAGGGAGAATGTTTGCTAGGGGACCATTGTAGCTGTGCGTACACTGCTTAGGTATCGGAAGTACACTTAGATTTTGCAGTTCTCAGTCATGCTTTGTATTTATAATGCAGTAAGTATTGGTGATTGCTGGTTGCCGTACTGTTAGTTCCCCCCCACCAACTCCAAGTATATTTGTAAATTCTTTCCGTTTCTTTATCTCTTTCCTGCACTCTCATCTTACTAACCCCCGCAAGGAGCCGGCCTTCTCCGGAGATTGGCTCGGAAGGCATCCCTTCCTTCCGGCCTTTCAATGTTGGTTTGCGGGTCCAGGGCGCAATAACGACAAAATCCTTTCCTCGTGGCGGATTCGTGACCAACAGGTACAAGACTAAAAAAAATTATTTTAGTTTACTCCTTAATTTTTTTTATTTAAATTATTTTTCCATTTGCAAATTTTGAATTGTAAATTATTTTTATTTAAATTATTTTTCCATTTTATATTCAGGTGTCAGAGCCTTTGGTGAGGGTTCTTCGTCTTTTTGATGGAGAAAAATCACCAATGGGATATTAATATGAGGCTATGGATAGGGCAAAAGAGGCAATTGCCTCATTTTATAATTATTCCGAGCCCAAATACAATCCCATTTGGGAAATTATTGACCGATGATGGACTTCTCAGCTCCATAGCCCACTTCATGCAACGGGTTACTACCTCAACCCCAAATTTTTTATATGATGATTCATTTTAGGTCAACTATGAGGTGATATTGGGCCTTCAACAATGCCTTGACCGAATGGTGCCAGATGAGCACACCCGCAATTTGATCCAAGATGAGCTACAAGATTATAAGAGATGTGAGGGCATCCTTTTCACATCCACATAGTGCATTCGAGCAAGGTCAACTTTGAGGCCAGGTAACCCTCATCGAATTATTATTGATTTTGTTTTCAAAAATAATCTCAATTTACGATTTTACATGAATTATTAAATTTCCTTTTTCTTGGATTTTTCTAGATTTATGGTGGGAGGACTTTGGTGCATATATGCCCAATCTATAGTGCTTTGCCATAAAAGTTTTATGTCAACCATGCAGCACTTCAAGTTGTGAGCGCAATTGGAGTATGTTTGAGCACATTCACTCCAAGAAGCACAATAGGCTTACGCAACAAAAGTTAAATGATCTTGTTTTTGTTCATTACAACCTTCGCCTCCACCATAAAAAAATTGTGGGGAACAAGTTACAAAGCTATTGATATAGACGAGATTGATCCATAATCTGAATGGATCACACAGCCAGAGGAGTAGCAACAAGAGCCTCTCTTTGCCATGGATGTTTTTGAAAGCATGGTGGTAGAGTTAGCGGCAAAGACACAAGAAGAGGCACGGGCAAAGACACAAAGAGAGAGGACCTGAGATTCTGCCAGGGAAAAGGGCAAAGACATTACAAGACATGGATAGTGGGCCTATTGAGGCATTTTCATGACATATTTTGTTATTTGTATCTTTTTATATTAAAAGCAATACAAAAATATTTTAATTTTTGATGCATTACAATTTCCTTAATTGAAGTGTGTTTTGTCACTTTCATGTTTAGTTTAAGCTTGTATAACTCACAATATTAATTTTGTATCTGTATAATGTTGATTAATTGTGATGTGCGTGAAAATAAACTTTTTTCCAATGAAAATTTGCATTTTCTTTGGTTTTTTTTCTTGCCAAGTCCGAGTCCAAGTCCCAATTCAGCCTTGTCGAGTCTTGAGTTTCTCTACTATGCAAGTCCGGATTAGTTGTCGATATCAAAGTTCACCATGGGATGAGATAAAAGGTGAGGAAGCTATCACAGTTGCAAAAATCCTAGCACCCACCCATGCTCCTATCCACTTTTTGGCTAAAGAGGAGTGTCTTTCCCAAGGTGGTTTGCATCAAGAGTCAGATCAAAAAGGAATAATGAGAGAGAAAGTTGTTCCAATGGCTCAAACTTTGACATCCACTCGCAATCCTTCTTACTCTTTTGATGAAGAAACACACTACACACTTGATGTTATCTGACTACTTGTGTTTGCATCGGTGTTGGAAGATCCTAAGTTGGAATGCCAACATTAAGAGGAAAAGTAGATACTTTTTAGAGCTTGTAAATAGAATCGACCTGCTCAATGAGATAACAGATGACAAATCCATGTGGAATGATTCGTGATGTATAAAGAAAAAAAAAATGTTGTGTCAAAGTACCCAGTTCAATGCAAGTGTGCCCTATTCGACCTAGCAAACCAGATTATTTAAAAAAACAGTGTCCCATCCTATTAGGTTAGAATCCCCATGGGAACATTCAACTTTTCCCATTTTCTCTCCTTCCATTTCTATGTTTCCTCTTACAGTCCGTTTCAAACTAATTGTAAAATGAAAAAAAAATGTCTCGTCTGAGTGAAAATCTCACAAGAGGCACTCATTTCTTCTCATCCCTTTCTTTCCATATTGGTTGAAGATCTCTTCGAAATCAACAATTTCTTTTATGAGATTGATAAGATGATGCGCCAACCTACAAGAATGATGACAACAAGTCACGATAACAATAGACAACATGATATTTGGTGAATGCATCTCATTCTTGGATACCATGGTGACAAATAAAAAGAGGAATGAGGGCTTGAGACTTCAACGACTCAAGGAAAGGAATAAAAAGAAGATAGAGAAATAATGGACAACCCTGAAGAGCAGGGCTCTAAGAGAAAAGAAGGATCATCCACCAAGAAAAGAGCAGCAAAGACGAAAGGTGCTGATTTAAAAGCACAAATTACTTCCACCATCTGCCCCACAATCACTTCACCTCCGCCCCCTTTTGTTTCTTCTTTTGTCACTATTCCTTCTTCCCCTCTTATGTTTTCTATTCCCTCTTCTCAAATTCCCCTCACTTCTTTTGTTGTGTCCATTTCACCTCCAATACGTGCAGCCTTAGTTCATAGGTCACCAACAGGCTATCTTGCTCTAGTTTTAGGGCCATTCCATTCACCATTACCAACTTAAAACATCCTATCTCAGTTTGTCACACTGTCATTAATGCCACCATCATCAACAATTCCACCACCATTCATGCTTCCTTTGGTCACCTTATGTGTCCTTATCTCAACCCTTCGCATCACCCTGTTTGTGCCATCATTTATGTGGTCACATCAAACTAGTATCCTCACCCTCATTGGTCCACAAGTTGTTGTAGGTACAATGACACTCTTCCCTCCAACAGCATCAAGTGTGTCCAAGATAATTTGTACTCTAGATTTGCCTTTTTATGCAGATTGACAAGTACTTTTGAACCCGTCTGTAATGACCCTCCTCGCACGAATAATGAAAGAATACAAAATATGTATATACTTACCTTTTTTTTTTTGAGAAACATGGTACTGCTGACGGTCTCTGTAAGTGCAGGACGATTGCAGGAAGATAATGAAAAGGAAGCAAGTCAGCAGAAAAGGGTAAGTATGGGAAGTGATGATTCGGCTCGCGAGCACATGGAAACTTGCGCTTGCATATCATTTAGGGGCAATATAAATTGCATCTTTGCATGGATACAATTGTTTGAAATATTGCTTGATTGCATGAATGAGGAATGTATTCTAGTGGCAATGATCATGGGAGCCACTAGCTTGGAAAGGCATGTTAGTGTTTGTTTAGGCATGTGTGCATGTGTTTAATACTTTGGAATGTTCCTTTGCTTTATTTCTTTATAAAGTGAGCTTATGTGATTAGAGGGAGGCGATGAAGATGTCTCAATCATGGGAGTCACCCTTTAATTGTTGAATGCAAATTTGAGAACATTTCTCTTTAGTCTTTCATGATTTTATAGAAAGATAATTTTATAAATAAAATAGAAAATAATGAAACTCGCACTTGCATATCATTTAGGGGCAATATAAATTGCATCTTTGCGTGGATACAATTATTTGAAATATTGCTTGATTGCATGAATGAGGAATGTATTGTAGTGGCAATGATCATGGAAGCCACTAGCTTGGAAAGGCATGTTAGTGTTTGTTTGGGCATGCGTGTATATGTTTAATACTTTGGAATGTTCCTTTGTTTTATTTCTTTATAAAGTGAGCTTATGTGATTAGAGGGAGGCGATGAAGATGTCTCAATCATGGGAGTCACCCTTTAATTGTTGAATGAAAATTTGAGAACATTTCTCTTTAGTCTTTCATGATTTTATAGAAAGATAATTTTATAAATAAAATAGAAAATAAATAAAGGTAAATGGTTATTTTGTTACTTAAAAAAAAGAGAAAGGAATTTTGTGCAAAGCGAGTAATAATTTACTATGAGTTCGCTCCATGTTTATATTAAAGGATAGTGAGATTTAAAGGTATCACCAGGATTGGCCATGTAGGCAAATGTTATGTGTTATAGGGTGGCTAGAGCTATGATTCGTATTGGGCTTTATGAATGTTTTGACCTTACCTTATTTATTTTAAATAACCATGTGAAAATAGTCATGTTCTACTATTGTGCCAAGACTGGAAAAGTCGGCAGAGCCAAAATCATTACTATTGAGGTTTGTTAGAACGTCATGATGAAGACGTGGTGCGTATGAGATTGTGAGGGAAACTCGCCAATCTGGCATTACGCATGAGTAAGGAAGGGAAACAGTTTACCAAGCTTTCCGGACAGCGGTGATGGTTCAGGAAGAGGGGAAGAAAAGAAAGGAGAGGCAAGGAAAAAAAAAAAAAAAGGAAGAGAATGGCGAATTGGGGAAGAGCAGCAACAGAAGAGTTTTAGGAAGCGGAAGAAACAGGATGGGCTTTCTAATAGGTTACTGTATTTGCTGCTGTGCTTGATATGTCTTAATAAGTATGAAATCTATGTTTACTGTATTTCAAAGAATTTGAAATCTGTGCATGCTGTGTTTATATGAAAATGGAAATTGTGCATGCTGTGTTAATCCAGAAACAGAAGCGGTACGGAATAAATATGATGCTGCTATGTCTTCTGTATGTAAATATTCTATGAAAATGGTATGGTGATAGTTTAGTTTTTTCTGTGCATACCTTGTTTGTTCGAAAACAAAAACAATGTGGAGATATTATTAAACACTCCTGTGCATGCTGTGTAAAGCAATAAAAATGGTGGGCAAACCATTTAAGAAAACGCCGCTGTGTAAACTATGACACATGTAAGTTTGGAAGCGGCGTGATATGAGTAGAAGCAATGGTGTGAAGTCGTGTTGAAATAACTCAGAAGAGAAGAGTAAAATTCATGACGAACACTGCTGCGTTGGTTGAGTAATAATATAAATGAAAGCATAACTTTGCTAGTATAGTCGTTTGCTTTGCTACTGTGTTGTTTGCATTGTAAACAAAGGAAATTAGTTTACTCATTGACACACAGTAGAATGTTAGAATCTAAAGAAAGAAACTTGTGTTTGGTAAAACTGCTACCCGGAAATGGAGTAGATGATGAAAGGGAAAACAGATAGTTAAACTGGGTTAAATCTCAAGTTAGGAGATATATGAGTTTTTCTTCAGTATGTTTTCCATATAATTTTAAAGTGCATGTGTGCATGGTAGGATGCATAATCATCCGTAATGAGCCGTATCTGATCCCTATGAACTTTGTATAAACTCTTCTGGGCGTTGACGGTCATTGAGGATGCCGGCGTTGATGCAAACAGAACCCAAGGTCGTGAAGCGAGTTTGAACCGGCAGTATCAAGACCTAGCCCAGTTGGTGGAGGGCGTTCATGTTAGCTGTGAATGTAAACTTGGAAGGAAAACCTCGAAACGAAACAGTTGGTCAGAATTTAAAAGATGGCTGTAATTACTTCTGCCATTAATTGTATTGTCTGTTTGTAATATGGGCAAAGCCCTCATGTATTTTCATTTGAAAAAAAAGAATTGCAGAATTGGTTTTAATGATGTCAAATTGAATATGAGACTAAACTGGTGGTCAAAACCGTGAAAAGAATCCTTCATAACGTAATTTTTGAGATAATGTAATCGCTGGAAAGCGAGCAGTGTTGTGAGTATAGCAATTGTTGCCACATTTTGTTACGGGGTAAAATTTCGAAAAATGCTGCACTTTTTGTGTTCAAACCCTCTCCCCCTCTCCGAGCAGCTAGTACAAGCAGTCCCGAGGGTCGCAACCAGGAACAAATTTCAGGCTCATTCAGGTTTCAAGCGGTGGCTTAACTCTAGCAAAATCCGTGGTGGAGTATCGAGAAAAATTTCTAAGGCATGCGCCACTTCCGGGTCGCTCCCCTCTTGAGCGATCCCGGGAGTCGCTCCTCTTCCTGAGCGACTCTCGGCGTCGCAGCATTTCTCGACGAACAGCAGCAGGGAATGATTAAAAAAAATTCTAAGGCATGAAGCCCAAGTTCGCTCCACTTTGGAGCGACTCCCGGGAGTCGCAGCAACTCCCCAACGACTCCCAAGTTCGCTCCATTTCCGAGCAACTCCCGGGATCGCTCCCATCTCGCAGCGAACATCGGCCAAAAAGTCAACGTTGGCCAAAAAGTCAATGTCGGCCAAAAAGTCAATGTCGGCCAGAATGTTAGAAAATTATCAAATTACTTGCCAGCAGAATTCCAATGCCTATGTCGTCCATATGTCGGCCAAAACAGCTGCGAACTTCATCCAAGGGGCACAACTTGATAAAAAATGGCTAAGGCATTGAGCCAGAGTTTCCCAGAATTCGCTCTCAAGGGCACTGACTCCCGGGAGTCGCTCCAACTTCATGCGACTGGCGGGCAAGGTTTGAATTCTTCCCAAGGTTCGCTCCCAAAGACAGCGATTCCCGGAATCGCTTCTGATTTCAGGCGACTAGCAGCATGGGTGACCCGAGTTCGCTCCGAAGTTAAGCGAACCCCAGTCTCGCTTGAGGTCCCGAGCGAACTCCAGCCTGGGGCATTTCTCGAGTTCGCTTCGAGAGAAGCGACCCGCGGCGGAGCACAAAAACGACTAAGTTAAAATGGCCCCGAGTTCGCTCCTGCTCACCCACGACTCCCAGTCTCGCTCTGCCCCTCGGCGATTCCCTAATTCGCTCCAGCTACCCAGCGACCTCCGACTTTGCTATGTTCTCCGACGATCGACAGCAGGACTGAAGGTATAAAAACGTCTAAGGCATGGAGATGGCTCTCAGGTTCGCTCCAACACCGAGCGATTCCCAGCATCGCTCGCTTCTACCAGCGAACCCCGGCGTCGTAGGTGCTTCAAGCGAACCAAGTTCAAAGGCATGCTCCCCAAGTTCACCCCGACGTTGAGCGACTCTCGGCCTCGCTCCAGTCTTCCAGCGACTCCCAAGTTCGCTCCATTTCCAAGCGACTCCCGTCTTCACTCCAACTCCCCAATGATTCCCAACATCGCTCCCATCTTGCAACGAACGTCGGCCGCAAGCGAACGTCGACCAAAAGCGAGCAAACGTCGGCCAAGCGGAGCGAAATTCGGCCAAAAACTCAAACATCAGCTAAAAAGTCAAGTCGGCCAAAATGCTCATGTCGGCCAAAAATGCCTATGTCGGCCAAAAAACGCTCAAGTTCGCTCAAATCTTCAGCGAACCTCAGGTTCGCCCTCAACCTTCAGCGAACCTCGTCCTCGGACCTAGTTTGGGCGAACTTCAGCAAGATTCAGCGAACTCCAGCAAGGGCATTTTTTAAATGCTAAGGCAGCCCTGAAGGGGTACTCCGAAAGGCACTCATCCCAAGGAAGGAAGGTAGGTGGGCATTAAGGCGCATCCGCAGCACACGAGTTCCAGTCTCCAGCCCATCCCATCAGTACAGCCCTGTCAGGTCCCGAAAAAACTCCAAAGGGCAAGTTGCACCTGCCGCATTGATGAGACATGCTCTCCCAACTACAGAAATAGTCCGGAGCCGCTCTAAACACGGGTGAGCCGTATTCCAGGTACACTGTCATCTGACAGGGGTCAAATCTCAGCTACCCTTAGGGTTTGAGCATTAATGTAATGGGGGGAAATTTTTGCTATAAATAGCAGTGAACTTTCATTGTAAAAGGGGGGGAACATATTGCTAAGAAAGCTACTGTAAACAGACATTTTGCTTCAATACAAGGCATCTTTGGCTCCAATTCTTGTCTCTTTCTTTTATGCTGCCTTCTGCAAGTATTTCTGCTCCGTGTTCATTTATTTTTCTGATTGTTGTAATTCTGAACTCTGGATTAGAGCATTGGCAATTAAGTGAATCTGATATTCTTGTTGAAGGATACATAGGGAGGAATCATAGTGTTGGTTTCTGTTACATGCTTTGTTTTGATTGCTACTGGTTTGGGTATTAGTTAGTGATTGTGTTGCTTGTTCTTCCCCACTCTTTACTACACTACTTTCAATTTCTTTCAGTCATTTCCCAATTTCTTTCCAGTTCTCTCATCTAAAAACCCCAAGTAGATTAGTATAGGAGTCGGCCTTCTCCGAAGATTGGCACGGGAGGCATCTCTTCCTTCCGGCCTTTCAAGGTTGGTTTGGGTCTAGGGCGCGTATGCAAACCAAAATCCTTTCTAGTGGCAGATCCGTAACCAACAGCAACCAAAACCAAAGGTCGAGTGATAGGACTCTTCTAAGTATGCCCAAAAGAAAGATCAAGGTGATTCTTAACTTGGGATGAATCTGCCATAGTAAAATATTGACTTTATAGGAGTAGTAGAATTTAGTTTGAATGGTAAACTACCCCTATGTATAATAGATTCCTATGCTTTATAACTTAGTGCTTCTTTTAAACAAAGAGAGCTTTCTACTTAAGGGAGTTTTGTAGATATAGTTTAGAAGTAGTATAACTTTAACAAAGATTCTTCGGAGGTTGACCTGAGAATGTGACAATAGATCATCAACGTTGAGGTGCGGGTATGCACACAACAAGTTCGAAACAACTGCTGACTGACGGAATTGGTCATTAAATGACTGGGTCAATTCTAGACAGAAATGTGGTATGGGACACCCTTTTGAGGTTGTATTCAAAGGGCACAGTGATAAATTCCTTACTCATTGAACTTAGCTTAGTTTAGCCATAGGGTTTGGTATGGGACAAACCACTGTGGGTTGTAATGAGTTTGTGTAATGAAGACCAAGGTCAGGAAAAAGACATGGCACTAACTGGTTCCAGGTAAATGGGAATCACCAGTTAGTCACAGAGACAAACACGCCAAATTCTTTTATACCGGTTAGGAACAAGTCAACCAGAACGTCGAAGGTTCGATAAAATAGCTTAGGGAAAAAGGCATCCACCCTCTAGGTGGCCCTAGAGGACAACCCTTGTCGTGGTACAGACCTCATGTCGGAACATGTGGATGATAAATGAGGATATATGATTCCATTGAATGGCAACCCCATGGGATTTGGCCGATCTCGTCCACTTGGGTGACTGGCTGCAGCAGTCTTGAACCCTAAAGTGGTATGTTATGTCTGTGCAATATTGTTTGTATTAACTGTAAAAATGATTGGATGATCCAATAAGATGATAGTCTGAATGCAAACCTTGTAAGCTAGGAAAACATTTTAGACTAAGAGGTAAATTTTCTAGGAAAGCAAATATCCTAGACTTTAGAGAACTTTTATTGGTCAACCAGGTGAGTAATCAGATCTAAGTTGCTACACCGTCGCCTTAGAGCTAAACAAACATGACCCACGATTTTGTAATTTTATTCTGCAATGGCCTCAATTTTGACTCCATGCACAAGAATAAGACACAATCTAGGATCTTTCATCGATCGAGATTGACGTCCCCATGAGCCATCAAAATTGTAGTAGCCCCTTACTACCACCACGCTTTGAATGGAGATTCGTTGCACAAGCTAAGACAAAATATAGAACAATGACTAAATCAGCACAAAAATGGCTAAGTGTTAAGCAATGCGTCCCACCCAATGCAAATGCATGCTATCAGATGCAACTATGCCCTGCCCAATGCAAGTGCACCCCATTTGGAAGCAATGTGCCCCGTTCGTAAGCAATGTCCCCGTTCGTAAGCAATATGGCCCATTTTCCAAAAATGTGTCCTAATACACTCTAGTGCATCTTGTTCCAAAGTAGTTGGCCCCAAACCTTCTTAGCCCTTTATTGCTAATTTTTCAATGTTCAAAAGCAGTGCACCCTGTTCGAAAGCAATGCACCCCAATCTAATCCAATTTGCCCCATTCTGAAGCAATGCGACCCAATCTAGTCCAATGCACCCTATTCCTGTTTTGAAGTAGACGCACAACCTAATATCCCCGTTTTTCTTACATACTGGTACAAGTTTGCTACCCACGTTGAGTGTTTTATGGGAAAGATGATTTGTGCTTGTAGAAACTTTAGGAGCTCTTTCTTTATAACAGCTTCTATCTTTGGGTTGATTGGCCTTTGTTTTTGGCAAAAGGGCCTAGCCCCGGGCTTAAGATCGATTGTATGCTCAACAATTTTCCTATCATAGACCTTCAGGTCTTTGTATCCCCAAGCAATAACATCACCATACCCCCCACACAACTCTTTAAACAAGTGAACTTTTGTACATTCCTTCCATATTAACAAGATTTTACCTTCAACAATCTGGACAGGTTGATAAGACAAAGGTTTCGCCTCAATGTTGGTTTTTTGGGAGCCATCATCAGGATTAAACAGGCTCTTTTGTGTGGTTGATCCTCTAGGAAGTTTACTTGTTTTAAATTGAATGACTCCATCCTTGACTTCATCGTACTCGTTTTTGTCTTTTGCATGTTGTGCTTCTTGGACCAAGAATTTGATAATTTTTTCATCATTATTAAATACCAGCCAATGATCAGTGTTATCAGGTATTGCAGATCTGAACACTACCTCCTACTCTTGCGGTTTGTCCTACATATCTATAGTTGGGTCGAACTTGGCAGCTAGAGATGCTAACTCATCCGGTTTTGCATTCATATCTCTAGGTATTGCTGCTATCTCATAGGTGTTGAAGCTCTCCAAAAAATCCCAAACTCGATGTTTGTATGATTTCAAGTGTTTATTCTTTGTAGTACATGCCAAGTTAACTTGATTTATCACCAACTTAGAATCACCAAAGACTTTATGGTTTTCAACACCCATTTTTTGCTTTTCTCAACCCTATGCACAAAGCTTCATTTAGGCCACATTATTGGTGCAATTAAATAAAAGTCAACAGGTATAATTCATTTGTTCTCTTTGTGAATTTGTAAGTTGTATACCAACACCAACTCCATTCCTGGTTCTTGCCCCATAGATATGCATCATCTATGCAAATTTTGGCCCTTGAGATTGTTTGTTGGTTTGTATCGGAATCTTAGAGGGCTCTTCCAGTAACAAGTAATTGCCAAGTTCAGTTTCCTCATAGGTTTTGGTGCAAGACCCCAATGATCATATCCATATCAAAGATAAGCTCGTCTTCATTTAATCCAACATCCACAAATTCGGGAAGTTCATTCCAATTGACTACACCATCGTCATCTTATTTGTGCAAGAGATAAATACATGGAGGTTCAATCTCAATTCCGATTATCATCCCACCCTCAAAACTTCATATGCATGTAATCCATTGCTAGATATCCATCACCAAACAACTTTTTTGTCCCTTCTTGAGACAACATCCTGAAGTATGGTAGGAGGTCGACCACAATCACTTCTTGTACAACAACTAATTCAGGACGCTTTATCACTATCATTATCAGATCTTTAAAATATACCAACAATATTTACTTTTGTCTTGTCCATTTCAATAGGCCTATTGGCAATTTCTGCATTTGGCAATCCTATCTCTTTGCAAATTACCTTCAGTGTAACTGTTACAACTACTTGAATCGATGATGTAGCTATGAAGGAGATAATTCTCTATTTTTAAGGTGATATAAAATGGTGATGACTTCATCATTTTAGGTTTAGCGGCATTTAACAATCTGCCACACTTAACTAGATGTTAGAATGGCCTTGAGTTATGGGATTCTATTGTTCAATAGGATTGGGCTACGTATGTTGTGTAATTTTCTTCAGCTTGACATTATTGCGCTCTTGCTCTTTTAAGGCTTCTTGTAACAAGTCCCTTTGTCCCAGTAAAGCCAATGCTTCCAACATGTTTACCTTAGTTGGTGTTTTTCTGAGTTCTTTAGCAATATTAAACATTGATTCCATTGAATTGTTATCGCTACAAGGGACAAATTTTTTGAATTGTCTTGTCACAACCACTCTTCCTTTGTTAGTCAAGGAGAAGTACCTCAGATTTCTCTCGGCCTCCTTCTGTAATTTCTCCCTTCATTATGCGTGTCAATGTCATTTTCCTTCTTTTCGATTGTAGGTTCACTCAATTTATAAATATTTGTCTGTGGGGCCTGTGTCGCAAGGATTCCTTGAGTATTCTCTTGCATGGTACCTTGGTTGGTTCTTGTTGGTTACGAATCTGCCATGAGGAAAGGATTTCGGGTTGATGCGCCCAGATTCGCCCACCAGCATGAAAGGCCGGAAGGAAGAGATGCCTTCCGAGCCAATCTCCGGAGAAGGCCGGCTCCTTTTGGGGGGTTTTCTGAATTAAGCTAAGGGGAACGGGAAAGAATTAAATGTACAGAAAGAGATAAACGTACAGAAAGAGATTACAAATATGTCCAAAGGTTGGTGGGGGGAACTAACAGTACGGGAACACACCAATCACCGCTACTTACTGCATACAAACACAAAGTATGGCAAGGAACCGCAAGACCTAGGCGTACTGCCGATACACAAGCAGTGTATGCACAGCTTCAATGGCTCCCTAGCAAACATTCCCTACAAGGAACTAACAGCAGGGGATCGCATCAATCACCAGATACGTACACTGACAGGGGTAGACAGTAAACCTAGATATATCAGAGCCAGGTATATGTGTTAGGTAGAGAGTTTAACCGCACAGCTTCAATGGCTCCCTAGCAAACATTCCCTACAAGGAACTAACAGCAGGGGATCGCATCAATCACCAGATACGGGCCAGCAACGTCACACATAACCGATGGAACTGCTACCACATCTATTATACGAAAATTAAAAGTACGAAATAATGCTAAAGGCGCCTGACCATCAAATGCCGAAGTGAATCAACAAGCCATGACACAGAATCGCGTAAAGCATAAGCATAAGAAATAAAAGCGGTAGAACAGAACCAGGCATACAAATTGTATTTATATGCAGAAGCATGGTTACAGTAAGCACAGTAGTTCCCTAACAAACATTCCCCTTTCACCCTTACAATGAATTTAAGATGGGCTTTTATAGCTCGAGTCCCACCCGTTACATTAATGGGCACAGAGTCCCAGTCAAACATAAGCTGACAGAAGCGGCGAAAGAGCTGCAAATGCTGACCTTTTGTCGGACAGGGCTGTACCCGCAGCATGGTCATCCTGGAAGCTGGACTGCTACGTGGCGGAGTGTTGGGCAAAACTTCAAGTCGGCAGGTTCACTGGTAGCTGGAGCGGAGTGAAACCTCAGATCAGCTTTGAATGAGGTCATTAGTGCAAGCAGTGCAGGCAGCCCATGCTTATCCCTTTTGGTCGGCAGTCCTGGTTCAAATCCCAAAGCTGGACACTTGTTGGATGATGGGTTATGTAACTGACACATGCTCGCCTTAGAGGGCGAGGCTATCCATCTTTGCTTGGGATCTGGACTCCTTGGGATGCGCGGGCAGAAAACAATGCAGTTGGGAAAATCTTCACGTCTTGGTCAAACTCCGGGTTTGTTCCCCTACCGCACACCTGTCAAGGGCGCAGTCCGCCTCTGCTGAGAAGTCGGACTGCGCACAGGTGGACACTGGTGCCTGCCGCCTTATGAACCTGCTCCGGTACTTCACCGCTCTTCTTTGTTGACCTGTCAGTCTGCCAGTGCAAGGTGCGCCCAGAAAGTGGGGCGAAGTCAGACTTCGCACCAAAACTGGGCGAAGTGCGCACTTCGCACCAAAACTGGGCGAAGTGCGCACTTCGCACCAACACTTAGCCATTTTCAGGGTAACTTCGTTGGAAAGTTGAAAATCAACTGGGGACTCCAAGAAAAAGGGGGAAAGAAAAAGAATGCGGGAAAGAAAAGGAAAGGGAGAGAAGAAGGAAGGAAGATGGAGAAAAAGGAAAAAGAGGAGCAGCTCTGTTACATTACTTTATTGAAGACATTGCACCCCGTGCAAAATGTGACAACAGTTACAACCAGCCCCTTATCTTTAAGCTGTAAAGGCAGACATCCCCTTCTTAAAACAGTGGTGTTTGTGCCTGAATCAGATTGTTTACACAATCCCGTCTAAGGATTTGATAATCCGGACTGTTTGACTATGGCTTTCCTCTTTCTCCTAGTGGCAACTCCTTGTTAATTGGTCAGTGCTTCCTAATCATCAAAAAAAATCATTAATATCTTCAATAACATTAAAGTTCACAAGGATGGCAGTATTAGGACTAGGTAGCACTAGAACCCATTGTTGTGCTAGCCTTGGCTGATATGTCATAGCAAGTTGTTGGGTTAGGGTTTGGTTTACCATGGGTGCTTGTTTTACCATCATTTGGCCTGTTATTGCAGCTTGTTACGCCTGGCATTGTTCATTATATATTGCAATCTAGGCATTCCTTATTGCCACAGTGCATTCCAAGGGGTTATGCCCGTCATTACATCTTAAAAACCACAACGTATTCATTCCTAAATTCATATTGACCATATTATTTTATGTCTCATTTACCTATTTGATTCCTAGTTTGGTGTGGAACTTGGTCTTTCATCAAATAAGGAGTTTTCCTCTGCTGCCAATTTCATGTTTGTTGCCAACCATCATTTTGCTGCCAACTGGTGATTTGTCTCTTTTCCATATTACCTTGGTTAGTAAAAATCTTCATCATCTCCCTTAATTCATCTATATGAGCTTGGGTATTGTCATTCTGACCACAAAGAACCATTACTTTTAGGGTAGTTGGGGAGGGCTTCGTAATGCAGGCAATTGGGGTTGGTAATGCAACAGTGCCATGTTAGAACTCAATGTTTCGATGATTTGCATTATGAAATGGTAAATATTCAAATACATAGAAAGCCCAAATTTGGCATAACAACCAACTAAACATGCAACTACCCTTGTCCTATAGTGCATGCATAGTCCTTGTGATGGGTGGTTATACCACTCTCATGTCACATGGACTATGATGTAATAATTCCTAACATACCCCCCCTTATTACATCATAGTCTTAGCTCCTTCTCTTTCTTTAGCTCTTGCGTCTCACTCTGGTTCATGGCTCTCGCTCTAGCTCTTGGCTTCTAAATTGATGAAATGTTCTAGGGTGATGTTGGAATTTGAGAGAGAAATCCCCCCCCCCTCAATGTAGACTATATACTAAAATACTTAGGAGTGTCGGGTTCCACCGATCTTGCACTCCAAAAACATATTTATTACAAATACTTATTCAATATCTAATACTTATAGATTCAATGCATGAAAGATACCAATGTTGATCCTTAATGCTTGGATTTTGGTCCTTATCCTACTGGGAAGTTTCTTGATACTTTGCACCATTGTCCTTCTGCTGACATTTTTGTTTGATAGGGACTGGATTGTTCTACAGACTGTAGCTGCAGTTCTGGCTGGGTATGATTTAGAAGCTTAAGTGCTTCTTTTCTTCCAAGATTTACTTTCTTGAAGCATTTCAAGGATTTGAGTCCTTGAGGCATTTATGCTCTTCGTTGCTTCTTATCCAAATTCTTGGATGTTAGAAAATTATCAAATTACTTGCAAGCAGAAAAACACAATAACGCAGGAAAAACAGTAACACAGATTTTACATGGAAAACCTGCAATGTGCAAGAAAAACCACGGGGCAATGGCAGCTTGATCTTTTATTGATTTCGGCATAATTACATTCAATCAACATTTACATGCAAGGGGTCATTCCCTTTTATAGAAAAACAAAAGTTGTTCGTTTCCTTTCCGAAAAAGGAAAACTCCAAAAAACTGTTCGCTTCCTCTTCCAAAAAACTGTTCGCTTCCTCTTCCAAAAATTGTTCGCTTCCAGAAAACTGTTCGCTGCCTCTCACAACGTACGGACGCCCAAAAGCATTACGGATGTACGAACGCCCAGAATTATGGTTGTACGGATGCGCGTGGGGATGAGACTGTAATTGCACCACCATACACCTTGCTGCTGAAGAACATTGGAGATCTGGATATTGACTTCACCACCTAACATTGGATGATGTCTTCGGCAGTCTACTGCAATGATCTATCTATTGGAGTGGCACCGTCTCTGTAGTCTTCAACTGTTTTTCTTCTAGCTGAAGTGTATGATGTATTGATTCCTCATTCTCTTTGTTGGCTTCTACTTCAAGTCCTTCTACAAACGGAGAAGAATGCACATCTTCAATCTTAGCTACTTGAATCTGCTTCATTTGTAAATTTTGATTATTTATCTTGTTTTCCTGTGGCTTATAATGATCAACTGATGCATAATTTGCTATATAACAATTTGGATGATTTGGATGGATCCAATTTTCCTGACCTGTCATATGTTTGGTTGCTTCGGAGTCATACCAAACATTATTGTGTTGTCTCAGCTATGCTTGTGCAATAAACACATGTTCTTCTTCTTTGTGATCTTTTTCTTCTTCTTCTTTAACTTGGTTCTCTTCGGCTACATTATTTTGTTGTGCCTTTCTTTAAATTTGATTTTGCTTATCTAATGATGACCTGTCTTGTTGTTGGTTCATCTCTCGTGAAGGAGATCCATTTGTAAATGGATTATGCCAACATTCCTTCACTATGTGGCCATTTCTACCACAAAGTTCACACATTTTTGTGTGTGAAAAAAATTTCTTTTCTTGTTGATATCCTTGAGAATTATTTCTCTATTGGAAGCGTTGTTGAGGTCTTATGCCTCTTCTGAATGGTTGCTTCCCTTTTTTATTTGTAAGAAGTACTTGTTCTTCTTCTTGTCTTGAATGTGAGGCCTCTACTTTTTGAAGTAGGTTCACCAGCTTTTCAAAGCTTGGTGTTTGTTCAATGATATTTAATGTTGTCACAAATACATTATATTGAGAAGGGAGAGATCTTAAAATAATTGGAACAAGTGTTTTGTTAGATACCTTTTCTCCCAATGCTTGTAGTGATGCTTGTAATTCAGCAATTCTCCTCATGAAAGATTCGAGTTTTTCTCCACTCTTCATCTTCAAGAAATGGAGCTAGCTTTGGAGAAATGGAATTTGATTCCAATTCTTTGCTTCAAAAGTTGTCTATAGTTTCTCCCATGCATCTTTGGTTGTGGTTGCATCCCGAATGTATAATTGTACTTCATCAACTACTCTGAACATGATGATCAATCGTGCTTTCTATCTACCTTGTCGAACTTCATATGATATTCTCCTTCTACAGTAGGACAGGTAATGGTTTCGTCTACAACTTGCCATACTTCTTCAAACTTGAGTTGTGTTTTAAGTTTGGTCTTCCAGGCAACATAATTATTCCCCCTTAATAGTTGGGAATCGGGCAACAAGAACTTCGGTGCACCACTAGCCATATCAAACTTTCACAAAATTTGAATATTTTTCTTTCACTGAATCAGCCTCAAAAAATGTTTTCCAACAAGTATATATATGCCTATACTCGTGATTTAATTGATGCCTCGAATTATGAGAATAATAGTGTCTCATTGAGCAAAATAAAAGGTGGAGTTTCTTTCTCCTACCAAAATCTTTCACGAAATATTCTTTGTATTTTAAAATATTATATATGCCTTTCCTTTTCACCTGCAATTTAAACAAAGGAAAGTGCAGTAATTTTAATACCTTCTATTGCTTTCCCACTATGAATGTGGGACTATTCAATTTTTGAACTTTGCTTTATCCACGTGTCACCTTATGCTTTATTTGGGCAATATCTTTATCTTTCGGCAAAAATATTTTGGCACTCCTTCTAATGTTTCAAAAATGTCCCAAACGACTTTGATTACTCATAAATCACGTAGACCTCCTTCGATTTGAGTGGACCTGTGATTCATCTACAGCTAGACGTCACCCACATTTTTCTTAGAGCGTCTGTTTGTTACGTGTCTTTTGAAAACGTCATCCGGAAAGCGCCTTTCTTCTTTTAATTTTGTTGCGATTTTAGTTATTGTCTTCTTGGATGTTGGACGTCCCTTGGGTGCTAATCGCTTTTTTGAGCAAAAAAGACTCCTTTTTAAACGCTCAGATTTTGCTATAGACATTCTCGCGACTTGCTACTCAGCTGATTATGGGCTTGAAGATGGTTAGTCCTTTTGATGCAGTTGCAGCTCCTTTCGCCCTAACCTTGACGTTGCTTCACTAATTAAGCAAATGTATTCGACTACAGAACGTCTGCTTTCTACATCTTGCTCGGTTGAGACGTCTCGTTATAAATAGTTCTTCTCTCCTATTAGGTGCCTTGTCAACGGTTGAAAAATAGGGCACCCAGGAGTTGGCTTAACTAAATCATCACTTTGTGCCTTATGCATGTCTCATTTGGTTCAGCATGGAACCTCTAGCGAGGATTTTTTGTCTTATTTCAAATCTGGAAGTCGAGTAACAATTTCAATGGTATTCCTTTATCCCATGTGAATTTGTTTTCAAAAATGACATTATCTACAAACTTTGTGAATGCTTTATTTAGATAACTGCACCTGTCTATTGTTGACACATTTTATTCTAACAGGCTTCGACACGTTCTAGTACAAGCTTTCAACATGTTCGGGTACAAGCTTTCAGCACGTTTGGGTACAGGCTTCAACGTTGATCTTTGAGCGCCAAATATTGCTAATTCGGCGAGCTCTCTCCTTGCTCTGTCACATTCACAATGCCTTTGAATGTCCAATGGCACGTTAATCTTGAGTGCCAAGTATATTGCTAATTCGGTGAACTTTTTCACATTCACAATGCTTTTGAACATCAAATTATCATTTAAAACGTTCTTCACTCAGACTCCCTTTTCCGGTAGTTGTGAATATGTGTAGGTGAATGATTAATCTAATTGCAAACTTGTATGCATATCCCTTCTCTTTGAGATACGAGCCTTTTTGGTTTGAATACGCAAGGTATTTTCTTCCTGCTTGGAACTTTAGTTCCTCTTCAAATCTTTATATTTGAAATCTTCCATGGGATTGCTTCACAAAGAAAATGGTTCTCTTTTTCTTGAGATTAACCTAATCAATCTTTGACAAGGTTGTTTACCCTTGAAAATTCTTTTCAACAGAGTGCTTCTTGAGCTTCTCTAGATCGAAACAAGAGAAGGATCAAAAGGAGAGATGGCTCTTCCTTCTACCTGCTCTGATACCACATGTTAGAACTTAATGTTTCGATGATTTGCATTATGAAATGGTAGATATTTAAATACATAGAATGCCCAAATTTGGCATAACAACCCACTAACTAAACTTGCAACTACCCTTGTCCTATAGTGCATGCATAGTCCTTGTGATGGGTGGTTATACCACTCTCATGTCACATGGGCTATGATGTAATAATTCCTAATAGACTAGGCATGTTTTGTCCAGGAAAGGTGACTATGTATGGAGTATTGAATTGGATAAACTAATGGGTTTGAGCAAGTTGGTTTTGAGTGTTTGGGATGGGTGTCATTTGTGGAGGCGGATGCTACGTTTGAGGGCTTTGGGTTACATATGAGGCATAGGCCATAGGGAAGCAAAAGGCAATTTTCCAACTTGGATAAGAACATCTTCGACATGGGTTGCTTCTTCGAATGCCTTGGCTAAGGATATGTGATTAGCATTTCTGACCATCAATTCTACATCCAATTGTAACCCTCTTATGTAATATGGTAGGGCTTGTTCGTCAAATGGTTTGAGATTGGGGGGAATGAGATACAATGTCCTCATACATCTTGTGTTGTATTCATGTAGGTTTTCTTGAGGGTGCGTTTGCATGGCGTTTAGTTGGAACAACACTAGTAACCATTGCCCATGTTGCCAAACCTCCTCATGAATGGCTCAACTACCGAAGATCAATTTGTGACCATATTATCAGGTAGGCTCTTGTACCATAAAGGAGCCCTATCTCTTAATAAAAAGATCAGTAATCGTACCATGATATTCTTTTCCTGAATTCAATGCACCAATTTCAATGTTGACAACTCGTTCAAGTGGTCCATGGTCGTTTTGTTTCCATTCCCATCAAAACTTGGCAAAGAGATCATGGCAGTCGCTGGTATCAGAGAGGAGATTATCAAATTCAAGGGTCCTTGGTAGGACCTATTAGGCAATTGTTTTTGCAGCCTCACTTTTGCTTGCATCTGGTAATATTGGTGCGCTTGTCCATATGGAATTTAGGGATTACATGGCATTTGATACTGAGGTGGACACACATATCCCTATGGTTGTGGCCCATATTGAATCACCTATTGGTTCGACACTATTGTTGGATTTTGAAAAGTTGTAGGTTGTTGGGGAATAAATTGTTGGTTTCTGTTTAAAAACAGTTGTGGATTACGATGAGTCTATGGATTAGGGTTTGGTATTGCTTGTAGGTTTGGCACATTTTGTGGGTTTTGAGGATATTGATAGTGTTGAGGAGGTGGTTGGTTTAGAGGCAGTAGTTGTAAATATTTTAGGGGTTGGCTTCTAGGAAGTATCGCAAGATTCTGGACAATACCTTGGGTCACTTGCACTCCTGATTGAATGGGCGAAACTTGTAATAACCCTCCCTATCTAGTTCTCTAGGGGTTTGCCAATTCTTAACCTTTTTCGTGAATTTTTGATATACAAAATCACAAACACAGAGCAATCCAGAATTCTCGAAAATATTGCTTTATTCTTATATCAAAACTAGGGCACAAATTACAATGCAAATACCTCAAATGCTGATGAAACCCTAGCTGCTCCGTACTCTATAAATGATGATGAAGGCTCAGCCCTTCTGATGTGAATACTGTGTGGTGTCCCACTCCAAATATTCCCCCGTATAATCTCCGAATGACCCCGTGTGGTAACCCAACTCCGAAGTCTTTAAAACTGAAGTCCAACTGCAATCCCCGTGTGGAAATGCCCGGATTGACTCGAGGGTAATCTTGCAACCCCGAAGCCAATGTCCCGTAAGAGGTTGTCGTCTCTCACAAGCTCTAGAATCTCTGTAAATGGCTCTACCATAGAGTCCTCCAAAAAACCAGAGAGAAAAATAATAATCTTCGCATATCTCCAAATGAACTCAAAACCTCCTTTTATCTCCTCCATAGGTCGACCTAGGGTTAGGTCACTTTTAGGGTGAGCAAATATAATTTTATCAATTTTTAATTCCACCTTATTTCTCCTTAATTTATTCACCCCCTTATGCCTAGGCTTAACGACTTTTTAAGTCGTCACTTAAAATGGCCCCTTTTAAGTATAAAATGATTTTATAATAAAATAAAGTCACCGACTTTACAAAATTAAATTAAATAATCACTTTATTAATTTTATCTTCGACCATTAAAATTTCCAACCTCCGCCCATCCGAATTGAAATCCGCGAATGGTTTTGGACACCCATTTCACCGAAGAATATCACTCGCACCGTCTGTTGTCCACCGAAACCCTAAAAATGGACATGGCTAAAAATAGTAACTCTGATCAAACAAATCTCCGAATGAGCCCAAACGACCATCAATCAATAGCTCTCTGGGTACTGACAAAGATTCTGATATCTCCAATGGCTCCCCTCCATCCGACTTAGCCTACGGGAGCTCGTGTATAGGCTAATCTGCTCTGCACCTGACTGCGTAGAAAAGGGGACATTACACTCCGCCCTTCCCAAAGATTGCTTGTCCTCAAGCAATACGTATACATACTCCAGTCAGATGCTACATCCCGGCTGAGATCACATCAAATCCCCTGGATCCCATAGCAACCTCAAAAAGGAACCGCCACGCTGACGCTGCGCCACTCTGATCATCACTACCCCTCTGACATGGTTAAGTGGCAGAAGTCTCAACTGCAATAGCATGATGAAATCTCTCTCCAGTCTGGCACTGACATGTCTGTCTGAGCTGAGATGTAATATCATGTACCACGACATACCGAAGGAATCAACGTCATAGATTATCTGCAAACACAATGTCTGGAAGTGCCTCCATAGTCATCACCTAACCAGCTCAACTCGGCGTTCACACTCCTGGAATCTCCCGGATAATCCCATGTAGCCCAATCTACTATAGTCAATGTAATATCCTCTGGAAATATGATGTCCCTCATCATACTCAACCAAGTAGGGTGTAAATGTATCTGTATAATTCCTGAAAGATCAACCACACTCCACTCTGGCAACTCAATAAGAAGCTCAGCCTCACCATCAAAACTGGTATGCCCATTATGACTGCATCCCGTGCCAAGTAACATCTCATGCATAGGTGACTCAACCAGGCCTATCTCTGCACTTTCACTGATTAAACTGACCCCTTGAGAGGGCACTGTGTTCAAATAAGAAGTAAGATACTCCATGTAATGCCAACCAAATTGTGGACCCATCTCCATCATGTAAATGTTATGGCTGTCCGAAAAGCGAACAACGGCATATCTCTCATACCCATGATCAACTATTGCCCACAACATGCTCCTACCATCGCCCTCGATGCCCATCAAGGCAAACATACGATCCTGGGTAAGAGAACTCAACTCCTGGTCATCCGGATTAGGCTGGAGGATGCTCATGGAATCACCCTCAAACTCATGTCGGAGTAGACACCCCGTCTCAAACAATGTATCCCGATGATCTATTACAATAAATGAATCAGCACTCTGCATCTCAAAAAGCGGATTGCCCAAAAATGTCACATGATCCATCTCATATAACGGATTGTCAATCCATCGGAAACAGTTATCTCCCTTGTGCTTATCAAGGTTATTTTGCTGATCCCAAATTGTGTAATTTGTTTTCATGGGACAATGTGATAAATCATAGTCCTCCCGAATGCAATCTAGTTTGTCAACAATCTACCCAATCTTCCTGGCTCTCTCTCGATTCAGCTGTTCAATAGATTCTAAAACAAAATTGAGTTTCAACTCTGTCTCATGCAATGAAAAGTGTGCCTCTGACAAAGAGCTTCTAGTCCACTCAAGCTCTTCAGTTAGCTGATTGACTTCTTCTTCTTTGCTCCTCGTATGCACTAAGGGTCTCTTCGACGAGCTTGGCATAGTGATCTCTGTCCGCAAGAGTGTTCATGAAGTCTAACTTCATAGTTTCTAAGGCTGCCCTCAAATTCTGTAAATCAGCACTGGAGATTACTCCTTCTACACCCTTCTGTCTCTTCTCAACTTGTGCCCTCCAATATAGTTCTTCGGTGAACTTATGGGTGGCATCGAAACGAGATAAGGCTGCAGCAATTCTGTCCTCATCAGACCTGGAACTAAAATCAGATTTATGTACCAAGTTTTCAAAATTATGCATCTGGTCTCCCTCTTCACAACTCTTGGTGTTTGGCTCCCTGTATGAAGATGTAGTAGGCAGATCATCAAGGGGATGACCATAATAAGGTGCTGATCCACTCGGATCCTCATTAAGCTTATCATGAATACAATCTGAAATGGGATTATAACCAGCAATAAACTCAACATCCGTGGAGTCCTCATGGCTGTCTTGAAGAGATAAAATATCCTTATAATCTGATTTTAAATCAGCAGCAATCTCAACTGTGTTATGGTCTGAAAATTCATGTGTGTGCTCCTCAAAAGGGGCTGCTATGAATTCTGTAACATCACCATCATGTGTATCATCCACCACGGACTCCATATGCAACTCACTCTGCAAATCTCCGAAGAAGATGTAGTTATCCAGAGTGCATGCATCCTACCCCTCGTTCCGATTGTGAACCCGAATCCATAACACTTCCCTCTGAATGGGTCTCAACCTCATGTTTTGGCTCATCAGCAGTGTGTACCTGTATATCAACTGAACTAACCTGTGATCCTACCCCGCATACCTCATGGGAAGAGGACTCTTCATTCTCACAATTTGCTGATTTGTTTTTCTTTCTCCACAACCTGGTCGCCAACTGTGTCATCCCATTAAGATAAACAGGATCACTTAAAATAGCATTCATCTTGTCCAATAGGTGTATCATTTCCTGCTGATTTCTAACCCGATCTCCGTGCGGGTCCATGATTTTATTCTCTCCGGATATGTGAAGTCTCGTCTTTGCTCACTGTCTGCTGATGTATAAATCTTGAACTGTCCCCCTAAGAATTACTGCTTAGTTTGAAGCAAGACTTCACACATTCCTTAATTCTGCCACCCACAGATGGTACGGCACAGATTGTTGAATAGTGTAGGACTGTGTAATTTTAGAACCGAATTGATTATTTGTTCCTTTAAAAGGTACAGCAGATGCAACCAAAGGGTCTTCACCAATACCTCTATACATAGGCTTCAAAATGAAGTTGCCCTATGAAGGAAGATTAGTTATTGTGACTTAATCAAACTCTGTTATTTCGACTGCAGGTAATCTGAATATTCAATGATATAATGGTATGTCCCAGGTATTATGTTATTCAGTCATAGCCGAGGAAGTTTCAACACTACAGTCCAAAAAGTGTCATGTCTCTCAAAGGAGTCATCGTCAGTTATGACAGAATATTTTGCCCCTTGCAGATACAAAATAATGTGATCGCCGATATTGTTCATTACCAAACTGTTAATTTTTTCAATGGATTTAAAAAAAAAAAGTCAATATCTATCAAACTCCCCATTCATCAACGCAAACAAAGAATCTTATTATTTCGTATTTGCTCAGCTTAAACCAATCTTCAACCGCAGCTTTTCTTCAACTTATATTCATTTCCCACGACCCCTGACAAATAAATATAAATTCACAAGCAACGACTATATTCCTGCGGGCACAAAGATTCATATAGAATCGCCTTTGTTAAAAGAATGCCAATATTTTATTTGGCCACCAGATTTTTGTGGAGTCGATGCCTCCAGTATTACACCGTTGCTCCACACAGTATGTTGGCACGTTAAATTTCTGAAATTTATCCTCGTACAGGATTCATAAATTTCTCCAATTTACCATCGTTATGCTTCAAGCAAACCCTAACAGGCAGGCAGGAAAAACCCGCTCTGATACCACTGTAATAACCCTCCCTATCTAGTTCTCTAGGGGTTTGCCAATTCTTAACCTTTTTCGTGAATTTTTGATATACAAAATCACAAACACAGAGCAATCCAGAATTCTCGAAAATATTGCTTTATTCTTATATCAAAACTAGGGCACAAATTACAATGCAAATACCTCAAATGCTGATGAAACCCTAGCCGCTCCGTACTCTATAAATGATGATGAAGGCTCAGCCTCTTCCGATGTGAATACCGTGTGGTGTCCCAGCTCCAAATATTCCCCGTATAATCTCTGAATGACCCCGTGTGGTAACCCAACTCCGAAGTCTTTAAAACTGAAGTCCAACTGCAATCCCCGTGTGGAAATGCCCGGATTGACCCGAGGGTAATCTTGCAACCCCGAAGCCAATGTCTCTGTAAGAGGTTGTCGTCTCTCACAAGCTCCAGAATCTCTGTAAATGGCTCTGCAGAGAGTCCTCCAAAAAACCAGAGAGAAAAATAATAATCTTCGCATATCTCCAAATGAACTCAAAACCTCCTTTTATCTCCTCCATAGGTCGACCTAGGGTTAGGTCACTTTTAGGGTGAGCAAATATAATTTTATCAATTTTTAATTCCACCTTATTTCTCCTTAATTTATTCACCCCCTTATGCCTAGGCTTAACGACTTTTTAAGTCGTCACTTAAAATGGCCCCTTTTAAGTATAAAATGATTTTATAATAAAATAAAGTCACCGACTTTACAAAATTAAATTAAATAATCACTTTATTAATTTTATCTTCGACCATTAAAATTTCCAACCTCTGCCCATCCGAATTGAAATCCGCGAATGGTTTTGGACACCCATTTCACTGAAGAATATCACTGCACTGTCTGTTGTCCACCGAAACCCTAAAAACGGACATGGCTAAAAATAGTAACTCTGATCAAACAAATCTCCGAATGAGCCCAAACGACCATCAATCAATAGCTCTCTGGGTACTGACAAAGATTCTGATATCTCCAATGGCTCCCCTCCATCCGACTTAGCCTACGAGAGCTCGTGTATAGGCTAACCTGCTCTGCACCTGACTGCGTAGAAAAGGGGACATTACAGTCTATGGATTAGGGTTTGGTATTACTTGTAGGTTTCGCACATTTTGTGGGTTTTGAGGATATTGACAGTGTTGAGGAGGTGTTTGGTTTAGAGGCAGTAGTTGTAAATATTTTAGGGGTTGGCTTCTAGGAAGTATCGCAAGATTCTGGACAATACCTTGGGTCACTTGCACTCCTGATTGAATGGGCGGAACTTGCCAATTTTGTGTGATAGTTTGGCTTAGTTGGGGATTTGGCCAAATTTGGATCAGCTAACTTTGTGTGATGCATGGGTTTAGCGAGATTTGTGAGCTTGGACCCCCTAACTGGTTTTGCATGATCTGCCAATTCAAGGTGTTTGTTTGCTGACTTGACCCACCAAGTGGTTGGGAAGTGGTATTTTGAGGGTTATCCTATTGGCTTGATCCAACTTATGGTTGGCTCACACTAGCCTGTTGGTTAGACACAACTTTTGGTCCTTGATCGGATTGAGAAACAGATACACTAGTCGGTTGACTAACTGAGGTTGTGTTGAGACACCGAGGGACCTACCTCAAAAGACTATGAATTGGTAACATTTTGTAAGACTTGCATCATGAGAGGCATACCACATCAAGGGTCAAGTGTCATGGTCTAGACAATGAGATTGGTCAAGGTCCACATTTGTTTAGCTTGAAAAGGTAAGACAAAGTTGTCGATATTCCCTTCTTCGGTTGACCAAAATGGAGGACTTGGTGGTGAGGACGTAGTGGGAACGCCTGGGCCTATGTTTGTTTCAGTTGAAGTGCCCATTAGCTCTTCTTCAAGCAAGTTTGTGATGGGTTCGCTTGGGTCCTTGAGCCAAACAGTTGTAGTTGGTTTCTTCCCTTTAGCTCCCTTTTGTTGGTATTCAATCTATTTCACTCATTCAATTTCTTTATCTTTGTCATGTGATTTGGATCTTGTATTCATAAGAGAGTCGAGACTAAATTCATTAATATCAAGAGATGATCAATGCCCATTGTACCGATAAAAGGATAATCAATCAAAAAACAAGTCAAATAAACCAAAATCAACAAAAGCAGATGAATCGCTAACTATGTCAACGGATTGTTGGAAAAGTCAGCAAGTCATTAGTTTGTTAGGAAATCATTGTCCTATGCATTTGGAAATTTTGAATTCTGTTTGGAGGATGTGGTGCAATTGGTCAATAGACTGAAGCAAGTGAATCGCTAGCTTTACTACAAGCGATTTGCTATCATGAGGATTTTGAAGAAAACTTAGAGGAACAAGTCGCTAGATGTCAGTGGATGTTGACAAATCACTTAACAACAAGAGAATCGCAAGCAAAAGCACTTAGGGAAGTTTTGGGAATTTTTGTGATTTCTTGGGAAATGTACCTGTAAAAGTGGCAATTTTGAGATTACAGGTCAAGCTTATGAGATATCCTTAATCTTTGATGGGTTTCTAAGGTATGGTCATCAACAGAGCTGCCATTGCACCTACTTAGGATGGATTTATAAGAGTTTTAACGACATGCAAATCTAGGGTGTAGGCACAAAACTTGCAAGAATCGGGTAGAATATGCACCAACCTAATCTAAATTTTTTGGGTTTTATTAGAATTGATCCTTAAAACAAACGCTTTTGCGAATCTAGGGAAATTTGGAGCAGATTTGTGCAGAACTAAAAAATAGGATGTGAGTGGGTAAGATTGATTTCATGCGAAACAAAACTTATGGGTCCCACTCGGCATGCAAGAAAGCTATTGAATTGTGAAAAGGTCTGACTCTAAATGCACCCATAATTCTGTTTCAACAATTGGAAGGAGAGAGAACGCATTCTCCCCAACCTTCGGATTCAAGCCTGCTCCCCACTAATCTAACTAAACTAAACTAATCTAGGTGTAGAAATGTAATTTTGAAAAGGTAAGGGTGCCAAGAGTGAAACCAAAGTATAAGAAAAAAAATATGGCCGAAACCATATCAACATTAGTGCGTGATCAATTGGACCATCTAGAAGTGAACGAATAACATCAATATGATGAAGCATTCGAATAGCATGCAGCAATGGAAGAAAGGACTAACAGGTTGTGAGAAGGTAGCACCAAATTCATGAATCAAGACGTCAAGAGACACAATTGGTCCATAAACAACATGCACAATATTTTCATCAACCACAAAAGTTTCAAAAGAGTAGAATGCAAGTCATAAAGCGTAGCTCTAGTAATCTCGAATGGCCATAAAATATTTATAAATGAGCCCATGGCTCTTCTTTATAGTAGGGGTTTTACCCCACTTTTCCCTTAAGTAAAACTATATAACTTTTACATTAACCACTAGAATACAAAATTTCACTTTCAGCAACTGCCTCGGAATCCATGCTCCAAAATTTGTCGCTTTGTCCCACTTTGCTCGCCATCCTATGAATCACATGACTGCTGACGAATCATTGATTTGCTGGCAATTCCCTAACTTGCTGACAAATCACCTACATGTAGACCAATCGCTGCTTTCTCATACTTGGCCAATTTTTCAATTTTCACTGTTTGGTCTTCAGCCTGGGATTCCAAAATTGACTATGACCAAGGCTTCTAGTGGGTTCAAAATGTTGACTCCGGCCATAGTTACCAAGGTCCACCTTCCTTCTTACATAATATCTTCTGCTCATGATGCCAATTTTGGAGATCAAATCAAAGGTAATACCTGGGTACTGTTGGCGATCGAATCGGCCTAGATGCAGAGTTTCTAAGTCTGCAACGCCCTAGACCCGTTGCCAAGCATTGAATGTCCGAAGGAAAGGAATGTCCTCCGTGACAATCTCCAGTAGGGCTGGTTCCGAAAATAAAAATGGGGTTTTGAGATAAGGGTTAGGAAGATACTGAAAGAGAGGGAAATTGCTGAAAGGAATGGGAAAAGGCTAAAAGCCGGAAATACGGGGTGATGGACAGGAAGCACGATAGACAGCCTGACACTTGAACCAACAGCAATCAAAACAATAGACCTTTAACAGAAACCAACACTAAATCTTCAAAATTGTATAAACTCCAGGGGTATTCCAGGGATTTGTCCTTTATTGACAACTAAATCCAGATAACAGAATTAGGCTATATGGTAAAGAAGCAAATTTAACAGAAATAACATGATAGAAGTCATACACAGGGATAGAATATTTAAAACCAGAGCCAGAAGCCTTTATTTCGGAAGCAGATTTCAAAGCGTACAGCTGCTTCTCTAGCAGAGATTGTCCATGAACTGTTAGAGAGAAAAGAACAGTTTTTTTAGGGAAGTCTACTTCCTAAAACGTCAATTCCCAACCACTTCCCCAACGGTGACGGGCAGACTTGGTCTGAACCGACTTACAGCATTTAATTCGGCCTTGCAGATAACTCAGCATTGAAGGTAGAAGGTTTCGGCAAGATGACTTAGTACTGAAGGTAAAAGGTTCCGGCGACCCACTATGATCGGACGGCTTAGGGCACAACTTTGGGTCGGATTATCCAGTCAATGCCGAAATCCGGGCAGTCCCTGACAATTCCGAGCATTCCATGGCGGTTTTGGGTGGTTTGCATTGCGTTTGTAGCCCGCCAGGAGTTTCGCTCCATGAATGGAGCGACAGAGTCTCCTTGTGCCTTAGAACTTTTTGGTGCTTCTGCCTTGGGTGTCGCTCCCTAGGTGGAGCGACAGAGTCGTTCGCTCCACTGGTGGAGCGCTTGGAGGGTTCGCTCCACTAGTGGAGCGCTTGCAAGTTTGACCGCCTTTGACCTTCCTTTTGGACACTTAGCCATTTTTGCCTCTCTTTAGGCCTTTCTGGCCCTTCGCTCCACTAGTGGAGTGACAGGGCCTTTGACCGCTTTGACTTCTCTTATACTTGCCTTAATGCGTCATCGCTTGGTTTTCGCTCCACTAGTGGAGCGCTTAGGAGATTCGCTCCACTAGTGGAGCGCTTGGCGCTTTGACCAAACTTTGACCCACTTTGCACCCTTAGTGCCTTTTCTTTATCTTTGCGCCTCCCGAGACCTTCGCTCCACTGGTGGAGCGATAGGTCCTTTGACCCAAAAGTTTGACTTTTTGGGACTTGCCTTCGCCAAACCTTTAACCGTGCACCTTTCTAGAGTGTCGCTCCACTGATGGAGCGACAGGGAGCTTCGCTCCACTGGTGGAGCGACTGCAACGTTGACCACTTTGACCTTCCGCACTTAGCTTTCCAACCTGCTTTTCGTTTGGAGAGTCGCTCCATAGGTGGAGCGAATGGGGGATTCGCTCCACTAGTGGAGCGCTTGGCCCTTTGACCCCGCTTTGACTTCCTTTGCACTTAGCTATACTTGTTCATTATTATTTTTCTAATCTCTTTTCTGGCCTTTCGCTCCACTGGTGGAGCGACTGCATATTCTAACAGAAAAAACATGTTCTAAAAACACCTAAGTGTTGGAAATCACTACCATATGTGCAGATATGAAAAGAACAGAACTTGCAGAAAAATAGTAAGGAAAAGAACCCATTCAGAACATCACCCATGCTAAAACGTCTTACAATTTTGCATGCGACATGATAGGAAAAAGTGCAGGAAAATTAGAGAAACCACAAAAAGTGAAAGAATACAGTCCTAAGCTTAAAAAGACAGCTGGTGAAAGCACAGCAGCACAACAACATCTTAACCATTTATGTAACAAGAGAAGTTTTTACAATGATTGTCTCAAAACTGCATACAACATGAAATTTGACAAAATGTGGCTAGAATGGCAACAGTTACTACAAGGCCTTAACCCCTCCCTGCAGCAGCGCAAAAGGGTTGCTAGGGGCAATGCCCTCAACCTCACAAGGGATACCATCCCTTGACCCCATGGAGAGAAGAGGGAAAACATGAATAAATTCTGTTACTGTCACTGCACACCATCTAACAGTGCTATGTGGTAATGTGGTACTTCTCAGGTTGGTCTGCCACATGGATCAGTTGTCTTTCGTTGGGAAGCAACAGAACCCATTGTATCAGGTTCTGAGGTTAAGAATAGAAACTCTAATGAACTTTGATGAACCATCTTCCCTTGTTGACAATCTGTCCTGCTTTGACAACCTTGTAAAAAGGTATTGACTAATTTCATGTACATGCATGGTTTTCGTTTCCACGATATGATCTGCCTCTGAAATCTATTTTGATGCAGTTACCAAGCAAATTTAGCTATTTCTTAATCGTCTTGAGATTTAGTTACCACAAAAATTACTAATATTTTAGTATGAATAACCTTGTTGTAACCTTGACTGATATTAATTGTAGAAAGGTCCATCACTGAAATTATATAGCGCTGATCTACTAGAGTGATTGTGACATTTTGAGGCTATGACCCTTTCAACTCCATGGGCTCCCATGAGTAAGGCTTTCCAAGCATAACATTGTAAACATCATTGGTTCTAACATCACAAGGACTTCGTCCTTGGAAGTCCTTATAGCACATAAAAGGGACATTATCAAGTGGCATGCATCTTTCTTCCCTCTCTTTATAATGTTTATGCAAATCAAATCCTTTTAACTAGCAATATCTACTATAAAAAGCAAAGGGCATCCCTCTAACCACATTGATAAATCAAACAAACATTCCTTTTCCCCTTCAAGGTAAGGGTCATATGGTGTTACCTATGCCAGCAATGACAGCATAAGTTTACATCTACTATGTCTTCTTACCTTTGGCTTGTCTTGGTACCAATGTGTGGGTTGTGACGGCTTGCATGTCTTGCAGTAGTGCCTTTGTCAAGGTCATGATTACCAGTGCTTTCTCAGTATAACAATGTTCGTCTGAATGGAAGGAGTTGTGAGAACAGCACCATTTACAAGTCTGCTTGTTTAACTTCTTATTATATCTAATTCTTCTGATCAAAAGATATTTTCCTTCTTTTCTTTCTGTTACTCTGACACAATACCTTCTTTCTTGAACTCTTGTTTTTATTTTTTCCCTTGATCTTCACCACATATTTATAATCATCTTTCCCTATCTTGATCTCCAAGAACACATTTCTCTTTGAGTATATGGGTGCAAACCCTTACAATATTTTGAGGATTTTGTTTTTTGAAACCCATGTATGTCAAGACTTCTAGACATTGTATAAAATGTATTTGTATAATCTTAGCCTGACTGGCCTCATCCACGGCATACTTGCTACCGTGGAATATACTAATTCTCATTATTTCAAGCAGGTAGTATCCACTCCTGATTGCATCCGAAAAGTGCAACCAAGTATCTACTGAGTCGATACCAATTAGATAAACAACACCCTCCTTATTTGAAAGACAGTAGATTTACCACCAACTTTTGACAGGAAAGACAGCCTTGAAGAATCCAATCACGAGTTTCTTGTTATCAAGGAAGTTATTCACAACAAAAATGATTCCAATGGTCACAAGATAATTGTCCATTGTGTTAGCATCAATTTTCCCTTCAAACAAAGGGATGTCCAAAATGACTTGGATTTAAAAAGGTATTTGATGTCCAAAAGCCCTGCTTGATATGTAAGGCTAGGCCAAGGGATTTCATTGAAGAACAAGCAAATATATTGAAGAGGTCCATCCTTTTCCTTTTTAGTGTTGCTTCTATCAATTGTTGAAAAAAGTCTTGTGTCTCTTGTGCTTTCATGCAAGTGTGCATGTAGATGGATATGGTGTCGGACACGGAAATGGTATTGGATACAGATACAGCAAATTTTCAGGACCCCTAACATGGATATGAAATAATAAAAAGCACATATATTTTATATATTAAAAGAAAAACATATAACATAAAAATGTCTACTCAAACATAAGTTTTATATAGAATATTTTCATTAATTAGGAGAAAGATGTTCATTGTTTTTCAATTTACAAGTTATCTTTTAAAAATTCTATATTTTTCTTTTAATCTCATGTATGGATACAACTCTAGACATGCCCAAAGCATATCAGGATGTATTTGATATGGACCATGTGGAGGAATGTATTCGGATACAACATTCATGTACTTGGATACGTCTGGATACAGTATCTGTCCAAATAAACGCGTAGGAAGAGTGCAGATACAGTGAGTCTGCTTTCATGTTGTCTAATATTTGACAACATTTGAAGTGACAAGGAAGTTAGTCAAAAGCGTTGTATGCCTCAACACTGTATTTCATATAGCCTTATCTTGTTCAGTCAGATATACAAAGCTGTTCTCAGACCATTAATCTCAAATCTAGCAAATTCCAGGGTATAACATGCTAAAAAGTAGGGAGCTAAGTTAGTAAAAGAAAATCTTAAAAATTAACAAAATGCAGAGAAAACAGACATTCAGTGATACATAAACCACAATGCTACAAATAAATAACTATAACCAGAATCTCATTGGTCTAGAAAATATGCACATAACAAATCTCTCTAGAATGTGTATGGTTTTCTTCTCCTAAGGTGATTGTAACATACATATATGACTCCAAGTAGCATAGAAATAAAAATGTGTATTTAAGGATGAGGTGCCTCGTCTTCTGAAGGTTACTGACACATCAGACCTTGGGGTGCAAAAGCATTCGACTTTCTGCGTGTCTGGATGACAGAGGAGGGAAGCAGGCTGCCCCTCCACCCCAGGAGCGATTGCTGCTGCTTGCCAAATTACAGCACCACGCACTACCTCTCAGATTGTTCTAACACATGTATAAAAGTCATAGTATAATATTCAGGGTATAACCTTGCTATAAAGCTTCCAATTTGTTGCTTATTTTGTTATTTTCCTTTCCCAAGTTTCCTATTCTCCTAAAGCTTTCCTATCCAAGCGTCTTTCTAGTTCTGATTTCTTTAACATTGTTTTTATGCCCAATCTGAATAAGAGAATGCTTAATTACAATTGGTCAAGACTGGGTTTAAAAATTATCCGGATCTCTTATCTCGTTCAGATGCTGCTAAGTGAGCCTTTCAATTCCATTCATTTAGGACATCAGGCTTTAAATGTCGTCCACTCACAGTAGTAGTAGTTATCCCACACAAGAACATTGATTATCATGTTTGATTCTTCCTTTAACATGTCAATCCAATTCTGCTATGGACAGGACAGAACTTAAGGACATGAAGTAATGACAACATTTTGTTCCATTTTAAGTATGTCCCATGCTGTGCCAAGGTTTCAGCCTTTTTACTGAAGGCTCTTTGACATCAGTATAAGACATTATGAAATGAATTAGACAAAGCCTTAATTGCCCTTCTTAGAGATAAAGACTTTGCATTTAGGGTTAGCTATTTTAAAGGGATTCATAAGTTTTTAAGATACAGACTGTAATTATTTTCAGTATTTAAAGTTATAAACATTTTTTACCTTCAAAATATTTACAATTTTGTATAAATAGAATATAATACACTTGAAGTCGATTTCAACAAATTTGCATGCTGTTGAAGTTTACTGGATCCAAGATGATGTTGCATAACTCCTTTGCTTGGAATAAGTGTGCGGTCAACTAAAATTGACTAAAGCTTATAAAATTCCGTAGTTTATTAGGGTTATGATCAGGCTACTTGTAGTCATTTAACTGATGATGCATAATGTTGATTTAGACTAAATTAAAAGGAGCTAGATTTATAGCTCAGTGCAATGCAATGGCATGATAAAAATGAAACGAATTCAATTAACGGACATTTAAATCTTTCTTCAGAGCTGTTAATATGGTCATAACGAAGAGCTAGCAGTTGGAGTACCTTGTGCAGGAGATCGAAATCACCGAGAAGAGAATCCATTTCATCTTCGTCTGTTGCCGCCATTTTTACTCTCCTCCTCCGCCACCTTCAGCTCTTTTATTTGTTTTATTTAAAAACTCTGAATGAAAAATGACTACGGATTAGAAGGGGCACGGACGGAACTTTGAGCTTTACATATTGGTTTTTTAAATCAATTAAAATTAAAAATATATATGATTATAATAAATTATTTTAATAATAAATATTATTGTAAAGTAATTTTTTAAAAACAAAAATCGTCCTTTCAAATGCAAAATAATTTAATTATATAATCAAATTATGTTTTAAAGATATTTAGGTAAATAATACATGTATGAACTCATAATATAGGTGGCCTGCCTCTTCTTAATCCTATATTTTTTTTTAATTTGGTATATATATATATATATTTTTTTTTTTAGATTTGGTTAGTGTGAGAAACCTTTATATGCATGCTTTGGGCATCCTCATCCCATCATGACTTTCCATCAGTGGAGAGTTGAGCTTATCAATAGGGGATTTAACATACAACCACACACACCTCAATTTGAACTTTGGACCTCCTGAAAAAGTTCAGGATCCAAAGCCCCGAATCTTTGCGCTGTCACCCAACCCTTCTCGATCTTATATTACTAATTTTAAAAAAAATTAAGTATAAAAGAATTAAATTTTGTATATATAAAAAAAAAAAGTCAAATGTCATTGGTTATTCAATTCCTCAACATTTAAGGAGAGACCCAAATTCAAATCTTGTCCAGGATAAATGCATAATAACCATGTTGTTGCAAAATTACTATATGGTTATGGTGTATTTTGAGGATAAATGCATAATATTCAAGTTGTTGCAAAATCATTATATGGTTATGATGTAATATGACCTATATAATTTTTTTTAATCATTAAATTCCTCAAGAGGAGACCCAAATTGAAATCTTGTGGAAGATAAATGCATAATAACCAAGTTGTTGCATAATCACTATATGATTATGGTGTAATACAGATGAGGCCTATATATTTTTTTCTAATCAATTAAAAAAATGCATATATAAATATAAAAAATATAGAATTAAAATTTCTAAATATAAGTTCCAAGGGGGAAAGCAAAACAGTTCAAACTTTGGCTCTTCTTCGGTAGATCCAAGGTTAAAATCTTAGTGTGGGCGAGTATGTCAGGGGGTGGGTGTGTGTTTGGCCCCTATTGATAAGCACAACTCTCACCCTCATCAAAGGTCATGGTTGGGATGGGAATGTGCAGTAGTGAGCATCGATCGCATGGGTTTCTCACACTAACCTCAATAAAAAATCTAAATATAAGAATACAAATTGGTACATATAAATTTAAAATAAATATTGTTAAGGTGTTCCCGATCATTCCTGGGGAAGGAAGAGACAAGGCGATTTGGGGCAAAACTACAAGTGGGATCTATTCAGTAAAAACTGCCTATAAGTTAATCCACTCAGGATTCAATGGCTGGACTCCGACTTCTATTATTTGGTTAAATAATTTAACCCCAAAAATTGCTTTCTTCTTTTGGTTGGCAGTTCAAAATAAGATTTTGACAACAGATAATCTGCAAAGGAGAGGTTTCCAATTCATCAATCGATGTATCTTGTGTGAGAAAGCGATAGAATCTATAAGTCATATATTTCTTACTTGTGAATTTTCTTGTACAGTCTTCCAAATGATCCTGTCCAAATTTCATATAGATTGGGTCTGCCCAAATAGCATGTCTGACTTCTGCATACAGTGGGCTTCCCCCTTTCGGGCGAAACTTTTGACTTGGCTCTGGAAGCTCAACTTACCCCATTTTTTATGGGGGATATGGAATGAGAGAAATAAGAGAGTATTTAAAGGACGTAAGAAAGATCCCAGGTTATGTGGTAATAAAATAATCAGAGCTTTGAAAGAAAACTGGAAAACTTTCTACTTCAAAAATGAGACCATGTCTCTAAGGGAAAGGAGGATTTTGCGGAACTGGGGAGAGGAACTTCCAGACCTAGACATTACAACCAACCCATGGGATGGTGTCAAGTGGATACCCCCCACACAAAAGTGGGTTAAGTTTAATTTTGACGGGGCAGCCAAAGGAAATCCGGGGGCTGCAGGAGCAGGAGGAGTTCTAAGAAATGAGGAAGGAAAAGTGGTCCTTGCCTTTGCGAAGCCTTTGGGAACTCAAACAAATCATTTTGCAGAAGCCCGAGCCTGCATGCAAGCAATGAGAATTTCCAGATTTGAGGGTTATAAGGAAGTTATCTTTGAAGGGGATTCGCTTAATATAATCAAGGCAATTAAGGAGGATAAAGACCCCAACTGGACCATCTTGGAGCTTATCCTAGAAGCAAAGATTCATAAATCTCATTTGGTTATTGCCCGAATCCAACACACCTTCAGAGAAGGGAACCAAGCGACGGATCTAATGGCAAATATTGTAGTTTCTGTTGGGGAGATGCAAATTTGGAAGGATAACTTCCCTCAAGAACTATTAGTGTTGGCTTCTAGAGAAGAGCTAAGATCAAACATGTTAGAGCATCAGGAGATCAGAGGGGTTGATGATGAGTAATCCGACAGATGGAATTAGGCAGAGGTACAAAAGGCATCCCATTTGTTGGGGCCTGGGAGGTGACAAGTGTACAGTACAACAGCCTAGTGGTATTAGTAAGTGCTAGGTGTTGTTTGGTTTTTGTTTTATCCTGAATAGTCAAGCGACAAGTATAGGACCGTGGACTCTAAGTATGGCTTAATGTGGGTCTTAGATAGATCCATTTTGTATTTTGATTATACGGGCTTGATGCTAGTACCAGCCCATTTTGACTATGTAAAAGGTTTGTGGACCTTATAACCACCTCTACCTTATACCAAAAAAAATTATATATTGTTAAAATCTTAGCTTTATATATTTTATTAAAAAAAAAAAAATTAAATAAGTTATACATAGCTTTTATTAGGGCCATTTTCATTAGAATAATAAAATATTACATTTTTTATCAAGTCAATTAAACCATATATAACTTTCCTTTTATTGAAGATATTTTTGTTTTCCTTTCTATTGTATATAATCTTTATCTTCCTCAAGGTGTTATGTTTCCACAATGAGGGCCTTGGCATCATTTTCTACAAGATTAAACCTCACTTGGTAAGTTGTTTTCTAAATTTTAAATTTAATTGAGATGAAGATCAACATTAATTTGAATCTCATTGAGATGAAGATCAACATTATGATTGGCTAAATTATCTAGTACATGATTTTCTTCTTTATAGATATGTTTATATTTCCAAAATATTGCCTCCAACAATAGTTGATCAATATTAGCAATAATGTTATTTTTCCTATCTTCACATCCATTTTTTTTAATAAGTTGTATATGGATTTTATTGGGGTTAATCCCATCAAAATACCAAAAAAAAATTATTTGTTGCATCGGGGAATGGGTAAAATACCAAAACATTAAATATGATGTCAAGTCAACGAAACCTTTTTTTAATTAAGATCTAAGGGTATACTTTGTGAAGGATTAGGGCAATTTGTTTTTGAAAAATGTCTCATCTTTTAAGAGTCATATCTTTGTGAAGGGTTGTCCGATTTAGCTGATTTTTGGATCACTTTGTTCAGAATTTGAAGAGCTTTAAAATGAGAAGGAACCTGAGCAATATTGAGGGATATGCAACCTTGTGAAGTCAGTCATCCAAAACAAGGACAATGACAAATTTTCAAGTCATAAAAAGTGAAATTACAAATATCTATCAACCAAGGTTCGGATGATAGGAGGAGCAATGGAGGACTAGGGCTTCAGTGAGTCAAGACATTATGTTTGGATATAGAATTTTTTAGCTATGTTTCTTTTTTCCTTTTTTATCTTAGAAATTTTGCTTGCAAATTATTATAATTTTTTTATCAAATATTATATTCGCTATAGGATATTCTGGTATTTAGTTTCCTTTCCATTGATTGATTTATAGCTAAAGCCTTAAATTCATCTTTAGTAGCAGAGGTTAGTGAGAAAACCACATGATTGATTCTTGTTGCTCAAATATGGGGTAATTATTGGTAAATTTAATGGGTATTGGTCAGGGGTTTCAGCCTTGAGAAAATGGATTGATAGGAATTGGAAGTCTTCAAAAGTAATTCTATCTTTTCTTCCTAAAGGTTTCTTCCTAGCCATTTTTTGTTATACGAAAGAAAAATATAGAATCCTAAAAGGGTGTCCTTGGTTTATGGGAAGAGTAGGGCTCTTCTTTACCCGTTGGTATGAAGGTTTTTCACTTGAAAATATAAATCTATCCCTTGTACCAGTTCAGGTTAGGATGTATGGGTTTTCCATTGAGTTTTGGGAAATGGATACCTACAAGGCAATAAGCAACACTCTAGGAGAATTCCTTGAGATTTCATAAACTACAAAATATGGAATCTTGGTTATTTATGCTCGGATATTGGTCATGACTGATATAAGTAAACCTATACCAAAATCAATCACTCTTAAGTATAGGTATAAGATATGGACTCAAACCATAGATTATGAAAATATAAATTTTAGATGTAGAATATGTCATGAGGTGGGGCATATTGAGAGATCATGCCCTAAGAAGAGTCCAACATAATCATATGTAGAAAACCGCAAGAGAAACTTACAAATGGATATGAATGAGGATGGTTTTCAACTTCCAAAAAATAGAAATAGACAAATGAAAATAAATAAATAGTGGAGACCAATAAGGAAGGATATTGTAAGAAATACCAACTATTTTGAGGCTTTAGCCTATGAAGAAAAAGTAGATAAAAGCTTAGAGGACACAGTACATCAAGTTCAACATATTAACAAGATATGGTCATATCATATAGATCTTGATTTAGGGACAAACATTCTCAATAGCCATAAGGAATGTGTCAAATCATATTTTGAAGACTCTCTTAAAGTACCATGCACCATTCAAGAGAAAAATTTGGTAAAGAAAATGCAGTGTTGATGTTAATACATCTACCATTAATAAGGAAATACCAAAAAGTGAGCAAGACAAGTCAAAAGCTTCCATAGTAGAGCAAGAAGAGGATAAATCAAAGGAAAAATAAAGTTATCAAAAAATATTGAGGAATAGAATAATAAGACCTACTCTTGATACAGGCAAGGTACAATGAGAAAAACCCTCAAATAATTAAGTGAGATCTAGGGAAGCAAGAGCAAACATAGAGAAAGGAACACAAACTAAGTTGGTTGAACTTCTCTTCACCAAAAAACAAAATGATATTGGTCATTCACAAGCGTGGCTAGTAGCCCCTGATGAGCCATGATTACCATCTCATGGAATATAATGTATGCTAATACCCCCTCAAAGTAGAGGTGTATCAGGGACCTATGTTTAAGTAATAAGCCTGATATCCTTTATATCCAAGAAACTAAAATGACAAAAGAAGAAGTTTCCAAAACTATGAAAGCAGTATGGGCAAGATGTGAATGGGATGTTATACATTTTAAAGGAATGACAAGCGTAATTCTAACTTGTTAGAATCCTATTAGAACCTCTTGTGTAACCATTCATAAAATTAGGCATTGGATAGCCTCTTTAGTCATGTGCTTATTTGTATATATTTGTTTCATTCTTATCAATGTCTATGGACCTACAACTTAGTCAGGCAGATTAGAAGTTTGAAGTGGTATTGAAGCCTTTACGAGAAGTAAATACCAAGAAACTTGATTCATGGTCATAGTAGATTTTAATGTCATAATCAAGCTAGATGAAAAAATTAGGGGAATTAGGAAACAAATCCAAAGTATGAGAGATTTCTCAACTTTTAATCAAAACAATAATTTATGGGAGGTTGAGTTTGAAGAAAACAACTATACATGGACCAACAACAAGAGAGGCCATAGAACCTAATAGCAGAAAAATTAGATAGATGCATTCTCTTAGATAATTGTTTAGATGAAGGGACTTGTGCTAAAATTAATACCCTGACAATAATTGGTTTAGATCATTGGCCAATAAAAGTTAAAATGGTGGTAAGTGAATTCAAAAATATCATATTTTAAATATGAGCAAATGTGGGAAGACCATCATCAATTTGTTGATATGATAGCACAAACATGGAATTCTTCATAAAACGATGGGTTGTATACACTTCCAAAACAAATTAAATTAATGACATCTAGATTAAAATAATGGAACAAGAACACTTTCAAAAATATTTTTAAGAAGAAATAAGAACTAAAAGATAAACTTTCAAAATTCCAAAAAGGTGGTCATAATAATCCAAGCTTGGAGGAAAGGGAGTTATTTAGTGAATATCATAATATTTTGAGTAAGGAAGAGAAATTTTGGAGATTAAAATAAAGATAGACTTGGTTAAAATAAGGATATAAAAACACAAATTTTTATCATAAGATGGCTATAGTATAGAGATCAAAATCCATAATTAGTAGAATTAAATCAGTGGAAGGGGTTTGGATTGAAGACCAGGGTGAAATCAAAAAGGAGGTAAGGTCTTTTTATCATAATATTATAGGATCATAGGAGTTTGAAGTTTTTAACGATAAACTTCTACAAGAATTTCCTTTAGTTATAACAAATGAAGACAATAGGAAAGTGATGGAGCCTATTACTCCATAAGAAGTTCATCTATCTCTTTTCTCTTTTAATTAGGATAAGTCCCCACGTTCAAATGGGCTCTCTACAACATTTTATCAACATAATTGGGATATAGTGAAGGATTATTTATTGGTGGTAATGGAACAGTCTAGGGTAAAACAATACATACCTTATAAAATAAATGCAATATATCTTACCCTAATTCCAAAAAAGAAGGATGCATAATTGTTTGATTCATTTCAACCCATAAGCCTATGTAATATGACATATAATATTATTTTCAAAGTGATGGCGAATCGGTTAAGATAATCGTTAGATAAAATTATTTCATAAGAGCAAGGAGGATTTGTGAAAGGGAGACAAATTATGGATGGGATCATAGTAGATCATGAAGTTATGCATTCGACAGTTTCAAGAAAAGAGAAAGCAATAATCGTAAAACTTGATATGAGTAAGGCCTATGATAGGGTTAAATGGGATTTTCTTTGTGCGGTATTAGAAAGGTTTGGAATCTAGATTTGGGAAGAAATGGGTCATATGGATTATATCTTGTGTCTCTACAGTTTCTTATTTAGTGTTGGTAAACGGGTTAGTAATCTAATCATTTAAAGCCAAGAAAGGCCTTAGATAGGGATATCCTCTATCACCATATTTATTCATTATTACGATAGAGGTTTTGGATAGGAACTTGAAGAAGGCTTACAAATATGGGCTTATAAGTGGACTTAAGGCTAGTAATAACATCGACAACATCACCCATCAATATTTTGTAGATGATACAACCTTTTTTCGGAGGCCAAGGATAAAAAGGGCCAAAGCTTTGAATAACTTATTAAAGGAATATGAAAGAACATCACAACAAAAATTTAATAGGGCAAAATCCAAAATTTAATTCCTAAACACCCCAACAAAAATCAAAGCAAGGGTATACAAGTTACTTCAAATGAAGGAGGCAAATTTACCAACAACTTATATAGGGATGCCCTTATTTAAGGGGAAAATGAGGATAGAATTATGGAATCCAGTTATAAGTAAAGTTTAAAATAAACTACCGGCATGGAAATGTATATGGTTATCATTAGCAGGAAGAGTGTAGCTAATTAAATCGGTCTTACAAGTCATTCCAACATATTATATGTCCTTGTATACTATGCCAAAATCAATAGAAAAAAAAATTATATTTATGCGGTCATTTTGTGGTCAGGATTACATGAAAAAAGGAAATTTCCTTTGGTGAAATAGAGCAAGATGTGTGATGATAAAACTATGGGAGGTCTCGGTTTAATAGTTATTAAGGATGCAAAATTAGCTCTTAGGGGAAAAGTAATGTACAAAGAGAGTCAAATACAATGGGCAAGAATTCTTCTAAGTATATTGAGCCCAATGACCCAAGCTTAATATTTGTTGCATTTTCTCTACCACATGGTTCTACACTATGGAAAGATTTAAAAATATCAATCAATTTAGTGATTAAAGGTTTAATATGGGTGGATGGAACTAGAGAAAAATTTTCTATTTGGATGGATACTTGGTGTGATAAAAAAACCACTCAATCTAGATCCAATTTTGAAACCATGGACTTCAAAATAAATATTGTGATAGGGTTTCAAATATTTTGTACAAGGATAAGGAAGGAAGATACAAATGGAAATAAGATTTGTTTACAAATATACAAGACATTGATGTTATGAGGTTGTTGAGTAGAAAAATAATGTTGGTGATTATTCCAAGGGAAGCCAAGGATAAGTTGATTTGGGAGTTGAATAGCTCAAGAGAATACACAAAAATAAGTGGATATAATATAAAGCACCATCAAAATAGGAATATTGCAATAATATGGAGAGATATTTGGGATAGCCCAAGCATTCCTAAAGTCAAAATGTTTGTTTGGCTAGTAGATCATAGAAGAATTTTATCTTGGGATATGTTGGTCGCCAATCCGGCACTGCACACCAGGGTAGGGGGTGGACGATCTCTAGAGGAGGTCGGTTCCTCGAGGTGGTTCCAGTTATCTACACGACAGAGTAGGAAAAGAGAAAAATGGAAAAGGAGGGAAAGATATGGAAAAATGGTCGTAGCCAAAACTCATAAGGATGGGTATAGCTGCATCAAGACCTATTGGTTAGAAACACAGACCCTACACCTAACAGATCATTTGATAACACCCTCGTTCAAGCTCTTCTAAGCAGTGGGTAGAGGGCAAATTCTAGAACCAACGGATAGGTGCATGAAATCCAGGATGCAAAATTAGAGCGCTCATATCCTACCAGCTTTAAAAAAAATAAACCCCTAACCTGAGTTTACAAATGCATTCTCCCAAGTTTACTTAAGTGAATCCCACAAAATCTAGATTGCGACACCTTAAACAACCAGATAGAAGTAAGCATTCATACATTTATAAAAGAACGCTAAGGTAAAATCGAAGACCAAAAGTGTTGAATCTATATTTACATAGTGGTGAAACCTTACATATGAATTGTAATGGCTAAAGAGTCACCCTTAGGAATGACCAAAATTCCATTATTTATAGGTATATTTACATTGATTTCAAATTTGGGCATTAATGACGGTATACAAGAAGATAACTCTTGCAACTAACAAGTGTCACCTTGGTACACTATTCCTCGAAATAGCACCAATCTTCTAGAAAGAGGTAGATGCATCTAGCTTGATCTGGACCTTTAGATCCTCTGACATTTCTTCCTAGTTCATCAATTCTTAGCTACCTCGTCCTCTTCCTCGATTGACAATCCTCTGGTTGGGCGATGCATGATAGGTATTGGAGCACCTTAGGAGCAACATGTCTCAAACCAACCACTTATGCGTAAGATGTCAAGTACCTGGACTATTACAACAGAGTGTATCTCTTCATATTTGAATTTTGGATGATGGTGGGATCAGGCGGATGTTTTCTTCATCAATCCTTCTGCTTGTGGGGGTGCTAGGGAAGAGGGTGGATATTTCTCCGAACTTCCACCTATGTTGTGCTTTGCATCTCCTACCCGGGTTGGATGGGATCTTCTATCTTCCCCAAGGGTGGGGTTGTAAAATTTTTTATGCCCTCGCTAGCCACTTCAAATTTTTCCCAAGAAGTGGGTGGGCCTTTTGGAGATTTTTTCCCAAGTTCAAGAGCAGATCGTCCGCCCGCTCTTTTACCTGCCTTGCTTCAATCCGCAATCCGCTCGCTGCATTAGTCTACCCATTATTGTTGTTGCCACTGTTTGATATCTTTCACCCTACCACCAATGTCCTTCAAAATTTGGTGTGCTCCTTTTGAATAAAGGGAATCACTCCTTGAGGGGAAGAGTGGGTGAAGGGTGTAAAATTTCACCCATTGGATAACCTTGTGAAAAGGATTTTTCATGGCCCCTCAAAATGTGTTCTTTTTAAAATGGAGGAGGAGAGTATAGACCATCTCCTCATACACTACTCAATATTTTGGAAACTATGGCAATGGGTTTTTAATATGTTTTATAATTATGGAATGGTTGATACAATGGTAGAACACTTTTAAAAGTGACGTTTTACAGATAATCTGGGATATATCAAAAGATACAATACTTTGGTGTAACAACCCACAAACCCGACCTAGGGGAGAGAGAGATTTTTTTTCTACAAGGTTAAACTCGTAAGAAGACCCAATATTTTTCATCAATGGTAAGGCATAACCATCTTGAGTTCATTGTCGTTGCAGATGACACTCAAGTGGACATGAGTGACCAACTTCTCATAATTTATTGGGGTTCACTTTTCTAATCTCACCATTAGAAAAGATGCCATCAATGGTCCCCCTATTTTCCATACACTACCCTATATGAGACAACTTGACCATAGTGTAGGGATTACCCTTTAAGACCATTTCACTTAAAGGTGATGCCTATTACCTAACCCTACATACTTCCATCTATATAAGATTACTTTGGAATGATGCCTTAGTGATTAGTTAGTTTCATCTCCCCATGAACTAACTAATATCATTACCACTTACCTAGTAATAATAATGGTCACGCTTGCCTACCTGCAAGATACCACCACTATATTATCCTAAATGATCTGGTGGATTATCTCATACCAATCCACTGTTAAGATTCCTAAGCCTCATTGTTAGAAATCTTCCAAGCCTCACCGCTAGGGTGTATCATTCATAATTACCTAGTTGAATTGTCTACCCACAACTCAACTAGTATTTGGTACAACTTCAACTCTTAGGGATTACTAATATGGCTCTAACATTCATGCCCATAAAAACCCTCTCTTAACCTATGGATCCTAAACAACATTTTTGTCTCACAAATCATATCCATAATTCAATATTTATAATTCATATATTGAAATAATAAAAACTAAGTATTTAAGTACTTCTTTCAAACATAACACTAAAATTAGGTATTTTCTTCTTTTTTTTGTAGGAAAGTAAGAAATCGATATATAGAAGAATTTATAACCATTTTTCTTTACAATAAATACAAATCATATCCATTTTTTCTATCAACAAATTATTTCCATGAAACTTGACTTAAAAAGAAACATAAATTTAACTTTCATCTTTTGAACAAAGCTCATGATATTTCAACAAAAATATTTACAAGAATAATCATTCCTGCATCAGATTCATAACATAACTTTGCATACAACACTTTTAATAAATTTCATAGTCAATCTACAATATCATGATCAACATAAAAATAATGGTCATTAGTTCCATCTTCTTCCTCAAGTCTTCTTCTTGATAGGTCCTCTTTCTTGAACTTTTTGTAAGTAAGTTAGGGATCATGACAACTCTTTTGAATGAATATGCAAGTTTAACATGCATTATGCAATAAAAATTCAACAAGAATACAATAACATCAAAACCATCTTTCCAATGCTATTAATCATAACCGAGAGAATCCCATACTTCTCTCATTCAATTATAGCTCTTTTGATATACAAGACACAACCACCCCTTTAGATAAAACTTCCTCACTTCTTGGATGTAAATATAACTAACACTCATTCTTTTGTTACGAATAATGATAAATACAAGCAACATCACATATGTTGACATAACACAAAATTTAAAAATAAATATTTTACCCTTATAAAATTACATGCAAACCCCAAATGAAGAGCATTGCAAACTAACCTACAAAAACATAATAAATAATTTACGAATTGTATGCCCACTCACTAAAACAGAGACTGAAGTGAAGGTTACTAGACCAGGTAAGGCAAATTGTTATAATATGCACGTATATAAAGGATAACAAAGCGATCTCAATGCACAACAATCACAAAAACAATACGTAATAAGCTACAACTAAAATCCACAATTATCAAGGTATTAAAAGAACACACATTTGGATGGATCTTCTTTACAATGTTAGGCGTACAAGGCTTGATTACCACATATGGTTTTATAATATGTAGTTATCATTGACAAGCATAAATGTGTTAATAATAGTAACATTATAATACAAGGTCCATACAACAAAACATCTAACATTAATGATAGTAATGCTATATTACAAAGGTCAATATAGCAAAGCATACGCCTAAAAATTTAAAAACAAATATTTTACCCTTATAAAATTACATGCAAACCCCAAATGAAGAGCATTTCAAACTAACCTACAAAAACATAATAAATAATTTACGAATTGTATGCCCACTCACTAAAACAGAGACTGAAGTGAAGGTTAATAGACCAGGTAAGGCAAACTATTATAATATGCACGTATATAAAGGATAACAAAGCGATCTCAATGCACAACAATCACAAAAACAATACGTAATAAGCTACAACTAAAATCCACAGTTATCAAGGTATTAAAAGAACACACATTTGGATGGATCTTCTTTACAATGTTAGGCGTACAAGGCTTGATTACCACATATGGTTTATAATATGTAGTTATCATTGACAAGCATAAATGTGTTAATAATAGTAACATTATAGTACAAGGTCCATACAACAAAACATCTAACATTAATGATAGTAATGCTATATTACAAAGGTCAATATAGCAAAGCATACGCCTAAAAATATATAGTACAATCAAGTCACACGACAACATAGCCAAATAAGAATGGCATAGATATTACATATATAATTTCCAATAGCAACTATATAAAAATATATATGTTTAAGCTATATTCATCCTTTTGGAAAAGGTAATGGACTAAAACAAGATCAATGAATCATCTTTATACAAATTTTGCTTTGAGCATAATGCTAACTATTTTCCAAATGTAATCTAGAGCTACAGGCCCTATTATCAATAAAGCAAAATAGCAAAAATATAATATTTGAAAACCAATGTGAAATCATGCCACTAACGGATAGCAAAAATCATGCCTTTCGGCCCTTGGAGACGACCAAAAATATAGCAAAACATTATAAATGTTACACGACCTCAAATATATAATTGAAATACATAGGATTTGGTTCTTTTAAAAGAAACTACAAAGAATACACCAACACGACTATCTAGAACCATTTCTAAGTTACTCGAAAATATTCAATAAAGATAAACTCGGAATACAAATGAAAACCAACATTAAAATGAAAAGTGATTTTCATCCATTCTGCATAGAGAAAGAAGAGAAACTACCTATACCACAATAATTCAAAATTCCCTTTCATTCCCCTTGATCTTTCTCCCTTCCTTCCTCCAGCTAGCAAAAATCTCTCTTGCCTTGAGAGTCCGTCAAATTCAAATAGCGTTTGGAGTTGTGAAGGAGCTCAAAGGTCTAGTGACTTCTTGATTTTCCATGTGTTATAAAAATCCAACACTCTTTTCCCACTATGATATTTAATTATTAATGCATATTATATATATATATATATATATATATTGAAAATAAAGGTATTAAAATTAATATTATTATTAACTTTCAAAGCTAATATTAAATGCTAACTTTAGAAATAATACATATTTTTAAGTATAGTAATATTGCTATTAATACTTTAATCAATCAAGTTCTATACTTTGAACACAAATGCATCCAAATCTTACGCAAGAATATGCACAAACATCATTATTTCCTCAAGCAGGAGGTATTATGATAACTTCAAGGTTATCAACCACCTACTACGGACCCCTAAGCAAAGGAGTAAGGGCTCTTTTACCTTTATAGCAACCTCCTTTCTCGATGATACATTCTAATCACACATACACACATGCAAATACTCATACATGATTATTTTACACCTATGGACTATCAATTGAAACTAATCCATCATTTACCATTTCTAATTTCTCTCAACTTTGGTGGTTGTCCCATATCAATCCACCCATGAGAGTGCCTAGTCCTGCAACCATAAAATCCATCAACAATACCATATTCCAAAACTAGCACAATCCAACTTTAGAAAGCATAAAGTACAACTATCAACTCGTCTTGATGGGTCATTATAATATCATTATATATTAAAATAAAATAGAATCATACATTTAATATCATTACATTAATACATCAAACAACAACAAGGGAAAGTTCTGCTAAGATGGGTCATTACATTTGGATTATTTGGCTAGAAATGAATAGAAGAATATTTAAAACAAAGAAAAGTTGTTTAGAGGTAATGAAAAGGAATATTTGTTTAGCCATAGAGGAGTCTAAACCACCCTATCAACTCACTCAATACCTAATATGGAAGTAGAGAGCCTTGATAGATGTAGTCAAGTCATAAAATAGAATTATGGTGTTGGGGATAGGAGAAACAAAAAGAAGGAAAAAAATATAAAGTGAAAAACACCAGATGTGGAGTTGGTCAAATTGAATTTTGATGGAGCACCTAAAGGAAATCCAGGACTAGCAAGAGGAGGAGGAATAATTAGAAATAATAGAGAAAATATTTTTTCTCAATACACTTTCAATAGTGGATTTAAGACAAATAATGAAGTTGAAGCCTGGGTGGCTTTGGAAGGGTTAAAAATATGCAAACAAATGAAATGGAACAAAGTATGGATGGAAGGTGATTCACTCATAGTCTAAAAACAATTTCGAGAAAAGCAAAGGCTCCATGGAATATACAAGAGATAATTGTGGAAATTCAAAGACCTTTCTATAGAGTTTGAAGAAATTAGGTTTACACATACATTAAGGAAAGGAAACAAATGTGCAAATAGGCTAGCCAATAGAGGGGTTTTAATTGAGAATTGTGAAGTTAAATTATCTTTCCTTGGTTGGAGGAAGTAGTAAGTTTAGCTAAAGTTGACAATAAAATGTCTACTACCTGTATCAAATAATGATTAATATTGACTTTAATGTTTTCCATTGGTAATATATGTTTTATTTTATAACATTAATTTGCTTTCATATATACTACTTATTACATTTTTTGTGGTTGCATATGTGCTTTAGAAAGGAAACTAGCAATCTAGATCTGGTAAAGCGGCCTATGATAGTATGATGTTTTGGAAATATTACTCTACTAAAATGCATTGCATAGATAGTAAAGGTGAAGTTTTGGTATTGTGAAAGTTGTTATAGGAAATTGTTAAGAAAGATGTTGAATTCTAAAATATTTGTATTCACACAGAAAATTGAAAACGTTCTAGAAAATAAAAATCAAGAATTTAGACATTTTATGTAAAATGATGTAGGTTTCTAAATAAGAGAGGTGTGATTTATCAAGGGTGGGGATCCGAGTACAACCCCTTGTTCTAAAAAAAAAAAAAATTCTAACTTGTCCTTTTATCAAATATATTTTTCATTTTCTTTTCTATCAAATATATTCTTTATATTTCTCAAACTATTATGTTTCCACAATTAACTCATTGAAATCATTTTCATTAAGAGATAAAATCTCACTCGACCAATTGTCTTCTAGAATTTGAATTACACCAAGATAAAGTTCAACACCACAATCAACTGAATTATTTGCTACCCAAATTTTATCTCTATAGACATGCTCACATTTCCAATTTATTGTTTCCAACAATGGTTGATGAATATAAACAATAATATTATTTTTAATCCAATTCACATATCCATTTTCGTTGATAACATTAATGATACTTGTGAATCCCCCTCAAATATAATATATTTCCATCATTTTTAAATCATAATTTGAATCCTTATAAGGAGTATTGTAGACTATGCATAGTTATTAGTTGAAGTTCCATATAATTATAATTAAGAGAGGAGATATTTGCCTTTATTATTTTGAAAACATTACCTCCACCAAATTTTCCTAGATTTCCTTTGGAAGCAGCATAGATATTAACTTTAATAAACCTAATTTTTGAACAATTTCATTTCACCATAGATCAGAATAAATCCTTTATATTAACTCCATTCTTGTAGATGACCCTTCCATGTATATTCAAATTTTGTAACCAAGATGCTAACACCTCTTTTTCGCAATTGAAACTTCCATGATAGGTGACTAGCACTAGATACATCGATCTAGGTAAGTATACATATAAGGAATTAGGCATTATTTATGTAATATAGTAACTAATAGAGAACCTATGATCTTAAATGCTCCTAGAGATCAAATCTAGCTTACATTAAGGGACGATTATCACATGATTACTCATCCAAGGATTCCACAAGGAAAAGAACGAAATAATAACATATGTATTTAGATTAAAAAATAAAGTTGTAAAGCTAAAAAACTTCAATAAACTAAAACTATAAAATTCAAAAACAAAAGTTAGGAATTAATAAAATAAATGAAAATTATCATACACATCCATGCATTTAACTACAAAAAGGAAATAAACCAAATTGAAGCAATTATTAATAACTTGAACATATTAGTTACACCTATATATAGAACATGGAGAACTCTTGTGAAGCACACAACTTTCAATAGGCTCTTTCTCCAAGAGTAGGTGCAATTCACCCATGATGGAAAAAGGATATTAAACACTCAAAATGGAATTTATACATATATGCTTTTAGTACTAGTAATAAGAAATACATAAAATAATTATATTTGTTATTCTGGCTAATTAAGCGACTATTCTAATTAAGGTTGAGACTAGGTTGGACTAACTAAACTAGACTTTAAAATATGTGCAACATGTTAAAGGACCATGTAATAACTTCTCTGAAATATTTAACAACACTTAGAGGATGGAATTAAAACTCTTATGGTCAAATGTTGACTACAAATAAGAAATTATAAATAGAAAGATATTTAGATTTCTTACAATTGAAGAATCTCAATAGTCAATATTTTTGTTTTAGACTACTAAACATGGCATTTGTGGTGACAACAGAAAGATATGTCAACTATAATTCAAAATGGTAAAAATGATTTGGCTACTATTATCATCCAATTGTCTAGTTATGTCAGTCTTGTTGGAAAAAGATATGTGAGTATAGTTTCGTTGCATAATACTTTTACTTAAACTATATGTTGGTCCTATAGCATCAATCAACATCAATAAAAAAAATTGTTAGTGTTCCCTAGAAATTCATTGTGAAGAGTCTTATAGTTGAGTGGTCAATAAACCGATTCAACACGGTTAATGCCAGTTATGTCTCATATTTAGGCTAATTTGTGTTCTCATAGTTAAATGGAAATAACCCAGAATATTATTTATGAGCATTTTCTTACTTCCAATAGCAATCCTTTTACATGTAGCACAAAATGAATGCAAAATTACTCTAATATGAGACATGTTAGTATCCAAAATGCATCATAATTTGTAGATAAACTCAAATAAAGTATTCAATTTTCCATAAAAATTATTAAATTACATTATCTTCCAAAAAACTAAAAAGTTATCATTCTAATCAAAAGTAGAAGTTTAAACATCATTATCCACATGAAAGTAAAATGTTTATGGGCAAAAATATTATGTTAAATGAGTTTGTTGGGAAATTTATCATCTCCTCTAGTTGAAACGGTTGCATATCCTTTTGTAATGCTCTCTTCCCTCATCCTTAAAACTTATTCAACTATATCTTGTACTCATTTATCAACTAATTCATTCTAAGTTGACACTTCTCCTTGATATTGTAGGCTATTATATAGTTATCACTTCCCTCCATGTGAACTTGTCCTCTTTGATTATCTTGGGAAGAGAATCGGGAAAATTATGCCTCACATAGAGCGACACAACAAGGCTAGTCTCGAGAGCATAGAGATTTGACTCAATCGAAAGCCTCCAAGATTTTTTTTACAAGGTTGAATCCTTTTTAAGATGTGATATTTAGGCACACTTTCCTAGTCTAACAACTTGGAGGAAAAAGGATTAGGGAAAACAAGAAAAGCAAAGATATCAAAAAGGTAAAAATATTCCTAAGTTAACAAAGCAAAAATGCACAAAAGATTAGATAATATCCCCTTGCACAGTAGCTTTGGTCATAATGCATCAGTGTGAACGCTTCCTCTCCTTGACATATATCAGCTCATATGAGAACCATAGGCATACACATGCATAAAAGAGATGGGTCAGAGCACGAGGACTACATATGGCTACCAAAAATAGACGTGTAGGCCTTTATACATATATGCAAGTAAGGTTACAGAGATTATGCTAGAAGTGGGGGTTTACTGGGCTGCAAGACCACCCGAAGATGTGTGTATTGCTATAAAAGGATAAATGAAAGGAAAAATTTACAAACTTGTTGATCCTTTACAAAGCTAAAATTACTACTATTTATAGATTACAACAAGGAGATTTTCCCTCCAAAACTATGTAGAGATTTCAAGATTGACTGTTCTCCTGCAAGCCAGATCATGTATTGGTTGAAGTTGTCATGTCCTTCTAAGTTCTCTAGATTTGGAATCATTAATGTTGGATTTTCTAAGTCCTTGGATTCTCAACTACCTATGTTGTTGCCTTTCTACTATTTTTGGGGATTCCCAAATTTGAGAATGGGAAATTAATGTCACCTAGCTCAAGGCTTTCTCCTAGTATGGTTTCCATCATTTTTACTTTTAATGCACCAACTACTTCCCTGGGTTGCCATGTCTTCTTTGTAGGAAGAGGAATGTTTATCTTAGAAAATTGTACACTCTAGCGCAATGTGTAGGGTTTTGGTTTCCTAAAATATAGGAGCATGGGTAACCTAAACCTGAGATTTTTTCTTAGTCTTCTAGCCTTAAAGCTTTAACTATCATTCAAACTTGTAATTCTTAGATGTTTCATGTTAGTTGGAGCTTTTATACCGATCTTTAGATATCTTATGTGATCTGTCAACCATCAATTTTTTTTTCCTTTTCCTTGGACCTTTTAAAACTTTTGATCTTTAGAGTTTTACCTTATTTGCACCTATTGAAACTTTTGATCCAAACTTTTGGCACCTAATATTTTGCTTCTTAACTGCTTTACCTCTAATTATACCATCTTTGAATATTTTTCAAAGGCAACATTATGAGTGTATTGAGAATTCACTACAATACCCTATTTTATCTTCAATGTCACACAATCGTGAAGTCTCTCTCTATGCATCCAAGGGTATTAATCTCATACAATAAATAAAATGCATACAAAGTATAAGGCACTTAAATTGGATATATATCCACCCAATTTCGAACATATCAATGATCCCAACCTAGGTCACTTTTTCTTAATAGTGCCTTCTTGAAATTTAGAAATGAGTGGGGTTTAAATTTTAAATTTCCTCTCATATTTCTTCCCATCTTGCTTAGGATCCTTTTATAGGTGCATCCAACACTTTATCTACTAGATCTTTGAATATCTACAGGGTCGTTTATTGGTACTTCCTTGCCCACAATCCATATTTCACATGCCCTACTATTTTTCATAATTTGAATAAACCTATATAATTTATTTATTCTTAGGGAAAACCATGAAAGGTTCATAAATTTTCCTTTCTAGATACTTAGTGAATTCATCTTGCCTCAAAATGTCATTTTGAATGGTAGAAAAAAAGGCTTGAATGACTATATTCCCAACAAAATGGTTTGGATTCAAAATCGTACACTCAAGGAGTATAAAGTTATGCAAATAAAAATCATAGATTATTTTTTGTTGTAGGGGTAGAGAGAAATAAACCTAGATGATCCCTAGTTGGTCTTGACAATCAATAGGTTTATCCTTGATTTTTTGTTCTATTTGCATCATGAACCATTTTTCCTTTGCAAGTCTAGTAGTAGTGAAGGTAGTTTGATAAACTTCCAAACTTATTTTGTTCCTCTTCTAACTTGGTAGTCTTTTTTTCATACTACTTCCTTAGTAACACAAGTTCATCTTGTTGCTCTTTCAGAATTTAATGGTAGCATATTTTAATGAATCAAATATCTTTATCTTGTTTAGAAAAGGGTATATATCCCTACTCATAGGATTCAACTTTTTCCTTCCATTTTATTACTTCGTCTATACCCACAATTAATGTGATCTATAGACTATCAATATTCTCAACCTCATCTATACCTTCGTCCAAGGTTAGCTCTTACTATAGTTGTGAATATCTTTTGCATACTTGTTTAAAGTAGGCTTAAAATTTAGTTCTATTGGGACTATTGGATATAGAGAAGTATCACCAGTATACAAGGTTTCATCTTATCCTATAGGTTCCTCCTCTACCTTTTCTTCAACAAGTTCCATGGCATAAGGTTCTACATAAATCCTTTCCTTGATAGGTTCTATGGGTTGCTCTTCTTGTTGCTTTGATTATCATGTTTCTTTTACTAGATTCCACAAGGGGTCAATATATGCACTTCTAGTTCTTTTATTTTCTTCTTAAGTGATGGTGGAGAGAGTGTTATTTCTATATCTTCATCTCTCTTAGTTGAGACCTCCTTAATTCTTCATTTTTATTCCCTATGTATTCACATTTGAGTCCTCTATTTGGCTTTGAAAACTTCCACTTCTTGAACCTTGTTAGGTTTGAAATAGGAAAATTTATAGATCATTTATATGTGGAGGATGAAGCAGATAAGTCATATTTCTTGGCCCTAGGTTTTCTCTCCCTTGTCTATTTAGGGTGTTATGACTCTATATGTAAGTTTATATAAGTTCCTTTTCTTTTTTCCCCTCTTATTCTTCCCTTATTCCAATAAAACTTGACCATAAGACCCTTTGTATCTACCTATTTAGGTCATCCTTGATGAGGAGTTAGATTTTTACATGGTGGGCAAGACTAGTTCTTTTCTCTCTTACACTTTGTAGCCTACCTCTTCTAAATACTTCATCAATAAATATGGGAGTTTGATCTCCTTCCATGGAAAATATGATAGATAATCTTAAAATGATATGAGAAAACAAAATCATGGCATCCTTTGCAAGTAATATACTTGAGTATATAATCTGCTTATTGTGGTGCAGTGGTAAATGCCCTGGGTGTTGGTAGAGGTCGACCCAGGTTCCATTCCCCTTGTCTCCATCCTGTAGATATATGGTATAGTTAGGAATGTCCTATGTGCTGGTAGAGGCCGACAAGGCTCCATTCCTCCTATGCCCAACTTGTTGAAAGTGGCACCTCGAAAGGGGTGTTTTCCATTATAAATTAGTTTTTACCCAGGTGTTGTAGGTGAGTTGGAGAGGAGAGGGCAATCCTACAAGGGAGGTCCTAGGTTCAAATCTCCACCCTACAAAAAATCTAAATTGGGTATCCAAAATCCAATTGATAATGTTGGTGCGGCAGGGTCGGGTGCGACTCCCGAGTGACTTTGACGGTGTAGAACCCCCTGTTCGTGGTCTCTCGAACCAAGGCGGACCCGTAAGGGGTTTTTTGCTTTATAAAAAATATGTATACTTGAGTATATAAAGGATAACCTCATCCCAAGATGTAGGTAGTGATGCCCTCTTAATCCCCTTTGGCGCGATGACGACCTTCTCATCCTCCCATTAGAATTCCTTTTCATAGGTATTTACTTCTACTTTGCTTTTATATTAGCGAGTTTCTTTAGATAATAGTCTCATAGCATAAGCAATTGAGTCTTTAGGACTATGATGTTGATTCCCTTAATTTGGATTATGTTTTCCTACATTGCCCTTGTAAAATTGAGGGTAATTCCCTTATGATGCTTTGTTAACAGCTCACAATAGGCCATGCATCCCACATTTAAAAAAATAAGTCATTTGAGTATTTCTCCTTACTTTCTTGGTGTCTTTAGGTTGCCATGTTTTTGTTTATATTCCCCATCTCTATAATTACTCTACTTAAGCTTATTTTTTATAACGGTAATAATCTTTTTTTTAATTAATTTTGGGTAGTTATTACCATTTCCTCTTCATTTGATGGGTATTTATATTGAGTGTGTTACTTGTGATAATCCTATATGATATGTCCTACCTTCATTCTTAAGGAAATAAATATAATGTCTCATCATCCTCTAAAAGAGTAATGACTCCTGCATCCATTACAAGTCTTGCATGAAGGGTGCATGATGTATCCTTAAACATGTTGTACCAACATCTACCTCAACTAATCACATCATCATCCTTGACAACTTACAATCTACCTATAATATTTGAAACCTAAAGCAAATTATATGTGGAAGTAGTAAATAATCTACTACTCTACATTTAATATTAGTTGATGACATTTATATTTTGATTTTTATAATTTAATATTTCTTTAACTATGCAAAGTATGTTAGCACCATAGGTTGTGATCTTGTATTATTAACCAACAATCCAATAACCTTCTCATAACATAATAATATTGAATTCAAATCCATGGTCTCATTGATTGAGAGATAATCCAAAAAAAGTATTATCGACAAATTAAAGATAAAATTTGAAGGGACCATTTGTTCAACTTGAATAACTTTGTTTTTTCTTTCCATTTTTCTATTTAAGAAAGCATGTAGTCCTTAGCTTCAAAAAAAACACAAAAACCTTTGAACCAACACATGCACACTGTACAATGATCTTGGTCACGGAGAGGAGTTGGATTATTATTTTATTTTTGCAATAATATACCAAATTTTTTTAAATATATATCTCATATTAAATTTCTCTCTCAAACTATTGCAAATTCTTTCTCTATCACACTCAATCTTGATTCTTTCCCCTATTTTCTGCTTTCTTTATTTTGCTCTTACCACCTTTTGCATGGTTAGTCCCCAAATTTGGGTGCCACATTCATTGACAATGACTTTGTTATAATACTTTGGGAAAAACCTAAAAATAAGAGATCTAATTGAGTGTTTATCTAAAAAATCTCTACTTGTTAATACGTATATAATATGGCCAACTCTTCTCATGATAGATAGAGAGGGTGAAGAACTACAGGCATCGATTCACGAACCGTATGGAAAAACGATGCCTTAAGATAGGGAGAGGGTGTTGGATTCTTAGTGAACTAAACCTAATATAACCTAAAAGTTTAAATTGAGCTTTTTACTCCCTAGGACCATACTCATGCATAAGCTCTTGGCTAAGAATGAATACTCGTTATACAATTGACACAAGCTAAATTGTTATGATCGTGTGTTGTTGATGTGACGACCCTTAGGACACCCTCAATTGTACCTACCAATTGAGAGATACCCTCTTGGTCCTCTCTTTAGTAATTGTAATTATATGTCAAAATTATTAAAATTAATATTTTTTAAAGTTTTTAATTTCTTATCCAAAAAGCTTCCATTCTTATAAGGTTGAAGAGATCTTCAATGTAAAGAAGGTGAATGAGGATCTAGACAAGAAAATTAAGAACATGGAGGTCAAAATCTCAGTGGTGAATCAAGTCAAGCCCCCATGGGATGAAATATATGCTAATATCACACATTCTAAGGCATATTTCACATATGTCAATGAGTGAAAGGTTTTTCTTGAACAAACCTCATCGATAATCTAGTTCGTGGAGAATGAGTTGACATCCAAAAAAAAAATGTTAAAGTGCTTCCATGAATCCACAAATCATTTAATGAACATGTGAAGCAACTAGATATAGCCAACAAGATAATAATAATAATATTTAAATAGGTAGGTAAGTGAATTGGTGTCAATAAACCATGGAAATTTCTTGTTTGGTCAAATAATCCTTGAAGGTAAAATATAAACTATCTAAGAAATAACATAACTCCTTGATTTATATTATAGGGATTAGGATGATGGTGAAGAGGATAAATCCTTACACTAACCTATGGTTCCAGATGGGTTGTGCTTTAGAGTCATGCAATAGAACAAGGCATAATATAATATTTCTCATAGATTTAGATTTATTTATAATTAATTTAAATGTAAATACGAGGCCCGCATATCCATGTTGACAATAGTATAAATTCTTAGTATGTGGAGTACATGATGTAGCAAGGTACAAGAGCTCTATTTAAAAGTAGTGAAAGAAGAAGTAAAACAAAATCTTAGGCACTATAGGAACAATTTGGGTTTGTAGGGTGAGAAAGATGACAAGAGAAACTTAGAATACTAAAGAAAGAATAGAAAGTGTAGATCAATATAACAAATAAGGGGAATAAAATAAGTAGAAGAACATGTAGACTAAGATAATCCTAAACTTTATACAAAAAGTACAACAATTATAAATTATTTGGGACCAAAATGGTTTATCTTCCCAAATAATTGAGGACAAGTTAACACAACATGAAAAAATATGTTATGGATTTGAATGCTTAGATTGAAACTATAAATTGTCAATATATGGATAAATATACATGTGTAAGGTGTAAAGTACAACTTTCTATAGTTCTACAATTGTGGTAGAAAAGGTTAACTACCTATAAGTGGCACATATGGAAGCATCATTATGTAGGAGAACTACAAATAGATCCTATAGTAAAGTGGACAGGAGTGACAGGTCTAACAAAAAAATGGCAATTCTTATATATGTTTTAGATGAATACAAAACAATCATTGAAAATAAAATACTTTTACTTGAAATACCAAAATTTTGATGATTGTATGTAATTAGATCTAGGATGTTGGCACCTTTAGCTATGTAGAATTTACATTTTTTCTAGAGGGACTAGCCATCAAGTTGACTTTTTAATAGTATCCCCTTAATAGCACCCTATGGGTTTTTGCTATTAATTTCTTTTTAAAAGGGGAAGCCATCCAATAAGTTATTTTTTTAATTTCCTTCCCCTTGATAGTTGATGGCTTTTTAAGCCTTAATATTAACATAAAACTCACAAGATAAATTCCATAGAATCAAATATAATATAGCCATAATATAGTAAGATCTATATAACGATGTAAGGAGAATAATATGAGCAAATTAATATATAAATCAAGGCTTATAATATATAAAATAACATTCATTAATAAACAACAATATGAATGTAATAGCCTGAATCATACATGTACAAAACATGTAGCACAACTTACAATATTAATTGCTCAAAATGTATGCAATCTTTATTACTCCTCTTTCAACACTTGATACTTGGATATTACACTTGATACAATACTTAATGTGATACTTGATACAACTCTTGATGCGATACTTGATGTGACACTTGATGCTTCTCTATGGAGTACTATATAGCCATAGTAGAATGACTCTTTGGATACTTGACTATTCCTGTAGACACCAAATTCTAGCCATTCATCATTTATTATTTATATATATAAATAAATCTTAGCCATCCATCAAAACTCCATCTTAGCGTACCATGTGGCAATCTTGGCCACTCATATTGCAATCCTTGTCATTGCAATATCAATCGCTCATCAAGATTTAATCCTAGCCGCTCGTTGGCATCGTCAAAACCCTAACATGAATAAAATAAAATCATAAAATATTATTCACTTTTGGTGAATAAGGGTCAAAATATTTTGCAAAGAGAAATCACACACATTCGCACGACATTTGGGACAAACCTTAGTCGTCGCTGCATTCACCATTCGATCACTACCGCTTCTACGAGATAGATCCAAACGATGCAAAGCATCCATCACAGTCCACAGACGTCTTAGGGCATTTACAAAACACTGCAAGGCATCCACCATAGTCTGCAGATGCTTTAGGGAATCCGTTAGACATAGGACTACGTTCAACGAGACCTCAAATATTTTTTTGGCATCTGCGCAATATTATTTTGAATTCTCAAGAGCATAGATCACAATCATGTATTGACAAGGAAACTATTTTATTTTTGATGTACGTTTCCTATATTCTATTTCACATTTTGTAGACATTCAAGCTAGGTTTTGTAGGTTTACATTTTATTTTAAAGAGGGCCTCATATAGTGGAGGCCTTGCATGTGCTACTGATCCATTTTATGGTTTGCTTGTGTTCAGGTACAAGTGATAATTTATTAGATAGTTGTTGTAGCTGGATTGGCCCTATAGAGGATGCAAAAGCCCACTCAACAACTTGTTTTAGCAGACAATATTTGGAAGCACCGCATATGTTTGATCAAGAAAAACGTTTTATCCTTTTAATCATTGTATCATTAAAACAAGCATATTTTGTAAAACATCTTTGTGATTCAAAGCATATTAATAATGTAAAAGAGGATATCAAAGGCTCCATAAGTCAATATAAAATCACTCTTTTATTTGCACATGATTGCTTGTTTTTTTAATTTGGTAGATAAGATACTATAGCATTAATATCGAGTTTTACAGGTTGACCCAAAACCTTTTACAAAAATTAGCCCAGGGCTATTGATGAACATATCCTTACTAAGGATCCTATATATGTAAAATCTACATGCCGCCAAAGCCATTACATCCGATAAGGCACATAGCTTGTTATCAAAAAGAAACTTCCCATACAACATTTTGGGTATACCTTGAGAAAACACACATGCATCATAATTACAAAAAAGAAACAGACATGGATCCCTTCCTTGAGATAATGGAGAAACAAAAAGCTGTAGACACGCATAGCAGAGTACTGAAAGAAACTCCCACAAACTTTGTTTCATAGTTACTCTTAATAATTCTTTGGTAATTGCTTTCTTTCATATATGACATGCTTTGGTACCACATACTATCTTGGCCAATAAGCCTTGGAGAAGTGACCCTGCTGGCTAGATTTATGGTGGTGGCTATCTGGTGGTCCACGTGGCTTTGGTTCGAAGTCTTATATTGTCGTTTCTTTCCTTCCCTGTGATTATCAACCAATATCAAATTACTAAGACAACTAGGAGCCATGTTATCTGACATGTGATTGTCCCCATTAGTCTTTGTGGTATTTCCAAGCAGCATCCATGAAGACTGACAACTCAGATAATTTTTATTGTGAGTCCAATTCAAAAAAGAGACGGGAATACTCCTAGACTTTGAACTTACAGTGCCTTCCTTGTTGGTAAATTTGACTATCATTCTTGGCATTCTTGTTGAATAAGCTCCTCTACTTCACTCGGGACACCATGTTCCCATTTGAAAATTCCATCACCATTGACACAAAAATTTGCTAGCTTATCAACAATTTTGTTAGCTTCTCGAAAGACATGTTGGGATTTTCTGTCCTGTCTTCCTTGGAAAAGGATCCTAGCCTCTTCAACAATTGTTTTAATCCTCCAAGGAGGTGTTTTCTAATTATTGAAGAGATTTATAACATGCATAGAGTCTCCTTCTACGATCAAATTTCCTTCTAAGTATTGAGTCATTTGAAGGCCTCTCCACATAGCTCTAGCTTCAGCTTTGTTGTTCATCCTTGTTCCCAAATATTTATAAAATGCAAGCATCATATTCCCATTATTATCTCGCACAATGCCACCAACGCCTGCTCTTCCAGGATTGTCCTTAGCTGATCCATAAAAATTAAGCTTAAACCAACCCGTAGGAGGTGGACACCACTTAACATTGGCTCTGGGGTTGACTACCCTAGGCAAAAACTCATCTAACAAGGTTAAGCTTAAATATTGAGCAATCGTGGTCTCCTGCAGATGAGGTTTATAGCTATCAAAAGGGATAAGGTTCACATTCTCGTTGGCAAAGGATAGGATCCTGGCAATGATAGTTTGATGATCATGGATAGACTCATTAAAGAATCTATGGTTCCTTTCTAACCACACCTGCCAAAGATAGTGATTGAGACAAATTTTCCACATGTATCTAAGTCTTTGGATTGAAAAAGGGTAAGGCCATTGGATGAACAAATCAAGTACGATGGCTGGTTTAACCCATGAAATATTGAAGGCTTGAAAAACCCCACTTAGGACAGTCAAGGAAAAAGGGAACTTAAGGAAAATGTGATAAATGTCTCCCAATTAGCCCTACACAGATAACAATGATTAGTGATACAAATACATTTACGCATCATATTATCAATGGTTAGAATTCTTCCTTGGATAACAAGCCATGAAAAGACTGAAATTTTTGGAATTAAGTTTTTTATCCAAACTAAGTCCTTTTGGAGGACAAAATCCTCATCATCAAGCAGAAGCTTGTAAGCAGATTTAACAGTGAACTGCCCGTTTTCCATAGGAGCCTAGATCACTTGATCTTACTTGGGTCTCATGGGGATAAACTATTGCCCGAGAATGTTACAAAGATCATTTGATTTCGCTTGAAATCCCTGAATTCTTATTTGTTTCCACTTCATTCTACCTCTTTCCTCAACCATATAATCAAAGACTTTTCTGCAAATGAGTTCTTCTGTGATATCTCTAATTCGAGTTAAATTAGGATATTACGTCAGTGGTTCCTCCTTAGACCACCTGTCATTCTAGCAATTTATCCTCTCACCATTGCCTAAAACCCATATTAAACCTTTTTTTATGATTTCCTTATAATTAAGAATTGCTTTCCAAAAAGCAGAACCTCTGATTGGAATCGAGTCACTTAGAAATTCCATATTTTGAAGATAATTTTGTTTGATGATAACTGTCCATTCATTTTCTTCACTAGAAATGAGATGCCACGCCTACTTAGCTAGTAAAGCTAAATTTATATGAGCAATTCTCCTCATACCTAAGCCCCAATTTTCCCTGGGTCTGCACACTTTGGTCCATCCTACAAGGTGTATCCTTTTTTTCTCCTCTGATCCAGTCCATAAAAATTATTTTTGGAGTTTCTCAATTTTTTGGAAAACCTTCACAGGGGCTTTGAAAATGGAAAGGAAATAGATTGGAATGCTCTGAAGAGAGGCCTTAGTGAGGGTCAACTTTCCTACTTGAGATAGAAGATGACCTTTCCATCCAACAAGTTTTTTTTTAATTCTTTCAATAACCCTGTCCCACATTGACTCTCTTGAAGAACCAATGAAAAGAGAGAGACCAAGATACGAAGTGGGGAGGTTTGCTATATCACACCCTAAAATTTTTGCAATATTTCCTTGCCTCTAAATGGGGGTGTTCAAGAAATATAACTTGCTTTTACTGAAATTAACTTTTTTACCAACAACGTCCTCGTAAAGTTGTAGGATGTATTTATTATTTTGGCCTCAACCATTGATGCCTTAATCAATATAAGGGTATAATTGATGAATTGTTGGTGAGAAAAAACCCTAGTGAGAGATGTTGCCTTGATTCCTGATATTAGCCTTGAACTGCAAGTATTTTTTATGGTTCTGCCTAAAGCTTCTACCATAATGATGAATAACATGGGGCTGATAGGGTCCCCCTGCCGAATTCCTCTGCGACTTTGAAAGTAACCAACAGTTGTTCCATTAACTAGAATTGAGAACCATGCTTTAGAAATACATTCTTTGATCAAATTAACCCATTGGTGGTGAAAACCAAACTTAAGGAGGACATCAATCATAAAGTCCTAATTTAGCCTACCAAATGCTTTGTTCATATCAAGCTTGAGGGCAAAAATAGACCTGTTAGTCTTATGAGCAGAGTGCAGAGCTTCATAAACTATGATAAATCCATCCAAGATTGACCTGCCCTAGATAGAGCTTCCCTGGCATAGATCTATGATGCAGGGCAGAATATCTCTCATTCTATTTGCAATGGATTTAGTTAGGATCTTATAAGAAACATTGCATAGACTGATTGGTCTGAAGTCAGCCATAGATTCAAAGGTTTGCTTCTTAGGAATTAGAGAAATAAAAGTAGATTTGATACCTTTTGGGATATGATTGCTTACTTGGAATTCTCTGACAGCAAAAATTACATCCTCACTTACGATATCCCAAAAAGCTTGATAGAAACGAGGGGGAAAGTTGTCGGGTCCCGGGGCTTTGTTTGGCTCAATGCTAAACAAGGCTTCCTTAATTTCCTCATCAGAAAAGGGAGCTAGAAGCTTAAGTTTTATATCCTCATTTATTATGCTAGGAATGGATTGAAAAAGAATATCTTTGGCCTCCTCATTGCACTACGATTCCTGACCAAGGATAGAATTGAAATAAGTTACTACCTCTTGTTGGTCATCCAATCTGCCTAGGAAAGGATTTTGGGTGAGTGTATGCGCCCTAGACCTGGACCAACATTGAAAGGTCAAAGGGAAGAGATGCCCCTCGTGCCAATATTCGGAGAAAGGCCGACTCCTATGCTAATCTACTTTGGTGTTTTGAGATAAGGGTGCAGGAAAGAGATAAAAGGAGTAAGGGTTAGAGAAAAAAATAAAAAGGGGTAAGGGAAGAGAGATCGATGATTTAAGGTGGGAGAGAACAAGAAGCATGATCACTAAATGACAACTTGAATGGAAGCAAAGAACACCAAGAATAAATGAAAGAAACGCAATATCAACCTTCCTATGTATCCTTCAAAACGAGTTTCAGGGTACAGTCCCCGATCGCACACCAAACGCAGGGTTCAGCTTTCTCAGTATGCAAATGAATAAATACAAAAGAATCAAGCAAAGAAGGCGGAATAAAAGAAATTCAATATGACATTTTTCCTCTCCTATGTATCCTTTAGACGAGTTTTAGGGTACAGTTCCCAATCGCACATCGGACGCAGGGTTCAACATCTCAGTATACAAACGAAGAAAGACAAAAGAATCAAGCACAAAAGGTAGCATAAAAGAAATGAATTGAGCCCAAAGCTCTTTAGTATTAATCGCAAGCCATCAAGTTATAGCAGCTTTCTAGCAGATAGTTCCCCCCCTTTTACATTATAAAATCTGGGTTTTTATAGAGGACCCGACCCTCTGAGTCATTATTACACAGAATGACAAAGTATATTCTTGAGATCTGAGAAGTCGGCTCTTCGTGGCCCTCGTGACTGAGATTTCAAATCTATTACCAAAACTGGCAACTGTGACCGAGTCAATCGCGGAAATATGCATTGAAGAACTGTCTGAGTGTCCTTGGTCTCTGGGTGCAATGCTTGAGTGGTTGCCATGCTTGACTAAAACTTTGTCAGGGACTGATACTTTGCTTCTAATTGCTAAAAATGAGCAGCGAGCTTATCGGGCAAGTAAAAATGCATTTATGGGGCACTTGATGGTCTCGAGAAAAACCCAACTTAGAGTGTGTGCCCCTCGCAAAAAAACAACATATCGCAAAATCGTGACATTTCTATGCCTTCAGCTTGGTTCTTCTTGTTGCATCGCGAAAATATGACATGTCACGAAATCACGACATCTCTATGTCTTTGTCTTCTTTTGTTGCTTTGAGCCACAAAAATGTAACATGTCACGATATCGCGAAACTTTTTGTCTTTTGCCCTTTCTCCTTGCTTTGGTCGCGAAAATGCGACATGTCGCGATATCGTGACACTTTTTCCTTCTGGCACTTTCTCCATGCTTTGGGTCACGAAAATGCAACATGTCGCGATATCGCAATAATTTTTCGTTCTTGCGCTTCCTCTCTGCTTTCAGCCGCGAAAACACAACATGTCGTGATATCGCGACACTTTTTCCTTCTGGCACTTCTTCTTGGTCACGAAATCATGACATCTCTATGTCTTTGTCTTCTTTTGTTGCTTTGAGTCGCAAAAATGCGACATGTCACGATATCGTGACACTTTCTCGTTCTTGCGCTTCCTCTCTGCTTTCAGCCGTGAAAACGCAACATGCCGCGATATCGCGACACTTTTTCCTTCTGGCACTTCTTCTTGCTTTGGGTCGCAAAAATGCGACATGTCACGATATCGTGAAAATTTCTTATTCTTGCGCTTCCTCTTTGCTTTCTGCTGCAAAAATGTGACATGTCGCGATATCGCGACGCTTTTCATCTTCTGCTCTTCCTTGTTGCTGTCGACCGCGAAAACGCAACATGTCGCGATATCACGACACTTTTTCCTTCTAGCACTTCTTCTTGCTTTGGGTCGTGAAAATGCGACATGTCACGATATCACGATGCTTTTTCCTTCTAGCGCTTCTTCTGGCTTTCGACCACGAAAATACGACATGTCGCGATATCGCGACGCTTTTCGTCTTCTGCTCTTCCTTGTCACTGTCGACCGCGAAAATGCAACATGTCGCGATATCATGACACTTTCTCTTTGCTGTGCTTTTTCCTTGTTTTGGGTCGCAAAAATGCAACATGTCACGATATCACGACACTTTTTGCTTCTGGTCCCCTCTTGTCGCTCTCAGCCGCAAAAATGTGACATGTGATATCGCGACACTTTTCGTTCTGCGCTTTCTCCTCGCTATCGGCCGCGAAAATGCAATATGTCGCAATATCACGACATTTTTTCCTTTTTTCAGCTGAAGCTATCTTCTTTGGCCTGTTTGGCAGTGAAGCTTTTCCTTCTTCATTTTGTGTACAAGGGGATGGCATTGAAAGCCAAAATTGCTGCAACACTTACAAACAAAAAGAAATACTTTTGCAAAAGGAAAGACTACAAAATTTTGATTTTTATTTTTATTTTTTTCTACCCCTTGTGCAATGTGACAAAATTGTCAACATTCTTGGCGGATCACGGGGCGTTTAGCTTGTCTGAATGCAGAGATCCTAGGCCTTTATCCATTGGGTAACAGAGTCATTCCCATTGTCTTCTTCTGTGACTATCCACTGACAACATTTTTTTTTGTTTGTGCCTGAGCTCCTAAGAAACACTTAGCGCTTTCGACACTTATTTATTAACCGGGCTATTTACAGTATTTACACAAAATTTTGTGACATGATCGGCATACCGCCACCATAAACCCAGCTTCGGGTGCTTATCCGGTGAACCTACAATGTTCGGACCAGATCTGATTGAACTTTAGCTGATCTTTGAAGTTCGGTTGGCCTCTTCCTAAAGTTGTCCATGTTGCAAACAGAGTGCAGCGTGGCAGGTTGTCGCTCCTACCAGTACCCGTACTGTTGATGAAAGATGTGGCAAAGAAGTTCGCCACATGAGGGGCCTCTTGGGGTACTGGTCGTAGTGATGGCTAGAACCAATACCAGAATATTGAAGAATCTACTAACTATGGGCTGGGTACAGGTTCTTCCATCCTCCTGATGTGGTAATAGGGCTCCTCCGGCAAAGAGTAATCTTCCAGGATCTCTTCAGGTTTAGCTTGATGAGACATGCTTAATGGATTCTGGCTGAATACTTGCGTGCCATCCACTAGGATACAAGAAGGGTGCAAAAATGTGCCCTCCTTGTTCTCAGGTTCTACCACTTGAGACTGTTCTTGTTCTTGGCCCATCTCTCTGATGGAGACTGCAAGCAACCATATTTTTCATTGCTAGGGCAAAGCTTGCATATTTCCATCGTTGTTCTTGGATGAGATCTGCCTCTCGAGCTCCACACGACTGCATCTCAGGCCTTCGCTCAGTATGAAGGATCTACCATGATGAATACTGTGCAGGATAGACAGGAGCAACAATTATTAGAGGAAGTGATGGGGTTTCCCCCCATTACCACTTTCCAGATAGGAGCAAAAGCTACTCTGCTCATACTGCTTCCTAAAAAATTTGAGGAAATCTTCATCCACCTGATTGCAGTAAGAGGAGACCCATGTCCAGGTGAAAGGCTCGAACATAGAAGACGTGGGCTTTGGCAGGCATTGGTTGGATATCCCCTGGAATTCTCTTCTAACTTCTATAGAATCAGACATTGAAGTCTGTAACGCTCTCCAGAGGTGCTCTCTTGATGGTGGAGAGGTACATCAAAAGCTGGAAGGGGTCTTGAGAACCATCAAATGCTTCGAGTAGTGCTCCCGCTAAGTCATCCCACGAGTAGATGCTTTTACGCTTGAGTAGTCTGTACCACTGCAACGCCCTTCCTTCCAGAGACAGGACCAGAAGTCTGATCATGACATCTCTATTGAATATGTCATGGATGGACCTTAAATCAACAAGATATTCAAGGTGCTCTAGGGCCATTCCCTTAGTGCCATCGTATTTTGTCACTGTCTTCAAGGCACTTTTAGGAATTTCATGGTAACTTTGAAGATTCAAAGGGCCACGATCATCCCAGCTGGGATAGCATGCCCTCTCCATTATAGCAGTGGCCTACAGATATCATGGTTCTCGCCACTAAGTCGGAGTCGCCAGGTGAACATACTTTTCTCTGCTTGTGAGGTCAAGGCTGCTCATCGAACCTTAATTCCTTCAAGGTGTCTTATTTCAGATTTAAAATGTGCCTACGATCTAGAAATTTGGATCTTCAACTCAGTCAGAGTCACCAGGTGATTTTTCTAGATGGAGGCAAGCCAGAGATTCACCAAACTTGGGCTTCCTTAAAACATGGGACCAGTGTCATGAAGGCACAGGTTTAGGTACCGGTCTCTATGACTTAAATATTTTTGGGTTGAACAGAGTCACCAGATGCTAGGAGTCTTTTGGTAATGAGAGCATCGATTCTCACTACCACTCAGAAGGTGAGACTGACCGGGTCACACCGGGAACTGGTTAGAACTATTGGCCCCGGTGTAGACGGGTTTGAGATTTGCACTTAAAATATGGGACCTTGGTCCCACCGGGCGTGCCAAAAACTATTGGTCATCAAATCTGCCTAGGAAAGGATTTTGGGTGAGTGTATGCACCCTAGACCTGGACCAACATTGAAAGGCCAAAGGGAAGAGATGCCCCTCATGCCAATCTCCGAAGAAAGGCCGGCTCCTATGCTAATCTACTTTGGTGTTTTGAGATAAGGGTGCAGGAAAGAGATAAAAGGAGTAAGGGTTAGAGAAAGAAATAAAAAGGGGTAAGGGAAGAGAGATCGGTGATTTAAGGTGGGAGAGAACAGGAAGCACGATCACTAACTGACAACTTGAATGGAAGCAAAGAACACCAAGAATAAATGAAAGAAACACAATATCAACCTTCCTATGTATCCTTCAGGCGAGTTTTAGGGTATAGTCCCCGATCGCACACCAAACACAGGGTTTAGCTTTCTTAGTATGCAAATGAAGAAAGACAAAAGAATCAAGCATAGAAGGCAGCATAAAAGAAAGCCAATATGACGTTTTTCCTCTCCTATGTATCCTTTAGACGAGTTTTAGGGTACAATCCCCAATCGCACATCGGACGCAGGGTTCAACATCTCAGTATACAAACGAAGAAAGACAAAAGAATCAAGCACAAAAGGCAGCATAAAAGAAAGAAATTGAGCCCAAAGCTCTTTAGTATTAATCGTAGGACATCAAGTTACAACAACTTTCTAGCAGATAGTTCCCCCCCTTTTACATTATAAAATCTAGGTTTTTATAGAGGACCCGACCCTCTGAGTCATTATTACACAGAATGGCGAAGTATACTCTTGAGATCTGAGAAGTCGGCTCCTCGCGACCCTCATGACTGAGCTTTCAAATCCATTACCAGAACTGGCAACTGTGATCGAGTCAACCATGAAAATATGCATTGAAGAACTGTCTGAGTGTCCTGGGTCTCTAGGTGCAATGCTCAAGTGGCCGCCATGCTTGACTGAAACTTCGTGAAGGACTGATACTTCGCTTCCAATTGCAAAAAATGAGCAGCGAGCTTATCGAGCAAGTAAAAATGCATTTATGAGGCACTTGATGGTCTCGAGAAAATACCCGGCTTGGAGTGTGTGCCCCTCACAAAAAAGCAACATGTCACGATATCATGACATTTCTATGCCTTCAGCTTGGTTCTTCTTGTTGCATCACGAAAATATGACATGTCGCGAAATCGCGACATCTCTATGCCTTTGTCTTCTTTTGTTGCTTTGAGCTTCAAAAATGCAACATGTCGTGATATTGCAACACTTTTCGTCTTTTGCCCTTTCTCCTTGCTTCGGTCATGAAAATGCAACATGTCGCGATATCATGACACTTTTTCCTTCTGGTGCTTTCTCCATGCTTTGGGTCACAAAAATGTGACATGTCACAATATCATGACACTTTCTCGTTCTTGCGCTTCCTCTCTGCTTTTAGTCGCGAAAACGCAACATGTCCCGATATCGCGACACTTTTTCCTTCTGGCACTTCTTCTTGGTCATGAAATTGCGACATTTCTATGTCTTTGTCTTCTTTTGTTGCTTTGAGCCATGAAAATGCGACATATCGCGATATCGCTACACTTTCTCGTTCTTGCGCTTCCTCTCTACTTTTAGCCACGAAAACGCAACATGTTGCGATATCGTGACACTTTTTCCTTCTAGCACTTCTTCTTGCTTTGGGTCGTGAAAATGCGACATGTCACGATATCGCGATACTTTCTCGTTCTTGCGCTTCCTCTTTGCTTTCAGCCGTGAAAATGCGACATATCACGATATCCCGACGCTTTTCATCTTCTGCTCTTCCTTGTTGCTGTCGGCCGCGAAAACGCAACATGTCGCGATATCGCGACACTTTTTCCTTCTGGCTCTTCTTCTTGCTTTGGGTCGCAAAAATGCGACATGTCGTGATATCGCGACGCTTTTTCTTTCTGGTGCTTCTTCTGGCTTTTGGTCGCAAAAATATGACATGTCGCGATATCGCGACGCTTTTCGTCTTTTGCTCTTCTTTGTCGCTGTCGATCGCGAAAATGCAACATGTCGCGATATTGCGACACTTTCTCTTTGCTACGCTTTTTCCTTGTTTTGGGTCACGAAAATGCGACATGTCGCGATATCACGACACTTTTTGCTTCTGTCTCCCTCTCGTCGCTCTCAGCCACAAAAACGTGACATGTCGTGATATCGTGATGTTTTTCGTTCTATGCTTTCTCCTTGCTATCGACCGTGAAAATGCAACATGTCGCGATATCGCGACACTTTTTCCTTTTTTCAGCGAAGCTATCTTCTTTGGCTAGTTTGGCAGTGAAGCTTTTCCTTCTTCATCTTGTGTACAAGGGGATGGCATTGAAAGCCAAAATTGCTGCAACAATTACAAACAAAAAGAAATGCTTTTGCAAAAGAAAGACTATACAAAATTTTTATTTTTTTCTACCCCTTGTGCAATGTGACAAAATTGTCAACACCTCCTTTCTGATTTCTGTTAAGTCTTGAGTAATAGAACCATCTACTTTTTTTAAATATTTTATCTTGTTATTGCTTCTGTTTCTAAGCATGGTGACATGAAAAAAATTAGAATTTGAATCTCCATCTTTCAACCAAAGAGCCCTTGATTTTTGCCTCCAATAGATTTCCTCACAGGCCAAAATTTTATGAAACTCTGCTAGTTTTGTTCGTTCCTCCTGCCTAGTAATTTCATCAGCATTACCATGTTTGATCCTCTGATCAATTATCTTCAAACTTTCAACAACCTATTTTTTATTTTCAAATAGGTTTTGAAATACCTCTTTGTTCCAAGTTCAAAGCTTTTCTTTAACAAACTTTAATTTTCCAGCAAGTTTAAAAGTTGCGCTACCCGTGACAGGCTACTGCCACCACTGATTTAAGTTATCTCTGAAACTGAAATGTTTGATCCACATAGATTGAAATATGAAATATTTCTTGAAGGACAGAGAGTTAGGGATCTCCAAAAAAATGGGATTATGATCAGAGGAAATTTTAGGAAGGGCTTGCAGGGTAGAATCATCGAACACAGTTGTAGCCTCCTTTGATAGAAAAAATCTATCAAGCCTTTCTTGAATGAGATGACACCCTATCCGTCGATTGCTCCAGGTATAATTCACTCCTCTAAGTTTTACATCCATAAACATGTTGGAGTTCACAAAGTCATTGAACTCATCAATGTTCCTGATAGGTGGTCCATTTCCACCCATTTTGTCTGAAGGGTAAAGAGGAGTGTTAAAATCCCCAGCCAGAATCCAGAGGACATTATGGAAGATTTCACTTAGATTGCCTAAGTACTCCCACAGTAGAGATCTCCCTTGAATTGAAGTCGGGGCATAAATATTTAAAAGGATCCATGACCTGTTGTTTATTTCCTTAAAATAAAACACTAAGAACCCTGTCATATTTCTGAATAAGGGTGGCTTCTACTATTCGAGGATCCCACAAAGTCATAAGGCCTCCAGATGCTCCTCTGGCTAATTTGCAAACCATATCCCCTTGATTCCAATTTTTTTTTGCTATTTTTTTATTGAATCTCATCAGTTTTTGTTTCTTGCAACATGATAATAGTTGGATTCACTTGATTTCTTATTGCACTGACTTCCCTGTGTTTGGGTAGGCCATTGAGGCCTCTCATGTTCCATGAGAGGAACTTCATTTAGATTGTTTGGGATTTCTTCCTCTCCCCCTCCCTTGAGGGGGTTTTCCTAATTTGTTGTATTTAGAACCCGAAATAACCTGTTGAAACAAGGTTCTTTGTTTTCCATTGCCAATGTCATTATCAGTTTTAATTTTTTGATGCTCAACATTTGATATTCTCCCTCTTCTTTTTTCATTGCCAAAATCTATAGGAGACTTCACAGTGCTCTTGGTTTGTTTAGGACTAAACTGAGGGGAGGTAATTTGTTGCGAGAACCGAACTGCCATATTCCTCAGTCTGAAGAGTTTCACATATCTCCACCCCTACATCCAAATCTTCTCCTTTTTTCCTATATTCCCCTAGTCTATGGGACGACCCCTCAGTAGGATTCACTTGGCTCCTAGTGATGATGTTAGGGAGATGAGATTTTTTATTTTCTAATGCCTCAACTTTCTTCCTAAGTTCTTCAACATTAGGGTTTGGCTTTGGGATGCCCACTGGGCTTGAAGTATTTCTAGCATTGGGGTTTAAGGATCCTAACTTGGATGTGGATTCTAGAGATCGTACATTAGGGTTTGAATTTGTGATGCCCACGGGGCTTACAGTAATTTCAACATTAGGGTTTGAGGATCCTGACTTGGATGGGGATTCGAGAGAGTCAAAAAGGTTAGCTTGAAGGTACTGGTATTCCATGTCTTCTGATAATCCTCCTACTCCCATATTGGATAGAATTGAAAATTAATTTAAAACTAGAGGATTGGAACTTACCTAAGTATTTTGGTTGCCAACAACCTGTTGTTTTCCTTTGTCTTACTAGGACCCTGCACCCTCTCTTTTATTTTTTTGGTAGACATAGTTTGCCTGATTGAAATCACTTCTGCTAGGGAAACTCCTCAAATTTCCTTTGTCTAGTATTCCCTGCTTCTGCTTTTCTCTATTCATTGCCAGGTTAGGGCACTGATTAAATAGATGTCCTTGATTTTTACATTTTGCACAAAATGTCGGCCTGTTCTCGTATTCTATCGACTATTTTCTATAGTATTCTCCATTCTCTAGCTCCACAAACCTTGGCAATTCATTATTCAAATTAGAATTTACGCAGATTTGTGCATGAATCATCCTTATCCTGGCCAAGGTCACATGGTCAATGGAGATCAAGTCCTCTATAGTTCTGGCTATGCCCTACAGCCAATATTCATTGAAGAACTGGGTAGGTAGACTCGGGAGATGAACCCAAATAGGGGCAATGTTAATATTTTGCTTTTCAAGGTTGACATCTTCACCCCATCGTCTGAGAAAAAGGCTCCTTTTGCCTAGAAACCAAGGACCTCCTGTTAAAATACGGTTAGCACCCTCCATATTGTCAAAACACATAATGAAGAACCCTCGAGTTAGAGCTACCAAATCTAAGCTGCCTACCAGTCACCATTTACCCATCGCCCAAGCCCTGATAGTCTTCATGTCCGGCCTACCTCCCAAAAACTTGCCTACCAGGGAGAATTCTTCCATTAAAAGAAAAGGGCTCATGGAACTTGTTAGGGCTGAAATTTTATTATTTATTGGAACTAGGGGCGAAAGAGAGAGAACCTCATTTCTTTTTCCTCTAAGAGTCTCAGCAAAAGACAACCACTTCTTGGGCCCCGCATTGTCCTTCGTATCTTTTTTGTTGGGGTCTTTTTGAGGAGGGTCGGCCCCCGTGTGATGCCCGTATCCAAATCTGCAACCTGACCGCCTTACTATGGATCCTCGATTGATCCATGCTCGAGGTTCCCACCCGCACCTTTCATACCTGCTCTACCTCTACCGCCTTGGCTGAGATTCCTGCCCAAAAAATTCAAACCCTCACTCCCATCGCACCTACTAAACCTCAGCTCACTCATTCCTCTTGCTGAAGGAGAACCTTCCCATGATTGCTTGTTTTGATTTGTTATCTTTTTTTATGTTAATATTTATAGTTTACAAAATGACGATCATGGTGGGACCCCCAAAGGGTTATGTATTTTGATTTACCCTATCATATCCTAATTCACTAATCTACAATTTTTATTTGTTGTAGGTTTTCAGAGCCCAATCGTGCAAAAGTCATAAATTTAAACTTAGGGTTTTTGAAGTATGTAGGGTTCATTTTGTGCTTACTTAGACACTGAACTGCATATGGGGGTCAAATCAGATGCTTCACTATATTTGGAAGATGCCACACTACGTTTGGGGGACACCACATTGCGTTTGAAAGCCAGATTGAACACGATGTCACGTTCGAGAAGCTAGGGGAAGAAAACGTAAAGCTTTCGGGTAAGTTATTTTCAATAACCCTAGCTATATTTTTTTTCTTTAAAAAAATAAAAATAAAAGGAAATGTTCATATTTCTATTTAAAAAAAAGCAATAAATTAAGCATTATGTAGGCAGTTTTAGGCATTTTTGTAGAAATCAAAATAATAATTGTATTTTAGGGTATTAATTTATCTGATTACAAAAGGTCATATAGATTGCATTTAAGGTTAGATTTGCAATTTCAAACACATTTTAGATTGCATTACGGTTCCAAATTTACCATATTTTATTTCTAGAAATTTGTATAAAAAATATTCTAAGATTTATTTGGAACTCGTTTACTGCATTTTGGCTCAGGTTTTCTATTGATTTAGTGTTTTGTTTCCTGTTTTGTGTGCCTTTGTATTTTCTTTGCTTGCACTTATAGGCAAAAAATCAAAATTACATAGTAGTTGCACTCTAGGATAGTTTTTTGCACTTTATTGTTCAAAAAACCATAGAGAACAAAACCTTAAAAAGAACATCACACACTACACGATTCACATTAAACATAAGCAAGTTAGATTTCATCACCAACCTTTGATCGAGACCAACAATGGTGGGCTTCATCTCCATCTATTGGCTCGCCCCCTAGATACCATAGTAGCCCTAAGTAAGTGGCTTTATAGATTTCATCACCGAAAAATCCCCTAATTTTGGGTGTGCCTAGAGTGGGAAGGATTATCAATCCCTTTTACCATGGGGCTTTTCAAATAATTATGCAACTGTCATTCTTGTTCACGTCCTAAATGTGCAGGTTAAGCGAAAGCATGGATATACTGATAGCAAAACATTAGATAGTGCAATGCCTTTCAAGGGTTATTTGTTTCCATAGGTTTACCTTGAGCCAATCATCCCCTAGGATACCATTTTTAGCCATTCATGGTTCATCCTTCGTCAGAAGGGTGGGTTCGAATACACCTTCTTAGTTGCATTTCATAATCCACCTTGTATAGTTCTTATAGGCTTAGGTGTTTACATCAAAACACCAAACAAATAATAAAAAATAAAAAATAAATCATTAGCATTGCATTTCACATTGCATTTGCATATCATTATCATTTGCATTTATATGTATTGCTTGCTACTATACAGGTTCTTAAGGTTCATTCATCAACTCCAAAGGGTAATAAAATACCACCCTTCACATTGCAACCACCATTCTCCCACCAAGTCAACATGAATATTGTTGACTTGTTCACACCAGTCTGCAATACATACAATTTGGCAAAACCAATTCCTATTGATATAAGAGCTTCTGCCACTTACATTCCTTCGCAGCATTCGCCTTCGCCTTCACCCTCAACTTCTTATGTTTTCCAAGAAGAAATGAAAGAGACTGTGCTAGAAGAGTTTGACAACATCACTAATGACATTCATCTAATTCTAATGCCACATTAGCTCAAAGAAGGTTCATACATGGCCATTGAAGAAACTATAGATGTAAACCTAAGCACAAACCCAAACAATCCAGAAATTGTGAAACTTGGAAAAATTTTATCCACTAATGAATAAGAGCAACTAATAGATCTCCTCATGAGAAAGAAGGACATATTTGTGTGGTCTTATAAAGATATGCTTGGCATTGACCCTAACTTGGTCGTTTAGAATCTCACCTTGCATCCTGATGCGAAGTCGGTCAAAAAAAACTAAAAAAGTTACATCCTACCATTGCCCTCATGGTCAAAGAAGAACTTCAAAATTTGTTAGACATGGGTTTCATTCAACCCATTGACTATCCTAAGTGGCTTTCAAATATGGTACCCATTCGTAAGTCTAATGGGGTGATTCACATTTGCAATGACTTTCTAGATCTTAACAAAGTGTGTCTTAAAGATGATTTTCCTTTGCCAAAAATTGATACTCTTGTAGACACACTGGCCATGAAATTCTCTCTTTAATGGATTATTTTTAAGATATAACTAAATTTGAATTAATTTTTATGACCAACACAAAAAACCATTCACAACACCTTGGGGAATTTTCTGTTACAAGGTAATGTCATTTTGCCTTAAAAATTGTGGTGCTACCTATCAATGTGCCATGACATACATCTTTCATTATTACATGCATAAGATCATTAAAGACTATGCAGATGATCTATTGGCAAAATCTAAAACACATCAAGAGCTCATCGATGTCTTGGAAAAAAATTTTGATCGACTTCTCAAGCATAACGTAAGGTTGAATCCCAAGAAATGTGTCTTCAGTGTCACATTAGGTAAACTACTAGGGTTCAATGTGTCCAAGTGTGGTATTGAATTGGACCCAAAAAAGTTCAAGGCCGTTATGGAAATGCATCCCCCAAAAAATTTGAAAGAGTTGTGTATTTTACAAGAAAATATCCAATCGATTCGTTGCTTCATTGCGCAACTCTGAAATAAATGCAGGCCATTTAATCACCTACTAAAAAAGGGGGTGACATTTTGATGGAAAAAAAAATGTAAAAATGCTTTTGATGACATTAAACAACACTTGCCTTCTCCACCAGTCTTAACTCCACCTCACCCAAGGGTCTCCTTTGACCTTTATGTTTTAGCAACGAATTTTGCATTAGGAACAATGCTTGCACAAAAGAATGAAAACAATCGAGAGTAAGCAGTCTATTACATTAGTCAAATATTAGTAATCTATGAAACCAAATACGCTTATATGGAAAAATTGTACCTAGTAGTGGTTTTTTACACTAAGAAACTCAAACATTACATGCTAAGTCACACCACATATGTTATAGCTCGAGAAAAATCTCTATGTTATATGATGACTCGCACATACAAAAATACTCATACCGTAAAATGGATAATGCTTATAACAAAATTTGACCTTGAAATCATCAACCAAAAATATATTAAAGGTCATGTAATAGCTGATCAACTTGTGAAAGCTCCACTTCCTAATGATCAACCTTTGGTTATTGAGCTTCCAGATGATTCAATATTTAACGTCACTGAACAAGAGGAAGATGTCATCCCTAGAGAGGATGTGGATATAACCCTATTCTTTGATGGTTCCAAGTGTGGGAAAGGACAAGGTGCAAGAATCATGTTTCATACACCATAAGGGATACCTATACCCTTATCATTTAAACTCAATTTCCCATGCACAAAGAATAACACAAAATATGAAGCCTTAATTTGAGGACTTCAAGCAACTATAGCTATGGGTATAAAATGTATAAGAATATTTGGCGATTTCCAACTTGTCATTCACCAAGTTAACAGATCGTACCAATGCAAAAAACTAATCTTAAAATTTTACCATGAAGTGGCAATAAAATTGCTCGCAAAAATTGATTGGTATGAGATTGATAGTTTACCTCGTTTGACTAATAGATTTGTAGATGCAATGGCCTCTCTAGGATCATTGATTCAAAAGCACTTCATAGGAGAGGTTCAACCGCTGATAGTCACAACAATCTCTAAATCTGCAATTTCACAAGTTGAACCTAAATATGAGAAGAATGTTTTCTTTATTCACGCCGAACCATATGAGCCTTAGATTAATCAAGTAAAAGACTTTCTCAAGTTTATAAATCTCCCATCAGATATATCGTAAATTACCAAAAAAACTTTCAAACGAAAGGCAACTCATTTCACTCTATTGGGGGACATGTTGAATAGATGTGGTTATGATGGAGTCCTCTGTTGTCTCGAGCCTAAAAAGGCACAACAAGCCATATTCGAAGCTCATGATGGTACTTGTGGTGGTCACTTTAGTGGAATGGCCATCACAAAGTGTATCTTATGCATGGGTTACTATTAACCCACCATAGAACATGACTATTGCAATTTTGTCAAGTGTCAAAAATATCAGCAACATGCTAATTTAACTCATGTGCCATCACAAGCATTACAATCCATTCAAAATATTTGGCCCTTTTCACAATGGGGTTTTGACTTGATTGGTAAAATCTTGCCTCCTTCCTTGGGACAACACACATTTATCATCAGTGCCATTGAGTACTTCACGAAGTGGTTCAAAGCAATTCCTCTAACCAGCACAATAGGACCTTGAATTGTGGAGTTTATACTCCAAAATATCATTTATCACTTTGGTATTCCCTCAAAAATAATCTCTGACAATGGCAAGTATTTCAAAAACAAGGATGTTCAAGCACTTTGCAAAAAATATAATATTCAACATAGTTTCTCGACTCCTTACTACCCATAGACAAATGGATAAGCTAAGGCAACCAATAAGATACTGATTGCTATTCTAAATAAATTATTCAAGGAAAATCATCAAGATTTGTATATTCAAATTCCATTGGCATTATGGGCTTATCGAACGAACATTTGCATGCCTACCGGGGTAACACCATTCTCATTGGTCTATGGTATCGAAGCAATCATGACTCTTGATCTTGATATTCCCTCACTACGCATTTTATTACAAGAATTTATAGACGATGATACCGCTAGACAAGCACATCTTGACCAACTCACACTCCTCAATGAAAGGTGAATTAATTCCTTGGAGCACTTACGAGTATATCAGGATCATCTAAAGTGTGCTTACAATACCAAAGTTCATCTATGTAAATTCCAAGTAGGAGATCTCATCCTTAAAGAAAATTAGCAAAACACCAATGAATCGTCACATATTCAAACAAAAATTGGATCAAGGAACATATAGGCTTGCTAATCTAGAGGGAATAGAAGAGCCTGAGCCATTGAACATTATACACTTGAGAGCGTTCTATGCTTAATGCGACTTAAATATATACATATATACATGGCTAAAAAAAACACCACAAAAGCACTATTCATACATACTTCATTCCATACATCCATTTTGCACAATCACATTCATGTCATTTCAGTACATTTCATCCACCATACCAGTGGTTATTTGCTTAGTTTAGATAATTGTTAATCCAATAAGTCTTGTCGTCTTATTTAGGGGCACCTTCAATTTAACATCTGTCTCATTTTGCTATTTCAAAAGTCATGTCACAATTTGCGATAAAATCTCATCATCCCTAGGTGTTTTCGATCACTCAACCACTCCTATTGTTCCAAACAACCTCCATTGCATGTCAAGTTTTCTCTAGGACCCAAGCACATTTTCACTAAGAAAATCTTGAGCTATGGGAGTTGACTCTAAGATTCTTGAACCAAACACATATAACACTAATTAATAACATCTTGCATTAGAGAGGGATGACACCATGATTGGTTTGAACCTTGAAGTGAAATTTTTTCTTGCTTGTCCCATCATGCACATAGTCCAAAAATAGTGGTTTCTACCACTTATAAAGCTTCAAAATTAAAGAGTAAGTAGTAAGGATAGGGCAAAATTCTCATCATACCTTGGTTGAGAATCCAATTACCTAAAGCTTTAACTCTTTTACACACCATAAAAATGGTCTCCAAGTAGTAAGGATAGGATTACACTTCCATCCAAATGGTTATGCAGTCTAATTCCCAAAATCTTAGAGATCATATCATTGGACTATGGAGCTAATCTCCACTAGGTCTATAGATGCTTGACTAGTAGTGGAGTACACTCATGCATGGTGACACGTCTCTCTTGAAGAGACCTCTAATCACACATAAGGATAAGCTAGATTCCTGGTCTTCTCTATGATGAGTTTCATTTCATCTTACTCAATATGGGTAAATGAACTCACTTGCACACACAGTGGTTCTTGATTGGTTTGAGTCATTACCATGCTCATGATTGGTAAATAAACATTCACTGCACACATAACTTGGTCTCTAAGAAATTTGATAGAGCTTAAAAACATGAGTTTTTTCGAAACCACTAGGATATTTGAGTCTCCGCAAAACAATTCTAAATCCATTATCCACAAGCTAAAACAAAATTCATACCATAATCGCATCACTACATGAGTTTTCCACTTCATATACCACCATTAGATTTTGGTGTCCCTATTTAAGTAATGAAGATGATCAAGCAAAATCTAAACTACTACAACTGATCATTAGAGCATCAGTTCACTTACATTGTTATCTATAAGTATACACATCATCATCATAATGTATCCATAACATCATATACACATACATTTACACATACATTCACAATAAAAGAACACAAAAAACATACATAAAAGAAAAGCCATGTATATATGTATAAATATTGCATGCACAAAGTATACCCAAAGGTTGTATACAATAGAGCACTGAGGCTCATATACAAAACTACAACAAGAGGTCCTAGCTAGTGCCCCAAGATAGACCCCTGTGATCTTGAGGGATCAGGAACCCGAAGAGCTCTAGAGCAAGAACCACTATGCCTAGAGTCACTATGCCTAGAAAATCTAGATAAAAATGAGGAAGGTCACACTGGTAATCCAATGCCATGCTACACAAGACAATCCTCGAGCTCTTGAATGTAGCCATCTTGGGATTGAAATTGAGATAGGTCCTATGTAATGTGTGTCCCTCCTTGTCAACTCCACTCGAAGCCTAGCTATCACATCGGTATCCTCACCTCCACTTGTAGCAACCTATACCTCCAGTTCCCTCTACAACTGAGCATTCTTGGCATACCAAGCCATCATCACTGCATCCTACTTTGTCAACATATGTAGGAGTCGATCTCACTCCTCAACCTAGTTGTCCCGCTCATCCTGGAGCACAACCCACTCCTCACTTCGACTAGGAGGTCTCTTCAAAATCTCCTCCATATCTCTCCCACCTTCACCGTCACTTCCAATCTCAGGAGGTTGATCTATTGTGGCCCTCGATGGCTTCCTCCCATTGCTAGACTAATGACTTCTCTATTGTCAGGGAGTATCCTCTACTTTGGCTGTGGCCTTCCCATAATCACCACTACCCTCATCCACCACCTAACTCAGTGCCCATGGAGGCTAAGAAGCAAACCAGGCATCGTATTTAGCTATGGTCTTGATATCATTAGCATTTGAGATATCTATCTCCTCATCATCCTCATACTACACCCACCATACCTTAGCATAGGGTAAGCTCAACTCATCGATACGATGCTTGTAAATTACTAGAGTATCAAGAACCACCTATCATATCCTGAACTATCATAGAACCTGCAAGAACTAGATCAAATCCACCTCATTGCCATGATGGCCAACCACCCATTTGGTCTGCCTAATCCATCATAACTACTCCCCATCAGTATGCCATCTAGCCTTTCAACATGGCTTCCAACACACCTGATCAGGTGATAACCTCACCCATAGATCTCTATACTCCTAGTCACTACCACTAGGATGACTCGGTTGTATCTCCTCGATTACTTTTAATCTCAATGCATAGGGATGAGCCCTATACCACTCACATGATAGGCCCATAGGATGGGCTATGTTGAAATGCTCGTAGCCCTAGATCTAAAGTAGTAGATTGCAGCCCAATCCCTTTTGCCCCTGCCTCTTCACCTCATACAACTTTATGTATACTTGAACTAGCAAATAAGGCACCCAAGAATACACTCGAGGTTCATCGATCATATCGAATACCAACCTAATCATGTTCTAAGAAAACCAACATTCAGTATTGTTAGGCACCAACACATTAGCCAGTAGGAACATAACGTAAGTTGATAATACCTCCAACCACCTCTACGAGTACAAATATAGGTATCATATGCCACCACCGTTGATATTTCACCCCTTCAATCATCTCCAAAAATCCAAATCATCTCATGCCCTTTGCCATATCCAATTTGAACATGTAATCCCTCCACGAGTACATGGAATATGTGATGCATGTCCTCAAGCATAATTGTCACATCACATGTCAAGAACTGGAAAGTCCCCCTGTCTAGATCCCATTGCTTTGTTAAGGGAGAGAGGTGCATCTCATTGGCCATCACCACCTCAATCCATGCACAACCATCCAATCCCACTCACTCCAACAACTCCTAATCAACCTCTCGTAATGCCCTTTTCACCCCCGACATGATAGGTGAAAATTGATGTTGAACCTCCAAAATCCTCAACAACAGAACAAAACAAAAGCAAATGCACATCAAGATCTCATTCATTTAAAAAAAACTTTTTGCTATCCCTCTTTCAGTCGCAAAAAAAAACAACATTGTAAAATAAACAAGAGGGCTAGAATAACTTACCTCCGACACCTACACATCATCTCTAGCCACCACGTTAGCTCCTTCCATCACCATCACCAAGCTCTTCCACTCTCCTTATCTCAAACGTCGCTTCTTCAACTCTCAAATGCAAGAATAAAATAAAATTTTGCCCTTACAACCCTTTTATAGCTGAGCAAACCCACCCAAATGCACCTCTATATCTGGCAGACACACTCAAATGCCCCACTATGTTTGTAGAATGATAGATGTTATCCCACATCTATGGAGATATAGACACAATCCTACATTTATTTTCAAAATGTTGCAAAAGGTTTCAAAAGGGCCTCAAAACATAACAAAACCCCACAAAATCACCCTTCCAAGAATTCATCACATCATCATATCACATTTTGTGATAACATGGATTGATTTGGGCGTCTAAATTTTGAATGTGACCAAAAGTCACATAAATAATAAAAAACGCTTCAAAACATCCCAAAATGATCCAAAATTTTACAAAACTACCAAATCCACTCTTCCAAGAATTCATTACATCATCATATCATATTTTGTGATAACATGGATTGATTTGGACATCTAAATTTTGAATGCGACCAAAAGTCGCATAAATACCCAAAAAAGCTTCAAAACATCCCAAAACGATCCAAAATTTCATAAAACTATCAAATCAACTCATCAATGCATTTACATCATTATTTCACATCATCAAGTCAACCTACATTATCAAGTGAACTTCGTATCTAGTGATTTACTCTAGTCCCCTAGCGGTTGCAACGATTGGTTATCCATGCAATTTGGTAGGATGGATAGATCACCATAAGGACACTTGCTCAAAATCATCATCCAACATCATCTTGTTTGAAAATAAAATCAATTGGATCCCTCATTTCTTGAGTGAGATTGTGTTCAAGCTGATTTGCCCAAGGTTGTCATTGACACCCTCTCTATGGGGTTACAAACATGAAAAAATTTCTACTTCATCATTTTGCATTAAGAAATTTGATATAGTCACTAGGACAACGAGCTCCTAGGGTGATTGGTTCCTCTACTTCATCATTTTGCATTAAGGAATTTGATACAATCACTAGGAAAATGAGCTCCTAGGGTGATTGGTTCCTTTACTTCATCATTTTTGCATTTCAATGATATCAAAAGGTAAATTTTCGATAGCACAGAACCATCCCAAACTTGGGGCAACCAAACTTGACTTTGATTTCTAACATTTGCATACACCATATGCATCCATTGCATCATACACATTCGGTCAATTGGCTCGTGGGTTTCATTCTTCACTTATTCGCCAATTGAGGGGGTAAAGCCAAAATCATCAAATTATCCCAAATCTTCTTGTGCATTGAGGAAAAAGAGTACATTTCTCCATCCCAGGTGTCTCTTGTTTTTGCACTGCATCATGCTTCACACAACACAGTACAAAAAGGGTATTTGTAGACACCAAATTCTAGCCATTCATCATTCATTATTTATATATTTATAAATATAAATATTTTATATATTTATATATATAAATAAATCTTAGCCATCCATCAAAACTCCATCTTTGTGTACCATATGGTAATCCTAGCCACTCACTAATTGTAATTCTTGTCATTGCAATCTCAACTGCTCATCAAGATTTAATCCTGGCTACTTGTTGCCATCATCAAAAACCTAACATGAATCAAAGGTAATCATAAAATATTATTCACTTTTGGTGAATAAGGGTCAAAACATTTTGCAAAGAGAGATCACACACATTCTCATGACATTTTGGACAAAATCTAGTCACCATTGCATTCATTGTTTGATCACCATCGCTTCTACAATCCAGATCCAGACACTGTAGAGCATCCATCATAGCTCATAAATGTCTCAGGGTATTTACCAAATATTACAGGGTGTCCACCATAGTATGCAGATGCTTCAAGAAATCCATCAAACACAAGACTACATCCAACGAGCCCTCGAACATTTTTTTTGGCATCTACGCAACATCATTTTGAACCCTCAAGAGCATAGATCGCAATTAGGTATTGAAAAGGCAACTAATTTATTTTTTATATGTGTTTCTTGTATTTTGTTTCACATTCTATAGACATTCAAGCTAGGGTTTGTAGGTTTACATTTCATATTGAAGAAGACCTTATACAATGGAGGCCCCACATGTGCTATTGATCCATTTTGTGGTTTGCTTGTGTGTAGGTACATGTGACAATTTTTTGGATAGTTGTAGTTGGAGTAGACCCATAGAGAATGCACAAGCCCACTCAACAACTTGTTTGTAGCAGAGAAGATTTAGAAGCACCACATTTGTTTGATAAAGCAAAATGGTTTTACCCTTTTAATCATTGTATCATTAAAACAAGTATATTTTGTAAAACCCCTTTGCGATTCGAGGTATATTAATGGTGTAAAATAGGAGATCAAAGGCTCCATAAGTCAATATAAAATCACTCTTTTATTTGTGCATGATTGCTTGTTTTGATTTGTTATATGTTTTGGTGTTAATATTTATTGTTTACAATTCCTATTCATATGCCAAGTCTCATAACTCTTGGGTTCTCTACTTGATACTTACATACACATGACTCTATCTTGTATTAACACCTAAACATGACTCTTCACTTTACACACTCTAATCTAAAGAAACTTGTGCACATCTTTACATTACACTTGTGCACATAAACTCACATTACACTTGTGCATTTCCTGCACATACACACATAACACGTGCATTTCTTGCACATTACGACATTACATAAAATATTACTCATACTCTAAACTAAGACCTAATCCTAATATAATATTTACAATATGTACCATAAAGGTACCATGGGGGTATATTAGAATGTACCAAATAATGTCATAGACTCCAACAATAGTGCCCTATGAGTTTTCACTATTAAAATTTTAATAGTTTTTGGTGTTAAACATTGAGTGTTCATCGCTCATTACTGATTGCAAAAAAATATCCCTCCACTAGTGAAAGGAGATATTTAGATGAGATATAAGCTATAAATCATATTTGGTTAATGGTTTCCTATAGAGCCTAAGCCTATGGCCATGAACCATAAAAGGAATTTTATGTAATTTGATCATCCATAGCCTAATTGTTCTACTTTCAATTTTAGTGTTGAACTCATAGGGCCTTAGCCAATGATGTTATATTTTTCCTTTGAATTACACATACTTGGAATCATAGAGTAGTGTACAATCTCCACTTTTGAAATTTTTGTGTTTGATGAAGCAATCATGCCAGGTTTCCCTCTATCATTGAATTACCTTTGTATGAAAATTTCTTGTTGTCGAAGCTCATACAAAGCATTGAGTTGCTCCTATATCTGATTCTATGCTTCAAAGAGATCCACCCCTAGCTTAAAAATTATCCTAATATTTTTGGACTCAAACTCTATGGATAGGATAGATTGTCTTACTATATACAAGCATATGGTGTAAGCCTTGTAGTAGTTTTCTACTTTGTGTGGTAGGCCCAAACAACTTCTATAAGGTGGTTGGTTCAATCCTTGTGATGCATTGGAACATATTTGTTAAATTTTTTATCAATTATCTATCTATTAATTCCACTCACCCATACATATATAAGTGATGAGGAGTGGATTTCCTATGGAAAATTTCATATTGCTTGATCAAATCTTCAATGACCTTGGAAGCAAATTATGATCCTTAATTGGTAAAATTATCTCTTGATACACATTATCTAGTGAAAATTTCCTTATATAGAAATTCAAGTACTTTCTCACCCCCAACATCCTTAAGCTTTATGTTTTCCCATTTAGTAATTTAATCTACACACACAAGGATGTACTCCTTTTGATTGGAAAGTGAATCAATGGGGCCCATAAAATCCAATTCCTTTTTCAAAAGGTTTGATTATCAATTGTGGCTATAGTTATATCTCATGTGATAGAGTTGGTCGTATCATGCATTGAACTGATCATAATGAGCTATATAGTCCTTGGCATCTTTGAGAAATGTCAACCAATAATAACATACACATTGGATTTTTTAATTATCCTTCTACAAGAAAAGTATTTTCTATAGCGCTCATCAGGACAAGCCCTTAATACATCATAAAACTCATCTTCATCAATACATCATTACTTCATACGATATGGTCTAGTGTTGAAGAGGTGTCCTTAGTCCATGTATAAGGAGTGATTTGTCTGATTAGGCGATGGGTCTCCATAGGAGAAAAATGTTAAGATATATCTCCCATAGCCAAGTAATTTATAAAATCTATAAAACATGGTATCTTAACAGACATTGCAAAAATATGCTCATCTAGAAATATGTACATGATAAGAGGTTCATTTGAGCTATTTGGAAGCCTAGAAATAAAGTCAACAAAAGAATTCCCCTTTTGTGTCTATCAAGTATTATTATATCAAATTTTTACAATATCAATAACCATATTATAAATATATCATTCAAAATATTTTTATTCATTAAATATTTGATTGCAACATAATCAAAATGTATAAAGTAGGATAATTTAAAATATAATGGTTAAATTTATTAATAACATGTACTACTACAAGAATTTTCTATTATTGTATAATTCAATGTATATATTATGAGGTTTTTGTTGACGTGATAAATGATAAATGTATCCTTGTTTTCTTTTTGACCTAAAATATCTCCTAATTATGTGTTCGAAGAAACTTTATAAATGTGAAATGATAATTTCCAATTGGGACCTCTTAAGATAGGTGTTGAATTTAGCTTCTCCTTCAGGGTCTCAAAAGCTTTGTGACACTCAAGTGTCCAAGCAAACTCTGTATTTTTAGTCTAGAGAGTAAATAGGGGATTTACAATTTTGGTAAAGTCTTAGATAAACCTCCTATAGTATCCTGAATGTCCTACAAAAATTTGGATATCCTTTTATTTTTGTATAGTAGGAAGGTTCTTTATGATTTCTATTTTTAGGGTCAACTTTAATGACTTTAGTAGATACATGATGTCCCAATACTATTATCTCTATCATCATCATATAACATTTTTTATCGCTTAAAGAGAGATTGGTATTTTGACATTTTTGGAGTACTTGTTTGAAATTAGGTAGTGCCTCCTCAAAAGAATTATTGTGAACAATAAAATTATTTATATAAATTTCTACAAATTAACAAACCAAGTCAAAGAAAATTCTAACTACTACTATTTTTAAAGTTGTAGGAGCATTGAATAATCTAAAAGGTAGGATTCTATTGATATATGTGCCCCAAGGACAAGTAAAAGTGGTCTTGTCCTAGTATTTAGAAGCAATTTGAATTTGGTCATAACCACTAAAGTCATCTAGAAAAGAATACATTTTTCTAACTAGGATATCCAATACCTAGTCAATAAAAGGAAGTGAAAATAATATTTTTAGGTAGCCTTATTTACCATTTTGTAGTCAATATTGATTGATAATTCCCTCCTTTTTTGGCACTATGACTAGGAGAGACACCTATTGACTATCAAAAATAGGGTAAATAAATCTAGCATTCAAATTTATTTTTTCTTCCTAAACAATTTCTTTTTAGTGCAAGACTTCATATTTAATTGGGGTTATCTTCTAGGTTTAGCATCGTCTTGAACACAAATGTGATAAGTGCAAATGATTGAATGGATTCTTTTCATATCGTAATAATACCAAGAAAAATTGGAGCCATGTTCAGTAACCATGTTAATCAACTTTCTCTATTAGTCAGGAGTTGAGTGGTTGATATTAAGATTTATTTTGGGTGTAATTTCAACAAATTTGACAAGAGAATATTTTTTACTACTAAGGATTTTAGTCATACTACAAGTGCGAGGTAGAATTTGGTAAACAATAATGATGTTTTACTCAAGGTTAAAAGGATCTTTGGGAATCATATCTTGTATAGGACATTGTTTTTAATTGGATAAAAAGGGGTTGTACTTGAGACCCACACCCTTGAAAAATTACAACTATTTCCTTTAGAACTTGAGAATTTATAAATTGGTTCAATTCTCATCTCAATTGAGTTGCTATAGCTAGATACCTACATATTTTTCATAAAAAGTATGAATTCTTGATTTTCATTTTCTAAATCTTCTTCAATTTTCTTTGTAAATACAAATATTCTAAAATTCAACATCCTTCTTAACATTTTCTTGTAGCAAACTTCACAATACCAAAATATCACCTCTATTGTCTACACACTACATCTTAATAGAGTAATATTTCTAAAACTTTGTATTATCATAGTCCGCTTTACCACATATGGACTGTTAGTTTCCTTCCTAAAGCATAAGTGCAACCACAAGAATTATAATAAATAATTTATATGAAAACACATTAATGTTATAAAATACAACAAATATTACCAATGGAAAACATTAAAATAAATTTTAATCATTATTTGATTCAGGCAATCAACATTACCAATGCCTAGAAATCAAGTGAAGACTAACGTGAAAACATGCATAATATACATATATTTTTAAACTCAAAGAATAAAATGATTATAAGCTTATTTTTTTTGCTATAGTAAAAGGGGTTATACTTGAGTCCCCCACCTTAAAAATCACAACCCTCTCCTTTATATCTTGAGATTTTACAAGCATATTTTCTCATTTCAATTGATTTGCTATAGCTAGAAATCTATATATTTTTTTAATAAAAAGTTTGAATTCTTGATTTTTTTTTATGGATCTTCTTTCATTTTATTTGTAATTATAAATATTCTAGCATTCAACATCGTTCTTCTTGAACTTTTCCTTTAGCAACCTTCACAATACCAAAACTCCACCTTTACTATAAATGCATTCTATCTTAGTAGAGTAATACTTCCACAACTTTTGCCTTATCATAGTCTGATTTACTAGATCTAGACTATTAGTTTCCTTCTTGAAGCATAAGTGCAACCACAAGAAATAGTTTAGCAGTCTAAAAAAATTGAATGTTCTAATCCATACTATATCCCATAATCCCACCACTAACCAATAACTCAATTAATTTGTTCAACCATACAAAACCTCTACTCATTTCTCAAAATCGTAGTCCATTTTACCAAATCTAGACTATTAAATTCCTCCAATGCATTGATATATAAATGGTTCCCTTGAAACATTTTACAATACTCTGGAATATTATTTTGAATTTGCTCCTTTCAGATTTTTCTTATAAGATTCAACTATACTTACTACTTCCTCAAATTTTACTTCATGATCCTCTATTAAAACCCCTCTATTGGTTGGCCCATCTACATATTTGTTCCCTTCCCTTAATGTTTATGTAAACCTAATTTATTCAAAATTTGTAGCAAGGTCTTATATTCCCACAATAGCACCTTGTATGTTCCATGGAGCCTTTGCTTTCCTCAAAATTGCATTTTTTACTATTAATGAATCAACTTCCATCCATGCTCTGTTCCATTTCATTTGTCTACATATTTTTAGCCCTTCCAAATTTACCCAAGCTTCAACTTTATTTTTTGCCTTAAATGTACTACTAAAATATAATGTGACAAAATATCACCCCTATTATTTCTAATTATTCCTCCTCTTCTTGTTGGTCTTGGATTTCCTTTAGATGCTCCATTAAAATTCCATGTGATCAACTTTACTTCTAGTGGTTTCCACTTTATATGCTTTGTCTTCCTTTTGTTTTTCCTAAACCCAACATCATAATTCCATTTAATGACTAGACTCCATCTATCAAGGATATCTACTTCAATATTAGGGATTGTGTGAGTTGATAGGGTTGGTTTAGACACCTCTATGGCTAAGCAAATATTTATTTTTATCACCTCTAAATCACTTTCCTTTCCTTTAAATATTATTTTGTTCCTTTCTAGCCATACAATCCAAAGTATTGTATCTTTTTATGTATCCTAGGTTGTCTATAACTCATCACTTTTAAAAGTGCTTTGTCATTGCTTTAACCATTCTTCAATTATGTCATTCATCACCATGTATTTACCAAATATATTAAGAATCCATTGTCATAGTTCCCAGACTATTGAGTAGTGTCCCAAGAGATTGTATATACTCTCCTCCTACTTTTTACATAGAAAACATTATGAAGGACCATCAAAATCCCTTTTCATTAGGTTATCCTAAGATAATATTTTCTTATGACCTACTAACCATACAAATATTTTGACTTTTGGAATGCTTGGCTTTCCCAAATATCTCTCCATATTCTTGTAGTATTCTTATTTTGTTGGTGCTTTATATTATATCCACTTTTTAGTATGTATTATCCTAAGCAATTCAATTCCCAAATCAACTTATCCTCAAATCCCCTCAAAATAATCACTGTTGTTATATTTCTGGTCAACTTCCTCCTAGCAACAATATTTGGTATACTTGTACAAAATATTCTTTCCATTTGTATCTTCCTTCCTCATCCTTGTACATAATTTTTGAGATGCTATCACCATATTTATCTTGAAGTAATCTCATCTATGGTTACAAAATTGGATCTAGACTGAGTGGTTTTTTATCACACCAAGTATCCATCCAAATAGAAAATTTTCTCTAGTTCCCACCAGCCATCTTAGACCTTCAATCACTAGATCAATTAATTTTTTTAAACCTTTCCATAGTGCAAAACCATCTAGTGGTGAGAATGTAATAAATATTAAGCTTGGGTCACTGGTCTCAATGTACTGAGAATAATTCTTACCCATCATCTTTGAATATTTTTGTACAATCTCCTAATTAATTTTTCCCTTAGAGCTAAGTTTGCATCTATAATAACTCTTAAATGAGACCTCCCATAGTTTTTTTTTAGGCTAGAGAACAAGGGGTTGTATGCTTGTCCCCACCCTTGACAAATCACAACTCTCTTCTTTAGATCTTGAGAGTTTACAAATAGATTCACTTCTCATATCAATTGAGATGCTATAGCTAGAAACCTACATCATTGTACATAAAATATCTAAATTCTTGATTTTCATTTTCTAGAACGTTTTCAATTTTTTGTGTAAATACAAATATTCTAGAATTCAGCATCCTTCTTAACATCTTCCTACAATAATATTCACAATACCGAAACTTCACCTCTACTATTTATGCATTGCATCTTAGCATAGTAATATTTTCAAAACATATCACTATCATAGGCCGCTTTACCAAATCTAGATTGCTAGTTTCCTTTTTGAAACACAAGTGCAACCATAAAATTGTAATAAGTAGTATATATGAATGCACATTAATATTATAAAATAAAGTAGACATTACCAATGAAAAATATTAAAGCAAATTTTAACCATTATTTGATTCACACTCAATATTTTCTTGTTAGCTACAACTAGACTTACTACTTCCTCTAACAATGGAAAAGATAATTTAACTTCACGATCCTCAATTAAAAACCCTCTACTGGCTAGTCTATCTGCACATTTGTTTCCTTCCCTTAATGTATATGTAAACCTAATTTATTCAAACTCTTTAGAAATATCTTGAATTTCCACAATTATCTCTTGTAATTTCCATGGAGACTTTACTTCCTTCAAAATTGCATTTATTACTATGAGTGAATCACCTTCCATCCATACTCTATTCCATTTCATTTGTTTGTATATTTTTAACCCTTCTAAAGCTGCCCAAGATTCAAGTTCATTATTTGTCTTAAATCCACTATTGAAACCGTAATGAGATAAAATCTCTCCTCTTATTTCTAATTATTGCTCCTCCTCCTACTAGTCCTAGATTTCCTTTAGATGCTCCATCAAAATTCAATTTGACCAACTCCACATCTGGAAGTTTCCACTTTATATTCTTTGCCTTATTTTTGTTTCTCTTGTTCGCAACATTGTAATTGCATTTTATGACCTAACTCCGTCTATCAAGGCTCTTTGCTTCTAGATTAGGGATTGGGTGAGTTGATAGGGTTGGTTTAGACTCCTCTATGGCTAAACAAATATTGTTTTCATTACCTCTAAACTACTTTTATTTCCTTTAAATATTCTTCTATTCCTTTCTATCCATACAGTCCAAAGTATTATATCTTTTGATATATCACATATTGTATGTAAAGGATCACTTTTAAAAGTGCTCTGTCATTGCTTTAACCATTCTTCAATTCTACCATTCATCACCATGCATATACCAGATATATTAAGTATCCATTGCCATAGTTTCTAGACTATTGAGTAGTGACCTAAAAGATGGTCTATACTCTCCTCCATTTTACAAAGAACACATTTTGAAGGGCCATGAATACCTCTTTTCATAAGGCTATCCCTTCTATGACCTACTATCCAAACAAACATTTTATCTTTAGGAATGCTTGGGATATCCCAAAATCTCTCCATATTATTGTAATATTCCTATTTTGTTGGTGCTTTACATTATATCCACTTCTTGTTGTGTATTCTCCTAAGCTATTCAACTCCCAAATCAATTTATCCTTGGCTCCCCTCAAAATAATCATTGTTGATATATTTCTACTTAATTACCTCCTAGAATCAATGTCTTGTATACTTGTAAAAAATATTCTTTCACTCGTATATTCCTTCCTGATACTTGTACAAAATGTTTGAAACCCTATCACCATATTTATCTTGAAGTAATCTCATCCAAGGTTTCAAAATTAGATCTAGATTGAGTGTTTTTTTTATCACACCAAGTATCCATCCAAATAGAAATATTTTCTCCAGTCCCCACCATCCATCTTAAACCTTTAATCACTAGATTAATTTATTTTTTAAACCATTCCAAAGTGCAAAACCATTTGGTAGAGAGAATGTAGTAAATATTAAGCTTGGGTCATTGGGCTCAACATACTTAGAAGAATTCTTGCAACTTAATCTCCAAGCTATCCTGACACAGGAAGGTTGCAAAGCAAATGATTATTTTTCTAACATATGTTTTTTGGCTCTCTTCTTTGATGGTGACTGCAAGTCCAATCCCGATCAAGCAGCGGTATGGGGACTGATTCTTACAAGACCCTGTGAGATCTTATTCAATGACATGATTAGCTTGGGAACAAAATCTAACAATGTGGTAGAGGCTATTGGATGTGAAATCGACTTAAAATTGGTGGTAAAGAATGGAATCACTTAGGTCACAGTTTATGGGGATTCTAAAATGATAATAATAGATCTTTTCAAAAATAAATATTTTAGATCTTTACAATTGAAGATTATTCAAGATAGGATTAGACAACTAGGCAGGATAATTGGTAAAATATCCTATCAACATGTAAGGCATGAATTCAACAAAGAGGCTGACACATTAGCGAATCAAGCAATAAATATAGTCATTGGTTATTACCGCAAAATCATAAAGAAGCAAAAAGGTAGAGGTGTTATGCGAGGATGACGAGGACTCCAATAATGAGGTTATTTTTTATCTTCATGTTTTTTTTTTTAGACTTCTCTGTTCACTTTGATCTCTCCGATTAGAGAGTTGTGTGCCTTTTTGTTAAGTAAATAAATCTTTTCCTTTTAAAAAAATAATGTGTCTCATTAACTTTAGAAACACCCAAGTTGATAACATTATTTTCTAGCAAATATATTCTCATGCAATTAGTCTTTGACATTCTATATCATTGAATCTCAACATAGATATTTATTCTTCTATGTTTTGTAGGCTCTAGGGACCATTTAACTATAGAACAACCTAATTCATAATAATTAATGGTTCTCCTTTCTTCCTTTCTAAGCACCTTATTTTTCTTCTCTAAACCACCAATGATCCTATCGATGGTTGCCTTGTTGAATCCAACTATATTATTGGAGTGGAATAAGCCCATCATCTTTGTCATTTCTCTTTTTTATTTTCAAATATTATTTCAAACATCTTTGCAAAGTTTTGCTCAAGATAATGTGCAGTGGCACCTTGGGTTCCACATCCCATAATGGGAATAAATACCTCTAAAGTTGTTTTAATTATCTCTCGAATAACTCCATGTAATGTAATGTCCACTCCAAAAATAAACTTTACAATCATTATAGTTTTCTTTCCAACTTCAGTGTACCTAATGTTTATTATTATTTTTGTGTCTCGTCCATCAAAGATTTATTTTACACAATAATCATGCTTCAAAAAGTTACTAAATCTTCAAAGAATCCCCTAAGCACTAGTGATGCCATTTGGAGGTTTAATTTCAATTCCTACCTTGTAAAATACTATAAGATTAATGTCAGTTCCATCTACAAATTTAGCCTAGAGAATGACAACCTGTGAGGGAATCATCACACACAAACTCCATCTAGTTCAAGAATCATGTGGCTAAATAGTATCTCGTTTATTCTATTTTTGAGGCAGGGCTCCAATCCAATATGAGGAGCAATGGTGATGTTCCATCATGGTGATCCATAGGAGGGCTCCAAGCATACATTCTATGATTTTTATTTGTAGAGCCTTCTCTCTAAGGCCCTGTAATGATAATAAATAATAATATTTGGGGTTTCAATATGGACCCATTAAATTTTTCAAAACAAATGTAACATCCCTCAAAATCTTGCTAATAAATTGTTTGCTTTTATCATTAGAATGAGATACTGTTGATATATTTTGTGAGTGCAGGAATAGGTGTTCATCTTCAGGAAAACATAATAGTTGAACCTATTGCCCACCTTTTGGCGAAAAGATAAGGATTTTCCACATGAGGTAAGGTGTGATATGATGTTTAGTGCTTAAAAAGCACCTCAGCCCATGAGTAAATGAAAACTCATTAAAACAATTTCATATAAGAGCATCCTCCTTGTTGATTGCATAATGTTTGTTTGATGTGGCTACTTGCATTATGCATATGTTCGTTGGATTTAATAAATTTGGTATATTTTTTATAAACTTAGGTATGAATGAATAGAAAAATATACAAAATATACATAAAATTTTAATTTAAATAAAAATAAATAAAATAAAATTTATTATTAAAAAATGTATATTGAAAATACCTATATATATATATATATATATTGGTATAATATAGAGGTGGTTATAAGGTCCACAAACCTTTTACATAGTCAAAATGGGCTGGTTCTAGCATCAAGCCCGTATAATCAAAATACAAAATGGATCTATCTAAGACCCACATTAAGCCATACTTAGAGTCCATAGTCCTATACTTGTCGCTTGACTATTCAAGATAAAACAAAAACCAAACAACACCTAGCACTTACTAATACCACTAGGTTGTTGTACTGTACACTTGTCACCTCCCAGGCCCCAACAAATGGGATGCCTTTTGTACCTCTGCCTAATTCCATCTATCGGATTACTCATCATCAACCCCTCTGATCTCCTGATGCTCTAAATTGTTTGATCTTAGCTCTTCTCTAGAAGCCAACACCAATAGTTCTTGAGGGAAGTTATCCTTCCAAATTTGCATCTCCCCAACAGAAACTACAATATTTGCCATTAGATCCGCCGCCTGGTTCCCTTCTCTGAAGGTGTGTTGGATTAACCAAATGAGATTTATGAATCTTTGCTTCTAGGATAAGCTCCAAGATGGTCCAGTTGGGGTCTTTATCCTCCTTAATTGCCTTGATTATATTAAGCGAATCCCCTTCAAAGATAACTTCCTTATAACCCTCAAATCTGGCAATTCTCATTGCCTGCATGCAGGCTCGGGCTTCTGCAAAATGATTTGTTTGAGTTCCTAAAGCATCTGCAAAGGCAAGGACCACTTTTCCTTCCTCATTTCTCAGAACTACTCCTGCTCCTGCAGCCCCCGGATTTCCTTTGGCTGCCCTGTCAAAATTAAACTTAACCCACTTTTGAGTGGTGGGTATCCACTTGACACCATCCCGTGGGTTGGTCGTAATGTCTAGGTCTGGAAGTTCCTCTCCCCAGTTTCGCAAAATACTCCTTTCCCTTAGAGACAAGGTCTCATTTTTGAAGTAGAAAGTTTTCCAGTTTTCTTTCAAAGCTCTGATTATTTTATTACCACATAACCTGGGATCTTTCTTACGTCCTTTAAATACTCTCTTATTTCTCTCATTCCATATCCCCCATAAAAAATGGGGTAAGCTGAGCTTCTAGAGCCAAGTCAAAAGTTTCGCTTGGAAGGGGGAAGCCCACTGTATGCAGAAGTTAGACATGCTATTTGGGCAGACCCAATCTATATGAAATTTGGACAAGATCATTTGGAAGACTGTACAAGAAAATTCACAAGTAAGAAATATATGACTTATAGATTCTATCGCTTTCTCACACAAGATACATCGATTGATGAATTGGAAACCTCTCCTTTGCAGATTATTTGTTGTCAGAATCTTATTTTGAACTGCCAAGCAAAAGAAGAAAGCAATTTTTGGGGTTAAATTATTTAACCAAATAATAGGAGTCGGAGTCCAGCCATTGAATCCAGAGTGGATTAACTTATAGGCAGTTTTTACTGAATAGATCCCACGTGTAGTTTTTCCACAAATCGCCTTGTCTCTTCCTTCCCCAAGAAATATCGGGAACACCCTTAAAGCATCACTGAGTTTGGTTAGGGCCACATTCTCTTGCTTTGATAGATTATGAACTGTGATTTTCTTCCAAGAGGAAGTTTCCTGTGCTACAACAATAAAATCCCCTACTTTTCCTCCCATTTCCTCCAAAAGTTTATGTTGGAGGACCTGAAGGTCTAAGTTATCTTTCAGAGGGGCCTCTTCCAACCATGGGTCTTGACAAAAGTCCACTTGTCTTCCATTACCAATTCTCCATCTGATGCCTTTCCTGACTACCTCCCGACATTCGAGCAAACAATTCCAAAAATAGGATCCTCTAGGGAGATTATCAGCTTTCAAGAAGTCCTGATTATTCCTGATATATTTTGCCTTAAGAAGTTTTACCCATCCCAATTGATCATTATTGATAAATCTCCATACTTGTTTGCCAATCAGAGCTTGATTCATTTCTTTCATTCTCTTTAGCCCCAGGCCCCCCTGATCTTTGCTTGCACACACCTGATTCCATGCTACCAACGAGATTCTCTTTCTCTCCTCTGAACCTGACCACAAGAAGTTGCGTTGAATTTGCTCCAAAGTAGCTCGGACCTTTGTAGGCATTCTAAATAGAGACATGCAGTAAATTGGAATGCTCTGTAAAGTAGTTTGAACTAATAAGGCTTTTCCTGCGGAGCTGAGAAGGCTGCCCTTCCACCCTGCTAACTTTTTGGAGATCCTGTCAATGACTGAGTTCCACAATGTAGCCTTCATTCTTCCTTCGAACATAGGCATGCCTAGATAAGTCGCTAGTAGAAGCTCCTTTTCACAACCGAAGAGGTTAGCAATTCTTTCCTCCCTCCCATCAGGCGTGTTAAAGAAATAGATGCTACTCTTCTTATAGTTTATGTATTGTCCTACTTATGTCTCATACTTGGTTAGAATTCTCTTCAGCTTCCTAGCCTGAGGCACCGAGGCTTTGGACACAATGATCGTATCATCCACAAATTGTTGGTGAGACACTGGCTCTGTTGTTGAGGCAGGTTTGAAACCTTCCAATCGACCATCTACCACCGCTGTTGAAACGTTCCTACCCAATGTTTCCGCTAAAATAATAAACAAGTAAGGAGACAAAGGATCTCCTTGTCACAACCCCCTTTCACTCTTAAAGTAACCGGAGGGTGACCCATTCACCATGAAAGAAAATCTTGTAGTAGAGATACAACTAAAAATCAACTTAATCCATTGGGGACAAAAACCAAACTTACCCAAAATCTTGGTGAGGAACCGCCATGAGACCCGGTCGTAGGCTTTATTCATATCAAGCTTTAGTAACATACCCGCTTCCTTACTAGCCACCATTGAATGAATAACCTCATGAATTGTGATGATACCATCCAGTATTTGTCGCCCTTTCACAAAGCCTCCTTGGTTCATATCAATGATGAAAGGAAGGATAACCTTCATCCTATTGGCGATTGTTTTTGTGAGAATCTTCATCAGAGTGTTACATAAACTGATAGGGCGAAAACTGGAAAATTCCATTGCTCCCACTAGTTTAGGGATGAGGACTAAAAATGTACCATTAACTCCTAGGATTTCCATGTCCTTTTGAGCCTCAATTATAGCTTTCGCTACATCATTGCCTAGGATATCCCAAAACTTCTGAAAGAAAGTTGCGGGGAAGCCATCCGGTCTTGGGGAGCTGTTACCATCCATGTCAAAAACCACCTTCTTGATTTCCTCCTTTGTGAAAGGACTAAGTAAGAATCCATTAAGATTCTCAGTTACGAGGGGTGGAATGGCCGCCAACAGAGAGTCCTCTTCTTCAATAATTGGATTTACATCTTCTAGCAACGATTTAAAGTACTCAACCGCTTCCCTCCTTATGTCTTCCATATCTTTGGTGTTAGACCCATCGACCATCTTGATCTCCTTAATTTTGTTAGAACTCTTGTGGCAAAGAGTAGAGACATGGAAGAACTTTGTATTTCTGTCACCCTCCTTTAACCAACGCAGTCTGGATTTCTGCCTCCAGAAGGTTTCTTCAAATCCTAGCACCGTGTGGTATTCGGCTAACAGCTCCCTCTCCTAGTTTCTCAGATCCTCTGTAAGCTGCTCTGACTTCAGCTTCTCCTATAGTTCATTGATCTTGTCTTTTAGTTCTGCACTTTTAACAAAAATATTGTCAAAGGAAGTTTGTTCCACTCTCTAATGTTAGCCTTCACATTCCTTAGTTTACATGCCACTTGGGCCAGTTTCGAACCATTATACATTTTGTCCCACCATTGGGCAACCAGATCCTTGAGATCCTGATGTTGGAACCACATAAGTTCAAATCGAAAGGGTCTGATGTATCTTTTCTTAGAGTCCTCCCCTGTTTCCCACATAATTGGGTTGTGATTAGACCCGATTCTTGGGAGTGTCGTTAATGAAGAGTCCCCAAACCTCTTGAGGCATTCTTGAGAAAGAAGAAACCTATCTAATCTGATCTGAATTTGGTTTTCCTTCAGTATTTTATTAGACCATGTACAGGAGAATCTACGTAGGTCCACATCCATCAGCTCATGTTGCTCAACAAAATCTCTAAACTCATAGATATCAACAGTTATTCTTTGAGAGCCCCCCAATTTATCTGCAGGATTAAGATAGCAATTGAAATCCCCTGCCACAATCCAAGGGTAGTTGGGGACCGTCTCCCTCAATTCAACTAGCTGACTCCAAAGAACCCTTCTCAGTCCCTGTCTAACTGGAGCATATACATTCGTTAAGATCCACTCTTCCCGCGTGGTTTTATCCACACATAAGAGACAAATAAACCAACTAGACATCAGAATCACTCTACTATCAATCACATTTTTGTTCCACATAACCAGCAACCCTCCTGCTGTTCCAGTGGCCTCTTGGCCTACTACTTCAGCTTCTTGCCAAGTCCTATTCTTAAAAGTAATAACTCTACTTTTCTCCATTTTAGTTTCTTGCAGTAAAATCATATCTGGTTTGTGTTCTTGTGTAAGAGCATACTTGTATCGCTCCAAATTTTTTGCATCCCTACCTTCAGGCTATTGGATCCGTGCCCGGAAGGAGGATGGGAAAAGGATGGCGCGGTACCTCGGACCGAGAGGACTTTACGAAGGTCCCGCCTCTCAAGGGAGGTGTGTTTTGGTGATTTTTCGACGGATGGTGGGTTCACCAGGAAACATTTGGCGGTAGTTTCCACGCCTAGGTTTTTGGAATGTGTTTTGATGAGTTCGTTTTATCCTTAAGCATTCATCCTAGGTTTGGCCGAATGAATCTAACTTAATCTATATGAAAATGCAATTTAAATGAATACAACAAACGAGTAGAAAGCAGAAAACGAGAGAATTTGCAGGAGGCCAATGGAGATTACCCGATCCGGAAGTCCGATGAAGTTTCGATGCTTGAAGCGATCCGGATCGTCTAGAATTTGACGTAATCGCTCGTAATCCGACGAGAATCGTCCGAATCGACGGCATTCATCCGAGACTCGACGAGAATCGTCTGCAATCTAACGAATTCATCAGACGAATTCGTCAGAGACCTGCAAAACAGAGAACAGATGCAAAATACAAGAATTCCTACTGTGCAAACAGGGGGAAAATATGCCAAATAATAATCTGAATACTAAACAAAGTTTAAAAATAGAAATAAAAGTAAATTGTTGTACTTTAATGGCAGATTGTGAGCTTAACATTCAATCTAGACTAGATGGGTGAACTCCAGATGCAAAATAGGATAAAAACTAAATAGATTATCTAATTTGTAAAACAAAATAACTGAGGCAAAGTTAAGAAAAGCAAACTCCAGGCACTGATTGCCTCGATGTGGACTACAGTCGAGATCGTCTCGCATCAGTACGAAATCGTCTCGAATTTGACAAGATCGCCTCCGATCTTGATAGGTTCATCGACGACGATGGGTGCTGGCTCCGGTTGAAAATCAGTGGTGTACCTGCATAAAAACTGCTATAGGACTAGTGCAAAAATAAGATTAAGGTGTTTTAGTGCAGAGGGATTCAACTTGCAGATAAAATTCAGCTAAGGGTTGGGGAGGGAATGTCCTAGAGTTTAAATAGGCATAGGGGAGTTGTTGGAAGGTTGGAGATCATCCCAATTTGGGAGATCTCCAACGGGGGAAGGGTCCCAACGGCGCAGACACGCTTCTACCCGAATTGGAGACCCGTTGGAACAGAGTCTATCTATGCAAATTTAGTTTTGTGACAAAATCGTCTGGACGTTCTAGTCCAGACGAAATCGTCAAATCTGGGGCGATATCGTCTGATCGGCGACGATATCGTCCAACGGTCAAAACAACCTCTAAAAATGGCACGAAAAAGGGGGAAACGGATTTCCCGACGGTTAACGGGCGGTTTGGGAGGTTAAATTTGATTTTAAAATTATTTACTAAGGTGAATGTAAATTTTATAATTGTACTGCGCCAATTTTAGGGTGCTACATTTTTCCCCCTCTTTAGCGAATTTTTCGAAGAAAATGCGTTAAATATGAGTTCTTCTCGATCTACGAGAAAGCAAAAAATTATACCCATTTTTTGGCGAAGATTCTTGGTCGAATCGTACGACAGCTTACTATGGTGCCCCCTCCGTGTTTTTACCCAAATCGAACGTTTGAGGTAAAAACGCGAAAAAGCAAAAAAATTATTGTTGAATAAAATTAAAAAAAATAGGGTAAAACCCTAATTCATTTTTACTGTTCATTTTTTGGTTTTTAGAGTTCTGAAGCAGAAATGGTGGATATGATGTATATATACTGTTGATATATATATGATATGTTGTTGATCATATGACTTGTGTTATGTGTATGTTTATGATGCTTTTAATGTTTTGATTGATTGATTCGATGACTCATGTAATTATGTCATTTTGAAACATTATAATTTTGATGTCATGCTATAAGATTTTAAATGAAATAATCTGATGTAACAAATTGGTTTTTTGTAATGAAATGTGATAAAAATAAAAAGAGACTTCTAACAATAATTTCAAAGGACATTGTCGCTATTATAGACCCTTTCATGGAGTCGCTGCTCACTCGGTCGTCAAGCTAATCCCAGTATAGAAATATTGCAAAAAGTAAAAGAGTGCTTAAGAGACTGTCTTAAGACTTTGGTGCAATGATGAAAAATGATGGTGATGATAATGATTTGTTTTCAGATTTCCATGAAAATATTATGCATGAAATATTTTTAAAATGATTTTTGCTAGGCATAAATTCCTAAGTGTGATAAAATTTGTGAATAATTCCTTAGGAATTATACCATCATTGCAAAGTTAAAGGTTGACATAATGATATGAAATAATGAAAATGTGTTTGATTTTAAAAAAGCATAATTTGTGTAACATAATGATTTAAGTCATATGGTTTTTATGATTTTTGATAAATGGGGAATAAAAATTGTTACAATGGTTTGCGCTAGGCATAGAATATGTAGGTATAGACTTATACCATCATCGTGAAAATCCAAAAAAGGTTATTTGTATTGCATGATTGATGTTTGATGAATAGGAAATATGAAAATGAGGACTTGCGCTAGGCATACAATTCCAATTTTGGTTGTGGAACTATACCATCGTCGCGAAAGTCAACCAAATATATATGATTTGATTTGTGTATTTTGAAAGAAATTTTTGTTTTTTCTATGATATAGTTGTCTTTGTGTAAACAACTGTACTTGAGTTATTCCCAAACAAGTTGCAAAAATAACATTTCAAAGTATTTTGAAGACAAAAGTTAGATTTATAAGGAATCCCATGTGCATATGTGCATTCATTTCCAATCTTGATTTATCATAATGATAGACAAAATCTCTCAAATACAAATGTGTGTGCAATTGCATTGTTCATTTACCAGTTTTGAGCAAGATACTATGATACAAGTGATTTGAAGAAACCAAATAAGTGTTCATTAACCATGATGTAGATGCATATAACCATATTAGACCACTATGTAGATCGGATTATCAAGAGCTAGCTAATCCATAAGCGAGACATAGGTCTGTACAAAAGAAGGTCGCTAATGTGACAAACATATCGCCACGCTAGGAGTTACCCAAGGCCAAGCAGGTTGGGCACAAACCACCTGTTATGGGGCTTACCTCACAGTTTTCGAATAATTGAGAATTCCAGGGATTCAAGCTCATCAACCCTTCTTTTCTTTTCAAAGGGTAGGGAAAGGGATTTTATTGCTTTTGCTTTCTGCTTTCTTTTGAACTTTGCTTATTTTTCTTTTGTATTTCTTTTGCTTGATAATGCTTGGAACATTGCTGTAATGATATAAAAGAACATTTCTCTTTTCTTTTCTCTTTTTCTTGAATTTTTCTTTTCTTTTTCTTTGCTAGGGATACTTGCTCGGATTAGCTGTAGAGCAAGGGATTTTTATTCTGGGTAGGGGTGAGCTTGTCCTTTTGCCAATTCTCAAAGATTCTAGACCATGTGCATGATAGGATAGCAGGGGGAACTTTTCACTCAAGAAATCAGTTCTACTATGTAGCAAAACATGGAAATTACAAATATAATCATTTTATTGTGAAAAAATGTGTTTGGTTTAGGTAAATAACAAGATCAATTCTCTATGCTCAAACTTTATTTAATTGAAATTTGTGAACTTTGATATAAGAGAGATTAATAATCATGCCAGATAAAAGCAAGATATTTATTTTTTTGTGAGTGTGCAAGTGAGGGATTCAAAATAAATGCTAATGTATCCAAAATAAGTTGAAACATATAACTGCAATAATTGTAAGAAAATATATATAAACACTTTTGAGAAGTTTTGAGAATGTTGACTCTCTCTTTCTTCTGTATATTGTTTTGGTTTCGAAAGAGTCAAGAATATTGTTGTTTTTATATTTTTGAGCAAAAAATTTAACAACTGCCTTAAACAAATGCAATAGATAGTTTTTGAAGATTTTTGGAGATTTATTAATGTTTTTGGTGTTTTTGAATTTTTTATAAATTGAAAGAAATATAAGATAGTAATTTTGAACAAATATATACATGGATGAAATGACCAAGTTTATGCATAGTAACGTTTAAGATGCAAAATATTCATGGGTTCTTTAAGTTCTTTACCATCTAAGGTAGATAATTTATATGCTCCTGATTCAAATTTTGCAGTAATAATGTATGGTCCAAGCCAGTTGGGCTCAAACTTACCTTTAAGGTCCTTAGTTGCATTAGTATTTTTTTGAAGATTTTGAGGATTTTGATTTTTTTTTTGTATTTTGATTTTAATTTATGAAGTGAAATTGGTGATATATACAAGATGATCTATATACACTATACAAGGTTATTTGAGTATAGCATGTCTAAGGTTGCTTCAAAATCAAAGGAGGTTTTGAAGGATAATCTGGTTGTGTTGAAGGTAAGAACAAAAGGTGATGAGTAAAAGATAGTGATAACAAAAGCTTTGTTATAATGTAGAATAATGTAGCAAAAGATTTGACTTTTATATGTGGAAAATTGATCATGTTACAAAATAAAATGTAAGAAGGATAAGAATGTTCTTCATTCTTATCACTATATTTCAAGTCTTGATAATATGGAGAAAGTATATGTGAAAGATATGCATGGATGGTATTTGGTAAACAAAGATGATCATATATGGATAAAGAAAAGTGATGGATAGAAGATAATTGTGATAATAGAGAATGTATAGAACTTGATGTTTCAACCGTTAAATATTCTTCAAATGGTGTTGGGTCACCATGTATGGTAACAATTTTATTTGCAATTTCAAACTTCAAACATTGATGAAGAGTGGAAGGGACAACCCTCATCGTATGAATCCAAGGACTTTGGAGAAGTAGTTTGTAAGGTGAAGGACAATATCCTACATAGAATAAAGTATCCAGGATCTTGGATCCAATATTAAGGGGAAGAACTATAGTACCTTGACGATCTTGAATTTCATTGTTAAAAGATTTTATAAGAACATTTGATTCATTAAGATCTTCTTCCTTTGTTTTGAGCTTTTGGAATAATTGATAAGTGCATAAATTAAGAGAGGAGTCATTATCTACCATGATAGCTTTAACAGGTGTTTCTTTACTAGCTCCGATAATGTAAATATAGGAGTCTTCTTGTGGAGTAGAGGAAGGAATATCCTCAACATGGAATGAAATATGGTTAACCTCAAGAGGGTTTATACCATTAATTATGTTCTTAGAGAAAATATGATGAGGAACAAATTGTTGGCTAGGTATTTTGAACAAAATTTCCTTGTGATAAATTTGTAATACTTCTAAAAGGGATATCTTTGTTTGAGAATTAATCACTTGTTGTTGGCTATCAAAGTAGATTTCAGATTGAGATTTTAATTCTAAGGATGAGCTTTCTATGTTTACATTCCATTTTGTATCATTCTCTAGAGCCAAAGATAGTTTTGAAGGTTGGTCAAATGAGGAATCCATATCTTGAATATCAGATTGGGTTGATTGAATTTGAGGTTGCTCATTTGTAGTTTTTGTTACAATATTAATAATATCATCATGATGGGACACATTAACATGCAATATTTGATTGGTCTCTTGTTGTTGATAATTGAATAGGGGTTCTTGGGAGATCCCCGTGTCTTGATTGATTATTAGTATTTGTTGTGTAGGAGTTTGATTGTTTACTGGAGATTTATCATCAGTTGTAGATTGTAATTCCTTTATATTAAAAAGACCCTTATCAATCAAATCTTGAATTGCACCTCTTAAATCTTTACAATTTTGTGTCATATGTCCATCTACTCTATGATATTCACAATGTAGCTCAGGTTTAAACCAATCTGTTGTGGTGTCAGGTTGTCTTATGGAAGGGAGTTTAATCCTATTTGTGTCAAGTAAATACTTGAGGATTATATCCATTGGTTGATTGAGCTTAGTAAATTTACGTGATGAAGGTTTTTGAGAGGTTTTTGATAAATGCCTTAGGAATTTCTTCATAAAAGGACCTAATGGTTTCTCACCTCTACTTTCTTTATTATGGGTAGAATGATGACAGGAAGATTGCGATGTAGGAGGTGAGTGCACGGTAGAATTGGAAGAATAAGTATTTTCTTGTTGAAATGGATGTGTTGTATTGAAAGAAGAGTTTTGAAAAGGTGGCGGAGGATTATATGTGGATTGATAGACATAATATGGATATATGGGAGAATAGATAATGTCATTATGAAGAGGATTGGCAAAGGGATTGTTTTGTTGGGTTATGGATGAAAAATAAGAAGAGTGTGATGGAGGTGGTGTTGAATAGGGATGAGGTTGGTCATAATCAACAAATGTATTTGGCTGAATTCTTCCAACATTACTAATGGGCTCATATTGATTTGAGTAAAAACTCATGGTTTCTTTAGTACTTATGAAAGTAATATTTAATATCTATCATTTAGAATTGAATCTAAAAACATGCAAACTTGGAATGATGATTTTGTTTTTGTTTTTCTTGTATATATATATTTTTTTTTTTTTTTTTTTGTTTTTGTTTTCAAAAGGTTATGATGCATTCACGTCGGGTTCACAAAAATGTATCGCTCCAAATTTTTCGCATCCCTACCTTCAGGCTATTGGATCCGTGCCCAGAAGGAGGATGGGAAAAGGATGGCGCGGTACCTCGGACTGAGAGGACTTTACGAAGGTCCCGCCTCTCAAGGGAGGTGTGTTTTGGTGATTTTTCGACGGATGGTGGGTTCACCAGGAAACATTTGGCGGCAGTTTCCACGCCTAGGTTTTTGGAATGTGTTTTGATGAGTTCGTTTTATCCTTAAGCATTCATCCTAGGTTTGGTCGAATGAATCTAACTTAATCTATATGAAAATGCAATTTAAATGAATACAAAGAAACAGAGTAGAAAGCGAAAACAGAGAATTTGTAGGAGGCCAATGGAGATTACCTGATCTGGAAGTCCGATGAAGTTTCCGATGCTTGAAGCAGCCTAGATCGTCCGGAATTCGACGTAATCGCCTGTAATCTGACAGAATCGTCCGAATCTGACAGATTCGTCTGAGACTGACAGAATCATCTGTAATCTGACGAATTCGTCAGACCTGCAAAATAGAGAACATATGCAAAATAAAAGAATTCCTACTGTGCAAACAGGGGGAAAATATGCCAAATAATAAGCTGAATACTGAGCAAAGTTTAAAAACAGAAATAAAAGTAAATTGTTGTACTTTAATGGCAGATTGTGAGCTTAAACATGCAATCTAGACTAGATGGGTGAACTCCAGATGCAAAATAGGATAAAAACTAAATAGATTATCTAATTTGTAAAACAAAATAACAGAGGCAAAGTTAAGAAAAGCAAACTCCAGGCACTGATTGCCTCGATGTGGACTGCAGTCAAGATCGTCTCGCATCAGTATGAAATCGTCTCGAATTTGACAAGATCGCCTCTGATCTTGACAGGTTCATCAGCGGCGATGGGTGCTGGCTTCAGTTGAAAATCAATGGTGTACCTACATAAAAACTGCTATAGGACTAGTGCAAAAATAAGATTAAGGTGTTTTAGTGCCAGAGGGATTCAACTTGCAGATAAAATTCAGCCAGGGGTTGGGGAGGGAATGTCCTAGAGTTTAAATAGGCATAGGGGAGTTGTTGGGAGGTTGGAGATCATCCCAATTTGGGAGATCTCCAATAGGGGAAGGGTCCCAACGGCGTAGACACGCTTCTGCCCGAATTGGAGACCCGTTGGAACAGAGTCTATCTATGCAAATTCAATTTTGCAACAAAATCGTCTGGACATTCTAGTCCAGACGAAATCGTCAAATCTGGGGTGATATCGTCTGATCGATGACGATATCGTCCAACGGTCAAAACAACCTCTAAAAATGGGACGAAAAAGGGGGAAACGGATTTCTCGGCGGTTAAAGGGCGGTTTGGGAGGTTAAATTTGATTTTAAAATTATTTACTAAGGTGAATGTAAATTTTATAATTGTACTGCGCCAATTTTAGGGTGCTACACATACAAAGCTCTTATTTTTGCAGGATTACTCCCACGTATATTCCATGAAAGAATCTTCATTTATGGGCTTTGGATCCTCGAGCCTTCGCCCCAAAGAGCAATACTGCTTGAGTGCCATCAGCCACTCCTCACTCTACTTCTTTCTGCCTTAAGGCGACATTGCTAGGTTTCCCTCTTCCTACCGAACCATATCACCATACATCTGCTCTAGGCTGGGGTTCCTTGGGATTCACTTGGCTTCTAGTAACCATCTTGGATAGGTCAGTCTTGGTCTTTGGGGTAACAATCTGGCTTTCTAGGTTAACTGGTCTTTCTGATAGTGGAGATGATTCCATGCTCTTAGCTTCTTGATTAGTAGATTCTTTTTTCCCTGCTTTGGGGTTACACTGATCTTGGTGGTTCACCTCTTCCTCCTGAGTATCCTTGCCTGTATTATTAGTTTCCTGCTCCTTCCTCTAATTTTGCTCCTCTAAATCCTTCTCTTGAGTCTCCTCTACCTTAGATTCCACTTCTTGGCTATCCATCTGATCTCCCTTCAGATGATTTAATGCATCAAAACTGTTCTCCACTGGGATGTTGATCTCCTTGGAATTTATTCCCATAAATTCCTCTGCAGTACATGGGACCACTTCCACCGAGCCTCCATAGGTCTCCCGTATTACCCAATCAAACTTACTTGCCCCAGGGCGTTGATCTATGGGGTTCTTTCCTTTGTGATTTGGCTCTAAGGCTTGCTATATCATCTTAGGAGCATGTTGAGCTTGAGGGTTCCCATCAAAGGGACTAGCTCCCCTGTGAGAGGGTTTCGGGGCATAGGTATTATTTAGAGGAGGGTTCTAACGTTGCCTCTTGCTTACAATAGGGTGAACAGGGTCTCTGATATTCGAATTTCGAGCTCCATGTCCTTGAGGCCCATGTTGGGTAGGAATGGAGATCTGTGGGGGAAGGATATTATTCTAGGTTTGAGGAGCAAAATTTTGGAGTGGGGGCTGGTTCTTGGAAATGCAGTGGATACCCTGGTGCCTTACCTTCCCGCAAACACTACACTTAAAAGACATATTTTCATATTCAAAGACCTGAGTGTGAAGGCCAAACATAGACGACAATATAATGGATTTAGGGAGCTCTTTACTCAAGTCCGCCAACACACACATGCGAGCAGAAAGGAGTCTTGTTTTTCTCAAGGTTGCAGGATCAATAGCTATTAGTTCCCCAATCTCTGCAGCTATCCCAACCAAGATTTGTTCATTCCGAAAAGCGAAGTAATCCCAACATCTTAACCCAAATCGGAGCCAAATCCAAAGACTTGAGTCTGGGGGTTGAAATCGGGGGACCAACGCTTCAGATACAAGCCCCTTTTCCCAAAAAACCAAGGACCTCCTTGAAGAGTCCTTTCCATGTCCTGTTCAAATTGAAATGTCACCAAAAGAAAACTCTTGGGTAAAGCCTTAATCATCATACCGGCCCTTGGCCGCCATTTTTGGACGACCCATCTCCTTATGACTTCCAAGTCCGGCCTCACCCCCATAAATTTTGCCACCAGAGATGTTTTGCCCTCCATAGCCACATGCTGAGCTAAGGTATCCAGGACGTGCAACCTACCATTGACAGATTTTAGATTAAAACAAGAGTCGGATAATTTTTGCTTCCCGCGAAGAGCATTAAGATATGAAGGTCTCCAGTTGCCGATTTCTCTTTGTCTCCTTCCCGGGTCTTCCTTTGATCCTGACGCACAGAGTCCTGGTCCCCCTCGCGAGATATCTTCAACCGCATACGCCCAACGCCCTTGGATCGGTTCCAATAGAACTTCCTTGTCCACATCCTCCGCCTGGGGGTCTGCTATCTCACCAGATCCCCCACCTACCGCGTCTGCTGATCTGCCCTCCGAAACCCCACACCTAAGGTTTGTCGCCCCTAGACCTCCCGCTCCTCCTCCTTGCTGCTCCATCCGTCACAACTTGCTGCCTCCAAAATCTGAATTATATATATATAAAATAAAAATAATAAATAATAAAATAACATTATTTATTAAAAGTATATATAAAAACTTAAATAATAATAATAATATAGTAGCCTCCATGTGGCATTCCGGAGGGAAATGCCACCCGACAGTCGTTTTGTTTAACGACTAAGACATGCAAAGCTACCTATGTGGCAATAATTATATAGGTTTAAACTCCTATAAATAAAAGGAGGAAAGATTGCCTTGAGTAGTGTGAAATTTGGAAAAAGAATTATGCCGAAACTTTGGGGTGTTGTCGTGAAGTCTTGAGTACGGAAGTTCTCCAATTGTTGCTACAAAAACTCTCAAGTCAGATTCTACCAAACTATTGATGGGCTATTTGAAAAACTAAACACTATGTATTTTTACTTTCTCAAACGCTAGCTTGTTGTATGCATCTTGTATGTGCTTGTATTTCTTTATTTTATATTCTTCCACATACTGAATAATTTAAGCTTGGCCGGCATCTAAATCTAATAGCAGATAGATAAAAAAACTATTAATTGTTTGGTCCCTTTCACAACCATGTTGTAGAACCTTCTGTTAGAGACGTCTAATGAAAGACGTGCAACCAAGAGACGACTGAGACGACTGCTCTATAGTCGTTGAAAAAACTTGTAAGGTGGTTAAACGCCTTGGTCTTTGTTCATCATTGCATGATTAAATCTTGAAAGAATATTTATTAAAACACTAAGATTAAACGTCTTTAGTTTATATTGGGAATTTATAGATTATACCTTACACGTGTATTCTGCCTTGTTAAAATGTTGTTGTAAGATACGTTTTTAAACATTTGTAAATGGTTTGTCAATCTCTGTTTGGAATTTATTCTCGGAAGTGAGTCAATGCTTGTAAATATATTCTTGTTGTTCTTCTACATGTTAATTAATGGCGTGAGCTCCAGTGTTTTGTAAACTAACTTGGTATCTCCTTAAAACAACTATAAACTTGCTGAAAGTCGTGTTTAGTAACGATTGACAATACAAAATAAAGTAGACGTAGGTTCTTTCGAAGTCAAACTGTGAACCTTAACTGGAAATGGAAACGACGCTGCCAATCAAGGGATTTAGTGGTGTATAACTAAATCTTTTTTTGAAAGCTGAAGCCGAAGCTTAAATTTTTTTTGCCCATCTCTCAAGTTTTATAAAATACTTTCACCCAACACTTCGAGCAGGTTAATTAACCATCAATGTATGATAGCACGTGTTTGTGAAAGTTTTACGTGGTAAAATTATTTTTCAAAAGTAGAATAACACTTTTGGGTGACGGATTTAATAACTAAATATAGAGAATATTTTCCTAAAAATCTATTCAAAACTTTAGGGCAACTTGTCTTATTAGGAACCGCCTCATGATGTGATTTAATGCACGTTAGGTTCTTTAATTATATATATATTGAATTTAGCAAAAAATTTCCGAGTTTTACATTCTGAAAATTACTTGGAAGTCACATTTGACCGTACCAGCGTTATCAATTGGATTTTGGGTATTCAATGTGCCTTTGGTAGGGTGGAGATTCAAACTAGGGACCTCCTTTGAAGGATTGCCCTACCCTCTCCAACTCACTTACAACAGGTGGCTTAACTTATTTCTTAAAATGAATCTAAGTTGCGTACAAACCCTTTACTTTACAAATAACTAAAGGTTTGTCTAAAACCTTGACTTTAATTTAATTGTTAGAATTTTTTTTTTTTTTTTTTTAAAGGTATGTAACCAAAAATGTTATGAATGGGTAGGTTGGGGATATGGATTCGTTCTACTAAAAACTTAGTAATCTAAAAAAAAAAAACTTTTATTGACTATCTTGCAAGTTATAAACTTTAGTATATGTATATAAAAACATTTGTTTTCTTTAGAATACTAATAAAGATAAAAGTATTGTAATAATATTATTTTTCTAAAAGTGAAGAGTTTAATTATCTTTAGTAAAATTTTAATTAATAGTGGCTGTAGCGAACTTTTCTAGGTAAAAAAAAAAAAATTAATTAATTAAGGAATGTTGTGGTAATATGTTAAAGTAATCTTTTATACGTTATAATTACTTGGTATTTTAAATCTTTATTATTAAATAGTTGACAAATACAAAGAAACACTTGGAAACGAGTCTATGACAGAAAAAAAGTTAGGGAATTGCTAACACAAATCAACAGGAAAAGGAACAATCTTTAAAAGATATTAAAGATCATATGATATAATTTGAGTAATTGTACTTCCATATTTGAGGTACCATAGACCATATTTGGGTCTTGCGGAAGTAATTAAAATCTTTCATTTCATTTCAGAAGTAAATGTTTATGTAACATATTTTTGTAATTGTTGGTTAATTTAATAACTAAATATAGAGAATATTTTCTTAAAAATCTATGCAAAACTTTAGGGCATTAGGTTCTTTAATTATATATATATAGAATTTAGCAAAAATCTTCGGGGTTCTACACTGTCAAAATTACTCGAAAGTCATGCTCGACCCTAATCGTACCAACATTATCAATTGGGGTTCTACACTATCAAAATCACCCGAAAGTCATGCTCGACCCTGATCGTACCAACATTATCAACTAGATTTTGGGTATCCAATGTGCGTTTGATAGGATGGAGATTCAAACTAGGAACCTCCTTTGGAGGATTGCCCTACCCTCTCCAACTCACCTACAATAAGTGGCTTAACTTATTTATTAAAATGAGTCTAAGTTGCGTACAAACCTTTACTTTAAAATAACTAAAGGTTTGTTTAAAACTTTGACATTAATTTAATTGTTAGAATTTGTTTTTTAAGGTATGTAACCTAAAATGTTATGAATGGGTAAGTTGGGGATATGGATTCATTCTACTAAAAACTTGGTAATCTTTAAAAAAAAAAAAAACTTTATTGACTATCTTGGAAGTTATAAACTTTAGTATATGTGTATAAAATTATTTGTTTTCTTTAGAATACTAATAAAGAGAAAAGTATTGTATTTTTCTAAAAGTGAAGAGTTTAATTATCCTTAGTAAAATTTTAATTAATAGTGGTTGTAGCCAACTCTCCTATGTAACAAAAAAAAAAAAAATAATAATTAAAGGAATGTTGTCGTAATATGTTAAAGTAATCCTTTATATGTTATAATTATTTGGTATTTTAAATCTTTATTATTAGATAGTTATAGAAGTAAATGTTTATATAACATATTTTTTAATTTTTGGTTTAATATTAAAATGTGTTTTTATAATTCCTTTCTTAAGTAGATTCACAAAATCAAATGAGACTAAGTATGAGATTCTATTACAAAGTAATAACTTAGTTTTCAAAGCCCATTATATAACATTTCAATAGTTAGTTTGTTCATTTTGTTTGGCAACAAGTTTCAGATTTTAATATCTCATTTAAGGATTTAATAAAAATATTTAGTTTATATGTTGTATAAGGGTTTGGCATCAAAAATAACTCAAAAAATTATTTTATTTGGATTATAAAGTATCAAGATGTTATAAAGGTTGTTTATTAGATTGTCGTCTACTATATGAAGAAAAGAGATAAAGTATGGTATTACTTTATATATTTAGTATATGCTTTGGAGGTATAATAAAATAACTTGAGGGATGAAAATTATTTTTTACTTTTTATAATATGGTGATGTTAAGTTAGATCATTGTCTTAATTTATTGAAAGAGAAAAGATTTATAATCTCTTAAAGGAATAATTGTACTTCTAGAAGAATATGATACCCAAAGTTTACTTAATATGATTCATTTGCATAAAAGAATTAAATTGATTAACTAAATTGAGTTAGATATTTACGAAAATCATATTTTGAAGAAAGATATGTTTAAAATTATATTTTGAAGAAATATATATTTAAAAAGAAGATTAGAATTTTATTAGAAAGGTTATAATTTTAGGAAACTATAAAACTATAACTTGGGGATTTATTCATTTGATAACTCCTTCATATTGAAAGTATATTAAGTGTAGGGAAAATTAAAGTTGTCTTAACAATGCTTTTCAATAGTAGAATAAGGCTACAACTTATTCATTTTATATGGTTAATTTATAGTTGGAATTATTACTATAGATGTATTAACTATCAAATTTTTTATAAGAGAATTTTGTACTATAAAATAATGTTTTATGTAAATAGAATACTTATTATAAAACATTGAATCCTATTGTCACTCTCTTATTGTCATTAGCATTATCAATTGTATAATAATCATTTATTTTAAACCTTGGTGAAAGATTATGGTTTGAATCTAAAACCATGTTTAACCTCCTTAAACCGTGTCTAGTTTAAACCTAAAGATCATATTTAACCATAAAAAATGATGGTATCTTTCCATCAAGATGATGAATGTATATGATGTTCGTCAAGATGGATGAACATCCACCCAATACCGGTAATTGCAAGTGGTAATTACCGTGATTCAGTAAACAATCATTTTCTGGAAGACTTGCACAAGGCGAGTGGTCCTTCTACCATGAAAAAGTAACGAGGATCAAAATGAGACACCATATCTAGGTTGTTATATGAGTAGTACCATGAGGGGTCTCATGTTCAATGTTTGTTTGAGGAATTACTAGCAATATACTAGTTCTAGAAGTCACTAGAATCCAGTGCTAGAAGGTTCAACGACGAGATGGAATGAGACATCTCCTCGTCAGTCAAAACTTGACCTAAGATACCTGGTCCCAATCTAGAGTAATGGTGGGCCAAAATTGACTCCAATAGAAAATTGGACTCTCAATTAGGCACTAGACATACTAATGCTATACCCTAGCATGGCTTATGAAACATGTATATATAGCAATGATGAAAATTAAGGATAAATCATAGGTCAGAGAAATCTATTTCTTCCATACTATGGGGTGGGGAACTATGCGTCCACCCTTCTAGGTGATATGGGCCCTATAAGGACAACTCCATATCATGAACATAGACCTCTAGTAAAGGAGAAGAATGTGTTCACAAGATGGTACCTTTTGTGGGATCTAGCCAATTTCGACCACTCGAGAGATCGTCTACAACGGTCAGTAATCTCCGAGCGAGTAACTCTATGCTTATGTACTAATTAAATGTTGGGTGAATAGTAGCCTTACTATGACATAAACTTCAAGTTAAGTCAAAATTTCTCTTTGCAAGTCCAAGGATCTAGACTAGAATGGACAACCAGGTGAGATACATCTGGGTTGTTACAACAAAATTGCAATATTTTCAAAAAAAATCAATCTAGAGATATTAAATATCATCCCGACACACAATTAATGTGATCTGATCACCACAAGTATATTGAATTATTTGATCAAAATATTTCTTCTTCTCCTTCCAATAATTCTTTTGTCTCTTTTTTTTTTTTCAAACAACAATTCTTCTTATATCTCTCGTCAAATATTCTTCCAACAAAATCTTCTTTTCTTCATTAAAAAAACTTTAATAAAAATACTTTCTTCAAATTAGATCTACCTTACCTAGCGATTCTTCTCAAATTTCTCCTACAATTTTGGGTGGCTTCATCCCTCCTTTCTTATTTCTCTTCTTCTTCAATATCCAATATTCAATCTTCAAAATTTGTAGATGAGTCTTGGATTATCATATATAACTTCAATGCAACCATGAGTCTTCCTTCTTTGAGGGTTGGCTTCTTACACTTACAATTTAACCATGAGCCTTCCTCATGTAAGGTTTGGCTTCTTACAAGGACATTATTCTCATTGCTAGTCTTCCACAAATATGGGCCTTCCTTAATCAAGACTTGGCTCCTTCAAAAATACTATCTTCGTAATCTCTTTTAAATTCTAAAATCTCTCTCAGTGTAGCTCTTCTCACAATATCAATATCCACTTACAATATTCCAACTGTAGCTCTAATATTATGTTAGAAATTGGATCCAATAATATCACAACATAAATTTCATAGGATCACAATATTACTCACAAAAAAATGCACACATAAAACACTAAAATATTATTGATAAATCTACAACAATATGTATAAAGTAATGCTAGTTTGATGCTTTTTGCAATGCTTTATCAGCAAAATATAATTTTATAAGACTCTTCATATGCATGTCTCTTGACCTTCCCTCTTCTCTCATAATGATAAAGTCTCTCATAATTACATAACTCACACATGACACCTTACATGACTCTTCACTAACTCACATGACACTTATCACTTATGACTCTACACTTGCACACACATATTCACACTCTACAACATGACACATACTATTAAAATAAATATTAAACTCACACCTTAAATATTAATCACACCCTATTCTAATAATCACACTATCTAAACTATTACATGACTCAATAATGTAATACTGCCAATAATTCCTAGGTTTGCAAGACTATGAAGTATAAGAGTTGTAGAGAGAAAAAGTGTCACCAATAGTATCCTACCACCAATATGATCCACATTGTTGGGAGCCATAGGTTGTTCAATATTGATGGTTTGAGTAATCATAAAGATTTTAGGTGCAGACTTTTATTCCCAAATAGTAACAACTATCAAATCAACAAGGAGAGGATATGTGGTAGGATCATTCTCAATCAACAGTTGTTAAATAAAGGCTCAAAGGCCAAATAGCATGACCTATTCAATTACACCATTAATGGGATAATGATAATAAATATGACGAGCTCTTCGAGTAATGACAAGTGTTAGATCATAAGAAGGGAGAAGATCCATGAGTTGTTCAAACCATGGAGCTCCCTCTTGTATGTGTTCCATGCTTAGCTAAATTTTATCCTATATCTTACCAAGTGCTTTTTAAATTCATTATCTTACACCATTTATTAGGACACATGACATGTGGATAGTCAATTAGGAGTTGTAAAAGAAAGGTCCAAGGCTGAAGTAGCGTAAGCCATCCAATTAGATCATAAATAGGAAGCATTAATTTTTGAAGCAATAAATATAGATTGCACCCCAAGGTAGCGATAACCCTTATATCATCCAAGTAAGAAGGCCCATGAGTTGTTTGATCCATGAAGCTCTCTCTTGTATACTTAGCCAAATTTTTGTGAAGAGCTTTCTGGGGCCATTATCTCACATCATTAACAGTGACACATGGTGGGTGCGCAGTAAATTAGGATTTAACAAAGGAAATCCTAAGGTCAATAAAGCACAAGTTGTCCAATAAAATCATTGATGGATAATATTAGTTGCCAAAACAAAGATTACAAATAACTCCTCAAGATAACATCAACTATTTTATCATCTATTGACGAAAGATTACATATTTTTTGATAAGTAGGAAAAGGTAGTGGTATTCTTTTGCTAACTTTGCATGGATACAAAATAACTCCACATGGAAAGAATCTAATGCCTATAGAAGGTGATTGTATTTTCTTGTTGGCTTTGCAAAGAGAAAGAATAAATGCATGCAACATGAATTCAATGTTAAAAATATGGTGGTTGGTCTCAAAAATAGGAATTCAACACTTGGATAAGACGATAAAATCATCCTACTAGCTTTGCAGAAAAGGGAAATAAATTCAAATAAGGAAAATTTAATGCTAATAAAAATGGCAGACACTTTTCACCAGCTTTATAAGAGAAGAAAATGAATTCACATAATATCAATTCAATGTAGAAGGGTGAATCAATATTCGAGAAGAAAATCCACAAAAGGGCATATTGCCTTCATGTCTTCCTCATTGATTCTCAAACATTCAAATAAACAAGATCCCTTTGATCATGAAAAAGAACAGTTGCAAAACCAAGCTAAGAAAAAGAATGTTTGCATGCGCAAAAATGTTTGAACCATGGACTTAAGGAGAAAAATTGCTCCACCAACAAGTCACTAGAGCAGGCTCTTTCACTAATTCTACTCCAAGGGTAGTTGCATTCCCTCCCTCCACCTTGGGTCAGGAGGCACAAGCTCAATTCCTACAAGTTTTAGACCTTGAGCTGGTGAAGAACCCAATTGATAGGATCATATACCCTAGGTTGTTGAAGAACACCAAGAACCTAAGGTAGAGATCATTGCAAAGATATAATGTTGGGCCTCTTAAAACCTTTAGGACAAGAATATGAAGTAACTTTTTGGCCCAATACATGGTTCCTTGGGTCCATAACTACTATGAGCTAGTACCTGTATGTGTCAAACTCTATGATACCTTTGCCTAAGAGGTCAAATCATGTGAATATGATTTTAGAGTTATAATCACCCCACACATCATTCATAAGATGTTGTTGGTGGAATAAATTTATAGAATGCAGCCAAATACTATGATGTTATTCAAGAAAAACTAAGCTTCTTGAATAAAGAATGTGAGAAGACTACAAACAAGTATGCTTTGTAATATGGAGATACATAGTTAAATCTAAAAATACCATATTGGATAAAGTGTCATGGCTACTTGGATATGGACGACTAATAAATGTTTGGCAAGACCTAATCTTGGGATCCACACCACTCATATATAAATTTCCACAAGACCTCAAAGAAGAACTACAAAGCTTAGGATTCAATGACCTGAAAAATATTATATAATGGGAGGGAGGACATCCTAAATGGATTGATCCTCCTTGAGCCCAACATCCACAAGAATCTTGGAGTAACCTAAAGATGCAGATGGTAGGAATTAAGACTCACTCCTAGGAAATTGACCAGTTGATATGGGGAGAGATAAGTAAATCAAGGGACTATCAAGTTAAATAAGGAGTTCAACTTCAATAGTTAGGACAAACAAACAAAAAACTAGCTTCAATATGGAAGTACAAGATCCCTCCAAAAATACAAGTTTTCTTATGGCTAGTACATCAAAACAAGATACTTACAAGAGAAAATTTAGAGAAGAGAAACATCATGGGTCCTCATTTCTAGCCAAGGCGTATTCAAGATAACGATATAACAAGTCATCTATTATTTGAGTGTACAACAACAATCCATATTTGGATAGACATCTCATCCAAACTCGAATCAACTATTTCAGGTAATTAACCTAAACCTAAAAAAGTATCTTAACAAGTGGAGTAAAATGTATAGATGGGGGATAAAAGGCAAGCATCTCATAAAGCAACTATGGGATTCTATTCCTTTATTTGTAATTTGGCACATTTGGAAAGAAAGAAACATAATTATCTTCAAAGACAAGAGGACAAGAATAAAAAAATTAGTCAATAGAATTACATGGGAAATAACACTCCACACAAAAGTAAATTATAAGAAGAGATAGAGCATAAGGAGCTTGACTCACACAGTAACAAGATTGTTGAAAAAGTTGGATCTTCAAGATCTCTTAGAAACCATTTATATTAAAATAAAAGCTAGCGCACCCAACATAATGTATGCCACTCTCTTTTATGATAGATCCTCGAAGGTTCAAGTCTATTAAGTTTTTGGGACAACATATTTAGCTTCTATACAAGTTCATATAGTTTTTGTTCAAGTTTGTTAAGAAAATAGGTTAGCATAATAGTTATATTATATCTATTATAGACTCTTAGAATTTTGTATTAGCTCTAGCCAAAGCACATATACTAGATTGAAGTAGAACAACAAGGTATGTATTATTGTATCTAAAAATTAATATAAATCCTTAAAAAAATAGGGTTAATCAAACCAACATATCCTTTTATAGGATGATATACCTCAATCCTCTTTTATTAGAGACCTACCTATGGGTAAATTTTATCACCCACATCCACAAGTCTTGGCAAACCCAGCCGAATTATAATTTTTCTTAAATTTTACCATCATTTTGCTAAGGCATCAGCATATCAATCGAACCAAAAGCATCATATTTACACTAGTGGAAGATAATTTAGAAGACTATAGGGCAGATTGACACGTAATAGTACATATTCGTACCCAAATTTTAGCCAAGGCAAAACAATACAACACTTTCTAGCAACATAAGATTGAAATTTTTTCCAAGGCAAGGGACCCGATGCTTAAAAGTAGGAGTTGGACATTTTAAAGGTTGACATCAACACAACAATAACGGAAGCCTGAAATTCAACATTTACCAAAAGTGTCAAATGTAAATTTTAACTAAGGCAAAGCATCCATCATAATACACAACTCAGAATTTTGAGATAGCTAATGTCATCACAGGTACTAAGATTATTCAATGTTCAACATATTATAAAACTCAAAATCTGGCTAAGTATGGAGTTTGATATAGAAAATAGCCAAAATTTTAGAAGTACGAACATCATCTAATGTAGAAAAAAGTTTAACATTTGGTATTCAAGGTTACACACAATTAGACATGAAATTTGGCTAAGTGTGAAGACCAAGACAGGGTGGCCAAACTTAGAAGGAAGTTGATGTCATCAATAGAGCCAAAAATTATGGCATTAAAATGCATTGTCAGACTCAAAAATTTTCTAAGGTATAAAGTCCAATAAAAAAAGGAAGTTGAATCAACACAAGCTTGACAATGCTCCTAGCCTTTTATATCTAGTAGAAAGCCCCTATAACTATCTCAGTCAACAAGATTTACGTGTATCAACAAGCCATCTAAAATCATTATTGTCGGAGATCCAACAATCAAAGGCTTCTCTATCATACACCTATCCTTGTGCAACTACCTCATTCATCAAGAGTAGTGGAAGAAAGTAGACCTATTAAAATATGCTCGAGATTTGATGGAGCAGTGTGAATATCAGCTTCTTAGGATAAATCTAAATTGGACACATCAGCAAACCATAACCAATGTTGTTAAGCTCAGCTAAGTTGAAAGCAATACCCACTTCTCGCACTTGTCCTGATAGATTTATAGGGAAAATTCCATGTAATAATATGAGCTAACAAAAAAGGATTGTAGATCTATATATATCTCAATGTACCTCTAAATGAGGGTTGACTCTTTAACTTTTACAATTGCATAAGTAGTATCATGAATGTACATGTGCCTCTCAATAAATATTGAAGTGTTGTTTGGCCTCTATTTATAGATGTTGTAGAACATGTATGTATGTAAATATCATTGTTAAGCATTTTTGTTAATTTTAAATGGATAGTCTATTATATCAAACGTTATTTTTCTAAACTAGATAACTCCCTAGATTACTATTTGTTTAATCTATACAATCCTTAGTTGTGTATGTTGATTTGATTAATGCTCTATAATATTTTAAGATAATTGGTTTGTTAAATATTTTAATTGATTTGAAAGTGCAATACTCTCATACCTTATGTCTCTTGTTGTTGTTGAATCCTAGCTAGTTTTTGTTTCTACCTTCTAACCCTGCTCGTTTATTTCTTTAGTCTTTACCCTCATATTATTCTAGCTAGCATTATAAGAATCGGTCTACTAAGAAGCTATTTTGGGTCTTCCAATATTGGCTAAGATCTCAAGGGTGCATCTCATCCACATAGACGGTTTTTTAACCAAGAATACTGCTATACATTACAGTCCAAATTGGTAACAAATTAGTAAAACAAGTTTTAGTCAATAATGATTTTGTTTTAAATGCATGCGACTTGAAGTTCATCAACCATTTTGGTATAACCAAAAAATATTTGAAAAGCATTGACCTTATGATTCGAGCTTTCATTAATGGGTAATGCGGTGCTAGTGTTATAATAGTGTTGCCCCTCAAATTTAGATCCTATACCCTTAATACTCTCTTCTATGTTATACCATGTCATCTATCTTAGAACATTCTTTTAGGAAGATCATGGATTCATCAAATGTAGGTTATCCCCTCAATTTTACATCAATGCCTTAAATGTAAATATAAGGAAAAAACTCACAACATTCTCCTTGATCCTAAAATTTTAAAATATTCTATGGTAATCGAGGTTGAGAATCAAAAGGCTAGTTTTTACCATTCTTTGAATACGTCTATTGAACCTTCATATTCTAAACCTATCATCACTAATGCATTGACATCACTTAATTTAAATGACCCACCTAAATAAAAATTAATGGAAAGTGGAAATAAATCAAATGCTATTAATAATAATCCTAATATAGATAAAAATAAATCTTAGACTTAGCCAGGCATCCCCCCTCTCCTCAAACCTTGGGCTTACCTTCTCATTGTAAGGGAAAAATAGTACAAATAGGAAGTTGATCCTTCATTGGTGTTGGGACTTGGTAGAAATAGGCTATTACATCATTTGGATAATGTAAATGTACCTTTCTTGGTACATACTTAGGACATTAAATTATCTTAGGGGGGAGTTATCTTGTTACTACATGCAATATAATAAATGCACAAGTGTCAAAGTGCAAGTTGTACATGTGTAATTTGTCCCTTGCACATCTAGGTATAGTGTTGGCCAAGGAACTTATTTCCTATATAAAGGGCCATAGGTATAGTAAGTGTAATAAGGAAGAGTCATAAGTCATAGTCATTATGTGGTATAGACCAAAGTGGTATGATGTAGTAGTGTGATGGGGTGTAATATGCTCAATGTCCATTCTTGATCTATAGCTATATTCATGGAGTGTTCATTTCCTCCACAGCTACTTTTATAAACATCTCCATCATTTCTATTTATAGTATATTTTAAGTCATCTCGTAGATTTACTTTATTTCATATTATTCTGCATCTTGTGTTTTAGTATCTCCTATTACATGTTGTATCAAAATCTAAAAGTGGTATCAAAGCCACGATAGGTCAATAGGAAAACCACCATTATTATTGACTTTAATATTTTTGAGAACCTGATGTGCCTTTGGGCCAATCACTGTCAAAACTACTTAGTAGAGTCTTGGTGGTACAATTAAAGAGAGTCATAAGTAAGGACTGAATGAAATCTCAAATTTTTAGAATATTGAGATTGCATATGGCTTGAGTCTTTCCATAGAGTTTCAAGGGAAAACTTGTGAAGACTAGGACTCAACACTTGATCCATTAGGTTGATGAATCAACCATTGAAGCCCATATAAGAGACCTAGAGAAACTAACCTGAAGGTTCTTTTATTATAGGGAATTAATACTCAGATGATTGGGACACCTCCTACAATAGAAAGCTAGGATATTTTGACTTTGTTACCCGAAGGTCAGAGTGCCTTCATAGTGTAGAGATTAGTTGTTGCAAGAGAAGATCACTACAAAAGAGACTTCTAGAGCAGAATTGTAGTGGAGTTTGGAGATAGGATATCTCAATTGATAGATTTAAAACTTCACAAGGAAAGGCCACAAAAGCCTTGATCCAGAAGAAAAGGCCCTAAAAGCCTTGCTCCAGAATAAAAGGACACAAAATCCTTGATCCAGAGGGAAAAGGCACATAAGCCTTGAAGAGAAGGCCACAAAAACATTTAAGAAAAGGCCACAAAAGCCTTGGTACTGAAGAGAAGGCCACAAAATACTTGATCCCGAAGAAAACTCCAGGAGGGAGTATCTAATTCAGAAGCATATTTAAGTACTAATACTTTATTGTAGGAATAGGTAGATTCAGTGAGTTAGGAAAGCTTCCTAAAAGAAGGTTAGAAAGAGTATCTTCTTCATAATCAATCTAGCACCTAAAGCAAAAGAGAGCAGGAGAATATATTATTGATGAAGAAAAGAAATAGGAGATTCCTACTCAAATACAAAGGCAACAAAATTAGATATCCAGGAGAAGATCTCACCACCAACACTTCCAAGAGCAGAAGGTTGAAGATAAGGTCTCAAAGAAGACCATAAGGAGTTGCAAGGCCTTAGAGAGGCCTCTATGAGCATCCCATAAAAGGCTTGGAGAGCCTTGCTGAAGAAATCATCAAAGAAGTTCCAAGGAGAACTCATTAGAGAAATTCACTATTGGAGATAGTGAAAGATTTGGGATAATTATTACCATCCAACAAAAAGCCCAAGAAGAAGAATTTGGCAAGGAGTGCCAAATCTCAGAAGACCTTAAGACATTCAAAATATTGAGAAGAAGATCCTGTTTGAAGTCAAAATTTGATAAGAAACTTGAAGAAAGATTCAGACAGAAGAAGCCTATCAAATTTAGGAGATTTGGAGACTGCCTCTCATAGCAAGAAGGCACCACTTCAGAATTGAAGATCTCTTATAATCTACAACAAAAAGGAGGAGACTACAAGAGGAGAACAAGCCACCAAAAATCTAGGCTCATGAAAGAGAGTTGGAGACCATTTTTGGTGAAGATGAAGTTGTTCAACGTAGCCAACAGAGAGCTGCAGGATATTACTAAAGACAACAACTTGGTTATCTTAAACACCAAGATCTACGTCCTCTACATAAATGGCAAAAAGGACTTTCAGAAAAAAGGTAAGCAACTATTGGTGCAAGTAAATTCATTAAGTGGATTACTTTTCAGCAGTGGTTATGCATAAGGGGTCGACCCCGAAATCTATTTATAAAATCAAGGTGAATTGTCTTGGAATCCCGATGATATTTGTAGAAGTATACATGGCGAATTGCATTTATTTGTTTCCAAAAATTTTCAAACCGTGGCGATTTTCATTAATTTGTCTCCAAAAATTTTCAAACCATGGCGAATTTTTCTGTGTTGGGGGCTATGAATATCGGTTTGCAAAATCTAAAAAATGTATGACATACTTAAAAGCGTTAGGCCGATATGAAAGACTTTAGGTCGACATGACGATCGATAGCATGACGATCGACTGTAGGAATGTCGATCGACTAGATATTGGGATTCGTATAGGATGTGATTAGTGTAGGATGATCGATTGTAGGATGTGATCGATAGAGATGATATGTGATCAGTAGATGACGATCGGTTGTAGGATGATGACGATATAGATGTGACATGATGATGATCGGCTAAGTATGATGATGCTGTAGGTATGACGATCGATTGTAGGTATGATGATCGATGCAAGCATGATGATCAGTAAAGATGAGATGAGTATGGATTAGGTATGATGATGTAGCATGATGATGGATAGGTATGATGATCGGTTGTAGGATGATCTAGGATGTGATGTGATGTTGATAGTGTAGGCATGATGATAGGTTGTAGGCATGACGATAGGTTGTAGGAATGTCGATCGGTTGTAGGCATGATGATCGGTTGCATGTGGATCGGTTGCAAGCATGTCGATGTGCTGCAATAGTGTCGAGTTCCCAGTTGGTAGCAGTGGTGCATCAGTGCCACATGTCATCCATCCATTGATCGATTGCATGCAGAGGACACGTGTCACCCATCCAGGAGCTTATTGCATGCAAAAAAGTCTATATAAAGGGATTAACAATCATTTTTTCATCTTTTCTATCATAGTTTTAACCATTTTCCTCCTATTTTAATGCATTCTCACCCCTTTTCCTCTCATTTTAACATAATATTAACCCTCTTCCACCACTTTTATCTTGGTTTTATCATTTTCCCTTAATTTTTAAGCGATTTTTAACTCTTTTTCTCTCATTTGAACCCTTTTCCACTGTATCTTCTTATCCATACCCGTACACCCTATGGCATCCCCTACAACCCCTGGAATGTTTAAAGTTAATTATAAAAACCTGGTTTACCCCCTGATTTCAAAAATTTTATCAACACCGGGTTACGACATGTCTTGGGTCATGGACTGTGGTCTTCGGGGTCTAGTTTCAATGCCGCATTTCGACACGGACATTAAATTGGTGGAGAGGATCATTGCAGCTTATAATATGGATTCGGGTAAGGTAAATCTTGTCATCGACAATAAAAACATCGTTCTTTCTTTCATAACCATAGATGTCGCCAGATTGACAACATTGCCCCATGCTGGTGTTGAGCCTGTCACTTCCAAATACCAATTAACTGATGAGGACAAACTCTACTTGGAGACCAACTTCAAAGTGCAGTCAGAATATTTTCAAGGTATAACTATTTTTTTATTTAATTGAATTTAAATTCTTGTCATTGGTGTACAATTACTGATTTTGTATTTTTGCAGTTACGTCCACCAAGTCCAGAAGGGGTTTGACCGTATCGATGATTGAAAATAAATTTCTTCGGGCATGTTGCGAATTCTTCCTTGCTAGACTCGTTCTGCAAGGAAGGCCGATATAAATTCTGATGTGGGCCTTAGCGTATTTGGTCCATTGTATTGCACACTAAAAATTTGACTGGTCCACCTATGTCTCACATCGGATCAGATTGGAAATTGAGAATGTGAAAACCCACGCTTCACCCTCATCGACAGTTAGCACATGCAATTATATTATTGCTTTTTTTATGAATATTTATATAATTTATAGAACACTCCTGTACCAACATCTTGGCACTCTACCCTAGTCAATTTAGCCATGACAGAACAACAGGTTCAGGTAATTTTTTTGTTAATATTTAAGTAAAATTTTTATTTTTCCATTGTTTGTTTTTTTGTAATTTTGACATTTTATACCAAACACAGAAAAGGGCATCCTCTTCCTCTTCAAAGCGGGATGCTGCTGTCAGAGGTTATAATCTAGAGGAATCAGGAGACTCCAAAACACCTATGGAGGAAACAACACCACCGCTAAGGAGAAGATCAACAAGGAAACGTAGAAGATCTAGTTCTCCTGATCATCGACAACCTACGGTTGCACGTCCTGTGCCAACGGGCGTAGTTGCGCATGAGGTTTCATCTTCGGGGAGTAAGTTTTAATTACTGTCGAAACAAATTTTTCACAATTTTTTTACTATTTTTAATTAATTTTGTTATTTTTTCAGATGTACAACATGCCCACATTCCATTTGCAGTAGCAGCTATGCAAGATGTTTTTTCTTCTATCGGTAAGTGTTATAACAAAGTTTGCAACCAATTTTCATAATTTAATTTTATAACTAGTTTTTATTTTCTACCTTCACAAATTTTATAACTAATTTTTATTTTTATGTTTCAAGGTCCCTTACAACAATTTCGTCAACAAAATCAACAAATGTCGCCCCCTCCTCCACAATGCCAAACTCAAATGCGAGGTCAATGCTTCCCAGTTGGAAAACACATTCTTCCATCTCGGCCATAGAGAGAAGCAACACAACAATTATCAGAGAAGGAAGCATCAAAGACTTTTTCTGGATTCGATCATATTTCTATTGCTAATTTTACTTTTAAGGATATACCGAAAGCTTCTGGTGTTGGGTTGGATGAAGTTCCACTTGATAAAGATTTATTTTTGCAAGAAAACACACCCACTACTTTTCAACTATCATAATTGCTTCAAGACAAAGGAAATGAAGGTGCAGAATGTTCAAGCAAATCTCCTCCAAGGGAAACAAGCACCCATCAGGCTCCTCCTCGACAAGAGGATGAAAGATTAAACATTTTAGAAAAATATTTGGTTTCTGATAATGTTGAATCTACAATTAAGGATTTACTACTTCCAGATATAACATAAATGAAAAAATGGGAGTATCGAGCAAAGGTGTTGATAAAGGAAATTAATGCCCGATACAATAATTTTTCAAAAAGAGAAAAAAAATTGTTGTTGAAAATGAACCTAAAAATATGGAGGCTCTACTACAGCAAGTAAAATCTGGCATTTTGAATGTGAATACATCATACACAGATGAAATTTTAAAGTTTATGATGAACAGATTGGAGAACATAAATGGTGAGGCCCAAGCTTATTACAATGAATGGGCAAGTGATAAGAAAAAGGTTGTTGTTGTTGTAGCTGCAAAGAATGTTGTTGAGGTTTGACTTAATCACTTTTGTGTTCAAAAATTTTTGTTCTCTTTTTTAAAATGTAATTATCTTTTCATGTTGATTAACTATTTTTCCTTTTTGCAGGTAAAGTATGAAAATCTCAAGAAGCAGGTTCAAAACCTGCATGACTATCTCAGGATGGCAAAGGAGTTCTTAAACGCTTCCATGGCAATGAAAAAAAGAGCACAGGAATCAGTTCGACAAAACAACATTTTGCAGAAAATCATTATCCGCAACGGATTGGATCCTGATGTTCTGCTAAAGGAGAAGGGTAAAGAAGTTCAAGGACCAACATCTGAAGATGTTGGCAAAGAAGAAAGCACCCTTCTCGATGGAATGCAAAATGTTGAGAAGATCCTTATCAATTCTGGAGCAATTGATAGTACTGTTACCCAACCCAAGAAAAGAGTCATTGGAATGCAGAATGTGGTTATCGTGGAAGTAGTGGATGAGGAAAAAGGAGCTGAACATGGGAAAGAAGAGGGAGGAGTCATTGCTATGGAGACTGTGGAAGCCATTGAGAAGGCAAAAGGAGTGGAGGAGGGGGGAAAAGATTCTGAAGTGAGAAATTGAATTTTAAAACTTGATATTTCGAAAGACAATTTTAAGACATTTCATATGTTTTCATTTGAAAACAAGATACTTGCTTTTATTATTTACTATTACACTATTTACATTTATAATTGTGTGTTATTTTCATTTTGTCATTTTTATTATATTATGCTATGTTGTTTTATATTTCAATTTTCAAATGAGTTTACGAATGATATATCTATGCATGTGTTTAAATTTCAGTTTACTCATATTCATTCTTGTTGTAGTATAAAAGTGAGTATTTTCATTTCTATTATGCTATATTATTTTTATATTTCAAATGAGTTTACAAAGGATATATCTATGCATGGGTTTCAATTTTTAGTGCATTCATAGTCATTCTAGTTGTTGTATAAAAATGTGTATGGTCATTTCTATTATGCTATATTGTTTTTATATTTCAAGTGAGTTTACAAAGGATATATCTATGCATGGGTTTCAATTTTTAGTGCATTCATAGTCATTCTAGTTGTTGTATAAAAATGTGTATGGTCATTTGTATTATGCTATATTGTTTTTTATTTCAAAGTGAGTTTACGAAGGATATATCTATGCATGGGTTTCTATTTTTAGTGCATTCATAGTCATTATAGTTGTTGTATAAAAATGAATATGGTCATTTGTATTATGCTATATTGTTTTATATTTCAAAGTGAGTTTACGAAGGATATATCTATGCATGGGTTTCAATTTTCAGTGCATTCATAGTTAGTCATTATAGTTGTATAAAAATGAATATGATAATTTATATTATGCTATATTGTTTTTATATTTCAAAGTGAGTTTACAATGGATATATCTATGAATGGGTTTAAATTTTCATTTACCATATCTAGAGTAATATACTACATGCACTTTTCATACATATGTAGAGAAATTTTTACTAGTTATGTATGTATACAAGGTTTACTCAATGATAAAGCATAAACCATAAAAAATCACTATATTTTGTCACATCATACAACTTATGATACTAATGATACATACAGACATACATTTAAATTCAAAGGAAAAATAACTATGTTTTGTCAACATATTCAAATAGTTCAATAACATAGCATCATTACGTATACATGGTTTTCAAATTTTCAACTTACTTAAAGTTATAGCTTAAATCATAAATATTGAAAACATAGACATGTCCATATCATTAAAAAGCAAACATGCATAATAATTGAAAATTGAATGATTATATGATTTTTTCAAATCACTAAAATTTTACAACAAATCAAATACGAAAAATCTTTGTTAATATGAAATTTCTCAAATCATTGACATATATAAATGATATCAAATACGGAAAATCACTGATAATATGAATTTATTCAAATCACTAAAATTTTACAAAATGATTTCAAATCCCAAAAATCTTAGATTATATGAATTTTTCATATAATCATTGCAATTTTTAAATTTTTGGAAGCTGATACAAAGCTTTATCGACTTCTCCAAAAGAGTCGAGAATCATTTGTGAATTCTGCATTTCCATAATCTCATCATCACTCCTAGTTGAATCATTTTCATCATTATCAACCATATTAGAGAGACCTCTTCTTTCTGCTAGGGACTTCCAATATGTCAACGCTCTGTCATAGGGAAACTTACCCACCTCGTACGATGACACATACATTCTCAAACAATTTTCCAAATTTTTGTCCAACTTGTTACGAACTTTTGATTTAACAAAAGTTAATGCACTGAAAACCCTTTCATCTTCAACAGATCCCAAAATCATTGTCTGACATAATTCATATAAAATAAAGTATTCACTCATAGTATCTTGCAAGACACTACTTCGATACAATTTTTGCCAGAAACGCGTGATTGAACCAGTCTCATGTGGATTTTTGAATTGTGCAATTTGATTATCCATTGTTATTCCAAAATTGGTTGATTGATGTCTCAAAAGATCTTTGTTTAGAATACCATTGATTTCAATGCCATTTATTTCCACACTTTTAGAGAAATGTGTCATAAGATTACCCATATATTTTACAAACAACTCACTTCTACTACTATGGTCACCACAAGGATTCCAAAAATTAGGATTAACAACAACCATGGCCTCAAGTGTCTCATCTCTCTTAAAATGATCTCTTATTTCACTTGTTAATGCATTTGCAATTCTTTTCAATTTATTCTTAGTGCTATCCAAAACCTCATCGAATATGGAATGTGTAACGGGCACTTGTTCAACATCATCTGTCAGAGTATTTAATCACTTTTCAAAATGATATACAGGAATCAACTTTCCATGGATAGCAATACAAAGATTATCGTTGATGTTGAACTTTAAAAAGTTGTTCTGTTCATTGACATTAATTAACGTATTCCAACTATCAAACTTGGGATCCTCAAAATGTTTATCGGATAAATAAATCCTGTCAATAATCATACATATTTGTTTTCTCATCCTCATGAAATCGACAATATAAATTGCCCTTTCCTGTGCAAGTTTAATCATAGTATTCATTTCTTGTAACATTGGTAGAATACCACATAATGTGAGAAGAGTTTCCAAGTCAGTCATACGAAAAAGCAAATATTTTGCCTTGTCAACATCTCTACGATGTGCATACATAAACCCAACCAATGATTGATATTCTGAAAATACCCTTTTTGTAGGAAGAAATAGTGAAATCCACCTGGTTTCCACATCTTTTAACATTTTTTTGCCTTCAGTTACACCTAGAGAAAATTGTTGAAACTCTGCAAACCTTTTTGGACTGCATGAAAAGTATGAGTGTATATCATGGATGAGTTCTTCCACTCTGGCTACATTATCAAAATTGCTCACAATTTTGTATGCAAGATTCATTCGATGAGCCATGCAATGAATAGGAATCACATATGGGGCAATGGAAGTCTGAAGCCTAACACAAAGACCATTCCTTTGTCCTTGCATTGTAGCCGCACCATCAGCTCCAACACAAATTAACTTTGTGGCAATTTCCTTTTCATCCATTTCGAAAATATCCTTTAAACTGGTTACAACAACATTATAAATGTTTTCCGCATTACAATTTTCAATCATCTTATGTAGTGCTAGTAAATGAGGTTGTCTCAAATGATTTTTGAATGTGTAAACATGTATGCAAATCCAAGATGTGTTGTCAACAATTGTTACCTCATCAATGGAAAGTGAAATAAATTTGGCTTGTTTCACATTCTCTCTCGGGTCTTCCTTCTCAACCAAGTGATAGACATTTTGCCATTTCCCAACCACTTCGATCTGACCAATGTGAACTGGTAAGGTTTTGTACATTGGCTAGTTGAAGTATTTCCTTAAAATCAGCAAAATCAGACATGGGACGACCTTTTTTTAGAATACTGTATACAATAGCAAACCTCAATTTCTTTGAGGCTAATATAGTCTTATTAATTTTTTGAAATTGTGCCTCGATTGTTCCACCCTTCTCAATGAGAGTTTGTTTTTGTTTCATTGCTTTTTCATATTCAATTGCATATCTCACATGCACACATTCTGATGCATCCTTCCACCTATGAGATCTGTTAATTGTTCCATCACTTCGTATTTCTTTGATGTAAACTTTCCCATAGTGTTTTTCTATTGTGTCTTTCTTATTTTGCAATAAATGATCCTTTCCCAGCTTCCATGTACAAATAATGCATTTACACACATTCAGTTTCTCATCTCACTCAATAAAGGGGTATAATCATGCCCATTCATTTTTAAAATCCCTTCCAATAGTCCATTCACTTATCTTTTGATGTTTAGATTTTTGACTACAAGATTCCCTAGAGGTCTGAATTTTAATTGTACTATCTTTTTCTCTTTCGGTTGATGTGTCTGAATTTAAAATCTCCTGAAGTGGTTGTTGAATGTCGTTATTAGGAAAATTATCATGTGGTCCCATCTCATCTGCTGGAATATCTTCGAGTGAACGCACATCAGGCTCGACAATGTTTACTGCATTCAATGTTTGGTGTTCTCTATCATTTTTTGTTGTAAAAAAGGCACTATTTTAAAGAATTAACATAATACAATTTTACAAAGCATTTAAAAAGAGGTAGATAAGCAGAAAACCATTTATCTATTAATAGAGAAAGGTTTTACATTTAAGAAGAACAAAAATATTAAAAAACTGATGGTAAAAGGTGTTTGTACCTACAAGTTGTGTAGAATCTGTAGAGATTGATGCCTCATTGCATTTTGATATTTGTGTAAAATATTTTAGAATTATCTTTTTACAAGAATATTGGCCTCCCTTATTTCCATATTCAGTAGGTGACATTGTATCTGTAAAGAAAAACCTTCAGATGTTAGGAAATGTATATGAAATTGAAGGAAAATAGCAGACATCCCTCAAGACGAACCTATGCTGCCCTGTAGAATGACATCTGAAAGACAAGAAGTAGTCTGACAAGAAAATGCTCCTAACACACAACATGATAGGGATACTTATCGACCACAGTTGTAGATAGTGCTTCTACACTACGTATGAAACATACTCTAAGAGACAAGAAGCAGTCTCTAACAAGAGAAATGCTCCTAACACACAACTAGATGACATTGATAGTTGTCTACCATAGTTGCGTATAGTTCACCTATAGTGCCTATGAAACTATAGAAAAAGAGATTTGGATTTTGGACAAAATAATAATGGAAGAAGAATACTCTACCAATTTTTAGTCATGAATCCTCTACAATCGATAGGCTTTTATCGACAGACACTTCCTTACAATCGATCGACTTATACCGATCGATAGTCCCTACAATCGATAGATAAATGTCGATCACACATCCCTACAATTGATAGAATGATGTTGATCGACACGTCCCTACAATCGATAGAATGATGTCGATTGACACCTCTACAATCGATAGATAAATGTTGATCGACTGTCCCTACAATCGATAGGCTAATAATGATAGACAACTCTACAATCGATCGATGAATATCGATCGACAACACTACAATCGATAGACTAATGTTGATCGACATAATCCTACAATGATAGACTTATGTGATAGATCTACAATCGATTAACAAATGTGATCGACACCACTACAATCGATCGACTATGATGATCGACACGGTTTTGCAATCGATTGACTAATGTCGATCGACACCTCTATAACGATAGATAAATATCGATTGATAATCCCTACAATGAAATGATCTTATGTCGATAGACATGCTCTACAATCGATCGACTTATATCGATAGACATGACTCTACAATCGATCGACTTATGTCAATAGACATGGCTCTAACCGATCGACTTATATCAATAGACACGACTCTACAATCGATCGACTTATATCGATAGACATGGCTCTACAATTGATCAACTTATATTGATAGACATGGCTCTACAATCGATCGACTTATATCGATAGACATGACTCTACAATCGATCGGCTTATGTGATAGACATGGCTCTACAACCGATCATCTTGCATCGATGGAGACTCCTCTACAATCGATCGATTTATTTTGATAGTCACTCCTCTACAACCTTCTCAAGTTTTTTATTGTTTTAGAGCTATTTTTGAGTTAGAGTATTTTTGATGTATGTTTATCGGTACCTAGTATAGTATATATATGGGTAGTATATGAGGCGATTTGGGGAAAAAATAAAATCATTTATAATTTGAAGGCGATTTGGGGGAAATATAAAATCATTTATAATTTGAAGGCGAATTGGAGAAAATCAAAATCATATGTAATTTGAGGTCGACGAATTAAAATAAAGTTAGGTTCATGATTATCAATGATGGGCGAATTTACCCCAAAAAACTTCCACCTCATAAATTTCGGGCGAATGGCCCCTAGTGAAAGGATCCAAAATTAGCCTTTTCAAAATTTAAAAAACCTAAATAGAGCCAATTTATGATATTTCGCGCTTATGCATAACCTTGCTTTTCAGATTTGTTTAAGCACCCTGATTGGAGTAAAGTTGCAAAAAGAGGATTTGAATTAAGAGTCTTCAAATGTGCAAAAATAAAGGATTCTATAAGGTTCATTTGTACTTTAGTATTTGATTAGGTTTCAGAATCTTAAACTATCTATCAAATATCGATCGACAATACCTACAACCTATCAACTTATGCCATGGTTTTGCAACCGATCGGCTTATGTCGACAGACACGACACTACAACCGATCGACTTATACCGACAGACACGGCTATGCAATAGATCAACTTATGTTGATAAACATGGATTTGCAACCGATCGACTTATGTCAATAGACATGACTTTGCAACTGATCGACTTACGTCGACAGACATGGCTCTACAACTGATCAACTTATTTCGATAAACATGGCTCTACAATCGATCGACTTATACCGAAAAACATGAATTTTCAATCGATCAGCTTATACCAACAGACATGACTCTACAACCAATCATCTTTGCATCGATGGAGACTCCTTTGCAACCGATTGATTTATTTCAACAGTCACTCCTCTGCAACCTTATCAATTTTTTTGTTGTTTCAGCGCTATTTTCGAGTTAGAGTATTTTTGATGTATGTTTATCGGTACCCAGTACAGTATATATACGGGTAGTATATGAGGCGATTTGGACAGAAAAAATAAAATCATTTATAAGTTGAAGGCGATTTGGACGGGAAATATAAAATCATTGAATTGGGCGGGAAAATCAAAATCATATGTAATTTTAGGTCGACGAATTAAAATAAAATTAGGTTCATGATTATCAACGGCGGGCGAATTTACCCCCAAAAAACTTCCACGCTGTAAATTTCGGGTAAATGGCCCCCAATGAAAGGATCCAAAATTAGCCTTTTCAAAATTAAAAAAAACCTAAATAGAGCTAATTTATGATTTTTTGCGCTTATGCATAACCCTGCTTTTCAGATTTGTTTAAGCACCCTGATTGGAGTAAAGTTGCAAAAAGAGGATTTGAATTAAGAGTCTTCAAATGTGTAAAAATAAAGGATTCTATAAGGTTCATTTGCACTTTAGGATTTGATTAGGTTTCAGAATCTTAAACTATCTATCAACTACATATCATCTACTTTGGAAAGAAAATGAAGACTAACTCCTATTACCTTGCTTATAAATAAATTTCAGAATAATTCTTGAAGATTCATTTCAGTTGATTCTTGATTAGTTGCAATAAATTATTTAAGTGCATTACTTTTAAGAGTTGATTGGAGTGATAAGGTGAAATTGTAAGTGCAGTATTATTAGATTCATTTTGCACTATTATATTGCTCTCAAATATTATTGTTTGTGTTTCATTAGAAGGGCACAAAAATAAGATTTTGTCAAAGTGTCTATAGACACTGTTAATGCACTATGATCTACAACTTTGAAGTGGCCAAAGGAAGCCACAAAAATATGCTCAATCCTCCAAGCATTGGAGAAGAATGTAACCACCATAAGAGCATCAAAAGAAGCCTCGAACGAGACTTGGTGAGTCTCAAGTGCAAAGAACAAGAAAAAAGTGCAAAACAATAAGCTTCTATCATATGGTTACAATGTTGGATTCTCTTATAAAATATCCAAGCTAATAGGGGAAGGTGTCTAATCTAGAGACAACCTCAAAACTCCTATATTGCACTCAATATTTTGCCTAAAAATAATCCAGAATTTATGAACAACAAAGAGGAGTGCAAAAGAAAGTGCAACAAGGTCATTCTGTATTAAAACTATTGTACATGATAGTGCACTTGATCTAATATAGTTATACAAGAAAAATAGGCAAATTCAAAGGTGTCTAAAAGGCACTACTCTTGTTGGAAAAACTAGCCAGAAGCATTCATACATAAGCATCCATTCAAGCCTAGCTCGAGAGCCATTCGAAGGACTCATACTCATCACATTCAAAAGCATCAAACCTGCAAAACATACGTACAAAATCATGGAAGCACAATATTATTAAAGAGCAAGAGATTTTACGTAAGAAGGGCAAAAATCAAGTACAAAGCAAGAAAGTTGAAGCACCATTTGGAGTACTACTTACTCCATGTACATTCATTGAAAGTGATGCTCAAAGGCCTCCATACTCCTACTCCATATCCTGGCGGAATACTGTATAGATGAAAGAAGGCAAAGGAGGAGGATTGCAAGACTAAAAAGGTCTGAAAGCATCCATTTGAACCAGCAATAGGGTCTACGTCCATGCAGAGAAGAAAGTGAAATTTGTCATTCAAGGGAAACCCTAATGCTCGATTCAAGAGAGTGCTCATCTTCAAGGGGGAGTTACGTATACAGCCTGGTGCATTTGGTGCATTGGATACACTTGTCAAGAAGGAAGATCGAGCATTTCACTAAAGAACATAATGTTCTTATGTTACAAGAAGGAGATGAATCGTTCGTTGACACCAAACTCTCATCAAGTGTTAAAAGATAACGGTCATGCCACTTGGCACATAAGATATGGATCATCCCCATTTAAGGACATCAACGACCAAATCAAGCAACATTATTCAACATCAACATTACTCTCACACTGTCCGAGTGACAAAGGGCCGAGTTGTAGCAGTCAAGAAGGTGTTCGAGCCTTTAATGCCAAGGCAACCGAAGTCAAGGGAAGAGACTTGAATATGCCAGATTTAGAGTGCATTAAACATAGTAGAAATTCTATTGGAGGATATGTCCAAAGCATCCACAAATTCTACGTATTTCAACAGTCCAAACTTCTCTAAAATCAACATCGAACAGTGCATGAAGAAAGGTAAAATCATTTCCATTAATATGAGCTTTATTTCCTTGGAGTTATAAGGGTTAAATCAAAGGAATTTATTTACATTGGAAGCCATATATATGAAGGGAAATATTTTATCAAATCAAATCAAATATTTGCAATATAAAACCTAGGAGTAATAAGGTTTTCTACTAGATAAGTATTTTATATTTGCAAATATTAAATGTGATCTAATTTGTCCAAATATTAGGGAGTCATAAGGGCTACTACATCAAATCATTCAATTGGAAAATTATATACACATAACCTAATTCCCAAAGGGTTATTCATAAAGAGAGTTTTCTCATAAGTTGGATATTCTTAATATTATTATCTCATTCTTTTCAAAAGGAGACAAAAGATCCAACATTATAATTTTATTTAAAATTTGGGAATAATGTTTAGTTAAATAGGAGTAATAAGGGATAATAGGAATTGATTTTGGTATTCAACAAAACCTTAAAAAATCAATCAATATTGAACTATAATTCTACAAAAGGACTATATCTTATCCATCGCATACTAGGGAGTCATAAGGTATTCTAAAAACTTCGTAATATCAAGCATGCACCATAGATTATCAAGTTACAAAATATAAGCTTTCCTCATAACCTAAAAATCCTTAGGAATATATACTCACTTTATTTGGAAGATATAAGGTAGTCTACAAAACAAGGATTATTATTATAGATTTTATCAAATCAAGCTTATATATCTTTTTCAAGTATCATACAAGGAGTCACAAGATAAACTTCAAAATATTTTTGCAAAATCTAGGAGGATATATCATGGATGGTATCTTGAGAAATGCCTTAAATAATGAAGAATTACTGCATGAAGTAGAGTACTACTCCCAAAAATTAATAGATGCTCTAGAAGGATGTGAGTATCTATCCATTAGTGACAAAGAGAAATTTTCCTTGTTTCTTAAAGAAGTTAAATAAGTTAACTTTACAACATTGATTGGTTATCTTCACGATATTCTCTTCACAACATGGTGGAATTCCCAAAGATTGGTTATATTTTTGCCAAAAGAATATCTGATGGTGTATCTATCACTAATTGTGTTTGTACTTGCTCGACACAAAGAGTAAGATAAAGCACAATATTATTGTGATGATAAACTATCTTGTCATGAAGCAAAAATTCTACCAGCACCAATGCAAAATTTCAAGAAAATAAGAATAAGAAAAAGAAAGAAAAAACATTTTAGAAAGAAACCTGGCATCATGAAGACTAAACCAGCTGAACACATAAAACATCCAGAAGAACCTCCAACTACAACTTACTTTGCATCATATGAAGACACAAATTATCTATTGAACCTGATCACAATAAGCAATGAAGGAGAATACAAATTCCATTATCCAATGGAAGAAGATCCACATTGAAGACTAAATTCTTCAATATCCAAATAATGTAATACAAGGGGTGTTAAAAATAGGCTATTACATCATTTGGATAATGTAAATGTACCTTTCTTGGTACATACTTAGAACATTAGATTACTTTAGAGGAAAGTTATCCTGTTACTACATGCAATGTAATAAATGCACAAGTGTCAAAGTGCAAGTTGTACATGTGGAAGTTGTCCCTTGCACATCTAGGTAGAGTGTTGTCCAAGGAACTTATTTCCTATATAAAGGTCCATAGGTATAGTAAGTGTAATAAGGAAGAGTCATAAGTCATAGTCATTGTGTGGTATAGACCACAGTGACATGATGTAGCAGTGTGATGTAGTGATGGGGTGTAATATGCCCAATGCCCATTCTTGAGTTGTAGTTATATTCATGGATTATTTATTTCCTCCATAGCTACTTCTATAAACATCTCCATCATTTCTATTTATAGTATATTTTCAATCATCTCGCATATTTACTTTATTTCAGATTATTATGCATCTTGTGTTTTGCTATTTTCCATTACATGCTACATCAAAATCTAACAGGACTACCAATGATGAGAAAATCAATGGCAACAATTGTTACCTACCTAAATGACAATATGCTTCATGCTTCCTATCAGGGTTATGCATAAGGGGTCGGCCCCAAAGTGTATTTATAAATTTGGGGTGAATTTAGTGCTAAAGTGTATAGACATTGGGGCAAATTTTTCAAAAATTTTAAGAAAATTTATCAAATAGTGGTGATTTTTTGAAAATCGTGCACCAAAATTTTCAACCTTAAAAATAGTGACTAACACAAAGCAACTAATAGAAGCGACTAACACAATGCAACCGACAGAAGCGACTGATACAATGAGACTAGAAAGAGACGATCGGTACAAGACAATGCGATAATGTGACTGACAGAAGCGACTAGCACAATGCGACTGGCAAGTGGCGACTATCAAGTGGCAACTGTCAAGAGGTGGTTGTCAAGTGGCGACTGATAAAATGTGACTGGCAACAGGCAACTATTTAGTGCAACTATCACATGGCGACTAACACTTGGTGACTTTCAAGATGTGACTGACAAGAGGTGACTGGCACAATGTGACTGCCAACATGCGACTAACAAGAGGCGACTGGCAAGTGGTGACTGTCAAGGGGCGACTGCCAAATGGTGACTATCAAGAGATGACTATCAAGAGGCGGTTGTTAAAGTGCACCTGGTAACATGTGACTATTAAGGTGTGACTATCAAGAAGTGACTATCAAGAGGCGACTGCCATATTGTACCTCGTATGTTGCACTTGTCAAGCTGTGACCTCTCGTTTGCCATGTGTCATGTGACCGCTAAATACCGTTAATAATATGTTGCCATGTGTCCTCTCATTTACCACGTGTTATGTATCCATTGACTTTAGGCATGTAGACTTCTATAAATAGAATAGCAGCGTCATTTTCACCTTTCGCACGACGATTTCCAGACCAATTTCAGATCTTTTTCCAGTAATTTTTAGTGTGTTTTTTACAACAATTTTAGACCTTTTCCAGGCAATTTTCTTACCGTTTTTAGATCGTTTTCAGGGTATTTTTAGACCTTTTCTAGGTGGTTTTCTGAGCTTTTTTTGATCATTTTTCTAGCATTTTCCAAGCATTTTCCCAACATTTTCCAAGCGTTTTCCTAGCGTTTTTAAAAATGGCTAGCGGTTCCTCTCCTCTCCCAACCAAGGTATCATTCAAGAGTTACTATTTCTCGAACGTGAAGAACATTTTTAATATTCCTGGGAGAGATTCCAACTGGCTGTACTCCTCCGAACTTGCTGGAGTCGCAAAGATGCCACAGTTGGACATCAGCGTCTCCTTGATGCAACATATTGTTAGTTTCTATAACCATGATGTGTCCACTTTACAGATCCAATTTGATAACAAGGAAGTTTTTTTACTATGAACCCCTTAGATATCCAACGATTAACTTATGGTCTCCTTGTTAACAACCAGTATGCGTTGACTAATTCTGATAAATCAATGCTAGCATCCAAATATACCGTGAATCCAAACCATTTGAAAGGTACATTTTTTAAAATTTTGTTTTTGTTTATCCTTTATTTTGATGTATTGTTGTTTCCAATGTCCATTCTCCAATAATGTTCTCTCTATTTTTCAATTAGTTCTTCAAAATCAAAAAGGGGTTTGAAAATTTTAAACGTTTCAAATAAATTTCTTTATGGTTGTGTTGAATTGTTCTTGGGAAGGCTTATTCTGCAGGGCCGACCTATAGGTTTACCCTTTTGGGATTTGTCATTGTTGATTCATTGTATTGATGGAGGGAGATATGCTTGGTCCACTTTAATTTATAACCGTATAAAATAGGACCTCCTTTTTATGTAGAAAATTCAATCTACGTATACGGTAACCTCCAACAACTATATTCTCTCTTTTTTATGAAGCTTATTACAATCTTCAAACAAAAATTCCTCCAACTGCATTGCACCCGGATTTGTTGCATATTAGGTTAAGTGACAATGAAATACAGGTAAAATTATATATTGGAATAGTCTCTCATTTTTGTTTTTTCAAATTTCAATCAATCTTGTTATTTTTTAATTTTATTTTGAAAACAGAGAAGAGCAACTCACTCGTCCAGTAAAAGGGATACCGCCATCAAGATTCAAGAAGCGTCTGGCAATTCTGAATCTCTGTCACAATCATCACCGACACCTTCCACCCGTAAACGTATGAGGTCTCCTTATGGATAACATACATGTGTTGCTCCTCATACTTCTGGACATGCATCTGCTACAGTGAACATTGAAGATGAAACCTCCACCTCACAAGGCAAACATATTTTTCAAAAGTTCTAATTTTAATAATGTATTTTAACAATATTCAATTATATTTAGTTTGAGAAAATATTTTAACTATTTTCATAGGAAGAGAAAAGAACAATCGTTGCAGCAACAACGACAATGGCTGTAGAGTCTGAATCGGGTATGTTTAGTTAAAATTGTTATATTTTAATGGCATTTTTTAAACTAGTTTTAATTTATAATTTTCATGTTAAATTTTGTAGAGGGACCGACTCGATTTACAAGACTCAAAAAGCAAATGCTTCCATCGGATGCACAACAAGAAAAACAGCCAGTCCAACCACAAGTCCAATGCCAAGTTCATCTATGGTAAGTCCAACAATCACCACAGCAAGCACCACCGGAGAGGAACCAATCTCGCATGTGTGGGAAATAGTTCCTCACACCACCACATCAGCCTATTCAAACTCAAACTCAGACTTAGACTCAATCTGTTGTTTTAGGTATGAGGTTTCCTATTTTAACACTTGATAATTTATCAAATGTAGAGAGCACTTCTCAGATGCCCCCTCCAGATGCCAATCTGGAAGATGATTTTATGTATCAAGATATGAATAATTTGAATTTACCCTTAAAAACATGTGATCTTCTTCATGGTCTAGGGTTAGGTGATGAAGCATAGGAGAATGTTGAACGAGATGTCGTCAAATTTTCCTCTTCCCCCCACCAACATGTCGATATCGATCATCATCTGATCGATGATGATAAAATAAACTTTTCTAAAAATATTTTACTAGAAAACGTTTGTAGGACTAATGTTAATAATAATATTTTTGTAGACATTGATACATTAAGACAATGGGAATATTGGGCCAAGGTTATGATCAAAGAAATAAATGGTCGATACAAGAACTTCGGACATAGAAAGGAGTTGTTTTCAAAGGTAGAGAATGAGCCATAAAAGCTCAATGCTCTGTTACTAAAAGCCCAATCTGGCATCATAACGGTCGATGCTACAAGTAATGATGAAGTTTTAGCCATTATACTTGACCGATTAGAGAACCTAAATGTCAAAGCCCAAGCATATTTCAATGAATGGAAACTAGGCAAGAAGAAAGTAGCAGTGGCAAAAACTACAAGACATATAGTAGATGTAAGTTTTACACATATCTGAAAATCATTTTTTCTTTAATATACATTTTAATTAATATTAATATTTTTCTCTTGTATTTTGCAATCTAATTATCAGCATTTAAAGCAACATGTGTCAGCCATGAAAACCTGGATCAAGACTACAAAAATCAGTGTGACTAATGCTATTGAAGTGAAGAAGAGACTACAACACACTGTTCGACAAAATAATTGGCTGAAGAAACTTATCAAATAAAAGGGCCTGGATGTGGATGCTGCAATAAAAGAAAATGAGAAAGAGTTGAATGCATCATTTAAATAAGATCCCGCAAAGGAAGAAGGTTTATTTCTATCAGGGATAAACACTACAGTTGAAATTTTGGTACGATCTAGTGCATTGGAAGCAAAGGATATTGAGGTAGATGCAGTTGACACTTCAGGCACTTTGCAACAAGAAAACATAGAAAAGTAGAACTGTTGTTTCTTTATTTGATGATTCAGGAATGTGGCATTGTGGTGAAAAAACATGGTTTCAAATACTCCTATTTTAATATATTTTTAAACATAATATTTTATATTATATAAATTTTATATTACTTTTTAGCTTTTATTTCAATATTGTAATGGTTTGATCAGTTGTGTGGATGCAATAAATTTTATATTACTTTTTAGCTTTTCTTTCAATATTTTATATTACATGGTTTGTTTACATGGTTTCAATATTTATTTCAATATTGTAATGGTTTGATCAGTTGTGTGGATGCAATAAATTTTATATTACTTTTTAGCTTTTCTTTCAATATTTTATATTACATGGTTTGTATACATGGTTTCAATACATTGTTTGTATACATGGTTTCAATACATGGTTTCAATACATGGTTTGTATACATGGTTTCAATACATGGTTTGTTGTATACATGGTTTGTTTAAATGGTTTGTCATACATTGTTTTTACTAAATTGTATACATGATTTCGATACATGGTTTCAGTCAATTTGATATTCAATACATTGTTTGCCATACATTGTTCTCAATACATGGTTTGCCAAACATTATTTTTGATAAATTGTATATTCAATACATTGTTTGCCATAAATGGTTTATTCAATACATGGTTTGCCATACATAGTTTTCAATACATGGACTTTTCAATATACATGAAATCATAATATACACATATTTTGTTGACAATTGATAGCATAATATATGAAATCAAAATACATGTAAAAAACAGTAATATATGTAATGCAGTAATCAATATTCTATTCCAAAATACATGAAAACACGTCTCATTACATTGTTTTCCATACATTGTTTTCAATACATGGTTTTTTGTATACATGGTTTCAATATATGGTTTGTTTAAATGGTTTCAATACATGGTTTCAGTCCATTTTATATTCAATACATTGTTTGCCATACATTGTTTTAAATACATGGTTTGTCATACATTGTTTTCAATAAATTGTAAACATGATTTCAATACATGGTTTCAAGCAGTTTGATATTCAATACATTATTTGCCATACATTTTTCTCAATAGATGGTTTTCCAAACATTGTTTTCGATAAATTGTATATTCAATACATTGTTTGCCTTAAATGATTTATTCAATACATGATTTGCAATACATGGTTTTAAATCAATTTGATATTCAATACATTGTTTGCCATACATTGCTTTCAATAAATTGTATATTCAATACATTGTTTGCCATAAATGGTTTATTCAATACATGGTATGCCATACATTATTTTCAATACATGGTTTATTCAATACATAGTTTATTCAATACATGGTTTGCCATACATAGTTTTCAAAACATGGTTTTTTCAATACATGGACTTTTCAAAATACATGAAATCATAATATAGACATATTTTGTTGACAATTGATAGCATAATATATGAAATCAAAATACATGTCAAAAATAGTAATATCTATGATGCAGTAATCAATATTCGGTTCCAAAATACATGAAAACATGTCTCAAAATATAATCAAATCTCCATATTTTATATCAAATAAAATAAATGAATTAAATCCCAATATAATATTGGGAAATGAAGGCATCTTTGCATCATAATGGTGAAAGCTGGAACAACCTCTTTTCAGATTGTGAAAATTCTTCTGCACTCATTCCATAAAATTTTGTCATCATAGTGTCATCAGTGTTACCATTATCCTCATCATCTAGAGTATTCATGACACCTCTTCTCTCTACCAAAGATTTTCAATATGACAACGCTCTTTCATAAGGAAACCTCTCAACCTCATAGGTCGACACATATAATTTCAAACAATTTTCCAAATTTTTGTCCAATCTATTTCGAACTTTAGATTTTACATATGATAATGCACTAAATACCCTTTCATCCTCAACAGATCCTAAAATCATCGTTTGGCATAATTCATACAAATTAAAATATTTACTCATACTATCTTGTAGGATACTACTGGGATATAAATATTTCCAAAAATGTGAAATAGAACCCCTCTCATGGTAATTAGCAAATTGTGAAACTTGAGTAGACATTGTTGTTCCAAAACAGTTTGATTGAATTGTCAAAAGATCTTTGTTGAGAATGCCATTGATTCAATACCATTGAATACCACATATTTAGTGAAATGGCTAGCAAGATTACCAATGTATTTTTGAAATTAACCACTTATATTTTGGTATTCATTACAAGGATTCCAAAATATAGGGTTAATCACACCCATAGCCTCAAGCAATTCATCTCTTTGAAAATGGTCTTTGATCTCTTTTGTCAATGATTCTATTATGTTTCAGTTTAATTTTTGTATCTATTACAACGACATGAAATTTGTTGTGTTATGGGTATTTGTTCAACTTCATTTGTAGCAATATCCATTCGCTGACAAAAACAATATAAAGGAATTTCCTTTTCGTGGATATTAATACAAATATGATCATTTATATTGAACTTCAAAAAGTCCTGAGGATCATGGATGTTTGTCAATGCTCTCCAACTTTCAAACATGGGATCTGTTGAGTGGTATTTTCACCCAATTGTGAAAGTACACTCTCCTTTAGGATTTGGGTTCCAAATCCCCTCTTGCAAAGAAGTTAAACAAACAACTTCTCCAAGGTCTCCGTTGTATTAGCATTTGCATATGTGTATTAGTAATCTCAAATAAAGATATTCAATTTAAATGCTTGGAACACCTTAGTGATTGCAAGTAACTGTAAACAAGGGGCAATGTTGGTTTATTTCACCATGAAACTTTAGTGATTGTTCATTGTTTTTTTTGGATTTTGAAAATTTTTAAATGTTTATTTTAATGCCTAAGAATTTAAAATAAGTTAAAATTTCTGGAAAAAATAAAATGCAGAAAATGAAAATGAAATGCAGAAAACTGAAAATAAAATGCACTCAGTATGATGCTATCCTATTCTGAAAAAACCGAAGATGTGAGGTCTCCATGCATGCAACCTAACCTATTGGACTTGCAAAACAAGCACAATCCCCATAGACTAAGTGTTGGTTCCTAGGGTACGAAATAAAATTCAGATTTCAAATATTCGCCTAATGTAACCCAAAAAAAATGGCATTAACATTATCTATAAATTCGAAATCTGAAAAATGAAAGAATAAACATTAAATCCATAGCATGCAAAGAAAATCTCCTTCTTTCTTGCCCACAAGATGCAAATTTCTGAAAACTTCTGCATTAAAAATATGTCATTTTACAATAGCAAAATTTTTGGTTTTCCCAAACCAGTCTGTGGAAGAAAAACAACTCAAACAGGTCCAGAATGGCCTTCTCGCCTTCAACTCTACAACTCTGCTTGCAGCGGTTTCCACCCCCTTCTGGCCTCTTTGAATGGCGTATTTAAACTTCTAAAAAAATGTTTCTCCTTCCATGACGGTTCGTTTCATTTTTCGATGGCTGTTCGTTTCACCTTCCCTATTGTTCGCTTCACCTTCCCTTGTATGCGTGTGCTTTGGTTTCCATTTTGTGGCCCTTCGTTGTGTTTTCTCCACATGGGCTTGCGTCTGTTTCCTCTCTGTGAATGACCATCTTAAATGATTTCAAATCATTAAATATTCCTTATGTAACGCTTTGTCTTATTCATTGGATTTTGTCCTTATGTCCACGTCACTATGCAGGTCCGTTACCTTGGCGAAAATGGAACATGTCACGATATCGCGACACTTTTGCCTTCTTGCTCTCTTTTGTTGCTTTTAGCCATGAAAATGTAACATGTCGCGATATCGTGACACTTTTCTTTCTAGTTCTTTCTTTTCTCGTTTGGTCGTGAAAATGCAACATGTCGCGATATCGCGACACTTTTTCCTTTTGGCCGTGAAAATGCAACATGTCACGATATCGTGACACTTTTTCTCTTTGGCCATGAAAATGCAACATGTCGCGATATCGCGACACTTTTTCTTGTTTGGCATGAAAATGCAACATGTCGCGATATCGCGACACTTTTTCTCTTTTGGTCGCGAAAATGCAACATGTCGTGATATCGTGACACTTTTTCCTCTTTGGCCGTGATGATGCAACATGTCACGATATCGTGACACTTTTTCTCTTTTGGCCGTGATGGTGCAACATGTCGCGATATCGTGACACTTTTTCTCTTGTTTCCCTGCCTTGGACCGCGAAAATGCAACATGTCGCGATATCGCGACACTTTTTCTCCTTGTGGTGTTTTGCTTTTTCTTTGATCTTTAGCATATGGGCCACTTCGGTCTTCTTGGAAAACATGCAAAAAAGGTGGGTCCCCAATTTTGGGGTACGTTGTGGAGCAGCCACAACAAATGGCGACTCTGTTGGGAAATGCTCCTGAGCATTTCGATGAGAACTCAACCTGAAAACACACAGACTCAAATACAAGCATCAGCAAATATCCCAAGAATGAAACTAGATGAGAAATACATGAAGCATTAGAATTATTAAGCATCAGCTCGGTGTGTGCAATGTGCTTCATTCCCTATCGTTTGAAACTCGTTCAACTTTCCATTGTCGGTTTCACTTATGATTCGTATGCAAGGCTATGAATGATTTGTGCAGGATTTGATGTATGACAACTATGTTAGAGATATAACAACCTGCTTTGCAAAGGCTCAAACCTTCTAGTATCATGAACAAACATATTAAAACTGTCAAACCCTCTTAGGACCAAATATATGTATACTGAATTAATTTACTAGATCCCAAAGTTGGTTATGTGTCACTACCATCTTGAACCCATGTGCAAGTGTAAGTGAAATCGGAGCTTTGGGGAATAGGATTCCCAACCTAAGCGAGATGGGAATTTAACCCTATCCTTACTACTCTGATCTGGAGTTCATTACCTCATCTTGAACAAAATGATTTAACCTGTTATGGATGAAACTGTCAAGCTAGTCTGTCCGTTTGAGCAATCAATGGTCTTGCTTTTAGACAAGACATGTTGCCACGCATGAGCATACTCCACTGCCGATCAGGCGTCTATAGCCCCGATGGAGATCAACCCCATAATCCAGGATTTGGCTCTACTTTTGATTCCTTGGACCTTGGGGATGACTACCCATCCTTGCAAGGGACATGTAGTACGATCCTTCCAATCCAATATTAATAAAGAAATGAAAAATATTTGCTTTGGAATTTCAAGTTCTTGAATGGGCAAAAATAGAAGCTTTGGGGAATCGGATTCTCAACCTAAGCGAGATGAGAATTAGACCCTATCCTTACTACTCCATGAAGGTCAAATCGGAGCTTTGGGGAATTGGATCCTCAACCTAAGTTCGATGAGGATTTAACCCTATCCTTACTACTCTGATTTTAGGCTTTAAGCATTATGGGAGTGGTAAAAACCATTGTTTTAAGGATTATGTTGCATGATAGGACAGACACGAAATATTCCTTTCGCCTCACCTTTTCTTCCAAGTATGGTTTTGACCATTTTGCTCAAGATTCTCTTTAATATGCGTAGAACGTGCTTGGTTCAAGATAGTTCGGGCATCGGTTCCCAACCTTAGGATCCTTTTAATATATGTTATGTAATAACCCTAAGAGGATTCGACACCTTTTCAATGATTGTATATGAAATGAAGATGCAACTGAGATGAAATGTATATGCAATGTGGAATGTAACATGAGATATGAATGCATTGCTCCTTTTGAAATGCGGATGGAGTATATATCACCTACTTTACCATAATTTATAAAACTGACAACTTCATGCATCACAAGTTCCAAACGATATTCTTTAATGTGTTTGCGATACTCGTGGAGCTTTCTGCAATACAATTCCGATGTTTCATATTCTCCTAGTCTTAGTCAACATTCATAAGGACATAAGTTGACAAACCAAAAGTGTCCAAAGGACCAACACACAAAACTTAAAACCAAAACTGAAATCAAATCCAAAACCAAAACACGAAAACCCAAAGTATATACAAATGTACAATATAATACAAGATGGTGCAAAGTTTGGATTATCATTTTCCCGGATCCCAAACCTGATTAGAATTCTTTAAAAGACATATGACGTGATACACATGCCAAATGTGGAAGGAATCAAACAAGAACAAGACTAGATCAAACAATGCAACCAACTTCAACTTTCCTCTCTCACCCCACCAATTAGATTTAGTTCCATTAGTATTCTCATAGGTGAGATTCAAATTACCAAATTGATTAGACAATGGTTGATTTTCAATTCTTTCTTGTCTATTCTTTAAGGTGCAAATTTCATAATTCCATTCATGATTTAGAACTAGGCTTTCTTTATCCAAAATGAAATTTTGTAAGCAAGAGCCTATTTCTAAAAATTTCAAAGCCAATTCATTTTCCATGTTCTTAGGCCAATAAAAATTGTGCAACAATTTACAAACATCTAGGATATTTACTAAATGGGGATCATTAGAAGTTTTTATCCTAGGTTCAAGAATTAATTGTTGATGAATTTGATTTAGCAATTTAAGTGCATCAAGCTCCTTTTCATTCATTAAAGTAATGTTATCAAAGGTGTGGTTAGAAATTAATTCTTGTTCTTCATTCACCTTCAATGGCATTTCATCATAAATATCATTTGAATTATACAAATCTTCACCTAAATCTTGGATGTTTGGATACAAAGGTTTAGATTTTACCTTTTTCACATTTTCATTTACCAAAACTTGGTGAGGATTTGCAATTCCCTCTTTTACCTCATGGTCTTCATATTCTTCATTGATTACTTGTTCATCAAACATACCAAAATTGGGCACCCAATTGAAAACATGCCCATCCTTTTCAACCCTCAAATATTTTTGGTCAAAGTGTATGTCAAGTAACTCATCTTCATGATCAATCACTTGCGTTGCTTCTAATAGATCAACCACTTTGTCATTTAATTCAAACTCTTTGTTCACTATCCATGGTATCTCTTCATTTGAATCCTCAAAATAATCATGCAAACTTGTATCCGAATCTTCAATGAATTTATATTCAACATGATCGCATTTTGTAACCTTCTCAAATCTTGTGAATGTGAGATCTTCGTATGAAGTAGAAGTTTCAACATCCTGCATATAAATTGGAATAGAGGTTTCATCAATAGGGGTGTGAGGAAATAACATATCTTCATATCTTCCCCAACCATTGTAAAAATTATCTTCCAAATTTGTGGGATGAAACTCCATGATATTTGTGACATGATCTTTTGATTCATTCATCAATTCACTTTCTTCTTTGTCCTTGGTAGTAGGATCATTATAATCTTCCAAAATTTGATGAGATTTGAAACCCTCTTCCAAAACATCCTCAAATTGTACAGGAGTTGTAATATCTTCCTTTGAGTAGGCGATTATGTTGTCCTGTATATCAATTGGCACACAAGTTTCATTAGCAGTTTTGGAGTGAGTGTAGTCTTCCCACTTCTTCCAAGCATCATAATAATCATCTTCCAAAGTCAAGTGGTGACGTTCAACTACTTCTTCAACATCTTCCAATTCATCAATGTGTTTCTCATCAAATTCACCTTCACCTTCCTTAGATGGTTCAATTATTTCCAAAAGTGGGTCATTTTTTGAATTCCAATTTATAAGGCTATCATAGTCCAACTTGGTAACCCATGATTTTGTTTCATCACAATTTGGAGGGTGAAGAATTTCTTGGTCGTTAATTTCAAACATCTCATCAATAGTATCTTCCAAGAACAAGTGGTGAAACTCTATCATATCCTCAAATTCATTTATTGGTTTTCTTCCAATTTCACTTTCAACCACTTCATCCAATTTTATGGTAGGTTCCATGCTATCACATATTTCAAACATTGTTGAATTTAGAACCCCTTCATCGAAATAATCATGTATCTCTATGAATGAGATCATCTCTGCATAATCCTCACTGGTGGATGTCGACTTAGCAATTTGCACCTCCTCTTGGACTACACCTAAGGTGGTTGTAACATTTGGACCTTCAAATTCATCCCCTTGATCATTTACCTTAGGTATCATTGGAGTGGAGGGTGCTACATTTGATGGTTGGTGTAGGTTGGCATCACTAACTCCAACAGAACAATCTCTCATGTGAACATGTTGTGTCTTTTCTTCTTCAAAAACTTGTTCTACCTTTTCCAAGATCTCATAGATTGTCTCTAGAGACAGGTCATCCAAGTTTTTCTTTAAAGATGTAACAAGTTTGGGGTGTATGGCTCCCATGTATACTTGAATAGCTTCCTCTTCTGATGTGTTAAAATTTTCCCACATTTGGGAGTGCAACTCACGAAATCTTCCATTGAATTGACTCAAGGATTCATTAGGCTCATTACGTATGGAGGTAAACTGATTTTTCAACATCTCTAAGTCAACTTGATTACCAAAATGGTAAAGATAGGTTGCTTCTAGTTGTATCCAAGAAGTCCTAACCTCCATGGGTAGTTGGCTATACCAAAAGAATGGTCTATCATCCAAAATGTATGCAAATAACTTACAAGCCACCTCCTCATAGAAAATTTGGAATTGACATAATGTATTCTTGTAGACATACAATTTTTGCAAGTATCCTAGTGGCACCTCTTGATTAAAACATCGTAGAAACTCCAATAACATTTTAGGAATTTGATAGGTTATCCCATGTATAGACAAACCCTTATAATGATCCTCCATCGTAGATACCATTCTTTCTCTTAGAGATGCTACTTCGGCTCTTATATCGTATGTCGTCATTAGTAAAACTCAAAATATAACTTCAAAACCAATTTGTTAGTCATGAATAAAAGAAGGAACCATGACAAAGCAATATTCTAAAAATGTAAATTAGTTTCTGATTCACCAGATCGCATATGCGCAAGTGAAGAGCATACTCCTAGTGTTGTAGGCTTTCCGATTCACAAGATCGCATTACACGCAAGTGAAGAGCATAATACCGACAACAAATACATTTTTAGACAAAATAATTCCTTACAAATAAGCATGAAATGACTAGCAAATATCAAACATGTAACGTATGAATAATCATGTTAGCATCAACCAAGAGATGTATCCATTAAAATCAAATGAAAGTAATTGCATGGAGACAACCTCGTTAGTCAAGACCAATTTTTTTTTTTTAAATCAAATCAAAACACATTATTCCTGTATGAACAATCAAAAGCGTTAGAACAATGCATAGCAATTCATGTCCTCCTTTTAACACTACAAGGTTGTATTGTTAAAAGAGGGCTAAAGATAATAATCAATAGGGCATGAAATATTCAAAATTTAAATCCCTATAGCATTTAAATCACACTGAAATAAACCAATTCAGGCCCTCCTTCTAGCGCCAATCTGTTGAGTGGTATTTTCACCCAATTGTGAAAGTACACTCTCCTTTAGGATTTGGGTTCCAAATCCCCTCTTGCAAAGAAGTTAAACAAACAACTTCTCCAAGGTCTCCGTTGTATTAGCATTTGCATATGTGTATTAGTAATCTCAAATAAAGATATTCAATTTAAATGCTTGGAACACCTTAGTGATTGCAAGTAACTGTAAACAAGGGGCAATGTTGGTTTATTTCACCATGAAACTTTAGTGATTGTTCATTGTTTTTTTTGGATTTTGAAATTTTTTAAATGTTTATTTTAATGCCCGAAAATTTAAAATAAGTTAAAATTTCTGGAAAAAATAAAATGCAAGAAAATGAAAATGAAATGCAAAAAACTGAAAATAAAATGCACTCAGTATGATGCTATCCTGTTCCGACAAAACCGAAGATGTGAGGTCTCCATGCATGCAACCTAACCTATTGGACTTGCAAAACAAGCACAATCCCCATAGACTAAGTGTTGGTTCCTAGGGTACGAAATAAAATTCAGATTTCAAATATTCGCCTAATGTAACCCAAAAAAAATGGCATTAACATTATCTATAAATTCGAAATCTGAAAAAATGAAAGAATAAACATTAAATCCATAGCATGCAAAGAAAATCTCCTTCTTTCTTGCCCACAAGATGCAAATTTCTGAAAACTTCTGCATTAAAAATATGTCATTTTACAATAGCAGAATTTTTGGTTTTCCCAAACCAGTCCATGGAAGAAAAACAACTCAAACAGGTCCAGAATGGCCTTCTCGCCTTCAACTCTGCAACTCTGCTTGCAGCGGTTTCCACCCCCTTCTGGCCTCTTTGAATGGCGTATTTAAACTTCTAAAAAAATTGTTTCTCCTTCCATGACGGTTCGTTTCATTTTCCGATGGTTGTTCGCTTCACCTTCCCTTGTATGCGTGTGCTTTGGTTTCCATTTTGTGGCCCTTCGTTTCATTTTCTCCACATGGGCTTGCATCCGTTTCCCTCCGTGTGTAATGACCATCTTAAATGATTTCAAATCATTAAATATTCCTTATGTAACGCTTTGTCTTATTCATTAGATTTTGTCCTTATGTCCACGTCACTATGCAGGTCCGTTACCTTGGCGAAAATGGAACATGTCACGATATCGCGACACTTTTGCCTCCTTGCTCTCTTTTGTTGCTTTTAGCCGTGAAAATGTAACATGTCATGATATCGTGACACTTTTTCTTCTTTGGTCATGAAAATGCAACATGTCACGATATCACGACACTTTTTCTTTTGGCCACGATAATGCAACATGTCGCGATATCGCGACACTTTTTCTTTTTGGCCATGAAAATGCAACATGTCGCGATATCGTGACACTTTTTCTTTTTGGCCGCGATAATGCAACATGTCGCGATATCGCGACACTTTTTCTCTTTGGCCGCGGATGAGTGCAACATGTCGCGATATCGCGACACTTTTTCTCTTTTGGCCGCGACGATGCAACATGTCGCGATATCGCGACACTTTTTCTTTCTTTTTGTTGGCCGCGAAAATGCAACATGTCGCGATATCGCGACACTTTTTCTCCTTGTGGTGTTTTGCTTTTTCTTTGATCTTTAGCATATGGGCCACTTCGGTCTTCTTGGAAAACATGCAAAAAAGGTGGGTCCCCAATTTTGGGGTACGTTGTGGAGCACCCACAACAGGATCCATAAAAATTTCACGGGATGCGTACATCGTATCAATATGTAAGCAAATTTATTTTCTCGCCCTGATGAAATCCACAATATAAACAGATATTTCTTGTGCAATTTTGATCAAATTATTCATTTCTTCCAGCATTGGAAGAATATCACACAATGTGAGAAGTGTTTCAAAGTTAGTAATTCGTAATAGCAAATTTTTAGCCTTATCAACTTCCCTATGGTTTACATACATAAACCTTACCAAGGATTGATATTCTTTGGAAACTCCATATGTCGATTGATACATTGAAATCCATCTAGTATCCATGTATTTTAAGAGTTTTTTACCATCAGTAACTCCAAGTGCAAACTGCTGAAACTCTGAAAATATTTTTGGACTGCACGAAAAATAATCATGAATTTTAGGGACAAGGTCTTCCACTCTAGTTACATTTGTAAATGTATCCATAATTTTATATGCAATATTAATTCTATGAGCCATGCAATGAATTGGGATCAAATATGGGGCAACGAATGTTTGTAGTCTAACACAAAGATCGTTCCTGTGTCTTTGCATTGTAGCAGCACCATCGACTCTGACACATTAACTTAGTGGCTATTTCTATTTTATTCATTCCTACTGTTTCCTTTAAACTAGAAACAACAACATTGTAAATATTTTTTGCATTGTAATTTTCCACCATCTTGCGTAGTCCAAGTAAATGAGGTTGTCTTAAATGATTTTCCAATGTGTAAACATACATGCAAATCCAAGATGTGTTGTCAACAACAGTCACCTCATCAATTGAAAGTGATATGAATTTGGCCTTTTTAATTTTCTATTTGAGGTCATCCTGCTCAACCAATGACAGATATTTTGCAATTTTCCAACCACTTCAATCTAACCAATGGGCGCTGGGTAAACTTTGCACATCAGCTAGTCAAAATAGAGATTTATAATCAATGAAATCTGACATAGGTCTACCCTTTTTAATAATAGTGAGTACAACAGTAAGCTGTAAACTTTTTGAAGCTAAAGTGAACTTTTCCATTTTTTGAAATTGGGCTTTAATCGTTGCACCTTTCTCAACCAAAGTTTATTTTTCTTTCATTGCTTGATCATATTCTTGTGCATATCTCATATGGGCACACTCTGATGCATCCTTCAACCTATAATTTTTCTGTATTGGTCCATCAATTGCTTTTGTTTTTATATAAACCTTTTCGCAATGTTTTTCTACTGTATATTTCTTAACATGCAATCTGTGATCTTTTTCATGTTTCCAGATGTAAATTATGCATCTCAATTATGTTATTACCTCATTACTATTCTCTAGAAGCACTGGCTCAAAAAATGGAAAATATAAAACCCAATCAGGCTGAAATGATCTGTTAATTGTCCATCTAGATGACCTGGCACGTTTATGTTTTTTAGAAGAATATTCTCCAGAAGTGGGTACTGCATAAGAACTATTACTTTGTTTTCCATTTGGCGTGTTTTTTTCAGGATTCTCTTCATGTTGTTGTTCCATTTCTTTAAGAAAATTTTCATCTAAGGAATTTTCAATATTGTAGTTATGTGGAAGTGGATTCATACTAGGGTCAACAGTGTTTTCTGTAGAGATAATACTAGGGTCAATACTAGGTTCATTATCATTATTCTTTTTAAAAGCATACATTCTATTAAAAACATACATTCTTTTAAAAAATTCAGATAAACAATGGACAAAGCCATACACCAAAAATCATCCTTCTAAATGAATGAAGACATTATATATGAAATGAACAATGAACAAAAAATAACTAGTTAGTAAGTAAAGGCATTCATACCTTCAATTTATGAAGATGTTGGTGGCTGATTGGAATTCGAAATTTTACGAAAGTATTTGAGGATACTCCTTTTATTGGAACTGGGAGACTGATCTCCCTTGTTTCCACTACAAACAGGTGACATTTTACCTATATAAAAAGAAGAGTAACAAGAAAATCATTTTGAAAAATGGAAATAACTGGTTAAAGAGAGAACTACTATTCAAGACATCACAATATCTGACACAACACAAACCTCCTTATTGAGCATCAATGAACATAAATGTATTAAAAAGAAACAAAATTGATAATAAAAACTTATTGGAAAATGGTTGGCCCTCTATGTCAGTCACCCTATTATAGTCGCAGTGTGACGATCGCGGGAAGGCAGTCGCTTTGCGATAGTCGCGGGATGGTAGTCACGACTTGTCAATCGTGGCCTATCATTCATAGTATGGCAATCGTGATGTTACGGTCGTGACATGGTGGTCACGATGTGGCGTTCGTGGCTTGTCAGTCATGTTGTGTCTATTGCACTTTTCTAGTCATAACATGTTAGTCACGTTGTGTTAGTTGCATTGTGTCAGTCACGCCGTGTCAGTCACATAGTGGTAGTAACTATGTGTCTGTCGCTTCTGCCGATAGCCTTTTATCACTTGCTTCTACCAGTCACTTATTGCGGTCACCTTGTCAAGTTGAGACTATGAGTGTTGCTCCTAGCCTCCAAGGTTACCTATATATAGTGGGGGTACAAGAGGCAATTTTGGCGAGATAATTTTTTTCTCAAATAATTTTAGGGTGAATATTAGGTGGGAATACATATTGTATAGGGGTGATTTTACCCTAAAAAAAATAATTCCCGTAATTTTTGGGCAAATGGGCCGACCTCTAGGGTCCCAAAAATAGCAAAATAAAAAATGTTAAAAACCTAAAATTCGCTATAAATTATGAAATTCACCCTTGTGCATATCCATGCTTCCTATCACATTTGTATCTCGTCCTTAAGTAATTGTTTGCTAACATGGGATACAAAGACAAAGGACTAGGTTTATATGATCAAGCTAATACAAAACCCCTAAAAATTGAAGCTTGGTTGGGACATTGTGGGTGTTGGAATATGTGGTGTTTAAGCTTCTCTTGAGGCCATGTTTGATTTTTTTTTATGTTTTCCCTTTGGGCCCATGTAAACCTTGAAAAAGGTATTTTGTATTTTTTAATATTTTATTCTTGAGGGTCAATCTCATAACCTTGACCTAAAGGCATCATGTACTTGGGTATAAATACCCCTCCTCATCGATCATTTTATTATCGGTTTGAGTGTAATTTTGATTCTCTTTGAGTAAAGATATTTTGGTGTCTATGGACACCCCATCATATATTGTATTTTTCATATGCTTTGTATTTCTTTTAACAAGTAATACTAGGTAATGTTTGATTCCATTTATTTTTAGAAACTATTGTGAAATTTGACATGGTATCAGAGTAAGTGTGAATCTTCATTATTCATTTGCTTCTATTGGTGATAGATTTCTCTTCCAACTTCTCTTGAGGATGATTTTTATAGGGGCTTATGGAGAATATTTTTTTTAAGTTGACAACATAATCTGAAGAAGGGTTTCTAATAAAAAACCCTAGTGGACTTGGATTGCGAGGATCTCATTAGAATCAGTAGATTTTCTCTAGGAGAAATATTCATCGATAAGTTCAATTTTTCCTCTCATTGGCACTCAATCTTGTTTTGTTAATTTTTTTGACCAGATGGATGCCCTAGTTTCAAGATTGAGTTTTTCAAGGTTTTTTAAAAACCTCATTTGTATTTTATGGATTTTTAAAAAAAAATCCATTTCCTTTTCTCTTCTAGTTTTTTATGACCAATAGCAGCATTGATGAGAGGAGAGACTACTTGGCCATCGTGAAAGAAGAAAAGAAGAGGCTGATTTTTTTTAGAAAGACCCCTAGTGCTAGAGAAGTCATGGGTAGGCTTCTATGCTTAGCAAAGACCTCCAAGCCACTTGAAAAAGTTGTAAAAATGGTCTGGTAACTATTTTGCTACATAGGCATGAAAGGAGGGCCTAATTGGTTATGTTTGAAAAAATATTTATGTCGGTGCTTATGTAGGGCAAACCATAGAAAATATAATAAACCATCAACTTTTTTGGATTCTTTGCAAAATTTTAGGGGGGTCATAGTTCAACACTTTCTGCCATATTGCCTCTAAGTACTCCTAATTTGTATTTGAAAATTTTACCTTTTAGCCTTCAAAATTTTAAATTTTAAAATTGAAATAGGGAATATTATATAAAATATTCCTTGCTTTGGGTGGGAAAGGTCCCATTGGGCACATTTACATCATGATGATGCACACTTACGCCATGCATGTAGGAAGGGGGTAGCTGGAAAAATTCAACACAATAAGTATATTAATTTTGCTTTACCTCCTAAGCCATGCACTTGGGAGGATAGCTAGAATATTTGGTGCTAAGGTATTTCCCGAGAGTGGTCTTGAGATTGAATCTACCCTCTCTCTTTTGACAATGATATCTACATACCTTAAACTTGCACACATTATGGCATCAATAATGACAACATGGCACCCTTGAGAATTTTAGCTAATGATGTGGAATGTTTTTCCTTCAAGAGTGATGATATAGCAAGATCATATATATACCACATGGTGTTCCATGCAACCAAGGTGGCATAATTATAAAGGTAACATATGACAGTATGTACATCCAATTTGGTAAGTGCTTGCATCACTAGGTAACACATGGTAGTCCATACAACTAACATGGTAGTTCATATAGGCAACTTGGTAGGTGATGCATGAATCTTAAGGTGACATGTGGTAGCTAAGATGGAAGTCCAATATGGTGACATAGGTTAACACATGGCAATTTTTGAGGGTGTTGGAGTGGCATGCACTTTGAGGTGACACATGACAAGTTTTGGTTAGGCCAACATGGATGTCTATATAGTGGCCAATGTGGTAGTCCGTATGCCACTTGGTGTCTATAAAAATAGGATCGACCAATCATATTTTACCATCTCATCAAACTTGACAAGTAGCTCACATAGTTAGTAGCAAACTTGGTGATGCATGAATTTTGAAGCAAATTAAACAACTATAAGGAGCATAACATGGTTCATAGAAAAAGTAGCAAATCAAATTATGATAAGTGGCATCATGCAATTCACTAGTATGCTTCATAGTCAGAGCATAGTATGCACCCTCTTAGCCACTCATGCAATGACACATGGTGGCCTCCCATTCATTGTAGGTACTAAAAAAATTTCAATATTTTCAAAGGTTTTGGAGGCAATTTTTGTAATTTTAGGGCTAAACTTTCAAGGGCCATAACTTTTGCATACAAAAGTATTTTGAGCCCATTTTTTTCAAATCACATATTTTTTCAAGCTCTCTGTATTGGTGTTATTTCTAGTCACAACTACACAAATTTTTTAATTTTTGAAGAATAGTTATAGATCATCATGTGCCCTTATTGAATGGTCCTAACTATGTCACTTGGAAGCTCAAGAAGTTTTTCAAGAAGCCTACTTGTGAGTTTTGTAAAAAGGAAGGACACAAGGCAAAATTTTGTAGAATTCGGATCAAGAAATTGGAGGAAGCAACAAGAAAGGGGGTGTTGATGTTACTCTCTTCTATGCACAAGGTGAGGATAGTTTTGATGAAGAAACCTCATAGGCACATGTTGTAGTTCATTCTGCATATTGGACATCCACTTCTTCAGATGAGTGGATAGTTGATTCAAGGGCTACTAGACATATGATGAAGCACAAGCACCTTCTTCAAGGCTATAATAAAACTCATGTAGGGGAATATGTTGTGATTGGAGATGACTCTTCATTATAGGTTGTAGGAAGTGGAGACATCACTATTGGATCTTCGTCATTTGATGAGGTACTTCATGTTCCTAATGTTGGTCCTAATCTTTTGTCTATTTATCACATTACTCATACAAACAAGAAAGTAGAATTTTGGCTTGATAGATGGGTGATTAAGGATATAGATAATGGATTTAGGATTGTTGCTTCTAGATATTGTGATGAATCTGATCATATGTATAAGTTGGGTGAAAGACCCACTTCCTCTTCTTCCTCCTCTAGCAAGAAGAACTTTGTTGCAATGATAGCACATGCTGATAATGAGAGTCAAAAGTGGCATCATAGGCTTGGACATCTCAGTTATGGTTCCTTGAGGTACATGAGTCAGCATGAGATGGCTATTGGGCTTCCACACATATCTCCTCCAAGTGGTGTTTGTGAGGGATGCATTTTGGGAAAGCATCATAGGGAGACCTTTCTAAAAGGAGTTGCCAGGAGGGCATCTCACCCTTTGGAGATCATTCATAGTGACATCTATGGACCTATGGGTACACCTTTTCTTTCATAAAATAGGTACTTCCTTCTTTTCATTGATGATGTTTGAGATATTTAAAAATTTTAAGGCTCTTGTTGAAAATCAGTTAGATAGAAGGATCAAGTGTCTAAGGATATATGGGGGTGGTGAATATGTTAGTCATGCTTTTCATGATTTCTTGGCCACTCATGGGATAACATATCAGAGGATTATTCACTACACTCCTAAATATAATGGTGTAGCTGAAAGAAAAAATAGGGTAATCATGGAGATGGCTCATTGTATGATTCATGCCAAGGGACTAGATCACAAGTTTTGGGATGAGGCAATCACTTGTGCAGGTTATATCATCAATAGGGTTCCTACCAGGGTTGTTTAAGGGATGACACCTCTTGAGAAATTGATAGGGGATAAGCTAGACGTGTCTATGTTCTGAATATTTGGGTCTTCAACATGGGCTCACATACCCAAGGATCTTTAAAAAAGGAGGCACCTAAGAGCCATAAGTGTATATTTGTGGGATATTCTAATATCTCAAAGGTATATCATCTCTATGATCCTTAGAGGCATGAGGTGTTGATTAGGAGAGATGTCATCTTTGATGAGGTTCTTTCAAAAACCATATTTTAGCTACTGATTCCTTTGATTCTCTACCTATTCCAGATTTAGTAGGTTCTTTAGATATCTTGGTTGGTTCCATTCCTATTAGAGCATCTTCCTCTTCTAGTGGTTGTTCATTGCCTATTGATTTGACTCCATCATGCATAGTTTCTCAGGTAGTTTCCTCTTCCCCTAGAGTAGGACAGGATGAGCAGGATGGTTTAGTTTAGAATGCTCTAACTTTGCATGATGAGGTGAGTGGTGATGAGTTGGATTCTTCTATTTTAGTTTTTGATGTTGAGATGGTGCAAGATACTCATGCTTCTTTTGAATGTCCCACCCCCAAGTGGGTTAAGATACTTTTGAAGGATGCACAACCCATTTTGTCCCTTGAGCGGCATCAAAAGGCTCCTTCCTAAGCTTTGAAGGTAGCCCATTCATAGGATCCTATCACCTACTCCTAGGCTAAGGGGAAGCCTGAATGGGAAGATGCTATGGTAGCAGAATATGAGGCATTGATGAAGAACAAGACATGGGAGTTGGTTCCTCTTCTAGCAAGGAAGAATGTTGTGGGGTGTAAGTGGGTCTACAAGACCAAGTACACATTAGATGGTCAGATTGAAAAGCACAAGGTATGCCTTGTTGCCAAGGGCTTCTCTCAGTAGGAGGGAGTGGACTACTCCAAGACTTTTGCACCTGTAGCTAGGATGGACTCCGTTAGAATGATTCTTTCTATTATAGCCTCCTATGGATGGAAGGTGCATCAGATGGATGTGAAGAGTGCCTTTCTCCATGGAGAACTTTAGGAGAAAATCTACATGCAATAGCCACCCGAATTTGAGCTAGAGGTCCCTACTCCATTGGTATGTCACTTGACCCAATCTTTGTATGGTCTTAAGTAGGCTCCTCAGGCTTGGTATGAGAAAATCCATTCTTTCTTCCTTAGTTGTGGATTTTAGTGATGTGAGGCTGAGCATGATGTTTATATTAAACATCATGATGAGGAAACTATGGTGATTGTGTTGTATGTTGATGATCTTCTTATCACGGGTAGCTCCACTACTCTGATTTAGGATATGAAGTCACGACTTCGTTCCACCTTTGAGATGATAGATTTGGGGCTCTTGCACTATTTTTTGGGAATCCAGATTGATCAGTCAGATTTTGGCATTACCATTTCTCAGCCCAAATATGCTTTGGATCTTCTTCAGTGGTTCAGGATGGAGGAGTGCAAGCCTACTTAGACCCCCTTTGCTTTAGGTTTGAAATTATGGGCTGATTGTACCACACCTTTAGTTGATGCCACTCTATATCGGTCTCTTGTAGGACTTCTCTATCTCACTCACACTAGACTAGATATAGCCTTTGCTGTTAGCTATTGTTCTAGGTACATGCAGGCTCCTTGGAAGAGTCACTAGACAACAACAAAGCAGATTCTCAGATACATCAAAGGGACATATCAGATGGGCATTCACTACTTTTGTTGGTTCTCCTTCGATTTTGATAGGTTTTTTAGATGCTGATTGGGTAGGAGATTTGGATGAGCGATGGTCCACCATAGGCTTTGTGTTCTACTTGGGATCTAACCCAGTTTCATGGTGTTCTAGATGCCAATCCACCATTTCTCAGTCTTCCATAGAGGCTGAATATTGTGCTGCCAATGAGGCAGCCAAGCATCTTAGGTGGATGTTAATGATTTTGGAGGAGATTGGCATTCCTCAAAGTTCTCCTGTTCCTCTTCGTTATGACAATCAAAGTACTATTCAGCTTGTTTGCAATCTTATGTTTCATCAGCGGACAAAGCACATTGAGATATGGATGCATTTTGTGTGATGGCTTCATGCTCGTGGGATGTTAGATCTAGTGTTTGTTCCTTCATCAGAGCAAGCAATAGACATTTTGACCAAGATCATGCCCGAGGTCACCTTTGTGCGCATGTGGGAGCTTCTTGGAGTTGGAGAGTGTCCCTTAAGGGGGATCCAACATAAGGGCCTCTCTCTATGTCCCCCATTCAGCTTAAGGGGGATGTTGGAATATGTGGTGGTTAAGCTTCTCTTGAGGCCATGACTAACTTTTTGTTATGTTTTCCCTTTGGGCCCATGTAAACCTTGAAAAAGGTATTTTTGTAAATTTTTATTATTTTATTCCTGAGGGTCGGTCTCATAACCTTGACCTAAAGGCATCATGTACTTGGGTATAAATACCCCTCCTCACCGATCATTTTATTATCAGTTTGAGTGTAATTTTGATTCTCTTTGAGTGAAGATATTTTGGTGTCTACGGACACCCCATCATATACTGTGTTTTTTATATGTTGTGTATTTCTTTTGATAAGCAATACTAGGTAATGTTTGATTCCATTCATTTCTAGAAACTACTATGAAATCTAACAATGGGATAGGTTATTTGTTAGCCATAATGAACCTTATCCCATTTCTTCTCTAGATAATGAAGAGCTTGATCATAATGATCATTGTGATCGAGGCACTCTAGATAATACCATTTATTTAAACAAATTAGACTAGAATGATGCAAATGATTGTGGATCGAGATTTCAATCCCCCCTCAATTGAGAGATGAATCTTGTCTTTTAATTGAGAAAACCATAGACGTTAATATTGGGACATAAAATGATCCCAAGATCCTCAAATTAGAAACATTCCTAATTATGGTAGAACACAAGGAATATACCAAGCTGCTAAAAGAACTCAAACTTCCTTAGTTGTCACTCTCAATGAAAAATACTAAAAAAAAATCGATGAAAAATACATCCAAAAATCACATTTCTAGTTATAGTGGAGATTCAAAAGCTTCTCAATGTAGGCTCCATCAAAGCCATAGATTATTTTGAATGGATATCTAACATCATCCCTATTGTCAATAAAATGGAAAGTGTTAAAGTGTGCACCAACTTTCACAACATCAACAAAGCATATCCCAAAGATGATTTCCCTCTTCCCAATATTGACATGATTATTGATTTTACAGTAGGGTGTAGAATATTGTCCTTAATGAATGGATTTTCAAGGTACAATAAGATCAAGATACCCCCAAAGGATCAATCCAAAATAAATTTCATTGCCCTATAGAGAATCTTCTACTATCATGTCATGCCCTTTGGACTAAAGAATATATGATCTACCTATCAAAGAGCCATGACCTACATCTTCTATGATATGATGTATCATATCATTGAAGATTTGTAGAAGATATTCTTGGTCAATTTATAAACTAACACAACCATGTTCGAGACCTCAAATGTATTTTTGAGAGACTAAGGGAGTATAAGATGTGCCTGAAACCTCAAAAATACATCTTTGGGGTAACATCAAGAAGCCTCTTAGGATTTATTGTATCCTAAGGGGAATTAAATTTGAACCTTATAAATTATTAGTTATTGCTGATATGCTACACCCTCAAACATTAAACAAACTTTGTAATCTCCAAGTTAAAATTCAACCATCAAGAGATTCATCTTTGGACTCATTGACATTTACCAAGCTTTTAAGAAAGGATGTTTTTTTTTAATAGGATGATGAATGTTAGGCCACATTTTATGCCTTAAAAATCTATCACATGTCACCTCTAATCCAAGTCCCACCTAATCCTCGTAGACATCTATTATTATACATAGCAGTCATAGACTATGTTTTAGAGGATATGTTGGCACAATATGATAACCAACATAGAGAAAATAATATATTCTATATTAGATGAACTTTGGTTAATTATGAAGTCATAGTTACGTGGTTAGAGGAACTTTGATTAGCTACAATTTTTGTGTCTCATTATATGCTTAGTCATAGATCCTTTGTCATCACAATATAATAGATCCCTTGTGATATCTCATGTTCAAACCCCACTTCTCGATAAGAACCATTAAGTGGGTTATTTTATTTAGCAAATTTGATCAAGTTTATTAATCAAAAGTTTGTGAAAGGTCAATTTATTGATGAAAAATTAGTAGTTGCACCCTTAGAAGCTAGCCAACCCTTGGTGGTAGAATTTCCAATGAGTTAGTCTTCAACCTAAGAGTAGAGGCAGATCAATTGCACCCTTGGATATTTTACTTTAATGGTGCAAGATGTGTCAAAGGATTAGAGGTAGAAGTTATATTAGTCACTTCGTAGTAGCATCTAATTTCTTTATCCTTTAAGCTTAAGTTCTCTTTCATCAACAACACCACAAAATACAAAGCCCTTATCCTAGGGCTATATGCTACTACAACCCTCAATGTTAGAATTATTTCTATCTTTGGGGACTCCCAACTAATCATCAACCAATTCAATAATGTCTATCAAACTAAAAATGATAAACCAAATCCATATAAATAAATTATCGATGAGTTGATGGTTACTTTTGATAAACTCGTCATTGATGCCACCCCTAGGTCAAGTAACCATAATGTCAATGCTATGTCTTTGGTTGCCCCCTTAATCCCATTAGGATTGGATGGAAAGTAAGCCATCGTTTTCTTCATACAAGTTAGAAAATCCTCAAACTTAGAGTCCATCCAAACTTTCTTAGAGGTATTTTCACTTGAAATTTTCTCAATTCCTAGTCCTTGGTATAAAGACACTTTTTATTGCCTTAAGAATGACACTTTTCTTGACGACTTAAACCACAATGAGTGTAAGAACCCCAACTAATGAGCATGTAGGCATACACACCACCATTGGTGATACTTTATATCATCGTACACTTGATGACTTCTTGCTTAGGTGATTAGACCATGCTAAAACCCATGTAGTAGTCTAAGAAGCCCATGATAAATCATATAGTGGTCACTTTAGTGTGTCACTATTGTTAGGATATATTATATTATTTGATATGTAGAAGATCAAGGGTTATTTGAGAGAGATTAAAGGTCATTTTTTAAATCTATATTATGGACTCTTAGTTCTATATTTCATTGTACAAGTTCTTACAACAAGAAGAAACTTTATTCATTGTCTCTCATGTGCTTCCTTGTTTCTTTAGTTCATTAGCTTACTAGTTCTCGTAATTATATTTCTAGGTTCTTTGGTTAGATGTAATGCTTCAAAAGCTATCAGTGGTATCAGAGCCACAAGGGAAATATTGACAGGAGATAGGAAGATTTATATTACAGGATTTGAAAGTTGCTATTTATCTAGATTATTTCCATAGGGTTGCAAAAAAAACTTGTGAAGACTAGGACTCAACATAGATTTACCAAGGAAAACTAGTGAAGTTTATTGATTTCAGATTTTTGGATGTATTTGATTGCTATTATCTAAGTTTTGTTGCAATAAATTATTTTTGGAGTTGCAACAATAGATTGAAGAAATAGGAGGTCTAAGAAAAGGTCCCATAGTGAATATTTGAAGTGGCCATTGGAGAAGTTTTTGGAGAAATTTCAAGGTAAAAGATTGCAAGAAGAAGAAACTCTTGAAAAGAGGTAATCACATCAAAATTGGGACAATCATCGCCATCCGACGACAAGCCCAAAAATATTTGTGAAACCGATTCAAGGAGGAAATATTTGACAAGAAGTTTATCAGTTTTAGAGAAGGTATTTTTTGAAGACTTAAAGACATTGAGAATCTTGATTAATAGGCCAACAAAAGAGGTCAAAGTTAAAGATAGAAGTCAACTAAATATAAGGAGGATAAAGAGAATTGAGAGGCCACCATTTAACATATTTTTGAAGGCAAACATTAAAGTTTTTTAAGGATGAAATTTGAAGGAGAAGAAGGCAAAAATTTTGGACAACATTTGAAAGCATTTTGGGTAGCATTTGAAGAAGTAGAAGAGTTGCAAAAAAAGTTTAGAGTTTGGACAACAAGCTTGGATAGTGAAAATGTGAACAAGTGAACAAGAAAGCAAGGAGAAAGAGGACTGCAAATTTAAAATTATAAGTTCATCTTACTAAAGCATTTTTAAAGATTTTTTTATTGTTTACAAGCATATTTGTAAAGGTAGAAACCTTAGTGCTTGAAGCTGAATTTCGAATCCATATTATCACCATCAAATCTGCATAAAATTCTAAGAAATTATAGCAAGTTAGTAGAAGAATAATATGTTATTTACAAGCTTGAAAAAGAGCTAAGAGTATCACGGTAGCAAGTTACAATCGTAACATAGGGGGGCAAGCATCCAAGAATCACTGAGTTTGAGGATAAACCACCCTGCAAAGGAGGAGGAACCACCACGTTGAAATGTGAGGCTACTGAACTAAGGAGGATTAAGTTTTAGAGAACCACTAGATAATGGAAGAGCCACCATAAGCTCCAATCCAAGAATCAAAATCACTATCCACGATTATTGGAATATGAGAAAAATAAGAGACACTCTTTAGACATAAAAAATATATAGAAGGAAAGCCAAACGATAATGTTGGCAACAGACACAAGGAGGAGAAAATATTTGGTGGTTGTAACAACCAATAAGTAGGTGACATCATGGCATTGAATAATTGGTAAGGTAAGAGTGTTATATTGTTGACCAAGCGTCAAAGAGCCAACCACCACATAGTGAAATATTTAGGAAGCCATAATGCCATTGAGCAAGAAATAATAATGCTTCAAGTTTCTTACTACCAAGTGTTACATAGGGAAGAATAATACAAGAAAAATTGAAGCGACAAAAGTGTTTAACAACCATGTGGTACGTTGATTGAAAAGCAAAAGTTGTATACCATTTGGCACCTAGAAAAGAGAGCACCACCAAGTATTGGAGGAAGTTAAAACGTCTCAAGGCAATCATTAAATACATGGGTTGAATCAAACGGTAAAGTATCCCTCAATACATTTGCCAAGCATCGAGCAAAAATTTTAAGTGTGGAAAAAAGAAGATTTGCCAAGGAACGCCTTCTTAGGAGAAGGTCAAATGACTTTGACTAGAAAATTTGCATGCCACTTTGGGAGGTAAAAGTAATTTGAATTGTTTATTGATTTATTGTTGAATATAGGAGTCATAAGGTTAGGAGTTATTACTGAAGATAGAAAAATGTAAAACAGATTTCTTGCTTATCTATGAGACAAAAATATCGTTGGATCTTATATGTAAAACAATAAATAGACTTTGGAGGGGTTATGGTCATATGGAAGTGGCTACCCAAGGGGTCTCAGGGGGATAGTTACTTTTTGGAACTCTATTGAATGGACAACAATAGAACATATAGCTTGGGGGGTGTCCTCACATCGCATTTTAGGAACAACGTGACAACTGAGCAGGTTTTAAGCATAAATTTTTATGGGTCTCAAAACCTAGATGGTCAGATGCATCAATGGAAAGCGGTGCATAACATGAGAGTCTCAAGGGAGGAGTTAAACTGGATTGTTGCTAGATATTTTAATGCTAAATTATCCTTTAGAGATTAGGAAGGGGGAACCCCAATTTTAGACACAAGGGATTGATTTATGATTTCCCAAGTCCCTTCATTACACTTGGTGGATATTAAATGCCTTGGAACCAAATACACTTGGAATAATAAGAGGAGGCAACCACATAGAAAAAAGGTGAAGTTATATTATTTTTTGGTTTTAGAGGAGGCATTTTTGAAATGGAATATAAAATTTTAGATTTTGGAGGGTCCAATTTCAGATCACTTTCCTATTTTGTTGGAAGGGGGGATTAAGACAGTGCAGCATCACAAACCATTCAAATTTGAAAATGTTTGGTTACAAAAATAGGAACTTCAAAAGACAATTCTACAATGGTGGGAAGAGGGTCGTCCATCATATAGGACAACAATATTTAGATTCCACAAGAAACTTCATTATGTCAAGGATCAATTGAAACAATGGAGGTAAGCTAACAAGACAGACTTCCAGGTGCAAAGAGCTCCATTGGTGACCATATGGTATGAGATCCAAAAACACTTTAGGGAAGGAACAATTATAGAGCAACTCAAATAAGAGGATGATGCATTGTGTAAAACGGTTGAGGACATTGACAACCAATAGGAGATCTACTAGAAACAGGGAGTAAGAACCACTTGGTTATTAGAAGGTGATAAAAATACCAAATTTTTCCATTGGGCTTCCTGTGCTAGGAGACAGAGGAACAACATGGAAGCTCTTCAAGATGAGAACGAACACTCCTTTAATACATTTCTAGGTATGCATTTCCATTCAATAATTTTTTTTTCTAAACTATTTAAGGAAAGTATGGTGCAAGATGAAGAGGCTCAAAAATAAGTTCTTGTTGTCATACCCTATGTTATCTCTGAAGAAGAAAATCAGGCCCTACTTAAACCCATTGATAGAGAGGAACTGAAGAAAGTAGTCTTTGGAATGAGCATCGAAAAAACTCCAAGTTTAGATGGCTTTCCAATTGAGTTTTTTCAGGCCTTTTGGGATAACTTGGAGGAGGATGTAATGGCTGTTATAGAGGAGTCCAAAGGTAGTGAAAGAATGCTTAAAGCATTAAATCATACTTTCATTGCCTTAAATACAAAAGGGGAGGAGGGGGTGCATATTTCAGATTATAGACCTATTGTCTTATGCAATGTCATATATAAAATAATTACAAAGGTAATGGTTGATCGGCTAAAACCTCTTCTACATAGCATTATCTCCTCAAAGTAAGGGGGTTTTATAGAGGGCAGGCATATCTTGGATGGTGTGGTTCTAGCTCAGGAGGCAATTCATTCAATGCAAAAATATGGTAATAAGAGAATGTTCATAATATTGTTTATGTCAAAGTCTTATAATAGGGTGGAGTGGAGCTTCTTATCAAAGATGATGGTAGCATTTGGTTTCTCTCAGGATTGGATAAAATGGTTCATGAGTTGTGTTTCTACTCTGACATATTCAATGTTAATCAAGGGCCTTCCCTCACAATAGTTTGGAGCTACTCAAGGCCTTCGTCAAGGAGATCCTTGTTCCCCTTATCTTTTTCTCATATTGGTTGAAGGTTTGGGTAGACTCATCTTGAGGAGAAGATAAGAAGGTTTGCTAATAGGTATCAAGGTGGGTGAGGAATTTTTTACTCACCTATAGTTTTTCGATGACATAGGATTGGTGGAGTGGTCAACTTCAGGGAAGCAAGAATGATTAGAGGTACACTTAATGTCTACCTTAGGGCCACAAACCAAGTCATCAATGATAAAAAAATCCAAAGTGGTATTTTTCAATCTTGATCAAAGGATTCAGGACAAAATTTTATAGATCTTGTGATTCATGAGGACTTCTCTCCCAGTGGTATACTTGGGGTCCCTCTGCATTTTAAAAAACTAAAAATAGATATATGGAGGAATATTTGGATTGTATCAAGGAAAGAATCAATCATTGGTATCACAAATGGTTAAGCTTTGGGGGTAGATTAACCTTTTTACAGTCAGTCATTCAGGCCATGCCAATTTATAATTTTTTTATCCTTGCTGCCCCACATACCATATGGAAAGAGTTGGACAAGATGGCTAGAAATTTTTTATGGGGAGGAGTAAAAGGAGAGAGAAAATAGGACTTAGTAGGTTGGGAGAAAGTAATCCAACCTAAGGTAAAAGGAGTTTTGGGACTGAGGAGATCAAATTTAAATAATAAAACTTTGGTTGGAAAGCTTTACTGGAGGTGGATTTCCCAACCAACTTCTTTATTCAATAGATTTTTAACTAGTAAATATTTGGGATAGGTAAACCCAAATGAGGTGGATCATTTCTCTTTGGATGGTAATGGCTCCTTAGTGTGGCAGACTCTAAAGTTAGGATCTCAAGTAGTGAAAGATGGATTATTTTGGAAAGTGGGGAGAGGGAAGAAGGCACGATTTTGGATAAATTCATGGGATCAAAACCCACCTATCATTGTTGAATTTCTAGAAATGAAACCAATAAAAACAACCATGGAAACTAGGGGTTGGGTTCAAATTGAAAGTTATTTCAACACTAGTCAGCTGGGGGATTATAAGTTTAAGCAGTTTAAGAAGTTGGATGAGTAGCCAATTTCAATCTCTCTAGAATTGACACTCATCATGACTAAAATATTTGCAGAAAGATTTCTCATAGGTAGATATGAGGAGGATAAATTAGATTGGGGCTATGAGAGCCTTGGTGTCTGCATAGTGAAGGATGGATATGATAAGATCCTTCTAGAGCCTCCTACTCATGCATATCAGGTTGAGGATTGGAGAAAGATTTGGTAATCAAATTATTGGTCGAAAGTAAACTTTTTTGCCTGGCAGTTCATGCATAATGGAATTCTTACTTTTAATAATCCCAGACATAGGGGAATCATTGGTACATCTCAATATGTTTTATGCTACAAGAGTGAGGAAACATCTGACAACTTGATGTTTGAGTGCCCATTCACGTGCCATATTTGGAAGAGGGTTTTTATCTTATAAAATTCGAGTTAATGGTGATTTGAATTGGACTAATATTTGGGAAATATGGAAGAGGGGTAGATTTAAATCTAAATTTCTTTATATCGGTTGGGAGCTTGGATTAAACTTCATTTGGTGGCAAGTGTGGTTGGAGAAAAATGTCAAAAAATTTAGAGAAACCTTCTCATATTTAGATGGAGTTTGGCAGGTCATTTAGAGCAAAGTCACAGAAAATGTGGCAGTGCATGCTAAAGAGGAAACTCAGGTTGCTATAGAGACAATGAAGAAGGAAGTTGAAGTGCAAGAGGGGCAGGATAGAGCTAGTTGGAAACCACCCCCAAAATGTTGGATTAAAATTAATATTGATGGAGCTGCAAAAGGTAATCCGGGTAGAGCTGGAATTGGAGTGGTTTATAGGAATCATGTTGGAACAGTGCTCTATTGGAACAATGCTCTATTGGGAACTGCAAGGCCTAGGAAGGGCCACGAACAATGAAGCAAAAGCCTTAGCTATAAAATTTGCTTCTATTTGGGCAGTAAAACAAGGTTACATGAGGATAATCCTAGAATCAGATTCTCAAATAATGGTAGGAGCTTTGGATTGCATGAGGAACTTTGCTTTGAAGACATGGAGGTTGAGGATTATTATCACTCAAATTAAGGAATTGTGGAGGGAATTAGATGATGTGATCCAGTTTATGTAAGTAGAGATCTAAATAAAATGGCAAATTTCTTGGCTAAGATGGGTACTGAGAAGGAGGTAGGGGTTCAGTGGCACAGTGACACAACTATTGAGGATGAGATGATTAGGCAGGTTGGTGAGCAAATCTAGTGTTTAGCTAATTTGGACAACCATTGTAGAAATATGGTTTAGGAGATTTGGCTCCAATGTAGATCTTCTTTTACTATTGTAAACATGTGTTCTCTTTGACTAATATTGGGAGAAGTCTCATCCCAACTTGTAAATGATCTTGTTTTAATATAACATTTTCAAAAAAAAAATCGAAAAAAAAGGTTGAGAGATATTATTTTGTTTAAGGTTTTACAATATTAATTGAATGATTAGAGAGATATTTTTTCAAATCATAATATTGAAACCCTAGAAACCTTATAAAGGTATTTTTTAAAAAGTTTTAAAGATTATTGAAAGATCAATTTGGAATTTTGGGAAGTGAATTACAAATTTTGTAATTAATCTATTTGATTTTGTAAATCAAGTTTTTAATGTTTGCAAATAATTTAAAGGGGAGAAATAAGGTTTTCTACATCAAATTAGAAATACTAAATATCTTTTACAAAACTTATAAATTTCTAATTGGGGAGCCATAAGGAATTCAACATCAAAATAGTTTTGTAAAATTTAGAGTTTAGAAATAATATATTCAAATCTAGGGAGACATAAGATAGTCAACCTCAAAAGTTTAGGATTTTGAAAGATATATTATTCAAAGCTAAAAGAATGATAAATTATTGGTACATAAATTCGGGAGTAAGTAAACATATGATTGGAAACAAACAATGGTTTAACTCTCTACAAGAAAAATATGAGAAACTAGTTGCTATAGTAGATAGTAGGACTTATGAAGTAAAAGGTATAGGAAATATTCTGGTCAATTTAATAAATGGAAAAGGAATAATTAACAATATCTTATATGTTCCTGGATTGACTACCAACCTCATTTCAGTTTCTCAACTCATGGATCAAGATATGATAGTAGAATTCAAAGTTATCAATGGAAGAAAACAATGTCATATTATCAAACAAGGAAAAATGATAGCCTTAGGCTCCTATAAATATAGTCTATTTACTTTGGATACTACTACAAATTTGGCCTTGTCAGTTAAAACATCAAAACTATGGCATAAACGTTTGGGACATACCAGTGCATCATCTTTAAATGAAATGGTCAAATATCAAATGGTTGAAGGGATGCCAAATCTCTCTTGGGAATCTACTATTTTTCTAGAATGTTTAGTAGGAAAACAACATAGAATACCTTTTGAACTCAATCAATATAGGTCTCAACAACCATTAGAATTGATATATACAAATTTATGTGGTCCAATGAATGTTACTAGTATTGGAGGACATAAGTATTTTCAACTATTTGTTGATGATCACACTAGAAAAATGTGGGTATACTTTATGAAGTAAAAATATGAAGCTTTTAGTTGTTTTAAACAATTCAAACTTCAAGTAGAAAAGGAGTCAAGAAAGACTATCAAAATTTTTCGTTCAAACAGAGGAGGTGAATTTGTGTCAAAAAATTTAGTCTATTTTTAGAAGAAAATGGAATAAAAAGATAACTTACTACAACATATTCACCACAACAAAATGGAATTGTAGAAAGAAGAAACAGATCAATAATGGAAATGGTGAGATGTATGATAAAATAAGCTCATCTTGATCATCAATATTGGGCAGAAGCAGTTAAAACAATAATATACTTACAAAATAGATTGCCTACAAGAATACTCAAGAATGTTACACCAAAAGAAGCATGGTCAAGACAAAAACCAAATATTGACAAGTTGAGAATTTTTGGATGCAAAGCTTATATGCATATTCCAAAATAGAAGAGGACAAAATTAGATGAAAATTTTTTTTTGGTATATTTCTTGGTTATGATGATGAATCTATAGGATATAGAATAATTGATCCAAGTACAAAGAAAGTATATATAAGCAAAGATGTAGTTTTTGATGAAAAATCAAGGTTGAAACTGAAGAACAAAATAATGATTAAAAAATTCTTCTAAATTTCTTAGAGGAAGACTTGTCAAATGAAGAGACAGAGTTAGAATATCAAGATGAACAAAGTGAATATACATAAAATTCTACAATTTCTCAAAGGAAGGAACCAATATGGTTTAGGAATACACTCAGAGAATCAAATCTAGAATGAATGCCAGATATTACTACTACAAGACCTCAAACTCATAGTCAAAGTAGAATAAATAGAGGATTGCTAAGTACCATGTTAGAACCAACAACACTTCAAGCCTTAAATCATTCACATTGGAAGGCAGCTATGGAATCAGAATATCATTACAAAAAAAATAAAACATGAAATTTAGTAGAATTACCTCTAGAAAATAAAGTAGTAGGTAAATGGGTTTATAAGATTAAGTATAAATAAGATGGGTCAATTGACAAATACAAAGCTCGATTAGTAGCCAAAGGATATACTCAAATATAGGGAATTAACTATGAAGAAACATTTGCACCGATAGCTAGAATGACTACTATCATAATAGTGTGTGCTTTAGTAACTCATCATGGTTGGAAAATTCATCAAATGGATGTAAAAAGTGCATTTCTTAATGGTGATTTAGAAGAGGAAGTCTACATGTCACAACCAGAAGGATTTGTTTTCAAAAGATCAAGAACTTAAAGTTTATGAATTATACAAATCCTTATATGGTCTAAAGCAAGCCCCCAGAGCATTGAAGCATAAAAATTATTAACCACTTGTTGTAGCATAGTTTCAAACGAAGTACATCAGACCCAAATCTATATACAAATAAAGTTGGAAATGATATATTAATTCTCATAGTATATGTTGATGATATAGTAATTATCGAAAGCTCAAAGAATCTAATAAGTGAGGTAAAAAATTTCTTGAGAAGGGTTTTGAAATGATAGATTTAAGACTCATGAATTATTGTATTAATTTGGAGATCCATCAAAATAAAGACAATATTACAATTACACAGATAAAATATGCAGAAGCTTTACTTGAGAAATATAAAATGAATAATTGTAAGTCTAAAGATACACCTATGGAACAAGGACTTCAACTATCCAAAAATTATGGAACACCTTTTATTTTGGCTACAAGTTATCATCAATTAATTGGAAGTCTTATGTATTTAACAAATACTCGACCTGATCTAGTTTTTGTTGTAAATTATCTTTCAAGATTCATGCAAGAGCCAAGAAAGAGTCATTGGAAAGCTACAAAAAAAATACTGTAATATGTCAAGAAAACTACAGATTATGGACTAACATATATGAAGAATGTTAAAGATTTTTGTCTACAGGGTTACTCAGATTTTGACTATGCTGGTTCTATTGATGATATAAAATCTACTTCTAGGTACATTTTTTTTTATCTTGGCTCAGGACCAATATCATGGCACAATAAGAAATAACATACAGTGGCACAGTCATCTATTAAAGCAGAATATTGTGCAACACGAGATACAACTTGTGAAGCCTTATGACTATAATATATACTATCAAACATGGGAATTAAAATAACTCCAACTCTAATACATTGTGATAATCAAGGAGTACTTAATTTGATCAAAAATCCAATTGTACATGAATGAACTAAGCATATTGAAGCTCAGTGTCATTTTATTAGAGATCATTTTGAGAATCGTCATATCAGTTTGAAGTATATTCCTACAAAAGAACAACTTGCAAATATATTCATAAAATCTCTAGGATGAAACAAGTTCCAAACATTCAAAGATCATCTATGCAGATCAAGAAAAGCTCATCTCAAATAATGTAATACAGGGAGGTGTTAGAATATATTACATTATTTGATATGTAAGAAGATCAAGGGTTACTTGAGGGAGATCAAAGGTCATTTGTAAAATCTATATTATGGACTCTTAGTTCCATATTTTATTGTACAAGTTCTTACAATAAGAAGAAGATTTATTCATTGTCTCTCATGTGCTTCCTTGTTTCTTTAGTTCATTAGCTTACTAGTTTTAGTATTACATTTCTAAGTTATTTGGTTAAACATAATGCTTCAAAAGCTATCAACTATCACTAAAAAACTTCTCAGGATGGGTTACTATTGACCCTCCATGTAAAGGACTTTTGTAACTATGTTAAGAAGTATGATAAGTGTTAGAATCATGACAACCCTATCCATGTCCCTTCTGAAGCCCTTTAATTCTTAACCTCACCTTGGCCTTTCTTCATTTGGGGATTGGATATCATTGGGAAAATAAACCCTATGTCTTCTGATGGACACAAATTTATCATCATGACTATTGGATACTTGACCACATGAGTTGTGCAAATCTCCAAGTTTATCCTTAACCAAATCCTTAGATGTTATGTCATCCCTTTTGTCATCATCTTGTACAAAATAATATATTTTAAGAATAAATATGTCCAAAATATTTATGTAAAATTTAAGAAACACCACAAACGATCCACCATCATCAAGGAAATGGCTAAGTTGAAGCCTCTAACAAAATCCTTGTCAAGATACTTAAGAAGCCAGTCAGTAAAACTAATAGAGATTAACATGTCTAGTTGTATCCAACCCTTTCAACATATTACACCAGTGTTAGAATACCTACTAGAACCATGCCTTATGCTTTGGTCTATAACATTAAAATAGTTTTTCCCTTCAAGCTTGAGGTCCCTTCCTCGTGCATTACGTTAAATGATGACTTTGTAGGAGAGGAATTTCGTCTTGCTCACCTTCGCCAACTAGACCTACTTGATGAAAAGTAAATCCAACTAGAATATATTCATGTGATTCTTGTTTCATGAAATAGTACCATCTTGGAATAGAATAAAATAGAAGGTTTTTAATACTCGCAAGGCTAAAAGTAGCCTATGGGATAAGTATTAGATTTCACACCAATTTCTAGTAACAAACAAAAGCAATCCATTAACTTAAATCATATATAGAAATAATAAAAGATGAAAAAGAGAGAGATAGAGATAGACACAAATGATGGGTTCCATTGAGCATCAAATAATTATTGTATTATTTATGGATTAGATTCAGAACACTCCAACATAATGTATATAGTGGATGAGGGTTATTTATACCAATGCCTAGTCCCTAAATACATAATCATATTAACCTAAGCCAACATAACAAATAAGCTTTAAGCTAACTATAAGATTACAAGTTAAATATTTAGCCATGACAAGGTTAACCATGGGCCCACATGCCATACATAAATAATAAAAAAACATATTGCATAATAATTTTGTAACATCCCCAAACTACCAATACAAGAGTTATTTATATAAGTAAGGTCCTTAAGAGACCTAATATTTTTCTCTTCAACATTCAAGGCTTCACCATGTTTGAGTTCAAAGTCATTGCAAATGTTGCTCAGTGGATAGGAGTGGTCAACTCCCATGGTTTCTAGGGTTCACCTTGCTAAACCTCTTCATTTAGAAGGATGTCAAAAGTGGTCCCCCTACCTTTCCTATACCCTCATTGGCATAGGACAATGTGACCACAACGTGAGGATTATACTTTAAGGCCCATAACACTTAAAGGGGAACGTTTATTCCCTAACCTCAATCTAAGTCCATCTAGGTAGGTTAATTGGGCATAAATCCTTGGTGCTTAATTACCATGCCTCCGTGGGCTAACTAAGGTCATTACCTCTCAATTGGTAATGAACATGGTCACCTAAACCTACATGTTTGAGGTACCACCACTATTATCTTGTGAATGAATACTATAGATGGGAACATCTAATCCTCACCATTTAAGGTGTATCATTTCACAAGTATCTGGCTATTGAATTCTTGCAACTCCTTCTAGACTTGTGAGCACCTAGCTATTGCATTCTCGCAACTCCTTCTAGGACTTATTTCTACCTGGTTATTGCATTCCCACAAATCCTCCCAGGATTGGACTAAATACTTTAACTTAGGTCCTAAAAGAAGGTCTAGATTCAACCCAAAAAACTTATTTCTAACTAAGGGAGCAATACAAAACAAATTCTCTCAAACTATAAATACTTACACTAAGAATGAAATCATATGCATCTCAAATAAACATAAGCTTCATCTAAAGCTAACACATTTATAATAATCCACATGCTATATTTGGCTATTAAAGAGATTACATAAAGAAGCATTACAATAGATCACCAAAACAAATATTCATAATGCTATCAATTTACTCTTAAATATCATTAACATTTCATCACAAGATCACATGTTTATAGCAACAAATAAATCATTGAGCACAAGGACTAGTAAATTCCTTTTCTTTCTTTTTGCTGTTGCTCAAAGCAAAGTATTTCCATAATACAAAGCTTCCAGTCTTGAAATATTGTTGAAGTTTTTCCCTCTAAAAATTACAAAGCAAATTCTCATTTGCATAATAATTTTTCGATCCAAGATACAACAACACCATTCCACCTAAATGGCCTTTGTACCACCTTCCTCTAACGACCTTCTTCATGTAAGGAGTTACCCACCAACTTGAGGAACATTTAGGGATCAAGACAAATCATTATGCAATGCAATCCAATATGCTAATGATATTTGCAAACATCCGTGCACAATACTTCTTTTAAAAAAAAGGAATTAAACTAAAGAAGATTCCCAAATTTCTCTAATTATTTCTTCACACTATGTAATTGCAAACCAAACACACACATTACATTTTTTTAAAGCAATCGATGAGAGAATCCCATACTTCTCTCTATAATGGTTTCCCTACCTACTCAAGTCTTAGGAAACCATTATAATTATTTTCAAAATGTCCTTCCAAAAATTAAGCAACAAACAAAAAATTCTTCTTACTAGCTATTCAATAGAAGAACAATTTTTATAGCAAGGCCAACTTTACTCTATTAACATAGTATTTAGATACATCAACAACTTAAAGTTACTTGCATAATTAACTTGAACTTTTATTTTAGAAACCCACATTATTCCTTTATTCTAACAATCCAAAAGAATACTCCTTTCTGCTCTAAGGTAGTTCTCCAAGGAAGTGTTTCTTTCCCTACATCAATCTATGTTTCCAAAAAGAATAAATCATTTATACATTACATTCGGTCCTATGCCCTCCATAATCATGCCTACAAAACTCGTTACTAAATGCACTTAAGATTACATATTTTAAAGCTTAAATCATCTATGCTTAAGTAATATAAATACATACTACTTTTACTTACACAAAAAATGATTAGAGTATTCAAACCTACATATTAAAGATCAGAAGAATAAGATATTTACGGCTCCAGTGAATAAACAACTCCAAACAAGCTTTTGCAAAATTACATGCGCACCTCCCAAACATGGCTTACATAGGAACAAATTCAACAAAGCCCGAGGATAAAAACTAACTCGAATTAACAACACAAGAAATGGCCGAACTAGGCTTAATAAACAAGATAAAGTTTTTAGTGATTAGAAACATCTTCACACAAGACACTCACATGCATGGATAAAAGGAAAAAGGGTGAACAAACATATGCATACCCAAACTAGCTCTAAAACCTCTAGTTCAACATAAAGGTCTCAAGGAGCTAAAAGATGCATTAGAAAACTCCAAATGGATCTAGAACAAACTTCCCCACTCGTAAGCGCTCTAAAAGCTTGATTAAAGATAATATTCTCCTACTGCAAAAAGCAACTCATCAAGCATATCGAGTGGACATAAGGTTGCGCTAGGATCAACAAAGCTAGATGAGAAACAAAAAGGCCCTCACCAAACATCTCAACATCAAGCTTATACAAAAAGGATTCACTAAACAAAGGAGCGAGAACCAAAACGTAAACAACATGAACTAAAAAGCAAGGAGAAACAACGCACAAGACAACATCCTTCAAACATGGGAAACCTTCATCATCAAGGTGCTTATCGTACTATGCTTGATTCGATTACTTCCTCTAATGAGGACACCTCTCTTTTGCCTTTGAATTCCTTCTTTTTGCCTCTCAAAGGATGATCAAAACTCATCCGAGGCTCCTTATAAAAGCTTGAGGTGGTTTTCTTCAAGAACCTAACATTCTTTCTAAGAGCTTCACTCTAGTTGGCCACCTTCAACTTATAATGTTCTCTTTAGAACGTTGCCATTAATGAAACGTTCATAAGAACTACCAATGTATGTATCATTATTATTTGTTTTCTTAAATACTTTTGTACCATAAAACAATATCCCTTAATGTTTTAAAATTAAGAAGAAAATGTAATAGTTGAAGCATGTTTATGAATTACTTTAATAATACACTTTATTAGTTTCAATGGCTAATATTAATTATTAGCATTGATCCTAATATTCACAACAATTAATACTTTAATAGTTCTTAACCATAAATCTATGCATACTACACACAAGCATATATATCATTCATACCAATAATATTATACACCATTATTTTATCCTTAAGTAGGTGGTCCCCTTTAAGATAGTCTATTGTTATCACCAACCTATTAAGGAGACTCATTGCACAAGCAACTTCTTAGCCCAATGGTGTGAATATGAAATAAGCACAATACGATGCATCTACATGATGGGTATTTTGTTACCCTAAGTTGTCGATGAGCAAGTCATCATCATCATCATTTTCTAAAATTTCTCTCAACTTAGGTGTTTATCCTTATTGATCTACCGATGAGAGCACTTGGTCTTTGCACCCATAATTGCAATAGCAATACCATATTCCAAGAGCAAAGTCAAAGTATAAATTGTAATTACCCAAACACATTGACATCATAAAATAAAGCTGTGCATTAGATATCCACACCAATACATAATTCATATTCAATGATGAATTTTGCCAAGGAGTGTTGTTACATTGCCCATAGGCTAACACAATAATTGATCATACAATGTCAACCTTGGCCATTAAGTTAGATTACAACTTTCAACAACAAGAACTTTTCAACAACTTTTGACTACCAATCAAAAAATTTGACATAATCATTTTTCTCTTTGTAATATTGATCTTTTATAATTATATTTGGTGATGAATTATTCTAGTTTCTCTTCTTTCTCCTCTTCAAAGATTTTTTTACAATAAATCCACTAAGACTATATTCACATAGTTAGCTCAAATACTATTAAATGCCTCACATTCCAAAATAAAATGCTTCTTTGTCTCAATTACCCTTGATGAATGTAGTTAGCTCAACTATCAATATTTACCTCACATTTCAAAATGTAACGTATTTTGATCTCAATTGCCTTTGATCAATATAATTAGCTCAAATATCACTATCTATTTCACAATTTAAAATAAAATCCTTCTTTCTTTCATTTACTCTTTATCAATGTAATTAGCTTATTGATAATTAGCTTGAATATTACTATATAACTTAAAAAAAAAAAAAAAATGCTTATTTGTTTTAACTACCCGTATACAAAATATAAATACTCTTTCTTTCACTCTTCTTTTAATCCTTTCATCTTTCTTGTTTCACATCTAAACTAATGCATACTTATCCTTAGTTAAACCACAAACATCATTATTTTAAAATTTATCTAATCACATATAAAATTAATTTAAAAAAAAATATTTTTTAAATGCGTCTTACAAAATCACACTAAAAGGAAGTGAGAACAAAGTATTTCAAAACCGACCAAAAGTGACACCACCTTTGATTTCAACTCTTTTCCACACAAAACAAACAAGTGTCATTTTCACTATTAAGAGCAATGTCCTCTTCGGTAAAATTTCTTCTCCCCTTATCTAACCATATTAACTAGGAAAGAGCCTCCAAATATTCGGAAAGGACTTCCCATAAATACATCTTTGTCCAGACCTTGTCACGACTTTCCGACTTCTGATTTTATAATTTGAGAATGACTTTTCACCCAATTTCTACCTGCCTTCGAAGGAACTTTCCTTCCCCATGCATCCCAAAAGTCGATCTGTCTCAACAAAATTTATTAAGGATTTAAGTCCTTTTAATGGTGGCTCTATATTCTTGGTGCATGCAAATCCATCGCTCTTGAATGCGGTGAATATAGCGCGCATGGATCGAACACGTGTTATGCAGATAGCATGGTTAACATTTATAGGAGGATCTGAGAAGGAAAGGGTTAAAATTAGAAGGTTCCATGAATTAAAATTAAAGGTTATATTTATCAAATTTATTTCACTTTATTATTTTATAGTTTTTAGTTGTTTTATAACCTTGAGTAAAATGGATCTAAGTGTTTTATAGCCCTACCTGAATTTGATTATGGAATGCTAAAAATTTGTATAGTTGTTCTCACTCTAACATATACTCTGAAAGATTTGGATCAAACTAAATTTATTTTAAAAATAAATGGTAAAGTCTTTACCATGTTGATGTAACAGCGTCTAAGAAACTACCCAACAACCATCGACAATGTTAGACGGTAGGTTTTAAGAAGCACATGCCTCATGTCAGAGAGCGTAGTAAGGCTGTAAGTCATCCAGCGAATGCTCAATCGTACGTTGAAGAAGAAGAACATGCCTCCCCCTTAACGTATTTACAGGGACAAAAAGCTGCACAGTTCACCTATCTTCCTATTTCTTTTTAGTTAATTTTGTCCACTAAAATTCCCTATAAGGTTGCAATAATTTTATTATTAAATGGTTGCGATATATTTTTATTTTTATTATCAATATTTTTATTTTTTTTAACTGTTGGGTCCCTGGTCAGCCTCGGTAGTCTTCCTCTGTTCAGATGCCATCCTTTATATGAAGTGTTGAAATGTGGTGTTCCAACAAGGCTGTGTTTCTTATATGGAATTCAGGCACCCAATATGAATTACAGCCTCTGCAATTACTATTTATAGACGTGGAATCCAACCAATTACGTTTTTGAAAAGTAGAACGAAAAGTTCCGGCCTTTTGTACTTGGGAGTTTTTTTTTAAATAATTAATATTCAAGGTGCATTAACATTCTAAAGTACCTTAGACGGTTAAAAAAAATTAAAGTGGGCGGTGTGAAATTTAGATAAACCATATTAAAATGTATGACACAACATAGGATATTCTTCGTTTCCTAGAAGGCTTGAAAGAGGCGTATGGGTCCCAACACATTACTCCTCACATTATATGCCTGCAGGTACCCCTGCCCCCTTCTAGCTTTTCTCTCGTCCTCTTTTTGTAACTTTTTTTTTGTGGGAGGGATATGTTGCTTGCTTTGCAATTATTCATTATTCCAGACTGGCAAAGAGGTTTTGAGCTAAGGAATTCTAGCTAAATCTGTTTTGGTTTTGAGGATTCTTATAGGAGTTAGACTGTATATTTCGAGACATGGTATCCGCTTTCTTCGTTGGGTTTGCTGTTTTTATAGCGGTTCATGCTTTCTCAGGTGTAAACTGTCAGGTTTGTGCTTTTTTTCCCTGGTTTAAGTTTTAAAACGGGGCTAGAATGAGCATAACAGAAACCCATATCGGAATATCGAACATTTCTTATTGGGTATCGGTCATATGCCCTGCTTTTTGACACAGTTGCATTTTGTGTAGTTTCTCAGCTCTTGTCCTAATGGGGGCTGTGGATCTAGTTACTATTGTGGTTTCTGCCCTGCTGCTGGCCAGATTCAGGAAGTTTGCATTCGAGGGCAAGCCACACGAGTCACTTCCGTAGTAAGTTCTATTGTAAAATACGTTTTTCCTTCGTATTTAGGACTGATGGGTTTCAGCATGACTAAAATCTGATGGGCTGATGTTCGACCTAAGACTTGAGTCATTGAAGGCCGTGGCTTTTGATTCGTAGGGGTTACGATTTTTTTTTGTGTTACAGAAAGCTGGATAGTTTTCTGATTATTGCAATGCTTTGTCTTGGAAAGGTTAATGGCCTACCATTCAACAAATATTCATGGCTGACGACCCACAATGCTTTTTCAATACTGGGGGAACCGTCCTATACAGGAACTCCAAGAGTTACATTTTACAACCAAGAAGATTCCGTAGCAAATCAACTCAATGTAAGTAGAGCTCGACTCAAATAGCTTAACCCAACATGGAAATTTCAAGGAGCTAGGAATATAATTCTTAATATGGCATAGTTTGAATCCTTCTATTTCATAAGATATGAAATATAAATATTACATGTTTGTATCTCAGAAAGTAACGTATTATATACAAGCATATGGCTGGTTTCTTCTGCGTAAAATACCCAGTTGGATAATTCAGTTTTGGAACAAAATGTTAGAAAAACCTGTTGGCATAAAGCAAAGTGGGAAGTTTTCTTGATAACGAACTTTCTCTCGTGCTATGCTGGTAAATCTTGTTGATTAAGTGGGTGATATTGATCTCGTCTATGTGCAGAATGGTGTCAGGGGATTTATGCTGGATATGTATGACTTTATGGACAATGTTTGGCTTTGTCATTCATTTGAAGGGCAATGCTACAACTTCACTGCATTTGTAAGATGCCTCCTTCCTTGAAGACCATGTCGCTTGTTTTGCCCCCATATAATCCTCGTTTTATCTCAGTTTCTTATAGTTAATATGTCAATTATTGCCAATTTCTTGGTGGTATGAACCGGTTCTTTTGTAGTCTTTAGAGGCAAAAGGATGCAACGAAAATAACTCTTCTTGGATCCAGAGAAATCTTTTGTTCCCTTTTGGTGCAAATTTTATGATCAGTCCTTGCTTTTTGTTAGGAACCTGCAGTCAACACATTGAGGGAAATAGAAGCATTTATGTCCTCCAACCCAACAGAAATTATTACCATCTTTATTGAGGACTACGTGCATGCACCAAATGGAATCACAAAGGTCTTTAATGACGCTGGGTTATCAAAGTATTGGTTCCCAGTGTCTAAAATGCCCAAGAATGGTGAAGATTGGCCAACTGTGACAGAGATGGCAGCCAGCAATCAGCGTTTAGTCGTGTTCACTTCCATGTCGGTAAAGGAAGAAACTGAAGGCATTGCTTATCAGTGGAAACATGTTGTTGAAAATCAACGTTAGTAACATGCCTCGTTCTTTTTTTTTTTTTTTTGTCTTTTCTTGAAAACATTTGCATCATGTCACAGAAGACCTTTACCCTCTCAGAATCTCTATTTGCATACATAGTATGTTAGGATGAGTTTTCTTGTTCTGTAATGTACTCGGGATGGATAGTGTTCCATGTCTGGGTGACTCTTATTGTATTTACCACCCAAAAAAGAGAAGGGAAAATTAAAAAAATGTAGATGTTTTATGGCCATTAGTTTCTATATATTCAAAGCAGTTTGGAGGGCACTTAATGAATCTGTTTCATTCAAAAATAAGGCTCTGGCGTCTAATATCTAACACATTGTAGGGATCTGCAGCTGGTGATAGTGGTATCAGGGATGGAACCTGTACAAACCGAGAAGAATCGTCACCCTTGAATTCAAATGCAGCTTCATTGTTTCTTGAGAATTATTTTACTACAGTTCCTGATCAAAGTGGAACCTGCAAGTATCATTCGGCTGCACTTATTCAGATGCTCAATACCTGTTATCAAGCAGCAGGGAAAATACCCAACTTTCTTGCGGTGAATTTCTACATGGTATGCTAGAATTCTAATTTGTTGTCTTACTACCAGAATCATATTCTCCTTATGTAAAAACAGATAGCCTTGCTGATGAACTATGCTAGCTATCTACTTGAGAAATTAGGAGAGTTGGCGGCCTGTCTGGTTTCCTTTTCGACAATTTTATATTAAAGGCCTGACGCCTGAAACTTATAACCAGTCTGCATTTCTTAAGTGCGAATTTCCACACATCTTGTGCAGAGAAGCGATGGAGGGGGGGTTTTTGATGCTCTAGACAGGCTTAATGGTAGATCTTTATGTGGATGCGATACTGTTGCAGCTTGCCAGGTTTCAGTCTCTTTTGCATATAATAATGACCTATTAAGGAATTTCATGGACTTTTATTTTTACTAACTTGCTATTCTTCTTCCACTCCAAGATTTTGTAAGCAAATTTGAAAGACAATCTTGTGATTCTATCCAATGGCCTTTTAAAAAAAAAGAAGTCAAACAGGGCCTAGAACCAACTTTGCTATTGACTTTTATGTTTTTAATTTTATAATATGACAACTGTCTTGAGTTTGTATAATTTTGAAAAGTGCAAGCATAATGTGCCTAAGTCTTAAAAGATACATTGAATTTTGCAGGCAGGAGCGGCAAATGGAGTCTGCAAGAATGTATCAGTTCCTTACTTGTCTTCTCCTAAGACAGGAGGTTCCTCAAGCTCTACTCAACCTTTACAGACTTCAGATTCTTCAGAGACATCCCTTCCACAATTCTTTAGTTTGCAGGCCTTGTATACATGTATAACGATATCATTATTGATGGCACACACGGTTTTATAACGTTTGCAAGATCTGTTCTTCTTTCTCTCTTCCTACAGAACAGCACAACTTGAATGGATGATGAGCCATTCATTCATACATCCATTTTCCTACATGGAGCTGCCTTTTGGACACCAACAAGGGAACAGCTACACTTTCGTGACTTATATTGCTGCTTGATGGTAGACCTTTCGTCTCGACTACAGTGAGTCATAGATGAAGACCAAGATAGTTATGGTGATTGTTATCAAAAGGAAGTTGGAACCTTTGCACCAAAATTTAGGCTAGGACTATTTACCCATTCTTGTCAGGATACATTTGGCTGTGGGTCAGGATACCAGGAGACAACCAGATTATGTCAAAGTTTGGCCACGGTCGATTTGTTGGTGTTCATTTTGTGCTTAGAGAAACGAAAAAATAGATTCCATTTCCAGTCAGGAATCAATAAAATGGGACATGTCACGATTTTGAGCTCCTACAATGGCCAGCCAAGAATTTACATTCAAAAAGCATCCTTTTGTTGACAACATTTATATACTTTTACAGGCACAGGTTTCACTTTACTTTTAAGCCCCCCTTAAGCTCTCATGCACTTCAATCTGATATTTTTTGCAATTTGTATATGCTTTTAAATCATATCAACTCAAAAATTGCTTTAACAGAAAGTAAGTAATGTATTCCCTCAGAAAAATTGGAATTTGTATGAACCTCGTAATATAGAAAAGTAAAATAGAACTCTAAAATAAAACTTGACGTCCAAAAGACCTTAATAAGCCTTACAGGAGTAAGCTTATATGGGAAATCCAATATATGTTTATCCAAGCATGGTATACAATTCTACCATTTTCCGATTGAAACTTAAATCTTTTTTTTAAAGTTTCAAAGCTTTTATTATTAGATCCACTCAATTGTTTATTCAATATATATTTATTTAACCAAATTGGTTATGAGAACATGGTGTCTAATTTTCTCTCTTTTTAGATTCGAATCTTGGACTTCTTTTTTGGAGTTATAAAGCCTTCATTGTTAAGTCCCAAATTATACAATTTAAGCTAGTGTGAATCGAACATATAACTTTCAGATATTTAGTTTGACGTACTCCCAACTGAGCTATCCTGTGATGGGTCCTTAAGATACTCCCAACTGAGCTATTATTTATGTAATTGAATTTGAACCTTGATTGGTATATATTTATGTAATTGAATTTGAACCTTGATTGGAGAAGGAAGGCCTTCCCTTCAGTTGAATGACGGGTGAGGCAGGCGCATATATAACAAGATATTTATAGAAGATAAAATTGAGACTTCAATTTACTGAGCAAAATTAGTAGACAAAAACTTTTCTATATATTTTCAGCATTAGATAGGCTAGATTCACGGTTCTAAGATTTCCAAATAAAGTTTTTCTCAAATGACAATGGTTTTTCAAAGCATAAGACAACTTTGAGCAAGTAAGATCAGTTTGTGGAGTGATTTTATTTCTCTACAGTATTATGTGCTCTCCACGTGACATGCCTTGCATCACATTGAACCTTCCCCATGTTCATGATAAAGATGGAATTTTTTTAGTTTTTCTCCCCGAAAAATGCCCTTCTTTCGGTAAAAGTCGATCGGGTGGCACAAGTTTTATATCTGGATGATGTTTACTATTAAAAGGCAATCATGTATAAAATTCCTTTTCTCAGAACACATTCTCGCTAAAAACGCTGTATTTGTGATCAAACACTCCTTTAACAAGCATCCAAAAATGCTATATTTGTGACACAAGTTTTATATCTGGATGAAGGTACTATTAAAAGGCAGTCATATATAAATTCTTTTTCTCATGACACATCCTCGCAAAAAACGCTATATTTGTGAACAAGCACTCCTTTTGCAAGCATCCAAAAATGCTATATTTGTGATTAGACTTTTCAATTAGCTATTTTCAAAACACATCTGTTAGAGATCTGCCAACAGGTACTTCATTTGGTAAATATCCACTCATTTGTGGCTCATATTATAAAATACAAAACCTTGACAATGGTACTTGAGAGATGTCTTTTAATCGAACTACTAACGTCGCATGCGTTCAGGCAAGTTTCTGATATGCGGTCACATACAGCCCTCAAATTTAATGATTGTGTGTCAGAACAATAAAATTTGATAGTTTATACCAATTTACTGTACTATCCCAACACAAAAATCTATTGTATCTGCAGGTGTGGTCTATTGGTAAGGATGCCAGTTGCATTCTCATTTTTGGTGAGACGTGGGTTCAAGCCCCACAGCGGATATGTATAAAAAGTATTGCGGATATGTACAAGAAATATTGATTAAAAAAAAAATCTATTGTATGTAACGGTTGAGAATATCTGGACTGAACAAGTTCAGCATTCTCATCCATTGATAAATCTTAAATCCTTTCAAGCCTTAAAGGTAAGGATGCCAGTTGCATTCTCATTCTTGGTGAGACGTGGGTTCAAGCCCCACATTGGATATGTATAAAAAGTATTGCAGATATGCACAAGAAATATTGATAAAAAAAAGAAAATTTATTAGTATGTAACGGCTGAGAATATCTGGACTGAACAAGTTCAGCATTTTCATCCATTGATAAATCTTAAATCCTTTCAAGCGTTAAAAGTAATGCATCCCTGCCTGTTTCTGCCCTATTGTTTTGTTGGTCTTCTTGCTTTCTAATCAGTTCATGGGATGCTGTAATGTTCATACAAACTGTTTATATTCAGTAATACATTCTTATAATAGAATTTCGTTCCACTTTAATACCCTCTTCCGTTTTCTGCGCAAAGCACCTTCGTAACTTGGTTCATTTAGGCTTACCCTGCTTACAAGTGTTACTATACATAAAGAGGCTAAATGGTAGCCACTAACAGGGTTACAGGTAGTTTGAAAACATATCTTAGAGAGCTGTCAGAATATAGAACATATTGTTATGTTCTTTGAATGACATGTTAGGGAACCTGAAGGACAATGTAATCATGAAGAATGTAGTCAGCAAATGTTTAATTACATGGTCATGTATCCGCCATGACAGAATAAGCAATATGATATAACTAAAGGATTTTTTTTAGTTTTTTTCCACTAAATAATAAGCAAGATGATATAACTAAAGGATTTTTTTTAGTTTTTTTCCACTAAATAATAAGCAAGATGATATAACTAAGGAGGCTAAATGGTAGCCACTAACTGGGTTAATGTAGTTTGAAAACATATTTTAGAGTTGTCAGAATATAGAACATAATGTTCTGTACTTTGAATGACATGTTAGGGAACAGGAAGGACAATGTAATCATGAAGAATATATTCAGCAAATGTTTTATTACATGGTCATGTATCCGCCATAACAGAATAAGCAATATGATATACCTAGCAATCAATTGTAGCTCTCGTTGTGGGGTTCAGCAATATGATATAACTAGCAATCAATTGCAGCTCTCGCTGTAGGATTCAATTTTATTTCTTTATGATGGAGTTTCTGGTTAAAGTTCCTTTTTAATTTTGAATGGAATGGATAGTTGCCATCAACTTATTTTTTATGTGTTTATTTTATGTTGTGTTTTAAGCGATATGATTGAACCATGTGCACCGTTATAAATGCATGTGTTCTTCCCTCTTTCATGGAATGGACAAGAATAAAGAATAACAACTTTAGGGATCCCAAGTGGCAACTAGATTCCAGTCTTGTAAAAAGAGTGTATCATTATTACTGCATCAAGCAAGGAGATGACAAGGCTAAAGAAAACATGATGAGTGCAAGCAGTCATTCATATAAGAATTATAATTATAAAAAGGAGGTTTGTGGTTTTAGTTTTAGCTGTGCTATATTAAAAATAATGGAAAAAATTATTATCATTATTATTATTTTTAATTTATATGGTGGAATCGGTAGCCGCCACGAATCCGGCAGGCTGTCCAGCTTTTATGGCCGCTACAGTATTCTGCGCTGTCCGCCCTAGAAGCCGCCACACAGATCTTCGCACAGTCCGTCCCTATAACCACCATGCCACAATCATTTTAAACCTTTTACGCTGCTGAAAGCACCAGGAAAGAAACAAGCGTTCAGTCCAGCGAGGCCCGAGATTTGAACCTTGGACCTCCGCCCCCTATAAGGTTTGGATGAACCAATTGATCTACACCTCGAACCTAAGAAAAAATCATTATAAAAAATAATAACATCTCTAATTCTTTTAAGCCACTAAAAGATGGTATGAGTAAACACAGTAAAAAACTGATGAAGATATTTCTTACAAATTAATAATAATATAATAATATCGTCTTGATACAAGAAATTAGAATAAAAACCATACTTGTTTAGAGGTTAATGATTAAAATCTAACCACGTCAAGACATAAAAGGAACTTGATATAAAAATACTAGAACTAAAGTTAGGGATATAGTTTTGTTTCCCAGTTTGAGATTTTATCATTTTCATTGTATGGTAGAATCCTTTAGCAAGGCATACAGGAAAGCCTTTAGCAATGCCCTTTTTTGGTAGGCTAAATCCTTGATTAGGGACATTAGAAGTTTTGTTAATACGTGGTATATTGTTAATCATGAATTGAAAAGTTAAGATAAACTTGTGCAGGCAGTATTTCCCCTTTGTCTGAAATGTTGTTTTTATTTGTGTAAAATATGGTAAAAGAGGATTTGATAATTAAGCTATCTACCACTTTTATGTATAGTTTCTTCAAAGATCAGAGGTCATATTTTGGTTAAGGATTTTTTCAATTTTCTATTAGATCTCTCTAAAAATTCCTTCCACATTTTCTGAGCACATGCATTAAATGAGAATTGGACTTGTGGTTCTAAGAACCCTTGTGGAGATATTCAACCTTACAATGGAGAATTGGGCTTGTGGTTCTAAGAACCCTTTGGAAATATTCAATCTTACAATGTAAAAATATATGGTTGATGCTTTAACTAGACTGCTTGCTTGGAAAGTGTTACATCGTAGATTGTCCTAAAGAGTTAATTTTATCCATGTTTGGTTTTGTTTGTACTAGCTATATTATTTGCGGTAGAATACAAAATATTAAATATATTTTAGTCATGAACATTTGTGAAGTGAATATGAAAATTGTTTACAATTGTATATTTTGATGTATGCTTTTTTGAGGCTTACAAAAAACTTTGTTATCATATTCTTTTGTCAAGATATTTTGAATTTTATCTGGTTCACTAGATGCAAAGCTTGTTTTAATCCTAAATTTATCATTTGAAGTTTAAAAAGCTTTATTTGTAATATCTTTCCTTAAACTCTCTATACAATCCAAGGAAGCCCAAACCGAATCAACAAAAATGAAGAGATTAAACTTGTTTAAGATTCAAGCACAAGTAGGGAAGTTGAGAAATATTCAAGAGATCATTGCTATCAAGGATTTGAAAATCTGGGAAAATGCTAATATAGCTTCCATCCTATTTGATAGTCTATGAAAATGCTAACACAGTTTCCACTCTTAAACATACGAGTTTTGAGGATTGGGCATGTGAATTTGAATAACAATGTTGAAAAGATAGTTGTTAAGGTGTTGACATCATTAAGTGATTTGGATGCCCTATTCTTATGCTTGTCTTGGTTGCGTTCAAATTAATGGTTTATTAAACTTAGGTACTTTGCTTCTTTTTAAAATCAATTATACGACATTGAAATAATACCCCATCCATATTACACCATGACCATATTACCTTGGGTCTCTATCTTGGATATCCACATTTTAACAAGTTGAGCTCATGCCATCTACTTCAAAATGTTAAGGTTCACCCAAGGGAATGAAACCTTGGTGTATTGTGTGAAATCATCACTTTTCACCTCTTGCCTTAAAACCCTCAGACAAAATTTCAAGGTTTACCCATGGCATTGGAACCTTGGCATATGTTGTGAAAATCCTTGCTCCTCGCTATTTACCTTAAACCCAATGGGTTTTTGAGGTTCACCTATAAGATTGGAAGCTTGATTTATGATGTGGATTTCTTTACTCTTCATTAGTCATCCTAAGTTGTATGGAAACTTTGATACTTTTGTAACCTCTGTACGGTGAGGTTCTTTTATTGCTTAGTGTAATACGTAATAATAGCCTACTATTGATGAGGGGTTAGTATTAGACGTGCTCTCTGTTGATATTAATGTAACTTTTTTCTTAATATGTTTAGTTTTTTCCCCTTTCTAATTCCCAACTATGTTGATATTGATGTAACTTTTTTCTTAATCTCTTTAGTTTATTCCTGCTTTCTAATTCAATATTAAAAAAAATGAAAATTTGAGACATAAAGCCAACATCATCACAATATTAATTAAATCTTTTTAGCTTCAAAAAATCCATGATGTTACCAAATCTAAAGTCGTGTCAATCAATACCTTTAATAATTAAGCTTGTTTACAAGACACTTTTTAAAAAAAAGTTATATGTGGCTTCTATTGGGGACCACTCCCGTCAAAATCCCAAATTATTACATTTGTTGTTAGGTCAATTAAACCATATCTAACATGCCTTTTTATCACAAATATTTTTCATTTCTTTGTTTATCAAATGTGCTATGCTTCCACAATCAACTCCTTGAGATCATTTTGATTTGGAGATAAAATCTCACTTGACCACTTGCCTTCTAAAATTTTAATATCACCAAGATGAAGATCAAAACCACACTTGGCTAAATTATTTGCTACCCAATTTGTTTCTCTATAAATATGCTCACATTTCCGAGAAATTGCCTTCAATAATAGATGAATATCAACAATAATATACATTTTTATCCAATCCCTTCATTGATTTTTGTTGATAGTGTTATTGATAATTTATAAAGCCCCCTCAATTGAAATATATTTCCATCCTTTTTCTATTGCAATTTTAATCCCTGTAAAAAGTTCCCTAGACTATAGTTGTTAGTTGAAGTTCTATACGATTATGAGTAAGCACTTTGCCTTCATTAATTTAAAAAACACTTCCCTCATTGGCTTTTCCCCAATTTCCTTTAGAAGCACCATCAAACTTAATTTTGATAAACACAATTTTTTGATATTTTCATCTTTACCCTACATTGAAGTAGATCGTTTGTTTTAATGCAATTTCATAGATGACTTTTCCATGTATGTTTAAATATTGTAACCAAGTTGTTGCCATTTTTTTCTGCACTTGAGACTTCCAATGATGTGGACAATATCTATAAACATTATGCAAGAGAGGCAATAATACAATTCTAAACTTATGCATGATTTTGAGATTTTAAAAAAAATTCTATTATTCTTTTCAAGCCATAAATTTCAACAAATAATGGTAATGCCAATCCTCCACATAATATATAATGCTTTAGCTTTGAAATAATTAATAAAATATTTCATCAACTCTTTCAATGTTGAAGGAGCTACCCAATATATTTTCATATTTTAGAGTAACCCAAATGGTGTGAGCAAAGGGGCAATGAAGAAGTAAAAGGTCTAATGTTTCTGAATTCTTCTAACACAAGGCACATTTGAAAGGTCCAAAATATCCTCTTCTTTGTAGACTTTTTCCTATAAGAATCTTGCTTTGAATTGCTAGCCAAAGGAATGCTGAGGCCTTAGGGATAACATGTAGTGACCAAACATTTTTCTAAGGAAAATCTTTGGGAGTAGAAAATTTTGATTGCTCTAAATTCTAATACCCCAATTTGATCAAGTATCTACTATCTTTTGATATATTCCAAACCAACTCATCCTTTCATATAAGAATTGACAAAAAAAAAACTCAAGAAGCATCTTTTGAATTTCATTTGTAGTTTGTTTGAGTTCCTCTCCTTCAACAAGATTATTATTAGAAATCCATGATCTAGAGTTGTTGCTCATATTAATATAGTCTTTTTACCTTTGGACTTTTGCAAGCTAGGCATGCTTAGCCAATGGTTACCATTTTGAGTTAGATATAAGTGGATAAGGCTTCAACCAAGCATTAAACCAAAACTTTGACTAACCATCTAATCTATTTCTTAATCAATTGCAAACTATATGATATGAAGTTCCATGTTAATGATCCTTTGGGTAGGGTTATTTTCTTAAATATTTTCATTGCATCAAGAGAACCTATATATTTTTGAATTAATATTTTTACCTAATTCTTTCCTTGATCTTTGAATATTCTCCAACCAAGCTTTGCCCCTAATGCTTAACTCATAAGTATGCAATTCTGCAAGCCTATTCCTCTAATATTATTTTCTTTGCAAACCCTATCCCAATTACAAAGAGGAAACCTAAATTTTCCTCACATCCTTTCCATAGCTTCTTTGAATGCTATCAATTTTTGATGCTATACCTATTGACAATCTTGAAAGTGACATCATATAAATAGGGATGGATTGCAATGTAGTATTTATGAGTTGTAGCCTTCTTGCCATGGTTAATAACTTACCTTTCCAACCTACCAAACAAGCTTTCATTATATTCAAACAAAATATTGAAAGCTCATTTTTATTTCCTTTATGAGACAAAAGAATACCCAAGTAGGTTGACAAAAGTTTTGAATTTTAAACCCTAAAATATTCACAATAATTTGTTGTAAATCTAGGGCTATGTGGATTTTGTAGAGTTAATTAACTGTCCAGTAGCCTCCTCATAGCATGATAATATTGCTTTAAAATCCATGTACTCACTGACTGAGGCATGGCTCAAAAGAAAAGTATCATCAACAAATTGGAGATGAGATATGAAGGAACCAATTTTTTCTTTCTATTAAAAGATGAAAAGAAGAGGTTCCAACCCTTTTTTACAACCATAGTTTGTTGGAAAAATATGAACACATAACTGCATAATGATATAAAACCAAAAACAACCAAAATGTTACTGGAAACTATAACATTGCTTCATTTAACTTTGCCTATACTACAATTAATGAACTAGACAAAAAAAATTGTATAAAAGCATCTACATTAGACTTAGAATAGAAAACACCCAAAACAAGGCCAAAAAATTTAGCCCTCCCTCTTGTTTATTTGGGACAAGGCAATGCATCTGCAACATCCTAATATTAGCAAAGAACATCCAAACACTATTTCATATTATCCACAATATTATTGAGGTCCTCTCTAGATGAATAATCTCAATTTCAATTTCTTGCAACTTTGAAATGAAGCTTAAGTTAGTTGATTCCCCTGTTGGCTCAAACTCTTCACATCCTCTGCAATCTAAAAATTTCCTTATGTAATACAATCATTTCCACCTTGACTTCCCCTCCTCAATGGACTAATCCCATTCAATTGTAACTCTCTCCCAAAACTGCAAAAACTAGCAAAAAGAAAACTTGTAACAACAAAGGTTGAACATCAACTGGCTAATAATTGTGAAACCATTATGGGATCTAATACTATTCTTCCCATGATTAGTTTTACTATTCATTACTCTTTTCACAATTATCAACAACATGATATTTCTCCTTATTAATAATAAAGTTCAAGGCATCAAGAAGGTCTTCCCTCCAGACAATCATATGAGGACTCTCAACTTCCTTATTTGCTAACCAGTCAGTTGTCCCATTTTCTTCCCTATAAATATGATTAATTTCTACTCCCTCAAGAGAGAATAGACTAATATTAGCATCCTCAATGATTTCCATGATGTTCCAACTGGTTGCATTTGTGTTTTATAGGCAACTTAGAATGTTCATAGAATTACCCTCCACAATGATTTTTTTAATATTCATTTCTTTAATCAATTTATGCTTGTCTACAAATCTTTGGTTTTTGTAAAGTGGTTAGTATGGATCCCACAAGGTTTCGCATAGGCAACAACAACATATCCCAAATGGTCCCTTATAATTCCACCTCCTTCTGCCCTGCCTAGGTTGCCTTTTGCAACACCATCAAATTTAAGTTTAAGCCAACCAAATCTAGAGGAACACCAAAAAGTAATTTTTCTAGCAATAATTTTTGGATTTATTTCTTTATTATGAAGAGGTGTAAGATCCCACAAAGAGGATATCGTAGCCTCCTAAACATTCTCCCAACCTTCAAGATCATCTATAATGGAAAATTTATCTTTAGCAACTGATTTTATTTTGTGGAAAGTAACCATCTCATTCTTGAAAACTTCCTTAAATAATCTATTGCTTCTCTCAAACCAAATACCCCAAATGAAATGAGGTAATAACATCTTCCATAAAATTATCAACCTAAAATGTTAGAGTAAAGCATAGGTTTTTATGAGGGGTCCCCATTTTCTTGTATCGGGGTTTGAACTTGGGTATACTTAACGAAAATCCAAGGAATTACCACTATGATATCCCTCCAAGGACATAGAAATGTTAAAGTAAATTATGGGTTTTTATGATGGATCCCTGTCCATTTGTATCGAGGTTTGAACTTGGGTCTCCTCGATAAAAACCCAAGGACTTACCACTACGGTATCCCTCCTAAGACCTGAAGGGAGCATTTTTTACAACTAGAATACCTTTGATTCTTCCTTCCATTTTTGCCTTTGAGAAATCTCTCCCTAAGGCCTTTGCAAGAATAATAAATAGATAAGGAGAGTGGATCACCTTGGTAGAGTCCATAAGATGCCTTGAAGTAACTAGCAGGAGAACCCTTGATCAAAATAGAATATTTCATAGTACTATAACAATATTCAATCCATTTACACTAAATATAATCAAAACCAAACTTTTTAAAAATATCATGTAGAAAAATATATGAAACTCTATCACAAGCTTTGTTCATATCTAATTTCAACAACATACATGGTTTTTTCATGGAATGAAGAGAATGTATGGCCTCCCATGCAATGATTATACCATTAAAAATTTGTTTACCACAAAAAAAACCACCTTGTTCCTCTTAGATAACACAATCTAGAATGCCTTTCAACCTATTTTCCATAATTTTTGAAATGATCTTATAAATCATATTACAAAGGCTTATTGGACAAAAATGATCAAAATATTTTATCTCTCCTTTCTTGTGAACCAATGTAATAAAAGTGACATTGATCTCACTTATTATAGCCTTCCTTTTTGGTCGTCTTCAATAACTAACATATCACTTTTCAATAAATCCCAAAATTTTTGAAAGAAAATTGCAAGAAATCCATTAGGGCTAGGTGCCTTGTTAGGATGGAAAGAGAAAACTGCTTCATGTAGCTCCTTCATAGATATCTTCTTCATCAAGCTTTTATTTTGTCTTTGTGTGATAGTTGATGGAATATTTTGCAAAATCTTATATTGTGCCTCCTTATCTTGCCTAATATCTAACAAAATATTTTTGAAATAATTTATTGTTTCCTTCTTATATCTTCTTCTTCCTCAATATTTCTTCCATCTAGAGTTGAAATATTTTTGATGTGACCAAAAGAAAAACTTGTTTTTGTTGTAGCATGCAAATTTTAGTATTTCTATCTCCTTGAGCCATTTCTCCCTAGATTTTTGGAACCAATGTGACTCCATTTTCAATACATTATGATAATCAGAAAGTAATTATTTTTCTTTCACATAAGAATCTTAATCCATTCCACTAGTTTCTACTATCTCTTGTAAATTTTTGAGCTTGTATTCAATTTATTTCTTTTCTTTAAAAATGTTACCAAAATATTTGGCATTCCAAATCTTCATTTTCTCCTTTAAATATTTCATCCTTTGAACAAACTTGTACATATATGATCCTTCAAATTTACCTCATCCCACAATTTGGAAGAAATTAGGCTCTTGGAGCCACATAGACTTGAAGCAAAATGGATTTGGATGACCATTATTGGGTAAATCACAAATCAAAAGAATGGGTTTGTGATATGATCCTATTCGTAATAAAATGTCTAAAGAGATTGTATAATCTATTTGCAACCATTTATTGGATAACAAGAATCTATCCAATATTTCTGCTATATGAGTTTGTCGAATGTGTCTATTATCCCATGTATATTGAAAAATTGAAGGACTAACATCCCAAAGGCCATTTGAATTGACAAATGAAGTAAAATCTTGCATTGATTTAGATCATCTTGGAATACCACCCTTCTTTTCTAAAGGAGATAGAATAGTATCAAAATCACCCCCAAGAATCCATAGATCACAATGAATCATCATTGTATTTGACAAAAATATGCTAAGGTCCTTCCAATATCTTTCATAAGGAGTAACTATAGTTGGAGCATATACATTTATAACCCCAAATTTGATGTTTTCATCTTTCCTACAAAATAGTCCAACAACCCAATTACTTTTTGCTTCTAACAATTGCCCATCCCATTTGTGTTTATCCCATATTGTTGCAATACCACCTAAAGATCTTGTAGAAAAAACTATTAGAAAATCATCCATATTCCAAATATTTTTAAAAGCATCCTTACATTCCTCACTACTTTATTTTATTTCTTGTATTAAAATAAATACAAGACTATAACAACCTATTAATTTCTTAATAACTCTTCTTTTAGGGGTCTTATTCATACCCCTAATATTCCATGATATAATTTTCATCATCATTTTTTATTTTTATTAGTGGGCTTAGCTCCACTTCTTGTTAACACCTATGATATTTTTATTTGAATTTCCAAAACAATATCCCTTTGAGTTTTTTCTTCTCTCTTCATTCATGCTTTGATGGCCTTCTTCTCCTTTTCCCATTTTGACTAACACTCTCATCTTCATCAGTCTCTTCTATTTTTCCATGTTGTTCATAACGAGACTTATCTTCTAAAGGTTTATGTTGCCCTAAATAATATGAAATGCAAGGATTAGTCTTATAAACACTTTCTTCTTTATGTTGCCCCAAAGACCCTAAAGTGGACATATGATCCTCCATAGTCATTACTTTATTATGCTATCTTGGAAACCCTAAATTTTCTTGGATATCCTCCATGTGCCTTTCTTTATTGTGCTACTCTTGAATCCCTAAAGTGCAACAAATATACTTTGTAGTAATTTTATTTTTATTACAAGGAGAATATTTTATGCTAAGATGATTTACCAGGACTAAGCTTGACCTCCTTCACCTTATTCACTTTAAAATTTCCCTCTCATCTTCTCTTGACTTAAATTTGCCTCCCTACATTCCTTTGCACCTTTAAGTCTTGCATTGTACTTCCTCATCCCTTGTATCATTTTTTTATTCTAATAGTTAATTCGAGTGAACTGTAATTGAATTTGCCATTTGATGATGCAGAGAGGTTTTTCTTACCTCTTTATTATTAGTGGAAAATTCTTGATTTAACCCAAATTTTCCTTTAATATGATTTCCTTATTTTATATTGAAGTTTTTTTCACGTCCAAAATTTTCCATCTCTTTCTCCATCATTTTCACTTTGCAACATCTACGATACTAGAATACAATGTTTTTATAATCCCCTTGTTGATCCCATTCTCTTGATTCATATGTAATCCTAATGGACTATGGTAAAGGTTTTAAAATATCCATGGTAACACATATTCGAGTGTATACAACATGCTTTCTCTCCTTAGGAGTTGGTCCCTCTTGGATTAACTCACCTAGAGTATTGCTAATATTTTTTAAAATATCCTTATTGATTATTTGATAAGGAAGTCCAAAAAACCTTATTCATACCGAAAGCCTTTTAGTAGTCTTTGTCTCCATAGAAAAATTCCCACTCCATGGTCTTAAATACAATCTACCTTTACCCCTAAACTAGGGGCCTCCATACATTATTTTATCCCTTATTTCTGAATTGGAGAAGATAATGAGGAAAAAATATTTTTAAAAGAAAATCATGGAGTAATTTAAATTCAATCCCCACTTCCACTTGGTTGATATTCATTGAACTTACATATTAACCATTTGGTTTTAAGAACCATTATATCATGTTCAATCGTATCATCCTTAAAAATCACTTTTGATGTAGTATCTACTACCTGGATAGGGTTTTCCATAGATTTTCTCTTTCTCCTATTGCTAAATAGGGTATCCATACTTCCAACTAAGACATCCTTCTAAAAAGGACTTAAAAATGATTTTCTTGCCATGTTACCTAGATTTTCTTCATGTGAATCCTTTAGTTTTTGAGTTTCTCCTAATATATGGAACAAGAATAAGTGGCACTCCCTCCTTAATCACACTTTGCTTTCTACTTGTTGCTCATGCTTCCTACTTGCTCTTGGCTCACACTCACTTTTAGCTCTCACTTGCTCCTAGCTCACACTTGTTTACATGACACTTTTAATTTTAAGGTGTTATAACTTAATTAAGACTTGTGGTAAAATTCATGACAATGTATTTTGATTTCAAGTAAGCCCAAATATAACAACACACAATGTTAAAATTATTCTTTAAGCTTCAGTTTAATAATACAAAAGCACAAAGTCAATATACAATTGTCACTATGTTGTACAACTATTTGAATTACAATCATGCAAGCTACACTATTACAGATTCATAGACATTGGCATATTAAGTCATAGAATTACATACCTTTATATAGTTAAATAAAACCTTTGCATATACTAGGGAAAAATTGATGAAAATATTAAGTACTTTGCTTTTGCTATCACTTCCAAATGTTAATAATTAAAATGATAATAGTTATGTACTTGATAAACCCTTAAATAAAAAAACTTATGAAAGGGATAACCCCTTGTATGAAGCTGTTGTTGTTGAAGAATCATATTCAGATTCTAAGTGGGCACACAAGGTGCTCATGACTCACACAACCTCCAAATAAAAGGATCCTGTGTGGTATGTTGATTATGGCGCCAGTAAGCACATGACTGTCGATAGGTCGTGGTTTGAGACATATGAAACCAAGGAAGAAAAACTCGTCACTATTGCTGATGATAAAACCTACAAGGTTTAGGGTGAGGGTACAGTTTCAATCAACCTTCCAAATGGAAAATTTCAAATTGATAGAGTCCTCTATGTTCCAAGATTGGTGAACAACTTGTTGTTAGTCACTCAAATTCTGGATAAGGATATGGTTGTTGATTTTTATGTTGAGGATGGAAAGAAGTGTTGCTTTATCACCAAGAGGGGTAAACACATTGCAACAACTTCATACAAGCATGGTGAGATCAAAGTACATAACTAATCATTTTAAAGCTCTTCAAATTCTGCACAAACGGATCTGAAGGATGCCACTTGCATAAAAATCATTTTTGAAGGACACCACTTGCATTATTGGTGATGTGACCCAGGTTAAATCCCCACGATGGATGTGTATAATAAGTATTATTTAAAAAAAAATATTTTTGAAAGTTCTAAGTAGAAGTAAGAATACTTTAGCTAGAAGTATGAATGCCCTAGTCAAGGCTAAATGGAAGAGATAGCAAATATTACACCATAAAATTTATGACAAACCCTATCCAGATAGAAAATATTACACCATAAGTGATTATCAAGGATGAGATGCTTGAGTATGATATAATAGTTATTAAAAGTACAAGATTAATATGTGAGTTACATAGAGATTGGATATGTTTTTTTGGAAATCTAAAAATCAAGTGGAATATGGAACTGAATCAAATTACTCCATGAATTTTATTTTAAAGGATTTTTCCTCCTCTTCTTCTCAAGTTTAAAAATTAGGAATAAATAATGGATGGTGGTCTATGGTTTAGGGGGAGAAATACATATAATTAGGACCATGGAGTGAGAATTTTTCTATGGAGACAGAGTCTTAAAATATTTTTAATGTGGATTAGATTTTTGGGATTATATGTCAACTTATTAATAAGGAGGTTTTGAAGAATATTGGAAATACTTTAGGGGAATTCATCCAAGAGGGACCAACTACTAAGGAGCAAAGGTATGCTTTATATACTTGGATATGTGTTGCCATGGATATTTCAAAACCTTTACCATAGTCCATTGGGACTAAATCTAAATGAAGAGAATGGGATCAATAAGTGGATTATAAAAATATTGTACTCTGATGTAGCAAAGGTCAAGGAAGTATATCATAGTACAACTTAGGTCAAATCAAGGGTTTTTACCCCCATTAAAGTGGTAAAGAAATATCCTTTGTATCACAAAATGATTTAGTCCATTATGGTTTACTCGAATAAACCATTAGAAGAAAAATGACATAAGGGATGAAGAAGTATAATGCACAAGTTTAAATTTAGGATTTAAAGGTGTGAGCAAAAATGGGAATACCATTTTTAAAGCAAAGTAGAAAAAAGAGTTAAGTTTGATCTAGGTATATCAACTTCATTTTTCTCAAGTAGATACAATTTTCTCCTTGCAATACAAATGAAAGTAGTGCAAAGTGTATCCCTTACACTCAAGGGTTTCAAGAGTAGAATAATAAAGAAATGTGCATGGAGGATATCCACGAAAATTTAGGGTTTCTAGGGCAACATAAAAAAGTAATTACTATGGAGGATCACCTTTATCCTTTAGGGTTTCTAGGGAAACCTAAAGAAAAAATTATTTATAGGGCTTCTCACATTTTAGATTCTCTGGAAAAATTGAAGAGACTAAAGAAGATGAAAGAGTTGGTGAGAATGGAAAAAGGAGAGGAAGACCTTCAAAGCAAGAACAAAGAGAATATGAATCTCAAAGGGATATCGATTTCAAAAATAAAAAATAAATATGTTAGGTGTTAAGAAGAAGTGGAGCTAATCCCACTAATAAAACTAAAAAGTGATGATGAAAATAATATCATGGAATATTAGGGGTATGATTAAGACCCTTAAAAAGAGAGTTAGTAAAGAATTGATAGGTTGTTATAGTCCTATGTTTATTTTAATATAAGAAATAAAATTAAGTCGTGAGGAATGTAAGGATGCATTCAAAATATTTGGAAGATGAGGGATTACCTAAAAATTTCTTCTATAAGAGCTTCTTGACATATTGTGACAATATGGAACAAACACAAATGGGACAAACAATTGCTAGAAGCAAAAAGTAATCAGGCTGTGGGTCTATTTTGCATGAAATAGAAAATAACAAACTTGGGGTTATAAATGTACATGTTCTAACTATAACTACTCTTAACACATTTTTTATCAAATACAAGGATGATTCAAATTTGTAATCTATGAATTCTCAGGGGGAATTTAGCATAGTTATAATTCCTTTGAAAAAGAAGGGTGGTACTCTTGGATGGTCAAAATCAATGCAGGATTTTATTTCATTTATCAATTCTAATGGCATTTAAGATGCTTTTTATTCAAATTTTCAACATGCATGGGATGATAGATTCATATAGCAAAATTATTGGATAGTTTGTTGTCCAAAATATGGTTGAAAATATAGTATACAATCTCTTTAGACATTTTATTACGAGTAGGATAAGATCTGTTGTCCTTGTAATACAACCCTTCTTTCCTTTTGAAGGTGCAAGAGTGGTGTGCCCCACCTTTACCGAAAGTCGAGCGTGCGAACTTCCTGTGGGACACATGAGTTGTGCATCCTATTTTTTCCCCATGCGCTTCGCTCCCGAGTGGAGCGCACAAATTTTTTGTGGGGCACACAATTTGTGCACCCCATTTTTGCCCCGCATGCTCCGCTCTCGAGCGAAGTGCATGAAATTTCTTTGGGGCATATGGGTTGTGCACCCCATTTTTACCTCATGTGCTTTGCTCCTGAGCGGAGCGTGCAAACTTCCTATGGAGCGCATGAGTTGTGCACCCTATTTTTACCGCATGCTTCACTCTGAAGCAGAGTGTGTGAACTTCCTATGGGGTGCACGAGTTGTGCACCTTGTTTTTGCCATGCACGCTTCACTCTCGAGCAAAAAGTGTGAACTTCATGTCGGGTGCACGCATTGTGCACCCAATTTTACCCCGTGCGCTCTACTCTCGAGCAGAGAGCACGAACTTCCTATGGAGCGCATGAGTTATGCGCCCCATTTTTTCCCCGCATGCCCTGCTCTCGAGCGGAGCATGTAAACTTCCTAAGGAGCACACAAGTTGTGCGTCCCATTTTTGCCTTGCGTGCTCTACTCTCGAGCAGAGTGCTTAAACTTCCTATGGGGTGCACGAGTTGTGCACCCCATTTTTGCCATGCATCTACTGTTCGTGTGCTAGATTTTAATTAGGTGTAGGTACACATTAAAGGTGCATGAATTTTGTGTACCCCTTTCATAAAGTGGTACGACAAATAAGAGCCCTTCGACCAATGAAAGAGCAGGTGCTCCACCTAACAACATTAATACAAATGCTTTAAGTAAAAGATGGTGAATCTTCCTCATGGTATCAACGTGAGTTAGCGCATGCAGAGTGCATTGTTGAGGAGTTGAGTGCAGATTGTTTGAAAGAATTTCCTATCTTCAAAGTCCCTCCCCATGGATTCTACAAGTGCGACTACAACTGAGGTGCTAGACGTAAAGGTTTAAATTCAAAAAATAAAAAGGGCCTGGTTGGTAACCAAAAGGGCATGAAGGGCCAAGGACCCAAAGGTGCTTATTGACCCATTGGATTCAAGTAGAGATATTACGTCAGACCAGTAGTGGGAGGTAGAGGGCATGGCCATATACAACTTTTATCCTATAGAGTAAGACAACCAACGCCACCCTACCCTATTGAGGGGATTGTTTATGATAGCACAAAGAGATAGCGGTGAGCCCAGTCCCATCTACAACAAATAGAATTTGAATCTCGATAGGCTTATGTGCCCTAAAGTATACCATTCTTCAGAACTCCTGGTATGGCTTGCGATGGCATATAACCCCAAGAACAAAACTATTTCTATGATCATGTGAACCAAGTCGTATTCAAATTAACTGTAATAAAATAAGATGGGTGTTCGGGCTTGCTACGGCCTAACGGGTCTTGGATTTCCATACACTAACCCTCCAATAAAATTTTATGCTGAATACTTCTTTCTCGGAGATGCTATTAAAGAGGAATAAGCGCAGGTCCCCTGGTTTCCCAATTTGGAAGTTCTTCCTTCAACCTTGGGTACAGGATTATGCTAATATGATAAATCTAGTATTGGGTTCTAAATATTTGGAGTATTTCACCAAGGAGGTCATGTTCCTAATTATTCAATGCAACAGGACATATAGGGCACCACTTTATCAATGGGAAGATGTTATCAATGATAACATGGATAGGGAACTGGTAAAATTACAAGAGGCTATATTGGCCGATAAGGAAGAACTTCCTTCATTTTTCTACTATTCATTTTTTATTCATCTGGTTATAGGCCAACTAGACCGAGCCTCGATAGAAAAAATAGGGGGAGTCAATGCCACCACAATTCAAGATATGTTGTTATGTATACAGGAAGGGTGCTCAAGCTATTCAACTTTCTTTGAGAACTTCCTCCCGGTGATTCATGCCTACCTATGCGGAGAGAGGTCTGATAGATTTGGGGCTAGCATAAGAACCTTCCTACATGAAGCTAAGGTAGGTGACTTATTTTACTTAGATGAGTTCTCGTATATTAGGATATATGGACCCAAGTTTCCACCTAAAGCATTGCCAAGGCATTTCCCGACATCCATATCCATCCTTGAAATAACTCAGTAGATAGCAGATGAAGTAAAAATATGATTTGTGAGAAAAAAAGAGCATCCCATGGGTACCGATTCCTTGCAGAATGGGCCCTTACACATACCTGGGCCACTTCTCCTTGTTGTGAGCTATCTGGAACATGGATACATACTATTTTTAGGAGATAACATGGAGGCCTTATGATCCGGATGGACATCATAGGTAGGCTATCTCATTGAAGTTGTCTCTCTTACAAGTTTTTCACCGGGAGGATAATTTTGAAGATGATATGCAAAAAGTAATAAGGAAGAAACAATCACTGGACCTAGTGTGGAAAATGAAGAACATGCCACACAAAAAATTGGAGGCAGTGAGAGACTATGCCTTCGATTTAAGACTTCATAGAGGATTTTTGGTCGATAAGGTGGTCCCTTTAGTATCGATTGCTCCCCCCAAAAATTCCAGGATCCCACATTTTAGATTGTACACTAGGATACCAATTTATTTGAGGTAATGATGAGACTAGTGGATGAAATACAACAGGAGTAGGCCAGGCTCACATTGGCTCCTAGCTCCCCTGTGACCACATAAAAAGGAAAAGAGTTGGTAACTTGCTCTTCTCAGCAGGCACAAAGTTTTACCTCATCATCCCAAGCATTGATGTCTTTGTCAGACCAGACTGAGCTGGTGTCTAGTCAGTCTATATTGTTTTTGGCCACCCTGGTGATCAATCAAAAGGAATGCCTAATCCCCTTGAAGGTCCTAAAGAAGATAAAAAAAGTTGAGGGACTGTCAAGCCTGCTCAAAGAACACAAAGTGTAATAAGAGAGCCCTTATCATACCCCACTAGAAAAAGGATTAGGACTGGGTCCTCTATCCCAGATATAGAAAAATTCACAATGACAAGGGCGAGGGACACATTTTGGTTCACTATAGATGAGGAGGGCCAAATATAAGACATGGAGGAACAAAGGTCCCCAACAAAGGAGTGAGTAGGCCCTCAAAGATAACTAGACAAGAAACATGCGATGTGTCCACTGCTACATTCGACATCCTCCTACCATAAAGTCTAAAAGAAGCCATGATTGATCTTGGCAAAGGTGTGATGAGAGTAGAAGATGACCCAATAGACATGATGAAATCACACGTGGTCCCTCAGGTAGGTGGTGGCAACAGTAGAAAAATAAGTATCCACTTTAAAGGCCAAAGCAACAAAAGTAGAACAACTACAACTCAAAGTACAACAACTACAAACCGATATCGATCAATTGAAGCAAATACCAGCTTCAACCTAGGATAACCGCACATACCAATGACCACTTTGGATCCATTGATGAATTCAAACAAGAAATGAAAGATAAAATTTTGGAAAATATGGATGATATTTCATCAATATTTTATGATATTTACGCCACCAGGCATGTTGTCAGCATCCTGCATGACCTATTGCAGTAAGAAAATCAAAGAGTAAATTTTATATATCCTATATTCCAAAGATTCAAACGAAACTATGTGGAAATGAATGGAGGAGAAACTACCTTAGGGGATGGTTATGTTTGTTTCTTTGTAGAAGAATATGCCAAAGTATTCATTTATCTACAAAATAGACCCAATTGGCTTCGGTGGGACCAAGAAGTTGCCAACACTGAACATGAGGTCGAGGATGAACTAAGCGACTATGGATTTCTCTCGATAAATTTATCCAAGCTCCTGACATCTAAGAGTTCGTGCTAAATAAAATACAAAGCTTTGATGCTGGTCAGGATGTAAAACTATCAAAATAGTTCACCCCTTTGGTAGAAATGGTAGATCGCTTGATAACACCATGGAATGGTCCAAAGAGTGGGTGAACCAGGTCACACAAGATATCAACCTGTTAATGTTTACTTTGACCTTTCATGATGAGGCTTGGATATACATTGATCAAAGTCTACAAGGTCTCAGTGGGGCAATGGGACCTAGTTCACCAGGTGAAGCTCACGATCCAAGCACTACCCATCCGCTAGCCTAGGACATCGAGAAGGATAGCCCACAACAATAATCGTCACCCTTGTGAGATGGAGGACGTGGGCCACGTGCCTAGTTTTGATTCTGCCACATTTTTTGCAGAGAAGAGGAGATCAGTCCAGCTAGAAGGTAGATGAAGAAATGATTATAGCTCTTTTTGAGCGATCAACACTATATATGGAAGACCACTTCAATAATATTTTTGATCATCAAACCTCTAAGAGAGAAAACTGAAGTCCAAATATAAAATATGTCTAATATTTAGTTGTATTTTACTTTGTCTGTGTTTTCTTGTCCATATTACCGCCCTCTTTTCTTCTACCATTTCCAAGGACCATCCAGGAAGCTTCATTTGCTGAGATCATTTCCTGTGGACGTGTCGAGTTGGAGGCTCTTGCATCACTGTAATTAGTATGGAGAGAAACATCCCTTGATTGTGATATTTGAACTTGAGAGGCATTGTACTTATTACCATATAAGACCCGAGCACTGCTAGAATTTTCATGTAAAATTATTTATAATACAAAATCCGACTATTCCTAGAATTTCCTATGTTATAGTTTATTTTTCCACTTATTTATAGGTTACAGTAATCTAAATGTGTAACGCTTTCCTTTTCTAGTCTAATCATTTTCGTTGATTACATCATTTAAATGAACGAAGACGAACTAGTTCTCCTTTATTTTTCTTTCTGAGCTAACACTACGACTACGACTACGCAATGGACATGGCACCGGTTTGGCCTTAATGGTTAAATATTATTATTTTTGGTCATAAAATAACAAAAATACAATATCATCGAATCTTGTAAAGCATGAGAGATTGCATCAAAATGGTAAACATCCAAACCCATTGTTTGGGGTTTCCTTACCCGATTGGTTTGTCTAGAGTCACTTGGATAATCTATTCCTAGGTCAAAGAGGTAGATCCACCAGAGTCTACAATACTCATTGTGATTTTTGGCATTCCTGTGACATGACAAAGCTTAATGAGGTAAGTAGGAAATCCCCACAACAAGATCATAAAGCATTCTATTGAGATGTGATTTACTCAATTATGGTCATCCATAGCCATGTCACTTCCAATCTATGTGATTCCAAGACCTTGATTTCTTCTATATGGTTATGTTATGGTCGGATGGAGCAAATTTTAAAGGATTATGTTTTTACAAGTTTTTTTAAAATATGAAATATCTAAAGGGAAAATGAGTATTTGAAATGCCAAATGTTTTGATAATATATTTAAAGAAAACAAGAAAATTGAATCTAAGTTCAAAATTTATAAGAGATAGTAGAAGTCAATAGAATGAACTAGGATTCATATGTTCATGAAAAACACTTACTTTTTTATCATCATAATATGTTAAAAAAGGAGGAATCATATTGGTTCCAAAAATCAAGGGACACATGGCTCGAGGAAGGATATAAAAATATCAATTTTTCTTTAAAATTTTATGCTAGAGACAAAATAGATTTTGTTTTCATCGCATAAAAAATATTTCAACTCTAGATGGAATAAGAAGATGATATTAGGAAGAAATCAATTAATTATTTTAAAGATGTTTTTTTAGATTCTAGTTAAGATAAAGATACTTAAGGTAAGATTTTACAAAATATTCCTTCAATTATCACACAAGGACAAAATCAAATATTGTTGAAGAATATGTTTATGGAGGAGCTATATGAGAAATTTTTCTCTTTCCATTCTAACAAGGCACTTGAACTCAATGGATTTCATACATTTTTCTTTCAAAATTTTAGGATTTATTGAAGAGTAATGTTAGCTATAGTTGAAAAGGCCCCAAAAAGGAAGAATTGGTTCCCAAGAAAGGATTGAAAAAATATTTTGATAAATATTTTCCAATAATCATATGAAATATGATTTATAAAATTATTTCAAAATTATGGTAAACAATTTGAAAATCATTCTAGATTATGTTATCTTAGAGGAACAAAGTGGTTTTGTTCATGGTAAATAAATTCTTGGTGGTGTAATCATTGTACATGAGGTGATGCATTCTCTTCATTCAATGAAAATCTAGGTATGCTTATGAAATTAGATATGAATAAAGCATATGATAGGGTTTGCTATATTTTTCTATTTAATATTCTCAAAACATTTGGTTTTAATAAATGCTAGTGTGAATGGCTTAGAGATTGTTAAAGCAACCCAAAATATTATATTTTAATCAATGGATCCCTTACTAAATACTTTGATTCATATTGTGAATTCTACGAAGTTGATCCACTATTGCCTTATCTATTTATTATTCTTATAGAGGCATTAAAGAGAGCTTTCTCAAGGCAAAATAGAAGAAAAAATCAAATGTATTAAGGTTACAACAAATGGTCATTTCAAACGAGCTGAGAGTGAGTGCAACCGAGAGGAAGTGCGAGTGCAAGAATAGATAGGAGTAAGTGTGAGCAAAGTCAAAAAAGAGTACGAGCATGAATCAAAAGTATGTGTAGTTAGAAGCGAGTGTGAGTGTGAGCCAAAAGTGAGTGTAGTCAAAATCAAGTGCAAGCACAAGCTGGGAGTGAGTGCAGTTGGAAGGGAATGCAAGCACGAGTTGGGAGTGTGTAGCCAAAAAAAAGTATGAGCGTGAGCCGAGAGTGAGGAGGAAGTGTGAGCAGGAAAGAAAAAGTAGAAAGCAAAGTGTGATCAAGGAACAAGTGCCACTTCTTGTTCCAGATCTTAGGAGAATTTAAAGGATTCATTTGAAGAAAATCTAGGTAACATGGAAAGAAAGTCATTTGTGAAAGTCCTTACTAAAAGTATGAATGGCCAAGTTGGAAGTATGGATGCCCTAGCTAGCAATAAGAGGAAGAGAGAATCTATGGCAAACCTAGTCCAGGTAGTAGATTCTACACCAGAAGTGATTATCAAGGATGAGATGATTGAGCATGATATAATGGTTCTTAAAACTAGAGGGTTAATATGTAAGTTTCATGGATATTGGCTAGGTTTTTCTGAGATTCAAAATTGGATCAAGTGGAAGTGGGGATTGAATTCAAATTACTCCATGACTTTTCTTCCAAAAGGATTTTTCCTCATTATTTTCTCTAGTTCAAAAATAAGGGATAAAATAATGGATGGAGGCCCATGGTTTAGGGGTAAAGATGCATTATATTTAAGACCTTGGAGTGAGAATTTTTTTGTGGACATAGAAACTATTAAAAGGCTTTCGGTATGGATTAGGCTTTTTGGACTTCCTTATCAACTCATCAATAAGGAGGTTTTGAAGAATATTGGTAATACTCTAGGTGAATTCATCTAGGAGGGACCAACTACTAAGGAGAGAAGGCATGTTGTATACACTTGAATATGTGTTGCCATGGATATTTCTAAACCTTTACCATAGTCGATTAGGATTAAATCTGAATCAAGAGAATGGGATCAACAAGTGGATTATGAAAACATTGCATTTCGATGTCATAAATATCATGAAACTAGGCACATGGCAAGAGACTACAAAGTGAAAATGGAGGAAGAGATGGAAATTTTTGGGCATGAGGGTAGCTTCAATTTGAAACAAGGAGATCATATCATAGGAGAAGCTAGGTCAAATCAAGGATTTTCCACTCCTAAGAAAGTGGCTAGAAAAATCCCTCTACATCATCAGATGGCAAAGGCCATTACAGTTCACTCGAATCAGCCATTAGAAGAAAAAAATGATATGGGGGATGAGGAAGTACAATGCACAAGTTCAAATATAGAAGGAGCTAAAGGTGCAAAGGAAGAGGGGAAGGCAAATTTTAAAACAAAGGAAGATGGGGAGATAAATTTTAAAGCAAATGAGGTGAAGGAGGTCAAGCTTAATCCAGGTAAATCACCTTTATTATCCTCAAGTAGCTTAAAATATTCTCCTTACAATAAAAATGAAAGTAGTATGGAGTGTATTCCTTGCACTTTAGGATTTCAAGAGTAGTATAGTAAAGAAAATCTTATGGAGGATATCCAAGGAAATTTAGGGTTTTTAGGCCAACATAAGAAAGTGATGACTATGGAGGATCATCTATGCAGTTTAGAGTTTTTAGGGCAACATAAAGAAGAAAATGCTAATGAGGCTATTCCTTGCACTTTCGACTCTTTAGGGCAACATAAATCTTTAGAAGATAAGTCTCATTTTGAACAATATGAAAAAATAGAAGAGATTGATGAAGATGAGAGTGTTGGTGGGAATGGAAGAAGGAGAGGAAGGCCATCAAAGTAGGAACAAAGAGAAAAATAAACTCAAAAGGATATTGATCTGGGAAGCCAAATAAAAATATCACAGGTGTTAACAAGAAGTGGGGCTAAGCCCACTAATAAAAATAAAAAGTGTTGATGATGAAAATGATATCATGGAATATTAGGGGTATGAATAAAACCCCTAAAAAAAGAGTTATTAAGGAATTAATAGGTTGTTATAGCCCTGAGTTTATTTTAATACAAGAAATAAAATTAAGTAGTGAGGAATGTAAGGATGCTTTTAAGAAGATTTGGAAGATAGGTGATTGTTTAGCAGTTTCTTCTATAGGAGCTTCAGGCGGTATTGCAATAATATGGGATAAATGCAAATGGGATGGACAACTATTAGAAGCAAAAAGTAATTGGGTTGCTAGATTATTTTGCAAGAAAGAGGAAAACATCAAAGTTGGGGTTATAAATGTATATGCTCCAACTATAGTTACTCCTCGTGAAAGATGTTGGAAGGACCTTAGTATATTTTTGTCAAATACAATGATGATTCATTGTGATCTATGGATTCTTGGGGGTGATTTTAATATTATTCTATCTCCTTTGGAAAAGAAGGGTGGCATTCTAGGATGGTCTAAATCAATGCAAGATTTTGCTTCATTTTTCAATTCAAATGACCTTTGGGATGTTAGTCCCTCAAGCTTTCAATATACATGGGATAATAGACGCATTGGAAAAATCATATAGCAAAAATATTGGATAGATTCTTGTTATCCAATAAATGGTTGCAAATAAAGTATACAATCTCTTCAGATATTTTATTACGAGCAGGATCAGATCACAAACCCATTCTTTTGACTTGTGAGTTACCTAATAATGGTCATCCAAAGCCATTTCACTTCCAGTCTATGTGGCTCCAAGACCTTGATTTTTTCTAGATGGTTATGTTATGGTGGGATGAATCAAAATTTGAAGGATCATGTATGTACAGGTTTGTTCAAAAGTTGAAATATTTAAAGGAGCAAATGAAGATATGGAATGCCAAATATTTTGGTAACATTTTTAAAGAAAAGAAAGAAATTGAATCCAAGCTCAAAAATTTACAAGAGATAGTAGAAATTAATGGAATGGATCAAGATTCTTATGTGAAAGAAAAATAATTACTTTCTGATTATCATAATGCATTGAAAAAGGAGGAGTCATATTGGTTCCAAAAATCTAGAGAGAAATGGCTCAAGGAAGGAGATAGAAATACAAATATTTTCATGCTACAACAAAAATAAATTTTTCTCTTCATCATATCAAAAATATTATAACTCCAGATGGAAGAAATATTGAGGACAAAGAAGATATAAGGAAGGAAGCAATTAATTATTTCAAAAATATTTTGTCAGATTCTAGGCAAGATAAGGAGGCACAAGAAAAACTTTTGCAAAATATTCCATCAATTATCACTTAGGGACAAAATGAAAGCTTGATGAAGAAGATATCTATGGAGGAGCTCCATGAAGCAGTTTTCTCTTTCCATCCTAACAAGGCACTTGGCCCTGATGGATTTCCTGCAATTTTCTTTCAAAATTTTTAGGATTTATTGAAGAGTGATATGTTAGATGTGGTTGAAGAGGCCCGAAAAAGGAAGGCTATAATAAGTGAGATCAATGCTACTTTTATTACCTTGGTTCCCAAGAAAGGCGACACAATATATTTTGATAATTTTCATCCAATAAGCCTTTGTAATATGATTTATAAGATCATTTAAAAAATTATGGTAAACAGGTTGAAGGGCATTCTAGGGTGTCTTATCTCAGAGGAACAAGGTGGTTTTGTTCATGGTAAACAAATTCTTGATGGTATAATTATTGCACAAGAGGCCATACATTCTCTTCATTCCATGAAAAAACTAGGTATGCTTTTGAAATTAGATATGAACAAAGCATATGATAGGGTTTCCTAGAATTTTCTACATGCTATTCTCAAAAAGTTTGGCTTTGATTATAGTTGGTGTGAGTGGATTAAATATTGTTATAGCACTGCAAGATTTTCTATTTTGATCAATGGTTCTCCTGTTGGGTACTTAAAGTCATCTTATGGACTTCGTCAAGGTGATCCACTTTCTCCTTATCTATTCATTATTATGGCGGAATCATTAGGGAGAGCCTTTTCAAAGGAAAAAATAGAAGGAAAAATCAAGGGCATTCAAGTTGCAAAAAATGGTCCCTTTGAATCTCATCTCTAATTTTTTGATAATACGTTTTTTGGGACATCCCTTAGTCACTGAGACCTTGGGGTTTAAATCAATATTATCATGCTATAATAAGGCTACTGGATAGTTGGTGAATACTTCAAAATCCAATATTTTTTCCATCAACCTACTTGGGTATTCCTTTGTTTGATAAAGAAAATAAAAAAGGAGCTTTGGATCTATTTTTTGGAGAGAATGAAATCTTGCTTGGAAGGTTAGAAAGGTAGGTTATTAACCATGGAAGGAAGGCTATAGCTCATAGAGACTACATTGCAAATCCATTTCTATTTATATGATGTCACTTTCAAGACTACCAAAAGGTATTGAATAAAAAATTGACAAAATTCAAAGAGACTTTCTATGGAAAGGTTGTGAGGAAAAATCTAGGTTTTGTAAATGGGATAGGGTTTGCAAAGGAAATAATATTGGTGGAGTAGGCTTGCATAATTGTAGACTTATGAATTTGGCAATAGGAGAAAAACTTGGGTGGAGATTATTCAGAGATCAAGGAAACAATTGGGTAAAAATATTACTTCAAAAATATATAGGTTCTCTTGATGCAATGAAATTATTTAGGAAAAAAACTCTACCCAAAGGATTATCAACATGGAACTTCATATCAGAGAGTTTGGAATTGATAAAGAAACATATTATATGGTTAGTCAATGAGGGGAGTTATGCAAATTTTTGGTCTGATTCTTGGTTGAAGCATTATCTTCTTATCTCTGACTCAAAATGGAAACCATTGGTACAAGCATGCCTAGCTGTAAAGGTACAAAGGTCAAATATTATATTATTATGAGCAAAAAATCCAGATCATAGATTTATTTTAGTAACCTAGTTGAAGGAGAGTAATTCAAACAAATTACAGACGAACTTCAAAATATGCTTTGAGAGTTTTAATTGCCAATTTTTACACGAAAGGATGAGTTGGTTTGAAATTTATCAAAGGATGGTGGATACTCGGTCAAGTTTTGATATGAGGATTTAGAAAAATCAAAATTTCCTTCTCCCAAATATTTTCCTTGGAAGAATGTTTGGTCATTAGAGGCTCTCCCTAAGGCCTCAAAATTTATTTGGTTAGTAGTTCAAAGTATTCTTACAGGAGAGAGTCTACAAAAAAGAGGATATTATGGACCCTTCATATGTGCCTTGTGTGAGAAGAATTTAGAAATGTCAGACCATTTACTTCTTCATTATCCATTTGCTCACACCATTTGGGGTTATTTTAAAAAATATGAAATTATATTGTGCAGCTTCATCAACATTAAAAGAGTTGATAAAATGTTGGATAAATTATTTTAAAGCTAAACATTATGTATTCTTTGGAGGATTAGCCCTACCATTATTTGTTGGAATTTATGGCTTGAAAGGAATAACAATTTAAAAAAAATAAATATCAAAATCATGCCCAAGTTTAGAACCGTATTAGTGCCTCTCTTATAGAATGTCTACAAATATGGTTGATGTGGAAAATACTCTTAAAAGATGATACGAATTGGCACAAATGAAAATTGGGAATCCATTAATCAAAAACATATTTATAGGCATGTATGCCTTTACAAGTTGACATTTAATACACACGATCCGTGTGAGTATTAAATGCAATACATCATGATCCATATGAAAAGGGATAATATTAGAGAATATAATATTAATCCCTATCATTCCTCCCCATCATAGAAGCATTGGTATCCAATGCGCTCGAAAGAGGAGAAATTTTTTTAGCCATATGAGTGTGAGCTTAATGCAAAAGCTAGTGTGAACTAAAAGAAGGCAGTTGTTGAGGATGGACTGTTAACGACTGAGATGTCTGCAAGGTTGAAAATGTAGGATGCTGAGTAGTGGTGACTAGATTTGGAGCTATAAGGAATCTAGAATTGGAGTAGAAGGAGGAGGATTAGTTGTAGTAATATGAATTGTTGTAGGTGCCACATATACATGCATCAGTAGAATAGGAAAAATGCTGGTACAAACGAAATTACAGGAACTAGGGCAAGTACCATAGGAACAAATGTTGGTATCATCTGAATTATAGGAACCAATATTAATACAAGCTGTACTGGTGGAAATTTAGCAGGAATATGTCTGTGATGAACCTGTTGTTGAGTTGTGAATAATGCTCATGCTTGTGTGTCCACTTGTTGATGTTTGCTAAAAATTAAGGTAATTTTTTGTGCTTGATGCAAATTAGTGCGAGCCTACTATGAAGGAAATTGAACACTTTGAATAAGAAAAGTTTGGTTCTCATGTTGAAGGGTGTAGGTATTGTTATAGGCATCATATTGAGATCTCTTTTCATATTGATAAGTTTTTCCTAACAACAACCCACAACAATCCATAGGAGTTACATCACATGTGATAGTGTCTACATACTTAGGCCCAAAGGCAAAATATAAAGTGCATGTTTTTGTGATCCAAAAAGTAGTAGTACTATCCTTCCAACCAAGGGAGTATGGACAAGGATGAGGATGGGTGGAAAGATGCAACTTATCAACAATGGACTGCACAATCAAGTTATACGAGCCATTATTGATGATACAATCAACTAAAAAACTAGGTGTTAAATGAGCATGAGTAACAAACAGGTTCTCATGATATTCGATAAGAGAGTGATGGTTAAGTAAGGTGACCTTGTTTAGTCGACCTTCTAACTCAGGATAAACACAATATTCCCTAGAATTTTGGATGGGATTTTGGGGAGTCCCCTCCTCAAAAATTGACTCCTCAAAGGGTTCTATCACAGATGCTTGGACAAACAATTATTTTTTCTAAGATTTCTTTAATTGGGGATATTCTGATTTGTCATGTCCACTTATTTTACAATAGTTATAAAATTGTTGTCTGTGAGAAGAATATGAAGCATGAAATACAAAAGAAAAGAATTTAGCAGGAGTAGGAAGAGAATAAGTATAAGAAGGAGAATAATACTATTGAGGTTGATACAGCGGTGGTGCGAAACCTTATAAAGAGTGTCTAGCCCATGTGTTGCATGTTGAGAGCTTCTCCTCGGTGAGTTGTGCATGATTGAAGACCTCATATAGTGTAGTACAAGGAGTATATTTCAAATCCCTATAAAAGTGTGCAAGAAGACCACTTTTTAACTTTGTTATAAAAATATTATCAGGATCTAAAATGCCAAGTAAAACTCAAAGGTGATTGAAATGATGAATGAAATCCTGTATAGATTACCTCGTACCTTGACATAGGTGTAGCCATTCATTTAGTAAGTCCTCATAATTTTATGGATAAAATGTAGCCTTCAAGGCTTTGACCATCTCCTCCCATGTACAAATTGGATTTTGGCGTTTGGAAATGAGGACTTTGGCAATGTTGGAAATTTTGAGCTTTGCAAATGGAACCTTTTCATCATCAGGGGTGTGAGTATATTCAAACCAGGTCTCCATGTCAAGGATCCATCTATTGAGTACATTAGGGTCTCGGGAGCCTTCATATATTTTTACTTCACACCTTGGATGAGGAGGATGGGAGGAACATTGAAGGTTTTGTAACATGGTAGCTATTTCTACTATTTTTCATTTTGGGTTGCAGTTATTTTAGCCAATTTTTCAACAATGGCCATGTTGGTAGCCATAGGTTTACTAGGAGTAGCCAAGGGTTTACTAGACACTAGTTCAGGTGGAAAAATGAGAATGGGCGACAAAAAATTATGTTCAAATATTAATGTTAATAGGCCCTCCCTCTCTAATTGGACCAAGGATTTAAAATGTAGAATTTAATGGTCAATGGTGCTTGAATCATACTTACAATAGTTACTAGCCAGTGGTGAAATTTGAACACAACACAACAAGCAACGATCACTAGTCAACGTGGAATCCCAAACACAACACAATACACAATGAATACTGTCCAGCATAGAACCTTGAACACAACACAACACACAATGGATACTAGCCAGCAGTGGGACCCTAAGATAGTATAATAGAGGTAGACAAAAGGCATAACACTAAAAATAGGATACTGCAGCCGACAAGAAGATAGCGTCAGACTTTTTCGAAAAGCAAAGAAAATAGGGTGATAGGAAAGTGGGTGGGGACATCCAAGCAGAGGGGGAGGGTAGCCAGCATAAGTTGACTCCTCAATAGGGAGGAATGGCATTTAAAACACCTAGTTTTGCATATAATAGCAAATGTGAGACTAAAACACGATTTACATTTGTCCCACTACTATCTCCCCTATCGATGATTCCCAAAAAATGATGCCGAAAAATATTTTGCCATAAAAAAAAATTAAACTTCAAAAAAATATATTTTCAGCTTGCCAAAAAATGGTGTCTCACACTGAAAGATGTAAAAGTTGACAAAAATCATTGAATCAGTGTCGAAAGTTGTTGAAGATGCCCTTGATATCGTTTTTTTGTCTACTTAAAAGTATAGGTTTTCATAACAAATCACATTTGCTTGTAGAACATCCCTTGAAGGGTGCTTATAATAACCAAAAAATACATGTAATAGCCAGTAGTTGGAGGAAACTTGCAATCGGGCATCGAAAAGAAGACGTGGTCGACGTTGGTGGAAAACTATGACATTCACAAATTGGATGTTGGTAAGGGAGCGTCGGTATGACTTAAGCATAGAGAATCTATCAACGTCACTGAAGAAACACCGAAATGGTTGTCATCGGGGTATGTTGAAAGTGTTGCCGGATCAACAAAAATATCGAACGATGTTGGGATGTGTTTTTCACTGTAGTCGATGGAAGGCCAAAAAGAGCCAAAAGATGTGCAAGAAAAACCTAGATATGTTGCTTTAGATAATGATTGATCTGTGATAATAGGAGCTGAAGATCAGAGTCAGAAGGACCTAGCTAGCTGAGGGTCGGAGTCAAAGGGACCCCAGTTGAGATTTTTCATGAATGGAAATGCTCGAAAGTGTCTAAAGAAGGAAAAGAATGTTCACCATTCAAGATCCATGGGTTGGTTTTCTCATTCCTTTCTGAACCAATTTGGTCTCAAGAAGAAGATACTCTCCAAACCCTTACACATTGCTCTGATACCACTGATGTGGGAAACACTCTTAATAAATGACAAAAATTGGCATAAATAAAAACTGAGAATTGCATTAATCAAAAATATATTTATAGGTATGTCTACCTTTACAAGTCATCATTTAATACGCATGATTCATGTGAGTATTAAATGCAATACATCGTGATCAATGTGAAAAGGGATAATATTAGAGAATATAATATTAATCCCTATCAATGGTGCTCATCGTGGGCAGTATCAATTACAAAAAAAGAGGTGCTAATAACTTGGCTATAGGATTTGAACATACATGAAAGAGTTATCTAAAACAACATAATTAAAACAAAGAATCTACTTTGATCTATGGTAAAATAGAAATATCCATAAATTGGGTTTTATCAAAATTAATTTTGATGGTGCTTCTAAAGGAAATCTAGGGAAAGTTGGTGGATGTGGTGTTTTTAAAAATAGTGAAGGTAAAATTCTCCTCACTTATTTAGAATCATATAGAACTTCAACTAACAACTATGTAGAGGCTAGGACACTTCTTACAGGGATTAAAATTGCAACAAAAAAATATGGAAATATATTTCAATTGAGGGGGACTCAAATTATCATCAATGCTATTAACAAAAATGGATGTGGAGGTTGGATGCAAAATAAAATTATTACTGATATTCATCAGCTATTACTAGAGGTAATCTCCTAGTAGTGTGAGCATATTTATAGAGAAGAAAAACGGGTGGCTGATAAATTAGCGAATTATGGTATTGATCTTCATCCCCATGAAATTCAGATTTTAGAAGGTAACTAGACAAGTGAGATTTTATATCTTAATCAAAATGATATCAAGGAGATGATTGTGGAAACATAGCACTTCGAGGAAGTTGAAGAACATATTTAAGAGAAAAATAAAATGAAAAAACTGTGATAAAAAGGTATGCTTCAACAAATGTAATATTTTAATATTTTGACGGGAGTGGCCCCCAATAGAAATTACATATAACCTATTAAAAAGAAAAAATTGGTCCATTCAAGTCTCATATTCAATTTTTTGATGATACTTTTCTCTTAGGTCATCCCTTAGTCAGTGATGCCATGGAGTTTAAATTAATATTATCTTACCATGAGAATGTCACTGGACATTTGGTTAAAACTATAAAATTCATGCTTTTCATTAACACTATCCTAGATTTACAACGAATTATTATGAATATTTTAGGGTTTAAATTAAAAAATATCCATCAACCTACTTGGGTATACCTTTATTTCATAAAGAAAATAAAAAGGAGCTTTCGAACTTATGTTTAGATAGAATGGAATTTTGTTTGGAAGGCTGGAGAGGTAAGTTCTTAACCATGATTGGAAGGCTATAATTCATAAAGAGTAAATTACAATCCATCCCTATTCATATGATGCCACTTTCAAGATCACAAGAAAGTATAACATTATAAATTGTTAATATTTTGAAGAAAATTTCTTTGGAAAGCATGTGAGGAAAAATTTAGGTTTCTTCTTTGTAAGTGGGATAGGGTTTGCAAAGGAAAGAATATTGGAAGGGTAGGCTTGTAAAATTACAAATTTATGAGTTTGACCTTAGGAAAAAACTTGGTTGGATATTATTTAAAGATCAAGGAGATTTTTAGGCAAAAATGTTACTTCAAAAATAATAGGTTCTCTTGATGTAATGAAATTATTTAGGAAACAAACCCTACCCAAAGGATCACCAACATGGAACTTCACATTAAATAGTTTTCAATTGATCAAGGGACATATTATATGGCTAGTCAATAAGGCAGATTATGCAAATTTTTATTTTAATACTTGGTTGAAGCTTTATCCTCTTATCTCTAACTCAAAATAGCAACCATTGGCTTGGGTATGTCTAGTTATAAATGTCCTAAGGTCAAAGATCATATTAATGTGAATAACAACTCCATATTAAGGATTTCTATTGGTAAACTAGTTGAAGGAGAAGAACTCAAACAAATAGTAGATGAGCTTCAAATATTCTTCAATAGTTTTATTTGCCTAGTTTTACATAGAAAGATGAATTAGTTTAGAATATTTCAAAAGAAGATGTATACTTGGTCAAGTTGGGATATGAGGATTTAAAACAATTGGAATTTCCTACTCTCAATAATTTCCCTTGAAAAAGTGTTTAGTCATAATTTCCCTTCCCGACTCCTCAACATTTCTCAGGTTAGTAGTCCAAAGTAAGATTCTTATAAGATAGAGCATACAAAAAAGAATATATAATGGACCTATCAGGTGTGCCTTGTGTGAGAAATATCTAGAAACATAAAAAAATTTACTAATTTGTTGTCCCTTTCCTTACATCATTTGGGGATGTTTTTTAAAAAATATAAAAATATACAAAGATAGCTCTATCAATATTGAAAGAGTTGATGAAAAGCTGGACTAATTATTTCAAAGCTAAAGAATTATGTATTTCATGGAGGATTGGTCCTACTATTATTTGTTGTAAGTTATGGCTTGAAGGAATAGTATAATTTTTTAAAATAAATCTTAAAGTCATGCTCAAGTTTGGAACTATATTTTGGCTCTCTTGCAAAATATTACATCATGGGAAGTCTCAAGTGCAAAAAAAGAGGTGCTAGCATCTTGTTTATAGGATTTAAATATATATGGAAGGGTCATTTGTCACAATGTAGTTAACAAAAAAAATTGTTTTGATCTATGGTAAAATGAAAATGTCCAAAATTGGGTTTATTAAAATTTATTTTAATGGTTGGAAAAATATGGTGGTGGTGTTTTTGAAATAATGAAGGCAAAATTACCCTCACTTATTATGAATCATATGGAAAATCAACCAATAACTATGTAAAGGATAGGGAACTTTTGATAAGGATCAAAATTGCAATTGAAAAAAATGGAAATATAGATTAGTTAAGAGAAATTCATAAATTATCATTAATGCTATCAACAAAATTGGATGTAGGGGTTAGATTAGAAGTACCATTATTGTCAATGTTCATTAACTATTGTAGGAGGTAGTCTCTTGGAAATGTGAGTATATCTATAGAGAAGGAAACAAGGTGGTAAATAATTTAACCAATCAAAATGTTGATATTCTTCTTAGTGAAATTCAAATTCTAGAAGATAATCCAAGTGAGATTTTATCTCTTAATGAAAATAATTATGATTGCAAGTGAGATTAAGTGGATGTTTACAAAATTTATTTTTTATCCCCTTTTTGGTACACCTTAAGTACGCCCATATGTACAAACATCCAATGTTCAACATTAAATCCTTTTGGGTTTGACATAGTATATATGAGGTGAATATCTTGTAATTTATGTAATAACTATGCTAAAATCTAATTATGGACTAACATTTATTAATTTAGGATTTACTTTATGAAGAACTTCACTCTTGAAATAAAATTTCATTGCAATAGTAACTGATAATAATGGAGAATGTAACTTTTCAAATCACTTTAGTTATTAACCAAGCATCCGTTATTAGGCATACATATTTTCTACTTTTCAAACTAATATTTTTTCAATCACTTCAATAGTAAACTAGCTTTAGCAATCTATTTATCAATTTTAGCCAACTCTAATCAAGGTCTAGCTTTAATTAATTTAGAATGTATGCCATGGAGAACCCCATTCTTGAAATAAATTTTAATTGCTAATTACAATTGGTAATTAGAGGAATATCACTCTTCAAATTAATTTTAAATATAAATGAGACATTTTTTCAATGAGTTTACACATAATTTTATGAGGGGTCATGGTCCCATCATACTGAGTGGGGTTTGAACCTTAGACCTCTCAAAGAGAGGCCAAAGCCCTTACCACTACAATAAGCTTGCAGCTCTAAATGAGATATATATTACTACACATATGTTTTTCATAATTATCTTCTTGTAGTCACCCCTATAATAGTTTAATTTTTAATCTAATTAAGAATGGTGCTCAACATTGAGCATGGTCTAAATAGAATGATTTATGATATTCTTCATTTAGAATACCCCTTTTGAATGACATAAAATTGTTCCCTTAGTTGGACTTTTTCTTTATTTAATCATAGGCTTGACCAAGCTAGGAGAGAGTGTAAGCCAAGAGTAATCCTCTTTTTTTCTTATTTTAGAAAGTAGGAAAGTGTCATGAGTGTGAGTAGAAAGTAACTATGAGTAGGAAGCAAGTGAATTAAGGAGTGAGCATCACCTTATTGTTTTAGATATTTGGAAAAATTAAAAAGTAAGAAATTATTATGAGGAATATCTAGATAGCATAGTAGGAAAGTCATTTTTGAATGTTCTTCTATAAGTAAGAATGCCCTAATTGAAGGTATGGATGCCCTAGTCGAGGATATGAGGAGGGTAGTATGTATAGAAAATTCTATGCATGCAACATATGTTACATCATAAGTGATTGTCAAGGATGAGACAATCAAGCATGACATAATGGTTTTTAATTTCACAAATACTAACTAGGTTCTTTAGAGGTTTAAAATTGAATCGAGTGGAAGTGGGGATTGTTTTCAAATTACTTAGTCTTTTCTTATAAACTGATTTTCCTCCTCATATTATTCAATTTAGAAATTAGGGATAAAATAATTATTGGTAGCCCATGGTTTAGGGGGAGAAATGCATTGTAATTAAGATCATGAAGTCAAAAAAATTGTGTGGAGATAAATTATTTAAAGGCTTATAGTACGGGTTATGCTTTTTGAAATTCCATATAAACTTATCAATAAGGAGGTTTTGAAGAATAATGGTAATACTCTAGGGTATTTCATCTAGGAGGGATAAACTACTAAGAAGCAAAGGCATGCTGTATAGGCCTGAATATGTGTTGCCATGGATATTTCAATACCTTTTACAATCCATTAGAATTAAAGATAAATTAAGCTGATGAGATCAACAAGTGAATTTTTAAAGCATGAGGAATAGAGGTATCATGAGGAACAAATCTACCCGCTGAGGCAAGATAAATTTTCATCCTTCTTGTCCCCTTCCGGAGAAGAAGTTTATTAAGAGGAAGCAGTCTTTCCTGTTTCCATGGCTGGCTAAATCTTCCTTCCCAGGAGGGCCTTTCCTTAATAATTGATGGAAATTCTTAGCTATTTTGACCATTGGCCAACCCTATTAAATCAAATTAAATAGAAGAAAATAGTCGCATTGCCATTAAATGGAAGCAAATGAAATAGCCATGTTCATAATCATCTTCGCTCCTCTTCCTTTTCCCTTCGAGTCGTCTCTTTGATAGCCGAAAGCCTATAGTTCTTCATAAGTATGAAAAGCAGGAGGACTTTGTACCATCCATTCTAGTGTGGTTGCATTCTAATATCACAAATTTTATGAGACTAGATACATGGTAAGATATTGCAAAATGAATATAGTGGATAAATAAATTGAAAATTTTAGGCATGAGACAAGCTATAATATAAAATAGGGATTATACCATAGTAGAAGCTAAATCAGATTAAATATTTTCTACTCCAAATAAAGTGTCAAAGAAATTCCCTCTACATCATCAAATGGTTTTGGATCAACCATTAGAAGAAACAATGGATGCAAGGGATGAGAAAGTACAATATACGAGTTAAAATAAGAAGGAATTAAATGTGTGAAGGAATATGGAGAGGAAAAACTTAAGGCATATGAGATGAAAGAGGCCAAGGTTAATCCAAGTAAATCATCTCCATTTTTCTCAAATAGTATAATTGTTAGAGTATATTACATTATTTGGTTCATGCTAATGTACCACATTGGGTACATAACTAGAGCAGGAGTTTACTTTAGAGTAAGGTTTGAGTTACTTCATGCAATGTAATAAATGCACAAGTGTTAGAATGTGCAATGATGTAAATGTGCATGTAGTCCACATGTACATGAGTCATGGGTAGAGTAAAGGACAAGGCACATATATTCCTATATATAGGTCTTTAAGGTATAGAGTGAGAGAGAGACAATGTTACTATAGAGAGATAGATTATAGTAGTGAGTAGGTACAATGTCGTTCTTCATTTAAAATTTTGGAGTGTTCAAGTCTTGCATTATATTGCAATGTACTATTTTGTGAGCTTTCATTAATGACATATAACTGTTTTTTTTTTAATTTAACGAAAAACCCTTAACAAGTCCACCTTGGTTTAAGAAACCACAACCAGGGGGTTCTACATCATCACAATCACCCGGGAGTCACTCTCGGTCTTGACCGCACCAACATGATCAACTGGATTTTGGGTACCCAATGTGCATTTGGTAGGGTAGATATTTGAACCAAGGACCTACCATGGAGGATTGCCCTACCCTCTTCAACTCGCTTACAACATGTGGGTGATATATTACTGAGTTATTGTAGAAGTTTGTCTCATTCTTTTTTTGCATATTATAGTGTCATTATCATATACTTATCATAACTTACTTATTTTACATCTTGTGGTTGCATTTCATTTAATATACATCATCAAAATCTAATAGTGGTATCAGAGTACACAGTAGATAGATAAGAAATAGGGAGAACCACAAGAGATATTGAGAGGAATTCAAAAATCTTATTTACAATTTTTTTTAAAATTGCATTTGGCTAGTCTTTCCACGGGGTTGCAAACAAAATCGTGAAGACTAAGACTCAACATTAATTCCACTAGGTTTGAGGTGTAGACCAAGTGGTTCCTCCAAACACCATAAGGGGGGCAAAGGTCCAAGGTTTAAATCTTGGACCTCGTCGGACTGAATGCTTGTCCCTATCTTGATGCTTTTAACGATGTAAAAGATTTAATATGATCATGGCATGGTGGTTATAGAGGTATATTGTGTGGATATATGTGTGGCAACTTCTAGGGTGGACAACGTAGAATACTATGGCGGCCATAAAAAAATGAACCACCTGCCTAGATTCGTGGAGGCTATCGATTCCACCATGTAAAAAAAATAAACATTAATTCCACTAGATTGACAAATAAATTAGTGAAGATTGATTATCTCTATACTTAGATTTTCATCCATTATAGTCCTAATACTTTGTTGTAGGAAAAGAAGATTCAAACAAAGCTGGGAAGCTTCCCACAAAGAGCTAGGAAGAATATCTTATTTGGAATCAATCTAGGAGCTGAAGCAACAAATAAAAGATCGAATACTTGGAGGCCTAAGAAAAAATCCCATTACCAGATTGTAGACCTAAAAATTACAGAAGAGAGAAAGGCCACAAGAGCCTTATTACATATCGAATAAGAAGAGACTCCATATAAGAGTCCAAGATAATATTGGAGGTTGGTGATATCCATTGAAGAATGTAGATTGCAAATTGAAGGAGTAGGAGAAAACAACTCAAGAAGATGAAGAGGCCCATAGGATGTCCCATTGAAGAACTTCCAGTTCAAGAATATTGAATATAGAGAAGTACTAACAAAAGTCTTGATCCAGATTCTATTAACAGTAAATTTTAGATATCCAAAAGGGAGATCTCATTGTAATACTTATATAGTAGAATATTGAAGAAAAGATCTCATTTAGAAGACCAAAGAAGTCACGATATTGAAGACCCTAGAGAAGAGATATCAAGGAGAAAAGAAGGATAAGACTAGGAAAGCCTTATTATAGAGTTCAAGAAGGACATTGAAGGATTTCCTAGGATAGATCATTGAAATTTTTTACTAGAAAGGAGGAGTTATTGATAGAACAAAATTTGGGATAATTATCGCCATCCGACAATAAGCCCAAAAGGAGAAGAATTTGGAAATAATTTTGAAAAATTTTGAAGGAGAGTAGTGAAGACCTCAAGATAGTCAAAATCTTGAGAAGAAGGCCACTAGATAGGCTAATATTTAAGTCAGAATTAAACAAGGAGGTTGAAGGAGAAAGGAGCTAGAAGAAACCACCAAACTTGAGAAGTTTGGAGATTTCCATTGAAGGCTTGAAGGTTATTTTAGAGATAGGAGGTTGCTGAATTCACAACAAAATATAGAAGGTCTCTAGGAGATAAATCTTAGTTGTGATTTGGAGGAGTTTTCGACCAAATTTGAAGAGATTCAAGGATAGCATTTCGAAGGAGAAATTGACTGCATTATAATCTAAAAAAATTAGATTTAAGGACAACAAGAAAATAACAATTTGGGTAGCATCAATAGTTGCTAGTTTTTAGGATTATAGAGAGCATAGATAAGTAAAATTAAAGCCACCAAACTATAGTTTTAGGGCAACAAGTTAGAGGGTTTCAAAGCTGCAAATAGGTGAGCTAAAGAGCTATTTTGGATAGCTAGGAAGATTTGTGATTTCATCAAGTTTTAGGGTAGCATTTTAGTAAATCTAATCACCAAGATTTCCATCATCTACAGAGGCCATTGAAGGTAAGCAACTTTGGTGCAAAAGGTTCATTATTTGAAATTTAGTTATTGAGTTCATTATTAAGTTTCATTAAGCACCATAATATAAGTTTAAAAGCTGCAAGGAGAAGGTTGCATATTTAAGCCTTCAAGGGAGTATAGAAGGTAGTTTTTACAAGGGTTACAACCTGCACACAAAAAGGAGGAGTATATATATTTTGAAGGAAAGGAAAATATCAACATCCTACCTTGTAGTAAAAGCAAAGAAGACATTATCCGTAAGTGAAAGTTGCATAGATTATAGTGCATATTTCAAGTTATTTTAAAGAGTTCATTTAGAGGAGCAATAAGGAGAAATTGCTATTGCACTATACTAGTTATTAAAGGTGCACTAAGTATTTAAGTTAAGGTGAAAATTAGTGCATTCAAAAGGGCATATTAGTTAAGAGCTTGGATTCATTATTGCTAAGTTAACCAAGCAAAGGAGAGATTTGTATAGCAAGGAAGACAACATCAAATCACCATTTGCTACTAAAGAGTAGTGCAAAGGAGCTGCTTCATCAAGGAAGAGAGAAAGATAAATAAAAAAGGATATTTAAAGTCTTAAAAGCTTCAGTGCAAATTAAGGTATTATATTCTAACTATTGCAAATATTTTTGCATTAGATTGTTGCACCATATTTCTCTTGTACTACGTAGCAAAAGAGGATAAATCTAGAGTGTCTCAAAGACACTACAACATCTAGCAACGTACATCTACAAAACAACCATTTCCTCAAAGTATAGGTACAATTTTTAAGTGAAGGAAGTGAGCCAATGAAGGGCTCGAATAGATAATTTTAGGGTGTTTAAATACACCAAATTCGATGCCAAATCGAGCATCTACAAGTAGAATTAACTTGCAACATCAAAAACTATGTAAGGAGCCCATCATATATTGCATATCTATGCAAAAATGATAGCACAAAGGGTCTACATAAGAATAATACATTGTAAGAATAAAGAAGCGAGTTTGGTGAAAGGTGCATTATCCAAGCTAGAGCTTGGATGAACTGCCAACTAAGTGTAAAGATATTTGAAGCATCTAAAGCCACCATTGAAGTACCATAGAATCAACATTGCAGTGCCATAGAACCACCACTACTCATTGCACAAAGTAGCATCACCATTAGCCTAAGAGAAAGCATTGAAGATAAGACATATATTGCAGTCATGAGCAAGAAGTATACAAGGAATAAGTGATGTTGAAGGTAATCTTACATGCAAGGGAAAGGAGTGCCACTTGGCACAACAAAACAAGATACCCATATATTATTTTAACACCTGCATAGGAAAGAAGCGCTTAGGAGAAAGTAATGCTTCATTTTTTAGCATTGAAAATCATCATTTGGAGGTTAGAAGGCATAATCATCATAGCTCATCATTCAATGGAGGTATGAGTATTGAAGGCATCTAAACCAATGCCCATCAAGAATGTAACCCCCAAAGTTCCACATGGATAGAGTCTTAAGGAGCATCAAAGCATATTTAAGCACCCAACGTTGAAGGAGAGCAAAGAAAATAAAAACCACACACTCAAGCAACAAGAGTGGAGTCAAAGGGCAATTAAGGAGGATAAGAAGATTCCCATGAGCATTAAATAGTCTCTACCATACACAGAGATCAGGAAATACAATGCCTGGATTAAATAGTCACTCCATAGACAAATCAACACGCACATTACACTTTGCAAGGAAGGTAAAAGACTTATATTATTTAATATTTTATTTCCTTACGTTTAGGGAGTTATTAGGTGCTTAATATAATGTTGAACGTTATTTATTAATGCATTGAAATATCAACCTTAGAAAGTTAGAAGGCAATTTTAGCAAAGGGAGTATATCTTGAAAGATATTATAAATTGCTTGAGATTCAAACATTAAAATATTTGTAAATAATTAATTAGGATATATAGGGATTTCAAAATTGGAAAAATTAGAAACATTAATTTGCAAATAGTATTACTTTTTAAAATTTTAAATTAGGGAGTTATAATGCATACTACATCAAACTTTAATTTCTTGGAATTTAGAAAAATTAAACAATTGAAAAGTGAAGGGTAAAAGAGCAAAACCATTACTTTCTTAGAAGTTGGAAATAGCATTTTACATTAGTCTCTTACATTAATTTTTGAGACATTAATCCAACTAAAAGGTCTTGAAGAAAAAGAACCTTATTTAAAACTTGAAGGTGGATCATCATTTATCTTTAGCTTTCTACTTACTATTCAATAGGGAGAAATAAGACAATACATTAAAGTTGAACATTAAAGAGACAAAAGGGATTCAACTTAAACTAAGAAATCTAAGCATACTTTCAAGATTCATAGTGCATTCAAACACTTGCAAGATAGAAGAAATTTTACAAAAATTGTAAAATTGAAAAGTTCTTAGCAAGGTTGAGCATATACTTAAAACTTGGGAGTCATAAGGCAGTCAACTATAAGGGTTTTGAAATTTAAAACTTCCATCAAAATTGCTCTATTTACTTGAGGAGTGAAATATACTCCACCTAGTGATTTGAGAAAACTAAATTTCATTGATTGAACATTAAGATTCTCAAGGCATTCTCAAAACTCTAAGGAGCTCTAAGGAATTCTACTTCAAAGGATAATTAAGAAGAAACATGGATGAAATAGTGAGGAATGCATTCAATAATGAGGAACTATTTCATGAAGTGGAATTTTACTCTCAAAATTTAATAGATACTTTTGAAGGATACAAGTATTTATCCACTAGCAAAAAAGAAATATTCTCATTATTCCTAAAAGAAGCAAAAGAAGGAAACTTTACAACTCTAATTGGTTATCTTCATGAAGTACTTTTTAGAGCTTGGTGGAATACTCAAAATATAGTTATATTCACATTGGAAGAATGCTTGATGATATATCTATCATTAATAGTTTTTGAACTCTTTCAAAACATGAAACAAAATAACAATCCTAGTCAATACTATTGTGATGATATACTAACTCATCATGAAGAAGATATTTCTCTAGTAAAAATGCAGAAATGAAGAAGAAGAAAAAGGAGAAAGAAGAAGCATCACAAAAAGGAAAATATGACAATGAAAGATGAGCTAAAGAAACAAGATGAAGATACTCATCCATATTTAGACAAAGAGGACAATAAAGGAAGCAGGAGAGAAGAACTTGAATTCTAGAACCAAATCAAAGACAACATGAAGACCAAACCAAATGAAAGAGAAGGATCGATTCAAGTTGAAGGATATTTGAAAGATGAAGCTCAAGCAAAAGATCAAATCCAAAGTCACTTGAAGAATGAAGATATACGAAGATCCGTATTGAAGACTAATACCCAAATAATGTAATATAGGGGGTGTTAGAGTATATTACATTATTTGGTACATGCTAATGTACCACCTTGGGTACATAACTAGTGTAGAAGTTTACTTTAGAGTAAGGTTTGAATTACTTCATGCAATGTAATAATTACACAAGTGTTAGAATGTGCAATAATATAAATGTGCATGTAGTCCACATGTACATGAGTCATGGGTAGAGTAAATGCCAAGGCACATATCTTCCTATATATAGGCCTTTAAGGTATAGAGTGAGAAAGAGACAATGTTACTATAGTGAGGTAGATTATAGTAGTGAGTAGGTACAATGTAGTTATTCATTTAAAATTATGGAGTGTTCAAGTCCTCCATTATATTGCATTGTACTATTTTTGTGAGCTTTCATTAATGGCATATTACTGAGTTATTGTAGAATTTTATCTCATTATTTTCTTGCATATTATAGTGCCATTATCATATACTTATCATAGCTTACTTATTTTACATATTGTGGTTGCATTTCCTTTAATATACATCATCAAAAGCTAACAATAATATCATTTCCTTGCTATAAAAATGAAAGTAATGTAAAAATTATACCTTGCACTTTATGATTTCAAGAGTAGCATAATTGATAAATAAGTATGGAGGACATCCATTTAAACTTAGGATTTTTAGAGAAGCATAATAAAACAACTACTTTAGAAGACCATACTTGCACTTTAAGGTTTCTAAAGCAATATTTAGGGTTTAGAGAGCAATATAGAAAAGGAACTACTATGGAGGATCATCATTGCACTTTAGTGTTTCTATGGAACATAAATAAGAAAGTGTTTGTGAGACTATTACATAAAATTTAGATTATCCAAGGTAATGTAAGCCTTTAGAAAATAAGAAAAATAAAAGAGATAAAAAAAAGTGAAAGTGTTGGTCCTTATGGAAAATGGATAAGAAGATACCCTAAGCCAAAAGAAATAGAAAATGAAAATCATAGGGATATATAGTTTGGAATCCAAATATAAATATCATAGGTAATAACAAAAAGTATGTGTAAGCCCACAAATAAAAATATAAAGTGATGATGAAAAGTGTATCTTAGAATATTAGGTATATGAATAGGACCCCTAATAAATATTTATTAAGGAATTAATATGTTGCTATGTTATTGAGTTTATTTTAATACAAGAAACAAAATCAAGTATAAAGGAATCTAAGGATGCTTTCAAAAAATTTGGAAAATAGTTTAGAAATTTCTTCTATATAATCTTCTAGAGGTATTGCAATAATATGGGACAACCACAAATGGGATGGAAAATTGCTAGAAGCAAAAAGGAATTGAGTTTTTGGTTATTTTTGTGGGAAAGAGGATACTATCAAAGTTGAGGTTATACATTTATATAATTCAACTACAATTAATCCTTATGAAAGATGTTGGAAAGACCTTAACATTTTTTATATTGAGTATGCTCTTATGGGTAAACTTCTTGATGAAAATGTTCAAAGCTACCCTAAAGGAGCATCAAGCCATATTGTGATAATAGGGTATGCATTTTTTTTTTACTATTGCTTAGTTTTAATATTATGCATAATGACATCTAGTCCACTTTATATACCACGCATTCTACCCTAGAGTACCATGCATAATTAGAGTTTTAAAAGTCTACCATTTGATTTTTTTGCTAAAAAAATGTGTCTTTCGGTGCTTTCTAATAGTGCATAAATAATGCTGAAATATTTTTGGTGTCTAATAAACACCAAAATATATTTGACGCCCACTAGCATCAAAATTGTTTTCACACTCAAAATACACTAAAATTATTTCAGCACTCTTTTAGTGCATGATGCTATGATGGCACTATTTCGGTCCCTATCACTTTAAAAAAAAAACCCACTAGAGATACACATGGCCATGCTTCCCTTCAAGGTAGGGGGAACATGTCAACAACCAAGTTGTGGGGAGAGAAAGCATATCAATATAATCATTGCACACCATGCCATTACCTTAGAACATAAATTGAAGGGATGCATGACGACATGCATAAGTTAATTTTGGAGGGTGTGATGTGGCTCTAAAATACCTTATTTTATGCAAAAAAGTAACACTTTCCAAATTCCTTCATGTGTTAGTAAAGAATGTTTAACTATGAACTAGGATGTAATTTACATTAAAATGCTTACTAGAAATGATGAATAGGTAAAATGAATGATTACATTTTTTGGATAGGTTTTTATGTGATTTCAAGCTTAGTTCTATATCTAGTTGTAATTATTTGGCTTAAAAGCATTAGATTAATTGATATGGATAAAAAGATAATGCATTTGCAAGTCTTTAAGTACTAATGTGCCAAAGATAGACAATGTGTCAGAAATAGATGAGTACTAACATGACGAGCCAAAAATGAGTACTAACATGACGAGCCAAATATAATGCTTTGGTTGGCATAGGAATCATGGAGATAACCAAAAATATCACTTGGAAACTTGATTATGATGGATATGTATATAGTTTTCAAAAATTTCCACATGGATGGAGATAAGACAAAAGTTTCTAAAAACATGGAGATGGCTATGCATATAATTTCTAGCAACTTCCACATGGATGCATAAAAGATAGTTGCAAATAAGACAAAAATGGTAGTTCTACATGGAGGTGCATGCTAGTTTTACGTGGGAAGTTGCATACTAGATGAAAGTCCATACAAGATGAAAATGCTTGGAGATGCTTCGACATGGGATACTTTTAAAAGATGCCACATGTATGCACTTTAGTATTTAGTATTTTTCTTTCCAATATTTTTGCATGTTAAAATTGCTCTCGATTGTTTAGAAACTTTGTTATTTGTTATCATTGTCTAAAATCCGAGGTCTCCTTAATTTGTTTTTCTATTTTTTGGAAGAAGGGGTTTTGAAAGGAACCCCAAAAATTTTACAAAATGGATCCACATAACTTTGAGAGATTAAGGGAGGTCCATAGACCACCAAAAGAGAAACCAGGAACCAAATCCAACAGGATTAAACCTAAAAAAATCTACCAAAATAGTTCCATACATACATTTAAAATCTGAGATAGTCTAAGGCAACTCAATCCCACACAGGGGAGAGCAAATGCCCTGGCCGAGTTAACTAGACTAACAAAACAAAAATGATAGGACAAAAAACATTCCCAACAAACCTGGAACAAGAACCTAGTTATTGGTTCCTTTGGGTCCAGCTTCCTTCCCTAGCTCTTCATCCTTCAGTTCCCATTCTTCCCACCCCATCATGACCAGGATATCCTCTTGTTTGAATTAAAAAAATATGGTTCCTAACCGTGAAATCCCCATTGAATAGAGTTGAACTCTAGCCACCAAATAAGCAATAAGAAAATTACCTTCTTCTAACATAATTTTTTTTTTTTAATATGATTATGCATGTGCCCTTTTTATTTAAAAGGAAGGAAATTTTATCTTTTTCGTGCAGAGGTAGTTTTATCTTTTTCATGCAAAGGTAGTTTCACTATATTCTAATTAAGTGAAAAAACTTCTTCGCAAATGAAGGTATGCATGTGTCTTTTGTAAGGCAAAAAAGTTTTCATTTTTTGACTATTTTGCTTTCCTAATAAAATGGAGAATCTTCTTCGCAAGGATTTATGGTTATGCATGTATATATATGTGTGTCCTTTGTATTTAGAGGTTAGGAAGGGACAAAAGTAAAATATGGAGGATGAGATGTGGATAAAAGAAATGTGGATAAAAAGGAGATTATTTTTGTAAAAGAGGTAATTTCATCCTTTTCTTAACAAAATAATTTTTTTTATCTTTTTCTCAATTGTATATATTTTAGTTTTATTTTAAATTAATAATTACTTTCCATTAGGTTAAGGAGTAAGGGCCCACTCCATCAACACAATGGAAAGTGTTACTTTTTTTATGTTTATAGACTAATTTATGAACTTTTATTTTATTTATTTTAATGCCTCTTGTATATTATTTTAATTATTATTTTTATAAACACCTTTGTATATTATTTTAATTTTTTTAACTTAATTTCTTGGGATACATTTTATTTGCTAGAGAACAAGGGGTTGTACTTGGGTCCCCCACCCTTAAATTAAAACTCTCTTCCTTAGAGCACGAGAGTTTACAAATAGATTCAATTCTCACCTCAACTGAGTTGCTATTGCTAGAAACCTACATCATTTTAAATAAAAAGTTTGAATTCTTGATTTTCATTTTTTGGAGCTTTTTCAAATTTTTATGTGAATGCAAATATTCCCGAATTAAACATCCTTCTTGATATTCTCCTATAACAACCTCCACAATAGCAAAACTTTGCCTCTACTATTTATGCATTACATCTTAGTAGAGTAATATTTTCAAAACATCGCACTATCATAGCCCACTTTACCAGATCTGGATTGCTAGTTTCCTTCTTGAAGCACAAGTGCAACCACACAAATTATAATCAATAGTTTATATGAAAGCACAATAATGTTATAAAATAAAGTAGATGTTACCAATGGAAAACATTAAAGTAAATATTAATCATTATTTGATTTATGTAATCAACATTTTCTTATCAGCTTCAAATAAACTTACTACTTCCTCTAACCAAGGAAAGAGAATTTAACTTCATGATTCTCAATTAAAACATCTCTATTGGCTAGCCTATCTACACATTTGTTTCCTTCCCTTAATGTATGTGTAAACCTAATTTCTTCAAATTCTATAACAAGGTCTTGAATTTCCATAATTATCTTTTGTATGTTTCATGGAGCCTTTGCTTTCCTCAAAATTACATTTATTACTATGACTGAATCACCTTCCATCCATACTTTGTTCCATTTCATTTGTTTATATATTTTTAACCCTTCCAAAGATGCCCAAGGTTCACCTTCATTATTTATATTAAATCCACTATTGAAAGCATAATAAGATACAATCTCTCCTCTATTATTTCTAACTATTCCTCCTTCTCCTGTTGGTCCTATATTTCCTTTAGATGCTCCATCAAAATTCAATTTGACCAACTTTGCTATTGCTTTAACCATTTTTTAATTTTACCATTCATCACCATGTATATGCCAAACATATTAAGAATCCATTGCCATAGTTTCCAGACTACTGAGTAGTGTCCCAAGAGATGGTCTATACTCTCCTCCATTTTACAAAGAACACATTTTGAGGGGTCATGAAAACCCCTTTTCATAAGGTTTTCCCAAGATAAAATTCTTCTATGACCTATTATCCAAACAAACATTTTAATTTTAGGAATTCTTGGACTATCCCAATTATCCCTCCATATTCTTGTGATATTCTTATTTTTATGGTGATTTATGTTATATCCACTTCTTGTTGTGTATTCTTATGAGTTATTCAACTCCCAAATAAACTTATCCTTAGCTCCCCTAATAATAATCATTGTTGTTATCTTTCTACTCAATTGCCTCCTAACACCAATTTCTTGTGTACTTAAAAAAATCTTCTTTCCATTTGTATCTTCCTTCTTGATCCTTGTACAAAATGTTTGAAACCCTATCACCATATTTATCTTGAAGTAATCTCATCCATGGTTTTAAAATTGGATCTAGATTGAGTGGTTTTTTATCACACCAAGTATCTAACCAAATATAATTTTTTGTCGTGCTCCCATCGTCCATCTTAAACCTTTAGTCATTAGATCAATTGATTTTTAAAATCGTTCCATAGTGCAAAACCATTTGGTAGAGAGAAAGCAATTAATATTAAGCTTTGGTCATTGGGCTCAACATACTTCAAAGAATTTGTACCCATTATATTTAACTCTTTTTGTACAATCTTCAAATTACTTTTCCCCTAAGAGCTAATTTTGCATCCATAAGCACTCTTAAATCGAGACCTCACCTAGTTTTATTATCACACCCTTGCTCCATTTTTCCTAAGAAAATTTTCTTGTCATGTAATATTGACCACAAAAATGATCACATAATAAAGATTAATTTTTTTTCTTTCGATTCTGGCATAGTATACAAGGACATATAATATGTTGGAATGGTTTGTAATATTTATTTAATTAGCTACACTCTTCCTTCTAACAATAGCCATCTACCTTTCCATGTTGGTAATTTATTCTGAACTGTACTTATAATTGGATTTCGTAATTTTATCCTCTTTCTCCCCTCAAATAAGAGCATCCCTAGATAAGTTGCTAGCAAATTTGCCTACTCCATTGGAATTAACCTGCATATCCCTACTTTGATTTTAGGTGGGATGTTTAGGAAGTAAATTTTTGCCTTGGTGTTCTTTTGTATTCCTTTAATAAGTTATTCAAAGCTTTGGCATCATTTATCCTTGCCCTCCCAAAAAGGGTTGTATCATCTACAAATTGTTGATGGGGGTGTTGTCAATGTTACTACTAGCCTTGAGTCCACTTATAAGCCTATCTTTGTAAGCCTTTTTCAAGTTCCTACACAAAACATCTACTGACAAGGACACCACTTGCATTATCGGTGATGTGACCAGGGTTCAATCCCCACAGCGGAAGTGTATAAGAAGTATTACTAAAAAAAATGTTATTACTAGCCTTAAGTCCACTTATAAGCCCATATTTGTAAGCATTTTTCAAGTTTCTACCAAAAACCTTTACCATAATAATGAAAAAATATGGTGATAGAGGATCTCCTCGTCTAAGGCTTCTATTAGATTTAAATAATTTTGTTACTAACTCATTGACTAGTATTGAATATGGAATTGCAGAGACACAAGATTTAATCCATTTGACCTATTTCTTTCCAAATCCAAACTTTTCTAATACTACAAAAAAAAATCCCATTTAACCCTATCATAGGCATTACTCATATAAAGTTTTTAAGATCATTGCTCTCTCTTTTCTTGAAGTTGTTATATGCATAACTTCATGAGCTACTATCATCTTGTCCAAAATCTATCTCCCTTTCACAAATCCTCCTTGCTCTTCTAAAACAATTTTGTCTAATAGTGGTCTTAATCGATTCACCATCACTTTGAAAATAATATTATATGCTATATTATATAGGCTTATGGGTCAAAATAAATCAAACAATCCTACATAATTTTTTGGAATCAAGGTAAAATATGTTGTATTTATTTTATAGGTTATGTATTGTTTGATCCTAGACTGTTCCACTACCACTAATAAAGAATATTTCAATATATCCTAATTATGTTGATAGAATATTGTAGAGAGTGCATTTGAACCTGGGGATTTATCCTTATTAGAAGAGAAATGAGTTATATGAACTTCTTCTAGAGTAATAGGTTCCATCAGTTTCCTATTATCTTCATTTGTTATAACTATGGGAACTTCTTGTAGAAGTTTATCATTAAGAACTTCAAACTTCTATGATCCTTTAATATTCTGATAAAATTACCTTGTCTCCTTTCTGATTTCACTCTAGTCTTAAATCCAAACCCCTTATATTGATTTAATTATACTAATTCTGGATGTTTATCTCTGTTATTGCCATCCTATGAAAATAATTTATGTTTTTATCTCCTTTTAGCCAAGTCTGTCTTGATTTTAATATCCAAAATTTCTCTGCCTTACTCAAAATATTATGATATTCACTAAGTAAATCTCTGATGGCAAGCCGGGATTCACACCAAAAATTCACAGTAGAATCACAGTAATTTTCATTAACTTTCTTAATACAGTCATACAATAATTTTCCAGGCTCACAGTCTCTCTTCCCCAATCCCGACTTCACCATCCCCCAAAGATATCCCCCCCCGAGTTTTTAACGAGGCCTCGATCCTCCAGGCATTCAATGCCTCCACCTAATAAAAATTTCAAATTCAAATTTCCCCCTTCCTGTGTTTTTGAAATTCCAATATTAAATGTCGATCTGCCCACTCTATCAAGATATCGGCATTGATGGCCTCTCTGCATCGGCCGCATCATTCTGATCGTACTTTGCACTGTTGTCCCTTCCATTAAACCATCACCTGTAAATGCTTCGATGCCATTAAAGCCAAGATGAAAAGAGCACAGTCGACACCTTCCTTAACAGCTTAAGAGACCCAAAATTAACTTGCATACATGTGGTCGGCTGCGTGTACATCCATCCAATCTTTCTCCTTGTCGCAACATACTCGACCCACGTGTCCTTCACAACTACCACGTGTTCGGTTTGGTCTAGCCCGGCCGTTCGCTAATCACCCCTGGTCTCGTTCTCTATCTCTCTTTAACTTTCACCACTATCGGAATACCGACCACGTGTCGGCCTTTAACTGGCCGCGATATCGCGACAGGTCGCGATATCACGACCCGTCGCGATATCGCGACGTCGCGACGTTTGAAGACCCTCGCTCTTTCTTTTCATTATCGTCGCGATATCGCGACGTCGCGATATCACGACGTTTGAAGACTTCTCGCCTCCTCCTTTCATTACTGTCGCGATATCGCGATGTCGCGATATTGTGACAAAACTTCACCAAAGTTGCAACGCTGCGTTGGGGTCACGATTTTGCGACATGTCACAAAATCACGACATGTCACGATTTCGCGACCCCTCCCTTCCTTGCCTCTCAAAACCTTCCAAACCAAAACTTGCTTCACAAACCTTTCATAGTACTTGAAAATAATAGATCTAAGTGCAAAGAACTTAGAAAGGAAACTAAAAATATTTGGAAGATGCAAGATTGCCCTCTGTCCCCGGATGCTCCTGCATCAGACACCCGGGGTAGATTTGAAGTGATCCTCACTTCTGTTTTGTTGGGGAAGACCCAAGCGGTCAACCTCCGTCTTCGATACCCAAGTCGCATCTTCCACTGGCCTGCCCCTCCACTTGATCAAATACTCAGCATACTGTTTGTTTCTGGTGCTTTTGCCTTCACGGGTATCTAATATCTTCTCGGCCTCATCTGTGCTTGGTGTAGAGGTTGGAAATTGTCGTGGTTCTGGATCTTGCATCTCTGTACTTCCTCCCTCATGATATTCTACTAGATCTGAAATATTAAAAATAGGTGAAATATCAAGCCAACTCGGCAATTCCACTTCATACGCATTTCTCGACTCCCGCTTTCCCAGTATTTTGTAGGGTCCAAACTTTTTCATCTTCAATTTATTGTAAGTCTTGGCAGGAAATCTCTCCTTCCTAAGATGCACCATAACCTCATCTCCAACCTTGAACTCCTTGAACCGCCGCTTCTGGTCTGCCCTTGTCTTATATTGACTGTTCATTTTTGTAATTTGTCTTCTTACTTCCTCATGCAGACTTTTCATATGTTCTACAAATTCTTCTGCCTCGGCACTACACTTTTCTCTTCTGTCCAACGTTCTTAGTTCGGACACATTCCTCGGGCTGTTTCCATATACTATCTGGAACGGAGATCTATTTGTACTTTTATTAACTGAACTGTTATATGCAAACTCTGCCTGTGGTAAGACCAAATCCCATCCCTTGGGTTGATCCACTATCAAGCATCTCAGTAAATTGCCCAGGCTTCTATTGACCACCTCCGTTTGCCCATCTGTCTGTGGATGGTATGCTGAACTGAATTTTAGGTCTGTCTTCAATTTCTTCCACAGAGTCCTCCAGAAATACCCAACAAACTTGGTATCTCTATCTGAAACTATACTTCTTGGTAGACCGTGAAGTCGTACCACTTCCTTGAAGAACAACCCAGCAATGTGAACTGCATCACTTGTCTTTTGGCAGGGAATGAAATGTGCCATTTTGGAGAACCGATCAACCACCACAAATACTGAGTCATTTCCCCTCTGTGTTCTTGGCAATCCAAGGATAAAATCCATGCTTATGTCCTCCCATGGTCTCTCAGGCACAGGTAATGGCTGGTACAGCCCTGTATTTTGTTTTACACCCTTTGCCATCTGGCATATTCTGTAACCTTGCACAAACTTCTGCACATCTTGCTGAAGTTGTGGCCAGTAGTAATTTTCCTCAACCAAGGCAATGGTCTTATCCCAACCAAAGTGCCCGACCAATCCTCCGTTTGTGCTTTTCTTTGATTAAATTCTCCCGCATGGAACTTCTGGGAATGCACAACTTACTACCCTTGAACAACATTTCGTCTTGGATTAAGAAATCCAACCATTTTGTTCTGTCCATAGTAATAGGTATCAAGCAAGCCTTCCAGGCTTCTGCAAAATCCGGATCTGCAGGGTACAGACCCTTCAGTTCTTCAAATCCCACTACTTCTACTGTCAATCTAGTCAGCAGAGTTTGCCTTCTGCTTAAGGCATCTGCAACTCTGTTTGACTTCCCACTTCTATGTTTCAGCACAAAGGTATAACTTTGGAGGAACTCCACCCATTTCATGTGCCTTTGGTTCAGTTTTGTCTGACTGTTAATGTATTGCAAAGCCTGATGGTCAGTAAACAGTACAAACTCCTTTGGTAATAAATAATGTCTCCACTTCTTCAGGGCCTGAACTATAGCATAAAATTCTTGATCATAGACTGAATACTTTCTCCGGGCATCATTTAACTTCTCACTGAAATAAGCAATTGGCTTGCCTCCTTGACTCAGTACAGCCCCTATTGCACTACCACTGGCATCACAGTCCACCTGAAATACCTTGTTGAAGTCTGGAAGTGCCAAAACAGGCTGCTCTGTAACTTTTCTCTTTAATGTATCAAAGCTCCTTTCAGCCCCTGATGTCCATTTGAACTCCTTTTTATCTCCCCTCATTGTCTCTGTGAGAGGTGCACAAATACTGTTGAAGTTCTTTATGAACTTCCTATAAAAACGGGCCAGACCATGGAATGACCTCACTTTTGTTGTGCTCTTTTGAGTAGGCCATTCAATGATGGCTCTCACCTTTCGGGGTCCATATTCGGACCTTCTGCTGAGATTACAAACCCCAAGTATACCAATTCCTTCTTGACAAAATTACACTTTTTCAAATTTATTAATAAGCTGTTCTTCTCATGACTTTTCAAAGACCCTCCCGATATGCATCGGGTGTTCCTCCAGGGTCTGCTGAATATCAATATATCATCTAAATAAACAATAACAAACTTTCCCGAGAAATTCTTTCAGTACTTCATTCATCAGCCGCATGAAGGTACTTGGTGCATTGGACAGTCCAAAGGGCATGACCAACCACTCAAATAGGCCTTCTCTTGTCTTGAAGGCTGTCTTCCATTCATCTCCCTCTCGGATACGGATCTGATGATAGCCACTTTTCAGGTCAATCTTTGTGAAGTACTCGGCTCCACTTAAACAGTCCATGATATCATCCATTCTTGGTAACGGGAATCTGTACTTAATAGTAATTTTGTTGATGGCCCGTGAATCTGTACACATCCTCCATTCCCCATCCTTCTTTGGCGCCAGCATTGCGAGTACTTGCGCATGGACTCAAACTTTCCCGAATCAATCCCTTTTCTAATAATTCTTGGACCTGTCTATTTAATTCCTCAGTCTCTACAGGTGTCATCCTGTGTGCAGCTTTATTTTGCAGGCTTGATCCTGGTATTAAATCTATATGATGGCTAATTTTTCTCACGGGGGTAAGCCCTCAGGTACATTGTCTGACACAATGTCTGGAAATTCCTCCAGCAGATTTAGAACTTCTGCTGGGGTATCCTGGCATTCCTTCCCCCGAACTCTAGGGATTATTGCATAACATAAATGTTCATGCTTTAACCCGTTCAAAAACTCTCTTCCCTCAACTAAACAGACTCTGGAAATATTACATACCTTTTCATCTGCATCCTTCAAGGGCTTTAGTTTATGGCGTACACCATTCTTTGTCAATGAGTAGGTGTTGGCACGACCATCATGTACTGCACTCCGGTCAAACTGCCAGGGTCTCCCCAGCAACATGTGGCAAGCATCCATGGGCAAGATGTCACACAGGACCTCATCACAATAATTTCCAATGTTAAATTTAACAGAAAACTGCTCGTTGACCAAAGCTCTGTGGTCCTTTTGTAACCATGCGACCCGGTATGGGTGTGGGTGCTTCTTCCTTTCTAACTGTAACTTTGTAACCATTTCCTCAGAAACCAGGTTATCCATGCTACCATTATCAATAATGATATTTCAAACCTTGCTCACACATTTACATCTAGTGCGGAATAAAATTTTCCTCTGGTCTGTGTCCTTCTCCTCATTCAACAGGACTCTTCTTACAATCATTGTTTCTCCTCTCTTCGCTTCTTTGGAATGCTCAGATTCAGCATCCTCCTCTGCCACAGCAGCTCTGGCTGGGCCCTCAGGCCTCTTGTTTGTTCTTTCTTGGTGTTGTAGACATTCAAATGCTCGGTGTCCTTCTTCACCACAGTGGAAACATGTTCCACGAAATACCCCTCTTCCAAATCCTCGTCCAGATCCACCCCATCCTCTTGGGTAGCTGTTCTGATCTCGGGGCTGATAAACATCTTCTTCTCTTTGTTCCTGGTTACTACTGGCTTCACCAGTCTTCTTCGGATCTTTGTACCTTTCTCCACTGGTCCTCCCACCAGTCCTTCCACCTCGGCCTCTTCCTCTTTGCTTGCCTTCAAACCGCCTGTTCAGCTTTTCTTCTACCTTCAAGGCAAATTGGTAAGCATCCTCAATGGTGTTTACTCGAACCAGGCTCAGTTCTTCCTGGATACCAAGCCTCAACCCATTAATGTAACGGGCTACCTTCTCTTTGTTTGCCTCTAAATGCCCTGTTCTAATAGAAATTTTGTAAAACTCTTCAATGTACTCTTGGACAGTTTTGTTTGTCTGTCTCAAGCTCTGCATTTTTCTTAGCAGATCTAACTTGTAATCTGTCGGGATGAACTGTCTTTTCAGCTTCTCCACCATTCTATCCCATCTCGTTATTCTCTCCTTCCCTTTTATGTTCCTCTCCAATTGTATTCCTCTCCACCAAATGCTTGGCATGACCCTTCAACTTAGTCTTAGCAAATCTGACCCGGTTAGGGTCTTCAACTTCCTCGTACTCAAAATATTCCTCTAAATCATTTATCCAGTCAATCACTTCTTCTGGATTTAGGTTTCTCGAGTATGTAGAAACCTCCATTTTAGGCTGCTTTCCAATCTGAGAGATGGCCTTATACAACCGGGCTTGAGCTGGATCCACAACTTCTTCTTCTTCCTCAGACTGTTCTTCCTCTTCAACTTCGTCTTCACTTTCCTCATCCCCTCCGGGTTTGCGCCTTCTGCGTAACTCTGCTTGCAGGGCTTGAACCTGCCTTTGCAAGGCTCGGAAGTCTTCGGCCGACACCACATCTCCTCCTTCGCCTCGGTTCCTTCGTGGAGGCATTCTATTTTTTTTTTTGAAAATATTTCCACAGATCCTGGTGTAACTGCCTCCTTCTTCGGCGATCTGTTACACTCTCAGGAGCTCCCGCTCTGATACCACTTGATGGCAAGCCGGGATTCACACCACAAATTCACAGTAGAATCACAGTAATTTTCATTAACTTTCTTAATACAGTCATACAATAATTTTCCAGGCTCACGGTCTCTCTTCCCCAATCCCGACTTCACCATCCCCCAAAGATATCCCCCCCGAGTTTTTAATGAGGCCTCGATCCTCCAGGCATTCAATGCCTCCACCTAATAAAAATTTCAAATTCAAATTTCCCCGTTCCTGTGTTTTTGAAATTCCAATATTAAATGTCGATCTGCCCACTCTATCAAGATACCGGCATTGATGGCCTCTCTGCATCGGCCGCATCATTCTGACCGTCCTTTGCACTGTTGTCCCTTCCATTAAACCATCACCTGTAAATGCTTCGATGCCATTAAAGCCAAGACGGAAAGAGCGCGGTCGACACCTTCCTTAACAGCTTAAGAGACCCCAAATTAACTTGCATACACGTGGTCGGCTGCGTGTACATCCATCCAATATTTCTCCTTGTCACAACATACTCGACCCATGTGTCCTTCACAACTGCCACGTGTTCGGTTTGGTCTAGCCCGGCCGTTCGCTAATCACCCTTGGTCTCGTTCTCTATCTCTCTTTAACTTTCACCACTATCAAAATACCGGCCACGTGTCGGCCTTTAACTGGCTGCGATATCGCGACAAGTCGCGATATTGCGACGTTTGAAGACCCTCGCTCTTTCTTTTCATTACCATCGTGATATCGCGATATCGCGACGTCGCAATATCGCGACGTTTGAAGACTTCTCGCCTCCTCCTTTCATTACTGTCATGATATCGCGACGTCGCGATATCGCGACAAAACTTCACCAAAGTTGCAATGCTGCGTTGGGGTCACGATTTTGCGACATGTCGCGAAATCGCGACATGTCGTGATTTTGCGACCCCTCCCTTCCTTGCCTCTCAAAACCTTCCAAACCAAAACTTGCTTCACAAACCTTTCACAGTACTTGAAAATAATAGATCTAAGTGCAAAGAACTTAGAAAGGAAACTAAAAATATTTGGAAGATGCAAGATTGCCCTCTGTCCCCGGATGCTCCTGCATCAATCTCTTTCCTCTGATCTTGGATTATTATGAACACCTTTTTGAAAATTTGGAAGTTTATCTTTTAGTTCGTTCTTCTCAAAAATGTTTCCAAATGTGGTCTTGTTCCATTATTTTAATCTAGATGTCATTGATTTTATTTGTTTTGGATGTGTATACGCCCAACCGTTTTCTAAAGAATTCCATGTTTGTGCTATCATATCATCAAATTGAGGATGGTCTTCCCACATCTGCTCATATTTAAAATATGATATTTTTTGAATTCACTTACCACCATTTAAAATTTTTCTGGCTTGTGATATGAACCAATCCTTGTCAAGGTATTGATTTTAGCACAAGTCCCTTCATCTAGCCAATGCTATGAGAGAATGCATTTGTCTATTTTTTTTGCTATTAGGTTTTGGTATCTCATGTTGTTGGTCCATGTATAGTTGTCTTCTTCAAACTCAACCTCCTATAGATTATTGATTTGAATAAGAGTTGAGAAATCTCTCATACTTTGGTTTAGTTTCATAATTTCTCCAAAATTTTCATCCAACTTGGTTATGGCATTAAAATATCTTGTGATCATGAATTAGGTTTCTTGGTCTTTACTTCTCATAAAGGCTTCAATCCCACTCCAAAATTGTACTATGCCTGACTGAGTTGTAGGTCCATAGACATTGATAAGGATGAAATGAATATCAATAAAAAAACATGTGACTAAAGAGAATATCCAATGCTTAGTTTAATGAATGGTTACACAAGAGGTTCTAATTAGATTCCAACAAGTTAGAATTTCCCTTATCACTTCTTCATAATCTATAACATCCCATTCACATCTTGTCCATATTTCATGATATGGTAATCATTTTTCATTAGGGGCTACTAGCCATGCTTGCAAATTACCAATATCAGTGTTGTTTGGTAAAGAGAAGTTCAACCAACTTAGTTTGTGTTTCTTTCTCTATGTTTGCTCTTGCTTCCCTAGATCTCGCTTGATAATTTTGAGGTTGTCCTCTTTTTGCCTTACATGTATCAAAAGTAGGTCTATTTCTTGGGATAATTAAACGTAGTTGCTAGATTAGATTTATTTTTCTACAAGTGTGTTATGTAGTTTTTTTACAAATGCATTTTAAATTTCCACAAGTGCATCTTAAAATTTTGTAAGTGTGATTTAATTTTTTCAAGTACATTTAAATTTTGCAAGTGTGTTATAAATTTATGCAAGTGTTATTTAGTTTTTGTAAGTGTATTTTAAATTTTATTTAAGAAAGTGTGTTTTTAGAAATCCTTAGAAGACCTTATACCAAGATATGTTTCTTCTCTGTAGCACATACAACCATCAGACACCACTCCAGATTGACAATTTAAAGTACGAACATTAATGACACTCGTTATTAAGAAAAATCCTAGATGTCTAGAGGAACATTTATATTTTCAAAGATAACCTAACATCCTTAAGAATCCAAGTCAAAGAAATGGACAAGAATATCCAAGACTTAGTTGCTATAGGAATTCCTAATATTTTTTAAATAAAAACACTTATTGGATGATGATATCATAAAGGCTATGTTCAAGGAGTAAAAAAACCAAGCTAATCAAGGGAATGCAACTCAAATATATAAAATGCTATAGCCAATATATGTCAAGCTACAAGATCTAGTTGCTAAACAAGAGGAATTTTTAGATAATCCTTTTGAAGACCTCATAAGAGAGGTGGAAGATCTCACATCAATGCAATTTCCAAGTGACACTAAGTAGTAGAAGTTACTAGGCTTACTGCCATAGAATACCGAACAAGAACTAACAATTTTGACACTTTTATTATGAAGGTCTCAATTTTATAAGCTTTATGCCTAGGGATAAAGGCAAGATCCCTGATATTACATCAATTATAAAATTGCTATAAATGTAGTACCTTAACACTACCTTATTATTTTTACAAATTTTGAAGGAAAATACCATAGAGAATTCAGGTAGCAAATGACTCCCAAAAATTCTTAAAATTTTACTAAGAATGAACAAGGAACGACCGAATTACAAAAACTAACTGATTGGCTCCATGTACCAATTTGCTTTTGGAAGAAGACCAATTGGCTCAAGAGAGCAATTCACTCAACAAAGGGTACTGATTCGATTGTAAAGGATATCAATTCATTTTTTAAACTAGAGTGAATTCTTGGATAGTCACAAAAGGTAAATTGAAGGTATGAATCCCAAGGTGAATATTCTAAAAAAACATTTTGGCATGTGGTGGTGCACAAAGCCATTTTGAAATTCTTTTAATATTATTAAAGGCATAATTGAAGGCATGTAACATTTGGTGGTGCATCATTTTTCTAAATTTAATCCTAAATCTTTACTTTTATTAGAAGTGATTGTTTCTCACCCCATGTAACTCAAAGTAAAATTTTACTATAAATAGAGGCCTAGGGCCCTCAATGTATTGGTCTTTTGGTTGCAAAAATTAATAGCTACACTATGTGAAACCCACATTGTGCTTTGTCCTCATGAGATTGTAAGAAATTAGCAAGTCCTTAGACATTCCATTAATGGCCTCGTCCTTTTGGTTTAATAAGTGTGCAACGATTGTGGCATTGCCCTTCTAGCCCATCTTGTCATTTTCTTATTAATTTTGTAAACTAATGAATGGATGCACATCATTTTTATTTAGCTTCTCATGTGTTAATAAATTTTCCTCACTATTGTCTAAAACCCATATTTGCTTAGATATGTTGCATCCTTAAACTTCCATGCTTTTTTGCACTTTACTTTTCTATATTTTCCTTTTCACAGTTTACTTTTAATGCAAGTTAGTATAGTTTAATGTAGGAGTATCCTTCGAGGAAAGTGGGGAGATAGTATAAATATAGAGGTTGGCAAAATTCATTGGAAATCCCTTCCAAATTTTAAAACTCGAGTTGGGATGCAAATATAAAATAGATGTCAAGACAATTCCTTGGTTCAATAGTTTGATAAGTTAAAGGATCTTTCTTTGCTACTTTTTGGGAAGTGGAAAATGCTTGATATAAGCAAAATTCTACTATAATATAATATCCTTGCTTCATATTGAAGTTTTTCTCATGACCAAATTTTCAATCCCTTTCTCAATCCATTTGTTAAAGGTCCTTTCTCCATTCATCTAGTCTCATGATATTTTTGACATCAAAATACAATGTATTCATAATACACTTGTTAATCCCATACCATAATTCATATTTAATCTTGATGGATTTTAACAAAGGTTTTGAGATATCCATGATAACATATTTGGGTCTATATAGTATGTTTTCACTCCTCAATAGTTGGACTCTTTTGAAGGAAATCACCAAAAGTATTAATCTTCTTCAAAACCTTCTTATTGAGAAGTTGACATAGAAGTCCAAAAAGCCTAAGCCATTATGCAATCCTTTTAATGGTTTTTATCTCCATAGAAAAATTCTCACCTTATGACCTTAAAAACCTCTCTCCCCCTAAACCATAAATCATTATTTTATTCTTGACTTCAAAATTGGATATGATCAAGGAAAAGCTCATTTGGAAGGAATGCCATTGAATAATCCAAACTCAATCCCACTTCCATTTAATCCATTTTGTATCTATGAAAAATAAAGCTAGTATCTGTTGGTCATCAAATCCGCACAGGAAAGGACTTTCGATGGGTTTGCGTGCCCTGGACCTGCAACCAACATTGAAAGGCCGAGGGGAAGAGATGCCCCTCGTGCCAATATCCGGAGAAAGGCCGGATCCTATACTAATCTACTTTTGGGGTTTGAGACAAGAGTGCAGGAAAGAAATAAACAGGGTAAGGATTAAAGAAATAAAGAGTAAGGGTTAGAAGATGATGATTTAATGTGGGAGAGAACATGAAGCATGATTACTCGCTAACAACCCGAATAGCAATAGGAAATACCAAGAATAGTATGAAAGAAACGAAATGCCGAACTTCCTATGTATCCTCTGGACGGGCTCGCAGGGTTCTCTCTCTCGCTGGAATTTAGGGTTCAGAGTAACAACGATTGAGATAAGGGAATAACAGAAACCTCAATCCACCAGGTAGCATAAAAGAAAGCGAGAAGGCGTTTTTCCTCTCCTATGTATCCTTCAGGGCAAATTTTAGGGGTTTAGTCCCTGATTGTACACCATATTCAGGGTTCAGAGTCTCAGTATGCGAACGAGAAAAGACAAAAGAATTAAGCACAGAAGGTAGCATAAAAGAGAGAAATAGAGCACAAAAGATCTTTAGTATTAAATGCAGGACATCAAGTTACAAAAGATTTCTAGCAGAAAGTTCCCCCCCCATTTTACATTACATGCCTGGGTTTTTATAGAGGACCCAACCCTCTGAATCATTATTAAAAAATGGCAAAGTACACTCTTGGGCCCTGAGAAATCGGTGCCTCACTGCTGCTGTGACTGAGCTTTCAAATCGGTTGCCGAAACTGGCAACTGCGACTGGGTCAACCATGGAAATGTTCATTTAATGTGCTGACCGAGTGTCCCTGGCTTCTGGATGCTGTGCTTGAGTGATCATTACGCCCGTCATGTTTTACTTCGAGGACTGTTATGTCCCTTTCATTTGCCAAAAATGGTCAGTAGGCTTATCGGGCAAGAAAGGAGGTATTTATAAGGGGCCTTCGATCACCTTGGGAAGCTGCTCGCCTTGGAACGTGGGCCCAAAAAGTGCTTCACTACATCTTTGCCTTGCCGAAGCCTTAGGCCAAAGTAGATCTTCCTTGATTTGTTCTTCGCAAAATAATGCTTCGTAGAAACTACTTCGGGGATGTCGAGTGTCGAGCGGGCTCCATATTTGAAATGGGGCCTTTTGTCCTTTGCTGGTGAAACTGCTTCGACTGAAAAATGTTTCGGCCCAATTTTCTCTCAAAACTGCGATTCAGGGAATATCCTCCCGAATCACTTTTCTGTTTTTGACACATTGTTATTTTGCTTCGGGCACCACTACTTCGGGTGAAAACTGGCCGAAGTAGGTGTCAAAAATACTTTGGGCCCAAAGTAGTTTCCTTACCTTAGCTGATTTTTTATTATGCTCTCCTCCTTCGGCGAAGTCGTTTGGATGCTGCTTCGCAAGACTTCCGCCCGAAGCGGCTGTCGAAAATGCTTCGGGTGCAAAGTGTTATCTTTGTATTTTCTTCGACAAAATTACTTCGCAAGGTTTTCACCCGAAGTGATGATTTGAAGTGCTTCGGGCCGAAGCTCTTTTCACATTCTCCTTCTTTTCTTTCGACGAAGCTATTTTCCTTGGCTTGTTTGGTAGCGAAGCTCTTTCTTCTTCATTTTATAAAAGGGGTGATAGGGAGGGTCAAAATTGCTGTAACTTAAAATAAAAGAAAAACTTTTCAACAAAGAAATATTATACAAAAATTCTACTATTCTTTTACCCCTTGTATAATGTGACAAAAATTGTCAACATTCTTGGCGGCTCGCATGGTGACGAGCTTGTCTCGACAAAAGAACCCTTTAGCCCTGATCCATTGGGCTACAGAGTTACTGGTCTTCCCCAGACCCTACTTCTGCGATCTGTTCCTCTTCTTGTTCTTCTTCTCCTTCTTCTTCTTCCTCTTCCTCTGGCGTGGCTTCTGGCTGAGGCAAAGGTTCGAGGCGATCACGGATGCGTTTCATCGTTCTTCGGACATGAGTCCAGGCACTCTTTTTGAATGATTCTTGATCTTGTAATGCCTTAACCAAAATGTGAAACCGATCAATTTGCCTGATGTCAGCATGTTTGGCCCTGATGAATAAATTTTTTAGGCATGCTACAATCTTGCAGTACCTCAAAATGAAGTCGGTTATCTGCCCTTCCAAGATTGGCTCCGCCCATCTGTCTATCTCTAAGACATCGCCCTTGAATTGGAGCCAAACTGGCTTGAGGTCATCTTTAGTCAGAAGGTTCCTGTCATCGCCTGTGAAACTCGGGAAACCCAAGGAGGAGAGGTCCTAAAAACAATTCATCGAGGCACGTTGCTCGTTTTCAAAGATGTCTTGGAGCCTTCTCGCCTTTTGAGATTTTTGCACTTTGGAGAAGAAGGCGCAAACTGTGGCCTAGGTCGTGGACCAATCCCTAGCCGTTCGAGTCATTGCAGTGACCTACAAGTCTTGATATCTCGCATTCTGGACGTCGAAGGCTAACTTGAGTTGGCACCTGACTTTCTGCATGACTTCATCAATGATTGGCCCTCCTTCGACAATAGCGCACTGGGCCTCGGTGATAAAGGTTAATATCGTGAGGGCGCTGGAACATTGAGACATGAAATTCTTGAGCAAGTGGGCGTGAATCTCCTTAATTTTTCTCCTATCAAACACCGATAGGTCTTCCTTCTCATACAGTTGGGCCTGCATTTGTGCAACTCTGCCTTCCAGCTCTTTGGCCTTTAGGTCATTTTTGGCTTGTATCTGCGCCTGATTTTCTTCAATATTCTGGAGCTATAGAACTTGCAGCTTCAGGGCACGTGTTTCCTTTTTCATGGCCTTGCACTACTCCTCGGCCTCTACCAACTTAGAGGGGACCCTCACCAAATATTCTTCTAGCTTAACATTGGCAGCCTCGGCCTCAATCCTATGCTGGTTGGCGATAACTGCATGAGCCCTAAAGGTCTCAATTCGGACATGCATGGATGCCGATTCGTTGTCTACATTTAGATGCACCAGGTCTTTAGGTGTTTCCTGGTAATCATAGTCTGCTGGAGTCATTTCATCCAAGGGTTTTTGCACCTTAAGGACTTTCTTGATCTTGTGCATCTTCCCAGCTTTCAGATCAAACACGATGCATTTTTCAACTTGAGCCATCTCTCACCCTCTTTTCTTTCTCACCTCCTTCAAGATCTTGTCAGTATTCTATCGAGCTTGGAGCAGCTTCTCGACAAGGGGACGTTCCTTAATCAAGGACATCTCAGACTCAAACAAGGCTGGGTCACCAGTTGAAGGAGTGAAAAAATACAGGGAGTGTATGGGGGATGCTTCACAAGGAGGTTCGATGGTGGTGCTCGATGCCAAAGCGATGCCTTCGCTTCTGCTAAGAATCAAGGGAATGGCAGCATGAGTGGGCAAAGTGACTTCAATGGATTTATCCTGGCTGGGATCGTGGGATGGACCTGGACTAGCTGCAGGTGATGTGTGAAGGAATGAGTGGCCCTACAAGGGATACTGATGGGATCCTTCGGCAGTGGCTGCAGTGGATGTGGGTGAGTCCTGAGCATAGGGTGGGGAATGCATACCTAAATGCCCTCCTGGCAAAGTGGTTGTAGTGACTTCAGGTGCAGTCATCTTCTGCTCCTCTTCTGCTTTGGCATCTTCAGCCTCCATGGTTTATGCCTCAGTGTCCCCTTCAAATTGGAGGAGTTCCTCCACATTGATGACATTGATATCCGCTTGTGCGAAGCCGCTTTGGATGGTTTGGAGGCACTTGGACTGATTCTGGCATCTTTCTCTTTGTCCTCACCAGTGGTTGTTCTGACTCCTCGAAACTCATGCCTTGGCCTCCCACAGGTACTGGAGGTGGCCTCTGTGGCATGGATTTGGCCCTCTTCCCCTTCTTTGGCTTTGAAGTAGTTTCCTTTCTCTTTGGGATTTCGCCCGAACCTGGGATGGCTAGAGGAATGAGGTCGACGAAGGACAGGGGCTTCCATGTCCCGGCATTGGTCTCATAGACCACTGTGAAGTCCTTGTCAGTCGCAAAAAGTCTGTAAGAGTTCATATTTTGGCAGTGGACCCTCATTATCCACCATTCTCTTAGTTGGGCCACATCCCAATCTTTTGTCGCCTCCCTCAAGTCGTCGTTTGCCTTCTTTTAGAAGGTGGATTTGGGGCTCGGGAGAGGGTGCCAAAATGGGTCATATGCGACCTCCATTGGGTAGAACTCATGTCAGGGAGGTAGCGTTTCCATTTTCTCCAAGTGCCACTCCAGATCCCTCCCGTTGGGATTGTTCCTCTGCTCCACAATTTTTGGATAGGGGCAAGCGTGGAAGCTCTTAAATTGAAGATGGTCCCTCATTACCCCTAGGGGGTCATAGAGCCATTGCTGAGGAAGCTGGACTAGGCCAAAATTGGTGAGTTTCTCCTCTAAGAAAACATTTTGTTTGAGGGCAAACACCTCGATAACTCCCATTTTGAAAGGGAAATCATAGGTGTGAGCCCATTTTTGTCAATGGCCATAAATGGCGTTTGTTGCATCGCTCTGTCGAGCGACCTCCAATGCGAACTGATACTCAAAGGGGTAAACTGGTGGTAAGAAGGGCTTCCCTATGAAGACGAATATGCGAATTACAAGCCCCTATGTCAGCTGAAAAATGTCTCCCCTTTTCTCTTGTACCACTTTGTCCCTTAGGAGGAGGGGAACCCGAGGGGAAGACCCCGTTAGCATGTGCATTGCGGGTCCCAAAAATTGTTGGTTAAAAGAATAATAGGACTCCATCTTCAATAGGAGAGGGGTCCACTGGTATATAGGTAGAGGATTTCCATCCTCGCCGCTTGCCATAATAGCAACATAAGGGAAACTTCTATGTACATGGAAGAAAAATAACCAAACAAGAAGAGAACAGGGCAAAAAGTACTTATTTGCCCTAGCATTCTTCATGCTGGCGAGCCACGTATGTAAGGTCCTGGCCACCCATTCTGCCCAGTCAAAAAATACTGGGTTGGTGCTTGGCCTCAAAGCATCAGGGGCATAAAATTCCCCTCCGGAAATACACTCAGCCAAAGATACCTGCCACGGGTGCACCAAAGCGTCAGTAGATAGGCCTGCCACCCATGCAATGATGGAGAAGATGTCGACGTTTTTGAAGGCCTCCAAGGGTAGGGGCATCTGGGGCAATTTTCCCAAAGAGAGACCGCTTTTGAGGCTCTGCTACAAAAAATTGATTATGTAGTTGGAGGATGCGAACCTCTCCATTTGTTCGCTAAGAATAACGTTGCAAACTATATACCCCTTAGGAGGGCCCTGCTGTGGCGCAAAGGCTGCCTGGACATCTTCCTTCAGAATGGAGAACAACTTGTGATTGGAGGCGTCTATCACTTGCTTGGAGACGGGCTGATAGTTTCGCGCGATGGCATCAATTAGCTCAGGGCAGTGATGTGTGGGGGGTGTTAGATACCAGTATATCTAGGAGTAGTAAGCGACAAATCTTTTGCTGTCTGTCGAGAGCCTGCTTTTCATGAACTCGATGGTGCTCCTGAGTTCAGCCATGCTCCTTGACAGCTTGGTGTCTCTGATCCTATCCCATCTGTCGACTGGTGGTTCTTCGAGTTGCACATCCCCAGAATCCTCTCTTTCTCCCATGATTTGTTTCTCAGGGCGAAGGCTAACATCGACCTTCTTCATCCCTTTATCATGGCCCTTTGTCATTGGCTGCTCGGGGGTTGCCACTTCTGGTTCCTTCCCATTTTCCTTAGAGTTATTCTTCCCCATAGTGCTAGGGGTGATGGAGAAAACAATGTGGAGGGCTTCGGGATTGGAGGCTTCGAAGCGCAGGCTAGGAGAGTTTGAAGACTAGTAGAAAAGTTTTCATGAATTATCGAGAAAATAGCTTCGTTACTATTGGAGCCTACGTTATATAGCCATAGAAGGCAACCACCAGTATTTATGGCACTTGCCATAATTAACTTTGTGTTGCTTCGTCCAATTCGTCGCATGGTGGAGTTGTACACAGGGCTGTGTGTTGTGATGATTGCGGCTCGCTTTGGAAGCGTGACCCTCTACCACTTTGTACCCGAGCATGAACTTTTCTCCTAACCGAATCCCTAAAGGATGTACCTACCACATTTTCATTTAACTCGCCCGCTTCAAATGCTTTTGAAGGCAGCTATCGGCACGTTCCCCTAGGCATGTTTTAAATGCCCCTGCCCTTTTTGTTTTCGAGTTGGTGAAGTCGAAGTCAGAGTTGAAGTGCTTCGGGGCAAACCCTTGGTGTGAGCTGTTTCTCTATGCTTCGGGCTCGAAGTAGTTCTCTTTGCCGAAGGTGGCTCGTCGGTCTTCCTTCAAAAACTTTTTCGCTTGAACTCCCCTTGGCGAAGTACTTCTTGGGCCTTGATCCGAGTCGTTGCCGCGAGCCATTTTTCATTGGTTACTTCGGGAAACCTTTTCTCGAAGAAGTTTTTTTTTTAGGAGTGTTGTCGAGTCAAAATTCAACCTAAGTTTTTGAGTAGCACTTTTATTTAATAGCCAAACTATTTACAATATTCACACAGACCTGTGGCATAATGGGCATGCTGCCACCACGGACTCAACTTCGGGTGATTATCTGGTGAACCTGCAGTGACCCGACCAGATCAGGTTGAAATTTAGCTGACCGTCATAGTTTGGATCATTTCTACTTGAATTCATCCATGCTGCGAACAGGAAGCAATGCGGCCAATTTTCATTTCTGCCAGTGCCTAGATTGTTGGCAAAGAAGTTTGCCACTCGAAAGCCTTCTTGGGGCATCGGTCTTAGGGATAGCCAAAACCAGTACCAAACCCAATGCCAAAATTTTGTAGATTCTTCCAAATGAAGGTCGGGTACGGGTTCTTCCATCCTACTAATATGGTAACAAGGTTCCTTCGACGAAGAGTAGTCCTCCAAGAGCTCTTCGGGCTCATCCTCTGAATCGGACAGGCTTGATGAGCTTTGGCTGAACTCTTGCATGCCATCTCTTGGGACATAAAAAGGGTGCAAAAATGTGCCCTCTTTGTTCTCAGGTTCTACCACTCGAGTCTGCTCCTCTTCTCGGTTCACCTCTTGATGGAGATTGCTAGCAGCCATGTTGTCCATTGGGTGGTCCATGCTTGCATACTTCCATTGTTGAGCTAATATGAGGTCGGCTTCTCGAGCTCCAAATGACTGCATCTCAGGTCTCGACTCAGTGTGAGGAATGCCCCATGATGAGTACTGTGTTGGTCAGACAGGAGCAGTAATTATCGAAGGAAGCGATGGAGTTTATCCCCACTGCCACTTTCTCGATAGGAGCAGAAGCCGTTCCAATCGTATTGCCTCCTCAAATATTTGAGGGAATATTTGTTCCCATTATTGCAGTAGAATGAGGCTTACATTCGGGTGGAAAGCCCGAACATAGAAGAGATGGGCTTGGGCGGGCGTCGGTTGGATCTCCAACGGGATTCTCTTCCAACTTCTATAGAATCAGACATTGAAGTCTATGATACCCTTCGAAGGTGCTATCTTGATAGTGGAGAGGTATGCGAAGAGATGGAAGGGGTCCTGAGAGCCATCGAATGTCTTGATCAATGCCCCCGCCAAGTCATCCCATGAGCAGATGCTTTTGGGCCTGAGCAATCTGTACCATCGCAGTGCCCTTCCTTCCAGAGACAAAACAAGAAGTCTGATCATGACATCTTCATGGATAATGTCATGGAGGGTCGCTAAATCAGCAACATCTTCAAGGTGTTCTCGGGCCATTCTCGTGGTGTCGCTATATTTTTTCAATGATTTCAATGCGCTTTTGGGAATCTCATGATAGCTTTGGATATTCAGGGGCCCTGGATTGTTCCAGCTAGGAAAGCTTCTCCCAACCATTACGACCATAGTCTATGGAAATCATGGTTGTCACCGCTGAGTCGGAGTTGTTAGGTGGACATTCTTTCTCTGCTTATGAGGTCAAGGCTGCTCACCAAACCTTGGTTCCTTCGGGATATCTTCTTTCAGATTTGAAAGGTGCCTACGGCCAAGAAATTTGGATCTTCAGCTCAATCAAGTCGCCAGGTAATTTTATCAGATGAAGAGAGGCTAGAGATTCACCAAACTCGGACCTTCTCAAAACATGGGGGCTCCTGGTTATGAAAACCAGGTTTAGGTACTGGTCTCCACGACTTCAAAGATTCTCAGTTAAAACAGAGTTGCCAGATGCTAAGAGTCTTTCGGTAATGAGGGCATCGATTCTCACTACTACTCAGAAGATGAGACTGACCGGATCTCACCGGGAATTTGTTAGAACTACTGGCCCCGGTGAAGACGGGCTAGAAATTTTCTCCAATATGGGACCTTGGGTCCCATCGGGCGTGCCAGAAACTGTTGGTCATCAAATCCGCATAGGAAAGGACTTTCGGTGGGTTTGCATGCCCTGGACCTACGACCAACATTGAAAGTCCGAGGGGAAGAGATGCCCCTTGTGCCAATCTTCGAAGAAATGCCGGATCCTATACTAATCTACTTTTGGGGTTTGAGACAAGAGTGCAGGAAAGAAATAAACAGGGTAAGGGTTAGAGAAAGAAATAAAAAGAGTAAGGGTTAGAAGATGATGATTTAAGGTGCGAGAGAACATGAAGCACGATTACTCGCTAACAATTCGAATAGCAGTAGGAAATACCAAGAATAGTATGAAAGAAACGAAATTCCAAACTTCCTATGTATCCTCTAGACGGGCTCGCAGGGTTCTCCTTTCTCTCTTTCTGGAATTCAGGGTTCAGAGTAACAACGATTGAGATAAGGGAATAACAGAAACCTCAATCCACCAGGCAACATAAAAGAAAGCGACAAGGCATTTTTCCTCTCCTATGTATCCTTTAGGGAAAATTTTAGGGGTTCAGTCCTCGATCGCACATCAGATTCAGGGTTCAGAGTCTCAGTATGCGAACGAGAAAAGACAAAAGAATTAAGCACAGAAGGCAGCATAAAAGAGAGAAATAGAGCACAAAAGATATTTAGTATTAAATGCAGGACATCAAGTTACAACAAATTTCTAGCAGAAAGTTCCCCCCCTTTTACATTACATGCCTGGGTTTTTATAGAGGACCTGGCCCTCTGAATCATTATTAAAAAATGGTGAAGTACACTCTCGGGCCCTGAGAAATCAGTGCCTCGCTGCTGCTACGACTGAGCTTTCAAATCAGTTGTCGAAACTGGCAACTACGACTGGGTCAAACATGGAAATGTTCATTTAATGCGTCGCCCAAGTGTCCCTAGCTTCTGGATGCTGTGCTTGAGTGATCGTTACACCCGTCGTGTTTTACTTTGAGGACTGTTACGTCCCTTTCATTTGCTAGAAATGGTCAGCAGGCTTATCGAGCAAGAAAGGAGGTATTTATAAGGGGCCTTCGATCACCTTGGGAAGCTGCCCGCCTTGGAACGTGGGCCCGAAAAGTGCTTCGCTACATCTCCGCCTTGTCGAAGCCTTAGGCCGAAGTAGATCTTCCTTGATTTGTTCTTCGCAAAATAATGCTTCGGAGAAACTACTTCGGGGATGTCGAGTGCCGAGCAGGCTCCATCTTTGAAATGGGGCCTTTTGTCCTTTGCTGGAGAAATTGCTTCGGCTGAAAAATGTTTCGGCTTGATTTTCTCTCAAAACTGCGGTTCGGGGAATATCCTCCTGAATCACTTTTCTGTTTCTGACACATTGTTATTTTGCTTCGAGCACCACTGCTTCGGGTGAAAACTGACCGAAGTAGGTGTCGAAAATACTTCGGGCCCGAAGTAGTTTCCTTACCTTGCTGATTTTGGATTATGCTCTCCTCCTTCGACGAAGTCATTTGGATGCTGCTTCGCAAGACTTCCGCTCAAAGTGGCTGCCGAAAATGCTTCGGGTGCGAAGTGTTATCTTTGTATTTTCTTCGACGAAATTACTTCGCAAGGTTTTCACCCGAAGTGGTGATTTGAAGTGCTTCGGGCCCAAAGCTCTTTTCACATTCTCCTTCTTTTCTTTCGACGAAGCTATTTTCCTTGGCTTGTTTGGTAGCGAAGCTCTTTCTTCTTCATTTTATAAAAGGGGTGATAGGGAGGGTCAAAATTGCTGTAACTTAAAATAAAAGAAAAACTTTTCAACAAAGAAATATTATACAAAAAATCTACTATTCTTCTACCCCCTGTATAATGTGACAAAAAGTGTCAATAGTATCCATTGAACTTGCATACTAAATCCATGCTTTAAAAAATATTATATCATGCTCAATCATCTCATCCTTGATAATCACTTCTAGTGTATCTTATGTTGTTTGGATAAGGATTGTTATAGATTCATTTTTCCTTTCATCACTAGCTAGGGTATCCTTAATTCCTATTAGGGCTTTCATAAATAAAATCTCTTCCTTGCTACCTAACATTTCTTTATGACAATCCTTCATTTTTTAAACTTCTTCATAAATTTGGAATAAGGACTCTAAAAGTGAGGCTTACTCCCTACTTGCACTAGCACTCACTCCTTAACTCCGACTTAAACACATTATATTATAACTTTATTCTAGATGAAATTGGTAAAATTTTAATCATAAATTTATTTTAAAAATTTATTTTAATTATAACATAACATAATTTAATATCATTTACATATTTTATTTTTTAACAATGTTGTCCTATTATTTCTTACCACTACCTTTTCAATAGCTAGCCTAAACATCCAAAATACTTTTGGACCTCAACCACAAAGGCTACACACAATATCAAGGTTGAATGACCCCATATCACACCCAAGGTTGGTCACGAGACTCAAAACTATTTAAAATTTAATACAAATACCAAAACTTTAAAGAAAATAACAAAAAAAAATTAATAAATAAAATTAAAACCTAAAATATAAGTGTTTGCTTTATCTTTATGTTTATGATGAATATAAAAAATTAATTCCACTCACATATATCAAATAATTGATCATATAATGACTTCAATATATTTCTTGTCACCTTGCATTTGTTACTAGTTACTAGCTAAATGCAAGTAACTATATCAACCAATTTAACTTGAAGCTTCAAAATGACAACCATTGACTCATGCATGTCAACCTTTTAAAGGTCCAAAGATCAAATATTATATTAATGTGAGTAACAACTCTAGATGATTGAATTCTATTAGTAACTTGGTTAAAGAACTCAAAAAATAACAAATGAGATTAAAAAATACTTCAAGAGTTTTATTACCCATTTTTACACAAAAGGATAAGTTGGTTTAGAATCTATCAAAAGATGGTGGGTACTCGATGAAGTTGCGATATGAGGATTTAGAGCAATCAAAAATTCCCACTGCCAAATATTTCCCTTGGAAGAATGTTTGGTCACTAAAGCCTCTCTCTAAGATCCCAATATTTCTTTGGTTAGCAGTTCAAAGTAAAATTTTTGCAAGAGCCTACAAAGAAGAGGATATTATGGAACTTTTATATGTACCTTGTGATAGGGGGATGTAGAAATATCAAATAGTTAATTGTCCCTTTGCTCACACTATTTGGAGTTACATTTCTATTAAAAAAGAGAGAATATACTGGGTAGCTCAGTCAACATTGAAAGAGTTGAAAAAATGTTAGATTAATTATTTTTAAGCTAAAGCATTATGTATTATGTGGATGATTGGTCCTACCAATATTTTTTGGAACTTATGTCTTGAAAGGAGTAATAGAATTTTATATATATATATATATATATATATATATATATATATATATATATATATATTTCAAATAATGCCTAAATTTGGAATTGTATTATTGCCTCTCTTGAAAAATGTTTACAAATATGATGTTCATCATGGGATATCTCAAGTGTGGAAAAATATTTTCTAGCCACTTGGTTACGGGATTTGAATATACATGGAAGAGTCATCTACAACAATGACATTAAAATAAAGGATTTGCTTCTAACTATGGTAAAATTAAAATGTCTAGAAACTGGGTTTATCAAAACTAATTTTGATGGTGCTTCCAAAGGTGATACAAGAAAATATGGTGGAGGTTGTGTTTATTTTAAATAATATAGGTAAAATTCTCTTCACTTACTCAAAATCATGTGGAACTTTAACTAAAAATTATGCATAGGCTAGGGCATTTCTTACAGGAATTAAATTTGCAATTGAAACTAGATGGATATATATTTCAATGGAAGACGATTTACAAATTATCATTAATGCTATGAAAAAAATAGGTGTGAGGATAAAAATAGTATTATTGTTTATGTTCATCCTCTATTATTGGAGGTAATCTCTTGGAAATGTGAGCATATTTATAAAAAAGAAAATTGAAAAACAAATAGTGTTGATATTTGTCTTGGTGAAATTCAAATTTTAGAAGGCAATTAGATGAATGAGATTTTATCTCTTAAAATGATGTCGAGGAGCTAAATGCAAAAATATAGCACTTTGAGGAAGATGAATATATTTGATAAAAAAGAAATGAAAAATATCTTTGATAAAAGGGCAATCTAGATATAGTTTCACCTAATAACACATAACATTTTGGTATTTTGATAGGATTGGTCCCTAATAGAAGCCACATATAACTTATTAAAAAATAATAATGGTATAAAATACTTAAAGCTTGGATAATATCCAATAATGCCAACCAATATACAATATTTTTTTTCCTTTTATTATAATTTATTAATATTCAACTATCTTTTTTAATAAAATGTTTAACAATTAACTTATAAACTAATATTTATCTCATTTTTTTTTGAAGGACAAATTGATCTTATTATTTAAAAAAAAGAGCAACAAGTCTAATTTTAAAAATTATAAATATATTATAAAACAAATTTACAAATCTAAAAACTTTCTTCAAATGTAAAGAGAATTTTTCTATCAAACATTTCAAAACTATAGGACTAAATAGTTAAGCAACTTTTATTTTTATAACCATTTAATTATTGTTTCCATATTATTAAAACACAATTTTATGCTTAGTGATGATAAACAATTATAACTTGAATTTCCTCTTTTTAGCTATGTTGTTTAAATATTATAAGAATGACTCAACTACTATGAAAAATAAATAATAATATTTATAAAGAGGTAGGAATTTACATCTTAATCAAAGTTTAAATTTAAAATTTAGTGAATATTAATATTTGTCAAATGGTGTTGGAACAAACAACAAGAATATGAACAAGGACTTTCATACTCTAAACCAAGGTTCCAATCCTACAAATGAACATCTTTAAGAACCATGAGGGCACCTAATAGTGAAAGTAAAACTTGTGACAACATATTATGAATTTGAACATATCTTTACATCCTCTATAACCTCTACATAATTACTTTTTTTCATTACTTATATAGAACTGAAACCAGCCCATCCATGTTACATCACCACCTACTTGACAATTATGCTTCTATCTCTTGGCAAAATTTGAATCTAGATCTCCTCCTTGAAATTCAAGGTATTTAACTAGTTGAACTCATACCATTTGACATGAGCTCTATCTAACCATAGTGAAGAAGGAAAAATATCAAGTTTAAAATTTGGGAGGCATAGAAGTCTAATATAAGTAGTAGGTGATTAAACCTCAAATGAGTTATCCTATAATTACTATAAACCAATATCCATGTCAATGTGTTTAGAATAAAAGAAACAAATTTAAAGCTTACTTCCTTTTCCTAGAGAAAATAGGGTTGTACTTGGGTCCCCCACCCTTGAAAAATCACAGATCTCTCATTTAGTATTAGAGTTAGAGTATATTACATCATTTGGGTCATGTAAATGTACCACCTTTGGTACATAGTTAGAGTAGGAGATTACTTTAGGGGAAAGTTAGCTACTTACTTCAAGCAATGTAATAAATGCACAAGTATCAATGTGCAAGTTGTAATGTACAAGGTGTCCCCTTGTACAACTAGGTAGAGTGTTGGCCAAGGAATCTATCTTCATATATAAAGGGTCTCATAGTGATAGTTCATATCAAGTTCATATCAAGCATATCAAGTGCATTATATCAAAGAGTAGTAGATAGTGGTAGAAATCATGTATAGAGTACAATGTAGTTATTTAACTTATATCAATGGAGTGACCATCACCTCCATACTGCATTTTACTTTTACCACTTTCTATTTATAGTATATTTCAGTCATATTACATAATTGCTTTCTTTCATATTTTTTGCATTTTATTAGGACCTGTGATAGATCTCTCCAACTGCATATATCCTCAAAATATAATAGTGGTATCATATCCACAATGAATCAAGATATTAATAGGAGAATCTACATCCATCATAGTTCCTCTTTACACTTTTGTAAACCAGACTTGTCATTGTGCATCGTCACTTACAAAATTTGTCATTATAGAATTCTAGTAGATCAATAGGAATAGGAAGAGTCACAAGTGAGGAATGAAATAAATCTCAGTTATAGATTACATTTGGCTAGATTATTTCCATAGAGTTGTAGAAAAACTCATGAAATCTAGGACTCAACATTCATTCCACTACTTTGACGGATCAACTAGTGAAAACTATTTAAGGATCTGTATTTTTTAATGTTAACTGTTGTCTAAAGTTTTTTGTTGTAGAAAATTAATTCTTAGAAGTTGGGACACTTATTACAATAGATAAAGAAGGATTTCACCTTCATTTTTTAAAAGCCTATGTGCTTTCCTCATGCAAATATTAGTTATTTATTGTAGAAAATGACTCTAGGAGAAGAGTTGTGGTGAAGTTTGAATATTGGAGATCTCCATTGCAAGATTGAAAAAATTCACAATGTAGAAATAAAAGATCATAGAAGCCTTGATCTAGAAGAAAAGGCCATAGAAGCCTTGATACAGAAGAAACGAACAAAGAAACCTTGATCTAGAAGAAGAAGGCCATAGAAGCCTTAATTCTATAGAAGACTCAAAGAAGAGTTTCTAATTCAGAAGAAGAGTTTCTAATTCAGAAGAAGAGTTCCTAATTCAAAAGAAGACTCTAGAGAAGAGTCCATGAAACAGGAGATTGGTGATATCCTTTACTGATTAAAAACTTCTTTTAAAAGAAGCTGAAGAGATCTAAAGTAGATCTCATTGGAAAAATTTCCAATATTGGAAGAGATATAGAGGGACTAACACAATATTATTCCTAATCAAATAAGTAGTAAATTTTAGAGATCCAAGAAGAAGATCTCATCACCAAAACTTCTAGAAGTAGAAGGTTAAATAAAAGGTCTCAGTTGGAAGATCAGAGAAACTGCAAGATAGAAGACCTTGGAGAGGTCTCAATGAGGAAAAGAAGAAGGCTTGGAGAGCCTTGTTGTATAGCTCATAGAAGCATCATAAAAAGAGTTCCTTGGAGAACTCATTTGAGAAATCCACTACCAAGGAGAAGCTCATAATAGTGAAGGACTTGGGACAATTATTGCCATCTGAAAACAAGGCTAAGAGAAGAAGAATTTGGCAAAGAGTGCCAAATCCTGAAGAAGAATCTAGTGAAGACCTCAAGACATTAAAAATCTTGAGAAGAAGAAGGTCCCGTTTGAAGTCAGAATTCACCAAGAAAATTGAAGAAGGATTCAAATAGAAGAAACCTACAAAATCCAAGAGATTTAGAAATTTCATCTCACATCAAGAAGGTATAGTACAGAGATAAGAATTCTATAAATCTACAACAGAAAACAAAATATCATTGGAAGGATCAAGCCACAAAACCCTAGGCTCAATATAGAAGGTTCGATACCATTGTTTGGTGAAGCAAGAAGTTATTTTAGACATCCAATAGGAAGTTGTGAATTCATCCATTACAAGGCAAAAACTTGGTGAATCAAAAAACCAAGATCTACATCTACTACAAAAACCATTAAAAGGTAAGAAAATTGGGTGCAATTAGTTGAACTTCAAATAAGGGTTCATTATCAAATTCCATTAAGCACCATATTTAGATTAGAGTTGCAAAGAAAAAGGGCTTATATTATAGTCTTCAGGAAAGTGCAAAAAGGAGAGTTCATTTTAAATATATATTTGCACATTAAATAGGAGTTAGACATTTTTTGAAAGAAATAAAATTATCACCTACCTATTATCTATCCAAAAATCAAGAAGACTACATCCTAAAATTTTTATTGTAGTGAAAATTGTAGATCATTCATTAAGGGTATTTTACAAATTACTCTTAAAATTTGTAGAGATTATTAAGTGAATTTGAAATTATTTTAAGAGTTTATTTACAGGAGCAATAATTTGAGACTATTGTTACCATTAAAGTGCATTATTAGTCCATTAGCACTATACTTGTTGATCTTTAACTAGTTACTCTAAAAAAGGTTAGTTTATGTTTGTTGATTGTTAAAGATAAAGGGCACAACACCAACAAATTATTATAATTTCTAGAGACACTATTTGATGCACAAAACCTACAATATTTTATGGCTCAAAGAAGCCACCAAAATCAGATCAGATTCCTCCAAGTGGAGAAGAAAGCCACCATCAAAATTAGTAAAAGAAGCTACAAATCGAGACTTGGTGATTCTCAAATTCGAGGTACGCTAAGGGCTATTTACAAAAATAAAATTAGTGTAGAAATTACTTCTACAAAATCTTCTATCAACGTTGTTATTAGCTTGGGTTTATTACCAAAGTAACCAAGAAAAGGAGAGAGTTATCTAGCAAAGGAGACAAAATCAAATCAACCCTTACATATAAGAAAGATGCCATTAAAACCAACATAAAAGAGTGCAAAAGGAGGTGCAAAAAGAAGGTATTCTATTTACAATTTTATTTACATTATCTTGCACCATAATATTATACCCTACATAGAAAAAAGGACAAGGCCTAAGTGTCATAAAGACACAAAATTCATAAGGAAGAAACATCTCCAAGCGACCATTGAGAAGCACTATTCGAGTAAGGTAAAAAGGGGCCTTCAAGGAGCTCAAATCATCCATGGTTTAGACAGCCACAATAAGCAACTTGTACAACATACATAGCATAGCACAAGAAGAAGTTATCATCTACAAAGGCAGAATTACAAGCATCTTGAAAGCAGGAGAAAATCCAAGTGTATAGAAAGCAATACCTGAGAGCTAGACGTATGTCCAAAAGGAGTATTCAAAATACCATTGGAGTAGTGTTGCTCATAGTCCTAGCTCATAGCCATCGTAGCAATGCTCATTATCCCAGCTAGAAAAAACTTACATACCAAGCATCGTCGAAGCATTGAGGAGAAAACACAACAAAATATGAGTTGAAAATAATGTATTATGGAATCTTGCAAGAATATGTTGAAGAGGAGGGTTCATGCAAAATATAAAAGGTGCCACTTGTCACCATTGGAGAAACCCCAATAATCGTTGAAGATTGCATGCATGAAAGGAAGCGTTACATAGAGAGAACATCAAGTATGTTAGAAAATATATGACACTTATGTAACCAAGGCATACAAAAGCTCACATAAAGACTGTAACATCTATTCTCCAAAAAAATTTAAGTATCTTCTTCGAGCGTTGAAATAAAACTACAGAAACACTTGTCATATTCAACAAATCCTCTTCCTATTTAAGGTACTTGAGACTAAGGAAGGAAGAAAATTCGTAGCAGTAAGGAGTGACAACATATAAGAAATAAGAAGAGCATTTAAAGCTCTTGGTCAAGGTGTTCAAAGAAGCTAAACTTGAGGTATCTGCTATCCAAATATTGCAGTTAGAAGAGAATTGAAAATTAGTCATCTTCCATCATAGGAGTTCAAGACAAGCATTAAAGTCTACCGATCTCATCTACACCCATATGATGGAGAACAAAAAGTTTACCATTGGTCATAATGACCAGAAGGAATACTGAAGATTGTTGTCATCTACGTCTGAATTCAACATCAAGTATGTAGAGGTTTGTAGAATCATAAAGGTAAGAATTTACCTTATTATAATTTGTTTTCACTATAAGGAGTTATAAGGGTATAATACAAGGTTGAGACTATAGTGAAATCAAACATATTTGAAAGCAAAATTAAATGAGAATTATAGCTTAATATTTGTAAATTAAAACATAGGAGAAATAAGTATTTCTACCTAGAAAAATTAAATTTGTATTATTGCAAATATTATTGTTTTATAATATTCCAAATTAGGGAGTTATAAGGAATACTACAACAAAGTAGGATATTGGAATTTAGAAACATTAAATATCAAATATCAAAATCTATAAAAGAAGGTTCACTAAAGGTTATCAAGGGTTGGAAATTAATTGGTATACTTGTCTCAAAACCACATCAAAGGGACAAAATAAATCCAACCATTAGGACCTCCTCAAAATATAAAGTGCTTAAGTTCAATAGGAGTAATAAGATTTAATAGAAGTTGATTTTTTCTATTCACAAAACTTTACAAAATCAACCCAAAATTGAACTACTAGTCTCAAATGCACTTTATCAATCATTTAGCATATCCAAAAAATCATTAGGGAGACATAAGGTATTCTACAAAACTTGATAATAATAACATATTTCAAAATTTATCAAGTACTCAATCCATTTGGAGTCATAAGGAAGCCTAAAAAACCTAAGCTCTAAAAAGGTTTTATCAAATCAAGCTTATATACTCTAAACTAGGGAGTTATAATAAAGACTACTACAAAGGTTTTATTATACCACAATGGAAAGAAGAACATATTTTTATACAAAGAAACAAGAACAAGGCACACACACTACATCATGCCACAAATGTAAAAATAATCCAAGCATGGAAAATTCAACAAAGCAGAAGAATACATGGCACATTGACTCAGGAGCTAGTCATCACATTGTTAGAGAAATTAATAATTTTGAATTAATCACAAAGCAATATATAATACAAAACTAGGACTAAATTAGCCCATAGTTATAGGATCTGAGAAACAGATTAGACCTCGAAATGAAATAGGCTAACAATATAGTGCTACCCTATCTACAATAATACACTAACAACTAATAATAAAACTACGTAATAAATAATGAAATAAACTAATCTACCTAGGAGAAACTACATATTACCAAATAAGGTAATAGAATTCTAACATCCCACCTTATTACATTATTTGGATAATATATATAACTGCTCGAATACAGTGAAGAAGAAGAGAAATGCTCGGGATTTGGATCATGGCTCTGGATCTAAGTGTACCTTTGGATTTGTACCACTAGGTTTATCTCTGGATCTGCCTATGAATATGCCTCTGGATAATTACCTATGGATCTGCCTATAGATCTGCCTCTGGATATTTGTCATTGGGTCTACCTTTAGGTTTGTATTTGGGTCATTTCCTCTAGGACTGCCACTTGATCTATCACTGGATCTGCATTTGGGTCTACCATAGGTTTTACTTTTCTTATAGAATCCATACAACATTTCTTTCATCATGGTCCATTGTATGATATTTGTCTATCCACAATCTATATGAACCTTGTTGGCCATTTTCAATTTGTACCAACAACTTGAAGAAGGGTGATTTGTACATCCACATGAGTCACAAGGATGTAATTTCTAATACCTAGATGCTACATGTCCTCTTCTACCCCAATGACTGCAACAATGCTTTGTAGGAGTTATAGGAGATTTAGGTTTTACAAACATGGTTTTACTGGTACTTGTTTGTCCATAATAGCCAAGGCCTTCATTCTTTGGCCTGACATTTAGCATTACTAGAGTTTTAAAGCCTTGTTCATGTTTACCCAATCACTCACCATTGAATCCCATTTTCTTCATCATTTTGGATCCAAATCCTTTGGTGTGTTTTTCAAAACACCCAATTTCATCATCTTCATCAATGCTTTTAACAATATGGCATTTTTCACTATTGATGAGATTATAGAGCTCATTTTTAGGAGGGTCAATTTTTAATACATTAATGTCACAAGAAAAATCTACTATTGTGATGAGATCACCTATGCTACAACTGATATCTACCAATGAAGGTATGAGGTCGCCTGTATCACAACAAGCATTGGCCAAAGTGGGCTCAAGGTCACATGTGTCACAACAAGCATTTGCCACCATGGGCTGAAGGTCACTTGTGTCACAAGAATCATTGACCATTAGAACCTCTTTTTCCTCACTGATGTCCCTTTCCACTTTACATTTGGCAATGTCAAGTGAAACCAATGACATGTATATTGCCTTTATAACACCAATAGGGATTAGAAAACCATTCATCTGAATGTCTTCACAAGACACAGAATCATCGAGTATGGCATCTACCCCACTGCATAGTGTGAGAAATGTGCCATATTCATAAAATCTATACCATCCATATTCAGTGGAAAGTAAGGATTATTAACTAAATTTGCACATTCAATTGATTTCAGGGCATTCTTTTTCTTTGGTCTGCCCATTTTCTTAAGGTGTCGATCACTACCGAAAATGCACCTTTACAAAGAAATTTTGCAAAATAAATTGATGAAGGTGGCTAAGGTGTCGGTTGTTGCCGAAAATTCACCTTTACAAGTTGTTCCCCCCTTTTTGCAAAATAGCTTTTAATGTAGGAAAGAAAAGATTTATTCCCCCCTTAATGCAAAAATTGCAACTATGAAACCTGGAAGTCTTGTACAAAGATTGCCTTGTAGGCAAATTTAAAAAAATTTCACCAAAAAAATCCCCCCTTTTATGACAAGTACTTCAAACAATTTTTTTTTGCTATTTATGAAGTCGAAAAAGAGAGAATCCCCTCCTGTATTATAAGGACTTCAATTTTTTTTTTTGCTATTTATGAAGCCTAAAATAAAAGGTTCAGTTTGATGATTTTTGCCTTACTGATTGCCTTTGAAAAATTTTTTATCTCCCTTTTTGTTTGATATTTGTTTATTGCAAAAAAAAAAAAAATTAATAATAACATAATTTTGTTAAAAATCAATAAAATTGATTTTAAAAACAAAAATAATATGAAATTATTAAAAGTTTTTGAAAAATATTAATAAATTTTGCAAAAACACATAATGGTTACCTTGGCACATTTGAAAACTAATAAAAGAATGACCTTGCGTAAAAGAAGAGTTTCGGCATCCACGGGGATGGATCTCCCGACCTTGCGCAAAGTAGTGCCTTAGCACAGGTGTGCATACCGTTTGGGATACCACATCGATATTTATCTGTAATCGGAGCTATTGGCCATCAATGGGAGCATATATCAGATCGTTTGTAAAAGCTTTGGCAAGATAATTTCTCCTACAAATTAGTATCGCATCCTGAGCGGTTTGGTGGAGGACGTTTGCAATTGGAGGTTGTGGCTAGACAAAATAGGTGATCACCACCCATATGAATTCACCTGCAATGGATCTATGACATCAACGTGTCTTCTACACTAAAAAAAACACCTAATGGAGTATTGTAGGAAACCTGCAACTTGTTGTAGGATATTATTTTTTGGGTTGTACTCAACGATTTGATGCCAATGCAAAATCAATCCTTGCAATTCATTTAAAATCATGCAATGATGAAGTTTGCCAATGATGGTAATTGTATACCTACAACACATGCAGGAGCTAGGAGCTCTAAGGCTGCATTCACTGCAAAAATAATTCTAGTAGTGTAGGAGTTGGATGCCAATGGCTACCGCTATCGAAGGTGATGATTACAGCCAAATTCCTTACGCTGAAGATCGGATCTGCAAGTATAATACTAAAAGCTAGAATATCACAAACACCAAGGAGATGTCTTCAAACGAAATTGCGACACACAGTTTTCTACCAACGAACAATAAATGTCATCTTTGTCTACAAATTTTGCAAACAAGAATATCACAACGATTGTTGGAATCCAATAAATACAATCAACAATAAGCTTTGCTCACACAGTTGCTCGTCAGGGGCTTCAGTGAAGTATTGACTTGTAGGTGGGGTTTGAAATAGCAAATCTTCGATGGAGGAGACTCCTACACTTTGTAGTGGTGTGAAGCCAAGATGGTAATGGTCGATTGAGGATCAACATCTTACGAGACGGCAAGGGAGTGCACTCCTTTGTGGTTTGCACACGTATTGCACTGGGACTAATATCCCACATGCAGGGAGGCGATGGGACCACAACTCTTTAAAAATAATAATGCACCTTAAGGTTTATGGCCACCGTATGGTGGTCAATCCCCTTGTATGCCTTTTGTCACCCCCATCCAAAACATCCACAATGTAGTCCACCCTTGTCACAAAGCATCCATAGTGTAGTCCACCCTTGTCACACCTAGTTTTTGTCGTAACATCCATGCAATAAGGATTCTCCAAGTCACAACTTAGTCACAGTTCCATCCACGTTAGGTAGCAGCCTACGTGTCCATCTAGAGTAGCGCTACCTACGTGTCTGTCTAGGGTAGCATCTCTGTCCCCAACAAGGTTGCTGGTTGTCAGTTCTAATTGCAGCCTTCATCAGATTGTCTTCATCTGCCAACAGAGTGGTGGTTCTCCCATGCTATGGCTTTATAATCATGTCAAATTCTCTCGTCCACATCATATCCACTCCTATGTTGGGATATCTACCCAGCATAGTCCAATCGATCGCTAATAGGAGGTCCTAATCACATCAGGAAGGGTCGATTCCAACTAGATTTCTACTATCAGAGTGATCCATGGCATGGCTCTGATACCGTATTAGAGAAATTAATGATATTGAATTAATCATAAAGTAATATGTAATACAAAACTAGGACTAAATTAGCCTGTAGTTATAGGATCTAAGAAACAAATTAGACCCTGAAATGAAATAAGCGATGCTCCCCTATCTGCAATAATATGCTAACAACTAACAATAAATTTTATGGCCACTGTATGGTGTTTAAGCCCATCATATGTCTTTTGTCACCCCCATCCAAAGCGTCCATAGTGTAGTCCACCCTTGTCATGCCTAGTGTTGGTCGCAACATCCATGTAGTAAGGATTCTCCAGGTCGCAGCTTAGTCACAGTTCTATCCACGTCAGGTAGCAGTCTACATGTTCGCCTAGGGTAGCGTCTTTGTACCCAATAGGGTTGTTGACTTTCAGATCCAGTCGTAGCCTTCGTTAGATTGTCTTCATCTACCAACAGAGAGGTGGTCATCCCACCCTATGGATTTATAACCATGTCAAAGTCTCTTGTCCACCTCATATCCACTTCTATGTTGGGATTTGTACCCAGAACAGTCCATTCGCTTGCTAATTGGATGCCCCAATCACATCAGGTAGGGTCGATTCCAACTAGATCGCCACTATCAGAGTGATCCATGGTATGGATCTGATATCGTATTAGAGAGATTAATAATATTGAATTTATCACAAAGCAATATATAATACAAAACTAGGACTAAATTAGCCCGTAGTTATAGGATCTGAGAAACATATTAGATCCCAAAATGAAATAGGCTAACAATATAGATGCTACCCTATCTGCAATAATACGCTAACAAATAACAATAAAGTTGCGTAATAAATAATAAAATAAAGTAATCTACCTAGGAGAAAATACATATTACCAAATAAGGTAATAGTATTCTAACAAGTTTGATTGTATTAAAATCACTAATGGTTACAGACTAAGAATTGCAGATAGCCAAACTTATCCTATACATAGATATGGATGTGTAACACTAAATACATCATTTTCAAATTTTCTACTACAAAAAGTATTGTATGTTCCTAGATTAACATTCAATATCATTTCAGTAAGCAAGTTAGTAGAAAGCAATTGGACAATCAATTTTAGATATATGAATGAGATCAATACATGCCTTATCATGAACCAAAGTGAGATAGAAGCAATAGGATCAATCCATGGAAATACATATATCCTAGATTCAATGGAAATCTCACAAGACATTGTTGTATTTAAAAATGATACTAACTCATTTCTTGAGGAACGGGTTGAAGAAAATGAAGAACCAACACACCATAAAGGCAAGCATAGAAGAATCAAAATAAAAAAGATGAGAGGTCAACAACACTATGCTCTACTCAACCAACTAGAATCTAAAGAAGCAATAGAACCAAATGAGGATACTCACAAAGAAGAAAACAAAGGAGGATGTATAGAAGAGAATGACATCATTGACCAAGCCAAAAACCATTCTCAAGAAGAATATCTATATTGAATATTGAAATATTTAATACCCAAATAAGGTAATACAGAGGGGTGTTGGAGTTAGAGTATATACATCATTTGGATCGTGTAAATGTACCACCTTTGGTACATAGTTAGAGTAGGATATTACTTTAGGGGGAAGTTAGCTACTTACTTCAAGCAATGTAATAAATGCACAAGTGTCAATGTGCATGTTGTAATGTGCAAGGTGTCCCCTTGTACAACTAGGTAGAGTGTTGGCCAAGGAATCTATATTACTATATAAAGAGCCTCATAGTGATAGTTCATATCAAGTTCATATCAAGAATATCAAGTGCATTATATCAGAGAGTAGTAGATAATGGTAGAACTCCTATATGGAGTACAATGTAGTTCTTTAGCTTATATTAATGGAGTGACCATCACCTCCATACTACATTGTATTTTTACCACTTTCTATTTGTAGTATATTTCAATCATATTGCAACTTTCTTTCATATTTTTTTACATTTTATTAGGACCTGTGATAGATCTCTCCCATTTCATATATCCTCATTTGCTAAAATTTAGAGCTTGAAGGTTTACAAATGGATTCAATTCTCATATCAATTGGGTTTTTATAGCTAGATATCTACATTTAATTTTATAATAAGTTTGAATTCTTGATTTTCATTTTCTGAATCTTTTTCAATTTTCTTTGTAAATACAAATATTTCAAAATTTAGCATCCTTCTTGATATTTTTTTCAACAACCTTCACAATACCAAAACTCTACCTCTACTATCTACACACTACATCTTAATAGAGTAATATTTTCAAAACTTCACACTATCATAGCCCGTTTTACTAGATTTGAATTGTTAGTTTCTATCCTAAAGCATAAGTGCAACCACAAGAACTATAATAGATAGTTTATATGAATACACATTAATGTTATAAAATATAAAAAATATTGCCAATGAAAAACATTACAATAAATATTAATCATTATTTGAATAAGACAACCAATATTTTCTTATCACCTAAATTTATTTATTTTTTTATTAAGGTAGAAGAAGGGGTTTTGAAAGGGACCCCAAACCTTTTACAATAAACATCAAAGAATAAGATTTACACTCCAAATATGGTTCCAGAAATAAGGTTTCAGACCTTAAACAAGAAGATCAAACAACCTAAATACTATCTAAGTTTTTGACTTCAGGATCATTTAAGATTACAAAATATGTAACAGACAATGAACAATCAACAAACCCATACAAAGCTTAAACTTTTTGTTGGGCCTTGAGCATCAAGATCCTCCTTTTTAGGTCCTCCAAGTGATTTTTTGCTTCTTTTATTTTCCCAAGAATAATTGGAGCAAACATTTTGATGAGTCAAAAAGGTCTTTCAAGAAGTAGTTTAGTATGTAGGTCTTTCAATATGCAGTTCTAGTCCCTTATTCATGGCTCTAGTCAATGAGACTCTCATGGAAACATATTACTCAATAGGATCAATCATGTCATATTTCCTTCTGATGCTCTAGTTGCTGGTACAAATAATGATTGATGTTTTTTAGGTGGACTCAAAAACATGAGTATTGGGACTTAGAGAAGCCCCACATACCAGCTCCAGTCCCATTGAGAAACAAGATGCAACTTGTAGCTCACAAAATAATGATTAGTAAAAAAACCAAGAGTAGAGTAGACCAAACCCGAAAGTGGAGTTCGCTAGAGGTAGAAACTTGTTCGCTCAATAACACACGATCCAACTACAAAATAAAGGATCCACCACTGTTGGAGACTCACTATCAAGTCCTCTTTTCTTTCCTTCATCCCTAATATTATACTTGTAGCAGTCAGGAATGTTCAAACTCCTCCCTCCAGATGAACAGTAAAGCTTTACGCATAAAATCTTTAAAATCCCCCTAGCAAATTTAATCTCTGATCTCATTTTGTTCATCATCCTTGGCTTCGCTATTAATAATTTCTTGAACACTATGAGGGAATATTAACTCCCAACACTGCAATTCATCCAAAGGTACACCCATGTTTTCTAGACAATCAACTGCCCCATTAGCCTCTCTGTAGACATGGACAATATGCACTTCTTCAAGGAGCTCTAGTTTAGTGTTAATCTCATTTATCATATCTGCTATATTCCATCTTGGAGGGTGTTTTCCATTCAAAATATTAATGATGTTTTGTGAATCTCCTTCTATTATTAATTTCCTTATATTTAGCTTGCCAAGAAGTGACACACCCATAAAGGCTGCTCTAGCTTCAACAACATGGCTTGTTTGATCTCCTAGAGGCTCTGCATAGGCCAAGAGTGGTCTACCCCAATGATCTCGAAAGATGCCTCCTGCTCCAACACTCCCAGGATTTCCTTTTGCCACTCCATCAAAGTTCAATTTTATCCATCCACTTGGAGGTCTTTTCCATTTTGAATTGGTTCATGGATGAACTGAGGATGAGCAAGAATTCTGATAATTGGAAGCTAACCCCCAAACTCTAGCAATTTCTTTCTCTGGGTCTGGTTCAAAATCATTTTTGAACTTCATGATACCTAAATTTTCCAACACTGCACTTAAAATTCTATTTGCCACTGATGTGCAGTTTCTCTTCTTGTCTTTGAAGATCCGATGGTTCCTTTCTTTCCATACCCTCCACAGAACATGTGGAAGACTTAACCTCCATAACATTTGCAACCTTTTACTTTTAAAGGGGAACTCCCATTGAAGATAAAGATCAAAGAGAGACTTGGGGAGGACCCACTCTACTTGGAAGTTCTTCAGAATCTTATTTAGTAGCTCAACTATAAAAGGGCAGGTACAGAAGAGATGATCAGTATCTTCCTCACTCATTTCACAGAGAACACACCTATTTGGGAATGTGAAGCCTCTTTTACGCAAATTATCCATGGTCAAGACCTTATTTTGGACTGCTAGCCAATAGAAGTGTGCTATCTTGGGAATGAGGTCTTTGATCCAAATCTTAGCTACTGGCAGCCATCCAAAGCCCTCCCCTTCAAGGAGATAATAACCTGATTTGATTGAGTATGTTCCTTCCTTTTGGCTCATCCAAATAAGAGAGTCTGAAGATCTAGTATTGTTCAAGAAATAGACATGTAGAAGAATATTTAGCTTCCTTAGCTTTTGTTGATTTCTGTCATCAAGATTATCCACCTGTAAATGTTTCCATTTCTTACTATTTTCCTCAGTGATTATATAATCTTTGACTAGGTCCCCATAAACAACCTCAACAAAAGGTTTTAACCCTGCAAAATCTGGATCCTCACTGAGAGGAATACTTTTAATCCATTTATCATTCCAAAAGTGTACTTGGGATCCATCCCCAATCTGCCAACATTTTCCTTGTTGTAAAAGTGGCTTGGTTGTTTGAAGACTATTCCAAAGGTATGACCCTTTTTGTAGATTATCTACCTCTAAGAAATTTGAGGTAGATCTCAAATATTTTACCTTGAGGATGTGAGCCCAATTAAGATTTACATTAGTTGCCAGTTTCCATCCTAACTTACCCATTAGGGCCAAATTCATTTTCCTCAGCTTTCTAAAACCCAGTCCACCCACTTCTTTTCTAGAACACACCTTATCCCAAGACACTAAGGCTATTATTTTCTTCTCCTCCACTCCAGACCATAAGAAGTTTCTCTGAATTTGCTCTATTCTCTCACAAATTTTGGTTGACATTTTGAATAGAGACATGAAGTAAATGGGTATGTTTTGAAGTGAAGACTTGACCAATTGAGCTTTACCATCCTGGCTAAGTAAGGAACCCCTCCAACCTAAAAGTTTTTTGTTAAACGCTCCACCACTGGGTTCCAGAGAGCTACCTTCATCCTTCCTTTAAATAGTGGCATTCCTAGATAGGTGGTTGGAAGGTCTCCAATGTTGCAGCCAAAGATACGAGCTAACTTAACCTGTCTAGGGCCAGGAGTGTTCAAAAAATAAATTTTGCTCTTATCATAGTTAACTTTTTGACCCGTAGCCTGCTCATACTGATCCAGGATAAATTTTAGCTCTTTTTCTTGTGGAATAGAGGATTTTAAAGAGATAAGTGTATCATCCACAAACTGCTGGTGGGACACAGGTTGCAAATTAGTAGTTGGGATGATCCCATCAACCCTACCACCTATTGAAGCCACTGAGATTGTCCTCCCCAAAGCCTCAACAAGGATAATAAATAGATAGGGAGATAAGGGATCTCCCTGTCTCAACCCCCTCTTGCTTGGAAAATACCCTACTAGAGATCCATTCACCAGGATGGAAAACATAGCAGAAGAGAAGCACCCCTTGATAAGACTTACCCATTCTTGATGAAAACCAAACCTGCTCAAAACCTTAATTAGGAACTCCTAGGAGACTCTGTCATATGCCTTGTTCATGTCCAACTTTAGTAACATTCCTGCATTTCCACTCTTATCAATGGAATGAATTACCTCATGAATGGTAATGATTCCATCTAAAATTTGATGCCCCTTCACAAAACCTCCTTGTTGGGAATCAATTATAAATGGTAATACATTTTTTAATCTATTGGCAAGGACTTTTGAAACAACTTTGTAAAGAATGGAGCAGAGACTTATCGGTCGAAAGTCAGAAAAAGACTTGGCTCCAACTACTTTTGGTATTAAAACTAGAAATGTTGAGTTGACATCTCTTGGCATAAACTGAGTTTTTTGGAAATCCATTACTGCTTGAGTGACATCCCCTCCAACAATATGCCAAAAATGATGGAAAAAAATAGTTGGAAAACCATCAGGTCCTGGGGCCTTGTCTCCATGCATCCCAAACACAACTTTTCAAATTTCCTCTTCTTTGAAGGGGCTGAGCAAGTAATTATTTAATTGGTCTGTAACTAGGAAAGGAATGTTCTGAAGCATTGAATCTGAAGCAACCTCATTTATAGGATCTTCCACACCTATGAGGTTGAAGAAGAAATTAACAACCTCCTCTCTTATTTGTATGGGGTCAAAAGTTATTGATCCATCAGGTTTAACCACTTCTTTAATTTTATTATAACTCCTATGTCTTAAGGTAGAGACATGAAAATTTTTGTATTCCTGTCACCTTCCTTTAGCTAGGTAACTCTAGATTTTTACCTCCAAAAGGTTTCCTCACAAGCTAAAACATTGTGGAATTCACACAAAAGCTCCTTTTCTTTTGCTCTCAAATCACAAGATAGATTTTCAGACTGAAGGGTTGACTCTAAATCATTTAGCTATTTTTTCAACTCTACCTTTTTCTTCTGAAGATCACCAAAAACCTCCCTATTCCACACCTTAAGATTTTTCTTTATAAACCTTAGCTTTTTTGCCACTTGGGTTAACTTACTTCCAAAAAAATCCTGTCGCCACCAATACTCAATCCTATTTTCCAAATCCTCATGTTGGAGCCACATCTTCTCAAAATGAAAAGGGCTCTTGAAGGTTATTTTTTGGACCTCTGACTCCCAAACTAGCGGATTATGATCAGATCCTATCTTCGGATGGGCTGTTAGGGTTGAATCCCCAAAAAGGAGAAGACTCTCTTGTGATAGCAAAAAGTGATCCAAACGAATTTGAATTAATTGGTCTCCTAGTCATCTATTACTCCAAGTATACTTTGCTCTTCGAAGCTCTATATCCATAAGTTCATTCTCATTTACAAAATTTGCAAAATCTATCATGCCTTCAGTAATGGACTGACTCCCTCCCTTTTTATCTGAAGGGTAAAGGGGAGAGTTAAAGTCCCCTACCAAAACCCATGGAAGGTCCATAAATGCATTCCTTAATTGGCTTAGATCCTTCCATAATTGTTTCCTTCCTATAATTGAATTTGGAGCATAAACATTAGTAACTATCCATTGTTGATTTTTCTCCTTATCAAAAAAATGGATAGCCATGAAGCTTCGATTCAAAACTATCAATATTCCTTCAAATATATTATGATTCCACATACTTAAAAGGCCTCCTAAGGCCCCTATAGCTGGGCCTACCACAAAATCGGCCCCTCTCCATAGTCTTTGTTTGATAAGTTCAGCTTGAGGTTCATCAAGTTTTGTTTCTTGTAACAACATGATATCCGGGTCAGATTCTCTTCTCAATGCTTGGACTACTCTATGCTTAGAGGGGGCATTGAGACCCCTCACATTCCAAGAAACTATCTTCATTTTTTGGGTTTGGTCTACTACTTTTCCCTCCACCCCAATCCAATATAGATTGGGTACCATTCGCAATCTCAATAGTTGTTTCTCTTTCTCTGATTTCTTGATTAGTAGGTCTACCAATTTTTGGGTCAATTCCTACATCTACCCCTCCTTTTTTTTTTTCTAGTGATTCTCATTGGGGTAGCTGAAACCTTTCCTTTTTTTCCTCATTATCAAAGAAAATTACTTCTTTATTTTATTTTAAAATAAAATTCTCCTGATTGGTTCCTGCATTAACATCCCATTGAGTTTCTAGCACTACCTCCACTTCTTGGGATTCATCATTTGTTTCTATCAATTCTTCTATGTTCTCCCTTAGACATTCAAATGAATTTTTTTGATCAATTATATTCCCAGGATTACTAGATTTTGGAATTGGGGATTTTACCTGGTCCAAATTTTTGGATGAATCTTCTTCCTCTTGTTCATTAATCTCCTTTTGGCTTTGTTGGGGATTTGTTGGATACTCTTCCATGATTTTCCCTTCTTCCAATATGTCCTGCTGGATTGGAACTTCCTTCTGTTGTTCTTCCCTCTTATCATCCTCAGTTCATTCATTTTTGTGTTGTTCAAAACTTTCTCCTCCGCTCTACTTTTTGTGCCAAACCATTTTATTTTGGGTCACTTGTTTTCTAAATAGACATACACTAGCTCCATGCCCTAGTTTTTTATAGACACTACATTTAGCTGGTACATTCTCATATTCAATTCTTTGGTTCCAGACACCCAACTTCGAAACCAACCGGATTGACTCAGGCAAATCCTTCTCTAAGTCCACATTAACACAAATCCTCACAAAAATAAGCCTTGATCGAGCCTTAGTGGTAGGGTCTAGGGCTATTAATTATCCAAATTCCTTTGCTATACCCTCAAACACCTCTTCATTCCAAAAATGAAATGGAAGGCTCGATAGTCTTACCCAAACCGGAGCTTGGGAGAAACTCTGCATCTCTGGATCAAAGTTTGTCCCCCATCTTCACAAAAAGAGCCCCCATCACCCGAAAAACCATGGGCCTCCCCATAGGATCCTATCTGAATCCTCTTTACAGATTAACTTAACCATAAAAAACCCTTCGATAACGCCACAATTTCCATGTGTCCATTTGGTCTCCATTTTGAGAAGGCCCATTTCCTCACTGCATCTAAATCAGGATGAACACCCATAAAATGTCCAACTAGGTTTAGAGCCCCTTGGTCTATTGCCATATCAACCAGGTTATCAGGAATGAAGAGCTCTCCCCCTTCAGGCTGCAAAACAAAATTTGATTTTAGGGTTTTTCTTTTTCCATCGACTACATGTGACCAAGACCGTATTCTTGGATCAATTTGATGCTCTCTTGGGTCCCATGACAAATCCACCTTCTGACTTGAATCCTCTAAAGCTGACTCGGGCATGGGGCTGTAAACTACAAAAACCCTATCAAGTTTGTGTCCTTCCCACTATTCCTTAACCTGTTACTAATCTTTATCACCTAAACTTATTTCTCTAACCGGGGAAAAGAAATTTTCACTTCATGATCCGCTATTAAAACCCTTCTATTTACTAGCCTATCTGCACATTTGTTCCCTTCCCTTAACTTATGTGTAAACTTGATTTCTTCAAACTTTGTAGCAAGGTCTTGTATTTCCACAATGATCTCTTGTATGTATTATGGATCCTTTGCTTCCTAAAAATTGTATTTATTACTATTAGTGATTTGCTTTCAATCCACATATTGTTCCATTTTCTTTGTCTATATATTTTTAACCCTTCTAAATCCGCTCAAGCTTCATCTTTATTATTTTTCTTAAATCTACTATTGAAAGCATAAAATGACAAAATCTCATCCTTATTATTTCTAATTATTTCTCCTCCTACTAGTCTTAGATTTCCTTTAGACGACCCATCAAAATTCAATTTAACCAACTCCACTTTTGGTGGTTTTCACTTTATGTTATTATCCTTTTTTTTCTCTTATACCTAACATCATAATTTCATTTAACTTGACTTCATCTATCAAGGATCTCTGATTCAAGATTAGGAATTGGGTGAGTTGATAGGGTTGGTTTAGACTTCTCTATGACTAAAAAATATTTCTTTTCATTACCTCTAAACTCCTTTCCTTTCCTTTAAATATTCCTATGTTCCTTTCCATCCATATAGTCCAAAGTGTTGTATCTTTTGATGTACCCCAAATTATTTGTAATGCCTCACTTTTAAAAAACTTTGGCATTACCTTAATCATTCTTCAATTCTGTCATTCTTCATCGTGCATTTACCAAACATACTAAAAATCCATTACCATAGTTCCCATACTATTGAATAGTGTCCCAAGAGATGGTCTATACTCTCCCAAGTTATCCTAGGATAAAATTTTCCTGTTACCTATTAGCCATACAAACATTTTAACTTTTGGGATGCTCGGGTTATCCTAAGTATCTCTCCATATTCTTGCAATATTTCTATTTTATTGGTACTTTACATTATATCTGCTTCTTGTTGTATATTCTCTTGAACTATTCAACTCCCAAATCAACTTATCCTTGGCTCCCCTTAGAATAATCATTGTCATCTTTTTGCTCAATTGACTCCTAGCAATAATGTCCAATACTTGTAAAAAAATCTCCTTTCCATTTGTATCGTCCTTCTTGATCCTTGTAATAGTGTTTGGAACCCTATCATTATATTTATCTTAAAGTAATCTTATCCATGATTTTAAAATTAGATCTCGTCGATTGAGTGATTTATCACACCAAGTATCCATCCAAATAGATTTTTTTCTCTAGTTCCCACCATCCATATTAGACCTTTAGTCACTAGATCAATTGATTTTTTAAAACCATTCCATAGTGTAGAACCATTTAGTAATGAAAATAGTAAATATTAAGCTTGGATCATTAAGTTCGATGTACTTAGAAGAATTCTTGTCCATTATCTTTGACTCTTTGTACAATATCCAAATTACTTTTCCCTTTAGAGCTAAGTTTATATCTATAAGAAATTATAAAATGAGACCTCACCTAGTTTTATCATCACACACCTTGCTCCATTTCATCAAAGAAAATTTTCTTTGGTCATGTAGTCCTTACCACAAAAATAACTAGATAATATAGAATAAACTTTTTTCTACCAATTTTAGCATAATATACAAGGACTTCTAATAAGTTGGAATGACCTTTAATATTGACTTAACTAATTACTTTCTTCCTAATAATGATAAGCATCTACCTTTCCATACCGGTAGTTTATTTTGAACTTCACTTATAATTGGATTTCATAAATTCTATCCTCATTCTCTCCTCAAATAAGGGCATCCCTAGATATGTTTGTGGCAAATTTTTCTCCTCCATTTAAAGTAACCTGCATATCCTTGCTTTGATTCTAGTTGGAGTGTTTAGGAAGTAAATTTTGAATTTTGTCCTATTAACTTTCTTCCCTAACACTCTTTCATAATCCTTTAATAAGTTATTCAAATATTTGATCTCATTTTTCCCTACCCTCCCAAAAAGGGTTGTATCATCTACAAACTATTGATGGGTTGTATTACTAACCTTAAATTCAATTGTTAGTCCATATTTATATGCCTTCGTAAAGTTCCTTTTCAATACATCTACCATAATAATGAATATATATGGTGATAAAGGATCTCCTTGTCTAAAACCCCCCTTGGCTTTAAATGTTTTTGTTGCTAGCCCATTGACCAACACTTAATATGATACTATAGAGACACAAGCTTTAATCCATCTAACTAATTTCTTCTCAAATCCAAACTTTTTTAAGAATATAAAAAGAAAATCATATTTAACCCTATCATAGGCTTTAATCATATCAAGTTTTAAAATCATTGCTCTCTTTTCTAAAATTTGTTGAATGCATTACTTCATGAGCTACTATGATCTTGTCTAGAATTTGTCTCCCTTTCACAAATCCTCCTTGCTCTTCTAAAATAATTTTTTCTAATAGTGATCTTAACTAATTTGCCATCACTTTGACGACTTATATGCCATATTACATAGGCTTATGGACCTAAATGAATCAAACAATTTTACATCCTTCTTTTTTTGGAATCAAGGTAAGACATGTAATTATTTTATAAGATATGTACTATTTTACCCTATATTATTCCACTACCACCAATAAAAAATCCTTCATCATTTCTAGTTATATTGATAAAATGTTGAAGAGAGTCCAAACTTACGAATTTATCCTTATCAAAAGAGAAAAGAGCTAAATAAAATTCTCCATTAGTTTGCTCCAATCTTCATTTGTTATAACTAAAGGCACTTCTTGCAGTAGTTTATCGTTAAGAAATTCAATCTCCTCTAATCCTAGAAAATTTTGATAAAAATTTTTACCTCCTTTCTGGATTTGCTTTGTTATTCAATCCAAACCCCTTCTACTAATTTAATTCTACTAATTATGAATATTGATCTCTATACTATTTTCATCCTATGAAAAACTGTGTTTTTATCTCATTTTAACCAAGTCTGTCTTGAATTTTATCTCCAAAATTTCCTCCTTTTTCACAATATTATGATATTCACTAAGCAACTCCCTTTCCTTTGATCTTGAATTATTGTGCTCCACTTTTTGAAAATTTATAAGTTTCTCTTTAGTTCTTTTCTCAAAAGTCTTTTTGTTCCATTCTTTTAATCTGTCATTGATTTAATTTGTTTTGAAAATGTATACAAAACATTGTTTCCTAAAGAATTCCATGTTTGTGCTATCATATCAACAAATTGAGAATAGTCTTGCCATATATACTCATATTTAAAATATGATATTTTTGTATTCACTTACCGTAATTTTAACTCTTATTGATTAGTGATTTGCATCAATCTTTGTCAATTTATTAATTTTAGCACAAGTACCTTCATCTAGCCAATGATCTGAGGGAATGTATTTGTCTAAAAAAAATTTCTATCATTTTTTGACATGCCCTACTGTTGGTCCACGTATAGTTGTCCTCTTCAAACTCAACCTCCTATAGATTATTGTTTTGAATAAAAGTCGAGAAATCTCTCATACTTTGGGTTATTTTCTTAATCCCCCAAATTTTTCATCTAGCTTGGTTATGACATTAAAATCTCCTATGATCATGAATCAATTTTCTTAGTCTTTACTTCTCATAAAGGCTTCAATCCCACTCCATAATTTTGATCTACCCGACTGAGTTGTAGGTCCATAGACATTGATAAGGATGAAACAAATATCTACAAAGTAGCATGTGACTAATGAGGTTATCCAATGACTAGTTTTATAAATAGTTTCATAAGAGGTTCTAACTCGATTCCAACATATTAGAATTCCCCTACCACTTCTTCTGAATCCACAACATCCCATTCACATCTTGCCCATACTGCTTTTATAGTTTTGAAAATTTATTTCTTTGTCATTTTAGTTTCCTAGATACAAAGACTATTAGGCTTATTACTTAAATAGATGTCCCTAATACACATCTGCTTTGAGGGGACATTAACACCCCTTATATTTCATGAGATGGTAATCATGTCTTCTTAGAGGCTATTGGCCCTGCCTACATATTATCAATATCAAGTTGTTTAATAAAGAGAAATTCAACCAACTTAGAATATGTTCCTTTCTCTACGTTTGCTTTTGCTTCCCTGGCTCTCTCTTGATAATTTAAAGGTTTTCCTCTTTTTGCTTTACCAATATTAAGAGTAGGTCTTATTATTCTATTCTTCAATATTCTTTCACAACTTTTCTTTTCATTAGATATATCCTCTCCTAGCTCTACCAAGGAATATTTTGACTTATCCTACTCATTTTTTAGTATTTCCTTGTTAATGGTAGAATAATTGACATCTAACACTTTATTTTCTCTATCCTTTTCCTTCTATTGAATGGTGCATGGTACTTCAAGAGAGTCTTCTAAATATGATGAGGCACATTCCTTAGATTCAACAAGAATATTCATCCTTAAATCAAGATTATATTCAATAGATGGTTCCTCATTAATATTTATGTTGTATCATATCCTCTAAGATTTGATTTACTTTTTATTCATAGGCTAAAACCTAGAAAAAATGGTATTTCTTCGAACATCCTTATTAGTCTCCACTGTTTATTTAATTTCATGTCTAAACCTATTTTTTAGAAGTTGAAAACAATCCTCATCCATATCTATTTGTAATTATCTCTTGCAATTTTCTACATACTACTCAAGTCTTTTTAGGCATGATCTCTCAATATGCCCCACCTCATGACATCTTGTACATCTGAGAGATACATATTTGTAATCCATGGTTTGGGTCCACAACTTATCCCATAGTTAAGAATGATTGATTTAAGTAAAGGTCTACTCATCAATCATGACCAATATTCAGACATAAAATCTTAAGGAATTCTCCCAAAGTGTTACCTATTGCCTTGAAGGTATCAATTTTTCATAATATAATAAGCAATCTTTGATCCAGACTGATACTAGGGATAGATTTACATTTTTAGGTGCAAAGCCTTCATACCAATGGATATGGATAAGGATTTCTACTCTTTCCATAAACCAAGGACCCCTTTTCAAGATTTTATCTTTCCTCCTTGCAACAAAAAATGGCTCTAAAGAAACCTTTGAAAAGAAAGGATAGACTCACTCTTGAAGACTTCCAACTCTTATCAATCCATTTTACCAAAGCCAAAACCCCTAATCAAGACCAATTAAATTTACCAATAACTACCTTATCTTTGAGCAACAAGGATCTGTACTCTACAAAGTCCTCCCTAACCTTTCTACAAGGGATGCCTCTAAGGATTTAGCTGTAAATTGTTCCATAAAAAGGAAACTATAACTCCAAATCTATTGAAATTTGCCAATATAGCTTATGCAATTGTATTAATTGAAAATAATTATACAAAAAATTGAATGCAAAACTTCTAAGATAATAAAGGGATAAATGTACCGCCTTGCTAATACCTTCACCCTCCGTTACTCCTCCCGTCATTCAAACCTTGGCTAACAGATATCTACAATTTTGTTTCCTTAAAAAATCATCATTGCGTTTATTTTAGATGGTTGACTTTACAATGTTGTATCTTCCTCAATATTGCTTGGATTCCTTTAGATGACTGCTCATTTTAAAACTCTTCCAAAAATCAACTAAATTAGATAAACCATTGCAAAGATATGGCTTTTGAAAGACGAGGTATTTTTCTAATTTTTTTCCCTAACGATGCCCTTGTTTTAGACAATTGTCTTCACATGGCCATAGCTCCCTCAATACTACTCGAATTCATAGCTCCCTCAATACTACTCGGATTCTTTTATATGACCACTCATTTCAAATCTTTTCAATTTTTGTACAAAATGACAAAACAGTCGTTTGAATAAAAAAAATTAATCATTTTTAAAAAATAGCCTAACTTTATTGATTCATAATTACTTTAAAAAGCTTAACTCCTATTGACAACAATTGTACAAATAAATAAATAAATATATATATATATATATATATATATATATATATATATATATATATATATATATATATATATAACACAATATCTATATAAATAAATAAAAAATAAAACAAATGCATACTTCAATAATATCAAACTAAGTAAATAAAAAAAATTATAAAAAGTTAAAATTGTCTTTTGGAGTTTATTTTACCCTAGTCTTACAAATTCTAATTTCATATGGACCTAATGACCAGGATGGCTAACAATAATATCGAAAATAAAAATAGTTAGGTTAAATCCATCTATTATTAACACCTTGGATTGTTGGAAATTGTCCATAGAATATTATTACACTTAAATACTTGTTCTCGTTTAATATATCCTAACTTTTTATCTGTGGAATCTTATTATTATATTCCTGTGTTAATCTATTTAACTTTAATAACTTGTTCTCGTTAAATATAACTTAACTTTTTATCTGTGGAATTTTATTATTATATTCCTGTGTTAATGTATTTAACTTTAATAAGTCACTTTCTGGATCTAATAGTTAAGATTTTAAAACATTTTAAAACTCCAAGTAGGTTTAAAGTTAAACAACTGAATACATAAATACTTCTTTACTTAAAACCCTTCATTTTAATTTTCTTTCTTTTATTTTTTTTAACTTTTTAAGATGGGTATATTTTTTTCTTTCCCTTATATTCCTTTAATTTTTTTAATTTATAAAATATTTTCAAAAGAATGGTTATACTATAAATTATTATGATTATTAATTTTTTCTCCTTTCTATGAGATATAATTAAACGCATAGCTATAAACCATATTAACATTGTTAATTTCCTTTATTGTATTCCTAATTTTTTCGAGTCAACTTTAAAAGTTCAGATAAAACATTTAAAAAACTTAATTTCCAGGATTGAACATTTATACAACTTTAAAAGTCCACACAAGTTCACATTCACATTTATACAGCTTTAAAAGTTCAGATAAAACATTTATATACAACTTTATAAGTTCACATAAAATATTAAAAAAATAATAATTCACATTTATACAACTTTAAAAACTCATTTAAAAGATAAAATATTTTAAAAAACATTAATTCACAATTATACAACTTTAAAAGTTCACATAAACATTTAAAGAAAAATTAATTCACATTTATACAACTTTAAAAGTTCAGTCAAAACAGTTTAGATAAAATAAAACATTTTAAAAAAGTTAGTTATTTTGTTTGCTCGTAGATAAAATGATGGCATAAGTGACTGAAATAAATATAATAAAATTTAATCCATGCAATGTTTATATGTATAAAATTTCAAATATGTGGGATGATGTGGTGAAACATTATTAATTTTGTTTTTTAATATATATATATATATATAAACTTTAAGAAATGGAATAAAAGACTTTCCTCTGAAAATAGCAATCAACTTCACGAATTGTTTTTTCTATTTGCCTTAATATGTCCAAATATTTATGAAAATTATCTAGACATGAACTCCACATAGACAATAGAATAGGTCATCATCATTATTCTTCCTTCCTTAAACTTGCATCTGTGCATCAATTTATAATATAACAACAGTCAGGTGATTTTATCATGCTACTTTAAACATGGCCTAAAATAATGAAAAAAATTACAAAACATTGTAATTAATTACACCGTGCCTCTAGCTGCCTCTGAATCTCGTTAGATTAAACATTTATTTAAATACATCATGTATCATAAATATGAATATCAAGAACACCATAGCTGATCCTTGGCAATAGAAGATTTTGTTTTCAGCATTATCCTTCATTCAAAATATTTGCTGGTATTCCTTTTTTCATCCTCCTGTTTTGTTATGTCATTTTCTTTTTCTTTTGGCAACTTTACCACTATTAGTGGGCAAGGGCTATTGTGGGAAAGGTAGTCACTAACACTGCCAAGAAATGTCCTGCACAAAAGTTAACATTGTCAGTAGTGTGTATTTAAAGTGACATACAGTTAGACTCTGCACAACAGTCCTGATTTATGCTGTTGCATACAGTTAAAATACAACCATGCCCTATGGCCAACTTAAATGAATTTTCAACATAGCATGACATCAAGTTGTCAGTTGTATGTCGACAGAACAATCAAAAGGACTCGGACAAAACATAAACTACATTTCCACTAAATGGAGTGCTTATGGAAAATAAGGTTGCCATTGGGCTTCCCAGAATGCCCCCTCATCTCATGTAAAAGTTATTTTAACTCTATAACAGAAACATTTCTATACCATCTATTTCATCTTGAGATTGATATTTTGCTTCAACATATTTTGGAGGAGTTGATGATACAATCGTGGTTTTATGTGATAAGAGCGATTCCATCATAAGGGAACCGCTAAACTCCTGAATTGATTATGGTTCCAGCTACATGTATCTGGGTATCACCACTGTCATTGCAACTATATTCTGTTTGTCTCGTTAAGACTGCAAATAATCTGAGATGATGGTCAACACTAGACATAGATATATATTTTTCATTGGACTCGCTTTAGTGTTCTGTTATTTGTCTGTTTCAAATTTTCAAATAATGCGATTCTGATCTTCTTAGATCATTGTAATAAAAACGCCTCAATTTAGACGGTTTTACATTATACCCGTTTTCATTTTTTAGTAGAGAACAACAATCCATCAACCTGTGGCAACGGCATCAGAGCCCAACATGTAATAAAAATGATAATTCAATGAACTTTAAGTTAACAATATGTTAATTGTAGATTTGTGGGCTGGGATTTAGTTTAAGAGCTATTGCTATATTGACAACTAGTGTTAAGCTATGCGTAGTGTGTTAATATGGGTGCAAGCCTACCCAAAAAATGAAAAAGAAGGTAAAAAGGAGAGAGCCAAGAGAAAGCCCTGGGTAAACTTGACGGAATACAGATTATTTAGACAAGACTTCAAAGTCAAAACACATGGCAACTTATGTTTGATGGTCTATTTCCCACATTAGAAGTGGTTAATAGAAAGTTGCATCTTGAGGAAATTACTTCATGTGCCTCTTTAAAAGCTGAATATCATTGTTTAAATTAGAAAGCTGGATACCATTGATTAGGTTGCATTGGCTTCAAATGTACTTCAGAAACTTTCAGTAATTAATTAATTTGTTATGAACAGGCTGAAATATGTAAACAAACTAGTTTTTTTTTTTTAATTCCACAATGCAAGGTAAATTTCAGTTTTGGTCCTACAACATCATCACACCCACCCACCATACAACCCAGTTGAACAAGGGCATTAACACGTTGGATTTTTATAATAAATAACAAACTAACTCACAGAAAGGAACCATATTGTGCAAAGAAAATAGACCTTTCCAAAGGAAAAGACACCCTTAATCACCAAGGACCCAAATCAATTAGTCACATAAATGCCCAAAAGCAGTAAGAAGGACGTCTACTTGAGTGATAAAATTTGTGTGGAGGCCGACTTCGATCTAAATGTTCAATGCAGAAATTAAAAGTATTAATTTTAAAAGACATTGTCAAGGGAATAGATGTCAACTACCACTAGGGCAACTTATACAAGATAGTCTTAGAACAACAGTCTGCTAAATCCAACTACTACTTCGATTAATAAGACTAGCAGAACTGTAGTTTTCTCACTTAATGGGCAATATACTTCAAATTTTAAACAATCAATAACCACGTTTCACTGCTCTGCTTCATACACAAAATATTAAAATGACCATTCTATTGTGTAAAACTTCCACAATTAGTAACACTCTGATGCAAATAATTATCTAAACCCTCACAAAGTTTTTTATGATTACAGGTCAACCATGCAACATATTGACCTGATTGAATGAATTATAAAATTAGGTATTTGACTGTACATTATACTTATAGAAAAATCTCCAAAAATCTTCCTCATAATTTGATTTTACCTACAGAAGAAAAACCTCATAATATGGATTCAAGCACAATAAGTTATTCTTGATCATGAAGATACCTCTTCAACTATCATATCAAATTCAATGGACTGTTTGAATACTGTGGAAGAACTAGTTCCATCTTCCTGAATATTGATACAATATATTGGACCAGCATTATCTTCATCATCTGATACTCTATTCTATGTTACTTATTAGATTAGTTCTGTTCCCTTGCAGACAATACTTAATCTTGTGAATGTCCTTTGTAATTTTCATACATTCTGTGCAACAATCAATTAACATTGCAGTGATTGCACACATCTATAATGGGGTCTATGAGTCATTTTCCCTCTTTTTATGATTGGTAATGACAAAACCTATGTCTCATTGCATAATTGAATGAAAATGGATAAAGGATATGGAACTAGACCTTATTATGTGGATTACTTTCTCACTATCATAATAAGAAATTTTATGCACTAGCTAGACACATTTTCAAAGAAGAATATTTTTCATTTCATTTTTGACCTTTCTGTACTTTAACCAGCTTGGTGGATGATTTCCTTTAGGATAACCAACTATATTTGAAGGCCCATAATGAAAAACTTGACAAGTTACCCATCAATCCCTTTTCTCCTAAGCTAGTAAATAAAGTCATTTACTTGAGAGTAATTTTACTGTGTTAGTGCCCTCATTGTCTTTTTGAAAAAGAATTAAATGGATAAACATCACAAATTCAAGTGCAGCTGAATAGATTGTGTGCTGGATCTGCTGCTACTACTTTTTCCCTTTGATGGCAAGCAATCTTCCTGGGTGGACACATCAGTTACTGGTTCAGATCATGACCCAATCTTTACATAGATGACTGTTACAAGTGATGTTCAAGGCACTACCCCCAGCTTGTCCTCATTAAATGTGTCACATTTGGCCTCAAACGGTTGTTTGAAGCCCATTAAGCAAGTTGGCGGCTAGTATCGAACCATACTGGTGATGAATCATGGATTCTTTGGTGGAAGGATGTTATCCAATGCACAACAAAGTTTCTCAGAGGCTGGGGCGGCATAATAACTAAGACAAGAGGAGGGAGTGAACAAGAAGTTTGTCTAGCTCTTCAACTTGAAAGAAACTAGACCCTTTTAATGAAAGAAAACAAGCATATGTTGAAGCACTAGGATCACAAATTCTAGAGTTTGAGGAAATAGAATAAAATTAGAAGCCAAATGCTTTGGATCACAAATAGAGATGTGCCATCCACTTCTTACTTCTAATACCTAATGGTTTGAATTTTGAAATTTGAAAGTTTTAAAGGCAAAACTGAGTTTCAGGAAATAGAAAACCTCCATAAATGTCATCATTTTAAACTCTTGTAAGTTGGCCAGGCTTACTTCAGGCAAGGTTTCAAATTCCATAAAGCTTCTTTGCATATTTCATTGTAGTTCTGCCTGCTACCACCATTTTTTTCAAGTCCTGATAGTTGACATTGTTGCTAACAATGTTTTAGTCATATCTCTTTCAAGCTTACCATTATTGACGTCATCTTTTCTGTCATCCTTTTCAATGGTAGAATCAATCCTTGTCTGGACTTGATAGGACTTTTGCTTTCTAAGACTTCAGTTTTTTTTTTTCTGAGCTTTCAGCTTCTGCTCTCCTTGATAGTACAAATTCGAGAGCTAAATATCTCAAGCCAACTCTTTCAGCTTCTACTCTGGCAAATTTGAGATCTATATTGATTTTAATTAATTCAGCTATAGTTTTGAGAAGCCCCATATCTCCTTGATGATTTTCATGAGAATAAACATCCTAAAACTCTCTACCTAACCTGTTCTTTCCTGCAAGAATGTTCCCCTTGGGACAGCTTGTTTTACAAACACTTTTTTCTTGCTCTTTCCAAGTGAATTTTTGTCTTGATCAGCTCTTTCTTGTTTCAATTATGCCAATATCAAGCAATGTTGAAAGATAAGTTGATTTTTTAATTTGAGCACTGAGTTTCTTAATTTGGTGAAGAAATCATTGGGATCATCTAAGGATGTTCCAGCAACAACCAAGGGTTGATCTCCGAACTACCCTTCATTGATTTTGGACTAAACTTTGCTGGCCTCATCAGGCATTTACTCTAGTGTTTCTTCAGAATTAACACCTTTTTTAGATTTCTTTTTATTTCAAAGAGTCGATGGAGGAGAAGGCTTCTTTCTCTTCTTCTTATGATATATTCTTTCCAGCCTCAACAGTATCAGATGGATTATGAAGGTGTAGAGGAATTCCAATGGATGAATCATCTATTTTTGCCATCAGGATGGTATCTTGTCTGATCACTATGTCGGCATGAGAATGGGCTTTGATATTGGAACAAATAATGTCCCTTAGAAGATGCCTCTGCACTTATCGAATTTTCGGACACTTCGATGCAAGTTTCTATTTTTCTTAGCTTTTTTTTGTCTATGAAGGCTAGGTAGCATTAGAAGAATCATCACTCGAGCTTTGAGACGACTCTTCCTCACTGGATGATTCTTCAACAATTTGCTCTTTACCCTCAAATAATATCAACTATCTAGAGTATCCTGAGATTCCAATGGAACAATATGGGATTCCTAAATCCCCATTGCAATTTTCCCATATATCTTACAGATTTGTTTTGGGATCGAACAAGATCTCAAACCTTTAGTTGCATTCTTCTCGGATAATTCCCCTTTGACAAGAAAGAAAATTTTTACCTTGTTGAACCAGTAAGCTAGTTTGAGTTGTTACAACCGGTGAGTTAGACTTGGATTGTTATAGTTGGTATCAAAGCCTAGGTCGTAAGACTTAAAGCTTTCGTTGGGAAAACTCAATCTAAAACATCAAACCTAACATAGCTCTTGTCATGGTCAAGAAGTGATGGAGGACCTTGCATCTACAGTCAAATTGTTTCAAGGGTAGTTGGAACAATTTATGTCCATGATTAAGTTATTAGTAGAAAAGATGGAGTGGCAACAAAAGATAATAGAATTACTTGTTAAGCAAGAATCTAGCAGCAAAAAAACAAGGAAAAACAAGGAATGAGACCAAAGTTCAAGAAGGGAAACAAAAAGACTAAAGGAAATCGGTGAGTAAAATCAAAGATTTTGGATAAGAAGAACTGTACAGAGAAGAGTGCTTTGGAACCTGTGAGCACTAATGAAGACAAGAAAGAAAATTTTTACAACCAATAAGCTAGTCTGGGTTGTTACAAGCAGTGAGTTAGACTTGGGTTGTTACAAATTTTTCCTCACTACAAAAAACTTGGAGAATTCCTAAATCTCTGCTTTGAGGTTACTGATACCATGTAGTGATCCTGCAGGTGTATTCACCAACTGAAAAAAGGAAATGTAATAGGCCCCCTAATATGTTTCTGATAATCGAAGCACCTGTCTGCAAATTCCACTAGGATTAAGTTATCTGTGGGTCTAATGGGAACAGCATAGGATTCTCTTTCAATTCGAAAATATTTGATGTATGAATAGGTAGATTCTTGCACATACCATCAACAAAATGATGTATGGCTTTCGTGGCTGTTTTTGACAACCTGGTGTTTTCATCACGTGTTAAAGATTCTATGACTGTTCTAATGAAGTGGTCATAGACAAATGAGCCTTGACTATGCCAGTACTCATAATGAAGCATTGGGACACATGTTGGCACTGGCAATGCCTTATTTATTTCCTTTTTTAGTCCAATATTTTCTGAATTTGGATGAAATAATAAAACTAAATGAATGTAAAAAATATAAGACATACAAAATTTCTTTGTCTGGGCAACATAGGAGAGAAATGGCATCACTCATTTTATCATTTTATTGAGGCTTCTGATTTGAAGATGGCTTGAAAATCTCTCGTTCTCTGTAGGGAGCCTTTTTTTTGCCAGTGAACCTTAAATAATCGTCTTCCTTCTGTTCCCCATAATCTTGACTTTGCACCTTGGTCAATATGACTGCATCAAGTGGATCCAGCGAGAGATTAAAGACAACTGACACAGTAGCTGGCCTAGTGTTTACAATTATTTTACTATCAAATGTATTGCCCATTCGAGGTCCATGCACTGACCATACTACAGGACTATCTCCTGCAACTGAAGGTGTCTTCAAACACTGAGACTTCATTGATTTATGAGTTTTTTAAATTTTTTCCATCTTTGTTCTAAAAATGCTCCTCTACTAAGGCATCATAGTCTGCCATGGCCATTGACATGTTTGTGATCTATAAAAGACCAGAAAGCACCATGGTATGTTCACTTGGAATATATTTATACTTCATGCCTTTTTCTTCTTGGATGATGATGATGGAGTGTCTGCAGATTTGGATGGGCTCACATCTGAGTAGTCTTTGACAAGAAGGCAAAAGGCTAGCAAAAAAAAAATAACAAACTTTTCTGTTGGAAAGACCTTTGGAAGAGATTTTCTAAGTGAATCTATTGTTCAGTGGATGTAATTTCTTGCTCTGTGATCAACATATGATGCATTTATTCTATTTAAAGAAATAAGGATAACCAACCAAAAACAAACTTGCCTTGCAATCATTCCACGCCCATGGCTACCAATCACAACTGCATCAGCTTGTAAAACCTGCAATGACTCACAAATCTTTTGAGCGGTTGGCCCTGTCACAACCATACCTTCACACTTGACCTGAAAGGAGATCACAACAAAAATGAATATTGTTACAATCAATATGACCACTAGTAAAATAGATAGTAACTCAAACATCTGGATGACTGATGGCACTTTAGTGTCTGCAACTTAAAACTCATTGATGTTGGATGACAAATAAGGCCCTTGAAATGACCGTATGAAGATACTAGTTCTATATAGGATATTTTATGAACTTAAAACTAATATTATTTGTCAATCTTCCACGCAAAATCTAATAAATTCAATTACATAATATATGGTCCATGACGTAATTGCAAAAGTTATGAAGCATGCAGGAAGAGATACAAAGACATCATGGCATTGCTAACTACAAAACTCTGATTCTAAAGTATATATTGAGAATCAGAAGTAATTACAAACAATCAAATGTTGCCACATTGAACAATCTGTCTAACATCATCAAAGGCATGCCATCGTTCGCATCAAAACTTCCCACTATAATTATTGAATCCAGTTGGTCACAAGCATGAGGAAAATTTATAAAATCATTATCCTTGCTTCTCATGGCCAAATTAGGTATGGAAATATTAAGGTAGTATCCTCTAGGTGAATATTGTACTCGTTATAGTTCTGTATATTTTGGGAAAGAAACAGGTGAAACAAATTGTGACAAAGTTATCACTTTATTCAATCTTATCTTATTCCATGAATTCATATATCCAAGTCACAAACTCCCAAGTACTATATATAAATTTTTTTTAGCTTAGACAATTCTAATCACCTCATTTTCCCACCCTATATCTGTTGTCAAGAGAAACAGTCTTTCATTTGAGTCCACAACTCTCCAGAATGTTTATGACAAATGCTTGCATCCTTGGCTGCATACAAGAGTGGCTACTAGAGAGTCGACACTTCCCTCTTATTGCACGTGGCTGGACAGGATTGTAGCTCTCCAACATCAAGGTTTTAGCCACCCTTATTTACAATTGCAAACAAATGCAGCTTACCAGTTTCCTATCTTCTTCTATTGGTTCCTTGGCCATAAAGGCTAGAAGACTCTCGAGAGGTTGGACTATATGTCCTTCCAAGATTACCCAATTACCCAACTAAGCCACCTTAGTCCTAGCAATTCTTCTACAATATTATCAAATCCTCTGTAGACCCTTTTGTGACGGTTGGGGAGGATGACGACTTTGTTTCTACTTTACATCCCACTATAGATTAGGATTGCATTTTGATCCACTTGAGCTCTTTTCTAATTTTCTCTTTTACCTTGACTGCTAGCTCTCTTCTCTTCATCATCACATTTAGCATGTTGGGGTTTACCCATTTTTGGGGTCCTTCCAAGATTATCCAACCAAGCCTTCTTAGTCCTAGCAATTCTTCTACAAGATTACCAGATCCTGTGTTGACCCTTTTGGGATGGTTGGTGAGGATGACAACTTTGTTTCTACTTTACATCCCACAATAGATTAGGGTTGCATTTTGATTTACTTTCTATTTTTCTCTTTTACCTTGACTGCTAGCTCTCTTCTCTTCATCATCACATCTGGCATGTTGGGGATTACCCATTTTTGGGTCCACCCCTTGAGGCTTTAATTTGATGCCATACAGATATTCCACTTAAGTGTAGTTTACTCGAGTTCCTTTACTCTTGTTTAGCTTATTTTCGTGGAACTTTTTTTTGGCTAGTACAATTTCATTGTCACAACTCATCTAGTTTCTTTAGCTTGATGAAGAACTTAGAAAGATATTGTTGTAAGGTTAAAGATCGACTTCAAGCTCGTGAAACCCAAATATGAAATACTACCATGTACCTGTTCATTAAATAAACATGTTCACAGCATGGTTTCAACGAAATACACCAGCCCTTTAAAAAAGATCGGTCGTCCTTTGATAGTCATCGACTCAATTTCCTTGTTTTTGCTTTTAGTTTAATAAAGCTGTTTCAAAGAGATATGTTCCACTCTGAAGTCCCTAGTATATCCTAAGATACATGTCTCAAAGAGTGCAATCTAACAACCTTATAAAGGACCATCAAAAAGTTGTATGGGGTTAAGACAGGCCTCTTCTGGACTCCATCATGACCACATTATTGTGGCATTTCAACGAAGTCTTTTATAGTGGTATTACAATAAGCTGTATTAACACAATACATTTTATTATGGAAGTGTCCATCACAATACGAGGATCTCAACTGGGGTTGTGCTCATATGGTTGCATTCCATTTATCATTATTCCACAATGCCTTGGACAAATACTATAGAATGTTTTAGCATTACAGTTGTATCTAACATTTGCCTTTTGTCTATGTCAAATGTAAAATAATGTTAAACGGGAAAGAGATGTAGTACAGGTATTTAGGCTTTAGATGGAATTTATCCAGGCTATATTGTGATTATATTAGTTTTAGGTTTCAGTTATAAACCCCTTAGTATCACCATAAAAATGTATTGATTAATCCATTTGTATATAAGCATTGTATAAATTGGTAACAACTTGAGTACCAGTTCCTCTAGGCCAAGCAACTTGGGAATGAGGACTGTTATTTACTTGGGAAGGTTTTTGGCTCATGTCAATTGCATAAGGTCATATACAGATTTTAATGTTAATTCTCCCTAATTTTGGATAGGGTATGTGGCTCTTAGAATTTTGCAAATTACAATATGTCAAATCAGAAAACAAGTATTACAAATACAGAGACCCAAACCTTAGCCTGTGAACTTAAACTTTGGAATCCTTGGGCAGTGTGTCTTCCTCAAACTAGTTGATATACTTGTTCAATAGAAAGCAAACTTTAAGCTTAACATTTAGACTATTTAGGCCATAAAAAAAAAAAAAAATTATAAAAAAAAACATACAACTTAATGCTTCATTTAAAAAAAACAAAAGAACTCTTAATATCCTTCAAATGCATACCCCTAGCAAAAGACTTGAGTTTACTTATGAACAGAACAATTCCCTTCCATCCTCAATTCTACATATCATCCTGACAATGTGCACACTTTACCATGTCATGCCCACATTTCACCACTCCATGATCTTGTTCGATCATATTACTAGCCATCTCAACTGCTACTTCAAGCTCGTACTCTTTAGTCATATTCACATTTTCATTAATTTTGTTAAATTCTTCTTGCAAGAAAAAATCCATCTCCTTGGTGTTATCTTTTTTAAATAGCAAGAACATTTTGCTAATGAATATCATGTGCATGGATTTATTTTGCATAATTTTTTTGACATGCCAAGCAACAAGCATGTGCAAATGAACACGCTTATCCTATGCCTACTTCCATCCCTATTCTTCCATCCTTCCAAAAGAAAAGTATTCTCCTACTCATATTCATCTATGAGATTGAATGCACATTGCTTGTAATCCTGCATGTTTCTCTAGATACCATATCTTTCATAGAGCACTAGCATTGGAGAAATTGCTGGCACTAGCAAAATGTACTCATGTCCACCATCAAGTTGCCTCTTTGGATCAACAAGAATCTCTTTGCTCAAACATTCCTCTAATAGATTGTCCTGGTCTGAGTCTTCACAAGAGATTACAAATGCCTTAGAATTGTATTTTGTCCAATAGAAAGTGGGTTGCATGCAATGAAGGCAATGGTGGAGAGTAAGTCAGATGTTGGCGGATTTTAAAGCCTGTTCACCTTCCAAGCCACCTACCCTATCTAATATGTTGGTATGTTTTGTAGAAGACAACTGACACATCTGCATGAATGTATGACCGCACGAGTACATGTTTGTACAAGCATAATGAATGTATATATATGAATTGGTGATATGTGTAAATAACAGTTGTCATATTAAGTGTTTATCACGTAGTGTTGTGCATGTACATGGAAATGTGTCGTAATAATGTAATGAAATATTATCGATATTTTAATTTTTAATGTACACAAGTAGTTTAATGGTAGTTAGGCATTTGCCAACCGCCTCCCAGTCCCATCATACCCAAAGTACACATCTACCATCGTAAAGAGATGGTGTTGGACAAGACTGTTTGATTGGTAGAGTTTTTTGTTGAAGCATATTGTTGGTCTATGCTGGTCAAAGAAAGTCTCTGTGTTGTACACATGACCATAGCATATCGTAGTGCAGATACATGTTGTTCCTCCTATTGCGTACTTTTATGCTTAAAATAGTAATGGAATTATATTACAATGTGTTGTATTCCATTTCTACATTATGTTATCGTTGCCTATACAATGTTGGGTCGAATTTGGTGACATGGAGTTGTGACAAGCATATCACTTAAGAAAGTATGCAACAACATCAACAATGGGATGATTACAGTATACGCATGAATGTTGTAGTCTCCCTCAGAGAAGGGAAGATAGGAGTTTGCAATTGAAAGTGATGCAAACTTGTTTTTTGATGCCAATGAATGAGCAAGTGACAAATAAGTGTGCAAGGAGCACATACACGATAACATGAACAACAATATACACAATAATGTGAGCAAAGAAGATGTATGCGCAAACATGCACATTTGACAAAGAAGTCTGCACAAGTGACGAACTGCATGCAACCATTTACGTCAATGAAGAAATTTGTGCATGTGCGTGCAAATGTAGTAGTTCACATAGGCGAAGATGTGCACGTAATGGAAGAAGTCTGTGCAAGTGAATACATGCCTGCAGACGAACAAGTTCACATAGGTGAAGACATGCACGCTAACGAACAAGTCTACGTAGGTAAAGATAGTCACATAGATGAACAAGTTCACATAAACATGAATGCAATTGAACAAGCATATGTAGACATGTGCACAACCAAACAAGTTCACGATGACATGCACCCAACTAAATAAGCTGGCAATGATGTGCACACAATTGATAGAGGTGTTTGGGATGAAGGCATACATGACAAACGAGGTCGTGCTTATAGTAGTCCACTATTTCATTGTGCTCTAAACGAGAAATCATCACGTCAGTACAGGGTAGGGATAAAACAAAGACTGGAGAAAATCAGAGTCGAACAAATGCCTCACTAAGTCAGAGGTGCGCCTCGCTCTAGCAATAGTGCACCCAACTCTATGCATCAATGTGCCTTGCTTTGGTAGTAATGTGCCAGCTCTGAAGCAATAGAGTGCCTCACTCTGGCAGTAATGCACCCTGCTCTAAAAGGCATTAGTGCACCTTGGTCTAGTAGCAATGCGCCCCTCTCCAAAAGAAATGAGTATGCTCACAACTCTAAGGTGTCAATGCACCTCACTCTAGTAGCAGTATGCCCTGCTCCAAAAGGCATCACTGCACCTTGCTTTGGCAATAGTGCACCCAACTCCCAAGTTGTATTTGTTCTTGTTCAAGCTTTTGTGTCAGTTTGTGAGGTCTAATACGTTTGACTCAACATACAAACTTAAAGAAAATCCCATACTAGCAATACCAACAAATCAGCAAAAAAAGACAACTAAAGGTAAAGAACATGTAGGTTCATTGAGTGGGATGGAGGAAGATAAAGGAAAAGTAAAGGTGGATGAATATGAAGGGGAAGATAAACAAGAAGAGTCAACCAAGGAGGCTGAAAAGAATTCAAATACCCCTCATTGACAAGTGAAGACTGGGCAGCTATAACAAGGCAATACAGTAAGTAGGTTTGCACATAGAAATGAAGACATCAATACCAAATCCAAGTTCAACATTGCAAATGAACCGAAGAAAACTCCTACCAAAGTGAACATGCCAAAGGCTTTCTCACTACCTAGGCAAAGAGAGTTGCTGCAAGAGGCCCTAAAAGAACAAGACTAAATGTACACTAGGGCCAAATCAGCATAGGTGAAATAAGTTGTAGCTCAGTCCACTATGATCGAGAAGCAAAACCTCATAGCAAATGATCAAGCAACATACTTATAAATGTTGTAAATATAGTCAATAATCCAAAGCCCAAAACGATGAATAATATTAAAGATTGAAGGGTATCTGCTTTGTAGCTGCATAGTAGACTTAGGAGTTGTGCTGACGGTGATGCCTGAGGCAACATGTGAGAACATGGGTCAAGCATACACGACCATCACAAGAGCACCAATCCAAATGAATGGTATGAGGGTCAATGCCATAGGGATCTAATCATGACAGTGGCATGACATCTGACTTGGTGATTGTGTAGGAGGTTATTGTTGTATACTTGCTTCCTTACTTTGGTATGTTGTCCAAAGAATGGAAAAGTTGTCAGGAAATAGCTATCTAGCTATGGACTACACACACATGAAAGTGCCAACGGATGGTAAGATCATTAGAGTTGAGAACGAACCCCTTTGTAACTACTTGTTACACAATCTAGAAGATAATGTAACGACTGTTGGTTACGAATCTGCCACTAGGATAGGATTTTAATCTATTTGCGCCCTAGATTCGCCCAGCAGATTGAAAGGCCGGAAGGAAGGAATGCCTTCCGCGCCAATCTCCGGAGGAGGCCGGCTTCCTATGTTTTCTCAATTGGGGTTTTAGCTCAGAGTGCAGGAAAGAGATTACAAATTACAGAAAGAAACATAAATATGCTTGTTTCGGGTGGGGAAGATAAGCAACACAGAAACTAACCAATCACTACTACTAACAACAATCTAAACAAAGTATGTAACAGAAACTATTAATGCTATTTTATCCTATGTATCCTTCACTTTAAGCATTCCAGATATACTTAATCACCAATACCGATATCCAGAAAGCAGAATAGCAGTAATCAGCAATATAAGCAACATGAGGCAGAAACACTTAACAAAGGCAGCATACAAGATAAAGACAATTAATAGAGCCAAGTATATTTTGTATTCAAAAGCAAACGCACAGCTACAGAAGTCTCTTAGCAATATATCTCCCATCCACCCTTATACAATGATATGAGGCTGCTATTTATAGCGCAATTTTCCCCCGATTACAATGTGGGCACAAAATCCCAGACCTGACAAAAGCTGGAAAAGCTGACAAAAGCGGCAAAAGCGGCTGATGTTGACCTCTGCGGGTATGGAATGTACTTGCAGCAAGGTCCACCTAAAAACATGGCAGCTACGTGGCAATCCGGTAGATGAAACCTCGAGTCAGTTTGAATGAGGGCAGATGCGGTACAACTTGTCAGTTCACGCTCATCTGTCCGGTACCCTGGTGGCACACCTTCTGTCACATCTTGACTCAGATCCCAAGACCGAACACCTGTCAACATCTGAAGGAGGGGGGAAAAATCATCTTAAAGCTCAGCCTTTTATATCTCTCCCGCCCAACTGCGCACAAAACTGGAGCGCAGTCGGACGACGCAGGGTGGAAACAACGCAATCGGGAGGGCCTTCATGCCTTAGGATTTTCTCAGCAGCACTTTCCTGTTTTCCGCCCGAGTGCGCACATCTTGGTGAGCGCAGCCCGACTTCGCTGCGAAGTCGGGCGGCTCAACACTTAGCCTTTTTCTTGATGTCTTCGGAGTAAGCCCGCCCAAGTGCGCACCGTCCTTAGGGCGCCGCCCGACTTTGTTGCGAAGTCGGGCGGTCCCAACACTTAGCCGATTTTCTGGCTACTTTTCAACTGAGGCCGCCCAGGTGCGCACGGAATTATGAGCGCAGCCCGACTTCGCTGCGAAGTCGGGCGGCTCTATACTTAGAAATTTTCTGGGCACCGTCCTGATAATACCGCCCAGGTGCGCCAAAGTGGATAAGCGCAGCCCGACTGCACTGTGCAGTCGGGCGGATTACAACACTTAGTATGCCCCCGAGGGGGGAGGGGGGGGGGGGAGGGAGGGGGGGAGAAAGAGGGGGGGGCTCCATTTTCCCAATCCGCGGCTTGCGGGGTGTCGAGCTCGCCTCGATGCAATGAACCAGGCCTTTATCCCTTGGGCACAGAGGCACTCCCGGCCCCTGCATCCTGCTGCTGCTGTTGCTGTTGACGCTGCTGCTGAGCCCCTGCTTGGGCAGCTGTTCTTCCTCTTGTTCGCTCTCAGCAGTCTCTTCTTCTGTACCTTCCTCTCCCTCTTTCTCTGAGCCTGATTGCTCAGCGCCACTGTCCCCTTCTTGCTCAGCAGGCTGAACCCGCTCACAGACGTGCTCGTAAGCAGCCTTAGCTTGATCCCAAGCTGCTTCCTGGAAGGGCTCTAGGTCGCTGATATCCTTCAGCGTCTTTTTAAATGCCGCGACCATATGCACGTCGATGGTGTCATATCTCTCTCCCAGCTCCTGGAGGCAAGTATTGATTTTACAAAATTTAGACACCATCTGGGTCACCTGCGCCTCTTGGACTGGGTCAGTCCAACCATCAATCTCGGACGCGTCTGCCTCAAAAACCTGCCAGTCTTGTTTTACTTGCTCGAGAGGCAGAAACTCTCCATATTTGACAAAGCTCGGGAATCCGAGCGTAGACAATGTGTTAAAGGGGGCCAGGCAGATGTTCATTTCATGGTTCAACACATCCAGCATCTTTCTGGCGGCCCTAATCTTCTCAGATTTTTCAAAGTAGTTTTGCAAGGTAACCCTTGCATCTGCCCAGTCTAGGGCAATACGTGACATGGGTGGAAATCGGAGGCCTTTGCGCTCATACTCCTCAAGTTTTATCGCCAAGTCTAGCCATCGCCGCGCTTGACGTTCGGCCTCCTCTACCGTAGGCTTACCCTCGGCAGAAACTTCTTGAATTCTGGAAACGAAATCCAGGACGGATAAGGATCTGACAACATTTGCCCTGCAACCTGTCAGCAGGCCAGCCCTCATTTCTTTGATCTTGTCTTTTGAAAAAGCAGCAGCCTGGGATGCCTTCTCTTCCAGCAGCGCCTGAGTTTGCTGAAGCTGATTCTGCAACTGTGCAACATGCACCAGCGCTGCTTTCTTGTCCTCCGCCAACTGATCAGCTGCTTTTTTCTGGGCTGCTACCTCCTGCTGGGATGGCGCGAGCTGATCTTTCAACTTGTTAACCTCCTCCTGGGCGGACTCCAGCTGCGTAGTCGCCTTGGCCAGATCCTCCTCCAGCTGTCTTGAACTGTTTTGAAGCTGAAACAACTTCTCCTGGGCTTCGAGCCGCTTGACAAGGAGATTATCAGTTTTTCGACGAATACCATTAATTTCGTACTCCTCGCTTATATCATCGAAACTTTTCTCCTTGATCCGGTGCTCATAGTCTGCCTCGGTCATCTCCCGGAGGGGCTTCTTGACTTTTGGGATCAACTTCTCCGTTCGGAGCACCCTTTTGTCCAAGTCATACTTGGTGCGCTTCACAGGTATGGCAATCTCCTCGGCTCTTCTTTTCTTCACGCCCTGGAGGAAAGAAACAGAGCCCCCTGCGGCCTTTGCTGCTAGAGGCTGATCATCTGTGACTTGCATCTGTTTATCCATCAGCTCTAGCTCTGCCAACATGGGGTACGCAGAGGCCAAATCCTGCTGCGGCATCTTCCCTGAAAACAGTGAGGCAGGGGGTACACCAGAAGACAAGGCCGCTCTTGTGGGCGACCGGGACCTAGGGGAAGTGGGCGGCTGCTGAGGAGGTGGAGATGGGGTTCGGAAGGAAGTATCGGCGACGGGTGAGCGGCGTGGGGACGGGGAGACTGCCTCAGTGCTAGCCGCGGGAGAAAGACCTAGGGTTTGACCCAGGGTTTGGAAAATATTGGGGTCTTGGGCGAAGTGGCCAAAGGAGCGAGGGTTGTGCTGGGACTGCGTGATGGGTGATGAGGATGAGGCAGCTATAATGTGCCCGGATGCGGAAGAGGAGGGCGTAATGACAGGGCTAGCTGGGGTTTGTTGCACAGGGGAAGAGGACGTACCTGCGTGCTCCGCCTGAGCTGGTGCTTGAATGAGTCCCGCAGCCCAGGCCTCTGCTTCTCCTTGAGGACTATCCTCGATTGAAATTATTTCGCTTGCAGCTGCTCTGGTTCGTGGGGCCCCCACTGTCTGTTGCGCAGCCTCCTTCTTGGGCCGCCTTTCTTTAGTTTTCTCGCTCCTCTTTCTCTTCTTGTGTTTTGGAGCGGTTGTTTGCTCGGGAGGAGCAGAAACGGTTGATACGTCAGGGGCTGGGGTGCCCACGGTGAATTTGTACTTGGGCCTCGTCGGATCTGTGGCCTCTACTGCTGCCCCGCTGGCTGACCCTTCGGGCTCTTTCTCTGTCTGCGACGACTTTTCAGGTGTGGAGGACAACATCGGGCCCACCTCTTTGCCTTTTGGCGCTTTGCTGCTGGAAGACTTTCGAATGGGCAAATGCTGGGGAGGGGGCTTCCTTTTATATCTTTTCCTGGCGCCTAGGGGAACGTAATCTCGAAATGCAAACGGCTCCCATTTGCCAGCGTACTTATCATACAAGTTGGAAAACTCATCATCAATGGCCAGCGTCTTTTTTTCTGACTTATCGTGCCGCGTGCGACACCTCATCTTCCAACATTCAATGATTTTGTCTTTACTCCAGCCCAGCTGCGCCACCTTTGCGAGCAATCTTCGAAAACCAGTTGATCCCGGTTTGTGATCATCGTTGTGGTCGGGATCATAGTCTACTTCGACACAGTAAAAGTCATGCCATGGTGGCCACGACTGCATCTGTTCAATGTGCCACTCCAGGTCTGCCCCTGTCTTATTGCACCTTTCTTCCATGATCTCTGCTCGCGGGCAAACGTGCACGAATTTTCCTCTTACCCCAATCGGGTCGTATTTCCAGCGCTGCGGTAACTGTATCAGGCCCAAGTTGAGGAGGGTCTGCTCTAGGTAGACATGCTGCCCAATTTCGTGGACCTCAATGTTTCCCCAGGTAAAAGGATATTTGAAAATATGGCCCCTCTTCTTTCCTTGGCCGAATTCCTCTTCAACGCAGTCCATCTGCCGCGCTGCCTCTAGGCCAAAATGATACTCAGTACAAAAATAGGGCAGCAGGAATGGCTTCCCTTTGAACCCGTAGATTCTGATGACGACGCCCTGGGTCAACCGGAAGGTGTCCCCAAATTTGCTCCTTACCAGGTACTTCGTCATAACATGGGGAGGGCGAGTCGCCTTGCCATTGAAAAGTGCCAGGGTCATACCCAAAAATTTGAAATTAAAATCATAATATGACCCTCTCCTATACAGCAGCTCTGTCCATTCATAAACTGGCAGCGACGCGCCTTGCTCGTCCACTCTCTTAAGCCCGGGGACCTTTATCCGGTAATGCACGTGATACAGGCACAACCATACAAGAAATGAGCAGTGCCTGAATTCCGTCGTCTGCTTCTGCTGTATCTTCACCAGACTTGAATGAATGGCGTACGCCACCCAGTCTGCCCAATCGAAATAGATTGGGCGCCTTCCGCTTTTTAGGACATTGGGGTCATACAACTCCCCATGTAAAATACACTCTGCGAGCGCCAGCTGGTATGGGTGCACTTCTGCATCTGTGCCGCAGCCTAGGACCCAGGCAAGAATAATGTAGATATACTTGTTAGTGAAATTGTCCAGGGGTATAGGACCAGACGGCCATCTTGTAGCCGGCAGTGGGCACTTCAGCTCCGAATTAAGAAATTCTCTCATCCTTCTGCCCTGGCTGAACCTGCCCGCCTGCTCTTCCAAATTGATCCTTCTGACGATGGCGTTTGGGTCGTATTCGAGCCCCGAGGCGAAAGCTGGCTGTACGCTCTCCTTAAAGAGGGTAAACAACACCCTTCCTTGGCAGTCGCAGACCTGCCGGGTGGCTGGTTTATAATATGTCGCAATTGACTCGACCAGCTCCGGGCAGTGGTGAACAGGAGGGCACAAGAACCAGTAAAGGTTCGACTTGTAGGCGGCCCCGAGATGGTGCGAGGGCGAGACCTTGTCTGCCCATTCCTTGATATTGGGGCGCAGCTTTGTGATACTGATGGAGTAATCTCCGTCTCTGTATTCGGCCAGTCGGTTTATGGGCGGCTGAGGAGGACCTTGCTTCTTGGAGCTTCTCGCCCTGGATTTTCGCTTCTTCTCCTTTGGCGCCTCACTTTCATGAGCGCTCGAGTCGGTCTGCTCTTCAAGTTCCTGCTCTGAATCACTCGGGTCCGCCTGCATTGGCGCCTTCCCCTTGTCTGTACTCGGCCCCTCACTCATGGCGCCGGAAATTAACAGAAATTACAACTGTTACTTGGCAAAATTTCGCACTTACTCTTCTTCCACAGCGCAGCTCGAATTCACTTTGGTAACTCTGATGCTCTGAGTAAGTAAGGAGCCTTTTTCTAAAAATGGGGAAAGCAACATTAATGGCGCTGGGGGATTTAAAGTTTTTTGCTCGAAGTGGGTGAGAAGCGCCGTTATTCCTCGGCGGCCGCGCGTGGGATCTCCTGTTGGAAAGCACGACTTGTACGCTGTTGGACCCTTGTGCGCTTTTTTATTTATGACATCTGCTTCGAACATCGCGCAATCATTCCTTAAATTCTTCAAAACTCGTGCTCATTATGACGTCAAGGGTGCCAACTGGGCACACGCTTCGAGGCATTTAATTTGGGAAGCGTGCTGTGAAACCTTAGGCAAGCTAGCAATTTTCTTTTTTAAACCCCCGACCAAGTGCGCTCAAAAAACGAGCGCAGTCCGACTTCGCACTGTGGAAGATGCGCCCTTGGGAGGCCGACACTTAGAATTTTTTCCATCACACGCCCTGCCTCTAGAACACGCCCGTCGGAGTGCGCCAAATTTTGTGTGCGCAGTCGGGCGGCGCAAGGAAAAATTGCGCAGTCGGGCGGGACACTTAGCCGTTTTCTCACTTTCTTGTTTTGCTCCCGTCCGGCTGCGCTCAAGATAGGGTGCGCCGTCCGACTTCGCTGCGAAGTCGGGCGGCCTCCCCAACACTTAGAAAAATTTTCGAGCTCTTTCCCTCTTGCTCGCGTCTTGAAACCTCCCGACGTCGCACAAATCTGAGGGCGCAGCCCGACTTCGCTGCGAAGTCGGGCGACTCTTCCTGCCTTAGCCACTTTTTTGGGACTTGCCATGCACCTTTCTTTCCTGGAACACTTGGCTCTCTTTTTTGAATAAAAGCAGGAAACTAACTAACTGAAAGCAATATTTACATTCCGAAATAAAACTGAACTGCAGGAAATAAAAATATGTACAAGGGGAAAACCTCTGGTAACCTTCAGTGATAGTAGGCTTTCAGATGAAAGCCATTAACGGGGATCGGGAGGATCTGACCCTCCATGTCTCTTAACACGAATGCATTGAACTGGTTTACTCGGGCGATTTGGTAGGGGCCTTCCCAGAAGGCATCAAACTTGTCATGGTTGCCCGGTTTCGCCTTAAGTGAATCCCATTTTAGCACTAAGTCTCCAATCTTGAAGACTCGGGCGGTGGTCCCCTTCGCAAACCAGCTCTGGGTGTTCTCGGCGTGCTTGGTAAAAGCCTGATACGCCTTTTCCCTTTCCTCTTCCAACTGCAACAGCTGAGCCAGTCGGGCATCCACGGGGTCCCTGTCACCTTTCTCATCTTCTAACAACCAGAGGGCGGGCATCTCTATGTGGGTAGGCAAGACAACCTCTTTGCCGTATACGAGCGCATAAGGGGACGTCTTGATGGACTTCTTGAATGAGATACGGTCCGCCCATAACGCTCAGTCCGAAAGCAGGTGCCACGACCTCTTGTTTCTTTCCACAGTCTTCTTTATAATCTTCAAGAGGTTTTTGTTGGTGGACTCGGCCAGGCCGTTTCCCTGCGGATAGTAGTTTGAAGACATCTTGTGGTATATGCCATACTTGCTGGTAAACTCAGTGAGTACAGCTCCTGCAAACCCTGGACCATTGTCCGTGACAATTGCCTCTGGAATCCCGAAACGGGTGATGAGGCTCTCTAGGAAACCGATGACCGTCTCTTGGTCAGCATGCTTTGTAGGCGTTGCCTCGGCCCACCGGGTAAAGTAATTTGTGGCTGTTAGGATAAACTTATGCCCCGCCGAAGAGTTGGGCGTTATTGTCCCAATGAAATCCAGACCCCACTGCTGAAATGGAGTCTCAGCTTGAATTGGCTGAAGGGGCAAAGGTGCTTTCCTGTTTCTGCCAGCAAACCTCTGGCATTTCTCGCATTTTTGACAGACTGCATGCGCGTCTGCGAAGAGGGTGGGCCAATAATAGCCCGCTCTGATGATTTTTAAGGCCGTAGGCCTTCCTGAATGATGTCCTCCGGGCATCCCAGAATGGAATTCTCCGAGGACCTTCGGTTGATCAGATTCTTTGACGCACCGCAACAGGATGTCGTCAATATTTTTGAAATACAGCCCCTCGGGGCGTAGTATATACTTTAAGGCATTAAGCCTAAACCTCCTTCTTTGTGAGGCATTGAGATGATCTGGACATCTCCCTGTGCTGAAATACCACACCAGGTCATTCGTCCAATCACTCTCCTCTGATAAGGAGTTGGCAAGGTTGATTTCTGTCATTGGATTCTCCCACTGACATGCAGAGACTTCGGCTGCAGCACTTCGGGCCAATTCCTGGCATAAAGCCCGACCTCGGATTAACTTTGTTGGCCGTACCTCTATGTCAAACTCTTGGATTTTGGCAATCCATCCTGCCCTCTTGTGACCAGGCTCTCCTTGGATGATGAAATTCCTGACATCCGGGTGTATCACGAAGACAGTTATCCGGCTCTGGGAGACAAAGTGCTTGAACTTTCTCAGGGATCTCATAACTGCATGGACTTGCCGCTCAATAAAATTATACCTTTCTTCGTGCGGCTGGATCACCTGGCTTAGGAATGCAATTGGACGCTCCTCGCCATCATCTCCCTTCTGAGTTAGGACTGCAGCGTAGCTTTCGGGCTCTCCCACTGCGTAAAGGATGAAGTCCTTGGAGTAATCTGGATTTATCAGCACTGGGGCCTGGGCAATCCTGGCCTTGATCTCTTCAAAGGCTTGCTTCCTCTCTTCAGTCCAGATAAATTCAGCATCTTTCTTCAGGAGCTCAGCCATGGGCTTGATTACTTGTGCAAAGTCAGGCACAAACTTCCTTACGAAGTTGATTTGGCCAAAAAATGACTGCAGCCCCTTTTTGTCGACTGGGATGGACAAGCGAAGAAGAGCCTCCGCTCTGTCGGGGTCAACCGCAAGGCCTTTTTCAGAAATGACATGGCCCAGCAGTTTGCCTTCTTTTACCGCAAAGACTGACTTCTTTGGGTTGATTGATATGCCGAATTCGCGACATCTTTCAAATACTTGGCGCAAATGGGAAGCATGGTCCTCTCTCTTATGTGAAAACACAGTCATGTCGTCCAAATAGATGACAATGATTTTGTTGAGCAGCTCTCGGAACGCCAAGTCCATAGCCCTTTGAAATGTAGCCCCGACATTTGAAAGACCGAAAGGCATGCGCTGATATGCGAACGTTCCCCATTTGGTGGTGAACGCCGTCTTGTGTTGGTCTTCATCTTTCACCCAAATCTGATTATAACCTGAAAATCCATCCAGGAGAGAGAATCTCTGGGCACCTGCAACCACGTGAAGAATTTGATCAATCTGAGGGAGTGGGTAATGATCCTTCAATGAAGCCTGGTTAAGATTTCTGAAATCTACGCAGAGACGGATGTCTCCATTCTTCTTCCTCACAGGAACCAGATTTGCGACCCAAGAAGAATGCTTGATAGGATAGATGATCTTTGCTTCCAGCATCTTCATGAGCTCGGCTTTCATCATGGCTTCAATTTTCGGATTTACTGCCCTTTGCTTCTGTCTGAAGGGCTTTGCCTGCTCTTCCAGCTCTATGGTGTGCTGGATCATCTCTCTGTCGTACCCTTTCAGGTCTTGGTAGCACCAGGCTACGATATCTGGGTATTCTTTGCATAGAGCTCGGATCTGCTCTAACTCCTCATTGGTGCAATCTGTTCCGACCTTGATCACCTTTCCAGGTTCCAATTCCAGGTCCATGTACTGCTTGGGGTCCACTTTGATCCTGTGGGATATGGCTCTATCATTCTGATCAAAGAGGCTCTCCAGGGTAATCAGTCCTTTTGGGACATGATTATTCTTTAACTGTATTAACCCCTCATACTGCTCGTCATCAGGGTCTCTACCTTCGATTGTACTAGCTTCATGTATCAAAAAGGTGACGATATCCTCGTCACAGTCGAACACCTGCCAGTGGGTGTCCTTGTCAGGCACAGAAGGCCTATAAATGGTACGAACCGGCTTCGGCTTCTGGACAGTGTCATCAGCCGGGACGTACCTGGCTCCAACAGACGCCAGAATGTCAGCATGTTTATTCTTTTCACGAGAGATGGCTTTGACATTCAGTGAGTCAAATGACTCCATCAGATCCCAGACACGGTTACGGTACGCCTTGAGGTAGTGCTTCTTGGAGGCGCACTTGTTGGTAATCTGGTTGCACACCAGCTCTGAGTCGCCAAAGATCTGCAAATGTTTTATCCCAAGCCTCTCTGCCTTTCTCAAGCCTAAGCACAAGGCTTCATACTCTGCCGCATTGTTCGTGCAACTCCAAGCCAGCCTATAACAATAGTCCTTTTGAATGCCGGATGGTGAGACCAGAAGGACACCTGCCCCGGCGCCATTCTTACATCGGGCGCCATCAAAGTACAGCTTCCACAGCTTGTCTGGGGCAGGTCCTACATCCTTCTGAGCGGTCTGGTCAAGCCTCTCAGGCTGAGTGACGGAGTAGCAGCCCAGTTCGGTTTCGATCATGGCGTTGAAGTTCAACAAAGAGAACTCGTCCTCTACTTGCAGCAGTTCCAGGGTTTCTTCCGCCAAGTCTACTTCTACCAGCTCCTCGGTCGTCAGATGAACCATGTCATTTTGTTGCTCCTCCCCAGGTATCTTCTCGACCAAAAAAGTGGAAGGCTTCTCATTATAGATTTTCAACCTCCTTCCTTTGAAAGGTACCTCCATATGTGAATAGTCCAGCGACAAATATCCACCCAGCTTCGCAGTGAACTCCCTTGAGAGACACATGCCGAAGTAGGGTTCCAAGTCAACCACTACGACCTCTTGGATGACCACAATGTCGAGTGCTTTATGCAGCCGGATGGGGATGTCTTTGATGACACCAACTGTCTTCACAGGAGTGTCGTCCAACTGTAGCACACCTTGGCTGCTCCTCGTGTATTCCATACCAATTTCTTCGCAGACAGCCCTTGGCATGACAGTAGTTGAAGCACCGGAGTCCACCATGCAGTTATGCACTATGTGACCTTCCATCCGCAAAGATAGATAAAAAGGTGGCGGTCTGTTCTTCCCAGTAGCAGAAGTAGTCAAGGGCTGAGCTAACACAGCAGGCTGTGCCGGCTTCCCGTCTTTTACATTCTTCAATGATTCCTGCAACAGGTCTACTTGTCCTGGGAGTTGAAGAGCATCATACATGCTTATTTTTGCTGGTGTTTTCTTGAGCTCATCGACTATATTATAGGTAGAAGTACCGGCCCCTTCTGCTTCCTTCGCTGGCTCGTACTTGGTGCGGTACTGCTGCGTGGCTTCGACCCTCTGTCTCTTTGTCAGGGACGGGTACCTCAGCTTCTCCTGAGCTTGCTCTTTTGTTTCAGCTGGAGGTTGGGTCGTTGGAGCTTTGACTACGGGAGCCTTGAGCGCCGGGAGCTTTTCTTTGGCAATCGGAGGTAAAGGTGGCTTATCAGGAGCTGCCACAGCAGGCTGTGTCTTCTCCCTTCTTGCGTATACCTTCAACGGCTTCATTTGGGCCGGAGTGGCCTCAATTGGCTTCTTGCCCTCTTTGGTTAAGAGGGATACAGGATCTTCTTCAGGGACGGCGAAGTTACCCTCGTCATCACGAATCATGTATGCTTCATCCTCTATGGCGCTACCCGCAAGGGTCTGAATATAATGCTGATGCAGCATGCAACTCTCTTCTCCATGGGGGTCGTTGCAAGTAGAGCACCAGTTGACGCGGTCAGAAGTACCAGGCTGAGCGTTGCCGACAACATTTCTTGCTGGAGGCCTCTGCGCTTGAGCTGCTTGATCTTTCGTTAGCGCAGGAGGAGGGTATGGCCTTCTAGGAACAAACTCCATCTGAGCCTGCTTCTTCTTCATGATTGTCATATCATTGGAGATTGTATGGTAACCGGAGGCAAGAGCCCGCACCTCCTGAAGGATCTTATTTTGGATATCATTATCGGCAGGCGCCGGCCGGGCTGGCGGAGGTAAGGTGGCCAATGGTGGAGGAGCATGAAACGCCGGATATTGAGGGGGAGCGGGAAGTGTTGGATGTTGCGGAGGTGGCGGAGTAGGATAATGGATCTGAGGTGGTCCGTACGGGTCAATGACTGGCGCAGGATTCCACGGCTGATGGGGGTGATGATTGGATGAAGACGGGGCCCCACCCGAAGCGGGCGGATATTGGGACTGAGGGAAATCCGGGTAGATCGGAGGTTGCATTTTATGAGGGAGCCTGCCTATAGCAATCATGTCCAGTTCTGCCTGCTGAGCAGCCTCATACAATGCAGGAAAAGTGTTGACCCGGGCTAACTTAATAACTAGACAAATGTCCGAGTTAAAAGCTCTCAGGTAATAGTGAGCAGCCTGTCCTGCGGAAGGACGCAGCTCAGCGGGTACTCTTTTCCAGGACCTCGCGAACCTCACGTTAAAGTCTGATATCTCCTCTTGCGGATGGCGCTGAATACTTTGAAATTGGTGCAACAACGAGGAGGGATCAGCGGACTCATTGAATCCCTTAACTAGCCTTCCAACTAGTTGGGGCCATCCCGTGATAGTCCCCTCCGGCAAGGATCTCCACCAGTAGAGAAGCTTTCCTCGCAGAGAGAGAGCTAACAGTCGGGTTTTAACACTCTCATTGGTGATAGAGTGCAGTGCAGCCAAGGCCAGAATGTCTTGGATGTGCTCATATGCTGTCTTCCCCGTGCCGTCATAGGTAGGAATGGACTTTAAGGCAGCAGGCGGGACAACTTCTTGTCCGGCTAGAGCAAGAGGGCCTGTGGAATCAACAGCTGGGAAGAGGTCATTATCATTCTGCTGATTCTGGGCAGCCATGTCTTCTTCCTCTTCTTCGAGCTGATCAGTGGTGTAGTCAGTATCAGTACTGTCTGAAGTTGTGGGTTGTTCTTCAACTTCGGCCTCCTCAACTTCTTCAACCTCTTCCACTTCAGCTTCTATCTCAGCTTCAGATTCGTGCTCGAACCTATCGTCTTGGTGAGCTTGGTAGTCAGCCAGCCTTACGCGCTCTCCAACAGCGTTGATGTCAATTTCGTAAAAATCAGGCTGTTGTCCTGGATTCCTAGCTCTCCACCTTCTTGTGTGCATGAAGGCGTTTTTGATATTGGACCAGTCTTACGGACTCAGAGAATGTTCAGGTACAGCAGAGTCGCCAGGTGTTCTGATTTGACAACAATGAAGCGAACACCGATGCTTCGATTCTGTTTTGGGGTGGGAAACTCCCGTGTCCCACCGGGCGTGCCAGAGAAACTGTTGGTTACGAATCTGCCACTAGGATAGGATTTTAATCTATTTGCGCCCTAGATTCGCCCAGCAGATTGAAAGGCCGGAAGGAAGGAATGCCTTCCGCGCCAATCTCCGGAGGAGGCCGACTTCCTATGTTTTCTCAATTGGGGTTTTAGCTCAGAGTGCAGGAAAGAGATTACAAATTACAGAAAGAAACATAAATATGCTTGTTTCGGGTGGGGAAGATAAGCAACACAAAAACTAACCAATCACTACTACTAACAACAATCTAAACAAAGTATGTAACATAAACTATTAATGCTATTTTATCCTATGTATCCTTCACTTTAAGCATTCCAGATATACTTAACCACCAATACCGATATCCAGAAAGCAGAATAGCAGTAATCAGTAATATAAGCAACATGAGGCAGAAACACTTAACAAAGGCAACATACAAGATAAAGACAATTAATAGAGCCAAGTATATTTTGTATTCAAAAGCAAACGCACAGCTACAGAAGTCTCTTAGCAATATATCTCCCATCCACCCTTATACAATGATATGAGGCTGCTATTTATAGCGCAATTTTCCCCCCGATTACAATGTGGGCACAGAATCCCAGACCTGACAAAAGCTGGAAAAGCTGACAAAAGCGGCAAAAAGCGGCTGATGTTGACCTCTGCGGGTATGGAATGTACTTGCAGCAAGGTCCACCTGAAAACATGGCAGCTACGTGGCAATCCGGTAGATGAAACCTCGAGTCAGTTTGAATGAGGGCAGATGCGGTACAACTTGTCAGTTCACGCTCATCTGTCCGGTACCCTGGTGGCACACCTTCTGTCACATCTTGACTCAGATCCCAAGACCGAACACCTGTCAGCATCTGAAGGAGGGGGAAAAATCATCTTAAAGCTCATCTTTTATATCTCTATCCCGCCCGACTGCGCACAAAACTGGAGCGCAGTCGGACGACGCAGGGTGGAAACAGCGCAATCGGGAGGGCCTTCGTGCCTTAGGATTTTCTCAGCAGCACTTTCCTGTTTTCCGCCCGAGTGCGCACATCTTGGTGAGCGCAGCCCGACTTCAAGCCCGAGTGCGCACATCTTGGTGAGCGCAGCCCGACTTCGCAGCGAAGTCGGGCGGCTCAACACTTAGCCTTTTTCTTGATGTCTTCGGAGTAAGCCCGCCCAAGTGCGCACTGTCCTCAGGGCGCCGCCCGACTTCGCTGCGAAGTCGGGCGGTCCCAACACTTAGCCGATTTTCTGGCTACTTTTCAACTGAGGCCGCCCAGGTGCGCACGGAATTATGAGCGCAGCCCGACTTCGCTGCGAAGTCGGGCGGCTCTATACTTAGAAATTTTCTGGGCACCGTCCTGATAATACCGCCCAGGTGCGCCAAAGTGGACAAGCGCAGCCCGACTGCGCTGCGCAGTCGGGCGGATTACAACACTTAGCAGAATTTTGGGCAAACTTGCCCACTCACAGAAACAATCAAAGACATAGAAAAGAAGATGGAGAAAGTGAAATTGGTGGCAGAAGAGTAGAAGGGACATGATGAAGAAAGGGAGAGAAGAAAGAGGGAAGGCAAAGCAGCATCCTTACAAAATTTTTAAGACATGGCACCCCGTGCAAAATGTGGCAACAATGACCAATTGGAATGAGCTCCCAGGTAAGCAACTAGAGGAAGGACAACTTATCTTTGAAAGAGTCATAATCATTGGTATGAATGGAGAAGGAGATGAAAAACGCTAGGAGGAATAGTTTGAGGAAACTAAGAAGGAGAATTACTTAGTATTTGAAGAGCCCAAAGAGATACTTGCATTGACCAAAGAGCGAACACAAGGAAGTAAGAAATTGTGGGTTATACGCTTTGATGCAGCAACGACCTGAAACAGTGTAGGTGCTAGAATACATTTGATAAACCCACAAGGATAATCAATTGACTTTGCCTATAGATTACTATTTAATTGTACAAATAATATGGCCAAGTACGAGGCATTGTGTTTTAGTCTATGCAAAAGTGAGAAGTTCAGTGTCAAACACTTGAAAATTGTTGGCAACTCAACTAGTCATGAAACAAATCAACTTTGACAATGCAACAAAGAAAAAGTAGATGAAAGCATACAAGCGCAAGGTATGGGACCTGTCGGAAAGCTCGACACATATGAAGTGTTGAGAGTACAAAGGGAGTAGAATGTCAAGGATGATAATGGGCATTCTTAGCAACACGGTTTGATTCCAGTATTAACATGGAGTACACTTGAGGAGATCCAAGTGGTTTATAGGCCTGCGGCCCCAGATAAATCTCACCACTAGTAAGTCTTCAATAATGATGAGCAAATAATAGAAATATTGATTTAGGAGGCTCAACATATAGGAGAAACAAATGAGTATGGAGATGACATTTCATGGTGCACAATACGGGAGTCCAACCCGATAGCAATTGCGATGTGGTGCATTTTAAAATGCATTTAGAGAAAGTAAGATAAATGAACAACCATTGCCTATGTTGAATCAATTGATTATGATAGACTAATTTTGGCATAATGCACAAGTGTCCCAAGTTTCAAAGAAGTACAACAAAGGACCTAGTAAGACATTGGAAAATCTACCTTATGATATGAAGGCCAACAAGGCCGAGGTAAAGGTCATTTGAGATGGGAACAAAGTCGTTTGGGCAAAGTTGAAGACCATCTAGACTTGGGCTGGATCCGTCTGCAAAGCAAGAGCAAAAGGAGTCGTACGAATTTCATTGTCCAAAACAACAAGCAGAAGCCAAAGGAAGGATCCGAAACCATCCGAGATGCTATCAAGGTTGGAGCAATTATATGGAAGAATTCACAATGCAGTTGGAGAATCTAGGACACTACTTGACCATACGTCCCCATTTCAACAATTTGGCATACCAACCAACTATGCTATGAAATCAATAGGAGGAAGTCTCGTTACGACAGCTAGGGCATCCCACCATCTGCCCTTTTGCTACTGTTTGAGAGTAACCTGACTAAGAAAGTGGTTAAGTATGCACAATCCAAGGACAAGATTGATGTTGTCAAGGGTTTTCCATTGTTGTCTAAGTTCTCGTCATCAGGAGAAAGGTCGTTAGGTAGGAGGCAATCTGAATTTAGATCTTCAAGGAGGAGGTTGTCTTGAGAGAAGCCATCTGGTAGAGGGATTTTTTGGCCATCCATTGTTGATCCATCAGACTATTGGGTCATTATATTATCAACAATACCCATCATAGGTAGTGGAAAGATTGCATAACCCAAGGTGGTTATCAACTGTTGAAGGAGTGGTTGTCTGGAACATGGTGGATTGGCTATCAGGGAGAAATTGATCGTCTGGGAGAGAGTACTAGTCTTATTTTTGGTCTTCTAATTGCTATTCATCTAAGAGAGATTGATCATCTAATTACTAGTTATCTAGGAAAAACTATCATTCGTCTATTGGTCGTCAAGAGAGATGAAGCCTTTTGAAGGCCATCTAGAGCATGAAGGTTGTCTAAAATATCAAGTATGATGGCTATAGACATAGGAGATGAGTAAATTTGGCCAAGTATTACACAAATGAGATAAGTCATCTATTGTTAGCTCGTTTGATGCCAAGACATCTAGTCATTTGTTTATATAGTGGGAATCGGATTATATTATAGTGTATTGTATTCCATTTCTACATGCTCGCCACTATGAAGAGCCTTTTCCATCTTTATATGTCTAAAGAGTGCTCTCGCATGCCCTTGGTGGCTACAAGTAACCCAAAACCCCCATCTTGCCATCATAATTAGTGAGACTAATTCCCATCAAACTATAGCACGAGGTACTATTCCGGTCACACAAACATATTTACAATGCAACACATTGGAATACACTCCATTGGAATACACTCCATATTATACAACAAAAGGGAACCCAATGGGAAGAATAAATCGCATATACAAACAAGTATGCAACCAGATGAAATAAGGAACAAGTCTATTGTTCTCTAGCACACATGTAGCCATAGTAGCTCAGCTACTACCTTCTAATTACAAGGAATTATATAGAAAAATGGATCTTGCAATCCGTACTCCATGGTCCGCACCCGCTCCGCAATCCGCACTCTGTGATCTGTATGTGGTCCAAGTCTGTTTGTCAGAGATCCACACTCTGTCTGCTGAAATCCACAGTTCGTCTATCAAAATCCACAATCCATCTGTTGGAGTCAGGTAATTTGCCTGGATCAGTCACCTTGAGAAGCAATGGTCCCCATTTTATCAAGTTTTAACATTCTTTTTGATTTGGATCTTTGTGAACCACTTAGCTTGGTGACTGAGTTGACCTGCTCCTAGTGGTTTTAGTCCATGTGTCAACTATTTTATTCTCTTCTACTGATACAAGACCTTTAGGGTCCATGTGTGAACTATTTTATTCTCTTCTACTGATACAAGACCTTTAGGGTTGAGCTCCTCAATCACCAACTTCTCTGTTGTTGTGGAAGTGTCTAGCAAAGGTGGGTAATATGGTTTTAGAAGCTCAACATTGAAAATAGGATGCAAACCAAGGTAAGGTGGTAGATCTAGCTCGAAGGCGTTCTCTCCCACTTGCTTGGTGATGGTATAAGGTTTGTAGCGTATGGGTCTGATTTTCCTGTGGACCTGCAAGACACTCTTTTTGCAATCGCAACCAAACCTTATCTCCCACTTTGAAAAAGTGCGGGGTGTGATGTTCGTCATGAAGTTGCTTGTACTTCACGTTCATCTGGTCCAAAAGGTATATGCTAAATATGCTCGACAAACTTGACTATCTTTTCTTTTTCCATATGTGATGTGAAGTCTATGGGCAAGATTGGAAGAGCCACATCCACAGGCGCCAAAGGTTGAAAACCAAAACACACATAAAAGAGGTTATGTTTGGTAGTGTGCAAAACCCTGTTATACCTGTGTTGGATGTATGGTAGGCTCACGTCCCATGTTTGAGGATGCAACATATGCACGATCAACTTGTTGAAAACTTCTATTTGTCCATCATTTTGAGGATGGAATGGTGTGGATTGAGTGAGTTTTGTGTCTATCATCTCCAATAGAGTGTTCCAGAGGATACTTAAAAATTTGTTGTCCTTGATTTTGGTAGACCAAAATAAAGCCATACATGGCTGAAATATAGATTTACAGTTTCTTTAGCTGTAACATTCTTCTTGCAAGCAATCATGATAGCCATTTTGGAAAAGCAAAAAAAAATACAATCATTTCCATGCTTGGAAATAGGCAAACCTGAGAGAAAATCCATGGAGACAAATTCCCAAGGCTTGGCAGGTACTGGCAAGGGTGTGTATAGGCCTAATTTCCTATTAGTAGGCTTTGCACTTGCACAGGCTGTGCAAGACTTAATGTATTTTTCTACATCATTTCTCATCTTTGGCTAGAAAAAGTGTTTTTGAAGAACAACTAGAGTCTTCTCCACACCGAAGTGACTTTCTACCTTGTTGAAGTGCACTTCCCATATCATATTTGGTCATTCAGCAAAGGGTACACCGATGTGTCCCATGTGACAGAGTAAATGTCCTTGCAGATAAAAATCAGAAACATGCTTACCTGACTGAAGGACTTAGTATGTTTCGACAAAGTCAGGGTCAGAACCATACAAGGTGGACTGATTTGATGTCTCATGGCCGCAAGAATCAAGAATGGTAGTTGTTGCCACATTTGGCACGGGGTGCCATGTTTTCAGTTTTTGTAAGTAACCTGCTCTTTTCCTTCCTTCCTCTCTTTCCCTTTCTTCATTTCTCTCTTTCTCCCTCTTCTTTGCAGTCTTATTCCTCCCTCTTCCCCTTAAACTTCCCCCAGCAAAGTTTCCAGAAGTGTTCCCTGAAAATGGTTAAGTGTCAGGGCGCACCCCGACTTCGCAGCGAAGTCGGAGTGCGCCCTCCAGTTGGAGCGCAGTAGGGACAGTGCGAAGTGTGACAAAACAGGAAATGAGCAAAATTGACTAAGTGTTGGGGCGCAACCCGACTTCACAGCGAAGTCGGGGTGCGCCCTTCTTCCTGGGCGGACTAGGGAAGTAGTGCAGCAAAAAATCAGCTAAGTGTTGGGGCGCAACCCGACTTCGCAGCGAAGTCGGGGTACGCCCCCCTTTTGGTGTGCAGTTCGAACGGCAGGGATGACAGCAAAGTACCGGTGCGCAACCCGACTTCGCAGTGAAGTCGGGGTGCGCCCTTCGACCGGTGCGCAGTTGGACAAGTAAGTTCAAAAATTGACTAAGGCACGGAGGCCTCCCCAACTACGTTGTTTTCCACCTGCGCAACCCGATAGCGCCTTGGTCTTAGGCGAAGTTGGATAAACTGGCTCTCAAAGCAGCATGTGTCATTCATCAACATCTGACAAGTGTCCACTTCGAGATTCGGGTCGAGACATGACCAGGAAAAGGACAAATCATGGGCTGCACTATCTATGCCAGCTGCCATAATTTAAAGCTGATAAGAAGTTCCATTCGCCACAACTACCCGCACTCCTACTGACCAAAGGTTTGACCCAATTCACCGCCACGTAGCTGTACATCTTTCAGGGAGACTATGTCGCGGGTGCAGTCCTTGCCGACAGAAGTCAGCATCAGCAGCTCCTCGGCCGCTTGTGTCAGCTATTGTCTTGTCTGGGACTTTGGGCCCATGAATGTAATCGGGGGGAAACTGAGGCTATAAATAGCCCACTCATTTTCATTGTAAGGGGAGAAGGGGAATATACTGCTAGGGAACCATTGTAGCTGTGCGTTTGCCTCTAATACAAGCATATACTTGGCTCTGCTTACTGTCTTTTATCTTGTATGCTGCCTCTCCTTGTCATTTCTGCCTCATGTTTCTTGTATCATTGCTTACTGTTGTACTGAATTCTGGACTCTGGTATTTGATGATCAAGTATTCCTGGAATGCATAGATAGAGGATACATAGGATTAATGATAGTTGTAGTTTCAATGTGTGCTTTGTAAAGGAATGTTGTTAGTAGTGGTGATTGATCTTTGTCGTGCTGCTTATTCCCCCCTCCCAACTCCAATCACGTTTGGAATCTCTTTCTGCACTTTTATCTCTTTCTCCGCACTCTTATCTTAACACCGAAAACCCCACAGGAAGCCGGCCTTCTCTGGAGATTGGCACGGAAGGCATTCCTTCCTCCCGGCCTTTCAATCTGGTGGGTGAATCTGGGCGCAATAACAACAAATCCTTTCCTCATGGCAGATTCGTAACCAACAGTTTCTCTGGCACGCTCGGTGGGACATGGTAGTTTCCCACCCCCAAACAGAATCGAAGCACGAGTTCTCGCTTCATTACTGTTAAAAATCAGAGCACCTGGCTACTCTGCACGAACCTGAATACTCTCTAAGTCCGTAAAGACCGGTTCTAACGCCTTCATGCAAACAAGAAGGTGGCGAGCAAGGAATCCGGGAGATCGGTCTGACCTTTACGAAATCGACATTGCCGCTCCAGGAGAGCGCGTCAGACTGGCTGATCAACAAGCTCGCATAGAAGAGCCTGAGGCTGAAATTGAAGAAGTAGAGGCCGAAGAAGAATCTACATCTTCGGACAGTTCCGACACCGAGTACACTACCGGGTCAGAGGAAGACATGGCTGCCCAGCAAAACGATGATGACCTCTTCTCGGCGGTAGACTCTACGGGGCCCTTGGCCCTAGTTGGACAGCAAGCTGTGCCCCCTGCTGCCTTAAAATCCATCCCTACGTATGACGGCTATGGCAAGACGGCGTACGAACACATCCAGGACATTCTGGCCCTGGCTACGCTACATTCCATCACTGATGAAGGTGTGAAGACCCGCCTGCTGGCCCTTTCCTTAAGGGGAAAACTTCTCTACTTGTGGAGATCACTGCCAGAAGGATCTATCATGGGGTGGCGACAGCTAGCCGGTAGGCTCGTGAAAGGATGCAACGAGTCTGTTGATCCCTCTTCTTTGTTGCATCAATTTCAAAGTATACAACGACACCCCCAAGAGGAGGTGTCAGATTTCAACATCAGGTTTGCGAGGTCTTGGAAACGAGTACCTCGCGAACTCCGACCTTCAGCGGGTCAGGCAGCCTACTACTACCTGAGGTCTTTCAACTCAGACATTTGCCTGCTATTGAAAGTAGCTAGAATCGACTCGTTCCCTACTCTGTACGAGGCTGCCCAACAGGCTGAAATGGATATTATTTCCATCGGCAGACTCCCGCACAGAGTACAACCGCCTATTTACCCTGACTTTCCCCGATCCCAGTACCCATCAGCTTCAGCTTCTGGTGCAATGTCGTCTACATCAGGACAACAACCCCAACAGCAATGGAATCCAGCGCCGGTCGTAAACCCTTACGGCCCGCCACAAATCCACTATCCGCCTCCTCCTCCGCCGCATTATCCAACACTCTCTGCTCCCCCGTAGTATGCCCAATATTCTACACCCCCTCCATTGCCTGCCTTGCCTCCTCCAGCTCAGTTGCCGCCTCCTAAAAACGATATCCAGAATTAAATCCTCCAGGAGGTACGGGCTTTGGCCTCCGGATATCACACCATGTCCAACGACATGACTGTTCTAAAGAAAAAACAGGCCCAGATGGACCTTGTTCCAAGGAGGCCATATCCGCCCTCGGCACTAACAAAAGATCAAGCCCCAGAATGGCGAGATCAGAGGCGGCCCCCTCCGAGAAATGCTGCCATTGAAGACCAACCTGGTACCTCTAACCAGATCAACTGGTGCACCACATGCAACAACCCGCATTCAGAGGATGACTGCACATTGCACCAACACTACCTCCAGACCTTGGTCGGCAGCGCCATAGAAGACGAAGAACTCTAAATGATTCTGGGCGACAAAAGCAACTTCGCCGTCCCAGAGGAAGATCCGTTGCTGCCTCCCGCCAAGGAAAATAGAAAGTCTGCAGAAGCTGCTGTAAAAACCTTAAAGGTGTATGCCAGAAGAGAGAAGGCCCAACCTGTTGGGCTATCACCTGACAAGAGGCTGTGGCCCTACACAGCCAAAGAGAAGGCTCCTCCGGCAAAGGCTCTCGCAGTCAAGCCTCCCGTAGCTAAAGCTCTCACGCCTAAAGCTCCCGCTGCTCAGCCTCCAGCTAAAACAAAAGAACAAGCTCAGGAGAAGCTGAGATATCCGTCTCTGACCAAGAGACAGAGAGTTGAGGCCACTCAGCAGTACCGGACGAAGTATGAGCCGGCAAAAGAAACGGAAGGAGCTAGCACCTCGGGCTACAGCATAGTAGACGAGTTGAAGAGGACCCCTGCGAGAATCAGCATGTATGATGCACTTCAGCTCCCAGGCCAGGTTGATCTGCTGCAGGAATCTCTGAAGATCATGAAGAATGGCAAACAGATACAACCCGCTGTTCTAGTGCAACCTTTGACAGTCTCGGCCACTGGGAAGAACAGGCCACCTCCCTTCTATCTGTCATTACGAATGCAAGGGTACATAGTGCACAACTGTATGGTGGACTCCGGTGCTTCCACGACCGTTATGCCGAGAGCCGTTTGCGACGAGATCGAGATGGAGTATACAAGGAGCAGCCAAGGCGTACTACAACTGGACGACACCCCCATAAAGACAGTCGGTGTCATTAAGGACATCCCTATTCGGCTGCACAAAGCTCTCGACATCGTGGTCATTCAAGAAGTCGTGGTTGTCGACTTGGAACCCTACTTCGGTATGTGTCTCTCCAGGGAGTTCACTGCGAAGTTGGGAGGGTATCTTTCTTTGGACTACTCGCACATGGAAGTGCCCTTCAAAGGAAGGAGATTGAAGATCTACAACGAGAAGCCTTCCACATTCTTAGTAGAGAAGATACCCGGAGAAGAGGCGCCGAATTGCATGGTTCGACTGATGGAGGAAGAACTGGTGGTGGTGGACATGACGGAGCAAGCTCTTGAGCTGCTGCAAGTAGAAGATGAATTCTCCTTGCGCGATTTCAACGCCGTGATCGAAACTGAGCAAGGCTGCTACACTGGCATCCAGCCTGAGGGGCTTGACAAGTCGGCCAAAAGAGAAGTAGGACCTGCACCCGAAAAGCTGTGGAAGCTTTTCTTTGACGGCGCACGATGCAAAAATGGCGCCGGTGCAGGTGTACTTTTGGTTTCTCCAACCGGGATCCAAAAAGACTACACCTACAGGCTGGCCTGGAGCTGTACCAACAACGCGGCGGAGTACGAGGCCCTGTGCTTGGGATTGCAAAAGGCGGAGAGGCTGGGGATTAAGCACCTGCAGATCTTTGGAGATTCGGAGTTGGTATGCCACCAAATTACGAATAAGTGCGCCTCCAAAAAGCACTATCTCAAGGCGTACCGTAATTGGGTGTGGGACCTGATGGAGTCTTTCGACTCGTTGAATGTCAAGGCTATATCACGCGAGAAAAACAAGCATGCTGACATTCTGCCGAAGCTGGTCCGTACCATTTACAGGCCTTCTGTGCCTGATAAGGACACCCACTGGCAGGTGTTTGACTGTGACGAGGAGATCGTCACATTTTTGGTTAACAAAGCGTGTTCAATCGAAAGTAGAGACCTTGATGACGAGCAATATGAGGGGTTGATACAACTAAAAAATAATCATGTCCCAAAAAGACTGATTACACTTGAGAGTCTATTTGATCAGAATGACAGAGCAATATCACACCGGATCAAAGTAGACCCGAAGCAGTACTCCGACCTAGAGCTTGAACCTGGAAAATCAATTAAGGTCGGGACAGACTGCACCACAGAGGAACTCGAGCAGATCAGAACATTGTGCCGAGAGTTCCCTGACATAGTAGCCTGGTGCTACCAGGACTTGAAGGGGTATGACAGAGATGTAATCCAGCATACCATTGAGCTAGAAGACGGTGCAAAACCATTCCGGCAGAAGCAGAGGGCTGTGAATCCGAAAATTGAAGCCATGATGAAAGCCGAGCTCTTGAATATGCTGGAAGCCAAGATCATCTACCCCATCAAGCATTCATCCTGGGTTGCAAACTTGGTTCCCGTGAGGAAGAAAAACGGAGACATTCGTCTCTATGTGGACTTCAGAAATCTGAATTAGGCCTCCCTCAAGGACCATTATCCGCTTCCCCAAATCGATCAGATCCTCCATATAGTTGCTGGACCCCAGAGATTCTCCCTCCTAGACGGCTTTTTCGGCTATAACCAAATCTGGGTCAAAGATGAGGACCAACATAAGACGGCGTTCACTACCAAATGGGGAATGTTCGCCTATCAGCGCATGCCTTTCGGCTTATCCAATGCTGGCGCCACATTCCAGAGAGCCATGGACTTGGCCTTCCAAGAGCTGCTCAACAAAGTTATCGTCATCTATTAGGATGACATGACTGTATTCTCTCACAGAAGAGAGAACCATGTTTCCCACCTGCGGCAAATATTTGAAAGGTGTCGTGAATTCGACATCTCCATAAACCCGAAGAAATCTGTCTTCGCGGTAAAAGAAGGTAAGCTGCTGGGGCATGTCATCTCCGAGAAAGGCCTAGCCGTAGACCCTGATAGAGCAGAAGCTCTCCTCCGTTTGCCCACTCCAATTGACAAGAAAGGGCTGCAGTCCTTCTTCGGCCAAATCAACTTTGTACGGAAGTTCATACCGGACTTCGTACAGGTAATCAAGCCCATGGCCGAATTGTCGAAAAAGGATGCAGAATTCCTATGGACTGATGAGAGAGGGCAGGCCTTCGAGGAAATCAAGGCTTGAATTGCACAGGCTCGTATACGGCAAAGAAGCAGTCTTACCTACCCACATCGAAATCCTTGCTCTCTGGATGCTTGATGAAAAGAGAGGCAGCGAAGATCCGGTAGATGACAGACTTTGCCAGCTGCTGCAGTTAGAGGAAGACAGAGAAAAGGCGTACCAGGCCTTCACCAAACACGCTGAAGCAACACAAGGTTGGTTCGCAAAAGGTACCACTACCCGAGTTTTCGAAATCGGGGACTTGGTACTAAAGTGGGGCTCGCTAAAGGCGAAGCCGGGCAACCATGGCAAGTTTGATGCCCTCTGGGAGGGCCCCTATCAGATTGCCCAGGTGAACCAGTTCAACGCATTTGTGCTCCAGGATATGGAGGGACAGGTCCTCCCCATTCCCGTCAATGGGTTCCACTTAAAAATTTACCACCACTAAAGGTGCCCAAATGGGCCCTTCCTTGTATAGATTTCCCTTCTGCATTTTAGTTTTTCAGAATGTATATATTTGTTTTCAGCTTTCAGTTTTTCAGTTTTCATAGAGCCTAAGCAAAGGCAAAACCCGACTTCGCAGCGAAGTCGGGTGTCGCCCCTTAAACAGTGCGAAGTCAGGAAGGAAGCAGCCGAAAAGGGGGCAAAATTGACTAAGTCTGGGTGCGCAACCTGACTTCGCAGCGAAGTCGGGCTGTGCACCATCTAGAGGGCGAAGTTGGGAAAAACAAAACAGAAAACGGCTAAGTGTCAGACTGCCCAACCCGTTTCCGGGCGAAGTCGGAGAGCGCCCCATTTTCCGGGCGAAGTCGGAGAGCGCCCCATTTCCCGGGTGAAGTCGGAGTGCGCCCTGAATTACGGGCGAAATTTGAATAACCCACCACGCCAACCGTAAAAAAATTCCAAGTGTGGGTTCAGGGTGAAGTACGGCACGGAGCGAAGTTAGGTCAACGGGCCAGAGATTCTCTCTTGTAAAGTGTGCCCAGGCGGCAGCAACGACATCAGCAATGGCACGATGCTCAAGGAGGTTTAATGATTGCACATCTTTCAAGAATGATGCATTAAAAGAGCATGGTGCGTTTCGGACCAATGGCTACTAGGGTGCGCTTTTCAAAGATAAACCTATGCATGGCCGCCAAAAAATCATAACGCCACCACCAACTCCAAGTTAACTGCCCTAACTCCATCCCTCGTGCCATTAATGTTGCAGTCATTGTCTACAAAAAGAACCCTGGCGCAACCAGAAAATTCAAATCGTTCAAGCTGACTTTCTGACTGCGAGGAATAAAGCTGACAAACTCAGAAGCCGTAATTTTTGCCTCTGCTGCTTCGAAAAGGATGGACAAGGAAAAAGTGCCCGTACGGGCGCAATCCAGTGAAGAACAGCACGAAGCTGAGGAATCACCAGAGTCAAGCGCTCATGAGAGCAAAACGCCGCAGAAGGACCAGAAAAGAAAATCCCGAACGAAGAGGCGCATAGTTGGGCAAACTCCGCCACCACCCGTCAATCAATTGGCCGGGTACAAAGACAGCTCCTTTTCCATCAGCCTCTCCAAACTACGGCTGAACATTGCCAAATGGGCAGACAGGGTTTCGCCCTCACACCACCTCGGAGCTGCATACAAATCGAACTTGTATTGGTTCTTATGCCCCCCTGTTCATCGGTGCCCGGAGCTGGTTGAAGCAATTGTACAATATTACAAACCAACTGCCCGGCAAGTCTGCGACAACAAAGGGAAAGTGATGTTCACACTTTTTCGGGAGAGCGTCCAGCCAGCGTTTGCCCCAGGGCTGCAGTACGACCCCAGCGCAATTGTCAGAAGAATAAACCTAGACGAGCGGAAGAGCCGTTTTACGCAGACAAAGAGGATGAGAGAATTCCTCGACACAGAGCTGAGGACTCCGCTGGTAGCCGGACATTGGCCAACTGGCCCGATACCCTTGGACAAATTTGAAAGTAAATATGTCTACATCATCCTGGCGTGGGTCCTGGGCTGCGACTCCGATAAGATAGTACGGCCGTACCAACTGATGTTGGCAGAATGTCTCCTGCACGAAGAATTTTATGACTCTACAGCGCAGAAGAGTGGAAAGCGCCCGATTTTCTTCGACTAGGCGGACTGGTTGGCATATGCAATTCATTCAAGCCTGGTCAGACTGCAACAGAAGCAGTCAAGGGATTTTCGGTTCTGCTCCTTCCTCGCATGGCTGTGCTTATATCACATGCACTACCGGATGAACGTTCCCGACTTGAAGAGAACAAATGAAAAAGGAGAGCCGCTACCCGTGTACGAATGGACTGACGTCCTGTACAGAAAAGGCTCGTTCTATGAGTTTAATCTCAAATTTCTGTGCCAGGTCATGGGATTGTTCAACCGCAAGGCATCTCGCCCACCGGAGGTCATGACAAAATACCTATGGAAGAAAGAATACGGGGACACCTTTCGGCTGACTCAGGGCATCATAGTAAGAATCTACGGATTCAAAGGGAAGCCGTTCTTGGTGCCCTACTTCTGCACTGATCACCTGTTCGGGATGGAAATTGCGCGGCAGATAGATTATGTCGAAGAGGAATTCGGCTAGGGCAAAAAGAAAGGCCACATCTTCCAGTATCCCTTCACCCGGGCAAATACTGAAGTATATGAAATCGGGCAGCACGTCTACCTCGAGCGGGAGCTCCTTGACATGGGCCTGATAATGCTGCCGCAACGATGGAAATACGACCCAGACGGGGTCAGGGGCAAGTTCACGCACATCTGCCCTCGAGCGGAGATCATGCAGGAAAGAAGAAACAGGACAGGCGTAGACCTAGAATGGCATATCAAGCAGATGCAATCATGGCCTCCATGGCATGAATTCTATTGCAAGGAGGTAACATACGATCCGGAGCGAAACCCGGATCACCGGTTGGAATCCGCGGGTTTCAAAAGATTCCTCGCCAAGGTGGCACCGCTCAACTGGCCACAGGATAAAGTCATTGAATGCTGGAAGATGAGATGCCGCACGCAACACGACAAATCTAACCAGAGGACGCTGGCCGTCGATGATGAATTTTCGGCCTTATATGACCAGCACGCTGACACGTGACAGCCCTTCGAATTTCGAGATTGCGTTCCCCGAGGATCAAGAAAAAGGTTTTTAAGAAGGTCTTCGTCCCAGCAAACGTCAACTCCGGCGACTTCCAGCGCAACTCCAGCAAGTAATCAAGTGGGTCCAATGCAGCCTGTAGCTTCTGAGACAGTGCCCGAAAAGGCGCAAAATTTTGAGAAGTCAACCCCTGAAGTGGCCCCTCCAGCAGAAAAAGTACCTGCGCTGCCAGCTAGCAAATCGGCTACGGCGAGCATTCTTCCAACCAGACCCAGGTACAAGTTCACCGTAGGGACGTCAGCGCCTGCCGCCCCGACATTATCTCTTTCCTCTGGACCAGCCACGGTGCTAGAAGAAAAGAAGAGGAAGAGAGTTGAAAGGCCAAAGCAGCCTAAAGAGCCTATACAGCAATCAGTCGCAGTACAGCCGGAGGCAGCAGCGCCAGAAGTTCTCTCTTTGGACAGCCCTGGACAAGAAGCAGACACCCGGGCTGCAAGCGTCCCTCCAACAATGGCTCAGGCGGAGCCTACAGGTACATCCACTGTTTCTCTTCCCCAAGTCTCAGTCAGCCCTGCCAAAATCCCATCTCCCATCTCATCAGGGCAAGCCGTAGCCACGTCTCCCTCTTTCCCAACTACTCAGCCTTCTAGGCCCCCACATTCCTTTGACCAGTTTGCTCAGGATCCTAACGCCTTCCAATCACTGACTCAAACCCTAGAGCCCTCCCCCGCAGCCAGCACTGAAGTTGCTCCTTCGCCGCCGCGCTCCTTACCCCAGCCGTCCAAAACCCTACCAGCACTGTCCAGTCAGCCGCCCATTTCCCCTAGGACCCGGTCGCCCTCAAAAGCGGCCACTCCTTCTGGAATACCTCCTGCGTCCTTGTTTGCAGGAAAAATGCCGCGACAAAATCCAATGCTGGAGGATCTGGACTTCATGGGCGAACTACAGAGCGCTGATGACCTGCCTTTGGCAGTAAGCGCCTCAGGATGTTCCGTCTCCTTTCTTCAGGGCGTAAAACGAAGGAGAGCTGAAGAGATAGCTGCCCCGGTAAAGCGCACAAAGTTTGACCTGGATAGGAGGGTGCTGACAACTAAGAAATTGGTCCCAAAAGTAAAGAAGCCCCTCCGGGAGATGACCGAGGCAAACTACGAGCTCCATAGGAAGGAGAAAAGCTTTGACGAAATCAACGAGGAATATGAAATCCGTGGTATTCGTCATAGAACAGACAATCTCCTCGTTAAGCATCTTGAAACCCAGGAAGCGTTGTTCCAGATGCAGAATAACACAAGGCAGCTTGAGGAGGACCTAGCTAGGGCTACTACGCAGCTGGGATCAGCGCAGCAGGAGATAGAGGAACTTAAGGCTCAGCTGCCGCCTCTCAGCAGGAGGCCGCAACGCAGAACCAGACAGCCAAACGGCTGTCAGAAGATAAGAAGACAGCACTGGAGCAGGTTTCACAGCTTCAGAATTCACTGAAACAATCGCAGTCGCAGCTAGCAGAGAAAGCATCACAGGCGGCGGCCTTTTCAGAGAGCAAAGCCAAAGAGATGCGGGCTGGTCTGCTGCAGGGTTGCAAGCCCAACCTTGTCAAAGCTGTATCGGTCCTAGATTTCACATGCAGGATCGAAGAAATATCTGCCCAGGGAAAGCCTGTGGTAGAGGAGGCCGAACACCAGGCGAGGCAATGGCTGGACCTGGCTATGAACTTGAGCAGTTTGAGCGCAAAGGTCTCCAATTCTCTCCTATGTCCCGACTTGCCTCAGAGTGGGCAGATGCAAGGGTAACCTTGCATATTTACTTTAAAAATACAGAGAAGATAAGGGCTGCCAGAAGGACACTGGACACCCTAGAGCATGAAAGAAACATTATCCTGGCCCCCTTTCACACTCTGTCCGAGCACGGGTGCCCGAGCTTCGTCAAGGATGGCGAATTTCTGGCCCTTGAACAGGTCAAGCAGAATTGGCTGTCCTTTGAGGCAGATACAGCAGAAATTGATAGCTGGACAGAGCCAATTCAAGAAACTCAGGTCACCCAGATGGTGTCGAAATACTGTAAAATCAACTCCTCCCTAAAGGAGTTAGGAAAAATATTTAACACCATCGACCTGCACACAATCGCTGCATTCCACGCAGCATTAAAAGAGGTCAATGACCTTTCTCCCTTCCAAGCAGCAGTCTGGGACCAAGCCAAGGCTGCATACCAACGCATCAGCAAGTGGGAGGCCGACAGTGGGGAGCATTCAGATTCAGAAGGTGAAACTGAGGAGGCAACTGCTGAAAGCGAACCTGAAGAAGAACAGTTGCCCCGAGGGAAGCGGTCAGAGCAGCAGAAGGTAGGGGAAGGAAGTTCCTCTGCACCCAAAGGATGAAGGCATGGTTCTTTGCGTCGAGGCGAGCTCGACACCTCGCGAGCCGCCAGGAATGTTGCCACATTTGGCACGGGGTGCCATGTTTTTCAGTTTTTGTAAGTAACCTGCTCTTTTACTTCCTTCCTCTCTTTCCCTTTCTTCATTTCTCTCTTTCTCCCTCTTCTTTGCAGTCTTATTCCTCCCTCTTCCCCTTAAACTTCCCCCAACAAAGTTTCCAGAAGTGTTCCCTGAAAATGGTTAAGTGTCAGGGCGCACCCCGACTTCGCAGCGAAGTCGGAGTGCGCCCTCCAGTTGGAGAGTAGGGATAGTGCAAAGTGTGACAAAACAGGAAATGAGCAAAATTGACTAAGTGCTGGGGCGCAACCCGACTTCGCAGCAAAGTCGGAGTACGCCCTTCTTCTTGGGCGGACTAGGGAAGCAGTGCAGCAAAAAATCAGCTAAGTGTTGGGGCATAACCCGACTTCGTAGCTAAGTCGGGGTGCGCCCCCCTTTTGGTGCGCAGTCCAAACGGCAGGGATGATAGCAAAGTACCGGTGCGCAACCCGACTTCGTAGCGAAGTCGGGGTGCACCCTCCGACCGGTGCGCAGTTGGACAAGTAAGTTAAGAAATTGACTAAGGCACGGAGGCCTCCCCAACTGCGCTGTTTTTCACCTGTGCAACCCGATAGCGCCCTGGTCCTGGGCGAAGTTGGATAAACTGCCTCTCAAAGCAGCATGTGTCACTCATCAACATCTGACAAGTGTCCACTTCGAGATTCGGGTCGAGACATGACCAGGAAAAGGACAAAGCATGGGCTGCACTATCTACGCCAGCTGCCATAATTTAAAGCTGATAAGAAGTTCCATCCGCCACAACTACCCACACTCCGGCTGACCAAAGTTTTGACCCAATTCACCGCCACGTAGCTGTACATCTTTCAGGGAGACTATGCCGCGGGTGCAGTCCTTGCCGACAGAAGTCAGCATCAGCAGCTCCTCGGCCGCTTGTGTCAGCTATTGTCTTGTCTGGGACTTTGGGTCCATGAATGTAATCGGGGGGAAATTGAGGCTATAAATAGCCCACTCATTTTCATTGTAAGGGGAGAAGGGGAATATACTGCTAGGGAACCATTGTAGCTGTGCGTTTGCCTCTAATACAAGCATATACTTGGCTCTGCTTACTGTCTTTTATCTTGACTCTGGTATTTGATGATCAAGTATTCCTGGAATGCATAGATAGAGGATACATAGGATTAATGATAGCTGTAGTTTCAATGTGTGCTTTGTAAAGGAATGTTGTTAGTAGTGGTGATTGATCGTTGCCGTGCTGCTTATTCCCCCCTCCCAACTCCAATCACGTTTGGAATCTCTTTCTGCACTTTTATCTCTTTCCCCGCACTCTTATCTTAACACCGAAAACCCCACAGGAAGCCGGCCTTCTCCGGAGATTGGCACGAAAGGCATTCCTTCCTCCCGACCTTTCAATCTGGTGGGCGAATCTAGGCGCAATAACAACAAATCCTTTCCTCATGGCAGATTCGTAACCAACAGTAGTGAGTGCTGCAATGGGCGGTTGGCTCAAGCAATTTGCAGCCGAGTTAGCACTTTCCTTCTGGAGGATCAAATGAAACTGCTGCAAATATGTGGTCCATTTCTGATGCTTGTCGTTCTTGAGCTTACTCTGTGTTTGTATGAATTCTAGAGGCCTGTGATCAGTGTGAACGATTGTTTCTTTGCTTAGGATATAGTGGTTCCACTGTTTGGAGGCTTGAACAATGGCATAGAGTTCTTTGTCATATAAGGGATACTTGGTGATAGTCTAACTGAAAGTTTCACTATGGTATGCAACAATATGGCCTTGCTACATAAGGACAACTCCCACTGCATAGTATGATGCATCCATCACCAGCTCAAAAGGTTGCCTCAAGTCTGGCAGGGCAAGAATAGGTGTTGAGCACAGTTGAGCTTTTAGCTTCTCAAAGGCTCTCTGTTGTACTTCTCCCCATTGGAACTTGACTTTGGCTCCCCCTTTTATCATCTGGTTCAATGGTTATGCAATTTGTGAAAACCCTAGAACAAATTTGCGTTAGAAATTGGCAACTGCGAAGCTCCGTGAGAGTCTTTGGAGTTGGCCAATTTTAGATAACCTAAATCTTTTCAGGGTCAACATGAACACCTTCCTCATTGACAATGTACCCAAGGTACTAGACTTGCCTCATGCCAAATGTGCATTTCTCTAGGTTTGCATATAATTTGTGCTTTTGAAGAGTTTGGAGCACTTCTTGGACATGTTGCAAGTGTTGTTCCCATATCTTGTTGTAGATAAGAATGTCATCCAAATACACAACTACGAATGATTTGGTGAAGGGCCAAAGAATGTCATCCATCATTCTCATAAAATTTAGTGGTGCGTTAGTCAAGCCAAAAGGCATAATCACCCATTCAAACAGACCCTCTTTAGATTTGAATGTTGTTTTCCACACATTTGTGGGCTCAATGGGAATTTGATGGTACCAAGAGTTCAGGTCAATCTTGGTGAACAACTTTGCACCACGTAGGTCATTTAGCAGATCATCTATCTGAGGTAATAGGTACCAATTCTTCACAATGTTCTTGTTTAGAGCTTGGTAGTCAATGAAGAGTCTCCATGTGCTATCTTTCTTTGGTACCAAGACAATTCTTGAATCTACCTCTTGATCTTATCATTTTCAAGAACTGATTTGCAAAAAGCAGGGGCATTAGATAAAAGAGAACTAGAAATCAAACGATAGAATGTTTTACTTTACTGGAGTGGCACTACGGTAGGTGATTTGAAGATAGCATATTTTGTTATGATTTGGTCCATTTGTCGTTGTTGTGATGACTGTGTAGTCACTGTAGTAGCAACCGTCTTCTTGGCAAATTGAGGTATGATCATCAACAAAATAAACTGTTTTGTTTTTTCGATCATCCTTTTGCGTTGCTTGGCACTGATGAGGGAGACAAAGGTGGAAGGAGTTACCTCTGGTATCCTATATTGTTGGTCCCCAAGGGTGATGATGACTTCGCAGAGTCTTGACTCATACACACCATGTCTTTGCCACATGTATGGCTGGCCAAGGAGCACATCACAAACATCTAATGGAACCACATCGAATAAAACTTCATCTCTGAATGGTTTAATGGCATAAAAGAGAAAACATTGTTGAGTGACACGAATATTTCTCCCTTGTTTTAGCCATCCAATGTTAAATGGCTGTGGGTGAGGGTTTCACAGTATCAACAGAGATCAAATTCTTTTGACTCCCACTATCAACAATGAAATGTAAGGGCTTACCATTTACCCAGAATTGTGAGTGAAATAATTGCTCCTCCTCAAGCAAACCCTCTGCTTTGATTTGTGTAGTAAAGGTAGCAATAGTCACATGTGGTTTAGCCTCCACCATATGCTTACCTTTATCCTCGACTGGTGGAAGTGTTAGTGTCGTGGATGTAGACAATTGTGTTTCAACAAATAGAGATTGAATTACCCGACACTCTTCCTCGGAATGTTGGTTGCTCTTATGGTAGTCACACCATTTCCCAATCTTGTTCTTCTAGGGCTTGTTGTCTTGTGACTCTTTCTTTTGCTCCCAGTTTTGATTTTGTTGTTGACCTCCTTTGTCTTGTTGCTTTTAGGAAATTACCTTTTCCTTTCTTGAGTTGACCCTTAGTATATTGGTTCTTGTCATTTAAACCGTCTCCTTTCTTATTTTTGCATTTGTACTTATGCTCAATCTTTATGGAAAATTTGTATGCTTCATCCAAAGTCTTAAACTCAAAGAAGTCCATGTCTTCCTTTATGTACCAATGTAGTCCACTATGGTACTTGAGAACTCGATGCATGTCTTGGATGCCAAGTTTTGCAGACAGTGAATGAAAAGCATCGATATATTCTTGAATAGACTGTTCTTTACCTTAACGTTCTCAATGCATGTCTTGGATGCCAAGTTTTGCAGACAGTTAATGAAAAGCATCGATATATTCTTGAATAGACTGTTCTTTACCTTAACGTTGCCATTGCATGTACAAATCTTCATAGGTGCCTACTGGGTAGTATTCATTCTTGATTACTTCCACGAACTCATACCATGTAGGGTCTTCTGCAACTTCTTGGTTCTACTTGGATGCTTCCCACCAATTCCAACTAGTATTGAATCTTTTAGCAGGGCAAAAGTGATATCATAGAAGTGATTGATGAAAAAGTATGCGGATAGCTGATCCAACCAATTCTCCACCGCTTCCGCATTGATTCTTCCTTCAAAGACAAGAATATCAAAGTTCACTTGAACTTTGAATGGTGTTGAGGCACTGAATGGTTGTGCTGCAGTGCTGGCAGATGGAAGTTGTTGAAAAAATTGCGTAAATCATAGTAGAGAAAATCGGAATCGGGTAGTAAATTGGCTGGGGAAAAAATCGGGGAAAAAAAAACCAAAGAAAACGATTTTTTTTTAATTTTTCATGCATATTACAATGAATTAACATTATGCAAATCAAATATTGCAATAAAAGCAACAATTCAAGTCAAGAGACTCAAGACATCATACAAGGCTCAAGCTTTAAGTACACATGAAAGTGACAAAACACATCCTATATTGGTTATAATATGTAAAGGTACAGATTTACAAGTAACAAGAAGGAAAAAAGGTTTCATTTTTTATATGCCTGCACCTTGAAAAAAAGGAAAAAAAACCTAAACCCTAAACCAAAAGGCTAGGGTTTAGGGTTTAAAATTGAAACATTGACAGCTGAAAAATGGGCCTACATACATAGTTATCAGGCAGCAATATTTACTTAAAAAGAGGAGGAAAAAAACCCTAAACCCAAAACCCTAGGCCCTAGACTAGGGTTTAGGGTTTAAACTTCAAGTTCAAATTTTAAAGTTTCAAATTCAAACACTAACAACTGAAAAATGGACTTGCATACATAGTTACCAGGCAGCAATATTTACTTATTTACTTTAAAAGAGGAGGAAAAAAAAAACCTAGGGCCTAGCCTAGGGTTTAGGGTTTAAACTTCAAAGTTTCAAACATTAACAATTGAAAAATGGGCTTGCATACATAGTTATCAGGCAGCAATATTTACTTAAAAAAAGAAAAAAGAAAAAAAACCCAAAACCCTAAACTAGGGTTTCAGATTTAGGGTTTAAACTTTAAACTTCGAAGTTCAAACATTAACAGCTGAAAAATGGGCTTGCATAGAAAACCCTAAATTGGCCACAGCTTAAAAAAATATATATATATTCGCCGATTCCGATATTTTAAAAAAATCGCCAAAAAATCATCAAAAAATCGCCGGACTCGCGCTAAGTTGCCGAGTCACTCGTTTCGCGAATGACTCGCGATTAACTTGCGATTTTTGCTATTTTTGCCGATTTTTGTAACTATGATACTATGTACACTACAAGATTTAGAATGATGCTTTACGAGATTGTGACTATTATAAACTTGAGCAAAATCAAGTGTACAATTTGCTTAAAAAAAGAGGGTTGCATTTTTTGAACAAAAAAAAATTGAGGCACTGTCCCGAACCCCACCCCCTAAACAGGGAGAATCGTGCTAGCTTCGTTCCTTTCTCCGAGATATTTGAGCTTCGGACAACGTTATGGCGTCTCAACCATGGGAGATTTTTCAAACAATACAAAACATGCCATGGGCTCAATACACGTAGACTCCCCAAGGTTAACAACCAAATATGCAACCCCATCAACCAATGTAGTAGTTCATGTAGCAACAAGTGGTGGCACTAAGTTACCAAGCTACTACAAACCAACAATGGAACCCAATGTCCTTCACAACAACAATTTTTGTACCAGCTCAAGGGCATACTTACGGCACTTAAATTTTTAAAGAAATGAGATGATGAGATTGAAGAAGAGAATTGGAGAATTCAACAAGAAAACAAGCAACAACCTTAATGGTCAGTCACCCAACAACAAGATCTATCAACCCCTACTCGTGAGGAAGTTCTATCCTATAACGAATCCCTTCAAGTTAGAGGGCTCTAGCAAGGAAATATGCAAATGACTAATCAGATGCACAATGGCACGAGTAATACGAATGTGAATTTCTAATGCCCTGTCTGCCAAATGTCACATATTTGGACAAGTTGTGTCATGACAATCGGCTATGCTCATGCCATGAATCAACAAGTGTCAAACCAGCCTACAGTAGCATACCAACCTATTGCCATCAATCCAATAATGGTTAGCCAACACATGATGAACCATCCAATGCTAAATTAGCTGGTTGCACCCCATGTCAATGTGGCACAAGCCTATGTAATGCCTAGAGCACCTGAAAATAGTGGTTATTACCTCCCTACTCAAAGCGCAATGGTGAACAGTTTTCCAAAGTATCCTCATCCCACTCCCCAAAAAGCACGCCCCCTTCAAATAGAAAAGAAACCTAAGGCGACTAGGGAATCCTATGGTAAAATTAGGTCATCAATACTTATGGTGAAACCCCCACCCTTTCATCAAGGGACATCTCTCCTACGGTCTAAAGAAAGCAAGTCGAAAATGAAGATATTGAAGACAAAGTTAGAAGGCAAAGAAACGAAAGATGAGGAAGATTGTGAATCACTCGATTTTTCTTCAGATACAAAAGCAGAATCCATAGAAGAATGTGAAGTGTTTACTTTTTCCCCTAGAAGGAGATGAGCCTAAGATGGGAGCAAAAATTGAGTCAAAATACAAAGGATTTGTACTCCCCTTTGAGGATGTCTTACCTCTGGGATAACAAAAGCGAATATACAATCATATCATCAAGCATTGATGCCTCCCTTAAATGATAAATTGGAGCATACAATAACAACAGAAAAAAGAATCGGGCCAGAATATGAAGGAGAAGGAAACATGACGAAGTGTGAAGAATCAATATGTAATTGGCTTTAATGAAGGCATCTTACTTCCTTGACAAAGAAATTTCAGAAGAAAATTAACAAGTTCCTGAGATTCCATATGAGGTTCAATTTGCTTTGACACCTGAGGCACCTGAGATTGCTGGAAGTCATCTTCCTATCCAAGATGCCATTATGTGCGATCCTCATAAATCAACAAAGGATGGTGAAATATTTACTCTTCTAGAGTATGAGACTTTTGATTTCTCTTTAGAGGAAGAGGAGCTTTAGAGGAAGAGGATCCTATAGAAGTGAAGGAGAGTGGAGGAGAGCCTGCAACCAAAACATGACGCATTTTTATTAGAGCTAGAATTGATACTAGAGGATGAGGACTAAATAGAGGAAGAACTAAGCTGGAATATGCAACATACAATTTTGTCTTGAAGAAAACTAAGCTTGCAGGGTTTGGAAAAATCTCATGGAGGCACTTTTGTGAAGAGGTATTCCTCTTTGAGGATGAAAGCCTTAACACGGACACTATTCAAAAAATGGACAACGATTCACCTAAGACCCCTACAATTATTCAAGTGATTCTAGATAAATGGGCTACATAAAGTGACAGAGACACAATGATTCTAAAAATGGTGCATTTTCCTACAATCTTGGGGAGTACAGCCAAGGTAAAGTTTATATCTCAACAATTCGATGCTTTGAAGGATGACATTGGGATGGTCGAGGAAAAATACCAAAAGGAGTTGTTGTGTGATGCTATGTTGTCTGATAGCACAAAAGTGGTGACCTAAATCTTTGAAGAGGAAATTTCAGAAGAAAAAGATCAAATTATTGGGATTCCATGTGATATTCAAATCACCAAGATGCCTGAAGCGCCTAAGGTTACCAAATATCATATTCTTTTCCAAGATCTCGTCATGTGCGATCCTTATAAATCATCGAAGGAAGGTGAAATATTGGCTCAACTAGAACATGAGGCACTTTTATCAGAGTGGGCATTGATACGAGAGGCTGAGGAGTAAATCCTATGCAACAAATGGAAAAGGATTCATCTGTGACTCTTGAGATTGCTGAAGTGATTCTAGATAAATGGGCCACATTGAGTAAAAGAGAAGCTATGATTCCAAAAATGGGGTGTTTTCCTACAATCTCAAAAAGTACAACCAGAGTAAAATTTGTATTCCAACAATTTGATGCTTTGAAAGATAACATTGAGTCGGTCAATGTAGGCGCTAGTCCTAACATGCCTCAGCCAAAGAAATAGAAAAGTCAAATAAAGTGCACTGGAAGTCAGAGGCACACAATGTCATAAGTTGTGACGTAATAAATTTGATAGTCCAAAGTTTTGTAATGTAAATAAAGTTGTACAATGTAATGCATGTAATCATGTGTTAAGTGCAAACGTAGGGTAGTTATCACCCAGTTAGAGGTGAGGTGTCTAGGGTGGTAGTTGTTAAAAGACCATAAAAACATGCACTTATCTATGATATGATCAATTCAACGTGTGCCAAGTTACTAGCAAATAATTAGCTAACACTTGAGAAAAATGAAGAAATACCTAAAAAAACAATTGTCTTCAACGAAATTCCTGAATAAATAATTTACAATTTACTGCCATGTATTTACAGCACATTGTCTCGTATTACCTTTGTCTCTTTAGAAGCATAATGCATACATTTTTCAACCAAATTTTCACTCTGATTTCGTGCTTTGACATCATCCTCCTCTGTAACATCAGCTGCCGTGTAAACTTCTTCCATGCCAAATTCCCCTGCATGGGGTCAAAACATAGATGAAGCTCGAAATTAGTTGAGAAAACTTTGATGATAAGAGGCTATGACAAATAAAATTTAGCAGGTAATGAAATACATAGAATTCCTCATAAGATTAAAGACAAATACCAATTTGTTTTATGAAACATTAATCTCAGATAATGAATGAGTATGCTTCCACACAATGTCGGACAAACAAGTTATAACCTCTTACACTAAGTTAGACAAATGGTACTAACTAAAACAAACAGAAAATAATCAAATTAAGACCTGTTCCCACAGCTGGAGCTGGAAGATCTGTTGGATGATGGACATGATAAACAATTATTTTATCTGATTCCCTGCAGAAATTGTGAAGTGCCCATTTGAAAGCATTGAATGTCTGCAAGTAAGACTTAGTTAAGTAAATCCAGCGATAGAAACTATCCTGTGGAGTGACCCATGTTTTTTAAAGACAAAAACCAGTATTGCCACAGTGAAAATAAAATCATCCAGGCTATTTACGCAGAAGAATAATAAGTGCTAGTTCCATAACTATACCTCTTTAGATTCGTCTATCGCAATAACTATCTTTCTAGATAATCCTGCAGATGTCAAGGAATCCTGTGCTTGAGTTGACTGTGGCTTCCTAATAATAGCCACTGGACAATTGGCGTTATGCAACACATAATCACTGATGCTCCCCAAGAAAGTTCTGTGGCAAAGAAAACAAGAGTACTTTATTTTAAAGAATTGAACAGTTCTCTTTGTCATAAACAAATATTTTTGATTACTTGGTGAAAGCTGTGGCATCAAAATTTAAAAGAAATCTTCTTCATGATGTCATTGTCAACCTTAAAAAAGAAAATAAATTGTATTAATGCCTGTAATTGACCAAGCAGGTCAATATGACAGGAAAGTACATCTAGTTACTACAGAAAAGTACTAAGTTAATAAGAACCATAGGGATGGAAAATGTAGCTAAGCACAAATACTAGAAACAACATAAACATACATAACTATGGGAGGTAAACACAAAATGGGCAACCCCTAGCCATATTATTCAAGTACGAATACAAATAGCAATGCATGGAAAACCCCTCAAAAGTAGCAAACAAAACCCTAAACTGGATACTAAAGCTGGAATCTAGCACCATTGAATTTTTGTCTAACATCACCATCTTCCACCCCATAGGAACAACGCAGAATCTGCTATATGCATGGGATGAAAACATTAAGAAATTTTTAAATAGAAGGTTGGCTAACTTATCATAATTTGACCATATTATGAAGAACAATTATCAAGAATGTGTCAGTGATCCTCAAAGCATGTGTGTCTTAATATTTAGCCCAAAACAAACACCTATGTTTATCTCCCTGATAGAATTACTTCTAGTGCATTGAATATTTTATTTCACTACATATTTTTGTGACCACAGAAAACAAACAGAATGTTGACATTTAACTATATAAATCTCAAGTAGACATCAAATAGGGCCATCTAGACAGTGAGATAGGCTGTCTGGCCCCTAGGTCATTTGGGCCAAAGGAGAACAGGGTTGTTTGGTTGACCAGGTAGGCTATCTGACCTCTTGGGCCATCCCAGCCAAAGCATAAGGCCGTCTGCATGGTCAAGAGGTCATCTGGGCCAAAAAAAAACTTGCACTTTCGCCCAGTCAGACATAGAGCAAACACATTACTGCGGGCCTGCCATTAAGTTGAATGCATGTAAGATGAACACATCATGCGAATCGAGCAACTGCGTAGGCGACAGATTGAGGAGATGAAGTGCCAGTTAAGGAAGTGGAGGCAAAATTGGCGCATGCAAGCCAAGTGTCCCTCTACCTCCCTCAAATTATAAAAAGGGGTGAGAAACTCTCATTTGCACATTTGCAAGTGCAGGAGAGCCAAAGAGGAGTAAGGAGAAAGAATAAGTGCCAAATAGCAGCAAGGAGAAGGAGCAAGTGCAAAGTGAACTAGCAGAAAGCACTAGCCACTGAACCAACACCAACTAGGGCACAGCCTAAGCACATAATGGGACATCAAGGAGTCAAACAGGACACATTCCACCATGAGGAATTCATCGGCATCCAAGGAGATGGACGAACCAGCTGTAGAGAAGCACTGTTCATCAGAGCATTGAAGCTAAAGGCATGTCGGTGTTGCACCAAAAATGAAGGTTTCGCTGAAAACCATTGATTGACAGCCATAAAAATTCAAAATTTTGTGCAAGTGAAGAAGTTGCAGCAAGGAAGTGCAGCTGCGAAGAAGGAAGGGCAAAATTTAAACCCGGGTTTCGAGAAATATTGTGCACTAGAAGGAGAAACTAGTGCCCTAGTAGTAAAACTAGAAGTGGAAACAAGGAAAAATGCAATGAAAGACATCTTGGAAGCAGTGTGGCAGCAAGAAAAAATTTGCATGAATAGTAGAAATAGGTTATATAAGGGTTGAAATAGGTTGTCTAGCAAATGGTGCAGGTCGTCTAATGAGAGAAGAAGGTTGTATGGTCTATACGAAATGCCAATTGTTTAGTGGAAGATGATGTGTGTCAACCGAGACAAGAAGCAGCTTGTCCCAGACAAAGAGTGTGCCATTTGGCAAACAAAGTGGGTCATCTGGCAGAAAAAGCATGTCATACGACAAGTGGGACAGCTGAATCGAGTCCTCTAAAGAATGAAATGAGCCACTAGGACAATGGGATAGCCCATACAACATTACCGGGTCGTAAGGCAAATCGCCTAGTCCATCTGACAAGTCCCTCAGACCGTCAGGCAATTTGTACAAACTGTGAGAGCACATAGGCAGGTCATCAAGGGTTGGAGGCAAGCCATATAGGCCTGCAAGTGGATGAAAACCACTTGGGGATCATGCATCGAGGAGAGAAGCAAGATGAACAGGACATTTTCCATGTGGAGCCATGTGAGAGTGCCACACTAGCTAACAAATAGTTGGTGCAGTTGGAATTAACTGCTAGGGAAATTCAAATTCAAAAACCTGTTGAGTTGAGTGCAATTGGAATGAAGCGAAGGTTTCAAGTCACAGAAGGAGAATGGGAGCTATGAAGAAACCCTTCCAAATTTTCCCCAATCCAGTGTTCTGGCAAGAACCTAAAATGCATGGAGGAAGTGCAAGTGCAAGCTTCCAAAGAAGTCATTACAACCTAAAATGCATGGAGGAAGTGCAAGTGCAAGCTTCCAAAGAAGTCATTTGGAGCACGCGTACCATTGACAGTGGGAGGAGTGTTAGATGGAAGCTGAACGGGGAAGTTTGCAACACCATAGAGGTGGTGGTAGAGAAGGAGACGACTTGAGGTGGTAGAGAATGATGATAACTGAAAAGGAAAGGGAAGAAATCAGTAGCATCCCCATAGCAGAAAGCAAAATGCAAAGGGAAAGAAAAGATGTAGACACTTCTGGAAGAAATCACTTGGACAACACGTACAGGAGAATTTGGCAAGAACTGGTGAAATGAAAATCCTGCAAATCACTTGTTAAAGTCAACCTTTTGAGAAGTAGGTGTTCACACATCATGCAATTTGGAAACTTTGACAAAGATTTCTTCAAGCCATATCTGTTGCAATTTATGGAGAAGTATGATCTGAAAAAGAAAATCAAAATCCAAGTCAAAGCAAAGGACGTGCGGGTCCCATACTTCCCAAATAATTTGAGACATGTGTTCATGCTACCTAGCATGAATAATAGATCTATGGAGGGGATAGATCCCCATAAATTGCAGATGTTTATGGACAAATTTGCCAACTTGAATCTGGGAGAGGTTGGTAAGTTGATGAAGCACAACGGTCATGGGTTGAAGATGCAGCATATGAAGATGGATCAACTGCATTGTGCAATGAACTTGGTGATGTCTAGATTATCAGGTGAGCAATGAGCCTTGGATATGCCCACTTGGCTCATGTTGTACATTGAGGGAATCATGTGGAGAGGTTGGTAAGTTGATGAAGCACAACGGTCATGGGTTGAAGATGCAGCATATGAAGATGGATCAACTGCATTGTGCAATGAACTTGGTGATGTCTAGATTATCAGGTGAGCAATGAGCCTTGGATATGCCCACTTGGCTCATGTTGTACATTGAGGGAATCATGTGCAGAGTAAATTTTGGGCAACTCATTTATCAAACTGCATTTAAAATTTCCTATTGCGATGTACAAAATTTTTCGATCTCTCTTCATGCCATTGTATTGTCAATTTGTGTTAATTTGTAGTTCGTATGCAAAGTGTTTGACAAAATGTGCATACATATAATAAAGTTATAAAGTTGTGATGTAATATTATATGTGATAATGTGTAATGTTTAGTGAAGTATTAGTTATGTACGGACAAGTCATAAAGTGAGTCATCAAATGAAATGTAAATGTAAGTCAAATGCATATCAAATGTAATTTAAGAAAATGATGAGGTGTCAAGTAGTTGGAGGTTGCAACTACTTTATAGTTGTATAAATAAGACCCTTCCCTCATTCATTGGAGTAATTGTTGTCAAAGGCCAAAGTGTGTGGTTGGTGTCATTGGCAAGGAAGGAGATATTCCATACAGGCATTGTACTGTGTATCTATGAGAGCCCATCGTAGACAGATATGTAAAGCAAGTGCCATACAATAAGGGTGAATGCAATGCTATCCAAATCATCCTTCATCTATGTGATTGTGTGTATTGTGTGTGATGTCATTGTTGTAGTAAGGTAGATCTGTAGGTGTTTTTTCCAAGTTCTATGTGCAGAATCAAAGCAGTAGTTGCAGTCTAAAATTGTTGTACGAAGAGTGTCTTTGGGAGAGTGCCGATGAGTGTCATATGAGAAGTGTCGTACGAGTCTTGCCAACGAAGGATGTCGTACAAGCAAGTTGTCATACAAGTGACTACCATACAAGTCACTTATATAAGTTAGATGCCATACAAGTGGAGATTGATGATTGCAGTCTTGGTTGACCATTGAATTTGTCATATCAATTTGTTTGTCCAAACGTTGGAATACTCACCACCATGCTAGACCCTACTTAGCAAAAGAAGGCTCATCCTGTTCGAGCAAAAATACCAAATTGAGATATTTGTTAATCCTTTTCTGATTTTTCCCTTTTTCATTTTATTATTTAAAAAGGGGCAAAGTGGAATCTTTGTTTTTCTATCTAAGGTTGTTCCAATTCTGTATAAGGAGCAAGCCTTAAATACTTTTTCAAATTAAAAAAAAAAAAAACTCTTGCCTAAGTGAAAATCTTGCAAGAGACACTCAGGTTCCTACTTTATCATCCCTTTCTTTCACTATCTGGCTTACGATCACTTCACCTCCACCTCCTTGTTCCTTCTATATTCACTATTCTCTCTTCTCCTCATATTTCTTTTGTTCTTACTTCTCAAATACCCTCACTTCGTTGCTAGGCCCATCTCACCTCTACTAAGCGCAACCTTAGTCCAAAGGTCACCAACAAGCTTGCCTGCTCTAGTCTTAGGGCCATCCCATTCACCATTACCAACTTACAACATCCCATATCAATTTGTCACACTGTCATTAATGTCACCATCATCAACTATTCCACCATCCTCCATGCTTCCTTTGGTCTTCCACATTGCAAGTATTGTCGTGTTGCCTCATGTGTCCTCATCTCAACCCTTCTCATCACCCTATTCACGCCATCATTTATATTGTTGCATAAGACTAGTATCCTTACCCTCGTCGGTCCAAAGGGCGTTGTGGGTACACTAACACTCTTCCCTCCAAGGACACCACTTTTGTTGCATGACTACTTCAATTTTGACTTCGCACCCAAGAGTAAGGGACAACCTAGGATCTTGTGTCAATTAGGATTGACATCCTTGTGAATCGCCATAATTGTAGTAGCTCGCTTCTATTATCACACTCACAAAGATCCATCACACAAGTTAAGGCAGAAGACAGAGTAGGGCAGAAATCAGCAAGAATTGGCTAAGTGTTTTAAAGTGGTAGAGCTCGGATTGGGATAGCCCTGCTTGAGAGCACCCTGCTTGGGCGATCCCCACTCATAGCGCCCCTTTGGGGAGAGCCCCAATCACCATGGTACATTACATGTAGTTTATTGTTTGCTGCATTATGGTACATTGCATTGTAATGTCCCCCCCTGTTCTGATATTTTAATATTTGGGACACTATACTGTTTCTTAAAATCAGAAAATACAACTCCAAGAAACAGGAAATAACTAACAATTTTATTTTTCAAATTTCTTTCAAAATAGGGTTCAGATTACAATATTTTAAAAATATAATCTTTCCACAATATGTCTTCAAACCCTTGAAATATACTAAATCAACAAATACCAAAGTACCTCTGAAATCGTTGAAGCACCAAAGCGTGAATCCTGTGTGAATTCACCAACAGAGAACCGGGGTTTCGTCCAGCTCCAAAAATCTGAGGGGTTTCGTCCTCAGCCACACCGTTGGGGTTTCCGTCCCTTCGGAGAAGAAGTCTCAGCCACTGGCCTCAAACTCTAGAGGAAATAACTAAAATCCATAATATCTAAAATGAGACCAAGTCACTGAATAAATAGGCTCCTCCTTGGCAAACTCTCTTTTTCGCGCTCAATGTGGGATAAACATATTTCTTCCCCTTTAATTATAATATAAAGTTTTAACTTTATAAAATGAATTTAATAATTCACTTAATAAAGCCAAGCTTTGCGCTTTAAAAACTCTGCCTTATGAAACTCCGAATGACCAACTGAAACCTGTTCCGGATACCCATTTCGTTGTAGAACAACATCCCCCCGTCCGCTCGGCAAGAAACCCTAAAACCCGACACTCGCTAAAAATAGCAATTCCAAGGATCCTAGCTGCGTTTGACCCCGAACGACCACCAAAACCGAGCTCTAAGAATTCAAAAGTTGTCTCAAATATCTCCAAAGGCTCTCATCCATATCACATAGCCTACAAGAACCCGTGTATAGGCTAGTCTCTATGTGCTCCCACTAGCTGATTAGAAGGGAACATTACAGTCCGCTCTTCCCAAATATTACTTGTCCTCAAGCAATATGATCTGTATGCCAGGATCCCAAATAAATCTGAAGAATGTCTCATGATGAAGACACTGCCTTGAACTGTCATCCCGAAAACTGAAAACACTGTCAAGCTCTGTCACCAAACCGATACAACCAGTCCCGGTAACTCTGTCGAGCTCTGCCACTCTATAAAACAATCCATCCCTCAGAGGAATTCCTGGATCCCATAGCCAAATAGGGATTTTGTCATTCCCGAAATTTAATAATTTCTGCTGTGCCACTCTGACTACAACTGAATTATTCTGCAGCTCAAAGGAGAACCCATTCTGGACTGACAAACGAGGAACCCAACAAGAAACTGATTCTACAACTATAGGGAAGAGCACCTCATGCCAAGGTGATACATATAACTCCTTATACCAACCCTTCTTCCCATTCATATATGACATGGTCAAATCATCAACATGTGGACTGAAAGAAAAACTATGAGCATACCTCACTATACAGTCCATCCGAACTTCACCAACTGGTTCCATGGAAGGGTCTATACAATCACCTGTGCTACAACTCTCAACATTCTGCACACAGAAGTCAGGAGATGTTTCGCCAATCATAACACAAGGAAATGAACCTGCATCAGCATCATACTCGGTTTGTTCCTTCTGAGTGGTTGTAACAGTTGACCAATTTTCTTCTTTGTGAACAAAACTTAACTCAAGGTTAAGTTTGTTAATTATCTTCTCCTTTTTGGTGAGTTCTTGGTACATCTTTTCTGCAGTTTGGATAGCCAAATCCCTATCAGATAACAATTGCAAGTAATCAGATTTTATTTTCTCCAAAGCATGCTTGATAGTTTCTACCTTAATAGTTTGCACGCTTTCAGCAGAGGAGACATCAATCAACTCTATCTGCCTATCTTTGAGCTGAGCTGTCCACAGAAGATATTCAACAAAGTTGTGTGTGCTATCCAAATGGGTTAATGTTTGGACAATCTTCTCTTCTGTAACCTGCAACTTATCCTTCCAACTTTGCATTGTATCAAGTTCTGGATTGTGATCAGCAGCACATAATAAAGTTTCTGATTTACCATCTTTGGCATAATGATCATAATCAGCATTCCTTTTGACACTACACTCTCCAACTTCGTGCACCGAAGTTAGGACTGACTCATGCTCAACCCAAGAATTATCAACTGCATGCACATCCTCACCAGCTGCTGATTTAACAATGTCAAAATCAGCTTGCTCTATGATCTCACCACTATCACGAAATTCATTATGCCCCTCACCAAAATGAGATCCACAAGATGAATTAACTTCATCTTCATCAATTTTGCCCTCCTGTACTTCCACACAAGTTTCTTGAAGAGGTGGCATGTTTATATTTTGAATTTCAGCAGTCTGAATGTTCAAGTCAGCACCCTGATCAAAAGGAAATTTGTCTCTATCAATCTTCTCATTTACTTCATCAGCATAACTCTCCAACTCATCAGGAAAGCCACCATCCAACCACTTGCTGGTCTGTTCTGTTTCTAACTTTAACCAGAAGACATCTTCATCGACATTGATCTCCTCATCAAATTTGGAGTCTTCACCATGAAAAAAAACACCATGCAACAATGAACTGTTGCCAGGAAAATGCAAGGCTCATCATACCTTATGTCCAAGGTCTCACAGACCTCACCGGATTGCTCTGGAAGCAATTCCACAACCGTTGTCCTGTCATTACCCTCGGTACTATAGTTGTCCTGGGACTTGTGGGTTATGGGCCCACATATATGTCCAAGTGACCACTCTTCTTGGCAAGTGAAGCAACGTTGTTCTCTTCTCAACTGATTCTTGCTTTTGAGAGGTAGTCCTGGCATCTGTAAGTCACTCGGCCTCTTTTCCTTCTCCCGTTCCTCCTGTACCAAGAGAGGTTTCAGCTTCTTCTCACACTGCTTGGAAACATTGTCAACTAATTTACGTGCAGCTGAAGAGGTAATCTGTCCTTGCCTCAAAACAGCCATCAACTTGGGCAAGATGGGCCGGGTAAAGTCATCACTTTCCTCAATGATGCGTACCATGATGGTTTGCATGTAAGAGGATATAATGTCTTCATGATCTTCACTGATAGAAGCCATAAAATGTCGAAACATCTGGAGACTAAGATCAGCACAATCTAAATCAAGCAAAAAGACATATATTCTAATTTTTGCCATCACTTCCAAAATTCTAACCTTCTTACCATAGGATCGGTCCCTGATGTTATTCAAACCATGAAAACTGTCAACCATCAGCCGTAATCCCTCCTTCATGATGTCGTCATTGTAGGGTGCTTCCGGAGCTGTAATCCTTATGATCTCACCGAGACAAGAGGTGACCGCAAGTCTCACGTCCCTGTCTCGCATGTCTCATAATCCAATGCTGGCCTAATGCAATTATAGGTACTTTCGCTGCCCAATTCAAAACCTCACGATCAGATTGATCTAGTTCAACTAGACATGTATCCATTTCCTTTAGACTCGTCAAGAAGAACATCTTTTGACAATTTTTGGGACTCAAGTTGTTTCCCCAAAGCGTAGAGCTTACAACTTACATCCATTCTTTTACCGAAATGTTCTGCAGATTGAATTTGTTTTCTTGTTATTGGATGTGTGATGCTTAACCTTAGCCTGAGAGGGAACCATAGGTGCCGACTTAGGTGACATAGCTACCGTCAACCGCTTTTCCAACTTTTCTGGGACAACGAGCTCAACTTTATTAGCCGCAATATTAGCTGCAATTTTAGGATCTTGTAAAGTATTTTGTTCAACTCCAACTTTCTTCGGCAACTTTATGAATGAAAAATCAACCTTATCCTGAGGAAAAACTGAAGGTAGAGAAATTTGCATCATTGCAGCTTAATTGACTCGATGGATTTTTGTATCTCACTCCGAGTCCTATCCCAATCACGTTGTCTCCTAGACCAATCATTATAAGACTCCATGAATCTGAAATTTAATTAGGCTTCCACAAGTCGTAGTAATAGCCTCGAGCTCTGAATTAACAATACCCATAACTCTTAAAGCCCAAATCAACCAAATGGGTATTCAAATCACCAATACCCATAAACTGGAAACCCTAGATTTGAAAACGGCAACCAAACCCTAACTTCGCTAATCTTCTATACTCCGCAAATTTTCAAGCAATATAATTTCAGACAAAGAATTATTTCCACCAAATCAAACTTGAGAATTTTGTCTTCGATAGAAGACTTCACAAAATTCGCAATGAAACCCTGAACAGGCTGGCAGGAAAAACCAGCTCTGATACCACTGTAATGTCCCCCCTTGTTCTGATATTTTAATATTTGGGACACTATACTGTTTCTTAAAATCAGAAAATACAACTCCAAGAAACAGGAAATAACTAACAATTTTATTTTTCAAATTTCTTTCAAAATAGGGTTCAGATTACAATATTTTAAAAATATAATCTTTCCACAATATGTCTGCAAACCCTTGAAATATACTAAATCAGAAAATACCAAAGTACCTCTGAAATCGTTGAAGCACCAAAGCGTGAATCCTGTGTGAATTCACCAACAGAGAACTGGGGTTTCGTCCAGCTCCAAAAATCTGAGGGGTTTCGTCCTCAGCCACACCGTTGGGGTTTCCGTCCCTTCGGAGAAGAAGTCTCAACCACTGGCCTCAAACTCTAGAGGAAATAACTAAAATCCATAATATCTAAAATGAGACCAAGTCACTGAATAAATAGGCTCCTCCTTGGCAAACTCTCTTTTTCGCGCTCAATGTGGGATAAACATATTTCTTCCCTTTTAATTATAATATAAAGTTTTAACTTTATAAAATGAATTTAATAATTCACTTAATAAAGCCAAGCTTTGCGCTTTAAAAACTCTGCCTTATGAAACTCCGAATGACCAACTGAAACCTGTTCCGGATACCCATTTCGTTGTAGAACAACATCCCCGTGTCCGCTCGACAAGAAACCCTAAAACCCGACATCGCTAAAAATAGCAATTCCAAGCATCCTAGCTGCGTTTGACCCCAAACGACCACCAAAACTGAGCTCTAAGAATTCAAAAGTTGTCTCAAATATCTCCAAAGGCTCTCATCCATATGACATAGCCTACGAGAACCCGTGTATAGGCTAGTCTCTATGTGCTCCCACTAGCTGATTAGAAGCGGACATTACATGCATGTAGTCTATTTTTGGCTGCATTTTCAAGTATAAATAAGAGCTTGATGCTCATTGTAAAGGGTCTTTTACCTTCAAGCATACTAGAGCTACTCTTTGGAGTAATATTGTACTAAACACTTCAAACTTGCAAATCAATAAAGTTGTGTGTGGCATTCTAATTCACCTATCTTTAACCTTTTGTCTTATAGATGTGTGAAATTAGTGGCTTCGCCCTCCTTTCCCCGATTAGTCCTCTTTTGTTGTGTTGCAAGTTGTTTGAAAATCTTACAATGCTGAAGTTATTTGGTCACTACTAGAATTGCTAATTGCACCAAATTTGAAAACCTCGCTATGACTTCGGTCGTATTTTACATTTCTTTTGCACCCTTTTCCTCTTAAGAAGATCAGATTATTTTCTGCATCCTTAGATAAGTATATTTTCTTATTTTTCAGCTTAGTCGTTTTCTTAATACTTTTAATTTTAATTTTATTTTTCAGCTTAGTCGTTTTCTTCATACTTTTAATTTAAATTTTATTTTTCAGCTCAGTTAGAAGGGAACAGGCCCAAGATCTAGAGGTTGGGGAGAGTAAAACCCTCCCCATCTATTTGTTGAACTATAGTCATGTAGAAATGAAATTTAACATGCTTACACAATTCCATTTCTACTTAAATAATTCTACAGATCTGCAGTCATTGTAGTACAATATACAGGAAATAGCAACAACAATGGCAATAACAGCAATAGAAGCAACAATGGTAGATAACAGTAAATACAAGCAGTTTTATATTAACAATGGCATTTATAGTACAACATTACAATTTGCAGTCTGCAAACCCTATGCAGAATATTCTCCATGGCTGAATACAAGACGTGACTGCATCATGCCCTACACACATATGCATCAACTCTCACACGTACCAATGCTGTTCCATTAATCCATCAACCTGCATGACTCTCCTCAATGCCCTGGATGAATGAATGAATGAACAACCACCGAACCACTTCCATGAATGAACAACTTGAATGAATGAGGGGAGGGCTTATTTATACACCCAAAAAGTAGTTACCCTCCAACTACCTCATAACTTCCCCAAATTACATTTCATATGCATTTGATCTTGCATTTACATGACATTTCCCACTAGAGGACAAACTAGTTTATGACTTATAATTTAGCCGACATAAATGACTTAACATCACTTTATTATTACGTACAATATTAAATTGCACTTTATAACATAATTAAATATATGTACGCTCATTTCGTCAAACACTTTGCGTACAATTACAAAATAACATATAATACCAAAACTGATTCACCAATTACAGACATATCAATTTGCCTGTCTACATCTATCCCCTCCTCTAAACTGGTCGGCATCCTCGACGACACGAGCTAAACATTGGGAATAGAAGTACTGAACAATGTAACAAAATCTCTTGTCACGCTCCTTTCGTTTCCTCCTGTTCCATACATCTATTGCAACAACCTGCACTTCAAACTGCTGCTCACACCATCTTGTTTTCCGATTGTGCACTCCACTAGCTGCAAGCAGTTGTAACATCAGCATGACCAGTATTCTCTGAATAGGCACTTCACTTTTTGCAATAAGCCATATTAGCAGCATGAGCAACATCATCAACATGACGGGCAACGCCCGTCGCCACTTGTGTCGGGGGTCAAGGGGGCGGGAGCCCCCTTGCAGGGTCAAGGGACAGCGTCCCTTGCGAGGTCGAGGGCAGCGTCCTCCTCGTCAACCATTTGGAAGCTTTCACTCAACCTATTGAAACTGCTTCCCCTCAGCTCCAATTCACTGCTTTCGTGATCCAACTGACTTCTTATCAACCTCTGATAGACATCTCCCTTGTCGGATTGTACTTCTGACGACAAGGGCCCCATCAATTGTACTTCTAACGACAACTGCTCTGACTGCACTGCCTTAGACGACATCTCTGATGACAATGTCCATGACAAAAATCCTTCACGGCTTAGTCTCTGACGGATTAGGCTAGATGGATTGAGAAGCCTGACAGGTACAATGTCTAGACGTCTAGGAAAAGTTAAATGTCTAGATAACAGACGTCTAGGACAACAAGGTAGACATCTAGACAGTAGACGTCTAGGACAACAGGGTAGACGTCTAGGACAAATAAGTAGACATCTAGGACAACCAAGTAGACGTCTAGGACAAACATGTAGATGTCTAGGACAAACAAGTAGACGTCTAGGACAACCAAGTAGACATCTAGACAGTAGACGTCTAGGACAAACAAGTAGACGTCTAGACAGTAGACGTCTAGGACAAACAAGTAGATGTGTATACTGTATATGTCTAAGGCGAAGATGTCTCAATAGGTCTAGATGGATAGACATCTCAAACGGGTAGCTTGTTAGACGTCTAACTTCCTCAGACGGGTAACTGCCAGACGTGTACGCCTCAGACGGGTGGCTGTTAGACGTGTTACTTCTAGATGGGTAGCTTCCAGACGTGTAGCTCTCAGACATGTATCTTTCAGACGGTTCCTGCTTAGACGTCTTCACCTCAGCTAGTTTCTCCTTAGACGGGTTAGCCTCAGACGTCTTCACCTCAGACGGGTTCTCCTCAGACGTCTTCACCTCAGACGGGTTCTCGTCAGACGTCTTCACCTCAAACGGGTCCTTCTCAAACGTCTTCACTTCAAATGGGTCCTTCTCAGATGTCTTCACCTCAAACGGGTCATCCTCATATGGCTCTAGGCATGACGACTCCTCCGTAGATGGCTCCTCCTCCGCCATCTGACTGCATTCTCTAGCCATCCTAGCCTCATCCATCTGACCAATCTCCTGACAAAGCCCTGTCGTCTGGCTTCCTTCTTGACTACACTCTGTCGTCTGGTCTTCTTGCTGAAAGTCTCCGTCATCAATTGAAATCAGATTCACATGCTCAATTTGAATCAAGCTCATCAAGTTAACCATCTCAAGCAGGTTCACTTCCTCCAATGCAATTGGCTTCACCACCTCTGCTTCCTGGCAAGGGCTATAACTCTTCTCCGACTGTTCAAACTCTTGATGAATCACTGGTTCATCTTGCTTTGCAGTACTTTGACAATCACGTGCAAAATGCCCCCACAATTGGCATTGCCAACATTGCACAATAGGTCTTCCCTCACTATCATACTGAAGTCTCCGTCTACGAGTTCTTTGACGGTTGTTATAGACTGGTTCATTAGTGGTATCTCTTCGTTGTACCATCTCCCTTGGTGTTGCATATACCGGTAGTGATGATCTTGCACTCTCTGAGTCATACTCATCCTCAGAGTCATCAGTCGTCTCTTGGGAGTCGCTTCCTTCCTTGACTTCTCGACCCCAATGTTGTAGCGATGAACTACTCTCCTCCCCAAAATCATCACTCTCAACATCTAAATCAATCTCAATATCAGAATCGCTTCCATCCTCAAAATCACTCTCATTGGTATGAGGCCAATACTTCGATATTTTTGCATCACTTTCCCAAATCAAGGCGTATTTCAAAGCCTCTTGGTATGACGTCGGAGGGAAACTTGTCATCTTCTCCCGGTATGTAGGAAGAAGTCCATCTATGAACCATCTTCTCTTCAATGCGTCTGATTGGTCATTTTCAAAATGGTCAAATAGCCCACTCATCTTCCTATTATAGGAACGAACAGACTCATTCTCACCCTGTTTTAGGCTATAGATTTCAGTAATGACTGCATCATCATTGTCAAACAACCGAAATTCTTGCACAAAGGCATCACGCAACTCTTCCCATGTCTGGTACTTGTCCGCAGGGAATTTCATGTACCAATCCATTGCGAATCCACGAAATGTTGCAGGAAACCACCTCCTCCAATCTGCTTCATTATTTTGTCCAATCGCTGTCCACATCATGCGACAGATTCTCCAATGCCTTACTGGGTCTTCTCTTGATTCGCCATGAAATAGTGGACACTTACATGGTATGCCCAAATTGGCCTTCGGTTTCATAGGTTGACTTAACCTCGACAATGGTTCTTGGCATATTGCTCCCTTATGCGAAGCTTGATGCACATCACCTTGCAATTGCTCTTCCGTTGTACTCTCATTTGTACCATGAAACATTCCAACCTGCAGTTGCTCCGATGTCGGACTCCCGTCCCGCTCCCCATCGAGCATACTAACCTGCAATTTCCCTAGTGCCGAACTCCCATCTCGTGCACTATTGGACATGTCATTTTTCTTTTGCACCGATGTCGGACTCGTGTCCCGCTCACCATCGTGCACCACAACTTGCAATTGCTTCAACACCAAACATTCTGCATCAGCATGCAACTTTGCATTGATTGCTCCTCTTTTTGTTCTATCGTCTTCCAGATGGCTGATTGGTCTACCTATTCTACTGTCATTCGGATCACTGATTGTGCTTCTACCATCATCTTGACGTCTAATTGCGCTTTTGCCATCCATCTTGTCGACGTCCAGACTGGCGTTGCAGACGTCTAGACTGGTTCTGTTGTAGACGTCTAGACTGGTTCTGCTGCAGACGTCTAGACTGGTGCTGCAAGCGTCTGCGAATCCTCGATCTGCAAAATCTTCACTTGCATTTTTGCATCCCGTTGGCGTGCACGTCCCTTTAGACAGCCCTTCATCTGCATCAACAAACAAATTGCCCTCTTCTTTGACTGGATTCCATTGTTCTCGTTGCACATCTCCCCAAGGGTTTTGCTTCTCAAAACTCCATGTCACCAAATTGGACCCAACTTCGTACATGCAACGGAAATGTAGAAATGAAATTTAACATGCTTACACACAATTCCATTTCTACTTAAATAATTTTACAGATCTGCAGTCATTGTAGTACAATATACAAAAAATAGCAACAACAATGGCAATAGCAGCAGCAATGGTAGATAACAATAAATACAAGCAGTTTTATATTAACAATGGCATTTACAGTACAACATTACAATCTGCAGTCTGCAAACCCTATGCAGAATATTCTCCATGGCTGCATACAAGACTAGACTGCATCATGCCCTATGCACATATGCATCAACTCTCACACGTACCAATGTTGTTCCATTAATCCATCAACCTACATGACTCTCCTCAATGCCCTAAATGAATGAATGAATGAACAACCACCGAACCACTTCCATGAATGAACCACTTGAATGAATGAGGGGAGGGCTTATTTATACACCCAAAAAGTAGTTACCCTCCAACTACCTCATAACTTCCCCAAATTACATTTCATATGCATTTGATCTTGCATTTACATGACATTTCCCACTAGAGGACAAACTAGTTTATGACTTATGATTTAGCCGACTTACATGACTTAACATCACTTTATTATTACGTACAATATTAAATTGCACTTTATAACATTATTAAATATATGTACGCTCATTTCGTCAAACACTTTGCGTACAATTACAAAATAACATACAATACCAAAACTGATTCACCAATTACAAACATATCAATTTGCTTGTCTACAAGTCACATGCACAAATCGCACTTGCCGATTTCCGTGTTCAACAGGTATCCATCTTACATTTTTCCTCTAATTTCTATCTATCTTTTGTCCTATTATTGGAGAAGTTACAATAGATTCCACTTTTTATATGTCATTTCTTAAATTCTTTTCCAAACTCACATTTTAAATATTTCTACGTTTTTTTTCTAATCAACATCAAGTTTTTTACACCATATAATTGCATGGCCTTCCAAAAGAAGGCAACTAATATAGTTGACTGCTCATTATCCATAATATCGTTAGCTGCCCAATAATATTTGTAACTAAAGCACTGTATAAAAGGATCTTTATTGCTATAACCGTTTGCTTGTTTAGGAAATTGGAGAGAATTTAGACTCCACTTTTTGTTTCTTTATATGATTCCCCTCTGACTTGATCATTTGAACCCTTTGTATGGAGTTACTTTGGTCCTCTCTTTTTTCTCCTGGTACAAAATTCTCTCTGTGAATTCTTCCTTCCAAGGAGGCTTGCCCCTTTTTTTTTTTTTAATTTACATGGAGGAATTGGTAGCCGCCACGAATCCGGGCAGGTTGTCCGGATTTTATGGCCGCCACAGTATTTTGCGTTGTTTGCCCTGGAAGCCGCGACACAGTTCTTCGCGCAGTCCATTCTTATAATCACCATGCCACAATCATTTTAAACCTTTTACACCGCTGAAAGCACCAGGAAAGGAACAAGCGTTCAGTCCGACGAGGCTCGAGATTTGAACCTTGGACCTCCGCCCCCTTTACAAGGTTTGGTTGAACCAATTGGTGTACACCTCGGACCTCGAAGGCTTGCCTAGGAAACAATTAGGTCACTTTTCTCCACATCCAAGTTTCTTACTAATTTGATAAGCTTCCACTCAATTTCTGAAATTGGTTTTTGATTTAAATTAGTATCTTCATGATAAATGTTCCTCCATAGTCTAGAAGATGGCCTCACTTATTTTTAGACCAGTGTATGTTTCTTACAAATTCTTGAAGCTAGTTATTTTTGCTACTCTTCAAAAGTGTTGCTTAGATTCAAGGAGATATACAGATTTTACATGTTTGCTGTGATGTTAGATTGGCCAATGTAAACCTGCTCAATCGTATGTACATTTACAAGCAAAAATTAAATCATAAGAATAGATTTAAATCTATGCATGGCCATTGGAAAAGGACACAAGACAAGATATGACAAGAACCAATGTAAACCTGCTCAATCGTATGTACATTTAACAGCAAAAATTAAATCATAAGAATAGATTTAAATCTATGCATGGCCATTGGAAAAGGACACAAGAAAAGATATGACAAGAAGGAAAAGCGGATAATATTCAATATGAAATATAAGTTAATATATAAAATCCTATATATGTTATGAAAGCTATGTGACTCATACTCCATTAAAAACTTCAATATCTTAATTCCATCTCCAATCAGCAGTTTTATACATAATTATAATTCATATTTTAAATTATAGAAAACATCTCTTTTTGCCTTCTACAATGTATTTTATTTTTCCGACAATATGGAAGTAAATGTGTCTTAAAAAGCTACAAGTACAATACAGAACAGACTTTTCTCCATAGCAATGTAAAGTGCATGAAACTGGAAGCATAATGCTGTGCAATACATAAAGCATGAAAAGATAAGCCATTTAATACCACACTCTCTTCATGCAATCCTAACAGCCAGGGACCAATGGACAGTTTTGAATGTTTGATACCAATACCGATGTTAATAAATAGTTTTATATTGAAGACTTCCCATCCAAAAAAATTGTAAAACAATGTACACCTTCCAATCCGAACTGTGGCAGAAAATGTTAATACCTTTTAAAAAGCCCATATGCATGGCTGCCAACAATAACAATATCTGCACATCTTCGATCAGCCTCATCAACAATCCAGCTGCTGGGATCCCCTTTAACCACTTCTCCTTCACAAGGTATCTTTGAAAATGGAGAAGAAAGAAACACAAGACAGTGAGGTCAGAATATAGAGTCACAGGTTTATTGTTTCAAGAACACTTTTTGAGAATTAGATTTACGATCTTTTACTTGGTTTTTTAAACACAACCTTCGTCATACTTATGCCAAAACAAGTTCCTTGCAGATAGGCTAGAGAGGCTAAACAGTCATGCCGTCTGGAATGAAAGTAAAATTTCTTAGTCAATAATTATGCACCAATGAGGAAAAAAAAGAAGCAAATTCTGCCATTCACAAGATCCTTCCAAACACAATAGCATATATATGGGTGCTAAATCTAAAAGTATTTAAATATACAAAGCATGGGACAAAATAAATGAAAAGAGAGAAAAAATACATTATAATTGTTTAGATTAGTAATGAATATATAAGTGAATCCATGCCCAAATGATATACACAGTTTCTGGCGGGTACTAAACATAATAGAAATTTGAGAATGTTAGTTGGTTCATATGTTGCAAAACAAACAATGATCATAGCCTTGTGCAGCCAAAGAAACAGGCATTGAAACCCTATGAAAGCATCATTGTCATAGTTTGCAAAACTTTCTGCCATGACCAAACACATTTAGTGACCTGAAGATGCCAGTAAGTCCATATCTCACAACACAAATTATGCTCATAGCCTTATGCAACCAAATTATCATCCAATAAAAACGTTATAAACTCATCATTCTCAAAGTTCATAAAAATTTCTAACATCTTGATTCTTAAGCATTCATGGATTTATACTTGATGTAAAAATATAGATAAAAGAAATGCTGAAGCCACTGCAAATTCTGAGAGCCATGTAATGAGAAATTAGAAAATATATAAGAATGAACTATAAGCAAACAAACAAAGAAAGAGCAGGCTAAATGATAGAAAGAGAGACAAATATAAGTTATAGAATGTTAACAAATGGCCAAAATCTAAAGTGTAGAACTGGGTTATTACACTTGTTCTAAATACAATCAAGCGACTGCATCTAACATTTGCCTATGAGTAAAAGGTAGCATATGAGTTCTCAAAAGCGATGCAAAAATCAAGTACCAAAGGTAGAGACAATTCCTCAAACATCATGATCTGTAATGGAAAATATAAATTTTGTGAAAAAGGCGTATGCTACAAAAATTACAACTTCAACTAATACAGTAGGGATAGGGGATAGACAAAGCATTGTGATTCTCATTGACAACCACAGAAAACTTACCAGAAGCCAGAAATAAAGTTATAGGCAAACTGAAACTAGGAATGGGAAAAAATGAACTGCATAGTTCTTAAATTTGAGACAGAGTTATTAGATACAGATGAGATATGATGACAAGCAATAGGGTCGGATTGAAGGATTTATCAGCACAGGTGTCATCCCTGGCTAAATTCATCAAGGGCATATGCAATGTCTTCCATGGTTCAGTCATCAAATGTTGAGTGGTTAATTGTTCAGTCGTCAAGGAATTGATAACATAGGTTTAATGCCCAAAATTTGATACTGCTTATGCTGCAGATGTGGTGTAATAGCCAGGAATACTGTTAACAATTGAGGATACATTAATCGCCCAAAATATAATCCAAAGAAGTGCCTGGGTAATAATATTTTTTTGCTTTGCAAAAAATAACAGTACAGCAACAAATAAAATTAACTGCATGCTGTCACTGTGATGCCAGTGACCACTCTCCTGAGTCCTAACCATCCAATGATGAACACCTTATATTGCACCTAAAAAAGGTGAGGATAAAACTAAAGGCTTTCTGTAACATGCTGGAATGCTTCTAGGTATACCATCTTATGGCTTCAAAAAGAATAACAAAAATAATACTAGAATGAAAATACCCATAGAAAGGTCAAGTAAACAATTAGATGACTACAGGGAGTAGTTAAGTACATATGTTCTTACACCATTGTCTTGTCAACACTTGCTTGGGCCTCCTGCCATTGCCACCACTCTTGCTCAACATTTGTATTAGGATATTAGTCTTTCTTCCTTGTGTGGGCCCATGTGATGGCCAAAATATGCTTTGTCCCCATGGTTGGTTCTTCATTAACAATCAAGTTGTCTGGTTTTTGATGTCCCCCTCCTTGTAGCTTGGAACATGGATCTTCTCAATGGCTGCCAGGTTCACACCATCTCCACATGATCAGCACATTGGGCCAAGTGGCATTCATGCAATCATGCATAAAGTAACCCCATTTCTAGCACTTGATAGTAGATACAAAGAATGATGACCTTCCTATTAATGTTGTACTTGACTGTGATTGCCTTGGTAACCATTCTTACCTAAACCTCAGTTTCCATTCTTCTTACCTTGCAGTTGTTACAACATCCACCACTAGTCACATTGCTTTTGGAGGTGTTTGCCTTCTTGTATGTTTCCTTTTGGAGTGCCGATGTCTAATGCTTTTTACTCTGTGTTAAATGGAATCTTTGACAAGTGTCCATGCGCCTAAAATAGGATAATGGACACTGGTGTCCCCTTCCATCTTGCACTCTGTGCACCGTATATCCTTTTTCCCTTTTATTATTTTATCTTACAGAGCATCTACATCATGTCCTTCCTAAGAGGCCTTACAGAGCATCTACATCACGTCCTTCCTAAGTGCCTCTATTGACTCTCCCTCTTCATCATTGCTGCTATCCAAGTCGCTCACTAAATGACATCAACTCACAACCCATTGTCTTATATTTGACCTCCAATTTTAGTGCTCTGTTAATTGCCTCTTTGTATGCTGTGGGTGGGACCACATGCATCTTCTTTGAAAAAGAAATTCCTCCCTAAACCAACACTTCTCAAGAGTGTCTACTGGCTCCTTCTCCATTTTCTCAAGCAAAACAAATCATTGTATGACTTCACATTCACATTCTCCATTTTTCCTTGATTGTTGTTATAAAGTTCAGTGACAAGCTCATTTTTGTCGCATAGGAGAAGGAACTCCTTAAATGCTTTCCTTCAGCTAAAACTAGGCGGCACAATTGCAGATATCACTTGATTGCCACACCCCTAAGTGTTGAGGAAAAAAACTTGCATCCACTCCAGCTCATCATTGTGACCATTGGCATGCCAAATGATGATGCACATTCCACAATGTTGGATTTGTTTTTCTTTTTGGTCTCAATTAAATTTTGGATGCTTCTGATTGCCTCCCATAGCATCCATTGTCCGCTGAACTATATTCACATTGGCTCTGGCTTGGTTCATCTAAGCTCAAGTCAACATAAAAGCTTTCTACATGTTGTTCTCTAATTCTTTTTTAGGAACCTTCCGATCCAAATAAGCAAAATCCACAATAACAATGCAGAAACTAACAAAAATACAGAATTAAAATAACACAAGTGCTATGAAAATATTGAAGGAGAACACAACAAACTTACATTATTGCAGGCCTATTCAAGGGGGCAATCTCCTTGGAAACAGAGCTTCATTACAGGTTGAAAATATGACATAATACATTCCTTTGCCACCTCTACCTTTATGAAGACTCGTATTTACAATTAAGTAACCGTTACATCATTAAAATAGCTCCTACTTACACAAAATAACTAATACATCATTCTCCTACTTACATCATTACTAATTCCTGCAGTAGCGGTTACATCATAATGGGCCCATTCACAATAGGCACCCAAGGTACAACATTACATAATGATAGTTATGTTAGGATGGGGTCCTAACATGCCCTCCCCCTTCAAGAAGCTTTGTCCTCAAAGCTTGAGGTGAGGAAATTGTTGCTGAAGTTGATGGAGCGGCTCCTAGGTGGCATCTTCTGGCTGCAATCCCCGCCATTGTACTAAAACATCTATGAGAGTGCGGTTGTGGAGTGTGCACGTTTGTCGGTCTAGAATACATTCGGGTTCCAAGATTACCAAACCTTCTTCACTCAATTTCTGTAGTGTTGATTGAATTTGTGTATAGTTGCCAATGACCAGCTTCAAGGAAGAGACATGAAGAACCGGATCTATGGAGGAGGAGGTTGGCAATTCGAGCTTGTAGGATATGAGACCAATCCGCAATATCATCTTCTTATATGGTCCATAAAATTTAGCTATGAGCTTTTGACGACCATAGAGTCTCAATGATGGCTGCTTGTATCACTATAAGCATAGGAACACCGTGTCCCCAACATTAAAGCTATGCTCCAAGTAGTGTTGATCAGCTTGCTGATGTAGGAGCCAATTATGGACAGCAAGTAAATGTTGTATATAGGAAGTACATATGTTGCACAAAATTGTAATGTAAACAAAATGTAGACTAAATGTACATGAGAGTGAAATGAGATGTCAAATTAAATGCAAATGTAATATAATATGTAAGTCGAATGTCATAGGTTAATATATTGCATTTGTAATGTACAAGATTAAGGGGAAAGTTAAGTGGTGAGGTGTCCAAGGAGGCAATTGCTTCTAAATGCCAACCCAAAACCATAAAAAAGACTGCCCCATTCATTGTTGGGTAATCATTGGTATGAGAGAGCATTGTGCATTGGAGAGTACGAAGGATTCCAAGATTGTATTGTGTTGTGAAAGCATTTATTTTGTGCAATCTATGTATTGCAAGTGCAGTCACACTTGTAATACAAGTGTTGTACAAGCAATGATAATACAAAGACAATCCATTTCTATCTGTGTGAGCATGTATGTAGAAATGAAATTTAACATGCTTACACACAATTCCATTTCTACTTAAATAATTTTACAGATTTGCAGTCATTAGCAATACACAGGAAACAACAACAGCAATGGCAATAACAGCAATAGAAGATGATACATAAATGCACAGATTTTATATTAACAATGGCATATACAGCGATACAGTTTCAGCATTACAATCTGTACTCTGCAAACCCTATGCAGAATATTCTCCATGGCTGCATACAAGATTGGACTGCACCATGCCCTATGCACATATGCATCAACTCTCACATGTACCAATGTTGTTCCATTAATCCATCAACCTGCATGACTCTCCTCAATGACCTGGCTGAATGAATGAACGAACAACCACCAAACAACTTGAATGAATGAGGGGAGGGCTTATTTATACACCAAAAAGTAGTTATGCCCTCCAACTACCTCATAACTTCCCCAAATTACATTTCATATGCATTTGATCTTGCATTTCCATGACATTTCCCACTAGAGGATAAACTAGTTTATGACATGATTTAGCCGACTTACATGACCTAACATCACCTTATTATTACGTACAATATTAAATTGCACTTTATAACACTATTAAATATATGTACACCCATTTTGTCAAACACTTTGTGTACTTTGTTATTTTATTATTCAAGATCTCATGACTTTTTGTTATTGTGACATTTTATCATTTTTGTGCATTCATGACTTTTTGTGCATTCAAGATTTCATTTTGTCATTTTATCATTCAAGATCTCATGACTTTTTGTCATAGTGTCATTTTATCATTTTTGTGCATTCAAGATCTCATGATTTTTTGTGCATTCAAATTTCATTTTGTCATTTTCTCAAATTATAATCACCTAAAAAAACATTAGGCTTCATAGTGAATATCCTTCGCTCGCAAATCCAATGTAATAACCAATAAAAACGTCATTATATCTTACAGTTATTATAGTTGCAAAGAGCCCAGTAATCAATGATAGTATGAAAATTCAAAATTAACATACTATCAAATTCCCATACAATGTTAGCTAAACTGATTCACCAATTACAGACATATCAATTTGCCTGTCTACAATGTCTATGTAATGACATTGTTACAATAGATTGTTAGGTTGTGTATGCCAAGTTCGTGTGCAAGAAGTTGAAGTCCAAAATAACTATGTGAGAGTTGTTGTACAAGTGTTGCAGTCAGAGGGTCGTACGAGGGTTGCCAAAAGTGCCATACGAGGGAGATTGTCATATGAGGAGTATTGACAAAGTGTTATTGTACAATCATTACCGACATATAGTTGTGTGTAAGATTGTTGTCAAGAGGATAGTGACTATGCCATTAAAGTGCAAGTTGGTAACTTGTACAAATAGAGGTCGTACAAGTGTGGAGAATGTTTGAAGTTGAATCAATAATGACTATAGTCTTAGTTGGCTCCTAGGATCCGTCATTCCAATTGTTCCTCTAACCATTGGAATACTCACCATTGTGCTACATTTAGCGTCGTCGTCGTTGTCATTGTCGTCTCAAGTTCGAACTAGCATGCATGAAGTTTGAAGAATTGGATGACAGATTCCTTGTAGCGAAGACGTAACCGTAGAAGAAGTCAACATCAGCCTATAAGAAGTCAGACAATTGCTAATCGAGAAGTGTAGTCAAGAATAACAAAACTTAAACAATTGAAGGTGGAGGATAGTTCCAATGATGAAAATAGGTGGTATACGTTGTTTCTAACAACGGAAGACGAGGTGCAACAAACAAATGAAGTGTGGATTGGCAAGACATTCACGTAAGACAACACACCAACGTGGAGAGAGCACATAGAGACGAGGTTGAACAGATGGTAACGTCGGCACAATAGCGGGAGAGTTTGCCAAGAAGTGCATAGGACAGGAGTCAAGCACAAAGGCAACCATAGGAAAGTGCGCAAGAAGACTAGAACCAACACTTGTGTATTCGCAAAGGATATCACGAAGAGTTGATGCACTATAAGTCAGCCAACGATTGTTTGCTAGCAAAAATGTGTAAGGCAAAGAAGCACCAAGAGAAGAAGTGCCAAGTGAAGTATCACTAAGTGGGGAAGAGTCAGGAGAAGAGAACTAAACCCCAATGGCAAACATTGTCGTAGCGGCAGGTAAACAAAAATGCTCACCATTTTTGGGTGATGGAAAGGACCCAGACTGTTACATGGGAACTTGTGTGACTATATGGCGTGCCAATGGAGTGGACGATGAGGACGCTTAGTTACGACTGTTACCGATGACATTGCGAGGAATCGCAATAGGCTGGCATCTTATAAGGACGAGCGCAAATCCCTTCACAACATGGAGAGATCTAGATAATGAATTCAAGAAGGAATTCAAGTTATTGAGAGATGACATTGAGACCATTGGAGAAATATACTTGACTCAACAAAAGAAAGATGAATATGTTAAGTCCTACAACAGGAGACTAAAGGAACTAACCGATAAAATGGAGGTGCAACCAGCATATGGCTTGCAGAAGCGGTGGTTTCTTGATGGATTGCTACCTAGATACAAGAAAACAATAAAGGTAGTACCGCCAATTAGTTATCCGGAATCCTACGAAAGAGATCGAAACTTAGAAAGTGAAGCAAGGTAGACAATGGCGAGGATAAGTCATTTCAAAAGTGATGACTCCGATAGTAACAAAGATGACTTACATGTAAAATCCAAGCAATGAAAAAGGATTTCGAGCGAATGATATGAGATGAAGGGAAAAAAGAAGAAAGAGAAGGAAATCAGGTGCTCAGATTGTAAAATAGCAGGGCATACAAATGTGAACTGTTTGAGAAATGCTTATTGCAATATATGTGAAGTTAAAGAGCATGTAGTTGGAAATTGCCAATTCAATTTAAGAAGTGCAAGGCATCAAACGATGATGGTGCAAAAAGATGACAAAGAAGAAAAACCGAACACTTCAAAGAATGGACAAGGAGCAACAAGCGGTGGATATAGGAATAATCGTCATGGAGGTAGGCGAACCCCAACAAGGTAATTGACAACAAGATGGACAAACTCGATTATAGTATGACTCGTAAGGAAGGCTCATCATTCAATATAGAAGATGTCGAGAATAGGGACATTTTACAAAGAATTATCAAAACCCACCAGTAGGTGGAAATATTGGAAATAACAATGTCAAGTTGATGTGCAAATGGTGTGGACCAGGCAACCACAAGACAAAATAAGGAAAAGACAAAAAGCAAAAGAAGACGAAAATAGGAAAAAGGACGACAATTGCATTACAAGGTGACAAGGTTGCAATCATGCGCCAGTTGGAACACGAAGTGGTGGTTGGCTAAATGTTTGCATAGGTGGCAATTGCATGGGGCAACGATATGAATAGGGGAGAATAGGGAAAGCGAAGGCACAATGCAAGAAGAGTTGCAGCGAAGTGCAAAAGCCTAAGACGCCTCGAGTGATCGCCAATATTGCAGGAGACGGAAGGATGCCACAACAAGCAAGGGTTTCAAATTGAAGAGCAGAAAGTACCTGTGCACAAAAAATAGAGAAAAACTAGACGGAGGATGTTGTAACCATATATACAAAAATGACGATTGATGATTATGAAGGCTACATAAAATTTTATATGCACAATACATGAAAGAGTAATTGCTGTTGAGAAAAGTCGCAGTTAGATGAGGATGAGTTGGGGCTGCAATCGGAAAAACACCAACAAAGGCCAAGGGTCGGAGGAGTTGTCATCGAAGGGACGAAGAGCTACCATCTACTAGTGCCATCTGAGGTTAGGGACTCCGGAGAGGTGTTGTTGGAGAAATTTGTCTAGACACTGCGAAAGGAGTTGGCAGACTGAAGACTACATCGGCTGCAGAAGCGCCTGTTTCGTTTGACTAGAAGCCACCATCGACAAGCAAGTTGCCATCATAGACGTTAGTAAGGAAGACTATTGTCACAAGGTGTTGTCATAGATTGCCATCATAAGCAATGAGAGCGTTGTTGGAGTTAGACAACCATCGTCTGAAGGAAGAAGCTAACAGGGAGATTGTTAGAAGTGACATCAGAGTCTCAGACGCAGTTGATGAAGATGAATAAGAGACCCTTGATTCATGAGAGGATCAGATATGTAGAGTAACAAAGAAGAACACCGCAAGAGTTTCCGTTTGAAGAACGAATAAGGCATAGGCAAGAAGGACATTTCCAAGCAAGTGGAGCAAGTGAAAAGGAGTACGATTCTGAGATGGGACAGGCTCAGGAGAGGAAAGCACAACGTCAAGAGGAGACCATTTTGGAAGGAAGAGGAAGGGATGCCATTCAGAATTTGAAAAATCAAGTACCCTTAGACGATATAATGTGGATACACTCCACAAGAGAGTACCACCGAACATGGTGGGAAAAAGCCCCACAGGAGCATGTGTTATGGAAAAAGTTGCAAGAAGTGGGAGTCAATTTTATACTGCAGGTACCAAACTTTGATAAAAAAAATTCCAAAGAGTATTTGTTGTAGATGCTGGAAACATACGATATGAAGAAGAATGCAAGCAAAGTGAAAGTGGGGAGAAGGCAGTTAACTGTTATTTTTTCTAAAGAAAAATTTCAAAGAACTCTTGAACTGCCAAGACATGGGAGTGTAGTTGTCAAAGAAGTGGTAGATTTCAAGACAAGAAGGCAGTTAATTCATAGTGTAACTTTGGATAAGGATGAGGTGCAGACATTGATGTCTCATGGAAGTAGAGGAGTTAAGCAAGCAGCACCAATTAAGGGATGTAGAGCTGTAATGTATCATGAACGTGATCATGGCGAGGTTGTCTAGAGAACAAAGGGCTTTGGACTTGCCCATTTGGTAAATTTCGTATATGCAAGGAATCAAAAAGGGTCAATCCTATGACTGGGCAACTTACTTTTTATCTCAAATTAAGTCTTTCTTGATGCATAGTACGGAGAACTTCTCGATGGTATTTCATGCCATTGGTTTGTTTTTAAATGCTGCAATATAGGAGAAAGTGGAGATTCCTGGACTAGATCCTCCCAGAGAATTGTTGGAGTTAGCACTAACAGTGTTGAGGTGGATGAATGCACGACCTCAGCAAAAGAATAACACTTTGAAGAAGAAGCCAAGGGTAAAGTAGATATTTAGACGGGAAACACTCTTGGATGAACCTCTTCACAATTCAGAGGAGGCAACAACATCATCAAGGGAAGAACGACTCCAAAGGAAGAAAAGAAAAATTGCGTCGCAAAAGGAATCACAGTCTCCACAACAAATTTCAGTCCAGCAGATAACAATGCAACAAATTGCAAAGGGACAAGTTGTGGATAGAATACAACAAACCTTGGAAGGAGCACACCAACAAAGAAGGGAAATGCCGAAAGATATGGAGGCAGAAGCTGGAGTTGCAACAGGATGAGGGGTTTCTGATAGATGAGATTGTTGATAAGGGAACAAAGGACAAAAGTGGGGCGTAAAAATTGGAGCAGATGAATTTTTGGTAGAAGATCAGCAGATGGATCCAATGGCATCACCCCCACTACATGGAGTACCTTGTTTTGAAGAAACATCCGTCACGGAGGAGTTGCAAGCTCGAAAAATAGTCACATTTATTGAAGCGCCAGAAGAGCAAGATCCAAATAAACTAGTGAGGACGTCAAAAGAAGGGAAGGAGGTAGAGCCCAAGCAGTTAGAGCGGCAGAAACTGCTGGGACAACATAAATCAGATCCATGAGAGACTGAACTCTCTTACAAAGATGGAGTATTTCAAGGGGAAGACAGCCAAACACAGAGCAGATTGACTTAGGCATATGAGCAAAAGATTACAAAGGGAGAAGCGGCAAAGAGACAAATCAATTTGTCAGCAAAAGGGAAAGAGCAGGTACCAAAAGTTGAAACAGAAAAAGAGGCAAACAATAGTCTTAATGAGCATGTGCTGATTAAAGTGCCAAATTTTACGCAACCACCAGATTTGGGGGAGCACATTAATGGACAAGTTAACATTTGTATCACTAAGCTGTCTCAAGTAATTGAGAGTAAATTCGAGATAAGGTTGTGTTTGGTAGTGGAAGTGGCAAAAGATGAGCTGGAGAAGTTGGTAAAATGGAGCCAAGAGGGACATTGGAGAGCTGAAATTACCTGCAATTACCAAGAACAGCCATGGGAGTTGGAGATAGGTTGTATCAAAACCATGGAAGGGGTAAAGAAATTGCCAAAAGATATGCCAACACTATACACAGAATCAGCCTATGTATATATTCATGGAAATCGCAATCTTGTCTGGAGGGTGACAAGACGATACAATACATAGAACTTGTACCGAAATAACTCTCGATTTATGCTCAAATGAATTTTTTGGCATACTTAGTGTAGTGGTTAGCTGCTGAAATTAAGAACTTGCATAGTGTGGGGCAGGACCAGGTTCAACAACTGCAAATTACAGAAGAGAAATTTCACCAAGCAAAATAGACGATAGAAGATGACATAACCAAGTTGGAAGAACAGTTTAATTAGATACAAGAAGACGAAAAATAACTGCACATAATGAAGGAGGAATTGATGGGAGAGAGAGAACTATTATGGAATAGGAGGAACAGCTGATACATCCCAGATCTGAATGCTCAGCGAGACAAAAGGATTGCAGCACTGATGCAGGGGACTGCAAATGAGGCCTTTGCCAAAAGGGAGAAGGAGATCCTAACGAAGTTGGCGGAGATGGAGAAGAAGGCCAACCATTTTGGTATTGAATGGGCCAAATACTTCAACTACACCAAGAGGCTCAAGGATGAGAAGGCATTAAAACTGTAAATTGTTGAATTAGGAGGTGTGCCTGACCCTCAATCACAACAAATGCCGAAGCCAATTTCAACCTCGATGGAGCAAATACGGAAGTCAATGAGGACATTGACTATTTTAAAAAGGAGGACAAATGTAGGCACTAGTTCTAAAAAGCAGAAATGAAGTTTTTGTGAAAATGTCTAAATAGTAAACATCAATTTGCATTTAATGAAATGCAATGCAGTCAAAAAGAAATGTAATCAACTGAAGTCAAAATGAAATGTACCTAAATGAAATGTAATGTAGTCGTCATTTCCCAAATCGTTGTAACGACGTCTTGGGAAATCGTTGTGCCAATGGCTAGGACAAGGCTTTAAATAAGACTTCATACTTCATTTTGAACATACAATAGTTACATTGACATGAGCGAATGTGCTATGTTGTAGATGCATGTGTGCTAGGTTGATAGGAAACAAGACGTTTGATTAAGATACTGTAATCTCTGCATGTATGCCATGGAAGGCATTATAATAATGAAAGACGTACTTTTGTTCCCAATGTGAGTGTGATGATGTTTGTATGTTAGAGTGTTAGATTCCTAGTGTTATTGGTTGATTATAGGTTGAAGGGTTTAGACGTTGTCAAGAGTTGCAGTCACTATTAAAACCACAAACACCATGAGACCAAGACTAACGTCGAAGGGAACTGATAAAGAGTGGATGTGTTGGCATCTGAGACTACCAACAATTCCATACTATCATTGCCATATCGTCATTTCGGCATTGCCATGCCCTCATGCCATCATGAGGAGTGTCGTCTGAGACTGTAGCTGCCATCTAGGATGTTGTCAATTGAGAAGTATCATCAGGTCAGTGTGCCATCTAGCCACATTGCCCGTCTAAGATCAACCTGCTGACTAAAGTTACATTTGCCATCTCAAAAATGATGTCATCTAGGATAGAATACTCTCCCATTAATTGCACTTCCTTAGCCTAAAACTATCATTCCCTCATCCTTGAGAATCCTTGTCGTTGTTCTATAGAGGTTACCTCGAATGCTTCTTACTTCTTGGGGAACCTTCTGAGCTCTTACCACATTCCTTCTAAACCGTCTTGTCAAAGGCGAACTTGAGCTACTTCTAGAAATAGTACATATATTGATTCCGTAAGAGCTTGTGGAGGTACTACCACTGCCTGCTTGTCTATCTCTGACAACCCTTTCCTAAGATGAAGGTGTCTCAAATACATCCCTCCAAAATATTTCTACTGTTTCTTCTCTCATTAGCCTATATTGCTCATAATTGTTGTCCTCGTCTTCGTTGTTGCGTTTCATTAAGTCTATGCATTGTTTCTTCAAGTTCTCGAACAATTTGTTCCCTCATACTTGCATTATACATTCGCAACGTTTCATCTTCTTCATGAAGTCTTTGCACTTCTTGCCTCATTGTCTATTGTATGAAAGCAATTTGTTCCAATGGGTACATTTCCTCACTCACACCATATTTGCATTTATGTAAAAACGGAACATGGCGAAGCAGTACTCTAAAAACGTAAACTAGTTTTTGATTCACTAGATCTCTGATGTGCAAGTGAAAAGCATACTCCTAGTGTTGCAGGCTTTCTGGTTCACCATATCACATTATGCGCAGGTGAAGAGCATAATACCAACAACAAAAACGTATTAATGTAAAAACGGAACATGGCAAAGTAGTACTCTAAAAACGTAAACTAGTTTCTCATTCACCAGATTGCAGACGCGCAAGGGAAGAGCATACTCCTAGTGCTGCAGGCTTTATGGTTCACTAGATCACATTACGTGCACGTGAAGAGCATAATACCAGTAACAAAAACGTATTAAAAAACAAAAGAAAAACTGGAATTATAAACTTAAAGAAATAGAGAAGTTAGGAAAGGAACAAAAACATTTGATTGAATTTTTATTCCGAAAAAAGGAAGTGATATATCTACAAAACTCCGAACGCGTTTTGACCTACACGTCTCATTAGCGGAGTGAGATTCGAAGAGGTACAACCTCTCTTTATAAAGACCTAACTCTAGGGGGGGAGCCGAAGAGTAATGCATATGGGATAAAAACACCCACGCATTGTTACAAACCGCAGATTTATAGACCAAAATAGTGAAAAGAAGAGAAGTCCCAAGCTCAACCCCCAAGAAACACCCACCGAGAAAAGAGAAGAAACGCATTAAAAAATGCGAAAATACAAAGTGGGAAATAGAGCCTCAAACAATTTTGTTTTTACAAAGATAATATCCAAGAGGTTTTTAGTTCCTCCAACAGTTCCTGCCTCGAGCAATGTGTTTGAGCTCTCTATCTTTTCTCAAATTTTCAAACATTGACGAAATAACTAATAATATCTATGTCGTTTTGAAGATCTTTGACAAAACTGCAGTTGTCCAGCTTCAAAATAAGAGGAACTGATTTTATTCTAGTTCCATGTCTACGTGTTGCTTGCTCTAGAACTCTAACCAAAAGTGAATGCCTACCATCAAATTTAGCTTTCTCAAACAAAGGCAAGAGAAAATTAATTTGATATCCCCTAGCTCTGAGTTTGTTAAAAAATTTATTTTTAATAGAAATAAATCCATCCTTGGAGCTTTCTCTAACTAGAAATTTGTTGAGTTCACTCATGATAAAGGCTTTTTTTTTTATGAAGTAGATGATGGGAAGAACCAGGTATGTATGATAGGCATTCATCGGCTTTTGGAACAATTTGGTGCAAAGAATTCTAGTCTGAGCAAAATCAGGCCCCTTGAAAAACATAGTATCTAGGAGTGTTACCTCAGAATCAAGTAATTTTAATATTGTCGTAGAAGGAACCTGTTGGTTACGAATCTGCCATGAGGAAAGGATTTTGGGTTAATGCGCCCAGATTCGCCCACCAGCATGAAAGGCCGGAAGGAAGAGATGCCTTCCGAGCCAATCTCCGGAGAAGGCCGGCTCCTTTTGGGGGTTTTCTGATTTAAGCTAAGAGTACGGGGAAAGAGATAAATGAACGGAAAGGAATTTACAAATATACGTGGAGGTTGGTGGGGGGAACTAACAGTACGGGAACACACCAATTACCGCTACTTACTGCATTATAAACACAAAGCATGACTAAGAACTGCAAAATCTATGTGTACTTCCGATACCTAAGCAGTGTATGCACAGCTTCAATGATCCCCTAGCAAACATTCCCTACAAGGAACTAACAGCACGGCAATGCATCAATCACCAGATACGTACACTAACATGGGTAGAAAGCAAACCTAGAGATATCGAGCCGGTATATGTGTGACGTAGAGAATTTAACCGCACAGCTTCAATGGCTCCCTAACAGACATTCCCTACAAGGAACTAACAGTACGGGAGCGCATCAATCACCAGATACGGACCAGCAGCGTAACACATAACTGATGGAGCTGCTACCACATCTATTCTATGTATCCTTTAAACTCATTAAGTACGAGAGAGTGCTCTAAACAAGCAATGCTAAAGGCACCTGATCACCAAATGCTGAAATGAATCAACGAGCCGTGACACAGGTTAGCCTTAGGCATGAATATAAAGAAAGGCAGCATAAAAAATAGAGACGGCGAGAACAGAACCAGGCATACAGATTATATTTATAAGCAGAAGCACGGTTACAATAGGCACAGTGGTTCCCTAACAGACATTCCCCTTCCACCCTTTACAATGAATTCATGGTGGGCTTTTATAGCCCGAGTCCCTCCCGTTACATTAATGGGCACAAGGTCCCAGTCAAACATAAGCTGACAAAAGCGGCGAAAGAGCTGCAAATGCTGACCTTTTGTCGGACCGGACTGTACCCGCAGCATGGTCTTCCCGGAAGCTGGACAGCTTCGTGGCGGTGTGTTGGTCAGAACTTCTCTCTGGCAGTGATGCGGGTAGCTGGAGCAGGTAGAACCTCCAATCGGCTTTAAATGAGGTCAGCGGCATAGGCAGTGCAGCCCATGCTCGTCCTTTTGCTCGGCACGTTTCGGCCCAAATCCCGGAGCTGGACACTTGTCAGGTGATGGATGATCTTTGTGTGACACGTGTCTGCCTTGGAAGGCAGTTCGTCCAACTTCGCTTGGGATCAGAGCGTCTCGGGTTGCGCGGGCAGAGAACGGTGCGATCGGGAAGGCCTTCATGCCTTGGTCAAATTATGGGTTTGTCTCCCCACTGCGCACCTGTCAAGGGCGCACTCCGACTTCGTTGCGAAGTCGGACTGCGCACAGTGAGCGGTGTCTGCCGCCGTACGGACTTGCTCCGAGCACTTATCATTCTTCTGTCAGCCTGCCAGTTGCAAGGTGCGCCCAGAAAAGAGGGCGAAGTCAGACTTCGCACCGAAACTGGGCGAAGTGCGAACTTCGCACCCAGAGCTGGGCGAAGTGCGAACTTCGCACCAACACTTAGCCATTTTTCAGGTAACTTGCTGGAAAGTTAAAAAACCAACTGAGGGGCTCCGAGAAAGGGGGAAAGAAAGAGAATGCGGGAAAGAAAGAGGAAGGGAGAGCAGAAGAAAGGAAAATAGAGGAAGAGGGAAAAAGAAGAGCAGCATTGTTACAAACTTGAAAACATTGCACCCCGTGCAAAATGTGACAACATTTCTGGCGGCTCGCGGGGTGTCGAGCTCGCCTCGGCGCAAAGAATCCATGCCTTCATCCTTTGGGTGCAGAGGAACTTGCCTCCCCTGCCTTTTGCTGCTCTAGCTGTTCTCCTTGCGGCAACTGTTCTTCAGATTCATCTTTGTCAGTTGCCTCCTCAGAATCACCTTCTGAAAGCTCTCCATCTCTTGCTTCTGCCTCGCAGATGCGAGTGTATGCCGCCTGGGCTTGGCGCCAGGCTTCTGCCTCGAATGGCCGGCGGTCAGCTACATCTTCTAATGCTGCGTGGAAAGCAGCGACCGCGTGCAGGTCGATGGTGAGGTATCTTTTCTCTAACTCCTGGAAGTAGGAGCTGATCTTGCAATATTTGGACACCATCTGAGTGACCTGATTGTCTTGAATTGGCTCAGTCCAGCTATCAATTTCAGCTGTATCTGCTTCGAAGGACTGCCAATTCCTTTTCACCTGATCTAGGGTGAGAAGCTCGCCATTCTCAACAAAACCTGGGCACCCTAGTTCAAAAAGAGCGCGAAAGGGGGCCAAACAAATGTCTCTTTCATGTACGAATGCGTCTAGCATTCGTCTAGCCACTCTCACCTCTTCAACTTTTTTGAAATATTTGTGCAAGGTCACCCTTGCACCTGCCCATTCTGCAGCGAATGAGGACACGGGAGAAAATTGGAGGCCGTTGCGCTCGCGCTCTGAAGATTTACCGCCAGGTCCAGCCATTGCTTCGCCTGACGTTCGGCCTCCTCTACCACAGGCTTTCCCTGGGCAGAAACTTCTTGGATTCTGGATGCGAAATCCAGAACCGCCATCGCCTTATAGGTGTGGGGCTTGCATTCCCGCGGCAAACCAGCCCGCATCTCCTTAACTTTCTTCTTTGAAAAGACCGTCGCTTGAGATGTTCTCTCCGCAAGTTGCGATTGCGCTCGCTTCAAAGACTCTTGGAGCTGAGAAATCTGCTCCAAGGCTGCTTGCTTTCGGTTGCGGCCTTTTCTTTGGGAAGCGGCCAGGTGGGCTTTGAGTTCATCTATTTCTTGCCGCGCCGCTTCCGGCTGCTCGGTGGACATGGACGGGGTCCTCTTCAAGCTGCCTGGTCTTGTCTTGCAACCCGAAAAGCTCTTCCTGCTCCTCCAGACTTTTGACAAAGAGATTATCAACTTTGCGCATGATCGTCGAATCTCGTATTGCTTGTTGATGTCGTCAAAGCTCTTCTCCTTTGTCCGGAGCTCGTAGTCCGCCCTGGTCATTTCCCGGAGAGGCTTCTTCACTTTTGGGATTATCTTCTCTGTTGTAAGCACTCTCCTCTCGAAATTGTACTTGGCGCGCTTTACCGGGGCGGCTATCTCTTCAGGTCTCCTCCGTTTCAGGTTACGGAGGAAAGAGACGAGAATATTCTACGGCTCTCGTTGCCAGAGGCAAGTCATCTGTGTTCTGGAGGTCGTCCATAAAATCTGGTTCCCCCAGCCTAGGGTTCTGCTGAGACGTCTCTCCTGCGGGGATGGGATCAGGAGGAACCGGATGGACACTGGAAGGATCAGCCGCTTGTGTGGGCGACCGGGAAATGGAGATGGGGGCGGCTGATACTGCAAGGGTTTGAAGCGGCTGAGATGGAGGATGTGACAGTGAATGGAGCGGCCTCGGGCGCTAACCCGGGCGAAGGGTTTGGAGTTGTGCTCGAGAGATAGGGAAACGTTAGGGTTCGAGCAAGCCGATCAAAAGAATGGGGGCCGCTAGAAGGACGTGGAGACGGGGGAGGATGATGCGGCCATAGCTTGCTCGGATTGAGCGGGAGACGGAGTGGGGGTAGGACTGGATGAGACCAAAGAGACGGGGGCAGCAAACGTACCTGCGGGCTCCGCCTGAGCCGATGCCGGGGGAATGTCTGCGCTTTTGGTTCCGGCGGCAGGCTTGGGACTGCCTAGAGAAATTGTCCCTGCGGCGGCAGGACGCGGCTGCGGCTCTGCGACTGGCTGCTGCACTATCAGGCTAGGTCGCCTGATTTTTTCAACTCTCTTCCTTTTCTTTTCCTCTGGAACAATGGTTGGATCCGGGGAAGGAGATGAAGCAGGTGCAGCAGGTGCTGATGCTCCCACGGTAAACTTGTACCGGGGTTTGACTTGCAGAGGGTCTGCCGCAACCGGTCTGCTCTGTGGCGGCGCTGGCGCCTTTTGTGCCTGAGGGATTGCCTCGGGCGTTGCTTTGACTAACTCTTTCGCCTTCTCAGGCGCCGCCTTGGAAGCCACGGGCTGCATTGGTTCGACCTGGATGTCTGCTGGGCCCACGCTGCGATTGCCGAAGTGTACAACTGTTGGGAAGGAGACCCTCCTTTATAGTCCTCAAAGGGGCCTCGGGGAACGTAACCTTGATATGCGAACGGCCGCCAGCTGTCATGATGCTGGTCATAGAGAACCGAAAAGTCGTCATCTACGGCCAGATTCCTTCTTGTGGATTTGTCGTGCTGCGTGCGGCATCTCATCTTCCAGCATTCAGTAATCTTTTCTTTAGACCAGTTAAGGCCTGCTATCTTGGATAGAAATTTTTTAAACCCTGGAGATGTGAACTGGTGGTCCGGGTTTCGCTTGGGGTCATATGTCACCTCCTCGCAGTAAAAATCCTGCCAGGGAGGAGAAGCTTCCATCAATTCAATTTCCCAGTCAAGGTCCACATGGACCACATCGCACTTATCTTCGGTTATATCTGCCCGGGGGCAGAGATGTGTGAACTTTCCCCTTATCCCATATGGGTCATACTTCCAACGCTGCGGCAACAGAACCAGGCCAATCCGGGAAAACTCCTGCTCAAGGTAGACATGCTGTCCTACCTCAGTAATCTCAACGTTTGCCCAGGAAAGAGGATATTGAAAAATCTGTCCTCTCTTCTTTCCTAGACCAAACTCCTCTTCAACATAATCCATCTGCCGGGCAACCTCCATCCCGAACAGATGCTCTGTACACCAATAGGGCAGCAAATGGGGTTTGCCCTTGAATCCGTAGATTCTGACCACAATTCCCTGCGTCGGTCCGAAACGTCCCCGAGCTTCGATTTATCAAAGCGCTCGTCATTTCCCTCGGGGGCGGGGAATTTCGCTTTCATCGAAGGTGACATGACGAATCCCAGAAAGTTGAAGTTGAACTTGTAGTAGGACCCTTTCCGGTATAAGTCATCCGTCCAGTTGTAGACGGGCTGTGGCTCTCCCCTCTCGTTGACCTTCTTTAGGTTCAGGATCGGCATCAGGGGGTGCAAATGGTACAAACAAAGCCAGGCTAGAACAGAACTGAAACGAAAATCGGTAGACTGCCTCTTCTGGATCTTCACCAGGCTGGAATGAATGGCGTAAGCCAGCCAGTCTGCCTAGTCAAAAAATATGGGGCGCTTTCCACTTCTCTGCGCCGTCGGTTCGTAAGATTCTCCACACAGGAGACATTCTGCCAGCGCTAGCTGGTACGGCTGTACCAGCTCATCGGAGTCGCAACCGAGAATCCATGCCAGAATGGTATACAAATACTTGCTCTGAAATTTCGCCAAGGGCATGGGGCCGGTTGGCCACTGTCCAGCTGCAAGCGGGGCGTTCAATTCTGAATTGAGGAAATCCCTCATCCGTTTGGTATTCGCGAAGCGTCCCGCTTGCTCGCCCAAATTTATCTTTCTGAGGATTGTGCTAGAGTCGTACTCCAACCCTGGGGCGAAAGCTGGCTGGACAGTATCCCTGCGTAGGGTGAACAAGGGTTTACCGCTGGAGCTGCAAATTTGCCGGGTAGCTGGTCCGTAGTGTCTGACAATTAGGTCTACCAGTTCCGGGCATTGGTGGACAGGAGGGCACAAAAATCTGAAGAGGTTGGACTTGTACGCCGCTCCGAAATGGTGGGAGGGCGAAACTTTGTCGGCCCGAATATTCACATTTGACCGCAGCTTCGTCAGGCTCATAGAAAAAGAGCCGTCCACGTATCCCGCCAAGTAATTTACTGGAGGTGGTGGGGCTTGCCCACGCTTGTACTTTTTAGGCCGGGATTTTGACTTTCTCTCCGGCGGTGTTCCACTTTTGAAAACGCCTGGCCGTGGTAAATCTTCAGGTTCGCCACTTCCGCTGGATGGCGCTGACACTGGCATCTTTCCTCTGTCCATCTCTCCGAATCAGCAATAATTACAAGTTCAGGGCGTCTACAGCAGATTTCGCTGTCACAGGAATAATTTGCACCGTTTAAGGAATAATCTGTGCAATCTGGAATGTTTGAAAACATCTGACCCCCTTTTCTAGATAAAGACAGGCGCCATTAATGCCGCGCGGGAGGGGGTAGGTCGGGTGAGTTATGCTTCTTTGGTGGGCTGCGCGGGAGAATGTTTGGAAAAAGGTGCCCCGGCGGACGTGCCATGCTCTTTTGCTTGCACTTTTCGTTGAGGAATGTGCAATCATTAATTTTGTCTTGGACGCTGCGCCATGGCTGACGTCACTGCCGCAATCCGGGCACACTGCTCAAGAAAGAACCTTTGGTGCGGAAACCCACCTTGAAACGGTCGCAACGCGCCTTGGGCCCAGTTTAGACCTTTTTGAATATTTTATTCATTTTTTGAACTTTTGCCCAAACTGGCCCAGAAAACGAGGCGCAGTCGGACTTCGCCCAAAGTTGGGCGCGGTCCGACTTCGCCGGCGAAGTCGGACTTCGCCCGAATTTCGGGCGAAGTTCGAACTTCGCGCGAAGTGCGCGTTGAACTGTTCCTTCTTCTTTTCTTTGCCGCGCTCAAGGATTGAGCGCAGTCTGGTTTCTTTGCAACCTTCGGACTTTGGCCAACACTTAACATTTTCTGCTCTCTTAGACTTTGCTGGATGAGCTGCGCAGTGCGAATGTTGAGGCGGGTTCGGACTTCGGCCGAAGTTCGGGCGAAGTACGAACTTCGCGCGAAGTTCGCACTTCGCGCGGAAGTTGTGCGCAGTGCGTACTTCGCGCGGAAGCCGGCCGAAGTCGGACTTCGCGCGCGAAGTCAGTCTTCGCTCAAAGCTGAGCGGAGCCTGTCCTTTGTGTGCCTTTGCGGTCTTCCCTTCGTTCGAGCTTCGCACTTTGGCTGGCCCGAAGTCCGACTTCAGCTGCGAAGTCGGACTTCGGCCAACACTTAGTCATTTTTTAGCCTTTTTTCCTTTTTCTTTCTTTGCTTCTTCCTTTGCACAGCCCGAACTTCGCCCCTCCTGAGGGGCGACGACAGACTTCACTGCGAAGTCTGTCTTTCTCTCCCATGTCACAGTTAAGCTCAAATAAGAATGAAAAATAACAATTTAAAAGCTGAAAGCTGGAAACTATACATGTTGGGAAATGAAAATGCATAAGGGAAATTTTTTACAAGGAAGGGCCACTCGGGCACCTTCAGCAGCGGTAAATTTTTAAGTGGAACCCGTTGACAGGGATAGGCAGGAGCTGACCCTCCATATCCCGAAGTACGTAGGCATTAAACTGGTTCACCCGGGCAATCTGATAAGGGCCCTCCCAGAGAGCATCAAACTTCCCGTGATTACCTGGCTTTGCTTTATATGAGTCCCACTTCAGCACCAGGTCCCCGATTTCGAAAACTCGGGCAGTGGTGCCTTTGGCAAACCAGCCTTGAGTGGCTGCAATGTGATCAGTGAAGGCCTGGTATGCACTTTCTCGTCTTCTTCCAAGCTGCGGGGAGTTGGCACAGTCTGTCGTCCACCGGGTCTCCGCTGCTCCTGTCTTCGTCCATCATCCACAGGGCAGGGATCTCGATGTGTGATGGCATGACAGCTTCTTTACCATAGACGAGCGCATAGGGGGACGTTCTGAGGGATTTCTTGAACGCAACTCTGTCCGCCCACAGCGCCCGGTTCAGGAGCAAGTGCCAAGTCCGCTTGTTTCTTTCAATGGTCCTCCGGATGATTTTCAGGAGGTTCTTGTTAGTAGACTCGGCAAGGCCATTCCCCTGCGGGTAGTAATTAGAAGACATCTTGTGATAGATGCCAAGTCTGCCGGTGTACTCCGTGAGTACAGCGCCTACAAATCCCGGACCGTTGTCTGTCACAATTGACTCTGGAACCCCGAAGCGGGTAATCAGGCTCTCAATGAACCTGATGACCGTTTCTTGGTCCGCGTTCTTGGTCGGGATCGCCTCTGCCCACCGTGTAAAATAGTCAGTAGCTGTAAGAATAAACTTGTGGCCGGCAGAGGAGTTAGGAGAAATCACCCCAATGAAGTCTAGACCCCATTGTTTGGAACGGAGTCTCGGCTTGAATCGGTTGAAGGGGCGGGGGTGCTTTTACGTTTCGGCCAGCAAACCTCTGGCATTGATCACATTTAGAGCAGACTGCATGAGCGTCTGCGAATAGAGTGGGCCAATAGTACCCAACTCTTATTATTTTTAAGGCCGTTGGCCTTGAAGAATGGTGACCCCCAGGCATCCCGGAATGAAATTCTCCGAGGACCCTAGGCTGGTCAGATTTAATGGCGCACCGCAACGGGATGCCGTCGATGTTTTTGAAGTAAAGCCCCTCGGGGCGAAGAGTGTACTTGAGTGCACCCAGCCGAAATCTCCTTCGTTGTGAGGCGTTCAGGTGATCGGGACATCTTCCGGTGCAGAAGTATCTCACCGGTTCATCTGTCCAATCACTCCCCCTCCGATAAGGAGTTGGCTAGGTAGATGCGTGTCGTTTGTGTCCTCCCACTTACGAGGCGGAGATGCCGGCTACGGGCGCTTCGGGCCAATTCCTGACACAAGGCTCGGCCTCTGATAAGCTTGGTGGGCCGCACTTCAATGTCGAACTCCTGGATTTTTGCAATCCATCCTGCTCTCTTGTGACCCGGTTCTCCTTGTAAGATGAAGCTACGAACATCCGGGTGAATCACAAAGACAGTAGTCTTGCTCTGGGAGACAAAGTGCCTGAACTTTCGAAGGGACTTCATAACAGCGTGAACCTGCCGCTCTATAAAATTGTACTTTTCTTCATGCGGCAGAATCACTTGGCTCAGGAACGCTATGGGGCGCTCCTCGCCATCGCTTCCCTTCTGAGTTAGGACTGCAGCGTAGCTTTCGGGCTCTCCCACTGCATACAGGATGAAGTCCTTGGAGTAGTCCGGGTTTGTCAACACCGGAGCTTGTGCAATTCGGGCCTTGATCTCCTCGAAGGCTTGCTCTCTCTCATCAGTCCATTCGTAACGTGTATCTTTCTTAAGCAGTTCGGCCATAGGCTTGATCACCTGTGCGAAGTCCGGGATGAACTTCCGCACAAAGTTAATCTGGCCGAAGAAGGACTGCAGCCCTTTTTTGTCGATGGGGGCTGGCAAGCGAACGAGGGCTTCTGCTCTGTCAGGGTCAATGGCGAGGCCTTCCTCGGAGATGACATGTCCCAGCGACTTTCCTTCCTTCACCGCGAAGACGGACTTCTTCGGGTTTATAGAAATGCCGAATTCTCGACAACTCTCAAATATTTGCCGTAGGTGCGAAACATGATCTCCTCGTTGGTGAGAGAAAACAGTCATGTCATCAAGGTAGATGACAATAATCTTATTGAGCAGCTCTCGGAAGGCCGAGGTCCATGGCCCTTTGGAATGTGGCACCGGCATTAGATAAGCCAAACGGCATGCGGCGATAGGCGAACGTCCCCCACTTGGTGGTAAACGCCGTCTTATCTTTGGTCCTCATTTTTGACCCAAATCTGGTTGTAGCCGGAAAATCCATCTAAAAGTGAAAATCTCTGGGCTCCAGCAACGATATGTAGGATCTGGTCGATTTGGGGAAGCGGATAGTGGTCCCGGAGGGAAGCCTGGTTTAGGTTTCTGAAGTCGACACAGAGACGAATGTCGCCATTCTTTTTCCTCACGGGCACCAAATTCGCGACCCAGGATGAATGTTTGATGGGGTAGATGATCTTGGCCTCCAGCATCTTCAAGAGCTCGGTCTTCATCATGGCCTCAATCTTCGGATTCACGGCCCTCTGCTTCTGTCGGAATGGCTTGGCGCCATCCTCTAGCTCAATAGTATGCTGGATGACAGTTCTGTCATACCCCCTCAAATCTTCGTAGCACCAGGCCACGATGTCGGGGAACTCTTGGCATAGTGATCTGATTTGCTCCAGTTCCTCCGACGTGCAGTCTGTTCCGACCTTGATGGTTTTACCAGGTTCAAGTTCCAGGTCGGCATACTGCCTCGGGTCTACTTTGATCCTGTGGGATATTGCTCTGTCATTACGATCAAAGAGACTTTCTAATGTAATCGAGTCCTTTTGGGACGTGATTATTCAGTAGCTGTATCAACCCCTCATATTGCTCGTCATCGGGGTCTCTACCTTCGATTACACACACTTCGTTAACCGGGAATGTGACGATCTCCTCGTCTGGCCGAACACTGCCGGTGGGTGTCCTTATCGAGCACGAAGGCACTGTAGATAGTACGAACCGGCTCGGTTTATGGACAACGTCTTCGGCCGGAACGTACCTGGCTCCAACAGACGCCAGAATATCAGCGTGCTTGTTTTTCTCACGCGATATTGCCTTAACATTCAATGAGTCGAATGACTCCATCAGGTCCCACACCCGGTTGCGGTACGCTCTAAGATAGTGCTGTTTGGATGCGCACTTCTCCGTAACTTGGTGACACACCAGCTACGAATCTCCAAAAATCTGCGGGTGTTTGATTCCGAGCCTCTCCGCCTTTCGCAAACCCAAGCACGGGGCTTCGTATTCCGCCGAGTTGTTAGTGCGGCTCCAGGCCAACTTTGTAGGTATAGTCCTTCTGGATTCCGGTTGGAGAAACCAGAAGTACCCCTGCACCGGCGCCATTCTTGCATCGCGCGCCGTCAAAGAAAAGCTTCCACAGCTCATCGGGTGCAGGTCCTACCTCCTTCGCAGCTGACATGTCAAGCCTCTCGGGCTGTACAATGGAGTAACAGCCTTGCTCTGTCCCGATTACGGCATTGAAGTCCCGCAACGAGAACTCGTCTTCGAGCTGCAGCACTTCGAGGGCTTGCTCAGTCAGCTCCACTGTCACCAGCTCTTCCTCTGACAACTGGACCATGCAGTCCATCTCTCCTCCGGGTATCTTGTCTACTAGGAAGGGGGAAGGCTTCTCATTAAAAATTTTCAGTCTCCTTCCTTTGAAGGGCACTTCCATGTGTGAGTAGTCTAGAGACGGTACCCGCCCAACCCGCGGTGAACTCCCGAGAGAGACACATGCCGAAGTAAGGTTCCAAGTCAACAACCACGACCTCTTGGATGACCACGATGTCGATAGCCTTGTGCGGCCGGATAGGGATGTCCTTTATGACACCAAGCTGTCTTGACGGGGGTGCCGTCTAATTGCGGCACGCCTTGGCTGCTCCGTGTGTATTCCATCCCGATCTCGTCGCGAGACGGCCTTCGGCATCACGGTCGAGGAAGCACCGAGAATCCACCATGCGGTTGTGAACTATGTGCCCTTGCATCCGCAAAGAGAGATAAAAGGGTGGCGGTCTGTTCTTCCCGGTGGCGGAGGCTGTCAAAGGTTGAACCGGGACAGCGGGCTGTATCGCTTGCCGCTCTTCATGTTCTTCGGTGATTCTTGCGGCGAGATCCACCGGCACGGGAGCGAGAAGAGCATCATACATGCTGATTCTCGCGGGCGTTCTTTTCAACTCGTCTACAATCTTTGTAGCCCGAGGTACTAGCTCCCTCTGCTTGTTTAGCCGGCTCATACTTCGTCCGGTGCTCTTTGGGTGGCCTCAACTCGTTGTCTCTTGGTCAGAGACGGGTACTTCGGCTTCTCCTGGGCTTGTTCTTTGGTTTCAGTTGGAGGCTGAGGTACGAGGAGCTTTAGCCGGAGTTGGGGCCCTTGCTGGAGGTTTGGGTGGAGCAGGGGGCAGCCTTTCTTGGAGAAGGCTTGGCTGGAGCTTTATCTTTGGATGCCTTCTCTTGGGCTGTGTGGGGCCACGGCCGCTTGTATGGTGGCGGCCCGCCGGGCTGCGGTTTCTCTCTTCTTGCGTAGACTTGCAAAGGCTTGGCCGCATCCGCAGCTTTCTTTTCTTCCTTGGCGGGCGGCACTAGATTCTCTTCTGGGAGGGCGAAGTTGGCTTCGCCGTCCAGGATCATGTACAGTTCATCATCCTCTATGGCGCTGCCGGCCAAGGTCCGGATGTAGTGCTGGTGCAAAGTGCAGTCTTCCTCCGAATGCGGGTCATTGCACGTAGTGCACCAGTTAACCTTGGTCGGGAGGACCAGGCGGGTCTTCTATAGCGGCATTTCTTGGAGGCGGACGCCTCTGCGGCTGGTGTTCGGGGGCTTTGTCTTTCGTCAGCGCGGGTGGCGCATATGGTCTTCTAGGAGCGAGGTCCATCTGGGCCTGCTTTTTCTTCATAGCGGTCATGTCGTTGGACATGGCATGGTATCCGGAGGCCAAAGCCCGCACTTCCTGTAGAATCGTGTTTTGGATGCTGCTGTCAGGTGGCGGCAACTGTGCCGGTGGAGGCAATGCGGCCAATGGAGGAGGGTTAGAATAAGGTGCGTATTGCGGGGGAGCGGGAAGTCCTTGGAAAGTGCGGAGCGGGAGGAGGCGGGTGAGGATAATGCAATTGAGGCGGGCCGTAAGGAGTTACGACCGGCGCTGGATTCCACTGCTGCTGGGGCTGCTGTCCTGATGTGGACGGCGCACCGCCGGAAGCAGGAGGATACTGGGATCTGGGGAAGTCGGGATGAATGGGTTCCTGCACCCTGGACGGAAGTCTGCCGATGGAGATAATGTCAGCTTCAGCTTGTCGGGCAGCCTCGTACGGCGCAGGAAACTCGTCAGTGCGGCGATCTTCGGCGGCGAGGCATATGTACGAGTTGAAGGATCTCGGATAGTAGTGAGCAGCCATGCCGGGTGAAGGCCGAAGTTCGCGAGGTACCCGTTTCCGGGATCTCGCAAACCTGATGTTAAAATCAGACACCTCCTCTTGAGGATGTCTCCGGATAGCTTGGAACTGATGCAGTAGAGAAGTAGGGTCAGCAGACTCGTTGCATCCTTTTACGAGCCTCCTGGCAAGCTGGGGCCACCTTGTGATGGATCCCTACGGCAGCGATCTCCACCAGTAGAGAAGCTTTCCCCTCAGGGAAAGGGCCAGCAGACGGGTCTTCACACTCTCATCGGTAATAGTATGCAGTGCGGCCAGGGCAAGGATGTCCTGGATGTGCTCGTACGCCGTCTTGCCGTAGCCGTCGTATGTGGGAATAGACTTTAAAGCGGCGGGGGCACGGCTTGCTGTCCGACCGGGGCCAAGGGCCCCGTAGGAGTCCACCGCCGGGAAGAGATCATCGTCATTCGGGTGTTGGGCAGCCATTTCTTCCTCTTCTTCTCCGCCGTCGGTTGTGTACTCAGTGTCGGTACTTTCCGAGGATGCGGGATCTTCTTCTTCCTCGGCCTCTTCTATTTCGTACTCGGCTCCTCCGACTTCGGCTTCGGCCTCTTCTTGGATTTCAGCCTCGGCTTCGTCGAAGCGAGCTCGCGGATCGGCCCGGCCTGGGAACTTCGCCTCGAGCGTTGATGTCTAGTTCGTAGAACTCAGGCGGGCTTCTCGGATCCCTTGCTTGCCACCTTCTTGTGTGCATGAAGGTGTTGGGACCGGTCTCTCGGACTCAGAGGATTTGTTCGTGCAGAGTCGCCAGGTGTTCAGATTTGGAACAGCAATGAAGCGAACACCGGTGCTTCAATTCTGTCGGGGGTGAGAAACTTCCTTGTCTCACCGAGAGCTCAGGATCCACTGTCAGCGCCAGGTGGAGACTGATCAGAAAATCTCTCTTCAAACGTGGGACCAGGGTCCCACCGGGCGTGCCAGAGAAACTGTTGGTTACGAATCTGCCATGAGGAAAGGATTTTGGGTTAATGCGCCCAGTTCGCCCACCGGCATGAAAGGCCGGAAGGAAGAGATGCCTTCGGGCCAATCTCCGGAGAAGGCCGGCTCCTTTTGGGGGTTTTCCGATTTAAGCTAAGAGTACGGGGAAAGAGATAAATGAACGAGAAAGGAATTTACAAATATACGTGGAGGTTGGTGGGGGGAACTAACAGTGCGGGAACACACCAATTACCGCTACTTACTTGCATTATAAACACAAAGCATGACTAAGAACTGCAAAATCTATGTGTACTTCCGATACCTAAGCAGTGTATGCACGGCTTCAATGATCCCCTAGCAAACATTCCCTACAAGGAACTAACGACACGGCAATGCATCAATCACCGAGATACGTACACTAACATGGGTAGAAAGCAAACCTAGAGATATCAGAGCCAGGTATATGTGTGACGTAGAGAATTTAACCGCACAGCTTCAATGGCTCCCTAACAGACATTCCCTACAAGGAACTAACAGTACGGGAGCGCATCAATCACCAGATACGGACCAGCAACGTAACACACAACTGATGGAACTGCTACCACATCTATTCTATGTATCCTTTAAACTATTAAATACAGAGGGTGCTTTAAACAAGCAATGCTAAAGGCACCTGATCACCAAATGCTGAAATGAATCAACGAGCCGTGACACAGGTTAGCCTTAGGCATGAATATAAAGAAAGGCAGCATAAAAAATAGAGACGACGAGAACGAGAACCGGGCATACAGATTATATTTATAAGCAGAAGCACGGTTACAAAGGGCACAGTGGTTCCCTAACAGACATTCCCCTTCCACCCTTTACAATGAATTCATGGTGGGCTTTTATAGCCCGAGTCCCTCCCGTTACATTAATGGGCACAAGGTCCCAGTCAAACATAAGCTGACAAAAGCGGCGAAAGAGCTGCAAATGCTGACCTTTTGTCGGACCGGACTGTACCCGCAGCATGGTCTTCCTGGAAGCTGGACAGCTTCGTGGCGGTGTGTTGGTCTGAACTTCTCTGCAGCGGTGATGCGGGTAGGCTGGAGCGGGTAGAACCTCCAATCGGCTTTAAATGAGGTCTTCGGCGCGGGCGGTGCAGCCCATGCTCGTCCTTTTGCTCGGCACGTTTCGGCCCAAATCCCGGAGGCTGGACACTTGTCGGGTGATGGATGATGCTTTGTGTGACACGTGTACTGCCTTGGAAGGCGGTTCGTCCAACTTCGCTTGGGATCAGAGCGTCTCGGGTTGCGCGGGCAGAGAACAGTGCAGTCGGGAAGGCCTTCATGCCTTGGTCAAATTTTGGGTTTGTCTCCCCACTGCGCACCTGTCAAGGGCGCACTCCGACTTCGTTGCGAAGTCGGACTGCGCACAGGTGAAAACTGGTGTCTGCCGCCGTACGGACTTGCTCCAGCACTTGATCATTCTTCTGTCAGCCTGCCAGTTGCAAGGTGCGCCCGAGAAAGAGGGCGAAGTCAGACTTCGCACCAAGCGGCGAAGTGCGAACTTCGCACCAGAGCGGGCGAAGTGCGAACTTCGCACCAAAACTGGGCGAAGTGCGCACTTCGCACCAAAACTGGGCGAAGTGCGAACTTCGCACCAAGACTTAGCCATTTTTCAGGTAACTTGCTGGAAAGTTAAAAAACCAACTGAGGGGCTCCGAGAAAGGGGGAAAGAAAGAGAATGCGGGAAAGAAAGAGGAAGGGAGAGCAGAAGAAAGGAAAATAGAGGAAGAGGGAAAAAGAAGAGCAGCATTGTTACAAACTTGAAAACATTGCATCCCGTGCAAAATTTGACAACAGAACCGTAGGTAGCAAGAAAACCAATAAGGTCCTCCTTAGGGCCATGCCAAACTCCAATGGCATCATCAATTTATCTTTTATAAAATAAAATAATTTCACAACAACATTATTAAAAACTTGTTCCTCTAGATGAGAGAGAAATAAACAAGCATAAACCACAACAAAATTACTTCCCATGGCTATTCCCCTTATCTATTAGTATGTTTTCCCTTTAAATTCCAAGTAGTGTTGTGTTAACACTATCTCTGCAAGCCTTACCACAAAGTTTGTCTTGGCCAAATCAAATTCGTTCCTCAAAAAATGGAGGGTTGCCAGTCCTGAAGGGTTGCCAGTCCTTAAGAGGTGGGGGTGTTGGGATAGAGGCTCTCAACATCAAAAGAGAAAAGAATGATGTCCTAAGGAAAAATATGGCCATGCAAATCTTTAATTAGAGATATGGAATCCAAGAGATGATTTTTTTGCTTCAACAAAATTGGCTGGAGCAGATGATGAAGCCATTTGGAGGCAGGTTCAAGCATGAAATCATAGTAGGAACAAATGGGTCGACTAGAAATCTTGGGCTTGTGGATTTGGGGAGCAGATAAAAGACACACTTTGGCAGAGGATGGTATTACCTAGAGCATAAAATTCCTATGGTTTTCTTAAAGCATATTCCTCTTGAAAGCCTGATCAAGCAAGTCTTAGAGCTGAGAAAAAATATCCTGCCAGGGGACCCTGTTCACTTCAGTGTACACATTCTGATCTGAAAGCTAGGAAAGGCCTTCTAAAATGTATTAGTCCACAGACAAAACATAGACATCCAAGTTTTTATCTACGGGCCTAATGACAATGGATTTGTCATTGGCAAGGGAACGAATGGCAAACTAGAGGTGGGGCGAAAAGGCATGTTGGCGGGTGGGATTGGTAGTAGATAGTTTGTTTTTGAGGAATCTTTCACCCATGCCAATAATTTCTTCCAATGACTTGTAAAACTATGAGGGATTGAAATTTGGTTGGGAACATGGAAAGTATCAATGGGCTTAGGCAGTTTTAAAGGGCCGCCTCTAGGTCCAAAGAACCATTCGAGACGAAGATGTCTACAGAAGGCTGAAAACTCCTATTTTAGACTCTCTTTGGCCATGGGAGGAGGAACAAAGAGAAATTTTAAACCCAAGCAAAGGGCCTCAATTTCATTTTGGGTAAGATTTTTGGAGGAAAAATTATGGACAGCAAGATTTGTGGTTTTGCCATCCACAGCCCAAATAGGACTCTTGTATAAATACCGAAGACCAAAATCTTGTGGGCTGAAAATTGCAGACCAAGGGGTGATTTTTGGTTTCAGTTCCATTTTGGTGATGGAAGAACCCCTGCCCTTGTCGCTTCTGAATGGCTGGGGCAGAAACCTATCTTGGATTCCCGAAACCCTATTTGCAAAAATTTCTTCCATTGTCTTGTCACGATTGTTGTTGCATAGAGGAAGTGTGGTTCTGGAAGTTCCTCCCCTTCTTTCGTCTTTTTGGAGAAGGGCCCTGGAAGTTTAAATTACGCCCCTATTGTTGTTTTTGCCTTTGTTGTTGTTGTTGTTTTGGCTATTTATTCCTTTGTTGTGGTTGCCATTGTTGTTTTTTGTTTTTGTGGATGTTGTTGTCATAATTGTCTTTTTTGTGTAGTAGAGGCTCTCTGGTTTGGCCCTCTACTACAACTTCTATTCCTTTTGTGTTGTATAAAAAAGTTCTTTTGTTTGCTTGTGATTAGTATTTCTAGACAATCGATCTACTACTTGATTTCTCTTTTACCCAAGTCGACTACGCTTTCTGTAGTGTCTGACATATTAACTTCTGGGACTTCTAAAGTAGCATTCTCTCGAGCAACTTTGGCTTTCTCTTGTATAAGTTTTTGGATCTGCATTTCAACTCTCCAGGCCTAGAGCTTTCCCTCAAAAATCTCTTTAACCTAGGATTCCCATTCCGAAGCAATTTCCTAAGAAATTGTCTTATGTTTATTTACGAAATCAGCAAGACTTTTCTTAATTGCAGGCAATAAAATGCTGGGAATACAATCATTGGCCTGAGTAGATAATTTATCTCTCTTTTTTGAAATTATAGATGTACAATTTAGTCATTTCCAAGCGGGATTTTTTTGTGAGTGCCTCCGAATCATCAGAAAATTGTTTATTAATATCTTCATTTGGAAGTTGAAGGCGTGGTTTTTCCATTTGTGCAGGCTATGGGGAACAATGCCTTTGCCCAAATTTTCTTTGAGTTGGGCTAAGTCTGGAATGGCATTTTTCTGCCTTTTTGCTCAGAATATTAAATTCTTCAAACCTCGTTTCCAGTAACTTGTCCAAAGACTCTGGTAGTGGAGGAATGTCGTGCATTGCACTAACTCCATCTATGAAGGTCCTTCTATCCTGTGAGGAAGTACCTCTTCCGTTCTGAGCAAAAGCTTCTATTTCTATTGGACCTCTACAAAACTCTCATTTTATCTATGCCGAAAACCCATTCTTCAAGCTCCCAAATCCATTGCCGTGAACCCTCTTGCCGTATAGGCTTGCGAGGAATATGAACAAGGGAATTGGGGGGACTGTCAGGAACTATGGGAGGATTCACAATCTGATAGGTCAATAACTGGTAGAGCAACGTGTGTCATCAATGGATATAGCATTAATGTAAAAACGGAACATGGCGAAGCAGTACTCTAAAAACATAAACTAGTTTTTGATTCACCAGATCGCATACACGCAAGTGAAGAGCATACTGCTAGTGCTGCAGGCTTTTTGATTCACCAGATCACGTTACGCGCAGGTGAAGAGCATAATACCAACAACAAAAACATATTAAAAAATAGAAGGAAGAAAAAATAGGGATTATAAACTTAAAGAAATAGGCGAATTAGGAAAGGAACAACAAAAATTTGGCTGAATTTTTATTCTGAAAAAAGGAAATGATACATCTACAAAACTTCATACGTGTTTCAATCTACAGGTCTCATCAACAAAGTGAGCTTCAATGTAAAAACGAAACATGGCGAAGTAGAACTCTAAAAACGTAAACTAGTTTCTGATTCACCAAATCGCAGATGCATAAGAAAAGAGCATACTCCTAGTACTGCAGGCATTTTGGTTTACCAAGTCACATTACGCATAGGTGAAGAGCATAATACCAGCAACAAAAACGTATTAGAAAATAGAAGGAAGAAAAAAAAGGGATTATAAACTTAAAGAAAGAGACGAGTTAATAAAGGAACAAAAAACATTTGATTGAATTTTTATTCTGAAAAAAGGAAGTGACACATCTACAAAATTCCGAATGCGTTTCGACCTACATGTCTCATCAGCAGAGTGAGCTTCGAAGAGGTACAACCTCTCTTTATAAAGACCTAACTTTAGGGAGGGAGTTGAAGAGTAATGCATGTGGAATAAAAACACCCAAGCATTGTTACAAACCGTAGGTTTATAGACCAAGACAGTGAAAAGAAGAGAAGTCCCAGGCTCAACCCCTAAAAAATGCCCACTGATAAAAGAGAAGAAAAGCAATTAAAATGCGAAAATACAAAGTGGAAAATAGAGTCTCTCAAACAATTTTGTTTTTACAAAGATAATATCAAAGATGTTTTTGGTTTCTCCAACGGATGATGCCTCGAGCAATGTGCTTGAGCGTTCTATCTTTTCTCCATTTTTCGAACATTGGAGAAATAATATTTGTGTCGATTAGAAGATCTTTGACCAAACTGCAGTTGTCGAGCTTCAAAATAAGAGGAATTGATTTTTCTCTAGTTCCATGTTTGTGAGCTACTCGCTCTAGAACTCTAGCCAAAAGTGAAGGCCTACCAGCAAATTCAACTTTCTCAAACAAAGGCAAGAGAAAATTAATTATTTCTATCTACAGGTCTCACTACACTTAGAAGAAGAGGGCCTTAGCAAGGCAGCCTTGGCAAAGAAAGAAGCAGGCGTGAAGCTGAAGATAAAGCATTGGACAAAGTGTTGACAAAAGTACCGATCGACAAATTTTCAAGAATTTGAAGGCAAAAGGTACCAAAAGGCGCAAGAAAGCTAAGTGTCCGAAAGTCGGAAGTTTATATAAGTTCCGAAGACAAAAATTTAAAGTTCTGGCGTCAAACACTGAGAAAAGTTTCAAGGTCAAAAGATAATAAAAGCTCCGATGTCAGATGATGATAAAAGTTTCAAAGGATAAAAACACCCATGCTCTGAAAATTTAGGGGACCAATTGTGTTGAGGTGTACAATCTTCTAGGGAGTACAGTCCTTTCTTGCAAAAGTTCACAGCATATCTCTTAGAAAGGATGGATTGAAATCATAAAGGCAGCAACATCTGAGCCACAACAAGAGCCACCCTGAATCTGGAGCATTAATTGTAGAAATCTCCTCCACCTAGATTATGGGAATCCCTAGAAATGTAGATAGAAATAATGGCAATATCTGCTCATCCAAAGGCTCACAACCACTTGGCATTTATGATTCTAGATCCAAAGACCTCGAAGGAACCAACAACTTAAATAAAGATATGACCTAAGACCTAGAAGAGCAATCATCTCAAAATCTCAACATGAGTTTTAGAGGGAACTTGTAATTTATAAATAGCAATAGTATAGGCTTTGTAAATCATCAACAAGTTATACATTCCATATAGCTTTCCCTTCATTTTCCCTTGTACAGCAGTACTCATATTCCTGAGTGGTCTTGTGGGCACGCCCTCAAGTCCCTGCTGCTGGCATAATCTTGTAATTTTTTTATATTCATATATGCATATTGGAGGCCATGACTATTTGGTTCCAAGTGTTTGGTTCTCCTTGTCCCATTTCCTTTGTGCATGTGTGTTTATCTATGCTTATATATATCGAGGAGAGGAAGTTTTCACAGGTTTGACGCATTACACTCAAGGTTGTTTTGTAGGGGGATCTTATCTTGATCTTGGCTCATCACCTTGGTTGGCTTAGGTTTTACTTTTTTGTTGATTTGTTTATCTGCATCTCTCTAACCCTTGTCTTCCCCAAGCTATTAGATTAGGCTAGAGTAGGACCTGTTCAAGATCACTTCTTAAAAGGTGTTGGCCTTGTAAAAACTCACAAAGGTCCTCAATAGAGCTGAACACCGCACTCTTGGGATTGCCCTTGCTATGTTGCTCCACGCGATAGCCCAACCATCTGGTCCAAACCTCGTCCAATGGCCCAGGACAATCGGAGAGGACAACAAGTCCCATCGGGATACTTTGGCCATCCATAGACATTAATATAATTATCATAGTTTATCTCATATTTGAGAAGTGAAACACCATCCCTTTAAGTATCAAATGGCATGAGTTCTAGTGGTTAAAACCTTGAGCTTCAAATATGAAGACCTAGGTTCAAATCTTGTGAGGTAGTATATGCATAATTGCTACAAAGTTGAGTGGAAAACTGGGTAAATTATCACGTCCAAGTCAAATTAAAAATAAAATAAATAACGAAATAACACTATCCTTTGAAGTATTAAAAATAAATAATTAACACTATCCTTTGAAGTATTACAGATGTAGCTAGGTGCAAGTCCTAGGTGTTTGGTGGAAGAGATAAGTCGTGGCGATGGTTGCTAGGCCAAAGGTTACCACTGACAAAGGGGAATAAGCCCCCCACCCCTGACAAACAAAAAACAAAACAAAAAACATCATCCCTTGAAATATTTCGACATTTGACATGCGATGAAGCTTTCACTTCTAGGCAGTACAGATGTGACAATAGCAGCAAAGAGTTTCTGGAGCTTATATACCACCCATCATTAAGAATTAATGCTTACCAGAAATTTGTTTTCAAATAGTCTAACTGTGTATGGTTAGAGGACAGACCTATCTATCCTCAAAAATTTGCTTTTAGAATTGACCAGGCCACCCTGCTTTTGCTTCATATTATTATATCTATTGTTCTTTGTGCTAGACTCTTAGAAATTTGACTCTTCTACAATACAAGTTATTTCTTTGTATTTTCATTCCTAAAAATAGGTATCTAAGCAAGCAGAAAAAATGATAGATAAATAACAACACAGAAGTTTAAAAGGAGGAAGTCTAACAACTCTGTTTTTTATAAAAAAATATTGAACTTTTCTATGCAATCTAAGAAAAAAATGAAAGAAAGAAACATGGTACAGTTTCCAAAAGCTAGGACATCTTATCTTGGAAGACGGAGCAAATACCAAACAAGTTTCTTAAATAAAATAATAAGTTCCTATCATATAAAGTGCACAAAAACAAATTGTAATAAATTATTTCAGGCAAGAAAATGCAGACAAGATAAGGAAATCTGCAGCTGTGAAAAATAAAGCACTATATGTGATACAACAGAGGACAAGCTCAGAGATAAAAAACAATAAGACTCCATCAAATGAAGTACTTCAAAATGAATTGAAAAAAGAAATCATACAGAACTGAATTAGTCATTCAATACAGGCCAACTAACAGATGGAACAGAAAAAGCTTAGCTAATATCATTGAGATTTTTCTCCTAGTTTCTTAAAGAAATATACTCCTTTGCTTAACTCTTGCTATTGCTTAGACAGCCTTGTCAAGAATGTATACAATCTGTTCAGCTAGCTATCTATGAATGGGATGTTAAAAGGTTACATTCTTTTGTGCACATTGCAGCAGATATTTATTCACGAGTGCTGTTGAGTCCTCTGTGACACTCCTTTCAGCTGCTTCAAGTGCAGTTGCTGAGGAAGCTGGTGGCAGAGATATGTAGTCTGCTGACAAGAAAATAACAAGTTCATGAAAGTGCATTGTGATGATGGCCTCCATTATTCCTACTAATACAATAACAACTAGTAGAATCTGCTTGCATAAGCAAACAATATTGTCCTTTGTAAGAGTTAATGAAACATACAACTGTAGCAATAACCACAAAGCAGAAATCAAGATAGTCTAGCTGCTTAAAATTCTTAGCTTTAATTTTAGATCTTTACAAGAAGAAAATTGTTCACTGAATAGATAATTATGTATCCTCATGTTCTTCAATCTGATATCTAGTTGTGATAAAATAATGAACTATTTGACATGCTAAAGGAAAATCAAATAAGTAAGGTAAATTTCATTCTAATAACAGGATCTCAAATCAACAAACGGAACCACCTAAATAAAATGAGTAATGTTATTCTACTGTTTTATTGCAGGAGCAACTCTAATTCCTAGGACTTGTAATGTAATGTTACCTAGATTTAAAAAATAGCAATACCTGGTTAATACATGTGTTAAACATAATCACACCATAGTTATTCATGGGGAGGTAGAGGGGATGCAACTACTGCACCTATCCATTAGTCTCCTAGAGATGGAGAGTATATAATGTAATATTGTTTGGTGGTCCATTCTTGTGCATTTAAAATTTGAAACTATATTTTGTTGTAGCTCTTTATGGTTTGCCTATTTAAAACTTTTATGTATTATGAAAGCATGCAAGATCTGGGCACATGGTTAAAATATGAAGGTCCAAAGGAAATGTTCTTCACACAATATTTACATATACCTTTGAAAGGTGATATTAAAAAACAAAAGAAAGGGCTTAGCTACTTAAATCAACAAAATCCCATATATAATATCAAAGGACATGAATTGGACCAAAATATATGACACAGTTATTAATGATTTAAAAAAACTTTATGCCTTTGTAAAGTCATGTTGTTATAACATCAAAATGAAAATTGATGGACGAAAACAAATATTGAAATATAATCAAATAGAGAATTGTAAAAATCAAATTTATCAACACACTAGATTACATCCAAGAAAGGAAACCAAGAAAATTATGTTACATGATTAAGGTAATACTGCATATCACCAATGGTTCCACTACCAAAACACTACCAATGACCAATGGTCCCACCACCAAAACACTACCAATAACCAGTGGACTGTATCCTATACCAAACAAAACCTTCCAAGGAAAGAAGGTAATTGAATTTTTTTCCAAATAACCAGACAACATGAATAATCAACGTCCAAGAGCAAGTCACCTGTTGTCACATTTTGCACGGGGTGCAATGTCTTCAATATTGTTTTGTAACAGTGCTGCTCTTCTTTTCCTCCTTCCGTTTTTCTCCCTTCTCTCCCTTTCCTTTTCTTTCCCATTCTCTTTCTTTCCCCCCTTTTTTCCTTGGAGTTCCCCGAGTTGATTTTCCGGCTTTCCGGCGGGTCTATCCGAAATTGGCTAAGTGCTGGTGCGAAGTTCGCACTTCGCCCAGTTCTGGTGCGAAGTTCGCACTTCGCCCGGTCTTCAGTGCGAAGTCCGACTCCGCCCCACTTTACAGGCGCACCTTGCCTTGGCGAGTTCAATGCGAGAAAAAGGGAAAATGCCGGAGCGGAGTCCATATGGCGGCGGACACCGGTGTTCGCTTGTGCGCGGTTCGACTTCTCAACGGAGCGGGAATGCGCCCTTGACGGGTGTACGGTAGGGGAACAAACCCGGAATTTGACCAAGGCTTGAAGGCCTTCCCCGACTGCACCGATTTCTGCACGCATCCCAAGGAGCCCCGATCCCAAGCAAAGATGGATAGAGCGCCCTCTAAGGCGGGCATGTGTCCTAGACATAACCCATCATCGGACAAGTGTCCGGCTTCGGGATTTGAACCAAGGCTGCCGACCAAAAGGGATAAGCATGGGCTGCTGCACCGCTTGCGTTAATAGCCTCATTCAAAGCTGATCCGAGGTTTCACTGCTCCGGCTACTAGCAAGCCTGCCGACTTGAAGATTTACCCGGCACTCCGCCACGTAGGCTGTCCGGCTTCCGGGAAGACCATGCTGCGAGTACAGCCCGATCCGACAAAAGGTCGGCATTTGCGGCTCTTTCGCCGCTCACGTCGGCTCATGTTTGGCGGGACTCTGTGCCCATTAATGTAACGGGTGGGACTCGGGCTATAAAAGCCCATCCGAAATTCATTGTAAAGGGTGGAAGGGGAATGTTTGTTAGGGAACTACTGTGCTTATTGTAACCGTGCTTCCGCTTATGAATACAATCTGTATGCACGGTTACATTCTCTTGTCTTTATTCTTTTATCTTTGTCTTTCATTATATGCCTTAGGCCCACATGTGTCATTGCTCGTTAATTCACTTTGGCATTTGGCGATCGGGTTCCTCTAGCATTGCTTGCTTAAAGCACCTTCCGTACTTCATTATTTAAAGCATTCATTATAAATTTGGTAGCAGTTCCATCGGTTGTGTGTGACGTTGCTGGCCCGTATCACGGTGATTGATGCGATCCCTAGCTTGTTAGTTCCTTGTAGGGAATGTTTGCTAGGGAGCCATTGAGGCTGTGCGGTTAAACTCTCTACCTAACACATATACACGCTCCGACATCTCTAGGTTTACTTTCTACCCCTGTCGGTGTACGTATCCGGTGATTGATACGATCCCTAGCTGTTAGTTCCTTGTAGGGAATGTTTGCTAGGGAGCTATTGAAGGCTGTGCATACGGCTGGCTGGTGTATCGGAAGTACGCCTAGGTTTTGCAGTTCCTTGTCATGCTCTGTGTTTGTATGCAGTAAGTAGCGGTGATTGGTGTGTTCCCGTACTGTTAGTTCCCCCCCACCAACCTTTGGACATATTTGTATCTCTTTCTGTACATTTGTCTCTTTCCGTTCCTTTATTTCTTTCCTGTTCCCTTTAGCTTAAATCAAGCCCCCCCAAAAGGAGCCGGCCTTCTCCGGAGATTGGCTCGGAAGGCATCTCTTCCTTCGGCCTTTCATCTTTGAGTGGGCGAATGCGGGCGCATTAACCAAAAATCCTTTCCTCATGGCAGATTCGTAACCAACGGTTTCTGCGGCACGCCGGTGGGACGCTTGTCCCACGATTTAAAGAAAGAGTACCCATCTAGTTTCCACCTAGCGCAACAGTTCTTCCGACCCGCTCGGCGGAACACGGGTCCCACATCGACGAGAGATTTTCCGATCGGTCTCCACACGGCGGCGACGGTTCCTGAGCTCTTGGTGAGACAAGGAAGTTTCTCACCCCCGACGAGAATCGAAGCACCGGTGTTCGCTTCATTGCTTGTTCCAAATCCGAACACTGGCGACTACTGCACGAACAAATCCTCCGAGTCTAGAAGACCGGTCCGGTCACCTTCATGCACACGAGAAGGTGGCGAACAAGAAATCCGAGAAGCCCGCCCGAGTTCTACGAACTAGACATCCACGCTCGAGGCGAGATACCCAGGGTGGCTGATCCGCGAGCTCGTTTCGACGAAGCCGAGGTTGAGATCCAAGAAGAGGCCGAAGCTGAGGTCGGAAGAGCCGAGTACGAAGTAGAAGAGGCCGAGGAAGAGGAAAATCCTGTATCCTCGGAAAGTACCGATACCGAGTACACAACCGACGGCGGAGAAGAAGAAGAAATGGCTGATCAACAGCCGAATGACGATGATCTCTTCCCGGCGGTGGACTCTACGGGGCCTTTGGCCCTGATCGGTCAGCAAGCTGTGCCCCCTGCTGCTTTAAAGTCTATTCCCACATACGACGGCTACGGTAAGACGGCGTACGAGCACATCCAGGACATCCTTGCCCTGGCCGCACTGCATACCATCACCGATGAAAGTGTGAAGACCCGTCTGCTGGCCCTTTCCCCGAGGGGAAAGCTTCTCTACTGGTGGAGATCGTTGCCAGAGGGATCCATCACTGGGTGGCCCCAGCTTGCCAGGAGGCTCGTAAAAGGATGCAACGAGTCCGCTGATCCTACCTCTCTCTCGCATCGGTTCCAAGCAATCCGGAGGCATCCTCAAGAGGAGGTGTCCGATTTTAACATTAGGTTTGCGAGATCCTGGAAACGGGTACCTCGCGAACTTCGGCCTTCGGCCGGCATGGCTGCTCACTACTATCTGAGGTCTTTCAACTCAGACATATGCCTTCTGCTGAAGATCGCCCGAATTGACGAGTTCCACCGCTGTACGAAGCTGCCCGACAAGGCGAAGGCGACATTATCTCCATCGGCGAGGCTTCCGTCCGAGTGCGGGAGCCGATTCATCCCGACTTTCCAGGATCGCGGTATCCTTACGCCTCGGTGGTGTGCCGTCTACTTCGGGGCAGCGGCCCCGGCCGCGGTGGAATCCGGCGCCGGTCGTAACTCAATACGGCCCGCCTCAGTTGCATTACCCTCATCCGCCTCCTCCCGCTCCGCATTTTCCGGCGCTTCCTGCTCCCCCGCAGTATGCGTCTTATTCTAACCCTCCTCCATTGGCCGCTTTGCCTCCACCGGCACAGTTGCCGCCTCCCGACAGCAGCATCCAGAACACGATTCTACAAGAAGTGCGGGCTTTGGCCTCCGGATATCATGCCATGTCCAATGACATGACAGCTATGAAAAAGAAGCAGGCCCAAATGGACTTTGCTCCTAGAAGGCCGTATGCGCCACCGGCGCGACAAAAGATAAAGCCCCGAGAAAACCAACCGCAGAGGCGTCCGCCTCCGAGAAATCTTGCTATAGATGACCCACCTGGTCCTCCCGACCGAGGTCAGGCGAGTGCACTACGTGCAATGACCCGCATTCGGAGGAAGATTGCACTTTGCACCGGCACTACATCCGGACCTTGGCCGGCGGCACTATAGAAGATGATGAGTGCTGTACATGATCTTGGACGGCGAGGCCAATTTTGCCACTGCCGAGAAGAGAACCCGGTGACGCCCGCCAAGGAAGAAAAGAAAGGCTGCGGACGCGGCTAAACCTTTGCGGGTATATGCGAGAAGAGAAAAACCGCAGCCCAATGGGCTGCCACCGTACTAGCGGGCGTGGCCTTACACAGCCCAGGAGAAGGCATCCAAAGATAAAGCTCCCGCTAAACCTTCTCCAGCAAAGGCCGCTGCTGTTCCAGCTAAGCCTCCAGCAAAGGCCCCAACTCCCGCTAAGCTTCCTGTACTTCAGCCCCCAGCCGAAACCAAAGAACAAGCCCAGGAGAAGCTGAAGTACCCGTCTCTGACCAAGAGACGGCGAGTTGAGGCCACCCAACGATACCGGACCAAGTATGAACCGGCTAAACCGGCGAGAGGAGCTAGTACCTCGGGCTACGGCATTGTAGACGAGTTAAAGAAGACTCTGCCGGAATCGGCATGTACGATGCCCTTACGCTTCCGAGGCCGGGTAGATCTGCTTGCAAGAATCAGCTGAAAAACATGAAGAACGGCAAGCCGATGCAGCCTGCTGTCCTGGTTCAACCTTTGTCGATCTCCGCCATTGGGAAGAGCAGGACCGCCACCCTTTTATCCGTCTTTGCGGATGCAAGGGCACATAGTTCACAAGCTTGCATGGTGGATTACGGTGCTTCCTCGGCTGTGATGCCGAAGGCCGTCTGCGATGAGATCGGGATGGAATACACACGGAGCAGCCAAGGTGTGCTGCAATTAGACGGCACCCCTGTCAAGACAGTTGGTGTCATAAAGGACATCCCTATCCGGGTGCACAAAGCTCTCGACATTGTGGTCATCCAAGAGGTCGTGATTGTTGACCTGGAGCCTTACTTCGGCATGTGTCTCTCTCGGGAGTTCACTGCGAAGTTGGGCGAGTACTGTCTCTAGACTACTCGCACATGGAAGTGCCCTTCAAAGGAAGGAGGCTGAAAATTTTCAATGAGAAGCCTTCCCCTTTTCTAGTAGACAAGATACCCGGCGGAGAGATGGGCTGCATGGTCCGGTTGTCGAAGAAGAAGCGGTGACGATGAGAGCGGCCGAGCAAGCTCTCGAAGTGCTACGGCTAGAAGACGAGTTCTCGTTGCGGGATTTTAATGCCGTAATCGGGATGACAGAGGTTGTTATTCCATTAAGCGGCCCGAGGAGCTTGACGTGTCCGTTGCGAAGGAAGTAGGACCTGCACCCGAAGAGTTGTGGAAGCTTTTCTTTGACGGCGCCCGTTGCAAGAATGGCGCCGGTGCAGGGGTCCTCCTGGTTTCTCCAACCGGAGTCCAGAGGGACTATGCCTACAGGCTGGCCTGGAGCTGTACTAACAATTCGGCGGAATACGAAGCCCTGTGCTTGGGTGCGAAAGGCGGAAAGGCTAGGAATCAAGCATCTCCAAATTTTCGGAGATTCAGAGTTAGTGTGTCATCAAGTTACGAATAAATGTGCGTCTAAGCATCACTATCTTAGAGCGTACCGCAATCGGGTCTGGGAACTGATGGAATCGTTTGACTCATTGAACGTTAAGGCAATATCGCGTGAGAGAAACAAGCACGCGGATATTACAGCGTCCGTTGGAGCCAGTGCGTTCGGCTGAAGACGTCGTCCAGAAACTGAAGCCGGTCCGCACCATTTACAGGCCTTCTGTGCCTGATAGGGATACCTTCTGGCAGGTATTCAGCTGTGACGAGGAGATCGTCACATTCCTGGTTAACGAAGTGTGTGTAATCGAAGGTAGAGACCCTGATGACGAGCAATATGAGGGGTTGATACAGTTACGGAATAATCACGTCCCAAAAGGACTGATTACATTAGAAAGTCTCTTTGATCGAAATGACGAGCAATATCCCACGGGATCAAAGTAGACCCGAGGCGGTATCCTGACACTGGAGCTCGAACATGGTAAAACCATCAAGGTCGGAACAGGTCGCACGTCGGAGGAGGCTGGTGCAGATTAGATCAACTGTGCCGGGAGTTCCCCGACATCGTGGCCCGGTGCTACGAAGATTTGAGGGGTATGACGGATCTGTCATCCGAGCATACCATCGAGCTAGAGGATGGCGCCAAGCCGTTCCGACAAAAGCAAAGGGCCGTAAATCCAAAGGTTGAGGCCATGATGAAGACCGAGCTCTTGAAGATCTTTGGAGGCCAAGATCATCTACCCCATCAAACATTCATCCTGGGTCGCGAATACGGTGCCCGTGAGGAAAAAGAATGGCGACATACGTCTACGTGTCGACTTCGAAACCTAAATCGAGGCTTCCCTCCGGGACCACTATCCGCTTCCCCAAATCGACCAAATTTTGCATATCGTTCTTTGGAGCCCCAGAGATTTTCACTTTTAGATGGATTTTCCGGCTACAACCAGATTTGGGTCAAAGACGAAGACCAGCATAAGACGGCGTTTACCACGAAGTGGGGGACGTTCGCCTATCAGCGCATGCCGTTTGGCTTATCCAATGCTGGTGCCACGTTCCAAAGGGCCATGGACCTGGCCTTAGGAGAGCTGCTCAACAAGATTATTGTCATCTATCTTGATGACATGACTGTTTTCTCTCACCGACGAGAAGATCATGTTTCGCAACTGCGGCAGATATTTGAAAGTTGTCGAGAATTCGGCATCTCTATAAACCCGAAGAAGTCTGTCTTCGCGGTAAAGGAAGGAAAGCTGCTGGGACATGTCATCTCCGAGGAAGGCCTCGCCATTGACCACGACGGAGCGAAGCCCTCGTTCGCTTGCCATTGCCCCACCGATAAAAAGGGCTGCGGTCCTTCTTCGGTCGGATTAACTCGTGCGGAAGTTCATTCCGGACTTCGCACGAGTGATCAAGCCTATGGCCGAGCTGTTGAAGAAAGATACACCTTACGAATGGGCTGATGAGAGAGAGCAAGCTTTCGAGGAAATCAAGGCTCGAGTTGCGCAAGCTCCGGTGTTGACAAACCCGGACTACTCCAAGGACTTCATCACGTATGCGGTGGGAGAACCCGAAAGTTACGGCTGCAGTCCGACTCGGAAGGGAGACGACGGTGAGGAGCGCCCCATTGCGTTCCTAAGCCAAGTGATTACGCCACACGAAGAGAAGTACAATTTTATAGAGCGGCGAGTCCATGCGGTCATGAAGTCCCTTCGAAAGTTCGGGCACTTTGTCTCCCGGAGTAAGACCACTTGTCTTTGTGATTCACCCCGATGTTCGCGGTTTCATCTTGCAAGGGGAACCGGGTCACAAGAGAGCGGGATGGATTGCCAAGATCCAGGAGTTTGACATCGAAGTACGGCCCACCAAGCTTATCAGAGGCCGAGCCTTGTGTCAGGAATTGGCCCGAAGCGCTGTAGCCGGCATCTCCGCTTGTAAGTGGGAGGACACAGTGACACGCGTCTACCTAGCCAACTCCTTATCGGAGGGGAGTGATTGGACGGATGAACTGGTGAGATACTTCTGCACCGGAAGATGTCCCGATCACCTGAACGCCTCACAACGAAGGAGATTTCGGTTAGGTGCATTAAGGTACACTCTTCGCCCCGAGGGGCTTTACTTCAAAAATATTGACGGCATCCTGTTGCGGTGCGTCATAAAATCCGACCAGCCTAGGATCCTCGGAGATTTTCATTCCGGGATGCCGGGGGTCACCATTCTTCAAGGCCAACGGCCTTAAAAATAATAAGGGCTGGATACTATTGGCCCACTCTGTTCGCAGACGCGTATGCGGTCTGCGCCAAATGTGATCAATGCCAGAGGTATGCTGGCCGAAACAGAAAAGCACCCCTGCCCCTTCAACCGATTCAAGCCGAAGCTCCGTTCCAGCAATGGGGTCTGGACTTCATTGGGGTGATTTCTCCTAACTCCTCCGCCGGCCACAAGTTTATTCTCACAGCTACTGACTATTTCACACGGTGGACGGAGGCGATCCCGACCAAGAACGCCGACCAAGAAACGGTCATCAGGTTCATTGAGAGCTTGATTACCCGCTTCGGGGTTTCAGAGTCGATTGTGACAGACAACGGTCCGGGATTTGTAGGCGCTGTACTCACGGAGTACACCGGCGGCCTTGGCATCTATCACAAGATGTCTTCTAATTACTACCCGCAGGGGAATGGCCTTGCCGAGTCTACTAACAAGAACCTCCTGAAAATTCTCCGGAGGACCATTGAAAAAAATAAGCGGACTTGGCACTTGCTCCTGAACCGGGCGCTATGGGCGGACCGAGTTGCGTTCAAGAAATCCCTCAAGTCGTCCCCCTATGCGCTCGTCTATGGCAAGCAAGCTGTTATGCCATCACACATTGAAATCCCCGCCCTGTGGATGATTGACGAAGACGGGAGCAGCGGAGACCCGGTAGACGACGAGGTTGTGCCAACTCCTGCGGTTGGAAGAAGAACGAGAGAAAGTGCATACCGAGGCCTTCGCGGATCACATTGCGGCCACTAAAGGCTGGTTTGCCAAAGGCACCATTGCCCGAGTTTTCGAAGTCGGGGACTCGGTGCTGAAGTGGGACTCATACAAGGCAAAACCGGGTAATCACGGAAAATTTGACGCTCTGCGGGAGGGCCCTTATCGGATTGCCGGGTGAATCGGTTCAATGCCTACATACTTTCGGATATGGAGGGTCAGCTCCTCCCCATCCCCGTCAACGGGTTCCACTTGAAGCTTTATCTCTGTTGAAGGCGCCCGAGTGGCCCTTCCCTGTAAAAATTTTGCCTTGTGTTTTTATTTTTCCCCGCATGTATAGTTTCCAGTTTTAGCATTCAGTTTATTTTTCCTTCTTTGAGCTTAAATGCGGCATGGGAGAGAAAGACAGACTTCGCAGCGAAGTCTGTCGTTGCCCGCAGGAGGGGCGAAGTTCGGCTATGCAGAGAAAGAAAGGAGAAAAAAGAGCAAAAAATCGACTAAGTGTTGACCGAAGTCCGACTTCGCGGCGAGCCGACTTCGGCCCGGCCGGTTGCGAAGTTTGTCGAGAAAAGCGGCGGACTAAAGTCCCCCGCCGCGCGAAGTTTGTCCGAGAAAAGCGAGCGGACTAAAGTCCGCCTTTGCGCAACCCTTCGTGCGAAGTACGCCTCTGCGCGCAAAGTTTGTGCGAAGTGCGAACTCGCACCGAAGTCCGACTTCGGCCAAGCGCCCGTGCGAAGTGCGCGCTGCGCTCAACGCTTGGGCGAAGTGCGAACTTCGCGCGAAGTTCGCACTTCGCATCAAGCTTCGGCCGAAGTCCGAACAAAGCGGCCAGCGCCCGTGCGAAGTCCATCTAAAGATCAAAGGCGGCAAAGACCCAGATCGCGCCCAAACCTTGGGCGCAGCTAAAAACAGAGGTAGAACAGTTCAAGCACGCGCTTCGCGCGAAGTTCGTACTTCGCCCGAAATTCGGGCGAAGTCCGACTTCGCCGGCGAGGTCGGGCCGTGCCCAATTTCGGGCGAAGCCCGGCTATGCCTAGTTTTCCGGGCCAGTATTGGGACGCGGTTTAAAGAATAATAAAAAAAAAAAATTCAAAAAACCCCAAGCTGGGCCCAAGGCGCGTTTGCACTTGTTTTAATGTGGGTTTCCGCACCGAAGGTTTTGTCTTGATCAGTGTGCCCAAGTGGTGGCGGCAACGTCAGCCATGGTGCAGTCCCCAACGCCGAGTTAATGATTGCGCGTTTTTCAAGCGAAAACGCAACTAAAAAAGCAAGGCACGGCTGCCGGGGCGCGTCTTTTCCTAAACGTTCTCTGCTGCGGCCACCAAGGGTTTTAACTCGGCCGACCTACCCCTCCTGCGTTGCATTAATGGCGCTGTTTTTATCTAGAAAAGGGGGTGAGAATCATGCCAACATTCCAGTTGCGAGAGATTATTCCTCGGACGGTGCTAATTATTCCTACGATAGCGAAATTTGTTGCGAGACGGCTGAACTGTCATTATTGCTGACTCGGAGAGATGGACAAGGGAAAAATGCACGTGTCGGCGCGATCCGGCGGAAGCGACGAACCGGGGGATTTGCCGCGGCCGGGGAGTTTTCAAAGGCGATCCTCCGCCAGAGAAAAGTCAAAGGCCCGGACGAAGAAGGTACGGCGTGGGCAATCCCCACCACCTCCGGTGAATTACCAGCGAGGATATGTGGACGGCTCGTTTTCCATGAGCCTAACTCAGCTGAGAGCGAATGTGGAGAGCTGGGCTGACAAGGTTTCGCCCTCCCATCATTTTGGAGCGGCGTACAAATCAAACCTCTTCAGATTCATGTGCCCTCCTGTCCACCAATGCCCGGAGTCGATAGACTTAATTGTCGAGACACTATAAACCGGCTTCTCGGCAAATCTGCGGTTCCGGCGGCAAACCCTTGTTCGCACTGCGCAGGGAGACTGTGCAGCCAGCTTTCGCCCCAGGGCTGGAGTATGACTCCGGCACCATCCTCAGAAAAATCAGTTTGGGCGAACAAGCGGGACGTTTCACGCACACCAAGCGAATGAGGGATTTCCTCAATTCGGAGTCGAGCGCCCCGCTTCCCGGCCGGACAATGGCCGGCGGCCCCATGCCTTTGGTAAAATTTCGGAGCAAGTATCTATATACCATCTTGGCATGGATCCTCGGTTGCGACTCCGATGGTTGGTGCACCCGTACCAGTGGCGCGCGAGAATGCCTCCTGTGTGGAGAATCTTACGAACCGGCGGCGCGGCGGAGCGGAAAAAGCCCCATCTCTTTCGACTGGGCAGACTGGCTGGCTTACGCCATTCATTCCGGTCTGCTGAAAATCCGAAGCGCCGATCAACCAATTTTCGTTTCGGTTCCGTTACGGTGCGGCTTTGTTTGTACCATCTGCACCCCCAAATGCCGATCCCGAACACTGAAGAAGGTTAACGAGAAGGGAGAACCCCGACCCGTCTATAGCCGGACGGATGACTTATACCGGAAAGGGTCCTACTACAAGTTCAACTTCAACTTTACGGGATTCGTCATGTCGGTCTTCACCGAAAGTGAAATCCCCCTTCCCCGAGAGAAATGACGAGTGCTTTGATAAATCGGAAGCTCGGGGACGTTTTCGGACGACGCGAGGGGATTGTGATCGGAATCTACGGATTCAAGGGCAAACCCTATTTGCTGCCCTATTGGTGCTCAGAGCATCTGTTCGGGATGGAGGTTGCCCGACAGATGGACTATGTGGAAGAAGAGTTTGGCCTAGGGAAGAAAAGAGGACAGATTTTTCAATACCCTCTTTCTTGGGCCAACGTTGAGATTATTGAGGTAGGACAACATGTCTACCTAGAGCAAGCGCTGTCCCGGATTGGCCTGGTTTTGCTGCCGCAGCGCTGGAAGTATGACCCTCATGGGATAAGGGGAAAGTTTGCACATTTGTGCCCCGGGACATAACCGAAGATAGATGCGACGTGGTCCATGTGGACCTTGGCTGGGAGATTGAATTAATGGAAGCTTCTCCCCCTTGGCGGGATTTCTCTTGCGAGGAGGTGACATATGACCCCAAGAGAAACCGGGACCATCACTTCTCATCTCCGGGGTTCAAAAAATTTCTGTCCAAGATTGCGAGGCCTTAAGCTGGTCTAAAGAAAAGATTATTGAATCTTTGGAAAATGAGATGCCGCACGCGACACGATAAATCCACAAGGAGAAACACGGCCGTAGATGACGACTTCTCGGTTCTCTATGACCGAGCATCATGACGAGTGGCGGCCGTTCGCATATCAAGGTTACGTTCCCAGAGGCCCCTTTGAGGATTATAAAAGTGGGTCTCCTCCCAAACGATTGTACACTTCGGCAAGCTGCCGGCGCCGGCCCGACAAGTACCCGAGCCGATCCAATGCGGTTCGTGGCTCCTAAGGCGGCGCACGAAAAGGCGAAAAAGTTAGCCAAGGCGGCGCCGAGGCACTTCCTCGAGCAAGAAAAGCGCCGGCGCCGCCGGAAAGCGGACCGGTCGCGGCGGACCTTACGCAAGTCAAACCCCGGTACAAGTTTACCGTGGGAGCATCGGTGCCTGCTTGCACCCGCTCGTCTCCTTCCCCCGATCCGACGGTTGTTCCGGAAGAGAAGAAGCGGAGGAGAGTTGAGAAAATCGGGCGACCCTAGCACGATAGTGCGGCGACCGGTCGCGAGCCGCGGCCGCGTCCTGCCGCCGCGAGAGGCAATTCCTTTGGGCAGTCCCAAGCCGGCCGCCGAGACAAGAAGCGAAGACATTCACCCGGCATCGGCTCAGGCGGAGCCCGCAGGTACGTTTGCTGTCCCTGTCTCTCTAGTCTCACCCGGTTCTACTTCCACTCAGTCCCCCGCTCAATCTGGGCGAGCCATGACCACATCCTCCTCCCCGTCTCCGCGTCCTTCTAGCGGCCCCCACTCTTTCGACCAGTTTGCTCAGAACCCTAACGTCTCTCTTTCTCCGAGCACAACTCCAAACCCTTCGCCCGAGGTTAGTGCTGAGGCTGTCCGTTCACCATCACATCCTCCGCCTCAGCCGCTTCAAACCCTCACAGTGTCAGCCTCTCCCATTTCCATTTCCCGGTCGCCCCCACAAGCGACCGATTCTTCCAAGGTCTGTCCGGTTCCTCCTGATCCCATCCCCGCAGGAGAGACGTCTCAGCAGATCCCTAAGCTGGGGGAACCAGATTTTATGGACGACCTCCAGAACTCAGATGACTTGCCCCTGGCAACAAGAGCCGTAGAGTATTCTGTCTCTTTCCGCCAAGACCTGAAGCGGAGGAGACATGAAGAGATAGCCGCCCCGGCAAAACGCGCAAAGTATGATTTCGGAAGGAGAGTGATTACAACGGAGAAAATAATCCCAATAGTGAAGAAGCCTCTCCGAGAAATGACTAAGGCGGACTACGTGCTCCAGACAAAGGAGAAAAGCTTTGACGACATTGATAAACAGTATGAGATTCGGACGATCATGCGCAAGGCTGACAATCTCTTTGTCAAGAGTATGGAGGAGCGGGGAAGAACTTTCGCGTTGCGGGACAAAGTAAGGCAACTTGAAGAGGACCTATCTAGGTCCACCGAGCAGCTGGAAGCGGCGCGGCGAGAAGCGAGATGAATTCAAAGCCCGGCTAGCCGCTTCTCGGCAACGAGGCCGCAACCGAAAGAAAGCGGCCTCGGAGCAGATTTCTCGGCTCCGGGAGTCTTTGAAGCGAGCACGATCGCGGCTTGCGGAAAAAACATCTCAAGCGAGTTGTCTTTTCAAAGACAAAAGTTAAGGAAATGAGGGCTGGTTTGTTGAGGGAATGCAAGCCCCATACCTTTAAGGCAATGGCGGTCCTGGACTTCGCATCCGGGATTCAAGAAGTTTCTGCCCGGGGAAAGCTTGTGGTAGAGGAGGCCGAGCGCCGGGCAAAGCAATGGCTGGACACGGCGATAAACCTTCGGGGAGCGCGAGCGCGACGGCGTCCTTTTTTCCCCCGTGTCCTCATTCGCTGCAGAATGGGCAGGTGCAAGGGTGACCTTGCACAAATATTTTAGAAAAGTTGAAGAGGTGAGAGTGGCCAGACGAATGCTTGACGCATTCGGACATGAAAAAGATATATGTCTGCCCCCTTTCACGCTCTTTCGAGAACTTGGGTGTCCGAGGTTTTGTTGAGAATGGCGAGCTCCTCACCCTAGATCGGGTAAAGAAGAATTGGCGGTCCTTTGAAGCGAGATACGGCTGAAATTGATAGGCTGGGTGAGCCAATTCAAGACGGTCGAGTCACTCGAGATGGTGTCCAGATATTCCAGGATCCGCTCCTATTTTCAGGAGTTAGAGAAAAGATACCTCACCATCGACCTGCACGCGGTCGCTGCTTTTCACGGAGCATTAGAAGACATAGCTGACCGCAAGCCATTCGAAGCGGAAGCCTGGCGTTCAGCCCAAGAGGCGTACACTCGCATGTGCGAGGCAGAAGCAGGAAATGGAGACCTTTCAGAAGGAGATGCGATGAGGCGGCGACAAAGATGAATACGAAGAACAGTTGCCGCAAGGAGAACGATTAGAGCAGCAAAAGGCAGGGGAGGCAAGTTCCTCTGCACCCAAAGGATGAAGGCATGGATTCTTTGCGCCGAGGCGAGCTCGACTGTTGTCACATTTTGCACGGGGTGCAATGTCTTCAATATTGTTTTGTAACGAGTCTTTGCTCTTCTTTTCCTCCTTCCGTTTTTCTCCCTTCTCTCCCTTTCCTTTTCTTTCCCATTCTCTTTCTCTCCCCCCTTTTTCCTTGGAGTTCCCCGGTTGATTTTCCGGCTTTCCGGCGGGTCTATCCGAAATTGGCTAAGTGCGGGTGCGAAGTTCGCACTTCGCCCCGATTTTGGTGCGAAGTTCGCACTTCGCCCGGTCAGTGCGAAGTGCGCACTTCGCCCAGTTCTGGTGCGAAGTGCGCACTTCGCCCAGTTCTGGTGCGAAGTTCGCACTTCGCCCAGTTCTGGTGCGAAGTCCGACTCCGCCCCACTTTTTGGGCGCACCTTGCACTGGCAGTTCAATGCAGAAAAAAGAGAAAATGCCGGAGCAGGTCCATATGGCGGCAGACACCAGTGTTCGCCTGTGCGCAGTTCGACTTCTCAACGGAGCGGGAATGCGCCCTTGACAGGTGTACAGTAGGGGAACAAACCCGGAATTTGACCAAGGCTTGAAGGCCTTCCCCGACTGCACTGATTTCTGCACGCATCCCAAGGAGCCCCGATCCCAAGCAAAGATGGATAGACTGCCCTCTAAGGCAGGCATGTGTCACACGACATAACCCATCATCAGACAAGTGTCCAGCTTCGGGATTTGAACCAAGACTGCCGACCAAAAGGGATAAGCATGGGCTGCTTGCACCGCTGCGTTAATAGCCTCATTCAAAGCTGATCTGAGGTTTCACCTGCTCCGGCTACTAGCAAGCCTGCCGACTTGAAGATTTACCCAGCACTCCGCCACGTAGCTGTCCAGCTTCCGGGAAGACCATGCTGCGGGTACAGCCCAGTCCGACAAAAGGTCAGCATTTGCAGCTCTTTCGCCGCTTCTGTCAGCTCATGTTTGACTGGGACTCTGTGCCCATTAATGTAACGGGTGGGACTCGGGCTATAAAAGCCCATCTGAAATTCATTGTAAAGGGTGGAAGGGGAATGTTTGTTAGGGAACTACTGTGCTTATTGTAACCGTGCTTCTGCTTATGAATACAATCTGTATGCACTGGTTGCATTCTCTTGTCTTTATTCTTTTATCTTTGTCTTTCATTATATGCCTTAGGCCCACTTGTGTCGTTGCTCGTTAATTCACTTTGGCATTTGGCGATCGGGTTCCTCTAGCATTGCTTGCTTAAAGCACCTTCCGTACTTCATTATTTAAAGCATTCATTATAAATTTGGTAGCAGTTCCATCGGTTGTGTGTGACGTTGCTGGCCCGTATCACGGTGATTGATGCGATCCCTAGCTGTTAGTTCCTTGTAGGGAATGTTTGCTAGGGAGCCATTGAGGCTGTGCGGTTAAACTCTCTACCTAACACATATACACGGCTCCGACATCTCTAGGTTTACTTTCTACCCCTGTCGGTGTACGTATCCGGTGATTGATACGATCCCTCTTTGTTAGTTCCTTGTAGGGAATGTTTGCTAGGGAGCTATTGAAGTCGTGCATACGCTGCTTGGTGTATCGGAAGTACGCCTAGGTTTTGCGGTTCCTTGTCATGCTCTGTGTTTGTATGCGGTAAGTAGCGGTGATTGGTGTGTTCCCGTGCTTGTTAGTTCCCCCCACCAACCTTTGGACATATTTGTATCTCTTTCTGTACATTTGTCTCTTTCCGTTCCTTTATTTCTTTCCTGTTCCCTTTAGCTTAAATCAAGCCCCCCCCAAAAGGAGCCGGCCTTCTCCGGAGATTGGCTCGGAAGGCATCTCTTCCTTCCGGCCTTTCATGCTGGTGGGCGAATCTGGGCGCATTAATCAAAAATCCTTTCCTCATGGCAGATTCGTAACCAACATCACCCAAATCAGGGAGAGGGACCAAAGAAAGACCTCCAAAACAATTTCCAAAGTGTGACTTCTTCCAGCTGTCCCTGCATGAGGCCTCCAAATTGAAATGAACTTCGCAAAGGTGGGAACCCATTGAGTGGATGCAACATGTGCATAGACCCAATGGAGGATGATAGAAGGATCTATCACCCAATACCACTAGCCTACACCGCTTACAAGACTAGCTAGAACTAAGGGCACTATGAGAATCACTAATCCTCATCAGAACTAAGCTCCAACAAATAGAAGCAATAGATGCTGAGATCACCACCTGATTGCCTGTCCTTGGACGAAGACTGTGATGAGAAACTAAGGTTTCCACCATTTCTCAATATTTTCCATGACTTATCTAGGAAACTATCTCTGGACTTCACACAGTTTAGAGTTCTCTCCCATTTTTCCATGTCTGATATACAAAATTCATAAATTGAAGCTTGTCTTCTAATATTTGATCCAAGTTTCATTTCCCTTTTTGATAAGTTACTTCAATGGCGATGTAACCAAGGCTTGCCAAAACAGTGTCGTAGGCAAGAACCAGTCATGAAAAGTTGGAAGTAAGATTCTTCATAACACCCCCCCCAAAGTACTTTGCCCTTGGCCTTGGAGAGACCATTCTTCATCCTAGTAATTACCTGGCAATTGAAGAAATAGAATACAACACACTGCAATATAATTCCATTATAAATATATAAACAAAGGTAGACAATGGAGAGAACTCACATATATATGTGGATACATTGCACACAAGGTATGTATCCTTCACAACCCAGTTATTTGCAATACATCATCATGATGTGGTCAAATGTACAACATAAGTATACTCACTTTTACCAGCATTGACCAGGATCATACTTCGATGAATAACTCTCTAACAACATCTCTTTACCAACATAGATAAAAACATATACTTATCATGGGTACAATAGGCAGTGGAAAATGCCAAATTGGCACCAAACTACCCATATACATCAAAATATTAAAATATTCAATTGCCATTATACAATATTTATTACAAACATATAATGCCACATTCACACATGACAACATTTACATATGATAAAATTATTTAAACATATCACCACATCCATATCCACGTGTTGATACAGTAGTGAGTGCATAAAGACATGACATTCATTCATGTATCAATAAACTACCTACATCTATCCCCTCCTTTAGATTTGTTGGCATCCCTACTAATAGACTAATAGACCAACTGAACCTTGAGGTAGAAGCACTATACATAGTACTTGAATCTCTTGTCAGATCTTACTGCTTCTTTTTGTTCCATACATATTTTGCAACTGGCTTCACTACAAATCATTGCTAGCAAAAAGTTGTTCTCCCAATGCTTCTTTCACCATGTTCAACTAACCTGCTCCCAACAACATGCACAATATAGGGATGGTAGATGACGTGCATCGACAACAAAAAAACAATGCATTGATGGTGGATGATATGAACCAACGACAAATAACATGCACGGACAATAGATGGCATGCAAAGATGGCAGTGCATAGACGACAAATGATGTGCATGAAAAATGGCATGGAGGGTGTTGCACAAACGACAAATGGAATACGTGAATGATAGATATCATGCACAGTCCAAGGATGGTAAACAACATTCACTTACGACAAACGTGCATTGCCGATGTAATGTCCCTTTTCTGGGAATTCAACAAAACCTAGCAGAAAACAATGTTTTCTTCCAAACAAATAATTTTTACTTAAATAAAATGCAAATCTTTAATTTCGGGATTACAAAACTATGCAAGAATTTGCCAAATCACACCCACAATACGAAATTGCATTAAATCTGAAGAGCAATGACAATTACATGAACAAATCTGAACAAATCACATGTAGAACAACTCACAATACATTAAATCTGGCTGCAAACTGTTAAAAGACTGGAATTTGCTTTGAAACCCTTCTGATCTGCCTTGAAAACCCTCAAACATGCAAAACAAGGCCTCCTAGAGGCTGATGTCACCCTTCTAGGGTTACAAGAAGCTGCAACACACCAAAACACTGCTGAACTACGATGCCACGAATACCATGCTGCTATCCACTGACTCTTCTACACTGCCAAACACTGAAACTGACCAAATCACACTGCACACAAACACTGAAACCCTAGCTGCTAACTCCACTGAAGCTCTGTAGCAAACCCTAGGTAGATTTGCCTCTCAAAACTAAGGGATCAGCCCTTAGATCCAATCAAATAGCAAGGGCCATCACTTGTCTATCTGATTAGGGCTTCCTGAAAAGAGGGATCATCACCAATCCTCAAAAAGAATGAGCAAGGATCAGCCTTGTCTCCACAAGAATCACTTGGATCCTCCAAACTCACAATAACATAATCAAAAGCATGCCAAAATGAAACGTTGAGCCTCCTTATAAAGCCTTTTCTTCTAATTCTTCGTTGACACTTCCCTAGGCACTTAAAATCACTTAAGGCCTTTATTTTAAAAATAAAAGATGAAATAACTAATATTAAGTCTCCTAACACATTATCCCCCCCTTTTATTTTTATTTTTAATTCTTTTATTTGCCTAAGTCCACACAATAACACCTTGCACCACACCACAACTTGTTCAACATTGAACACCAAAAATGGGGACATTACAATACATCCCTCCCCAAGATTGCTTGTCCTCAAGCAATCGAATGCAAACTGAAACCATAATCAGTTCCAGGATCCCAAATGAGTCTCAAGAAACATTTATCATGCTGATATAGTAGTATTACCTCAAGGGTGAGTGCTTTGGAACAAATCAATTTTCCAAGGTCCATGTATGCAGCAAGTCTTACTAAAAATGCCATTATTGCTTCATCACAAGCATCAATTCTCTCAAATCCTGTTGTAGGCATTATCCCATTAGATTCAGTCCATAAAAATTGATTGATTGCCTTCAAAACATCGTGGGGAAAAGCGAAATTAGTTCCTGTTTCAATAACCAACAATGCATTATCACATTCAGTCCACAAATTATCAAGAAGTGCAGCCTTTATACAGTCTACAACTGCCACTGTTTTGTCTTCATTAAGGGTGCCAAAGGGTGAAAAAAATGATGTCCACGGTTGTCCTTGCAAAGAATTTTCATCAGCTATTAAAACAGTCCCTAAATCTTTGATAACAGTCCCAAAATTGTTCATAATTCCTTGCCTTTTAACATCAGTAGCTAAATTTTCATTTGCAGCCCCTAAATGATGCATTGTAGCTCCCAATTTATCTTTAATAAGAGAGATATCAACTTGTACTTGCTTGCCAATATGTATGTTTTCAAAACAGTCCATATGCCAAGGTTTATAATGCCCACATTGTTGTGTTAACAGCCCCTCGTATTCCCTTTTATGTGGCTGGTCCATATCAATACTGTTCATATTTACCACTTCTAAATATCCCTCATGAGTAACTTGCTTGCTACATTCATCATTCACTAACTCTTCCTTTTTATTCATGCTATGACACATGACTGAACTAATGTCACATAAATGGGGATTGGCTTCATACCTGTCATAAGCAATTCCATGAAGAGGAACACAAGATAAATGGTCTATATCTTCAAAATTTGAAACAACATCACCTTCCAACATCATCTTGATAATGCCTATTTCTGATTTCATGTCTTCACCACCATCAAATTCTTCATCAAACTTAGGCTCCTTATAATCATCAAATTTGAAATCATCAAAGTATAATGCTTCATCTTCATGGTCTTCACTATCCACATGAGTAGGGCTATGCAAAATTGTTACACTGCTATCATACAAATCAGAATTAACCTCATTCTTTTCAGCTGTAGCTTCTTCAATAATATCTTCATTGGTAGGGTTTAAGGCAAAGCTAATAATTTCTGATTTGTTTTGAATATTTTCAGATTTACCTTCTTCAACCACTTCTCTAGGTATAACACTAACATCTTCACTATTCTCAAATTTGAAAGAGCTAGATGAAGTAATTACATTGCTGCCATGTAAATCAGAATTGTCCTTATTTGTCTCAACTTCACTCCTAGGACTCACCTCAACTTCATTGCAATGCTCTTGAGCTTGATCATTAAACACCAATTGATCTTCACCAATTTCTGTTTTGTTTTCTTTACCTGGCTGAACTTTCTTTTCAAAAGTGTTTGCATAAGATTCAAATTCATGGAGTAAAGACACTGTATCATAATGTTGACTCCCATCATACAAAACTCCAATAATGTTTTCATGTCCATACTCTTTCCCATATTCTGAAATAATTGAAAGTTCACCATTTTTGTCATTTTTCAAATAAACTGTTATGGGTTTTTGAATTACATGTGTGGCCATGAGAATTTCTGGTTCTCCTCCCCATACACCTGGCTGTCTCATATTCTGAACATAAGTGTCATAATTGCCTTCTACAAACCCTTTCATCACTGCTCTTCTTTTTAGGAGCTCATCTGCAATTTTTTCTCTTAAGTCTTGGGCTAGATTCTTCAAGGTGCTATCATCTGGACATGGTTCTTTCCTTTGCACACAAAGCCCATAAGCAATGGCTCTGAATAAGCAGTTTCCATCACCTATCATTTCTGAAACTATGAGATCTTCATAATCCTCTGATTCCTTACCTGCTTTATCCTTTCCACATACATGCCCATTACTCCAAGACTCTTCACTTTCTGAAATGACCTCTATATAATGAATTTGGCCTTTTCCTTGACATCTATGACCGGGTGTCCATGGTGCTTTGCAAGTAAAGCACAATTGCTTCCTCCTAAGCTCATTACGCTCATCTGAAATAGCTTTGAAGGCTGACGTAGGAGTCTTGGATGGCTTAAATGGTGGTTTTGATGCTCCCACCTTGCTCTCTACCCTTGACGTCATATCCTTCCCTTTATCATCCCTTGATGTCATGTTTCTAGGCTGCCAATTTGCTGCATTTTTCGCTGAAAATGGTTGCTTTACAGGTGTGTTATATGCAACATACTTTTGCCTCGGTGGTAGGACTGTTTCTAAATTTAGTGCCCTCTTGATTGCATCTTCCAAGGTGGCTGGTTCAAAAGCTTTGACAAGTCCCTTCAAAGGTTCCATCAATCCATCTATGAATAAGAATATGACTCTCCTTGGTGAAATATTTTGTACTTGGACAGCCACTTGTTCAAACTCTTCTATATACTCTCTCAAGGATGAAGATTGCTTGAGAGTAGCAAGCTCCTTGAAATACTCTTCTACATCCTTTCTTTCAAATTTGTTTAAAATATTTTGACAAAACTCATCAAAGGAAGCGATTTGCCCATGTCCTTGAGTGACAAGTCCATGATACCACCAATCATAGGCAACACCATCAAGATGAAGAGTAGCAAGTTGAATGGCATCCTCTTCTGGCATTAGATCAAGTGCAAAATATGTCTGTAATTTCTGAAGCCATGCTCTTGTTGTTAACCCTTCACTGCCATTAAAAACTGGAACCTGCATTTTCTGCTGTAATTTTTTATCCCCATGCTTCTTTTCTGAAATTTTCTTTCCTATGATCTTCAAATACCTGTCAAAACTCACAACAGTTCTGAAATTTTCTGGTTTTTCCATATATTCCAAAAATAATTCATCCAAATCATCCTGAATATTGCTGACTTGAGGTAGCTGTTGTGTAAACATGGGTTTAGTAGGTTTAGGCAAAGGTGTATGAGAGTAACCTGTAGATTTTTCAGCCTCTTGCCCCAACGTTGCACCCCCATGTGAAGAGGATTCACCTTGATGTGGAACGTTCTGCTTCATGGCATCTTTGGTAACTAATTGCCTTAAATGGGTCATGCTTTCTTGCTGGAAAGCCACCATTTTAGTCATCAATTGCAACAAATTATCGAATTTCTTTTCTGATTTGTCTTGGGAAGGTTGTGACTCTTGTCCATTCTTTGCCCTTTCTGCCATTTCTGCTAATGCCTCTTCCTCAAGTGTTGCTTCTTGTGGATTTATCTCCCGAGTGGGATTTTCTTCTGGATTGATATTCTGCTTATTTCTTCTGGTATAATAATGGTGGGTTGGCTGCATAACCCAGAATTGCTAGTTCTGGTGAATCAACTCTGAATTAGCAATACCCAGAACTCTTAGAGCTCAAATCAACAAAATGGGTATTCAAATCACCAATACCCAGAAGCCCAAAACCCTAGATCTGAAAACGGTTGGATTTTTGCACCAAACCCTAACTCCAAATCTCTGAAAATTTTCTTGATCTGCTTGCTCTCTCCACAAGCTGACAAGATCCAAGCTCTGATACCACTTGTAATGTCCTTTTTTTAGGAATTCAACAAAACCTAGCAAAAAACAATGTTTTCTTCCAAACAAATAATTTTTACTTAAATAAAATGCAAATCTTTAATTTATGGATTACAAAACTATGCAAGAATTTGCCAAATCACACCCACAATATGAAATTGCATTAAATCTGAAGAGCAATGACAATTACATGAACAAATCTGAACAAATCACATGTAGAACAACTCACAATACATTAAATTTAGCTACAAACTGTTAAGAGACTAGAATTTGCTTTGAAACCCTTCTGATCTGCCTTGAAAACCCTCAAACATGCAAAACAAGGCCTCCTAGAGGCTGATGTCACCCTTCTAGGGTTACAAGAAGCTGCAACACACCAAAACACTGTTGAACTACGATGCCACGAATACCATGCTGCTATCCACTGACTCTTCTACACTGCCAAACACTGAAACTGACCAAATCACACTGCACACAAACACTGAAACCCTAGCTGCTAACTCCACTGAAGCTCTATAGCAAACCCTAGGTAGATTTGCCTCTCAAAACTAAGGGATCAGCCCTTAGATCCAATCAAATAGCAAGGGCCATCACTTGTCTATCTGATTAGGGCTTCCTGAAAAGAGGGATCATCACCAATCCTCAGAAAGAATGAGCAAGGATCAGCCTTGTCTCCACAAGAATCACTTGGATCCTCCAAACTCACAATAACATAATCAAAAGCATGCCAAAATGAAACGTTGAGCCTCCTTATAAAGCCTTTTCTTCTAATTCTTCGTTGACACTTCCCTAGGCACTTAAAATCACTTAAGGCCTTTATTTTAAAAATAAAAGATGAAATAACTAATATTAAGTCTCCTAACACATTATCCCCCCCTTTTATTTTTATTTTTAATTCTTTTATTTGCCTAAGTCCACACAATAACACCTTGCACCACACCACAACTTGTTCAACATTGAACACCAAAAATGGGGACATTACAGACGATGGTGCACCAATGATAGACAATAGTGCAACGATGGAAGATGACATGCATGGATGATGCACTGATGGCAAATGGCATGCACATTGCACAGACGACAAACGCAAAGAGAAATGGCTCAAATGTAGGTGCAAACAACCTACAAATAACCTTGTATGGCTTGCACAAAATATTAAAACAATTGTGTTGTTCAAGTTTGCTATTTGTGGGCTTGGATGGGTTGCTCCTCTTCTCCAATGGAACTTATTAGGACAATTACTTATGCTCAAGTAGTAAGTGTTAGTACTCGGATGATGCCCACTTTCACTCAAACAAAATAACTCCTTTTGCCTTGAGAACGCTCGCTTTGTTTTTGATGGAATGTATTGGGTCTTGTTGCCAACATTTCGAACCTATACAATGACATTCACTCTTTCGTCCTCCTATGCTTTCATTTGAATAGAAAGAATGAACCCTCAAGTGAGAAGCCAATGTCGGACGATGTTCATGCTCCATCGGATGACCTTTACTCTTCATCAAACGACATTCAAAATAAAAATTGCCAAAAATTTCCCACTGTTTCCAGTTCCTCCTCTATATATTTTGTCTTTTAACCAGAGATGGAGACCTTTGGATGCATAAATGTCAATGACTGCACAACTCGTCGCACATCCATCATAATGCATTTGGCCTCCTTGATTGCAATAAGGACAATGATTCCCTTTGTTTCCTATCTAGGGATCTAACTTTCTTAGGCTACTCAGACCCTTTGCACATCATCGATTTGCCTTGACACTATGCAATTCTTGTGGAAAGTGCCCCTAGAGATGACATCTTCAATACTATGCAACAGGTCTACCCTAAGTATATTACTCAATTTGACATTTTCCATTTGCACTTGTATGTTCTTCAATTTTTATGAAGTAAATATGGCACCAAGAAAATGATAAACTCTCTCTCAAAGAATTTGTTGGATTTGCACCTTAGATTAAGCGCAAAATTATGCCAAAATATATGGTATTTGCTAGAATCATGTCATGGCTAAGAGAATTGTAGGCAGCAGTTCCAACATGGTGCCAACTCAAGCACCACCTTAGCAAGGACTCATTGAGTGTATACAACCATTTTGAATGTAGATAGTATATATAGTCTATAGTGTGATGTTTGATTTATGTAGAATGTTACATGTGGATGTGCAACACCATTTTGTGTAAAGAACTTAATTTTTATTTGTGTAAATAGATATGGGTGGTTAGTTAAATCGTTACCCAACTCCCTTCCATTCATCCCCTTGTATATGTACATCCCTTGCTTCCATTATGGGTTTTTTTTGGTGGTGTATTGTTTTGTATCATACTGTTTGCATTGTATTGTGGCTAGAGCACATTTGGAGTGCATAGAGAATTGTACCAATGTTGTAGATATTGCAATGTACAATTCTCTTTGGTAATACATTTGCTTTGTGCAGTCTTTATTTGTGCATAAATGGATTATTACTTTGAAAGTTAGCATTTTCTTTGCATATTTCTTTCTCACATATTGTTTCCTTCTACGTATAGAACCACAAACTGCTATGTTATGTTTGATGCCATTGTCATATCAAGTTTGGATCAAGGACTATAGTGACAATGGAATGTGATAGAGAATTTGAGTGATGGACAATCCACTAAGTTTATGTGAAGGTGGACACAGACAACGACAAGCAAGAGAAGAGTCGACTCAAAAGTCTAAAAGGATCATGCAACAAACAACATGACCCAACAACAAACATGGCAAGGACTTGCATGGGGTAACACAATATATTGCGACATAACTATGAGAGTCCCTTTCATGGACAAAAGGAAGTCTAGAAGGTGAACCTTCTACAAAGCTCCTTATTAACAAAGGAAGACAAGGTGTGCAAACACCAATGCCCATCCTAATAGAACAAAGACATGCAGACAATAGCAAAGACATCATCAAGCTGATAGGAGTATTGAATGCCTGTGGCACCCTTGGGAGGATGGAAGTCCTCAAACAGAATGGATGGTTTCCAACAAGGAAAGGAACGAACAACAAGCATGGTGGAAAACAGTGTTCTTGTCATTAGAAAAAGAGCGGAGGGTAGATATCTTGTTGAAGAATATTACATTATTTGGCACATGCGAATGTACCTCCATGATACCTTTGTGGTACAAACGTAAATATGTAATAGATTAGGGTTTGAATCGCTAGTTTATATGAGTGATTTATATTTCCCTTTTATTTAAGTGTCAATGTGCAGGATATGCACAAGTGTCAAGTAAGTAAGAGTGTAAATATGTAATGTGAGGATGTGCACAAGTGTCTTGTATTAAGAGTGCATGTAGGAGAGTAAGAGTCATGTAAAGTGTGCAAGTGTCATAGAGTCAAGTATGCATGTAAGAAGAGAGTGAAGAGTCTAGTATACAAGTGGCAAGATGAGAAGCCAAAGGTCAAGAATAGGAAAGGTTGCATCTCCCATATATGTGAGGAGTGCAATAGACAAGTATTGAAGAGTCACATTTCTATGTCTATATTATGGAGACAAAGCTCCATACAATGTAAGAAAGAAAGAAAGAGTAAAAAAGGGGAAAACGGTTTGTAACAATCACCACATAGCAAGCATTGATAAAAAGCTTGCATACAATTTTTGAGCAATTTTATTTTAATTATTCTTCATGCATGTACATGAATGATTTTGGCCATTTACATTAATATTTGATATTATAAGTGAATGTTATTTCATTATTATATTGGCCTTGATATATATATTTAATTGCTCATATATATATATATATATATATATATATAATTCTACTCTTGATTATTGATATTAGACCTATAATATTGTGGTTTAATTATATTGGGACCTATAATATTTTGAGATAGTTAGGCTTAAAATCCAACAATGGTATCAAAGCTACCACTTAACTTTGTCTATTTTTGATAGAGTTATATTTCAAAGTTACCATAATATTGGAGTCTATCCACTTTGAAAGTAGTGAAGACTTGGACTCTATTTTAAAGGTTTGATTGAGTAGATATTGAGGGGACAAATAATAGTCACCCTGATTTGGATGCTAGGGTCTTTCCACTTGGTTCAAGGAAAACCAGTGAAGACTAGGACTCAACTTGAATTGATTAAGAGAGCCAACTCAGGAGATAGTTGGACATGAGGGGACATTCATAGTCACCCTAATATTGATTTTGAATTCTCTATAAAAGAGGAGAATCATATTGTTCTTAGGTGCAACCTAAGACATCATAGGATTGAGAAGCATCAAAGCTCCCAGATAATTGAGGAGCATCAAGACTCCCAAATAATAGAGAAGCATCAAAGCTTACAAAGATTGAGAAGCATCATAGCTTCCATAGGATTGAGAAGCAATATAAGCTTCCAAAGATTAGAATATTTTAAGATAACTCGGATAAAATCCAAAGTGTAGTAGAAAGAACAAAATTGTAACTTTCTACTAATATTGAAGATTATTTTGCAACTAAGAGCACAAAGCAGGAATAACATTCAAGTTGCAATAAATATTGAAGTAAGGGAAAAGAAGAAAGGGCTCTGGAAGTGCCCAAAGCATAGAAGAATCATCCAAGCCTGATAGCAGTCCAAATGTAGAGCAAGATCGCTCGAGCCTGATAAAGCTCAAGCATAAAGCAAAATCTCTTGAGCTTGATAAATCCCAAGCATAGAGAAGGAGCGCCCGAGTCTAGTAAAATTCAAAGAAGAAGCACCCAAGCTTGGAAGAGACCAAGCATAGAGAAGAAGCACCCGAGTCTAGTAAAACTTAGAGAAGAAGCACCCAAGCCTAGTAGAGACCAAGCATAGAGAAGGAGAGCAGCTGAGTCAGGTAGTTCCTAAGCATAAGGAAGAAGCGGACGAGTTTGATTGGTATACATCAAAGGAACTTAGGAAATAGAGAATAGCACTCAAAGTGCTTAAGCAAAGGAACTCAGACTATAGAGAGTACAACTTAAGTAAAGTATCTCAGGTAGAAGAGAGAAGAACTCAGGAGAAGTGCTCAAGTAGCGCTCATAAAGTAGAAGCACTTTAGCAGTGCTCACATAGAAGAATTTCAGGCTGTACTAAGAAGCACTTGAGAAGCACTCTCATAGACGAATTCAAGTAGTTGAAAGTTATGCCCATGCAAAGAGATAACTGGTAGTAGAAAGCAGAAAGTATACAAGGTAGTGAATATAGCAAAAAGAGCTCGAGTCGCACTCAAGAAGCTCTATTGACAGCAATCGCAGGTGGATTCTATCCAGCAACGCATCTGCAGCCCCGGTGATTACCTTCAGCAGAAAGAAGAGGGAAGCAGCCCTGCCATGAGTAAGGTTTTCTACATAGAGAAGAGCTTCAAGTGATAGACGAACGGAGCAGTTAGGAAATCGCAGATCCTATCCAGCAGAAGCGGACACTCAAATAGGCCGGTTAGTGGGGGAGCCGTGTCATGGTATGGATATGCAAGCCCCACTGGTCTACTAGTCTGGAAAGCAAAGAAGAAAGGTCTTGCGAAGTGTTAATTGAAACGCTAACAAATCAGTCATTGCAACGTGCAATATAATGCCTGTTCTTACGCTCATGAAACGGCCAATGCAATAGTTTTTTCTAATGCCTAATCTCACATATATTTTGAATGCCATGCAGACGTCTTTCAACAAGTGTTGAAAGCTATTTAAGGCATTAGGAGGAATAATAAGTTTGTAGCAGTCTACAGAGACGTTAAGCTAGCCAACAAGGAGAAGAATAAGGTAAGAGATATATATATATATATATATTTTAAGCAAAAAACCCCTTGCGGGGCCACCTTGGTCTAAGAGACCACGAACAGGGGGTTCTACACGGTCAAAGTCACCCGGGGTCGCACCCGACCCTGCCCGCACCAACATTATCAATTGGATTTTGGGTACCCAATTCAGCTTTTTTGGTAGGGTGGAGATTCGAACCTAGGACCTCCCTTGGAGGATTGCCCTCTCCTCTCCAACTTACCTACAACACCTGGTAATAAGGTAAGAGATATTACCTTAACTTAATGATAGATTAATAAAGACCTACGTTAAAAGATTAATATCTTAGGTGCTTTGATTTGCAGTTAAAAGGTAATGATTTGATTATTAGGTGGAAGTTATAAGGTTTTCTACTATAGTTTGAAATTAATATTTCAAATTTTTAATTTCGAGTTTTTAATATTGATTAAAGTATGGAATAATAAGGTTTTCTAATGAGTTAGTAGAAGTTTTTTAAAGATGTGAATTTTTAGACATTTTTGAACTTATTGAAGTTTTTTTTTGAAGTTTTTTAAATTTTTGAGAAAAATTTAAATTTGAAGAAATTTTGCAAATTTAATTTAATAGGGAGTTAAAAGGATTACTACATCAAAGAAAATTTAGAATTTGCAAATTTCTTAATATAAGGATTACAACTTTCAAGGAATTGAATCATCAAATTGCATATCATGGAAGAAATTATTAGAAAGACATTCAATGAAGATAGTGAAGAAATGGTAAACAAATTAAAGTTTTATTCTCAAAACTTAATAGATGATTTTGATGGAAAGAAGCAAATATCAAATAGTTTAAAAGAAAAAATATCTTTATTTCTCAAGGATGTGAAAGATGAAAAGTTTACAACACTTATAAGTTATCTTCATGAAAAACATTTTAGAACATGGTGGAATTCACAAAACACCATTATATTTTCCTCAAGAGAATGCTTAATGATGTATTTATCACTACTTACCTTTGAGATCTTTCAAGGAAAAAGACAAGAGAAGAAATATGACAATTGTGACTCATATAACTTGAATGAAGCCTATGTTAGCTTCAATGAGGAATTATTGAAATCCGAAATGTAATGTTGTGATGATTTACTAACTCATTATTTAGAAGACACATCACCAGGTACATCACAATTGAAGATGAAGAAAAGAAAAACAAAGAAGAAAAATAGAGGAAAGTATAAAAGGAAGGATAACAAAAGACATGAATCAAAATCCAAAGAAGAATCGTATACTGAAGATTCAGATAAAGGCCTAAAGGAAGTTGATTGAAGATCAAAGATGAAGATGAAGACGAATCTCAAGCAAGATATCATGCTCAATGCAGAGTCGCCTAAAGACAAAGATTGAAGACTAAAGTCTTCAAGAACCAAATAATCTAATACAAGGGGTGTTGAAAAATATTACATTATTTGGTACATGCTAATGTACCTCCATGGTATGTAAATATGTAATAGATTAGGGTTTGAGTCTATAGTTTAGATGAGTGATTTATATTTCACTTTTATAAAAGTGTCAATGTGCAAGATATGCACAAGTGTCATGTAAGAGTAAAATGTGCAGGATATGCACAAGTGTCATGTAAGTAAGAGTGCAAGTATGTAATGTGAGGATGTGCACAAGTGTCTTGTATTAGGAGTGCATGTAGGAAAGTAAGAGTCATGTAGAAGTGTGCAAGTGTCATAGAGTCAAGTATGCATGTAAGAAGAGAGTGAAGACTCTAGTATACAAGTGGGAAGATGAGAAGCCAAAGGTCAAGAATAGGAAAGGTTGCATCTCCCAGATATGGGAGGAATGCAAAAGAACAAGTATGGAAGAATCACATTTCTATGTCTATATTAAGGAAACAGCTCCATACAATGTAAGAAAGAAAGAAAGAGTAAGAAGGGACGAAACGGTCTGTAACGATCACCACACAACAAGCATTGACAATAAAACTTGTATACAAATTTTGAGCAATTTTATTGTAAGTATTCTTCATGCATGTACATGAATGATTTTGGCCATTTACATTCGTATTTGATATTATAAGGGAATGCTATTTCATTATTATATGGGTCTTGATATATATATGTATATGATTTCTCATATAGATAATTCTACTCTTGATTATTGATATTTCAACCTATAATATTGTGGCTTAATTATATTAGGACTTATAAATCTTAAAATCCAACATATCTAACGTGGTGAATAAAGCATGCACACGCAACACAAAGAAGATGTTCGTGTAGAAGATGTGCACATAGACAAATAAATTCCCATAGACGAAGAGGTTTGCATAGACGAAGACATGCATGCAAACAAGGAAGTTCACACATATAGCAAAATTGCAGAGATGAATTTTGTGCAAACATAGAAGTTCATGTAAATGAAGTAGGTCATGATGATGAAGAGACTCTTGCAAATGAACAAGGTTTTTGGGTGCAAATGAACAAGGTTTTTGAGTGAATCCAATGTTGATAGAAGTGTGGAGAAGAGTTTCTGGAGGTGCACAAGATGAGAGTCTAGCATAAAGACAACCACAACAGAGTGCATCAAGAAGCAAGTGGAGTTTTAACACTTTACTAGAGTCGACATTGTGTACATGTGATGAAGTCATAGCATCAGTGTGGACATTGGAAGACATTCGAGTTTTTATCAAGCATTAGAGGAAGGATTATCAATTGCGAGCAAAGTCCATTGACTAGCACCCCACCAAGAGCAAACATAAAGTCAGCCGATTAACACCCCACCAAGATGGTAATGCAAACATTGAACCTTGGTAATGGTTGCTACAAGAGTAGGCAAGCAAAAGTGTCAATGTTCTTAGGAGATGTGGAGGATCATGTCTGCCATATAAGTATCTAAAAATGAAGTGATGGTTGAAGTTGTATAGATGCAACTATGAGCTCTTGGAATCCTGGATAGAAATCATTTTGGAAAAACAAAAAGCTCACTTGTTTAATGCAGATAGACAACCTAACATATGAATGGATGTCACACTTGCATAAGTGCAAATTTGCATGAACACGAGTATATGAGCACACACATGGATGCATGAGTGATGAGGTATTTTAATATTATGATGTATAAAGGTAGTTTGGTGGTTGTTCATCAAAGTATGATGTTGGTTGATAATGGTCAAGGTAAGTTTGTGTGGGGTATGCTTGAATGAAACTTGATGTATTCTAGGTTGTGAAGGATACATGTGTGTGTAGTGTATCCGTACGTATTTATCAATTCTTCTTATTGTGTACCTTTGTTTATATATTTTATAATGGAATTATTACTTATTGTGTTGTATTATATTTTTAAATTTTGGCACCATTGCCATATGAATTTGTATCAAACTTAGTGACAGTATTGTGATGACCATCTCGATCGAGAAGGTATGCAATGACATATAGTCCAAGTGTACCTTTGCCCCTTGAAAGGAGGGAATATTAGCCTACTCAAAGGCCTCTTGATATGAGGTGAGAGGGACCACCTTAATCTTCTTCCTATATGAAGGAAGAAGGCCCTCCATGGACCATCTTTTCTTCAATGCATATGATAAATTCTCCCCTAGATAGGTAAACAACCCATTCAGTCTTTATTTGAAGGACTGAATAGACTCCATCTCACTTTCCTCCATCCTATGGATTTTTACAATGATCTCACTATCCTCGCAGAACAATTTCAATGCCTTAAAAAAGGCTTCCTATAACTCCTCCAATGTCTAATAATTGCCCTTTGGTAATTCCATGTACCATTCCAAAAGGATTCCATCAATTGTCACAGGAAATAACCTCCTCCAATCTACATCACATCATAAGGAATATATTCCAATGCCTAATTGAGTCCTTTATTCCATCACCATGAAACATGGGACAATTGTGTGTTACACAAAAACTGGGCATTCTTGTGATTAGTTGGTTCGCCATAGGCAATGGTTTGTGTATCTCACTCTCATCAAATGCATCATTGGACGCACCCCATCGCAAATGCTTTCATGTCAAAATTCTATCCCATGCACCATCAAATGTGCTAGCCTGCAGTTGCTTCAATGTTGGACTCACATTCCATTGACCATCAAACATGCCAATGTAGGCACTAGTTCCAACGTGCCTCAACCAAAGAAGTAAACAAAGTAGGAAAATTCAAATAAGTGTGTTGAAGTAAAGTGCGCACAATGTGATGTAATTTTGTATTATTTGTTTTGATGTCATAAGTTGTGACATAAAATAAAGTTGTACAATGAAATGCGTGTAATCATGTGTTACGTGCGAAAGCAGGATAGTTATCACCCAGTTAGAGGTGAGTTGTCCAGGGTGGTAGTTGTTGTTAACTACCAACCTCCAATGATAAATAGGCCCCCTCATTCAATTGAGGGGGTACCTTAGACACCTTGGTATTGTAGAGAGAGTAGATACGTTTGCACAGACATTGTTCTGGAAGAGATACTCTACGCAAGATCAAAGATTGTGTGTAAGACAAATGTTGTATGTAGGAGCTAGTTTGGATCAGCCTCAAACAAAGTAGTATAAATAGTAAAATAAGTGCACAAATGTACATGAAATGAAATGTAAATGCAAATGAAATGTAAATGCAAATGAAATGCAATTTTGTAATGTAATTTTGTTTAACGTCAAGGGTGATGATGTAAGCATTGATAAATCAAAGTTTGTAATGTACAGTATTATGTATGTAATTAGTATGTGCGAATGGAGTGTGGTTAGATGAGGTGTTCTAGGTAATAGTTGCTCTTAATTGCCAGCCCTCAAGGATAAATAGGACCCCCATTCATTTGTGTGGGTATCCAAGGTATCGGAGGAATCCACCAAGTATCACCCATGATTGTGTAATACAAGTGTTGTACAAGCAGGAGTAAATGCAATACTATTCATCCTTCATTTGTGTGTCTGTGTATACATTCTATGTGATGTCATTGCTATAGCAAGTAGAATTGTAGGTTGTTCTTCCAAGTTCTATGTGTAGGTTGTATTTGAGTTGCAATCTAGAGTTGTTTTACGAGGAGTGCCATTGGAAGTGTTGTACAAGGAATGTTGTCGAGGAGTATCATACGAGGGGTGTCATACAACTCTTGCCAACAAAGGTTGTCATACAAGTGGTCATTGTTGTTCAAGTGATTGTCGTTCGAGTGGAGTACAAGTCACTTCTCATACAAGCAAATTGTCGTATAAGTGAAATGTTGTACAAGTGGGAGATGATTGCAGTTTGGGTTCTATCATATCAAATTGGTCCTCTAAATGTTGGAGTACTCAGCATTGTGCTACATTTTTTAATATACACCCTAGGTCTTCCCTAATTTTTGCAATTTCTTCTTCACAGTAATTCAGAGTTTCATTGATATGACAACATATACTGTTCTGCAATTAAGGGCTGATAACAATTCTAATATGTAAAGACTGTTCCTTATCAAGATTTGGTTTGATTCCCAATAACAAAAACAACTATATAGTTGATTACACAAAATCACCAAATTATATTTTTTCCAATACTCATACATGCATATAATGATGAACATCAATGAACAACTTACATGAAAATGAGAATTAGATTTATTTTCAGAATTGTGCTCATATGATAGTCATAAACCATTAAGAACATCCACAAAATTACATAGCCTTTTGGTATTATCATGCAACATTACAGGACCATTGGTGTTGTTGTCATACCAGTCATGACTGAGTGTTGATTAAGGGACCGTCAATGATGCTACGGGTCTGGAAATTCTCCGATAATGAGCTACAGACTGCTATTAACAGTCATAGGCCCAAACAACAACAAATCACTCTTAGACTTCCTCCAACTGGGTCTGAAATAACTTCAATAAATCTGCTAGTCTGAATATATTTGTATGTTGCTGAAGAATAGCTGATCAACTCCTCAGAATGCTTCCAACCCTTCAACACAAGATTGCTGGTTAATGAACAACTCCTTAAACAACTCCTTTATTAATATTGTCAGCTCCCTCAACCAATAATGCTGACAGTGATCAAAAACACTTGCAACTTCACCAAATGATTAGCATTATGACTGATTATAAAGGACAGAGTTCCCAACAACCAATAGACATGCTAATATGTCATATAAACCCTGAAATTGCAGGACTGATATTTAATAGACTGTTGTAGCTTATCAAACTGCCAATAAAAGTGATTATTTCTTCAATTCACATGTACAGCAAATATGGAAAGTACGGCACCCTCAATAGAAATGAACCAGAATCGGAATGTATGAGAAATTACTCTAAAATTCCCTACAATCACTTTAAAATTGTTAAGATCCTGCTATAAAATAAACTCAAATAACACACTCTCACACAATTGCTTGGAAATAACTCACATAAACATCACATTAATATAACAGAAATTTGCATAAAGAACAATCTCACAATAGGACTGAATCGCAGGCCTCTTCGAGGGGGCAACCTCCTTCAATACTTCATTAATTTTGCAAAAGATGGTTACATTGGTGCCCTTTCGGGTATTTAAGGAGTTTCCTTCCAAGGTTGGCTTACATGCAAAATGCCACCTGGATTACATGCATAATGCCACCCGAATTACATGCATAGTGCCACTTTGAATTACATGCACAATGCCACTCGAATTACATGCACAATGCCACTCGAATTACATGCATAATGCCACACGAATTACATGCACAATGCCACCTATCTACCATGTGTTACATAAAAAGGGTGCCATTTGTCATGGGCACTACCTAAGCTAAAACTTAGAACATTACAAAATATTAATCATGGGTACTACCCACGTTCACTAGGAATTATTACATCATGGAAGTTATTACATTAAGGGTTAGGATGAGATCCTAACATGCCCTTCTCCTTGAAGAAGCTTTGTCCTCAAAGCTGAAAATGAGGAAACTGTTGCTGAAGTTGATGGAGAGACTCCCATGTAGCATCCTCGGGTTGAAGTCCACGCCACTGAACCAGGACCTCTGTGATGGTACGGTTGCGAGTTCGACGATACAGCAATTGCTTTGGTGCAAGTAAGATGGAGCCTTCTTCATCCAATTCGGGAAGTGTTGATGGAACCTGTACCTTGGAGCTGCCCGAAATGTAGGAGGGAGGCGTGAGTGGAGGGTGCCCGTAAACTGCCTCTGGTGGCGGTATGATAGGAAGTGTTGTACCACCATTCGGCCAAAGAAAGCCATTTTGCCCAATGAGTAGGATGATCGGAGGCAAGCAGCGAAGGTAGGTTTCCAAGCAGTTATTAACAACCTCTGTTTGACCATCCGTTTGCGGATGGTAGGCTAAACTCATTGTGAGTGAGTCCCCTGCAACTTAAACAACTCTTGCCAAAAATTGCTAGTAAGGCTGGGATCACGATCAGATACAATGGAGGTTGGCATGCCATGAAGGCGAAATATGGAGTCAAGAAAAATTTGGGCAATAGTGAATGCTGTGTAAGGATGGGTTAGGGCACAAAAGTGAGCATACTTTGAAAGGCGGTCCACTACCACAAAAATAACGAGACTTGTCTCCGGATTTAGGTAGCCCTTCTATGAAATCCATAGAGATGTCGAGTCCACACCGATCCGGTATCGGCAAGGGTGGAAGAGTGCCCGAAGAGTGCACTTGTTTCTCTTTTCATCCTTTGACTCGTGTCGCGATCTGCCTACAAAAGAGCGAATGTCCTGTTTCCTACCTTTCCAAAATAAGGTGCGCTTGAGTCGCTCATAAGGTGGTCTGATATTGGGAGGTGTACTATCCGGCAATAATGGAATGGCATGGTCGTGAGAGCGATGCGGTGGTAGTGTGATGGGTTGAAAAGATGGCCTCATGTTTGTGGAGAATCTGTTGCATGTCTTGTGGGATTTCACCCATTGGAGATGTGGATGGCTGGATGGAGAATAGTTGTGCAATGACCCCACGTGATGATTTCTTTAGCAATTTCTCCATGCCGTTTGAGCTGATAATTTGAGGTGTTCTGTCGGGGAGCCCTTGATGATGTGTGTTTGTCCGTTCTGGAAGAACTGCATCCAAAGTTTAGCAAAGTTCCAACTGATAGTGCCCAACGTACTCAACCATTGGCATCCCAAAACAATATCACATCCACCCAAATGGAGGGCAAACATGTCCTGCTTGAGTTCATAGTCCCCTATCTTGATTTTAACATTGCGACACTTTCCTTGACAAGATAAGGTTCCCCCATTGGCTACCATGACCTCAAAGGAATTACAATTGTGGATATAGCAATTTGCCCGTTGAGCAACTCTAGGGTCAATGAAGTTGTGCGTGCTTCCCGAATCCAAAAGGATGGAAAGACGTTGGCCCTTGAAACATCCTGTAACCTTCATGGTTTGAGGAGTAGTAATGCCTGCAAGGGCATGGATTGTAATTGATGTCTCAGGTTCCTGTTTCCCTTCTTCTTGTGGAGGAGGTGTTTATGGAGGGTCCTCATCCTCATCACTCTCGTCAGCGGTATCAGGTTCTCCAACATCTATCAAGAACAATTTTTTGTGTGCACACTTATGCCCCTTGAAAAACTTTTCATCACAATTGTAGCATAATCCTTGGGCACGACGTGCATCCATCTCTTCGGTGGTGAGGCGCTTGGGTGCAGCGGGTTTATTATCATCTGGGTGTTGGGCTCTAGGGGGAAATGAAGGTCTATTTTGAGGAAACTTTGATGGGCGTCTTTGGGCAGAGAGTTTAGATTCGGCCAGACGGGCCAAACTGATAGCTTCCATCATAGTTCGTGGTTTCAACATTTTGACTTCTGCTTGGAGTTCCATCTTCAACCCACTGATATAACAACTCTGGAAGAACCCTTCACTCAATCCTCTTGTTCGATTGGCCAATTTTTCAAATTGAGCTTGGTACTCTCGAACTGACCCTATTTGTTGTAGTTTGGATAAGGCTCCTGTGAAGTCCTCAAACTCACTAGGACCAAATCGAGTGAGTATTTGGGATTCAAAATCCTCCCAAGAGAGATTTGGGTAGGTAAGACGCAACCATTGAAACCAGTGTAGAGCCTCGGATTCCAAGTTAAAGGAAGCCATACGGACTCGATGAAATACTTGGTACATTATGAAGTCGAAAGAATTGGTCAACCCGACATAGCCACCCATCAACATCCTTCCCATTGAATTTGGGAAAGTCCAACTTGGGCATTCTAAAGGGTGTATCATGGTCACGATTCCTTGTAGAACTCTCAGCTTGGTATTCTGATTTGGGTGGTTCTCTTCTCAGTTTGTTGTCCACTTCGATCAATGCTTCTTCTAAGCGATTGCTAGTGGCCTCATGCTCTAGGCGAAGACCTTGGACTTCTTCCCTTATGGAGTGAAAAGCCGAGTTCAAGTTCTCAATGGCTTTTGTTAGGGACTCCAAGTGTTCTAGTTCTTTCTGGTGTCCACGGGTACCCTGGGCCATTTTTTGACCTTTTGTGACCAGTTACTAAAAATAGAATTGAATTTTTTTGACTTACTATTTTTAGTAAGTGCCCAAAAAAGTGCTTGGGTGCTATATATCAAAATGATCAGCGGGGAGGAGGTGGTCACAATGAGCTATATCTCTCAACACTACTTTTTGGCACCCCGGACTTTTTTTTTTTTTTCTCTGTTTTCTTGAGTCTAACGGTGTTTCTGATTCCGATTACGAGCTGCTGAGCAAAATTTGGGTACTTGGAGCACTATCTAAAACTGGCCGTGTTTCACACTCAAGATTCTCTGTATTTTGCGGGTGAGCGATATGACGGTTACGTTCGACTACGAAGATCGTGAATTCTGCCTCAATGTGCTTGACCTCTCGACTTGATGACTCGATTGTGGCTCGCATCTGTAAATTTTACTTGTTACTCTCCAGACTTTCAACTTAAGTGTCACCCTCATGGCTTATCCCGAATGCATGTCCCTTCTGTTATTTTTTTGGTAGAGGACTCCTTTCTCATATGCTCACTTTTGAAATGCAGGTTTACGAACGGGGGTGTTTGGATTCTTATTTTTATTTTTATTTTTGCATTTTTTACGAGGTTGCAGTTTTAACAGAACCAGGGAATGCTAAGTATAGGAGTATGTACCACCCATAGGCCCTCTAATATACCGACGGTGACGAACAATAGTGCTCGGACCAATATTTCGAGGCCACTACTCAAGGAGGATTCCACACATACCCTTGAGCACACTACCTGCCTCTCCGACAATACGGGAGGGTAATCGTCCGAGGATGCTTGTGTCCCGTAGACTATGAGTAATACAAGGCCGAAGAGCTTCCTAATGGCTAAAAGTTTGTTTAATCCTAGATGGTCTCCCGATATACCCGAAGATACGTGGGAGCTCAAGTCCGTGCGCGAGTTACGTACGAGGCACGGGTATTGGAGCACGATCGCCCCTCACTTCACTAGACGCTTTATGGGCTATCTAGCTTAGCCAATAATGACAGATCCTTCGCGATATTTTAAAACCCCCGGTACGGGGTTTCTACCTACTCAACTAACAATATATTTTTTTGTTTTTGGTCTGGAAAAAAAAACACACGTATTTTTTTTGGATTTTTTTTTTTAATAAGGAAAAACGGAATGGAAAAAACACACAGAATTTATACCTAACGAGCGGATTGGATGGCAAGAATCGTTGCGGTTGCGGCGAGAACTTGGCCCTGGAAAGCGCTACGATACCACTTGTTAAGATCCTGCTATAAAATAAACTCAAATAACACACTCTCACACAATTGCTTGGAAATAACTCACATAAACATCACATTAATATAACAGAAATTTGCATAAAGAACAATCTCACAATAGGACTGAATCGCAGGCCTCTTCGAGGGGCAACCTCCTTCAATACTTCATTAATTTTGCAAAAGATGGTTACATTGGTGCCCTTTCGGGTATTTAAGGAGTTTCCTTCCAAGGTTGGCTTACATGCAAAATGCCACCTGGATTACATGCATAATGCCACCCGAATTACATGCATAGTGCCACTTTGAATTACATGCACAATGCCACTCGAATTACATGCACAAGGCCACTCGAATTACATGCATAATGCCACACGAATTACATGCACAATGCCACCTATCTACCATGTGTTACATAAAAAGGGTGCCATTTGTCATGGGCACTACCTAAGCTAAAACTTAGAACATTACAAAATATTAATCATGGGTACTACCCACGTTCACTAGGAATTATTACATCATGGAAGTTATTACATTAAGGGTTAGGATGAGATCCTAACAAAAATCTACAAACACAACCAGAATCTTCTACAAGATATTTCTGATTCAAAACCCCAAAATCAACAAACTGATCAATTCTTTATTACCTCTGAAAATTCTTCAGTTGAATGCACAAATCCCGATCTCTGAATGAAATCGGTAGATAATCAACTAGGGGTGATCTCTCACACCCGAAGATGATGATACTGAAGGAGGGTTTCGTCCCCAACAGCCGATAGAGTCTGCAACCAGAGCTCCCGAAATCTCCTCAGAGAAAACCAAATATCAAAATGTCTAGAATATCCAATATGAGAGCAAGCAATCAAATAAATAGACTTCTCATTGAGAAATCTCCTCCTGTGGGCTCAATGTGGGATAAAACATAAAGTCACTTTATAATTAAAACTCCTTTTTGCTCCAAAGACCACTTTTAATTAAAAATATTGATTTATGATGTGCAATGCTCCAAAATAAAGCATCTATGATTTAAAAATTTTAATTCCCTTTCCAACAAGCTATAACACTTAGGTGCCCATTAAATTATTTAATTAAAATGACAACCTTAGAAGAAAATAATTAAATATAGCTCGTAATAACACCCAAATTACGAAAATGGTGGGAAAGCATCAGAATCAAAATCTGAATGCACAGGAGTGATACCGATGATGAATAATGATGATCGGACCTAACTGGGTGACTTACGATAAATAGACGCTCTCTCCAAGAATCTTGGAGACCAAACCAGAAGCTGGCTACAACCTCGGAAAGTGTCATCGGGGTCCTCTAGACGACCTGAGCTAATTACCATCATCAAAAATCCCCTCTGACACGTATAATGAACTCCTAGAGAACCAGGGCCAACTACAATGCTAAAGTAACCAAAGATGGGGACATTACAGTCCTCCCTTCCCAAAGATTGCTTGTCCTCAAGCAATGCCTACACAACATCAAAATCAACAATCTGAACCAATCTGCAACCAACTATTATCCCAGGGTCCCATATCATCCTCAGAAAGGATCCACCATGCTGACGTTGCGCCACTCTGATCACAATAGGAAATCCACTGTGCACAAGCTGCATATGTCTCTCCTGTATCCATAAAATATAATCATCCTCAAAATCAAAATTGAGATACCTATAAGGTCTGAGCTCTGTGTCATGAAACAACTCATGCATGATCAACTCAGCATGGACTACTCTTGCACTGCCACCGTCAATCTGATCTGGTGCACTAGGAAACACAGTCTGCACATCATGGTAACGTAATGCTCAGTAGAACTCACCACTATGATCCAACAAAGATGTTGATCAATATCCCACAAGTGGCTGATAAAGAAGTGGTCAGCAGTATATATTCTGGAAATAATCATCCTAGGAATGCATCTGCCATCAAGATCAACAAAAATTATGTTGACACTTAATCTCCCAGTGTCAAGTGAATGGACTAAAACATTCCAACACTCCCAATCAGCAGTAAACAAGTGAGTATCATCAGGGTATTTATCAACCATAAACAGGAAATGGCTGCCACCACGCTCATGAGATGCCCAAAAATGAAGATACATCCCGTTGTCCAAGGCTAAAATAAACATCTCCATGTCTGATTTTTGAAAAATCAGCATACCACATGAATAACCACTGCTGCAAATAAGAATTCCATCCACAAGAATGCTAAAATTGATCATTAAACCAGTTGAGATGTCTTCCCAACAAGTCACCAATTCAACAAATTTCCAATACATTTTCAAAATTTCTCTCCAATCCACTTGCATGAATACAAATGGATACAAAACATGGCTAATCAAAAGTGGGACAACAGTACTTCGCTCACTCCTATGATCCAACAACGCCCATGATATATCTCTCTCATCATCCAACAACACATGCCTCTGATCCTAAAAGTAGCAACTCACCTCTCTAAAAGCTCCATCATGAAGATCAACTGTAAAAGGCTTAGGAATGCATGCAGGAGACATACAAGGCCTCTCCACCTCAAAAGCAACTGAGTCATCCAAGAACTCCTCTCCTTGTGGTGAATCCACAAGGCCAATCTCCCAGTCAACATGTTTTGAATCATCCTGATCAGTACAACTTGGTTCCAAAGGAGAATCCTCATGGAGATCCTCAATGCTCTCAATCAACTGTTTAATCTCCAAGTATTTGGCACCTGTTTCTTGCTCTTTGTTCATGGCTGCCATAGATGACTGATTTTCAACTTGATACAAAGAGTAATGAGCTAGGCTGAGATCTAAACAAAGCTTATCCACCTCAATCTCTTTCTCATGAAATGCACCCAAGGCTTCATCTGCAAACCTGATAGTTGTATCCCTATCAACAGTGTCTTCCAAGTTGTCCAAAGCTTCACGAACCTCTCTTCGTCCATCTTCATCAAATTCAAGTGCCAACACACCCGGATCCCAAGGTACTAAGAGTTGATCTCTCAATTCTGCCCCAACAGGTTCTTTTTTCCTACCACGCATGTTTGTCTTTGTACGTAGTTCACTCTGTAAATCACCCAAGGAAATGAAGCAATTCGGCTGTTCGGAACATTTATTATATTAGGTTCAGCTGGGATACCAAACCCAAATCCACCTGTATCTTCATTACTAGAATGTGATGATGAAATAGTATCATATACTAATTGAAAATCTGTTCCATGTTCAACATGTTTAGCATCTAAAAAATCATTTGTGAACTCATAAACAGGGGCTGCCTTGAAATCTGAAACAGTCCCATCATGCTCTTTTCCTACAATATTATTAGTGTCTTCAACACTTTTGTCATCAAAACAATTACTAACTATGGAGTCTTCAATAATTTGTTCCACACCCACATCCAATGTTGTTGGTATAATGTTCTCATTAGATGCAGTCTCATCATATATCAATGCATGCATGTCCATGGAATCAATCTGTGGTTCTACTACACATACCTCTTGTGATGTGGTCTTGTCTTCATGAAAATTTTCTGTTATGGAACCCTCTTCTTTCTCAACCTTCTCACTATCCAATAAAGGTTTCAGCTTCTTCCTACATTTTTTCACAACTACGTCAACCAAATCATGAGCAGCAGGAGAAGCCACCAAATATTGCCTCTAAACAGCACCTAACATAGTCCAAAGTGGTTGAGGAATTTCGTCACTTTCATTGATGATCAAAACCATAATATCTCTCATGGCTGCAATAACATTATCAACATGTTCTGATCTAGTTGTAGCAATGAAATGATGAAACATTTGGTAAATCAAATCATTCATATTCAAATCTAACATGATGTTACCAAATCTAAGGTTGGCAAATGTTTCAAGCAAGGTAACTCTCCTAGAATAACGGAAACTTGTGACATTTCCCAAATTTCTGAAACTATCAACTAACTGTTGCATTATCTTCCTCAAAGTGATATCATCATAAGGAGCTTTAGGAGCTGAAATTCTCAAAATTTCACTCAAGCAAGAAGTGACCATGAGTCTTACCTCCTTATCTGTATGTCTCAACCATTCGTGTTGTTTTAAGGAAGTCACTGTAGGAGCTATAGTTGTTTGTATCACCTCAGAAGGTGACTGATTTACCATGTGTAGACAATCCTCCACTTCTCTCAAAGTGCTGAGAAGAACATCCTTGGGCTGAGATAGGTACCCAAGCTTAACCCCTGCATTAAAAAAATCTATTGACCAACTCTTCTTCACTATTTGATGCCATGCTACATAACTGAAATTTCAAATCTCTAAGTTACCCAACAGGATGGCAGAATAACTTGAGCTCTGATACCACTGTAATATACACCCTAGGTTTGCCCTAATTTTTGCAATTTCTTCTTCACAGTAATTCAGAGTTTCATTGATATGACAACATATACTGTTTTGCATTTAAGGGTTGATAACAATTCTAATATGTAAAGATTGTTCCTTATCAAGATTTGGTTTGATTCCCAATAACAAAAACAACTATATAGTTGATTACACAAAATCACCAAATTATATTTTTTCCAATACTCATACATGCATATAATGATGAACATCAATGAGCAACTTACATGAAAATAAGAATCAGATTTATTTTCAAAACTCTGCTCATATGATAGTCATAAACCATTAAGAACATCCACAAAATTACATAGCCTTTTGGTATTATCATGCAACATTACAAGACTACTGGTGTTGTCATACCAGTAATAACTAAGTGTTGATTAAAGGATTGTCAATGATGCTACGGGTCTGGAAATTCTTCGATAATGAGCTACAGACTGCTATTAACAGTCATAGGCCCAAACAACAACAAATCACTCTTAGACTTCCTCCAACTAGGTCTAAAATAACTTCAATAAATCTGCTAGTCTGAATATATTTGTATGTTGTTGAAGAATAGTTGATCAACTCCTCAGAATGCTTCCAACCCTTCAACACAAGATTGTTGGTTAATGAACAACTTTTTAAACGACTTCTTTATTAATATTGTCAGCTCCCTCAACCAGTAATGCTATCAGTGATAAAAAAACACTTGCAACTTCACCAAATGATTAGCATTATGACTGATTATAAAGGACAGAGTTCACCAAATTATTAGCATTATGACTGATATTTAATAGACTGTTGTAGCATATCAAACTGTCAATAAAAGTGATTTATTTCTTCAAATCATAGGTACAGCTGATATGGAAAGTACGACACCCTCAATAGCAATGAACCAAACTCGAAATGTATGAGAAATTACTCTAAAATTCCCTACAATCACTTTGAAATCTACAAACACAACCAAAATTTTCTACAAGATATTTTTGATTCAAAACCCCAAAATCAACAAACTGATCAATTCTTTATTATCTCTGAAAATTCTTCAGTTGAATTCACAAATCCCGATCTCTGAATGAAATCGGTAGATAATCCTACTAACATTTGTTGGTCGTTTGATGGCTTTATTAATATTTTATTTTATTTCTAGGAAAAACTAATAACATAAAGGAAGAAGGGGAATCATCAATATATTCGATGGTTAGGTCTTTCTCTCTCTCTTATATGGATTATGAGAGGTCATGAATTTAAGGCTTGGAAAGTGGTTATTAAGATTTGTGCCTAGTCATGCTCACCTTATGGTAATCACTCGTGGCAAGGGTTGATTTTAAAAGATCCTATTATCATCCCATGCCTATCAAGATTAGAGCTAAATCTGTGTCATGCAAAACATTAGAAAGCCTAAAAAGATGTTACGCTTTGGATCCAATGGACTGAAGTAAATTTCGATGTGGCCTTTTGTTTATTTGCCATGTTTTTTGGTTGTCTCCATTCTTACATTCGTACAGACCATGTGGAGTCGAGTTCACTTGATGGCAATCATTGTTGATAAGGGTTGATTTTGGAAATCCCTATTATTACCCCATGCCTATCAAGATTAAGCCATGTTTATGTCATACTAAGCACTAGAAATCCTAGGAAGATATTACGCATTTGATCTAATGGATTGAACTAATTTGTATATGGCCTTTTTGTTTAATTACCAATAATGTTGGTGGTCTGTAAGTGTTATGGCTTTAGGCTATAAATTTCTTTCATATAGGCATCTAAAGGCTTAAGTCTTGGTATATTAGCTAGAGCATTCAATATTACTTTGAACTTAGTGTTGCAAACTATTGCATTCGTAGTGAAATTTAGTGCTAGTGTGTAAGAATTTGATCCATAAGTTTGGGATTTTTGCTCTAGATGTTGGTGGAATGATTTGTAATGAAAATTGACCTCTTTTCAAGGATTCTAAACCTAGCATAGTTTATCAATGTCTATCCCATGTCTCTCTCTTTAGAATTTGCATTGTTCTCTATGAAATGATGTCAAAGATAATTTATTTATCATTAATTTTAACTTTAGACATAGTCATGTGTCCTTATCTCTTGCATTTATATTAAAAAGATAATTAAAAAATGTAATTAACAATTAGCTAAGATTAAATACAAATTAGTATAATTTTAATGTTTATACTTAATGGAGTCCCATAAGGGATACCGTAGTGGTATGTCTTTAGGTTTTCATCCAAGAAACCCAAGTTCAAATCCTGGTACAAAGGACCGAGCCCCTTTCAAAAACCCATGCTTTACCCTAAAATTTTGTCCCGTAAAGATACTGTAACGGTATGTCTTTGAATTTTCATCTAAGAGACCCAAGTTCAAGCCCCAATAAAAGGGGACTAGGGCCCCTTTAAAAAAACCCATGCTTTACACTAATTTTTTATTTTGATCCCACGAGGAATACCGTAGTAGTATATCTGGGTTTTCATTCAAGAGACACGCAAGTTCAAACCCCAATACAAGGAGATTGTGTCCCCTTCAAAAACTATGCTTTACCCTAAAATTTAAAATCAAAATCAAATGTCATTAGCTCAACTAATCAAATTCCTCAACAAGGAGGAGACCCCGGTTCGAATCTTGCCAAGCAATACATGGATAATATCCAAGCTTTGTTGTAATACCATTACATGTGGGGTGATGATGTAATATGGGTGGGGTCAGTTTCCATCCCATATAAGACCCAAAATCTTGTCAAGCGGATAATATCCAAGCTTTGTTGTAATACCATTACATGTGGTGATGACGTAATATGGGTGGGGCCCGTTTCCTTCCCATATAAGACAATATCCAAGCTTTGTTGTAATACCACTACATGTGGTGATGATGTAATACGGGTGAGGCAGTTTTCATCCATATAATGTTTATATTTAATGGGATAATAATTATATAGTTAATTAAAATAAAATATTATGATATTTATATATAAGATATAATTTGTGATTATATTAATTAATGAACATCAAATTAATATGATTATGAAGCTTTCTAGTAATTGAATTAATTTTTAAATTCGATTGTTCAATGGGTCCTTGGTTCAAGGGTTGGAACAAATAGTTGATGTAGCTTGCACCAAAGTTCAAATCTCGTGGCACCAAATAGCTCAATGTGACTAGTGAATGTAAAAGGGAAAGAACAATTCTTTCAAAACCCTATTTTTTTTTTTATTCAAAAATAATAATTATTAAATTATATTAAGAGCCTTTATGAAATTCAAACCTTTAAAGGCAACTGGCCATCGAGAAAGATAAAAGAATATATTTGATAAAAAATGAAGTGAAAAGTATTTGTAATGTCCTTGTCAAGACACCCCAACTGTATGTTATTGGTGTTTCATCTTGGTTACCTCAATTCACGGGGAACAAAGCTCCCGTGTTGTTATGCCCTCGTGAAGTGTGGCCACTTGTTATACTTGGCATTACTTAAAAAATATATATAAATAAATAAATAAAAGAACAAGCTAGATATAAAAACAAATATAATATTTTTTGTATTTTAATGAAAACGAGCACAATTAAAACCATACATAACTTATTTTAAATAATATTTAGGTAAGATAGAAAGTCCCTAGAAAATAAAAAGTCCTTGTCTATGAAAAGGAATAGAATAAATCTTCTTAACCATGGTCCTTCACTTCATTTATGAATGTATCCCAAATCAGGATCTCCGCACTCAAGACAATTTCGAATAGAAACTTAAACCGATACAGATCACTACATTGATTCCACTTACAATTTAAAAAATGAATAGAATACTCATCTCAATCAATTTATCTTAAAAAACAAGTTAGGCAATTAAGAGGCATATCTGGAGGTTGTATAAGCTGATAGAGCTAAGGGAGAGGAACCCATATTTGAAGAATCGTAGAGCTGGTGGGACGAGAGTTTTTAAGTTTTGTAAATCATGTTTTAATAAAATACTCTTTATCTAAAGTTTTTCTAATTAATTAATATTTTAGAAAAAGGATGGACTCGAACAAAAACGATGTGAATAGGACAGACGGACTCTAACAACTAACCTAAAGATACATACAACTATTAACATACATGTAACTATATTAATCCTATCGGCTATTTGACCTTTGCAGACTTTAAAAACTTAGAGCATTCCATTACCCTCTTAGTTTTATGTTGAAACAGGCTTGGTGTCTCATGGGCTATTTGGCCCTGCGGACGTTAAAATCTTAAAAACAGTCCATTTTATGCTATTATCATTATAATGAATGAGTTTTTGAAAGAGGGTATCCGAACTAACTGGAAAAGTCTTTGGTTTTTTTAATGGTGAAAAAAAAAAACTAATATAACTTACATCAAGATTAAATTTTAGTGATATCAAATAGTTTTTAATGTTAATTAGTCTTTAGTTATTTTAATGGTGAGAAAAAAATAACCTACACCAAAGTTCAAATTTCATGGTACTATATAATTTAATATGACTATATGGATATAAAAAAGAAAGGAAAACAAACCTTTTAAAACCTTATTTTTAAAAACTTTTTAAATATATATACATAAATATAAAAAAGATAGGCATGTAATATATCTTAGCTGACGTTAAAACCTGCTTTTATTTCCTATTAAAATCTGAGCAGTCATAATCCATCCACCAAGCTTGAGTTAAATTGGTGGTTTTTGTTATTAATGTTAGTTCAAATTTGGATGGTACTAAATAATTTATATGATTTTATATAAAAAGAAAAAACAAACCTTTTAAAACCTTATTTTAAAAAACTTTTTAAATTTTTTAAAATATATATACATAAATATAAAAGATAGCTATATAATATATCTTGGCTGGCGTTAAAACCTGCTTTTATTTCCTATTAAAATCTGCAGAGTCATAATCCATCTACCAAGCTTGAGTTAAGCAAGTGGTCTTAGCTATTAATGTTGATCATAATTTCACAAAAGTTTATAAAAATTGTAGAGTAAGAGATGTGCTTGAAAGGTTCAAAGTTTTTTATTTTAATTTAATTTTTTTGAAAGGTTGTTTTTAATCAAACGATACAAAATTAGCTTTTAAGGTAAAATAAAGGATGAATTAAAAAGAATGTTTAAAAAAATTTGATAAGTTATTTTTTAGTAGATAGTAGATAGGTTATTTTTCATTAAGTTATATGAAAATAGTTTGAAGGTTACATAAAAGATGAATTAAACAAAAAGTATTTTCTAATTTTATAGAATATTAAAAAAACCCAAAATACGTGAGAAATGCAAAGAACGATAAACAAAAAGTCTGGTCTAATTTTATAGAATATTAAAAAACCCAAACTATTTTTGCTTTAATCTAATTCTAATATTTTTATTAGAATATATTCAAGGAATTATAGAGCAACGACCCCAATCCCAAACTTAAAAATAAAAACCTATAATATGAGAATAGGCTAACAAGTATGGATATAAGATTGTTTTTATATTTCAATTGTAAAATATCTTTTACATTTCATAAATAATTTAAATATAAACCACTAATTTCAATCTACCGCAGTGCAGCAACATCCATCTGCACTTTGTGTTTTTTTTCAGAAGTGATCAACATCCCCATGAAGTTTAAGCTTTCGAAGACTTACCACTGGCTAAATCTGTAGTCGGTAAATCCGTTTCCATAGAAGGCGCTACGTTGAGGACGAGAATGCCATCATTTTCCCTGACGAGATTATAGAATGCCCAAGTGAATGCATAGGCCGAAGTCTCTGAGTCATCCACCGCCACCATCAGCTTTCTACCGCTCGCCATTGTCGATAACAGGGAAAAATAGGGTTTCCGATCTTAGCAGATGCACACAAATATGCAGGCGTTGATACGATCATACGTTAACATTTTAGAACAAAGCCACACTTGCAAACCTTGGGTGCAGAATTGTCAAGGCTGACACGCATTTCTTCATTCAGTCGAAGATCATGACACGTAATGAATCATTCAGTCTAAGGTTATGACACGCAATGCACCGAATTTGCTTTAGGTCAGCAAAGGTGGACTGCAAATGTCGGCAAAATTTCCCCCATAAGTCGGCCGGTTGGAAAAGCGTAATCAACGGGAGGGTTTAGACGGCAATCCCCTCGACAATGACAGAGCACCCAGTTAAACTGCAATCTCCTCGGCAATGACGACACTCAATCATACGGCAATTACTAGACGGTATTGCTTTACGTCGGCAAACTTTGCAACGGCAGTTTCCCTGAGGGCACGCACTTTCCGGACGGCAGTTTTACCTGACGGCACGCATTTTCTGGACTATAGGCACGCATTTTCTGAACTATAATTTTACCTGAGAGCGTGGATCTGTCGACGAAGTCTGACGTTAGTTTTCTTTAGTTGGCAAGGCGACTCCAAACGATGACTTCCTTCAAGCTAAAAAAATCTGGTTAACTTACATTTAAATTTTAGATATTATTGTTTGTAAAGGTAATAAATCTATTGTAGATGTAACAGATTCTCCTGTGCTACCAAAAAAATAGTAGTTATCAGCTGAGTGTGTGTCAGTCTAACACAGTATCAATCCTCACACTGTATCAATAGGAGCTACCCCTGGTCTCCTCCTCACACTGAATCAACATAAACAAGTAGAATAAGGATTATAGAGGTAACTCTGTATCAATGGGAATCAGTCTAACACAGTATCAATCCTCACACTGTAACAATGGGAGCTACCCCTGGTCTCCTCCTCACACTGAATCAACATAAACAAGTAGAATAAGGATTATAGAGGCAACTCTGTATCAATAGGAGCTAACCGTGGTTTCCTCCTCACACTGGATCAACACAAACAAGTAAAATAAGAATATACAAAACAACTGATAACAAAATAGAATAAAGATAATACAAAGCAACCCTACTTCAATTATAAAAAACTATAAATATAACAAAAAAAATCTCTATAAAAAATAAAAATAATAAATTCTTTTATTTATTATTTCAAATTTGCAAGGTCTTTCCCTTTTCTTTTACTCTCACATGTAGTTCACTCTTCCTAGCATGCCTTCCTTTCTTCGTAACATGCCCTGCCCTTTTTCTCTTCCTTTATCTCCCTTTCTCCTCTTTTGTCTTTTGTTTTTCTTATTTAACTACTCTGCACCCTCAGATAGTTGGCCTTTCAATTTCCCACATTTGTCTCTGCATGTTTTTCTTCTTTAACTACTCTGCACCCTCAGATAGTTGGCCTTTCAATTTCCCGCATTTGTCTTTTTTATTTTTCCTCTTTAACTACTTTGCACCCTCAGATAGTTGGCCTTCCAATTTCCCACATGTATGCTCTGCATAACATGTTGTACTTGTGACTATGAGCACCTACAATAAATAAAATGAAATTCAAATGTGCACTACCAAGGCAGGGGAGGTAGCAAGAGTGTGTTCTGGGTAGGTCAAGAATATTTAATAAAAATAGTTGGCCTTTCAATTTCCCACATTTATGCTCTGCATAACATGTTGTACTTGTGACAATGAGCACCTACAATAAATAAAATGAAATTCAAATGTGCACTACCAAGGCAGGGGAGGTACCAAGAGTGTGTTCTGGGTAGGTCAAGAATATTTAATAAAAAGAAAAAATAGTTTGGATCTGATTATCTAAGAATATTTAATAAAAAGAAAAAATAGTTTGGATCTGATTGATTTACTATGTATGTATAATCTTTTTTTCGACCAATAATAAGCACAAAGGTATTAGTTGAGCATGAGTAAGAGGCATTTGTTATCCTCAACAATAATGTCCTCCTTATAACTGTATATCTTCATAACATTTATTAATAAAATATACAATTCAATAATATTTTTTTAATTATATAAATTTTAGGTTTAGCAGTATTTTTCATAAAATATTTCATAATTATATACAAGGTCAATAAATATATTGATCATAGTCAAGAAAATAAGGAAACAGGCACAACATATGGCAATTACGTTCTAGGGTGCAGAGGGTAGAGTTACTTTGTAGAACCTTTTAAACTAGGCAACAATTGATCATGTTGTAGGAAGGAGGGTTCTTACATCTCTTTTCAAGAGTAAGAGTTTGGGAGAATTTTTGTTGATTTCAAATTCCTACGGTTCAAAAAAAATTGGGGAGCAATGCCTCGCAAGAAAGTAGGATAGGAAAGGAAGAGGTGAATTAAACAGTGGTTGGTGATTTCAATGCTCAGCTTTTAGCTAGGGATTAGAAAAGGGCATCTCATCTTTGGATCAGGAGGACATATTTATGATCTCTAAAGTAATCAATTCAATTTGATCAATGTCCAAGTGCAGGGCCTTCTCATACTTGGGCAAACAAATAAGCAGGGTTGACAAACAGGAAGGTAAAGTTGGTAGATTCTTGGTGTTTGAAGAGGTTTTTCTACATTGGTCACTCAAGCTAGAAATCCTTAATTGTACAAAATCAAATCACTTTCCAATTCTCTTGGAATGGGATATGGGCCATAAATCTTTCTCTAGACCATTTTGGTTTGAGAATTTTTGGCTGCAAAAGGAGATTAGAGATAAAATCCTAGTTTGGTGGGAGGAGGGGTGCCCTGCCCATTGGACAACATTGTTTGGAGTATTTAAACAACTCCAACATGTCAAAATTCAACTCAAAATCTAGAAAAAACACAATAAATCAGACTTTTTCCGCTAGCTGCTAGGATGGAGGAGTTAGCCACAGTCTTTCAAATTGAAACAAGCACATAAGACTTGAAACATGAATACGAGATGGTCAAAAAAGAGTCAAAGTATACACAAACAGGAGGAGATCTATTGGAAATAAATATTCAAAACTTCTTGGCTACTACTAAGTTCTTCCATTGTTTGACCTCGACAAGAAGACACTCCAACACACTGCATAGCCTAAAAGACCTTCATGGTAATGTGATGGACACTATCCCAGGTATTTAGCAAGCTGCAAATATCTATTTTGAAAATATTTTCTTTGCTTCTACCCATCCTAATCTTGCAGCATAACAAGAGATACTTAATTGTATCCCACATATTATAACAGCCGAACAAAACCAAGCCCTCTTTAGAACTGTGGATCTCGAGGAGGTGAGAGACATAGTCTTCAACATGAGAATCGAAAATTCCCCAGGCCATGATGGGTTTCCATTTGAATTTTTTCAAGCTTTTTAGGATGACATAGGGGAATATGTAACTAGGGCAGTGGAGGAATATCGTGCAAACAAAAGCATGTTATGGGCTATGAACCACACTTTCCTTGCTTTGATTCCTAAAGCGGGAGAGGCTTCCAACATTTGAGACTTTCATCTTATTGCACTTTACAATGTAGTCTACAAGATCATTACCAAACTAATGGCTGAAAGGCTCAAGAATGTACTGGATAGTGTTATCTCTTTGGAGCAAGGAGGATTTATGGAGGGCCGACAAATTTTGGATGGAGTAATCTTGGCACAAGAAGCAATTCACACAATGCATCAGAAAGGTCTAAGAGGCATGCTTATCAAATTAGACATGTTTAAGGCCTATGATAGAGTCCCTTGGCAGTTTTTGGATTAAATGTTAGAGAACTTTGGTTTCTCTCATGGTTGGAGAGAGTGGATCGTGAATTGTGTCTCTTTGGCCTCCTTCTCAGTCCTCATCAATGGTATTCCCTCAGCCCCCTTTTAGGCCTCTAGAGTAATTCAGCAAGGAGATCCTGTATCCCTATACCTCTATTATTCTTGCTAAAGGATTGAGCAATTTTCTTTGAAGGAACAGGCAACAAGGAGTTATCTTAGGGGTGCAAGTGGAAGAAATGAATTTGACCCCTTTAAAATTTGTGGATGCATAGGGTTGCCTAAAGCAACTAATGTGAGGGAGGCAAGAGCGCTCAAATATTCCTTAAATATATATATGGGAGCCACAATCCAGGAAATAAATGCAACCAAGTCCAAGGTAGTGTTCTTTAAGATCGAAAGAGGATCCAAGATCAGATTCTAAACATCTTAGGCTTCTCTCAAGGTTCCTTCCCGCTAGACTACCTAGGGTTTCCACTCCACTATAAGAAGCTGGAGGTGGCAGAATGCAAAACACTGGTGGATGAAATTGGTGTGAAGATTAATCATTGGATACACTATTGGTTTTCTTTTGGAGGAAGAGTGACTCTTCTTCAATCAATAGTTCAAACAATGCTAGTTTACAAGTTTACTATCCTTGCTGCTCTAATTGGAATCCTAAAAGAGTTGGATTCTCTCATGAGAAAATTCCTTTGGGATGACGCAAGGATGGGTAAGTGATGTGATCTCGTAAGTTGGGACAAAATCTACCAGTCCAAAACAAGTAGAGGATTAGGAATTCAAAAAACAACATTGAATAACCAAACTCTAGTAGGAAAGTTGTATTGGAGATGAATCTCCAATCAAGAAGTATTATTTAGCAAAGTCATTACTAGTAAGCACTTGGGTAACATTCCCCATGAGGAAGCAAGTTGCATCCCTATAGGTGGCCAAGGTTTTATTATTTGGAAGGTGCTAAAATTTTGTGAGAAAGTGGTAAAACCAGAACTATTTTGGAAAGTGGGTAGAAGGGATAAAGCAAATTTTTGGACCAATTCTTGGGACCAATACCCCCTTTAATTTCAGAATTTCTAGAGTTGCAACCCCTTCAATAGAGCCTTGAGGCTAGAGGTTGGATCAAGACAACATGCTATCTACATACAAGGCATATTGGGACCTTCTCTCTTATGCAACTAAAGTGGTGGGAAGAGTGGCCAATCCTAATCTCCCTGAATTTGGTGTCATTATTAGAGAGGATATTAAAGCAATTCCACCTTATAGGAGAGGAGGAAGAGGACAAGATAGTTTGGGGTCATGGGAATTTAGGCATCTATATAGTTCAAGAAGGTTATAATGAATTGCTCCCTCCCCAGTGATGCTATTGGATGTTCCATAGAATAAAGTATTATTGGCAAAAGGGCTGGCCAAAAATTAATTTCATTGCTTATAAATTTATGTATCAGAGCTTCCTCACCTATGATAACTTACAAAAGACAGGTTTTCATGGCCCCTCTAAATGTATAATGTGCAATATCCAAGAGGATACAATAGATCATTTGCTCTTTCAATGTGACTTTGCCCTAGAGTTGTGGAGCTAATGGGTTGATCTATTCAAGGCTCGTCTTAACTAGTAGTTAACACTTACTAATATATGGGAGGTTTGGAAATGAAGAAGGTTAAAAAATAAATCAGTTTAGTCGGGTTGGTCTTTGGGTATAAGCTTTATCTGGTGGCACATGTGGTTGTAAAGAAATGCCAAATCTTTTAGAAAGGAATACACATTGATAGAGTTTGTTTGGAAAAAAATATTAAACAAGGTTACACAAATAGTAAAAGTTGATGTGGGGGAGAAGAAAAATAGGAGGGGGAGACTGGTTCCAGGAGGTAAACTCATGGGACTTAGCAACCCCCACCCCTAGGCTAAGAAAAAATAAACATTGATGGAGCAACCAAGAATAACCCAGGGGCAACTGGTATTGGTTTCCTCATAAGAGACTACAAGGGGAAGGTCCTTCATTGGGAATTAGAAGGCCTAGGAGTAGCAACAAATAATGAAGTTCAGTTTTTGGCAATCAGACAAGGCTCTCTCAATGCTTGGGAGAATGGAGTTTGAAAGATCATAATGGAGTTCAACTCACAATTTGGGTGGGATTGCTAGATGAGATTAGGAACTTCATATAGAGCACGTGGTGGATCAATAATATAGTGAGTCAGATCAAAGCCATCTAGCAATAGTTTAAGGATGTCATCCTGATTTATGTAAGCAGAGGAAAGAATGTTTTGGCTGACATTTGGCTAAAATGAGAAGCGAGCATCTTGCTGGTTACTTGTTGAAATCTGATAAAAATAGGGATACTGTAGATTGGATGGAGGTGAACCAACATGTTTTATTACTAGCCAATAGGAATTTAGGCAATGAAGTGTGTAGGACCAAGGTAGATGATTATGATGATTAGCCTTTGGTTCGACATCATGTTGCTACTTGTAGTGCTCTTAGTCCCAATTTGGGTAGCCCTCGAAGTCATGGAAGGAAAGAGAAGCTAATCTGGGCTCTCTGGAATAGTATTAACCAAAACTATAATCAGGATAGGATTTTCTACTATTTGGATCAGAATAAGAAATTTGTAGTCCAAGAAGATGTTAGAGTTCCTTTTATTAGGATCTTGGGGTAGGCCAATTATCGTAAATTTGGACCTATCTTATTAATAATATTTTCACCTCCTTTAAAAAAACATAATATTTAATATTAAATACTATTATTATTATTATTCTCATGGTGGAATCGATAATCGTCATAGTTATCAACGTTATCCGCCCCTATAACCACCATGCCACATCATTGTAAACCTTTTACACCACTGAAAGCACAAGGAATACAAACAAGCATTTAGTCTAACTAGACCTTGAGATTTGAACCTTGGACGCCCATACCCTTACAGGGTTTCACCAAACCAATTGGTCTACACCTCAAACCCTTATTAAATACTATAATTAATAATTTAAAATATTTTAAATAAATTATATAACATTGACACATATTTCATTGTATTGTATCATTATTGTATATTTATATATTATAATATTTATTCTACAATATTTTAAATAAACTATTATATTATTTCAATGAATCATAATATAACATTATAGTAAATTATCACTCCATGTTATAATATAGTATTATAATGACCATCAAAACATATATTTGAACTTGAATTATATTCATAACTATTTTTCATTTATAATTATTTTATAATGTTTTAGACTTGTTTATTTAAAATATTATTAAAAAGGTTCAAGGTTCAAATCATGGCGTGGGCAAGTGTGAGGGGTAGGTGTGTGGTGGTTGTGTTAAATTTCCTATTGATAAGCATAGCTCTCGACTTTATGAGGGGTCATGGTTGGGAAGAGACTACTCAGCCCTGTGCGTTGGTCGTGCGGGGCTCTCACACTAACCAAATAAAAAAATATATTAAAAAAAGTAAAAACATAATTTAAATAATAATTTCTTTCCAATGAGTTTACACAAGTTTTTATGAGGGGTCTCAGTCCTCTCATATTGAGTGGGGTTTGAATCTTCGACCTTCCAAAGAGAGGCCAAATCCCTTACCATTGCAGTAAGCTTGCAACTCTAATTTAAAAATAACTAAATTAAATATTATAATTTATATTTTTATTTAAAATATTCTAAATTGAATAGTGCGATTATTTTATAGGGTTTTAAAAAAAAAATTTTAAACAATAACAATTTTTGCCAAAGAGGTCTTGCAAGACCAAAAACTGCTCTGGGAGGGGGGCTTTGCAGGTGACTTCCCATGGAAGTCATGTTCCTCTTTCTTGCATCCCTTCCTCTTCCCTATCCCAGGTACCTGTCAGTTTCCCTGACACCTTTTCCCATCCTTCATGGAAGGAAGGTGTTGCAGACGATCTCCTTTTGGGGGGAGATCCTTGATCCATTGTTCTACCCCTTTCCTTGCCCTAAGATGGGAAAACTTTTGTCCCATTTCTGATCCATTGTTCCACCATTTTCCTTCGGTGTCTGTTTTTTGGGATGTTCAGGTTTAGGTTCTTCCCTGGGACTTTTCCTGGGTGTTTTGGATCTTTCAGTGGTTTCTCCTTGAAATTTCCCTTTTTTCTCAAGATGTTTCTGGAAGTCTTCTTGACATCTGCTCATTGAGGATCTTCAATTGGGAATGGTTGGGTTTGAGGAACTCTGACTTCTTGAGCAGTTTTGCACAACATCCTTTTGTTCTAAGGAGGGACCATGTGCTTGATACTGTGACTATGCTCTTTGGATTCGAGGTGGTGGGTATTGTAGGATTTCAGTTCCTTTCGTGGCTTTGCAGCCTCTAGTATTTTTGCTGCTGAATCCTTGCAGGTTTTCCTCCTTGTTTCATGAAAGCTGCTTTTTGACAGGTCTGGGGAATTCTGGCTTCATTAGCAGTTTTGCACAACATCCTTTTGGGATTATGGTTTTCCCATGTGCTTTCTACTGTGACTCTGCTCTTTGGGTTTGAAGTGGTAGTTCTTGCAGGTTCTCAGTTCCTTTCGTGGCTTTCGGGGGCCTCTGATTTTCTTGTTGCTGATTCCTTGTGGGACTTCCTCTTCTATGACCTTGAAGTTGTTGTTGAAGGTTGTCTGGGATGTATGGCTGTTGTTTTTTGGTTTGTGCTCTAACGTCTGCAGTCATGCATCCTCATGACTCCTTCCTAGTGAATTCCTATGACACTTTCTCATCCTTTCCTTCAGAAGTTTTGTTCTACTATTGTTGTTTCCTTTGCTTTGGGTAGGTGTTTTCAAAGGCTTCCTTTTTTGCATAAGGACCCTGTGGCCTGGGGTGTTCCTTTTGCTGCTGAACCACTACAGTACCATATTTTAGGCTATTATTCCATTTTGCTTTTGTTCAGGCTCCCCTACAAGGGATGCTAGTTTTTATTCAGTTCTTTGTTTCCCAAGGGTGGTTTCAGGTTTTCTTGCCCTTGGGATGTTTCAAATTTTAAAATTTTGGCTTTGTTTCCTTTTCTCGCCTATGGGAAAGTTTCAAAAGGATTTTTAGTGGTTGGGGCGGTTTGGCGCTTTCTCCCGCCCTTTGTTTGCTTCAAAATCTTGTTTGGCGCCTTTTGATTCAAATTCGGGTTTTTGGCAAACTTTCCCTTCCTGCCCATTTTTCCTTTGGCGTAAAGGAAGACGTCTTCCTCTGGTGCAACGGAAAGCGTGTTCCTTATTTTATTCCTTTGGGTTGTCCTTGCATTTCCTTTTGTCCATCCTTGGAAAATTCCTTTTGTTTCAATCTGATGTAATATGTTGTAATCTGATCCTTTGTAATCGGGTTTTGGGATCCTTGACAAAAACCCACTTTTAACCTAACAAAAAAATAATTTATTAGTAGCTTAGTCTTGTCATTTTCCAATGTTTATTAGACAAAATTTTATGATTTTTAAAAGTGTGTTAAACTTGCCAATTATTTTTACTAGTTTCGATATAATTTTATTTTTCAAGCTATATGTGGCTTCTAATGAGAGTCACTCCCATATAAATATCATATCATTATATTTGTTTTTTTTAATTGGTTATATGGGATTGAAACGGGTCCCACCCGTATTATATCATCACCATATCACCCCATAATGGTATTACAACAAAGCTTGGATATTATTCATGTATCACTTGAGAAGGTGCAAACTTGGGTCTCCTCAAACATTGAGGAATCTAACCAGTTGAGCTAATGCCACTTGATTTTTCTAGTTTACATAGGTTTTATGAGGGGTCTCCATCCCCTCATAATGAGTGGGGTTTGAACCTTGAACCTCTCAAAGAGAGGTCAAAGCCTTTACCATTGCATTAAGCTTATAGTTGAATATCATTATATTTGTTATTAGATTAACTACATAATTGCTTTTTTATCATAGATATCCTTTATCTTTATTAAACTATTATATTTCCTCTAAAAACTTCATTGACATTTTTTTTTTAGATTTGGTTATTGTGAGAAACCCCTATGACCGACGTACAAGTGAGCAGTCTCCTCCCAACCATGACCCCTCATAAATCCGAGAGCTATACTTATCAATAGGGAATTTAACACAAATCCACCACACACCCACCCCCTCACACACTCGCCCACACCACGGTTTGAACCTTGGACCTCTCGAAGAAGAGCCAAAGCCTAAACCGTTGCGCTACACCCCCAGGTGCATTGACATATATTTTTTATACATAGAAGAGTTGGCTACAACCACACCATTTTTAGTAATTGTCAAGCGTAAGGTTCAAACCATAGGGGTTGCTTCAACCAAACCTATTCCACCTCATTATTGTTGACCCGACGTGAGGGGGACCACCGGTCGCTCGAGATTCATACTATCATCATCGATCTGGTGCGCACTCAGACAATTCAGATCAAACTACTACCTTTGCAAATAGGCTTCCCCCAAGGTTTGAACTTGGGTGTCTTCTCCTTGAAATTATTTTTATTAAGATATAAAATCTCTCTTGGCCATTATTTTTATTAAGATATAAAATCTCTCTTGGCCAATTACATTCTAAAAATTGAACTTCACCAAAACAAATATCAATACTGCAATTAGCTAAATTATCTATTACCACATTTCCTTCTTTATAGATATGCTAACATTTTCCAATATATTACCTCTAACAAGGGTTGATGGACATAAAAAATAATGTTGTTGTTGATCCAATCCCCATGCTCATTTTTCTTGATAGCATTAATAATACTTTATTACTTTCCCTCAATTGAAACAGATCTTCATCCTTATTTCAAAGGAAAACTTGATTGATGACCTAGTCTCTACATAGTTGTTAGTTGAAGTTCCATATGATTCTAAGCAAGTCAAAAGAACTTTACCTTCATTATAAAAAAAACTCCACCTCTGCTAGCTTCCCTTGATTTTTTACTGAAAACACCATCAAAATTAGTTTTAATAAATCCAACTTTTGAACATTTTCATTTTACCATAGATCAATAAATCCTTTATGCTAACTCCATTGGCATAGATGATCCTTTGTATGTATTTTCAAATTATGTAACCAAGATGCAAACATCTCTTTCCACACTTTATAATTCCCATGACGAGCACCATGCTTATAAAATTTTTGCGAGAGATGCACAATTTCAAACTTTGGCATGTTTATGAGATTTGTTTTTAAATTTCTATTATTCCTTTCAAGCCATAGATTCTAAAAATTAATAGGAGAATACATCCTCCATAGAATGCATAGTGCTTTAGCTTTAAAACAATTAATGAGCTCTTTTGATGTTGATGGAGGTATGAAATATATTGCCATTTTTACCAAAAATTATCCCAAATGGTGTAAGGAAAAGGATAATTAAGAAGTAAATGATTTAATGTTTCTTGATCCATATTATACAATGCATGCTTGAAAGGTCCTTGATATCCTCCTCTTTACAAACTCTCTTCTACAAGAATTTTGCTTTGGACTACTAACCAATAAAATGTTGAGGCCTTACGAAAAGACTCACATGAACAAACATTCTTCCAAGGAAAATATATTGGAGTAAAAAAATTTAATTGCTTCAAATATTTTTATCCCAACTTGATCAAGTATAAACTATATATTGATAGATTTCAAACCAACTTATACTTCCACATAAAAACGGATAAATAGAACTCTCAACCATGTTGTTAATAAAAATACATGATGTGGAATTGTTTCTCACATCAACATAATTTTTTACGTTCGAACCTCTACAAGTTGAACATGATCAAGTCAATGGTTTCTGTTTGGATTAGTAACAAGAGGATAAGGCTTCAAGCAAGCACTAGACTACAAATTTAAAGAACATCCTTCATTGATTGACGAATTAATATGTTTCTTGATCAATTGTAAACTCTCTGATATGAACTTCCATGTTTCTAAGCCCCCATATAGGGTTATATTGCATTGCAGAAAGGTCTAACTTCTATTACACCCACAATTTTGTTTCAAAAATTGGAAGAAGGGAGATCATACCCCTTTGTCCTTCAATTTTAGGCCAACCCCATTCTATCCTTACTAAATTTATCTAATATAATCTACATACTAAGAATAAATACATAAAAGTAAAATTTTCAAGGTTAGCATGCAAAATATTAAAACAAAAGACAAACGTAAATATGGTCATAATTTTAGCAAGGAAGGTGTATGATCAATCAACACATAATACAATTGAATACAACATTATATCCTTGCACATAAGAAATAGAAATAGCAAGGAATGACAAAAGGACAAAAGGGCAATGCCATAATTGGAAGAGAAAAGTCTTGCACAATATCTTATGATCTCCAAAATAAGAGCAATTATTATATTAGGACTTACAAAGTGTAGTGTTGATCCTCTTAAGACAAAAATATGTTTACAGTGAAGCCCATGACTCCTATTTATTGATAGAATCCACCCTTGAGTTACCTTGCATAAGAAATTTCTATTTTAGTAGTAAAAGTAATAAATTAGGGGCATATTTAGAAAAAACAATGCACCTTCAAAATTTAGATGCCTCTAAATATAATTCTAAATGGCATAGAAGCCTTCTAATATAGTGCTGCTACTACAAGAAAAAAAATTTCTTTCCAAAGATCTTCCTTGGCATCCATGCACACTTGTCTTTCTTTGTCTATCAATGAGTGATTCGCTCCTAGAAAGGGAATGATTCACTCCAGAGTAGGAGTGATTTTCTCATGTTGGATGAATGATTCATTATAGCTAGACCAATCACACTTTTGGAGCATATTGCATCTCTAGACTTGACTTCACAAAATTGGCTCTCTAGAGATTCCAATTGCTTAATTCTTTAGTTTTGCAAGTCTTCTGAGTTTTGAGGACCCCAAGATAGTAACTGAGTTGCCATGTTTTTGTGACTTCATGGGGTAGTAAGTTCAATTGATGAGATATCCCAACTCTTATCTTTATCCTTGGGTGTAGGGTCTACAAAATTGTAACCGCTCTATAATAAGAGTATAAAAGTGTTGGTGTTTCATGTCCTCCTATGGCAATGTCTTTAGCAAAATATGACATTCACTAACTCCAAGTAGCCTTAGGTTAATTAGGTTCCCAACGTCTTTGTAAGATCTACATATGGATTTTTGGACATGACCATCTTGCTGCTCCACAAGTTTCTTTAGTTTTTCAGTAATACATTTAACTTCTCTATTTATTTAGGTGGAACTTTTGCTTCAAGTTTGACCTTCTCCTCTTCAAATATGGTTTGTATTATGTCTTTATCAAGAAGTATCCTTATATCATTAAATATATCAGGTGGTTCAAAATTCACTAACCCTTGTATTTCTATGATCTTATCTTGTATTGAGGTTACCAGGGTGGCTAGTGTGTCTTTATAAACTTGAAGTCATTGGTTGGCATTAAATTTTACTTTCAATCACATCTCCAATTCCTTTTATTTTACCCCTATTTTTTCTATTTATTTTGTAATTTTGACCAATGATTTCAACATCTTATGGTACCTCTCCTTCGTGACTATCTCATCCTTTGAAATGTTTTTTGTAGTTTGATCAAGGATGGCCTCAAAACTATCCAAAAATTTGAATTATCTCTTGCATTTATTACCTGAGCTTTGACATCATACCTATTACAATTCACAATATTTTCAAAAAATAAATAGAAGCAATCCATCCACTCAAATCTTATATAGAAAGTGTAAAGGACAAAAGAAATAACAATAGATAGAGATTTTGAGGCACCCATAATAACCATAAATAATCATTGCATTATCCATAGATAAGATTCACAACACTTTGATGATAAAATGAAGAGTGTTGGGGGTATTTATACTAATACCAAAATCCCAATTATAGAAATGATTTTAACCTAAGCTAATATAACAAGAGGGTGTTGTTGGGAGTTATTACAACAGAGACCATGTGAGAAGTCAAGTGGTATAACCACCCCTCACATGGTACATGCATGTAATATAAGACAAGATAGTTTGATTTTTTTTTAAGGTTTGTTATGCTTGAAATAAGCATCCTATATACTTAAATACCCTTCACTACCATAATACAATATATTCAAAGCATTAAGATCGAACATGTATCAAGGCCAATCTAATACTGAAATAAACATTCACTTATATAATCAAATATGAATGTAAATGGCCTAAGTCATTCATGAACTATGCATGAAAAAAACTTACAATATTAATTGCTCAAAATATGTATACAATCTTTATTTCTTTTCTTCTTGTTACAACACTATAATATGATATTCAGATTACATTCTCATGAAGTATTATCTCCATAATATATCCATAGTAATGTGACTCTTCAAGTACTTGACTATTGTTATCCATATGACAAGTCCTATGACCTTTGGCTTATCATCCTGCCACTTGCATACTAGACTCTTACTTTATTCTTACATGGAAATTTGCACACATCTACATGACACTTACACTTATACATGCACTTATAATATAGGACACTTGTGCACATCCTCACAGTACATATTTGCACTCTTACATACAAGATACTTATACACATTCTCTCAATCTATACTTGCACTCTTACATGACACTTGTGCATTTCATGCACATTGACACTTACATGAAAAGGTAAATATAAATCACACTCCTAAACTATAGACTCAACCCTAATATATTACATATTTACAATTATACCATGAAGGTACCATGGGGGTACATTAGCATGTACCAAATAATGTAATATTCCTCAACATAAAGAAAAAGTTTAAAGTTTGAGAAAAGTAGTCTCAAGGGTAAAACTACCCCATATAAATTTGACACTGTGAAGCAAAATTCCATGGTAAAATAAAAAAATATCAAGGTGAAAAATCCCTACAAAATACAAAGAGCCTTCAAGTTTCAAAAAGGGTTACAATCCATTCTAAAGACCAAAGGTCATAAAGCCTATAGGAAACAACTACGTAAATTCAAGCAAGAAAGAAAATAAGTCATTACCATTTAAAGGAAATAAATGAAGCTATTGAAATCTCCATAAAAGAAAATTTAGGAAGTCATTAAAGCTTCACAAAAGAATCTTAAAGAAGCCTTTTGAAAGGAATTGAAAAGAATTTTTAGAAAAAAATTAAATAGAAGGCTCATAAAATTGAATCTATATGCAACATTATAAACGTTCCAAGAAGAACATGTTAAAGCACAAAGAAACTTAAAGTTTATTAAATATTGCATTTCAAAAATTCAAGGAGAAGAGATTTAAAGTTTCAACATATAGCTTTTTCAAAGGTGTTTCGGCATTTGAATAGAGAAAGAATAAAATTACAAGGAAGCAATTCACTTTCTTAAATGTATTAAGGTAAACAAAAAATTATATAACAAATTTTGAGCAAATATGCATAGATCATGAGCATAGAAGTCATAAAAATTCAAATTCAAGAAAATAAAAAGTTAAAAGTTTGCATTTGCAATTCAAACAAGAGATCGAACCATTACTCCCAAAATAGATTAAGGTGTGGACATGGTGGTATCGTCCACTTGATAGTAAACATAACATTGACACCTCACTTGGTGCAAGAAGCCTGTGAATACAAGTCCAAGAAGCCTGTGTATTGAAAAATGTAGACGTAAAAATACTTTACATATAACTCATCCATAAGTAACAAGCTTGTGCTTGACTATGAAGAATTGTTACAAGCACTTGACAGGGCATGCATATAATACGTGAAGAAGTGCAAAGAAAGGGGAAAGAGTGAAATGAAGTAAAGGGAAATATGAGAAATATTCAAAGAAGCAAAATGAAAGAAATATGAGAAACACTTGGAAGAATGATAAAGAAGTAAAAGATAGGATGAGAGAAAAATGAGAAACTTTCAACAAATAATAATGAAGACAGGATGAGAGATGCTCAAGGAAGAACAATAATAAGTAGAAGCTAGGTTGAGAGGAGAATCTTGTGTAGAAGAAAATTGTAAGAGAAGATAGAAAGGAGCCCCAATGTGTTTTCTCTCCCATGAACATCATCGAATAGGGTTGTCATAGCCCTAAGAAGCATATTAAAAAAAATCATGGACAAAACAAGAATGCAGATGTGTGAATAAGAATGTAGACCCAAATAGCAAGCACTTAAAGAATAGTAAAATCTCACTTGGGTGATTGAAAAACCAAATTCATCCAAGAAAGTAGTCAAATTCAATAAAGAAGGGCATCATAACGGTCAAAGTGATCAAAAGTCTCATTCAAGAATGGAGAAGAAGGGAATAGTTCAATTTCCATAAAATCATCTGTAAACATCAACCTTGGTATATTACACGATAAAAATTAAGGTGCACCATAAGTTTTTAAAAGGAAAAAAGGATCAGACGATGCACTCTTCGAAAGAAGGAGCACATAGAAGTTATTTTTGAGGGACAATTACAAAAAATAATAGATTTTTATTTTAAAAAAATTGAAAAGGATAAAAATAATATTTGAAAGGTGAAGAGAAAAATATAATATTAAAGAAGGGAATATTCCATAAAGGAAGAAACATTCCCTCTACTCGACAAAACACAATTCTCTCTCGCATTTTTTGAAGCATCATTTAAAATTCGAGTGGAGGCTTATATATACTTGTCAAAAAGAGTTTTTTGAGGTAAACTCAATAAAAGAAGAATATTCAGATTTATAAAGGTTTACTATGGCTTGTGGAGCACTAGAGTTCTTGTTGCTAGATTCCATATTGTTGAGGGGAAAAAATTATGTTGCCTAGAAGACCAAACTCATGACACAATTTGAGTTTGAGGAAGTATGACAAGTAGTATATGGAATCACTTCCTGTCCAACTATAGAAGGAGAAGATCAAACAAAGTTTGATAATTTATATAGAAAGACAAGACTTATTATCATGTTAAGAGTAGTAAATGAGGTCCACACATACATTAGAGATATGATCACAACCGAGGATGCTTAGGAGAAGTTAAAGACAATATTTGAAGACAAGAATTAAAATTAGATTCTATTCCTCCAAAGCCATCTCCATTGCCTAATGATGAATAGTGGATAAAATCTAGACTCATTCATGAGAAGAATAGCATAATTGTGAGCATATTACAATCATCGAGAACTTAGGTATCTTATGAAATGTTAGTTCCTATAATTTTGAGACCACTTCCATAAAAGTACATTTTTTATGACTACACTAAATATTATTGAGCAAACACCAAGCTTTGATAAGCTGGTGAACCTACTTCAAAAAGTATAGGCCTCACATATAACATAAGAACAATTACTAGTTACAAGTCAAAGAGGGAAGCATCCAATTAGAAGCCACAATATTTCCAACAAAGAAGCAATTTTAAAAGATATCAAATTAGAGATTTGATTCTCAAAGAAGTAATTTTCACATACAAAAGACATGTGAACATTTTGTCAAAAATAGACACACCGTGAAGGATTGTTGGCATATTCCATTAAAAAAAGGATCACCTTCATGAGAGATGAACCAACGACATTACATGTCATATTTAGAATAAGAAAATAAAAATTTGAGAAATGCACATCAAAGTAATGTAGTTGAGGAGAATCAAATTAAAGAAGAAGAAAAAAATCAAGAATTTGAAGAAAACATGTGTTTGTCACATAAGAAAAGATAAGACAATACAACAATGTTTCGTATGATTCCAGACATATGATAGGTCAAGAAACTTGGATGCATTTGAACCATTCAAATTATTATTGGTACAATGCAACCAAATTTTTAAAAAATCAAACACTCAGAATGTGATTCTTTACTATCAATAGAAGTATTTGAAGATAACAAAGAAAATAAGGAATCAATGCAACAAGCATTGAATATTCAACCATTAGTTGCACACCAAAGAAAATTGAATACATTTCTTACCACAAACAAAGTCTTCTACAAATTAACAATTTCAAGAAGAATCAAAATATAGTTGATCTCACTCCATCAAGAGACAATAAACAATTTAAATGGAAACTAGTTCGAATAGAAGATATGACAATGCACAAGAAATATTGAAAACTAGTTAATTCAATGATTGATACAGGTTGCATGATAACACATTACACTAAAGATCAAAGGAAGCATGAATACATCACATATTACAAGCAAATACTTAATCAAATTAGTTAATCCATGGAAAATAAGAAATAAGTGATAGACCTCACTTCAATAGAAGATTATCGATCAAGACAAGATTTGGAAACAAGTCTATGCGACAAGAGAACAGTTGATTTCATAAACACCTAAAAAATTCAATGAAGATCCTCCACATTGAGAAAATACATGCTTAACTTAAAGATATTGAAGAAACACACTTGAAGACATTGAAAAAAAAATCATGCAAGTCTATAAGCATTGAATAAGTATTTTGCAATAAATGTATTTGGAGTGCATGATCCGTAGACACTCCTAATTATCTAAGTAGTAAGTCTATATTAAGGGGGGGAAATGTCTCTCTCAAATTCCAAACATCACCCTAGATATTGTTCTTTGGTAATAAGAAAAATATATCTTTTGAGTATGATGTAAAAATGAGGGTATATTAGAGTTATTACATCATAGACCATGTGAGAATTCAAGTGGTATAACCACCCCTCACAAGGTACATGCCTATAATATAGGACAAGATAGTTTGAAATTTGTTTGAAGTTTTTTTATGCCTAAAATAGATATCATATATACTTAAATACCCTTCGCTACCATACTATAATCATTTTAAGCATTAATATCTAATAGGTGTAAGGTTAACTACAAGTCATAAAATGGGTTTAAACATAAAAAAGTTAACCATGACCCATATGGATTAAATAATAAAATATTATAATAAATTCAATACATTGTATAATGAAGGACCTTAGGCCTATCCAATAATACATAATACAATGTCAGCCTTGTCCATGAATCAAATTTCATCTTCAACACCCTCCCATAATCTAAATCAAGGGGTCCAAGGATAGAAGGCATTAGTGACAATAATATCTTCCCCTATGATGAATGCTTTGTTGGGCCTCTACATTTTGAGGTAGACTCGTTTGGATACCCCGTATAATCTAAAATCTATTGCTACAAAAAAGTTTCTTGTGCAAGAGTCTCCTTAGGCTGGACCATAGTCATCACTGCCACTATTAAACACTTCCACACACATAAAAAATATTTTTGCTAGGACTTCATATGAAGAAGAGAAGTCAAGATTATCACCTCCTTTAAAGATAAGATCCCTCAATATTCCATAGTTGCATAAGATATTACTTGAAGGTACAACTTTTCCTCTTAGGGTATACATCACCTTGATTGAAGACTTCCACTTGTTCTTGGACCACCTGATTTCCATTACTTTGCATGAAATTTCTTGAAAGAAAAGCTATTATAAAATTCCAAAAGTACTTAGACAAGAAATAGAAGGAAGAAATCATGAATGATTTGATCTTCATGAATAAGCTAAATCAAATTCCCAAAGGAATAAGAGAAATTGACTAAAGCATATCTTGAATCCTTTTCTTGTAAGCCTCTAAAAGACTAAAACTGTCACAAATCCAACTGTATCTCCCAAAAAATTAGGCCAAAGACATTTTTTAATTAGATAAGAGAAGGGGTTTTGAAAGGGAACCCAAAACTTAAAAAAAATTGGAACCGAGAGAGCTCGGGGTCACCCCCAAAGATCAATCAAATAAAACACCCAAATAAGATAGAAAACCACCCAACAAAGGATGGCCCAACTACAATGGTAAAAAAATAAACATAACCCCACAACCAAAATAGCTTGAATACAATCCAAAAATAAGGATCAAGACCCCCACCAACAAAAATTCCAGACACCAAAGGAGGATAACTAGGACCCCATAGACTTCTTAGGGTCTGAATCATCCTTCTATTGCTATTCCATTCCACAAATTTCATTGATGTAATATATCGCAACTTGGAGAGAGCCCAACAAAGCCTGGTGTTTTTAATCCAACTTGTCAAGGAAATGCTAGATAATAGGGGACTCAGATCTTGAGGAGAGGGACATATCCTTGGCATCCTTTGAATCCTCTCAGAGCTTAGAAAATTTTATCACTGGTAGACTCTCATCCGAATCAGTTACCTCCACTAAGATAGGGGACTTTTCTGTCTTCCATGCTTTTCTCGAGAGGTGTTTTGAATGACGTGCTTGACCCCACAGATTTCACTAGGGGATACCACCACCTTATGCATAGACTTGGCCTTCCCTTTTGAAGAGGAAAAGGAAGTCTTAAAACCATCTAACTCAAACTAATATGATTCACTTGAAGACCTAAAAGGTGTTAGAGGTGGGTCAAAGGTTGGGGGGATTTTTTGAAATTCAATTTTTGCCAGTGCCTTCTCCACAACAATACCTCTAGACTTGGCCACATGTTCAAAAGTCAGTAAAAGTAGACATTGATGGATAGGCTTCAACCCTTTCCCTCCCCTCACATCCCTCAAAGACTTTGCTAGAGAATGATAAAGGAATGATGGGATGTTCATGAGCCTTTTCCTCCTAAGTTTCAGAAACATCATATGAAAACTATGAATCACCTCTCTGTTCACATCCAAGGTGAAAAATTCCATTTTCACCACAGTGAATCAATTCTAGGGGGCTTTGAGAGGCTTGGAATCAAATCCATTTTGTAGCTTTGACAAATATTCCCTTTATCCAGAAAAAACTCACTTCCCTCTTTAGGGAACATTTTTTTTTTGTAGTAAGCACTGTCGACTGACAAGCCAGTCACCTCACCCATTAAATCCATTGAGAATTGAAACTCAAGCCCACCAAATTGAACCTGCCCCTTTCTCCAAGAGTGTGCTAGAATTCTATATAGGCCTCTGTGATGCCTATGAAAGGACTGAAGACAATCTAAGAGGTCTCCTTTACATAAATTTTTCTTTACTTCATCATCAAACACTAATGTATTAGGTTCCAATGGGACCTATAAATCCTTTTGCACAAATTGTTGGCCAATTGTGCACCACCAATCAACTAAGGAATAAGAATGCAAAAACACACTCCAACAACACCCTGTGTTCAAAATTACCCCTTTAAAAAGAAATAATAAATGAAAAGCCCCACAAAAACTCAGGTAGCAAGTTTCAAAGAGAGTTTATGAAGAACACAAGCTTATACTAAGAGGGGGGTGAACAATATAAGACCAACTTTTACTTTTCTTTCTCAAACAATATTATCCAATATATCAATGGTAATATCAACAATAGTAATCAAAGCAATGCACAAATCATCACACACAATAGAGACACCAATTTAACGTGGTTCACCCAATGTGGGCTACTCCATGAAGAAAATATTTCACTAAAATTTTCTCAACAAATCTCTTGGGAATCCTTCCCTATTACAATGTTTATGGACCTCTATCCAAAGGAGACACCAATCCCCTAATCAAGTTCATGGATATCTATCCATAGGATAACTCTTTTCCCTCTATTGGTTCATGGATCTCTATCCATAGGAGAACTCCTTCTCCTCTACTCTAGTTGGTGATATTCTAGAAGACTACTGCCTCCACTGCACTTGGCTTGTGGATCTCTCTCCACTGAATACCTCTATCCTCACTCAATGCCCTGGCTAATGGATCTCTATCCATTAGAGACTACTGTCCTCTGCTCTGTCACCTCCAAAGCTTACTCTCAACTCTTCTCAATATCTATCTCAAATATGCACTAAACATTATCCTCGGTCTAGCACAAATCTTCTCACAAGTCTATCTCTGGTCTAGCACAAATCTACCCTCAAATTTGCACCAAACACTATTCTCAAATCTGTCCTCAAGCCTTAACACAAAGCTTGATCCAATCACAAATCAACTCTGCTAGATCTTCCCCAAGCCTTAAATCAAAGCTTGAACAAATCAATCAATCAACTCTGCTCTCAATCTATTCTCAAAGACTTACCTCAAATCTATCCACAAGTCCTCTCAAGAACTTGCTCAAATCTATTCTCACAAGTCTTCACTAAGACTTACCTCAAATATGCTCAACAAGTCCTCTCTAGAACTTGTCCAATCTTCTCAACAAGTCTTCACCAATACTTACCTCAAATATGCTCAACAAGTCCTCCCGATAACATGTGTATCTGCTCAAAAAGTCTTCACCAAGACTTACCTCAAATCTACTCAAGTCCTCCCTATAACTTGTTCAATCTGCTCAACAAGTCTTCACTAAGACTTACCTCAAATTTGTTCAACAAGTCCTCCCTAGAACTTGTCCAATCTACTCAACAAGTCTTCACCAAGACTTACCTCAAATCTACTCAACAAGTCCTCCCTAGAACTTGTTCAATCTGCTCAACAAGTCTTCACCAAGACTTACCTCAAATATGCTCAACAAGTCCTCCCTAGAACTTGTCCAATCTTCTCAACAAGTCTTCACCAAGACTTACCTCATCTGCTTGTAAGCTTTCACAAAATCTCACACAAATCTATCCTTAAGCTTTCACAAAAGCTTACTCAACTTTGTCCTTAAGTCCCCTCTAGGACTTACTCAAATCTACTCACAAGCTTTCACAAAAGCTTACTCAAACAACTGCAATACTTGCATACAAAACTCAACTTAATCTCTTTTAGAAAACCTCTTCAATCACACAAACAAGTTTCACTCAGAATCTTGTTTAACCATAGAAACATATAGAGAATGGTAAGAGACTCAATATGTTTCACACTCACAAATCACTCTATCACTTTCAAACTCACTTTCAAATCAATTTAGAATAAAGGATAATTTGTTTCACAAAACTTGAACTATCACTCCAATGCTTTCAATAAATAATGCTCATTCAACTTCACTCAACCATTCACTCAATGAAACACAACTTGCTTACAAACCCTAACCAAGTGTTTCACTATACTCCCAACAACTCACACTATGGAACTCAAACCTTGACTCAAGATAATTCCAAATTCACATAACAATGATACTCATGTTCTTTCACAAACCCTAGCTCAAGATAGTTCTCAACCTCACATAACAATGATACTCATGTTCTTTCACAAACCCTAGCTCAAGATAGTTCTCAATCTCACATAACAATGATACTCATGTTCTTTCACAAACCCTAGTTCAAGATAGTTCTCAATCTCACATAACAATGATACTCATGATCTTTCAACATCCACAAATCATGCATATGAAAACTCACTCAAACATTTCCAACAATGCTTATCAAACAATCCTTTTCACTCCAACTTTACATTTCACAACATTCAATCCAACAATATTTCACTCATAAGGAAGATGTGCCCATACCTTTTGTTTTGATGGAGATATGTCTTCAAAACCTGTCTCAATCACAATCAAATCCTCTTTGCCAATTTCAAGGTTAGATAGCAACAATCTATCTCAAAATATCCACTCAAAATTCTCCTCAATATTTATTTCACCATACAAAAATAACAAGTCTCAAGTACACCTTATAATCTCCAAACTTTTCAAAATATAATTAGCAAAGTTTTTAAATAATCTCTTTCACTATAATCTCCTTCAGAATTTTAATGCATAAAATAATAAAAAATACTTCCTTATATCTCCCTACTCAAAAATGCATTATCAAAATAATCAACACCACTTTCCAAAAATAATGCAATTCACTTTTTAAGCCAAAATTAAATCATTCACCACCTTTAACTAAGGCAAAAATAAAATATACCTTAATCACCTTATATCTCCCAAGGCACTCACTATACAACCTTAGACCACGCACACAATTTAAAATATATAAAAATTAAAGTACCTTTGCACATGCTCCTCGGTGGGATTCGATCCCCTGTTGCACTGCCACCAGCGCCCTAGCTGCAGCCTAGCTGTCATGTGAGCTAGGTGCTCACTTGAGTCCTAAAAGTACCTTGTGCACTTTATACCTCCTCTTGGCACCGAAAACCAAAAAAAAAAACTTTACCCTTGCTTCTGCCATGGAGACTCGAACGCGGAACCTCCGCTCACCCTACACCTTACACATTGACGACTTGCCACTAGCCCAACCAGTTGGTTGGTGACAAGGCTTTAGGCCTTCATCGATTTATCCATCACATTTTTTGCTACCTTTTAGAAAATTAAAAAACCTTTGTCTTATGCGCTCACGAATTTTGCATTCCACACAATAGCCAATATTCGCACATGCATTATATTTTAAGACTTGCTTTAATGTGGCAAGTCTTATGGTATTTATACCATATGCCAATTTCCTTCGAACGTCGATGGGGGAAGAAATATTAAAATGAATTTGCACCCAACCCTAACTTAGGGTTTAATAATTTTATTTTATAAATTAATTTATAATATAAATATTATAAATAATTTATAAATGACCTTAGGCTTTATTTTTAAACCTTTAATATTATAATAATAAATATTATAATATTATTTCCTTTGGGCCTAGGTATTTTCCTCTTTCACCCTTAGACCTTCTCTTACCACCTTTAATATTATAATAATAAATATTATAATATTATTTCCTTTAGGCCTAGGTATCTCCTTCCTTCAGGGTATTTAACCAACCTTTTGACCAATCATGTGATGCTTTTAAACCAAATATCTTGGGCTTAAAATATAAATATTTTAACCCTCCTTTTACCAAATCCTTGCACTAATCACTAACACTGACTCTTGACATCAATGACAACACAACTACTCAAAATTTCCAACAATCTCCCCCTTTGTCATTGATGGCAACCCTTTCTCTATAACCATTCCTTTTTCCTTTTTCCAAGATTTCTCCCCCTGATAAACTACTCCCCCTAACTGAATGCTCTCCCCCTAACTCAAATCTCTCCCCCTTTGACATCAATGGCAAAGGGCCACCTATGGGGCTTGGGGCTAAAGATAAGACTCTTAGCTCAGCCCCCTCCCCACCTCCTCTCCTTGAGGTGGTTAATTTTGGGGTGGGAGTATCTCTACTCCCAACATACACTACTATTTTCCTTTGTCCACCTTCTTCCTCAACTGATCCTTTTGATTCCTTTGAATATTCCTGTTCCTGCTTGTCTCTGGAAATTTTGCTCTACACCACTTAGCCATATGCCCAACATTATTGCACTTATAACACTTAATGTTGTGATTCCTTGAAGGTGCAAATATCTTGTAGTTCCTCCTGGTGAAGCCATATCCATTCCTGTCATGAACCCTGCAATTAACTGCCTTATGACCAAACTGATTACAAGAGTAGCAATACCCTTGAAAAATATGCCCATTTCTGAAATTTCTATTGGTGAAACCATATCCCTGTCTTTCATGTATCCTACACTATGTAGCCTTGTGACCAAACCTATGACATGAGAAGCAATGTCCATTGAAGGAACCTTGCCTTGACCCCATAGGTCTCTTAGTCTCTTCTTCCCTATGATGTTTCCTATTCCATCTATTCCTTATTTGTGCATTGTTCCTTTCCTTGTTGAACTTTCTATTTTCCAACTTATCCTCAGAAGTCTCACTTTCTCTTTCACTCTCTTCTTCTGAAGCTTCTTCTTCTTTGGAGCTTGATATTGACTCCTCTCCTCGTTCTCTATGTTCCTCTTCAAACCCAAGTCTTGTTTTGTTTGATGAAGATCTTTGTACCTTGATAATCTTATCCAAGTTCTTTGAGCTTCTCCCAAACCTGTGTAGCTTGTCTTTAGACTCTTTTACTTCCTTCCTTAGTGAAGCTACCTCATGCTCTAATATTTCACATTCTAAGACCTTTGCCTCTAACCTCTCTTTAAATTTCCTTGTCTTAGCTATTGAGTTGGTTAGATCTTCTATAAGCTTTCCTTTCTCTTCATCACATTCTTGAAATTAAAGCTTGAGTTTTGAGTTCTGCTTTCTTACCTTCCTTAATTCCTTAAGAGTAGAAATAAGCTCACCTTCAAGATCAACTTCTCCTTCCTCTTCATTTTTTGATTCTTTGTCTTTTATATCATCTTAATTCCTTTCTGATTCATATTCAATAGGAGCACTTCCTTCTTATTCTATTGCCATAAGAAGAATTTATTCTTCTATACTTTCAAGAGCATCTTCATATTCATCTTCACTGAAACTGAACCCATTCCTTGTACAATGATCTTCAAGATGACCAAAGTTACCACACCTAAAACACTTGAGAATTATTGGTGCCCTTTTTCTAACATCTTCATTTTCTACTATCAAAAATAGAATTTCTTCTTCTTCATTATCTGAGGACCTTCCATCACTATCACTTGAAATATTGTCTGTCTTATCTGCATAAAAAATCTTCTTATGCCTTTGAAAAAACTTCTTTTCTTGCTTGTTTTTTCCATCCCTGCTTCTATTTTGATACTTGTATTTTTTGCTTCCATGTTCTTATGATCCTTTTTCTCATCACCACTGCTATTTCTAGCTTCTAGAAAATCAGATGCATAGTGACCATATTTTCCACATTTGAAACACTTAACTATTTTTATACCTTTATACTTTCTTATGTCCTTGTTTCTTTTGCCATAGTTTACTTCTTCATCATTGGATAACTCATTACATGAATATAACTTCTTATCCTTTGTCTTCTTTGTAACTTTGAAAGATACTTCTTTCTCGGGGATATGATCCTTTCCTATTCTCATATCAAAAGCTATGAGAGTTCCATGTAACTCATCCCTTGTCAAAGTTTCAATATCTTTTGATTCTTCTATGGCTGAAACCTTTTCACTATACTTCTTAGGGAGTGACCTTAAAATATTTTGACAAACATCTAATTCTTCAAATTTAAACCCAAGTCCTTGCATGGAGTTAATAACTTCATCCACCTGAAGTACGTATGTAGAAATATATTATGCATCCTTCATATTTAGGTCTTCAAATATTTTCTTACGATTTTGCAATTTTGCCATCTTGATCTTTTTGTCTCCCTCATATGTTTTCTACAACTTTTTCCAAATCTCTTTTGCTAATGTGCAATGCATAACTTTTACAAAATTTGATTCATGTAAACCATTTAAGATTCCATTCATTACCTTTAAATTGTTCAACTTTAGGAGCTTGCCATATTTATCTGTAGGTGGAGTAGCTGGTGGTGTGTTCCCATCCTCAAATGCTTTCCATATATCATTTCCTTGTGCCATTAGGTAAACCTTCATTCTTACACTCCAAAATGCATAATTGTTCCCATCGAACAATGGTGTCTTATTTCTTGACAATCTACTTTGAGAATCCATCTATGTTCCTGTAAGATTTTTCTTCAAGTTGTTAAACTCTTTTGAAGGAACCCGTTCTGATACTAATTGAAGAACACAAGCTTATACTGAGAGGGGGGTGAATAGTATAATACCAACTTTCACTTTTATTTCTCAAATAATATTATCGAGTATATCAATGGCAATATCAACAATAGTAATAAAAGCAATGCACAAATCATCACACACAATAGAGACACCAATTTAACGTGGTTCACCCAATGTGGGCTACTCCACGGAGTGAATAACACAAGCTTATACTGAGAGGGGAGGTGAACAGTATAAGACCACTTTTTAATTTTTCTTTATCAAAAAATATTATCCAATATGTCAATGGCAATATCAAAAACAATAATCAAAGCAATGCACAAATCACCACACGCAATAGATAAACCAATTTAACATGGTTCACCCAATGTGGGCTACTCCATGGAGAAAAATATTTCACTAGAATTTTCTCAACAAATCTCTTGGGAATCCTTCCCTATTACAATGTTTATGGACCACTATCCAAAGGAGACACTAATGCCCTAATCAATTTTATGGATCCCTATCCATATGAGACACCAATCCCCTTAGCTGGTTTATGGATCTCTATCCATAGGAGAGCTCCTTCTCCTTTGCTCTAGATGGTGATCCTCTAGATGACTACTACCTCCACTGCACTGGCTTGTGGATCTCTCTCCACTGAAGACTCCTATCGTCACTCAGAAGACCTCTATCCTCACTACCCTGGCTAATGGATCTCTATCCATTGGAGAATATTATCCTCTGCTCTGTAACCTCCAAATCTTGCTCTCAGCTTTGCTCAATATTTGTCTCAAATTTGCACTAAACACTGTCCTTCGGTCTAGCACAAATATGCTCAATCTCTATCTCAAATTTGCACTAAAAATTGTCATTCGGTCTAGCACAAATATGCTCAATATCTTTCTTAAATCTACACTAAACACTATCCTTAGATCTAGCATAAATCTACTCAATCTCTATCTTAAATATGCACTACACACTATCCTTCGATCTAGCACAAATCTGCTCAATATCTATCTCAATTTTGTTCTCAAGCCTTAACACAAAGCTTGATCTAATCACAAATCAACTCTGCTAGATCTGCCCCAAGCCTTAACTCAAAGCTTGAACAAATCAATCAATCAAATTTGCTCTCAAGTCTTCTCAAAGACTTACCTCAAATCTGTCCACAAGTCCTCTCAAGAACTTGCTCAATCTACTCTCAAGTCTTCTCTAAGACTTACCTCAAATTTGTCCACAAGTTCTCTCTAGAACTTGCTCAATCTACTCAACAAGTCTTCACCAAGACTTATCCAATCTGATTGTAAGCTTCCACAAAATCTCACACAAATCTATCCTTAAGATTTCACAAAAGTTTACTCAAATTTGTCCTTAAGTCCTCTCTAGGATTTTCTCAAATATGCCCACAAGATTTCACAAAAGCTTGCTTCACTTTGTCCTTAAGTCCACTCTAGGACTTACTCAAATCTGCTCACAAAAGCATATTCAAATCAGTTGCAAAATTTGCATACAAAACTCAACTTAATATCTTTCAGAAAACCTCTTCAATCACTCAAACAAGTTTCACTTAGAATCTTGTTTAACTTATAGAAACATATAGAGAATGGTTAGAGACTCAATATGTTTCACACTCTCAAAAACACTCAATCACTTCCAAACTTCTCTTTCAAATCAGTTTAGAATAAAGAACAATTTATTTCACAAAACTTGAACTATCACTCCAATAATTTCAATCAATAATGCTCATCCAACTTCAACCAACCATTCACTAAATGAAACATAACTTGCTTACTAACCCTAAACAAGTGTTTCACTTTACTTCCAACAAATCACACTTGACTCAAGATAATTCCAATTTCACATAACAATGATACTCATGATATTTCAACAAACCTTAGCTCAAGATAGTTCTCAACTTCACATAACAATGATACTCATGATATTTCACAAACCCTAGTTCAAGATAGTTCTCAATTTCACACTCAAATATTCTCACAAACATTCACCAATCTTGCACATAAAAAAAAACTCACTCAAACATTTCCAGCAATGCTTATCAAACAAACCTTTTCACTCCAACTTTACATTTCACAACATTCAATCCAAAAATATATCACTCATAAGGAAGATGTGCCTATACCTTTTGTTTTTATGGAGATATGTCTTCAAAACCTGTCTTAATCACAATCAGATCCTCTTTGCCAATTTCAAAGTTAGATATCAAAAATCTTCACTCAAATATTTCCCTCAAAATTATTTCACCATACAAAATATTAAATCTCAAATACACCTTATAATATCTAAAATTTAATTAGCAAATATTCAATTAATTCACTTCCACAATAATTACCTTCATGCACCTTATTTCTCCTCTCAAGATAATTATCACAATATAGCTTTATTTCAAAATACAACATATAATATTCCTTGCATACCTTATCACTCCTACTTTATAAATTCTAACCACCAAAATTAAAATAAAATATTTTAACTTTATTATCCCTTATATCTCCCTCAACAACTCACAAACCACCTTTTAATTTTCACACTATGCAATTTCTGAATTATCAAACCTTTGGCAAATTAAAAATGTGAGAAGCATACCTTAATTTTATTCTACCCAACAAAATGACCTCAAAAAAATTTGACCACGCGACCTCGCCTTTCCAACGCCCTAACACAAAGCGCATCCACCAACTGGGCTACATGCCCTCACATAATTAAAGGGCACACAACTTTATTTTATGCCTTATCTCTTTTTTGACTCGATGTAAATGAAAAAGCCTTCCCCTTTGCAAAAGACGATCACGTGAATCAAACCCGTGATATCACGATTGCAAACACCTTAAAGAAGCCTTTGGCTACCACCTACGCTACCAAGTGCCTTGAGATTTGTTTGGTGCTTCGCTTTGACTTAACACCATGTTTACCCACTAATTTGTTTAACACATGTGAATCTTCCTTACTCTTCAGTACATGAATTACTTAGACCTTTAAGCTCTCACAAATCGTATGGATGATTTTTAATAAATAACTTTACCCCCTTTTATACCATATGCCATGTTGTCCAACACGTCGACGAAATTAGGAATTTTAAATTTAATTCAAATTTAATATTTGAACTTTTGGCGCCTTAATTAATTATTTAAATTTAAATTTTAACCTATGGTTAAAATATTTAAATTTAAATAAATTAAACCATAGTCTTAAAAATCTGCCAAATGGGTTTTTGAGGATTTATAATTTGATAACTCCTTGGCCCTTTTTTTTCTTCAACTCAACCTGTAACCTGAAATATTATAATATTATTATTTCCTTTTAACCTGCTTATCCATCCTTGGGATTTCATTTTAAATTGCTTCTCCTTCCTTGGGTCTTCAATCTGTTTTGGGACTTTTTAGGCATATAATATTTAAAATAAATATTATACCCTATTCCTTTGAACCTCTTCCTTACCTTGTGGAAAAACCATCTGATGATATTAATGATGACGAAACTTGGACATCAACCTCTTGACATCAATGACAACAAACTTGCTCATATTTCCAACACGGAGAAAATGTTTTACTAAAATTTTCTCAACAAATCTCTTGGGAATCCTTCCCTATTACAATGTTTTTGGACCTCTATCCAAAGGAGACACTAATCCCCTATTCAAGTTCATGTATCTCTATCAATAGGAGAACTCTTTCTCTTATACTGGTTCATGGATCTCTATCCACAAGAGAACTCATTCTCCTCTACTCTGGTTGGTGATATTATAGAAGACTATTTCCTCCACTACACTGGTTTGTGGATATCTCTCCACTGAAGACCTCTATCCTCACTCAGAAGACCTCTATCCTCACTACCTTGGCTAATGGATCTCTATCCATTGGAGACTATTGTCCTCTACTCTATCACCTCCAAATATTGCTCTCAGTTTTGCTCAATATCTGTCTCAAATATGTACTAAACACTATCCTCGGTCTATTACAAATATGCTCACAATTCTATCTTTTGTATGGCACAAATTTACCCTCAAATCTACACCAAACACTGTTCTCAAATCTATCCTCAAGACTTAACACAAAGCTCGATCCAATCACAAATCAACTCTGCTAGATCTGACCCAAGCCTTAAATCAAAGCTTGAACAAATCAATTAATCAACTCTACTCTCAAGTCTTCTCAAAGACTTACCTCAAATCTATCTACAAGTCCTCTCAATAACTTGCTCAAATCTATACAAAAAGTTCTCCCTAGAACTTGTCCAATCTGCTCAACAAGTCTTCACCAAGACTTACCTCAAATATGCTCAACAAGTCCTCCATAGAACTTGTCCAATCTTCTCAAAAAGTATTCACCAAGACTTACCTCAAATATACTCAACAAGTCCTCCCTAGAAATTGTTCAATCTGCTCAACAAATCTTTACCAAGACTTACCTCAAATCTGCTTAACTAGTCCTCCCTAAAACTTGTTCAATCTGCTCAACAAGTCTTCACCAAGACTTACCTTAAATCTGCTCAACAAGTTCTCCCTAGAACTTATCCAATCTGATCAACAAGTCTTCACCAAGACTTACCTCAAAACTACTCAAAAAGTCCTCCCTAGAACTTGTTCAATCTGATCAACAAGTCTTCACCAAGACTTGTCTCAAATATGCTCAACAAGTCCTCCTTAGAACTTGTCCAATATTCTCAACAAGTCTTCCCCAAGACTTACCTAATTTACTTGCAATATTTCACAAAATCTCACACAAATATGTCCTTAAAATTTCACAAAAGCTTACTCAACTCTATTCTTAAGTCCCCTCTAGGACTTACTCAAATATGCTCACAAGATTTCATAAAAGCTTACTCAAACAACTGCAATACTTGCATACAAAACTCAACTTAATCTCTTTTAGAAACCTCTTCAATCACACAAACAAGTTTCACTTAGAATCTTGTTTAACCATAGAAACATATAGAGAATGGTAAGAGACACAATATATTTCACACTCACAAATCACTCTATCACTTTCAAACTCACTTTCAAATCAATTTAGAATACAAATTTTTTTTCACAAAAATTGAACTATCACTCTAATGCTTTCAATAAATAATGCTCATTCAACTTCACTCAACCATTCACTCAATGAAACACAACTTTCTTAAAAACCCTAACCAAGTGTTTCACTATACTCTCAACAACTCACACTATGGAAATCAAATCTTGACTCAAGATAATTCCAAATTCACATAACAATGATACTCATGTTCTTTCACAAACCCTAGCTCAAGATAGTTCTCAACCTCACATAACAATGATACTCATGTTCTTTCACAAAACCCTAGTTTAAGATAGTTATCAATCTCACATAATAATTATACTCATGATATTTCACAAACCCTAGTTCAATATAGTTCTCAATCTCACATAACAATGATACTCATGATATTTCACAAACCCTAGTTCAAGATAGTTCTCAATCTCACATAACAATGATACTCATGATATTTCAACATCCATAAATCATGCATATGAAAACTCACTCAAACATTTCCAACAATGCTTATCAAACAATCCTTTTCACTCCAACTTTGCATTTCACAATATTTCACTCATAATAAAGATGTGCCCATAAATTTTTTTTTTATGAATATACATCTTCAAAACCTGTATCAATCACAATCAAATCCTCTTTGCCAATTTCAAGGTTAGGTAGCAACAATCTATCTCAAAATATCCACTCAAAATTCTCCTCAATATTTATTTCACCATACAAAAATAACAAGTCTCAAGTACACCTTATAATATCCAAACTTCTCAAAGTATGATTAACAAAGATTTCAATTAATCACTTTCACTATAACCTCCTTCAAAAATTTAATGCATAGGATAATAAAAATGCTTACTTATATCTCCCTAATCAAAAATTGCATTTCAAAAGAATTAACATCACTATCGAGAAATAATGCAATTCAGTTTTTAAACCAAAATTAAATCATTTACCACCTTTAACCAAGGTAACAATAAAATATACCTTAATAACCTTATATCTCCCAAGGCGCTCACTATACAACCTTAGACCACGCGCACAATATAAAAATTAAAAATTAAAGTACCTTTGCACGTGCTCTTCTATAGGATTCAATCCCTTGTCATGCTGCTATCAGCGCCCTAGCCATGACCTAGATTCCGTGTGAGCTAGGCGCTCACTTGAGTCCTAAAAGCACCTTGTGCGCTTTATCCCTTTGCTTGGCACCTAAACCAAAAACAAAAAAAACTTGCCTCTTCTTCTGCCTTGGGTACTCGAACGTAGAACCTCTGCTCACCCTGCGCCTTACACAACGATGACTTGCCACTAGCCCAACCGGTTGGTTGGTGACAAGGCTTTAGGCCTTCGTCAATTTATCATCGTGTTTTCTGCCACCTTTTAGAAAATTAAAAACCTTTGTCTTATGCACTCATGAATTTCACATTCCACACAATAGCCAATATTCGCACATGCATTATATTCTAAGACTTGCATTAATGTGGCAAGTCTTATGGTATTTATACCATATGCCACTTTCCTTTGAACATCGATGGGGGAAGAAATATTAAAATGAATTTGCACCCAACCCTAACTTAGGGTTTAATAATTTTATTTTATAAATTAATTTATAATATAAATATTATAAATAATTTATAAATGACCTTAGGCTTTATTTTTAAACCTTTAATATTATAATATTATTTCCTTTGGGCCTAGGTATTTTCCTTTTTCACCCCTAGACCTTATTTGACCACCTTTAATATTATAATAATAAATATTATAATATTATTCCCTTTAGGCTTAGGTATCCCCTTCCTTCAGGGTATCCCCTTCCTTCAGGGTCTTTAGCCATCCTTTTGACCAATCATGTGAAGCTTTTAAACCAAATATCCTGGGATTAAAATATAAATATTTTAATCCTTTTTTTACCAAATTCTTGCATTGATCACTGACACTGAATCTTGACATCAATGACAACACAACTACTCAAAATTTCCAACAGTTTGAATTTTTTTTCGAGGAACACGATACCATAGACTAAGAGATGCCCTTACTGAAGAACAATATTGACAGGATCTAAACTAGAAATTAAAATTCAACCAAAATATCTTGGGCTTGTCATCATTGCTCACTAACCAAACATGAATGAGGAGTCCTTTCCCACGTGAATACCATGGGTGGAGATGATAGTTTCCAAACCAAGCGAGGGATGCATCATTGTCACCGAGCCTTCTAGGGGAAAACAACCTTTGAAATTGGTGAGTAACCTACCAACACCATGAGTAAAACTTACATAGAGACTCCAAATGGATTACAAGCATGTGTTCATGCTAAATCATGAGGTGGCACATCGATGCCCAAATGACCACCTCGACAGATAACCATGAGATCCAGATGTTCCACCCCAACTAATCCAAATTCATAGGGAGTCCCCACCAACATGGTAGGAAGAGGAAGCTGACTCCAGTCCACCCCTGACTACCGAAAAACCAACCAATACAAAAATGAATACTAAGGAAAATCTTGCCATCTTGAGAAAAAAAGGTGACAAGTAGGCTTATCCATAATATAACTACCATCCCGTGACACCACCTAATCCAATCAGATTTGAAGGCCCCTTCAACATGGCTTACCACCACCCAAGGCCTTAAATAGAGGATGAGGACACCAAAATAAATTGAGGGGATTTCAAATTTAAGAGTCCTTGAAGTAATCAAAACACCTGAGAGCCCCTAAGCATAATGCTCCCAAAATTTTGAAATACTAGATTGAGCAAAGGAGAAAGGTAACCAGGCAAAAAAAACCGCACCTCCTTTCAACAACCCTAGAACCCAAGCACTAGACCTAAACCGTGATCATCATCTAGAAATCTCTAAAGGATCTGAGGAAAATTAGAAATGCAAACCGATAGCCCTTAATGATAAATTCCTAAGTTTACCATTAGGTTTGCCACTTTATTCTCTTTCTTGTAAATATGCTACATTTGAACTTCTTCTCTAGATTGCAAAATTTTGTTTGCTTCAAAGATCAAGTTAGCGATCATCCAATTTGGGGGGCTAGAGGATTTGATTAAATTGATGATAAATAATGAATCCTCATCCACTAGAACTATTTGGAAACCTATATAATCAATCAACATTAAACCTTGAAGCAAGGCTCTAGCTTTTGCAAAATGGGAAGTTTGGACTAATAAGAATTCAACATAAGCCCCAATTAAAACCTCTTTATAATTTCTGATTACCCCACCCACCCTAGCAAGACTAGGGTTTCCATTTGAGGCTCCATAAAAATTAAGCTTCACCCAACCATTGAGGATGGGGACCATCTCACTAAGCTTCTATGGGCTGAAGCAGGGGGTCCAACAGGTCCAAGGTTTGGAGGAAATCCAAGCAGATTCTCCAAACTTACTTCTTCAATCGAACCACCATCCAAATCTAGCAAACAAGTAGTCACATTTTCCACCGTGCTTTTGATAACCTTCAAGCCAACTAAATCCATGTCTCTTTTGGAATTATTAAACACTCTTTAGTTTCTTTCCCATAAAATACCCCAAAAGATATGAGGAAGAAAGAATTTCTAGAACCAAATAAGATGTGGGGATTTAAAAGGTGGAAACCATTGCAAGCAGCAATCAAAAAGTGAATTTGGGAAGACCTAGTGAACTCCCATGAAGTGGATAATGTGGTCCAAAATAGAAAATAAGAAAGGGATCTAAAAGAAAATATGTAAATATGTCTCCTTAGTGGATTCACACAGATAACATCTATTGGGGAAGATAATTCCCCTTTTGCACAGGTTCTCAATACTAAGGCATTTATTTTGGATGGCCAACTAGTAAAAGATGTTTACCTTTGGAGTTAGATGTTTAAGACATAATTTTCTAGGAGGAAGCCAAAGGGGAGAGTTAGAATCAAGGAGGATGTATGCCCATTTGACCGAAAAAGAGCCATCACTCTCCCCTCTCCAAATTAAATTATCCTTCGAGTCTCACAACTTTAAAACCTGCATCTTAAGCATATTAGAAATCGAGTTCCATGCATGTTCTTCTTCTCTACTACCGATGGTAGTAGGCACTGACTTCTAGACTCTCTTGCCCTCTAGGCCAAATATTTTGACTGTATAACATATTGTAAATTTACTCTTTTGAAATAGGACAATAGACTTTGAAGACAATCACATAATGATACCTCATTCCACTTGTAGTATGTCCTTTGTAGCACCCTAAAATTGGCGCAGTGAAATTGTAATAATTACATTCATCCTAGTAAATAATTTAAATTCAAATTTTAACCTCCCAAACCGCCCGTTAACCGTCGGGTAATCCGTTTCCCCCTTTTTCGTGCCATTTTTAGAGGTTGTTTTGACCGTTTGACGATATCGTCGTCGATCAGACGATATCGCCCCAGATATGACGATTTCATCTAGGCTAGGACGTCCAGACGATCTTGTCTCAAAACTAATTTTGCACAATTAGCTTCTATTCCAACGGGCCTCTAATCCGGGCAGAAGCGTGTCTACGTCGTTAGGGACCCTCCCCCATTGGAGATCTCCCAAATAGGGATGATCTCCAACCTCCTAACCTCCCTCCTAAGCCTATTTAATCCTAAGCCCTTCCCTTAGCACCCCCTTGGCTGAAATTCCCTGTAACCCAACTGCATACATGTTAAAACATCTCAAATTCTATTTTGCATTAGTTCTATATCAATTTTGTTGCAGGTACCTTACTGTTTTTCAGCCGAAGCAAGCTTACATCATCGTCGATGAACCTGTTCAGATCGGAGGCGAACCTGTCGAATCAGAGACGATTTCGTACCAATGCGAGACGATTTCGACTGCAGTCAACATTGAGGCAATCAGTGCCTGAAGTTTGCATTTCTCTACCCTTTTTTTGTTGTTTCATTCTGCAATTAGCTTATTTTATTCAGTATTTTATACTACTTTGCATTTTGGAGTTCACCCATCTAGATCAAATGCATGATTAAATCATAATTATTATTTAATTAGCATAATTCATTCCTGTTTCTATGTTTAAGTTTTAGTTTGATAGTGCTACTGTCATTTTATATTATTTCCCTCTATTATCATTGTTGTATCTTCTGTATTTTGCACCTATTTCTCTGTTTGCAGGTCTCTAATGAATTCGTCTGACGAATTCATCAGATCTCAGATGATCTTGTCTGATCTCAGACGATCTTGTCAAATCAGAGGCGATCCTGACTACTTCAACATCAGAATCATCATCAGACATCCGGATCAGGTATTCTTCATTTATATTCTATAATTTCTCTATTTTTTGTCTTTAAATCTATTTTTTGTACTCATTGAATTTGCATCTTCATATAGAATAGCTTAGATGCATTTTGGCCAAACCTAGGATTTGAATGCTTAAGGCTAAAACGAACACATAAAACACATTCCCAACCTAGGCGTGGAAACTGCCATTAAATGTTTCTTGGTGAACCCACCATCCATCGAAAAATCATCAAAATACACCTCCCTTGAGAGGCGGGACCTTCGCAAGTCCTCTCAGTCCGAGGTACCGTGACATCCTTTTCACATCCCCCTTTCGGGCACGGATCCTATAGCCTGAAGGTAAGGGTGTGAAAAATTTGGAGCGATACATTTTGGTGAACCCGACGTGAATGCATTATAAACCTTTTGAAAACAAAAAAAAAATAGAACAACTAAGACATAGATACATTTTAGATCATTTAAGTTTAATATCATGTTTAGATGGTAGCTCCTAAGAAAATATTAGCAGTTACTATAAATGTAGAAAACCAATTGGCAACCATAGAAGTCAATTATGTACTTAGTGTGCCTGAAACAGATAGAAATCAACTCTTGTGGGATGAACTTGATAGAAGACTTAGTGTCATCTCATCTAGGTCAACACAACTTAAGCAGATCAAGAGGCTTATCCTAGATAGAATCCTGGATCCTCATCAACTAGTCTTTTATCATGAACTTCAGAGAGCCTGCCATAGATGGTTAGCTTATAGGAGAGCTCTTGTATCTTCAAAATTATTCACCTTCGAGGAATACCTCAAGAACACAGTTGTGGTACGACAATTTCTAGTTCATATAGAGTCCCTAGAAATTGATCTTATGATTAGAAGAAGATGGAACAACATTCCTAGAGCTATGTTGTATCGTGAATATTGTCGTGAGAATTATTATTATCAATCCGAATCTGAAATACATGGTATTTCTATAGCTCTTTTCATTAAATTTTTAAAAGAAAACTTTCAATTTGAAGAAGAACACTTCATGACTCCTGAAGAATTAGAGCCCATTAATGATATTTATAAATTGTTTATAGAAAACTAGATCATTTACTTTCAGTCTTATTTCTTGCATTTATTGTATTGTTTGTCATTTTTACAATATTATTTCAAAAACAAACAAAAACTAAAAAACTAAAAAAAAAAAAACATAGCAAAAACCAAAAACATTTCATTTCAAATATTGTAGTAGGTATATAATTAATATATACCTCTTAAACTTGTTGCATATATATATATTTTTATATATATATATATATATATAATATATATATATTTGCTGAAATCAAAATTAAAGCACCATGCCTAAACTTAGGAATGGTAAAGAAACTTTAGGAGAAGAAGAAGATTGGTTACAAGATGCAACTAGAGACCCAAATGTCCTCCCTGAAGATCCAATTCCGGAAGGAAAAACTCTAGATCAACTAGAACATGACCTAGGTGAAGACAATGAACAAGAAGGAAGTGTTAAAGAGGATGGACCCTCATCCCCTAGAGTAGCTCCAGATGGAACTATTGCCTTTGACAACGTAGATCATTTTCAGAAATTTCTCAATGATAATATTGACGCCCTTAATGTGGCAGTTCGTATTGATAAAGGGCAAATTAGTAACACTCAAGCAGCCATGGAATATATGTATGATGTGCGCACTAATCCCTTGTCTTTCATTGATCAAGAAAGTGACAAGGCTGGGCCATCCAATACAGACATGGTCACTATGATGCAAAACATGTCAAAACAACAGGTTATCCAACCTCCTAAGGAACCTGTTATTCAACCTAAAATCATTCCCACACAAAAGAAACCTTCCTTCACTACTTTATTCCGCCAAACTATTGAGCAATATGCTTCAAGTAAACAAAAACCTAAAACGAAGCCAAACACCAATTTTCAACAATCTGGAATACAACATAATACAACTTCAAAGTTCCTTCATAACACTTTTCCTACCAATAATTTACACAATAGCAACATGGCATCTAATCTTCATGTCCCTCCATCATATACTCACAAAACTCCTATCAATGCCCTACCGAACCAATATGGTGGGCAAACTAGTAATCTGGAAGCCATGGTGAAACAGTTGGCTTCACGTATGGACCAGATAGATCCCTACCATCCCTCGTACAATTATCGAGAGATCTGTAGTCAACCTTTGGATCCCATAGTTGTAGCTCAACCATACCCTAAGCATTTTCCCATGCCTATCTTGCCTATATATAAAGGAACCGAAGATCCCATAGAGCATCTTCGCATGTTTAGGATAGCATGTCATGATATATCACATGATGACTTGCTATTACTAAAAATGTTCCCAAAAAGTTTAGGTGGAATGGCATTAGAGTGGTACTATCAATTGCCCACTCATTCTTTGAGAAACTTTGAAGAAACAGTTGAATCATTTGTCCATCAATTTAGTGCCTACATCGAGAGGCATGTAACCATTAAAGATTTATACAACTTAAAACAAGACAAGGATGAATGTTTTGCCGATTTCTTAGCTAGATGGAGGCAATTGACAGGAAAACTGCACTTTGTGCTACCTTATAGGGAAATGTTGGACATTTTTATCAATAATTTACAAGAACAAATATCTTATGAGCTATCAACTGCTACTTTAACTACCTTCGATCAAGCTATAGATTTAGCTCGAAGAGTAGAAGATGCCCTCATTAGGAGAGGCCAACTTAGGAAGAAGGATGATGAGAAAACATCCAGAAATCAATACAAAAACAAACAAGTTGTTGGTGACGGAGTCACTAATGACGAAATGTTGCTAATATCAATGCAACGAAGACAACAGAAAAATTTATATTGAAACCTCCTGATAAGCCTCCTCGAGAATTTACTAGATTAAATCAACCCTTATCAACTATTTTACCTCAATTACTCGAAAGAGGTTTGATCCAATTACCGACTATCCGGGAACTTGATCCAACTATACCCGGATATAGAGCTGACTTACATTGTGATTTCCATAGAGGACCTGGACACTCTACCAATGCTTGTAAAAGGTTGAAACATAAAATACAAGATTTGATTGATAATAATGAAATGGAAGTGCAAGCCTTCCAACCTAAACAAAACCCTCCTAATAATACTCAAAAGACTATTCCCCAAAATCAAAATCAAAATGCTAATCAAACATTAGACATATTTCAACACCCTTTACCAAGACATGGTAAAGAGGTAGCCAATCAAATCGAACATCATAATGTCCCTCCTCCTACCCGATATGTAGGAACCATTAGCGGACAATTACCTATTTAGGATCCTCAAATATTTGATACAACCTTATCCCTGGTTACGACCAGGCCCTTACATAATTTTCAAACTTCTGATTCTAGTGATATAGAATCAGATAGTGAAAGTGAACTAGACATTACTTCAAACCAATCGAATAGTTCTGAAAATGAATCAGATCCTATTCAACCCATCACAGATGCTATGGTTCCAGAAGAACCATTTCCTAGAAGAGTTACTACTCGACCCTCTTCTAATCAATTCCTTCCTAATGAACAAGCCATAAATGCTAGACCGAGGCCAGTTCAACGTCCTCAATATAACATTGTAGGTACCATTGGAGTCGTTACCCGACAATAGGCTCAAAATTCTCAACAAGAATCAAATCAGAATGATGGATCGGCTCCATTCGTTTTGAAAAATCCCAATAAAGGGAATCATGCTCCTAATGTTCAACCTAAACCCCCTTACAATATTAATGAGCAATTATCCAATACTACAGCCAAAATTTCCCTTTTGGATTTGTTAAGATCTTCTCCCACCCATAGGGATGAGTTGATGCTTACATTAAGCCAAATGATGGTACCTCAAAACATCCAACTTGAAGCTATGGCCAATACTATCATCACTCGAGAGGTTGATTGTATTGACTTCCGGGATAAAGATATCCCTCAACACAGTTTACATAAGGATAATCCCTTATACATTACTGCTCTAATTGGAGATGTAGTTGTCAAACGAGTCTTGATTGATAATGGCTCATCTCTAAACATTTGCACTTTTGACTTCTACCAAAGATTTGGCTTTAGAAGTGATGAAATGAAGAAAACTGATATGATTATCAAAGCTTTCAATGACGAAACACAAGAAACGTGTGGAGTTATTACCATCCCTTTGCAAGTTGGTCCTAGAACCCTAGAAACAACCGTGTTTATTGTACATTGCCCAACATCGTACAATATACTTTTGGGTCACCCTTGGATCAATGCGATGCGAGCGGTCCCATCGACTTTACACCAATGTGTTAAGTTTGAATTTAAAAATCAGTTGGTCACTATCCATGGTGACCCTAGACCCTTTGATATGTGTGCTTTGGCAGAACCCGTTGGAGTGCAATTTTGCCCTGCTCTGTCATCCACACATCCTAGTTCTTATTTTTCATCTAAAACTGTGAAACACACACCCATAACTTCACCTATTTCCCCTCCATTAATTTCATCCTCCTATATAGATCAACAATCTTCTAAACAAATCACTCTAGAACCTCAAAAAGATCTTAAATCTACAACCAATCCTTCAAGTTCTATCCCTATAATTTCGAAACCCACAGAAACAACTATCATACCTTCCACATCTCAAGATATAGGGAATAATCCTTCTACATCTTATGCCCTTTTTGATGAACTTTTACCAGATTTATCCACAACCTTAATATCAGAAAAGACAAATGCTTTCATGCGAGATTCAATTCTTTTAAATAACTTACCGCCATCTCCTCGTACTTTGGGCCTCCCACAACCTATGGGAAGCACTTACCAAGTCGGGAGTTGTGCCTTCATTTATAAAGGATATGACTAGGGAAGAATCCCTCGGAATATCAAAACTCATCATGAGGGATACGCTCGGTGTTATTTTACCAATGAATATATTAAAGCTAAACCCATGATGCTTAAAATGGGATATAAAGGGAAAGGCTTGGGACCTTTCCAAAATGGCATGAAAGAACCTTTCGAGGTAGAACCGTGGCACTCGCCCATTGTGGTGTGGGCCTATTTCCTAGTAAGGGTCAACCCTTTCCTTTTGAAGATGATGATCATCTCATATGTTATCAAGATTATTTGGATAGGTGTGATGATTTGCCTCTTAAAAATCAGTCATTTTCATGTAACATGCTATCCATAGCTTACCCTGAAATGATTGTTGACCCCGATGAAGAGTTGGAAGGAGATATCTTCCATGATGTCTCTGTTGAAGAGATGTTACACAATGGATTTTATTTTGATGGTTCTATACCAACTATAGCCCAACTTGAGACCGCTAATCCTCAAGATGAATTATCCAAATTAACCTTACAAGAATTACAAGAATTGGGCGTTTCACCCGCCCCACCTAATTTTGAAAGAGATCTACACATGGAGGTAGAAAACGTCATTAAAATTAATATTGGAACGGAGGATAATCCTCACATAATCAATATTGGATCAGAATTAAGTCAAGAAAAACAAGAACAATACATTGCATTCCTTAAAGAGTATGAAGATGTCTTCGCTTGGACATACGAAGATATGCCAGGTCTAGACCCTTCCGTAGTCATGCATCATCTAGTGGTCCATCCGGATGCTAAACCTGTTAAACAAAAACTTAGAAAAATGCATCCCAAAGTGGCTCTGCTAGTCAAAGGGGAGTTAGAAAAACTCCTGAATGTTGTCTTTATACAAGCTATTGATTATGCTTGAATGGATCTCAAATGTAGTTCCAGTCACCAAGAAAGAAGCTACCAAAGTTAGGGTTTGCACTGATTTTAGAGATATTAACGTTGCATGCCCTAAAGATGACTTTCCTCTTCCAAACATGGATCAAATCATTGACTTTACTGTCGGGAGTGGGATGATGTCCTTAATGGATGGATTCTCCGGTTATAATCAGATCGGGATAGCTCCTGAAGATCGAGGCTAAAACAGCCTTTATTACCCCCTGGGGTACTTTTTGTTGGAAAGTGATGCCATTTGGCTTAAAGAACGCAGGTGCAACCTATCAACGAGCTATGACCTATATTTTTCATGATATGATGCATGATATCCTACATGATTATGTAGATGATATTATAGCTCGCTCTATTATTGAAGATAATCATTTAGATGATTTGAGAAAAGTTTTTAATCGATTACGAGAATATCTTATTCGATTAAATCCAGCAAAATGCATATTCGAAGTTAAGTCCGGCAAACTATTAGGGGTTTTAGTTTCTTTACGTGGTATTGAAATCGACCCTCTCAAGATTACGGCCATCACTGATATGCCCGCACCTACTAATATATCTGAGTTACGAAGTTTACAAGGTAAACTTCAAGCTATCCGTCGCTTCATCGATAAGCTGGCGAACAAAACTGGTCCCTTTCTTAAACTCCTTAAGAAGGATGTCCCTTTTAATTGGGACGACGACTATAGAGAAGCTTTTGAACTTCTCAAACAATACCTCCTTAATCCACCTATGCTTTCACCGCCTAAACCTGATCGCCCATTCCTCCTATATATTTTAGCTTCAGATTCTACCTTAGGGGCTATGTTAGCTCAGCTTGATGATGAAAAGAGAGAACGTGCTAATTATTACATTAGCCGAACCTTCATCAGTTATGAAACCCACTACACAGCATTAGAAAAACTATGTCTAGCAGTCGTGTTTGCTACGCAAAAATTATGACACTATATGCTTAGTCAAAAAACTTATGTCATTGCCAAATACGATCCCTTAAGGTATCTCATGAGTCGACCTTATTTATCGGGTCGCACAACCAAGTGGGTTCTTGCTCTAAGCGAGTTTGATCTCACATTCATAGGACAGAAGTCTATTAAGGGTCAAATCATAGCAGATCAATTAGTTGCTGCACCCTTAGCGTCTACCCATCCCCTCATCATCGAGTTTTCGAATGAATGCCTTCAATTAGAGGCAGACCATACTTGAACAATGGTCCTTATACTTTGATGGAGCCCGATGCATGAGTGGGGCCTGGTGCGGGTATTATTTTAATATCCCCGCAAAAACATCTTATTCCTCTGTCCTTCAAATTGACATTTGCTTGCACCAACAATACTGCTGAGTATGAAGCTCTAATCCTTGGATTACGAGCTGCTTTAGCGCTCAAAATTAAACATCTTTTAGTTTTTGGTGATTCTCAACTGGTTATAAACCAAATTAATGAAGTTTATCAGACCAGAGATGATAAACTATGCCCATATAAGGCCTATGTTTTACAATTAATGTCCCTATTTGATCAAGTTACCTTGGAAGCTATTCCTCGAACTTGCAACCATGCAGCTGATGCTATGGCCGTAGCTGCATCTCTCCTGCCCTTGGAGTTAGATGACGAATATGCCACTATCATTATTCGTCGACTCCAGGAACCCGCTTCAAATAAGTCATGCTTAGAACCTTTGGATGTGTTTCTAATCAATGAAACTACTCCGGACCCTTGGTATACGGACATATTTGATTTTCTCCAAAATGGGACTTTCCCTGCCAATTCTAATAGAAACCAGCGTCGGTTATTACGTAGACGAGCAAGTCGATTTGTAATAATTGGCAATACCTTGTATAGGAGATCTTTTGAAGGTATCCTATTAAGATGTTTAAACTTAGAAGAGTCTAAATTAGCCTTGAGTGAAGCCCACGATGGATCTTGTGGAGGACACTTTAGTGGTAGCGTCATTGCTAAAAAGCTCCTTCGGATAGGATACTTTTGGCCTACCATGGAAACGGATGCACATGAGTATGTGCGCCATTGCGACAAGTGTCAAAAACATGCTGACCTTGTCCATGCGCCTGCACAAGAGCTGCAGGCTATTTCATCTCCTTGGCCCTTTTCTAAATGGGGCTTAGATATTATTGGCAAAATCAATCCTGTGTCATCCGATGGACACAAATTCATCATAACCGCCATTGAGTATTTCACGAAGTGGGTTGAAGCTATGCCTTTAGCTTCCTGCCTTGGCACACAAGTCTCTAAATTTATTTTTAATCAAATCATTTGTAGGTTCGAAATTCCTGCAAATCTCATCTTTGACAATGGAACTTGTTTCAAAAATAAAGATGTTAAAAAATTATGCCAAAAATACAAGATTCAACATCGTTGGTCCACTCCCTATTATCCTCGGGGTAATGGTCAAGCGAAGCATCTAACAAAACCTTAATCAAAATCCTCAAAAGATTGGTCAATAAAACTGGTCATGACTGGCATATTCAGTTATATCCAGCCTTGTGGGCCTATCGAACTAGTGTTCGAACCCCCACGGGAACTTCACCATTTGTTTTGGTTTATGGTGTTGAAGCAGTTTTTCCCTTTGAATTGGAAGTTCCTTCTTTGGCTCTGCTACTTCAAGATATCGAAGTAGGAGATGAATATCGTGCTAGCAGACTCAGTCAGCTGGAACTCCTAGATGAAAAATGCATCAATGCTTTGGAACATCTCCGTGCCTACCAAAACAAGCTTAAAAGATCATATGCTAAAAAAGTTCGTCATCGATCCTTTGAGATCGGCGACCTTGTTTTAAAAGAAAATAAAAAAAATACTAATGCAACTAAGGACCTTAAAGGTAAGTTTGAGCCCAACTGGCTTGGACCATACATTATCACTGCTAAATTTGAATCAGGAGCATACAAATTATCTACCTTAGATGGTAAAGAACTTAAAGAACCCATGAATATTTTGCATCTTAAACGTTACTATGTATAAATTTGGTCACTTCATCCATGTATATATTTGTTCAAAATCACTATCTTGTATTTCTTTCAAATTTATAAATTCAAAAACACCAAAAACATTCATAATCATCAAAATCTTCAAAACTATTTGTTGCATTTATTTATGGCACTTGTTAAATTTTTTGTTCAAAAACAAAAATAAAACCAAAAAACAAAATAATGATAAAAATATAAAAACAACAATATGCTTGACTCTTTCGAAACCAAAACAATATAAAGAAGAAAGAGAGAGTCAATATTCTCAAAACTTCTCAAAAAGTATTTATATATATTTTCTTACAAATGTTGCAGTTATATGTTTCAAATTATTTTTGATAAATTAGCATTTATTTGGAATCCCTCACTTGCACACTCACAAAAATAAATATCTTGATTTTATACGGCATGATTACTAATCTCTCTTATATCAAAGTCCACAAAATTCAATTAAATAAAGTTTGAGCATAGAGAATTGATCTTGTTATTTACTTAAACCAAGCACATCTTTTCACAATAAAATGATTATATTTGTAATTTCCATGTTTTGCTACATAGTAGACGTGATTTCTTGAGCGAAAAGTTTCCCCTGCTATCCTATCATGCACATGGTCTAGAATCTTTGAGAATTGGCAAAAGGACAAGCTCACCCCTACCCTAAATAAAAATCCCTTGCTCTACAGACTAATCCGAGCAAGTATCCCTAGCATAGAAAAAGAAAAGAAAAGTTCAAGAAAAAAAAAAAGAAAAATGTTATTTTATATCATTACAACAATATTTCAAGCACTATCTCAAAAATCAAGCAAAAAATACAAAAAGAAAAAGAAGCAAAGTTCAAAAGAAAAGCAAAAGAAAGCAAAAGCAAAAGCAATAAAAATCCCTTTCCCTACCCTTTGAAAAGAAAAGAAGGGTTGATGAGCTTGAATCCCTGGAATTCTCAATTATTCGAAAAGCGTGAGGTAAGCCCCATAACAGGTGGTTTGTGCCCAACCTGCTTGGCCTTGGGTAACTCCTAGCGTGGTGATATGTCTGTCACATTAGCGACCTTCTTTTGTACGAGACCTATGTCTGCTTATGGATTAGCTAGCTCTTGATAATCCGACCTACATAGTAGTCTAGTATGGTTATATGCATCTACATCATGGTTAATGAACACTTATTTGGTTTCTTCAAATCACTTGTATCATATTATCTTGCTCAAAAACTGGTAAATGCACAAAGCAATTGCACACACATTTGTATTTGAGAGATTTTGTGTATCATTATGATAAATCAAGATTGGAAATGAATTCACATATGCACATGGGATTCCTTATAAATCTAACTTTTGTCTTCAAAATACTTTGAAATATTTTTGCAAACTTGTTTGGAATAATTCATTTTCTTATTTCAAGTACAGTTGTTTAGCATAAAGACAACTATATAATAGAGAAATCAAAATTTCTTTCAAAACTATACAATCAAAACATATATATCTGGTTGACTTCCACGACGATGGTATAGTTCCAAAACCAAAAGTGGAATTTTATGCCTAGCGCAAGTCCTCATTTTCATATTTTTTGTTTATCAAAAATCAACCATGCAATAAAACTATCTTTTCTTTGGATTTTTGCGATGATGGTATAAGTCTATACCTACATATTCTATGCCTAGCGCAAACCATCGTAACAATTTTTATTCCCCATTTATTTAAAAATTATAAAAACCATATGACTTAAATCATTCTGTTATACAATTATGCTTTTAAAAAGCAAACACATTTATCATTATTTCATGTCATTATGTCAACTTTCAATTTTGCAATGATGGTATAATTCTTAAGGAATTATCCAAAAATTTTATCACACTTAGGAATTTATGCCTAGCAAACATCATTTTAACATCATCTCATGCATACTATTTTCATGAAAATCTGAAAAACAAACCATCATCATCATCATTTGCACCATTGCACCAAAGTCTTAAGACAGTCTCTTAAGCACTCTTTTACTTTTAACAATATTTTTATACTGGGATTAGCTTGACGACCGAGTGAGCAGCGACTCCATGAAATGGTCTATAATAGCGACAATGTCCTTCGAAATTATTGTTAGAAGTCTCTTTTTATTTTTTATCACATTACATCACAAACAATCAATTTGTTACATCAGATTATTTCATTTAAAATATTACAACATGACATCAAAATTATAAATTTTCAACACGACATAATTTCATGAATCCTCAATCCAATCATCAAATTAATCAATCAAACATAAAAGCATCATCAACATACACATAACACAAGTCATATGATCAAAAACATATCATATATATATCAAAAGTATATATACATCATCAAAACTGGATTGGTATGCCACAATCTGTACCTCGGCATACTCAATCCTCTATCAACAAAAAATAATAATAATACATGCTCTATGTCTTAATCTGTACAAAGCCATGTAGTGCTCTAGCCTCGAGAACCCCTCGAGCTCTCAGCCTCATCTCCTCCCCTGCCCTGAGGTGGACGAGGTGGCCCCATCGTAGTATGTGTAGTACTGCGAGTCCTAGTCGTCGATCGGGACGAGGTCCTCGATGACCCGATCCTGATCGGATCTACGATGTTGGCTGGCAGGGGTAGTCTATCCTCCTCTGGCACCAGATGATAGTACAAAGTCTGGTAGAAAGTAATTTGGGCAATAGCTCGTGTCAGCTCCCTAGTGCTCGCCCCTCCGCCCCGTGCCCTGAGGCATGCAATCTCGTCTCGGAGCTGTGTAACCTCAGCTCGGTGTCGTGCAGCCTCCTCTTGTAGGGTCTACACCTATTCCTGGAGATGGATCATCTCCGTTCGAAGAGTAGCTGTCTCACTACTCTCCCCTGTGTCGACACCCTTGCCCTTATCGGGCGATGGTGGCCTCTCTCTCTATGGAGAAGGGGGTCTCGCCTCCCTCCTCTCCCTCTATCGTGGCCTCTCCTATGCTTGTGGCCTCCTCAGCTCTCTCCCATCGTGACCCTGGGCCGCCTCCATAGCCGCCTGGCATCGCCTCCCTATCCGACGCACAACTGCGTGTATCGGACCCTGAGCCCTCGTCATCCGAGGAGGGCGGATGCCTGCGTACCAGGCATCATAGCCATCTGCAACCCTTGTGTCGTCCCCATCCACTAGCTGAATGGGGGCATCATCCGAGTCCTGACTCCAGAAATGCTGCATGTCTGGAGCCCCGCTCACTATAGTGTTATCCCGGACAGTCCGAGAAAACTCATAATCCCTGAGAGATGGGATCCCCTACTGCAGACCGAACTATCGCAAAACTCGGTCATAGCGGTGGAGCTCCACCTCTCCCCTCTCCATCCGAAGCCAGCAAACTCGCCTAACGCGAGCTAACTCCTGTCCATCCTCGGCCCACCTTGGATGCTCCCTCCAAGGCCTCCAGGTGATCTGATCCAGGACAAGGTCATCTAGCAGTCTCTGGGACATCGAAAGGTCGATCCGTCATTGTGACCCTCTTCGGAGCCACCAGTAGAAAACTCGGGGCCTCTCCCCGTCAATCCCTGTCAGAGGAAGCCCTACCGGCCTTCGCACTGCAATGTGCTCCCAACACCAAACCTGTAGGAGCGATGTCATCACTAGACATCGGCCGCCCTTGTACACGACCCCATGTAGGATCCTGTACAGTCGGCATAGCACATAGCTGCCCCAAGAGAACCTGTAGCCATGGTCTCGCATATCGTAGATCACATCTACGAGCATCCATGGCACCCTGCACCCGCTCTGGTGGCACAGCAAAATTCCACCAACTACTCCAGCTAGAACCTGTGTGAGTCTAGATGCCCCAAGCATCTGACGTAGTGCCTCGATGTTAACTTCGCCCTTCTCCAGGGTGAAGCTCGGGTCACCACACAATCGTCCCATAGCATGGCCCTGATTGGCCATAGGAGTGATCAATCGTCCTTGTATGGGGATCCTCAGAATCCTCCATACATCCTCCAAAGTGGGAGTCATCTCCCCTGTAGGTAGCCAAAAATAGGAAGAACCCGGATACCATCTCTCTGCTAGGGCTGTTAGTAGCCCCATATCTATAGACACTTGTGGCATCTCTGCCACATGCTGTAAGCCGGCCTATGCCAGCTGATCCCACTCTGCCTATGTAAGAGCGGCCAAATCATCTCTCAAACCTCCATACTTCCATTCCCTACTTTTTAGCAATCCTCTCTGCAACATAAACAACAATAAAAAAACAATCATTAATAACAAATTCAAGTATTTAAAAATGCAAGTAAAATAAGTTCAATTTTATGCAATTGATGATATCGTCCACTATTGGACGATATCGTCCCAAATTTGAGCATAATCATTTCTGATTTCGTAGGTCGAAATCGTCCCTAATTTGATGAAATCGTCCCCCTTTCGTCGATTTCGCCCTTGGACGAAATTGGCGAAATTGAGACGATTTCGTCGAAATCGGGACGATTTCATCCCGACGACGTCGACGGCCCAAAAACGGCCATGATGCTCAAAAATTGATTAAAATTTACCTAAAAAGCATGTAAAATCAAATTAAAGCATTCTAAGTTAAGTCTAGACTCTTACCCATAGCCCGCGTCGGACCTCTGTTGATCTGTGCGTCGTCTCCACCATTTTTGCTTCCAGAGCTCTAAAAATAGAAAAGTGAACAGTAAAAATGAATTAGGGTTTTACCCTATTTTTCTTAATTTTATTCAAAAATAATTCAAAAATAATTTTGCTTTTCCACGTTTTTACCTCAAACGTTCGATTTGGGTAAAAACACGGAGGGGGCACCATAGTAAGCTGTCGTACGATTCGACCAAGAATCGTCGCCTAAAAATAGGAATAATTTTTGCTTTCTCGTAGATCGAGAAGAACTCATCTTTAACGCATTTTCTTCAGAAAATTCGCTAAAGAGGGGGAAAAATGTAGCACCCTAAAATTGGCGCAGTGAAATTGTAATAATTACATTCATCCTAGTAAATAATTTAAATTCAAATTTTAACCTCCCAAACCGCTCGTTAACCGTCGGGTAATCCGTTTCCCCCTTTTTCGCGCCATTTTTAGAGGTTGTTTTGACCGTTTGACGATATCGTCGTCGATCAGACGATATCGCCCTAGATCTGACGATTTCGTCTGGGCTAGGACGTCCAGACGATCTTGTCTCAAAACTGATTTTGCACAATTAGCTTTTGTTCCAACGGGCCTCTAATCCGGGCAGAAGCGTGTCTGCGCCATTAGGGACCCTCCCCCATTGGAGATCTCCCAAATAGGGATGATCTCCAACCTCCTAACCTCCCTCCTAAGCCTATTTAATCCTAAGCCCTCCCCTTAGCACCCCCTAGCTGAAATTCCCTGTAACCCGACTGCATACATGTTAAAACATCTCAAATTCTATTTTGCATTAGTTCTATATCAATTTTGTTGCAGGTACCTTACTATTTTTTAGCCGGAGCAAGCTTACATCATCGTCGATGAACCTGTTCAGATCGAAGGGGAACCTGTCGAATTAGAGACGATTTCGTACCAATGCGAGATGATTTCGACTGCAGTCAACATTGAGGCAATCAGTGCCTGAAGTTTGCATTTCTCTACCCTTTTTCTATTGTTTCATTCTGCAATTAGCTTATTTTATTCAGTATTTTATACTACTTTGCATTTTGGAGTTCACCCATCTAGATCAAATGCATGATTAAATCATAATTTTTATTTAATTAGAATAATTCATTCATGTTTCTATGTTTAAGTTTCAGTTTGATAGTGCTACTGTCATTTTATATTATTTCCCTCTATTATCATTGTTGTATCTTCTGTATTTTGCACCTATTTCTCTGTTTGCAGGTCTCTGATGAATTCGTCTGATGAATTCGTCAGATCTCAGACGATCTTGTCTGATCTCAGACGATCCTGTCAAATCAGAGGCGATCCTGACTGCTTCAACATCAGAATCATCATCAGACATCCGGATCAGGTATTCTTCGTTTATATTCTGTAATTTCTCTGTTTTCTGTCTTTAAATCTATTTTTTGTACTCATTGAATTTGCATCTTCATATAGAATAGCTTAGACGCATTTTGGCCAAACCTAGGATTTGAATGCTTAAGGCTAAAACGAACACATAAAACACATTCCCAACCTAGGCGTGGAAACTGCCATTAAATGTTTTCTGGTGAACCCACCATCCGTCGAAAAATCATCAAAATACACCTCCCTTGAGAGGCGGGACCTTCGCAAGTCCTCTCAGTCTGAGGTACCGTGACATCCTTTTCACATCCCCCTTCCGGGCATAGATCCTATAGCCTGAAGGTAAGGGTGTGAAAAATTTGGAGCGATACATCCTCAAACAAATACCGCCAATACAAATAGCTTAAAAATAGTGTGATTTAAAATAATATAGGTTCAAAACACTTATGTATGCAAAAGTCATGGTCTCTAGAAGTTTTCCCTCCAAAATAACACAATAGTGATATTTTTGAAAAACATAATTTTTAAAAAATTCCTTCTATTTTTTTTCAAGGAAAACATAACCTAGAGTAGGCGTAAATTCTCCAAAAAATAGAATAATTGGAGAAAGAAAAAAATTGGATCTTCCCTTTGCCTCTTTTGTTGAAGGTGCTTATGAAGCTTTGAGAAGTAATTCATCCTAGAAGTCGGAAGAAAGTTTAGAGGCTCCAAATAAAGTTTTTGAGTGACCATGTTATGAAGCTCCATAACCCTTCTGATACCATGTTGACATTCACAATATTTTCAAAAAATTAATAGAAGTAATCCATCCACTCAAATCTTATATAAAAAGCATAAAAGGATGAAAGAAAAGAAAAGAGACATAGAGATTTGGGGGCACCTTTAGGCACCATAAATAATCAATGCATCATCCATAAGTAAGATTTTCAACACTATGGTGATCAAATGAGGAGTGGTTGGGGGTATTTATAATAATATCAAAAACCTAATTACATAAACAAGTTTAACCTAAGCCTAACAAGAGGAATTGAGGTTAATTACAATTTATAAAGTGGGTTTAACCATAACATGGTTAACCATGATCCATAGAGATTACATAATACAAAATTATTATAAATTCAATCCATTGTATAATGAATGCCCTAAGGCCTATCCAATATGATATTATATAATGTCGGCCTTGGCCATGAATTAGATTACGCTTTCAATAATCCCATTGAGATTTAACTTACTCTATATATGAGGTGTACCATTGATTCATTAATACTCCTTTCTTCAAATCTTTGTTCTCCTTATAGAGTTGGGTGAACCCTTGGTATTTTGCCTATTAGGAAGCTTGCATATGTTGAATCTATAGCTCAAGCTCTTTATTTTTTGTTCAATTTTTTGCTTGAGTTAGATATATCCTTGATAATGATACATGGATAGTTCTTCTAGTTGCTTCCTTTGATCCTCACTTCTAACAAGTTTGCCTTGTATCTCTTTGAATTGGCTACACAATTAGGCTCCTTTCATGACATCTTACTTGAGGTATTCCAAATATTGTTGAAGCTAATTTTTTTTTTTATATAAGTTGAGCTACTACTTGAGTGTTATCTTTGGATTTATTCTTGTTAGCCTCATTTTCTTTCACTAGATTGCTATACTACATTATTTCCCCAAGTAATAGCTGGTTGGAGAGTTGGATCATCTGGTAGGGATCTATCCTGGTAAGATCTAATTTTCAAACCTTGGTGATGCAATCAACTAAATAAATAGAGGGCATGGATGGATATGTCCTTAGAGACTCAACAACCAAGATATTATTTCCATATTTTTCTACTTGCAAATGTAGGATCACTAGTTCCCTTGGAGTTTGTTTCTTGATCTAGTTGAACTTATCTCTCACTTTTATCTCTTCTTCCTATAAGGAGTCCAATGATTTTTGTATATCCTTAACTCTAGATGAATTGGTTATTTTTCTAGATATACACCTAGATTGGTCCCATGGTAGCTTGTTGTTTCTAGGTGGTTCAAATAGATTCAATCATATAAGCTTGCACCTATGACATCATAGTACCTGATAAGAGTCTTGACACTGAGACACTTGGAAAACATGGTGAGCAAGATGATATAGTATGTGTGGTGAATTGAGTGAAGATAATGACAAATGGTGAAATAGTTATTTGAAACTTTAGTCACTATTTGTGTCAACAAAGTGGACAATAATATCACTAGTGGATATGAATATGATGAAATATCAGTGTAGGTGACCTATTGGTGGATGGTAATAACTTTGACTATGGGGGATAGGAATGATGTTATAGATGTAATGAAAACACTAGAGATGTGACCATATGTGCAAGGTGGTTTACCTTAAATAGCACCTATGGTTGCACTTATAAAAGAGGAGTGAAGTGTAGTAGAACAAGTAAAGGGGATTGAAGAAGCAAGAATACAAAAAAGTAGGTGGTAAAGTAGAGGCGAAAGGAGAAGGGGAAGCAAAGATTCCTTATGAAGGAGGTATATGTTTTAGTGGATACTAGTTCTCTAATGGCCCTGCTTAGGCACTTATTTTTCTTAATGGAATTAGTACCTACTTGTATAGTGGGTCTATCTTGGAACTTAATTTATCAACATGCATCATCTTGTGCCTTATTTTTTTCATTGCTTACATTGGTGATGAAATATTAGAAAGTACTCTTTTGTGGTTTTGTCACTTTTTTCTTAAGACATGGCCTCTATAGAGGTATTTCACCTTATTCAAGTGAGATGTCTCTTTGCTTGGGCCAATGCTTGGTGCTACTTAAGTTCTTGTGGCCATCCTTTCCAAAATTGATCCATAAGGATCCTTCTTACCTTTCTCCATGTAGTTCATAGTTTTCTCTTGCACTAAGTCATTTATTAGGGCCAATGTAGATGTTGCTATAGAAATGGTGATTTTTGGATTGATGTCGAGGGACCATCCAACAATGTATGGGTTCATAGTAGGGGATTTTCAATAGTTCTTTATATTTTTGTTGCCTTCTAATGATTTTGATCCCAAATAGCCTAAAATTAATTGTCAAAAAGCCCCTAGTGTATTGGTCTCTTAAATGTCCAATTATCTTATCCTATACTCTAATAGGTAAGGAATTTTCTCTTGGTGTACCCATGCTTCTTTAGGATACTTTTGGTTTGGTGGTTAATATTTTGGTTTGGGTCAAAGTCATCCTTGACTTTGGAATCTGCATAGAAAGAAAACCATTTTGGTGATGTGTATACCACTATTAAATCTAATACTCATAATCATATGGTTCCCCTAGTTTAGCTAAGGTTATATCTTATATTGGGTTGGCATATACCTTTGTCCTATACCTTCATTCTTGGATATAGAAGGTATGTAGCCCTTTAGCATCTAACTTCCTCTTAAAGTACCCCTCAATTTCATATGAAAAAATATTTTAATTGCTCTAATCCCATGCTCCTCACCATTTTTTTTATGGTAATATGAAATCCTTGCAACTTTTTTATAATGACCATGATCCATTGCTTAGTAGGGTATAAAGTTGTCTTATAATATTGCTCTCACGCATATTCCAAATTGAACAAGTAGTGTAGAATGAAGGTAGGCAACTCAAACAACATAGAATAGAAACTAAAAAACTAGATGATAGATCTTTGCTTTCCAAGGTAAAAGTTACCATTGGCCATTTATTTGTTTTCAAAAAACCTCTTCTGATAGTCATCGCATATTTTTTCTTATTTTCTAGAATGATATGGCATACCACTTCATGAAAGTCATAGGATGTCCTCTCCTCTTCTTAATAGCGTGCACCAATACATTCTACTATTGGCAAAGGCTTGTTGTTGTATCCTATTTGGCCTAGCTAGAGTGTTGGGAACCATTGCTTTTTCTAGCTAAAAACAACCAAACTAGGTAAGATGTATACATGAATTTCCTTTTTTGCTTGAAGTCCCACAATTTCTTATTTATTTGGTTGACTATATACTTGGCATAATCAACCATTTGTGAGTGCCTAGGGTATGTCTCAACTACATGCAAGAGTACCACATGTTCCTCATACATGAGCTCATTCAAAATTATCCTAGGACTACAACTATGTTGGATAGAACCAAATGAATATCGTCATTAAAGAGATCACATTTCATGGGTAAAATAAAAATTAGGGTTTTTTTTGTGTCCTTGATATGGATTACTAGAAAAACTCTTTAGTGGCTATATTCAAAATAGTGATAATACTCCCTGTATGCTTTTGAATTACAATGGCCCACATGGCTGGGTTATTTTTGACATTCAATATCTTTCTGTTTTCCTCCTCTAGAATGAAGAATATAATTTTTTCCTAATGAAGTGGAATTACATTTTTTCTTTTAATATTGTGCCTTTTGATATAGGTCTTTATGAGTTCTAGAAAATTATAAACCTATGGCACCAAGTTCATGGCAAATCCTAAAGTCCATATTTGACTGATGCTTCATGAGTTAGTTCTTGATCCTAATTTATAACGTCTTAAAGCTTCTTTCCTGAAATTGGATGACAAGTGCTTATACTTATTTTCTATTACACTCATGTAGGGTTTTTCAAACACATCTTTAGGATTCTTAGATAAGGGAGGATCCTTCTTAATTTTCTTACGTTTGCATTTGCTTTTTGATATGCTTACTTGTGTAGTTGATTTTTGAAATTGCATTATCTCAACTAGTGCACTAAAGGAGGTGGTGGAAAGATGAGTTATCGGGTTGGCCTTAACCATGGATGGACTTGAAGAAACATTAGTATCCATCATAGATTATTGTGTAACTTTGGATAATTTTGAAAAGGCTAGAAAATTTTATTAAGTGTCGGCTTCTAGAGTGATTCACTCAAAAAAGTCAACCAATTTGTTTTTAAAAAGAATGACATAGGAAAATTTTATCTTTTGAGCAAATCAGTCGCCAAGGACTTAGAATTTTTTTAAGAAAAATGTTGACATGCTGTCTTCTTTATGGAGTGGTTTCCTTCATGACAACAACACACAAAGTTGGGCTAAATTTGAGCAAAGTAGAGTGAGGCACTCTTGGTCAACAAAAATGGAGGAGGAGGGGAATTGACCAATGTCTAACAAGATGGAGGTACTGTGCACCTTGAGTTTAGGGGACAACCAACTGGGCAATTATCAAGGGTAGACATGGCCAATTTGTGGTTGGTAGGGTTCAAAATGGAGGTGATAGAGGTGAAGATGGTTTAAAACCTCAAATTATTATTGATACTACCATTAAACTTGGCATAGATGGTGAACATAGTAGTGGATAAGGACTTTTAAAATGGTAAAGAGAATTTTCACAATGGTTAGATGGATTGACCAACTCAAAATGATAGTAGGAAAGAGGTTAAGTGAGGTTTTAACCCCTCTCCCCCACTTAAATAGAAACTTTATATTTTAATTTATTTACTTTTATGAGTAATTATATTAATTTTTTGGAGTGATTCACTTCATTTACTATGCTTTTGCTCACTTTAAATGAAATTTGGTGCTTTCTGTTTTTTATAGCAATTTACTCGTCAACCTAGAGTGACTTGCTCTTGAAGGAGTGAATTGATTCTTTTCTTTAGACTTGGCCAAAAAACGTTACAAAATTTTGTGAGGAATCCTTTCCATAACAAGGAGAAAAGGAAAGAAGAAGCAAGATGTTTGAGTACCCTTTTTCAAGGTTTTCACTCAATCTTGGATATTTTTATTTTTTTTCATTTTCTCAAAATTTTGGTCTTTTTTTTCTATTTTTTTGAAAATAGAAGATAGAAGCAAGAATAAAAATTGGGAAATAAAATAAAATATACTACATATATGTTTATATTTTCCTCTTATATTTAGTATTGTGAGATAGGTCTTGAGTGCTTCTTATTGACTAAAATAGGCAACAATCTTCCTTCAAGTGTTACAAGTTTGTAAACATTTGGACCTACAACCCTAATAATTTGGTATGATTCACTCATAATCAACTTCCCATGACATCCAAAATTTTCTCTATCTTAATCCCACCTAAACACTAAGTCATATTCCTTGCAATTAGTTTTAGTAGTCTTCTTGTCGAACCACCTTTTGACTACCATATAGTGGTGCAAAAACCTTTTAAAGACAATTTATGTCTCTTCTTCCAAGGCTAGTAAGGTATTTAATCAAAATTACATAGGCTCAATATATGTATTTTCAACCTCTAATTACTGGGATATTTGAAGGGAGAGGAGCTCTAGATTGACCAATAATCTTGCTTCTTTTTTAAATACTAGCTTGTATGGTGATTACCCTATTGAAATTTTAGGTGTTACCCTATCAACCAATAATGTATTATTCAATTTTGTATGACAATCCATTTATGACTCAGCTATAGTCATCTTCAATATTTTTATAATATTTTTATTTATGGATTCATCCAAGCCATTACCTTAAGGGTAGTAAATGGATGTATTTTTTAATACATAAACCATACTCAAGCATAAAATTCATAAACTTGAGCCTTGTGCAAGCAATGAAATTATTTATTATCATTATTAAAGGAGTCCTAAACCTAGTGATGATGTCTTCTAAGAGTTGTATTACTACTTCTTGGTTTGTGAACTTGTGACACTACTTTAGTCCATCTAGTGAAGTAATTATTTGTAGCCAAAATCCATTTGTGCCTAGAACTTGATAGGGGATTGATTTTTCCAATAAAGTCAAGATCCCATAGTTGAAATGCTATATTAATAATGGTAGGTTTTAAAGATATTGATACTTTTCTTCTCTTTCCTATAAAAGTACAAAAAGAATTACATTTGTTAACCAATTGAAAGTAAAGAAAAAAGTGGTGGGCCAGTAATATCCTATATTAGGATCTTATGAGCTATGGTTTGGATAGAGTAATGTTATCCTTCATAATGGTACTTATTGATTATAATTTTTATCCTTTCTTCCTACACACACCATAGTAGTACCCCATCATATCCCTTTTGAAATAACACATTGTCAAACTAAGCATAGTGCATTATTTTTTTCCTGAATCTAGCTCTTTCTTTCAATGTTAGACCCTCTAGAACCTATCTTGATATCATATACCTTTTAAAATTTCCAATCCATCCTAGTTGATCATCGAGTTCAATTTATTTCACTAATTTTGTCTATTCTTTGGGAGATGATATGACAAGATTCTCACACAAAGCGCTACCCTTGACCGATTTGGTTGGTTTGATTTCTATATACTCCTAAATTTTATTTATCCAACCAACTCTTTTCCAATTCATTGTGTCAATGGACCTCACATAGAGATGTATAATAAATATAATAATTTTACTTTGGGACAAATAGTACTTGAACTTCTTTAGAGCCTTCATCATTGAAACCATTGATTTTCTATAAAGATATACCTTTCTTCATAATTATGAAGTACTTGACTCATGAATGTTATTGGATGTTCTTCTTGTTAGCTTTTGATGAGACTGTAGTAGAGGGAATTGAAGAACACAAGCTTATACTGAGAGGGGGGGGTGAACAGTATAAGACCTCTTTTTACTTTTTCTTTATACTACTAAACAGTACAACAAAATACTCAAAGCAATATCAAAGCAATGCACAAAATCATCCACAAAGAGACACCAGATTTTAACGTGGTTCACCCAGAAAGTCTGGGTTACGTCCACAAAACTTTTCTCTAAAAGTTTATCTCAAATTCTTTGGGAAACCTTCCCAATTACAATGTTTATGAGCCTCGGCCCAAAGGAGATACCTTCCCCTAATTCTGCTCTGACTGGTGATCCTCTAGAAGACCTCTGCCTCCACTGCCCTTAGCAAATGGAACTCTATCCACAGAAGACACCTGTCTTCCCTGCTCTGGCTGGAGACCTCTGTCCTCAACTCTATCACCTCAAAGTTGGTCCTCGAATTTGCACTAAACACAGTCCTTCGGTCTAGCACAAATGTCCTCGATTTCTCTTTCTCTGATCTGCACCAAACACAGTCCTTCGGTCTGGCACAAATGTCCTCTTCCTCTTTCTCTAGTCTACACCAAACACAGTCCTCAACAGGTCCTCAAATCTGCACCAATATCTGTCCTCAATAGGTCCTCAACTCTGATTCACAATAGTGGTTCACAAGCTTTCACTAAAGCTTGCTTGATCTTCACCCAAGTCTTCACCAAGACTTGTCTCAGATCTGCTTTGCAAGTTCTCAAGAGAACCTACCCAAACTGCTCCACAAGCTCAACAAAAGCTTGCTCAAATCTGTCCAATAGTTCTCTCTGCTCTGTCATAGCCGCACTTGGTCGAAACCAACTTATGCACTGTCTACGCAAACACAAAAGCACTCAACACTCGACGATCGAACTTCTTACTATGCGCTCTGTCTGCGAATGTCGCAACACCAACAACTCTGCTCCTTTGTGCTTTTCTGCTCTCTGTGCGCTCCCGCTTCGCACTTAGCTCGATTTGACTCGACTCGGTCTCTGTGCACCGTGGACTTAACTTGCGCCAATTCGATACTTATTCGATACTTTCAATCTCAAAACAACCCTCCTTTTATAGTATAAATTTCAAGACCAAAACTTAAACTATAGTCGGTTGTTACCCTAAACTCCATCGGCTGCACAACCCTGAACTTCGTCGGCTCAAAGTTAACTCTGTCGGCTTCAACCGCCTCTGGTTCTGTAGCTTTTCCCATGAAACTACAACATGTCACGATATCGTGACACCTTTGCAACCGTACACTTTCTTTTGCCTGTTGTCACGATATCGTGACACTTTTGCTTCTTTAGACTCCCTTTTTGATTTTGTCACGATATCACGACATTTTTGACGCCATACATTCTCTCTCCTCTTTGAGTCATGAAACTGTGACATGTCACGATATCATGACATCTTCCTCTGCTGGCGCCTTCACTTGCCTTCTGGTCGCGAAACTGCGACATGTCACGAAATCACGACATCTTCCTCCGCTGGCGTCTTCACTTGCCTTCTGGTCGCGAAACTGTGACATGTCACGAAATCATGACATCTTCCTCCGCTGGCGTCTTCACTTGCCTTCTGGTCATGAAACTGCGACATGTCACGAAATCGTGACACTTTCTGCATCCGTACGCTTTTCTTTCATCCTATCACGAAATCGTGACGCTTTCAGCTTTCGAAAGCTTTCTTTGCAACCTATCATGAAATCGCGACGCTTCTCATTTCAAACTCTTCCCTTTGCTGCATGTCATAAAATCGTGATAGTTCTCACTTCGAGCTTTTCAGCATGTCACAAAATTGTGATAGTCCTCACTTTGTCTTTTGCAGCATGTCACGAAATCGTGACTGTTCTCACTTTGAACTCTGCAGCATGTCATGAAATCGTGACACCTTTCGAGTAACTTTCTCTCTCTTTGAACTTGTCATGAAATCATGATAGTTCACACTGTGGACTCTCTTTTCAGCATTATGTCATGAAATCATGACATTTTTTCTTTCGGACTCCCTCTCCTGCAACATGTCATGAAATCGTGACACTTTTTCGTCCGTACAATCTTCTTTGCAATATGTCATGAAATCGTGACACTTTTCCTTCTCTGCCTTCTTGCACTTTTCGAGTCATGAAAATGCGACATGTCATGAAATCGTGACACTTTCCACCTTGCTCTTCTTCTTTGCCAACATGTCGCGAAATCATGACAGTTTTTCCACTTGCCTTTTTCTCTGCCAACATGTCGTGAAATCGTGATAGTTTTTCTTGCTTCTTCTCTCTCTTCCAACATGTCACGAAATCATGACAGTTTTGCCAGCTCTTTCTCTCTCCTCAAACATGTCATGAAATCATGATAGTTTTTCTTGCCTGCTGCATACCTTTTCTTACTTGTCTTTTTCTTTGATCTTTTGCAAATGGGCTACTCTGATCTTCCTGGAAACTCACTGTCCATGCTCTGAATAATCTGACATTAAATCAAATTCCTTCAAGAGCTTCTTGACATCAATGACAACTTCTACACTTGAGCAAAGGCAATGTACCCAAGGTACCCAAAATTGCCAACAATCTCCCCTTTGTCATTGATGGCAAACCTTTACTGAAAACACTTCTCAAGAGCCAAAACTGAAACCAACTATGCTAACAACCGAGAATCTACCTTTGAAGTTTTGCTCCCCCGACTTGAAGCTCTTCTCCCCTTTGAAGCTCTCCCCCTTACTCATATCTCTCCCCCTTTGTCATCAATGGCAAAGGGTCACCTTTGGGGCTCGGGACTAAGAATGAGCCTCTTAGCTTAGTCCCTCCCCCACCTCCTGATGAGGTGATTAAAATAGGGTTGGGAGTAAATCTCCCATTAGGCACTGATCATCATCAGCATCTATAACTTCCTTCCCGGGCCTTCTCTTGAACTCTTTGTCCATATTCCTGTTCTTATCACTGTTCTTGCTCTTGTTCTCATCCCTGTTCTTGTCCATGCCTTGATCCTTGGACCTGTTCATACCACTGTTCCTATTCTTGTACCTTGGAAGATCAGCTCTACACTGTCTAGCTGTGTGACCATCATTGTTGCACTTATAATAGGTAATAATGTTATTTCTTTTAGGCATACCTGTTCTTCGAATCCTCCTGTTCTGACTAACCGTGTTCCTGTTATTAGCCTTGCAAAAAATTGCCTTATGCCCAAATCGATTACAAGAGTAGCAATACCCTTGAAAGAAATTGCTACCTCTGAAACTATCATTTACCTTCCTTACTTGAGTCATGCAATGCGAAGCCATGTGACCGAACCTGTGACACGCAAAACATCTGCCGTGAAATTTTCTTTTATTTGACCTCTTGGGTCCCGAAAACTTCTTCGCATTCAGAATTCTGTTTTCTATTTCTGCGCATCTATCACTCACGGACTCTTTCTCCGAAATACTCTCTTCATCAGAACTCTCTTCTTTTTGAAATCTCTTACTAGATTCCCCAACCTGTTCCTTGTGAGGCTTAACAAAACCAAGACCTGTTTTATCTGTTGGTTTTCTTTGACCTTTGATGAGAGACTTAACCTTTTTGGAGCTATCTTGAAACCTGTACAGCTTATCCTTGTACTCTTTAGTTTCCTCTTTCAAAGAAGCCATTTTCTGTTCTAACTCACTATACTCAAGAATCTTAGACTCTAACTCGTCCTTGAGTTCTTGTGTCTTAGCCATAGAGAAGTCAAGACTTTTCGTAAGATCATCTCTCTCCATACAACATTCATCTAACTTATCCTTGAGTCCGGCATTCTTCTTTCTTTCCTTTTTCAAAGCACTAAGAGCATTAGTAAGTTCACTTTCAAGATCCTTTATTTTTTTGCTTTCTGAATCATCAGAGCCTTTTACAGATTTCTTATCACTAGAGGTGCTACCCTTTTCAAAGACCATACATGCATCTTCCTTATAGTTTTCTGAAGCATCCTCATACATACTAGTAACCAATTCATTATTTGTGCAATCATCCTCAAGGTGACCAAAATTTCCACATCTAAAACATTTCATGATAATGAATCTATGTTTCGGTTCTTCCTCTTTTTTCTGATATGAACAACATCTCATTTTCACTATCACTTGAAGAACTTTCACTATCACTACTAGAACACTTACTTGCTTTGTCTAGGTAGAAACTCTTCTTGTGCTTGTGAGAATACCTCTTTCCGTGATTGCTGTGCTCATCTTTGTTCTTCCCGTGATGCTTGTACTTTTTAGAATCCTTGCTCTTAGAATCTTGTTTCTCTTCATCACTTTCATTCTTGGAAACAGTACAGTCAGTAGCATAATGACCAAACTTTCCACAATTGAAACATCTTATATTTTTCATGCTTTTGTGCTTTCTAGAGAACTTGCCTTTCTGTCTGTAATATGCCTCTTCATCACTAGAAGACTCATCACTCTCTTGAAGTCTGTTTACCCTTAGATTTCTTGGTAGCCTTGAAAGTCGCCTCTTTCTTGACATCAACCTTCACTTGAGTTCTCAACTCAAATGCTGCAAGTATACTATGGAGCTCATCCTTTTTCAACTTATCCAAATCTTTAGCTTCCTCAATAGCAGAAATATTTTCACTAAATCTATTAGGAAGAGATCTTAAAATCTTATCACAAACATCATTTTCAGCAAGCTCAAGACCCAAGTCTTTCATGGAGTTAACAACCTCATCCATACGAAGCATGTAGTCACTAATATTTTCATCATCATTCATCTTGAGTTGTTCAAACATACCTTTGAAGTGTCTCAACTTGGCCTTTCGAACATTTACATCACTTGTGTGAACCACCTGCAGCTGTTTCCACATTTCACTAGCTGTCTTGCAGTGAATCACCTTGGTAAGATCTGCCTTCTGTAAACCCTTCAAGATTGCATTCATTGCTTTTGAATTGCTGTGATGTAGGAGCCTGTCTTCTTTAGTATAAGGACCATGTTCAGGAATAGTGTACCCGTCTTCAATCACTTCCCAAACCTCATTCCCAAGTGCCATTAGATGAACCTTCATCCTTGCACTCCAAAGACCAAAATTTGATCCATCAAGAATAGGTGCTGCATTGCCACTTGAATAATCCATTGTGTTCTTTGCTAGCTTTTCCTTCAAGCTGTTAAACTTTCTGAAGGAACCCGCTCTGATACCAATTGAAGAACACAAGCTTATACTGAGAGGGGGGGTGAATAGTATAAGACCTCTTTTTACTTTTTCTTTATACTACTAAATAGTACAACAAAATACTCAAAGCAATATCAAAGCAATGCACAAAATCATCCACAAAGAGACACCAGATTTTAACGTGGTTCACCCAGAAAGTCTGGGTTACGTCCACAAAACTTTTCTCTAAAAGTTTATCTCAAATTCTTTGGGAAACCTTCCCAATTACAATGTTTATGAGCCTCGGCTCAAAGGAGATACCTTCCCCTAACTCTGCTTTGGTTGGTGATCCTCTAGAAGACCTCTGCCTCAACTGCCCTTAGCAAATGGAACTCTATCCACAGAAGACACCTGTCTTCCCTGCTCTGGCTGGAGACCTCTGTCCTCAACTCTATCACCTCAAAGCTGGTCCTCGAATTTGCACTAAACATAGTCCTTCGGTCTAGCACAAATGTCCTCGATTTCTCTTTCTCTGATCTGCACCAAACACAGTCCTTCGGTCTGGCACAAATGTCCTCTTCCTCTTTCTCTGGTCTGCACCAAACATAGTCCTCAATAGGTCCTCAAATCTACACCAATCTCTATCCTCAATAGGTCCTCAACTCTGATTCACAACAGTGGTTCACAAGCTTTCACTAAAGCTTGCTTGATCTTCACCCAAGTCTTCACCAAGACTTGTCTCAGATCTGCTTTGCAAGTTCTCAAGAGAACCTGCCCAAACTGCTCCACAAGCTCAACAAAAGCTTGCTCAAATCTGTCCAATAGTTCTCTCTGCTCTGTCACAACCGCACTTGGTCGAAACCAACTTATGCACTGTCTACGCAAACACAGCAGCACTCAGCACTCGACGATCGATCTTCTTACTATGCGCTCTATCTGCGAATGTCGCAACACCAACAACTCTGCTCCTTTGTGCTTTTCTGCTCTCTATGTGCTCCTGCTTCGCACTTAGCTCGATATCGACTCGGTCTCTGTGCACCATGGACTTAACTTGCGCCAATTCGATACTTATTCGATTCTTTCAATCTCGAAACAACCCTCCTTTTATAGTATAAATTTCAAGACCAAAACTTAAACTATAGTCGGCTGTTACCCTAAACTTCGTCGGCTGCACAACCCTGAACTTCGTCGGCTCAAAGTTAACTCTGTCGGCTTCAACCGCCTCTGGTTCTGTAGCTTTTCTCATGAAACTACAACATGTCGCGATATCGCGACACCTTTGCAGCCGTACACTTTCTTTTGCCTGTTGTCGCGATATCGTGACACTTTTGCTTCTTTAGACTCCCTTTTTGATTTTGTCGTGATATCGTGACATTTTTGACGCCATACATTCTCTCTCCTCTTTGAGTCACGAAACTGTGACATGTCGCGATATCACGACATCTTCCTCCGCTGGCGCCTTCACTTGCCTTCTGGTCATGAAACTGTGACATGTCACGAAATCGTGACATCTTCCTCTGCTGGCGTCTTCACTTGCCTTCTGGTCGTGAAACTGTGACATGTCACGAAATCATGACATCTTCCTCCACTGGCGTCTTCACTTGCCTTCTGGTCATGAAACTACGACATGTCACAAAATCATGACACTTTCTGCATCCGTACGCTTTTCTTTCATCCTGTCACGAAATCGTGACGCTTTCAGCTTTCGAAAGCTTTCTTTGCAACCTGTCACGAAATCGTGATGCTTCTCATTTCAAACTCTTCCCTTTGCTGCATGTCACGAAATCGTGACAGTTCTCACTTCGAGCTTTTTAGCATGTCACGAAATCGTGACAGTCCTCACTTCGTCTTTTGCAGCATGTCACGAAATCGTGACTGTTCTCACTTCGAACTCTACAGCATGTCGCGAAATCGTGACACCTTTCGAGTAACTTTCTCTCTCTTTGAACTTGTCACGAAATCGTGACAGTTCACACTGTGGACTCTCTTTTCAGCATTATGTCGTGAAATCGTGACATTTTTTCTTTCGGACTCCCTCTCCTGCAACATGTCATGAAATCGCGACACTTTTTCGTCCGTACAATCTTCTTTGCAATATGTCACGAAATCGTGACACTTTTCCTTCTCTGCCTTCCTGCACTTTTCGAGTCACGAAAATGCGACATGTCGCGAAATCGTGACACTTTCCACCTTGCTCTTCTTCTCTGCCAACATGTCACGAAATCGCGACAGTTTTTCCACTTGCCTTTTTCTCTGCCAACATGTCACGAAATCGCGACAGTTTTTCCTGCTTCTTCTCTCTCTTCCAACATGTCACGAAATCACGACAGTTTTGCCAGCTCTTTCTCTCTCCTCAAACATGTCACGAAATCACGACAGTTTTTCTTGCCTGCTGCATACCTTTTCTTACTTGTCTTTTTCTTTGATCTTTTGCAAATGGGCTACTCTGATCTTCCTGGAAACTCACTGTCCATGCTCTGAATAATCTGACATTAAATCAAATTCCTTCAAGAGCTTCTTGACATCAATGACAACTTCTACACTTGAGCAAAGGCAATGTACCCAAGGTACCCAAAATTGCCAACAGGAATACAACCACAAGATGCAAGATAACTAATCTGAGATAACTATAAACTAATGGCACAATAATATGCAGGAAAATAATGAAATGAACATCTGCAAATAACTTAGAAATATGCCATTAATGAAAGTGATGAAAATAGTACAATGCTATATAATGGAGGACATGAACACTCCATGAAAAAATATGAAAGGACTACATTGTACCATACTATTAAACTATACCACACACTCTCTATATTTACTACTACTCACAAATCACTCACTATGAGCCCTTTATATAGGAAGATAGATTCCTTAGCCCTTACTCTACCTAAGACTCATGTACATGTGGACTACATGCACATTTACAACTTGCACATTGACACTTGTGCATTTATTACAATACTTGAGGTAACTAACTAACTTTACTCTAAAGTAAACTCCTATCCTAGTTATGTACCAAAGGTGGTACATTTACATGACCCAAATGATGTAATATACTCTAACACCCCCTGTATTACATTATTTGGGTATTGAAGACTTTAGTCTTCAATATGGATCTTTGATCTAGTATTGGAGTTTGAGTTCTCCTTCTTTATTGTCTGTGTCATGTTCAAGCAAGTAGTTAGTGTCTTCATAAAATGTTATCTTTGTTGAGAGAGCTTTGACTTCATGATCATCTATAGGATCTTCTAGTTCTTCAATTTCTTGAATCCTTTGAGCTAAGTGTCCCTTCTGATTTCCTCCTTGATATTCCAATTGAGGATAATTGAATGGTCATTGAATCTGTTGCTAATGAGGATTATTTTGAGCTTGATATTGCCTTGGTTGGAATGCCCTGTTTGGTTGGCTTCCATAGTTTGTCTGATTTCCTTGATTCTGGTTTCTTGGATTGAATCTGCAGTAATTAGTGCTATGACCTTTTCTCCTACATACATGACAATATCTATTATTCCAAGGTCTTCGTCCTTTTGAAGATGAGGCTATGTTTCCTTGTGGAGTATCTTTTGAAACCAATGCAGTGTTAGTCATTTCATATTTCACTGTGCTTTCTACCTCATATTCTTGAAGAATGTTGATTAGCTCATCAAATGATGTATCTTTACTTAGAACTTGTAAATATGTAACTAGATGCTTGTAGCTATCTGGAAGTGCTCTCATGGTTACTTGAACAAGGAATTTATCTTCAACCTTTTCTCCTAAGGTTAATAATTTTCCCTTAATGTCTGCTACCTTCCTTAGGAATAGTTCTATATTTTCTCCACTGTTCATTTTCAGAGAATGTAATTGAGTTTGAAGATTTAGAATAGTAGCTTTATTTTTCCCTTCAAATATTTTTTCTAGGGTTTTTCAAGCTTCTATAGATGTTCCTGCTGAACTGATGTAAGGTTGTATTTCATATGTGATGGCAAAAGTTATTATCATTAATGCTTTTGCATCACTCTCTTCAAAATTTTGAATCTCTATATCACATGAATTAGGTTTAGTAGTTATTCCTTTGATAATTTCCCAAAGCTTCTCAACTATTAAAATTACCCTCACTTTGTTTTTCCATGAGGAATAATTTGGACCTTTAAGTAGTTGAGATTCTATAAGGATGAATTTATTTGTTGTCATGATGATCCTTGTATCTACCTAATTTAGTTTTGTAGGACTCCTTATGTCTCCCTAGTGGTTGGAATAAGCTATAAGCTTGATAAAGTGCTTAGTAAGTAATAGTTCACTGTTTGGGTTGATTTTGTAATGTTTTGTAAATAACAATAATCAACTCCTATTTCACCTTATCTCTCCTAATGAACTATGCACTTATTGTTTTGAAGTTCTCTATGGTTGGATTTCTTTTGTCTCTTTAGTATGAGTATGAGACAAGTGTAAGTAAATAATTCCAACTCCTTTAAATAAATAATGAACTTCCTTTTATAGCCCTTAATATCCAATAATTTAATATTTCTAAATTCCAATAATTTATGTTTGATGTAGTATACCTTATAACTCCCTAATTTTGGAATATTAGAAATTGATAATAATATTTGCAATAATAATATTGTTTTCCAAGTAGTAACCCTTATACCTCCTATGATGTTTAATTGCAAATATTAAAGTATTTGTATTTCAACTAAATGATTTGAAATACTATGAACTCCTTTATATGCTTTCAATTTTCTAAGGTTGATTTTCAACTTGAAATGAAAATAGTTTCAACCTTAATTCATGCTCCTTATTACTCCTTTAATGAAAGTAAATTTTAATTAATATAAGACTTTACCTTATAATGTTGTATTCTCCTTATTGAGTGAGCACTGTAAGTCTTCGATGGTGGACGTATGACAATAGTTGTAGTGCGTATGTATTCAGGCTTCAATGCTCCTTTGACTCGATGAATATACATTGGATTTAAGCTCTTAAACACTCCTTGACCTTGTTGTTAATCTTGTTTAGACATCCCTTGACTTCTTTGTGTTAATGCTTGCTCTGAATGCATGTCTATCACTCTGAGTTTCTCCTTGCAAGTACTCTTAATACGATGGCTAGAAATATGCTTCCCTTATCCTCAAATGAGTGCCAAGTGGCACTAAGCATTACCCAAAATGCTTGGTCTCCTCCTTAGGTGGCATGATGCTCAATATGAATCTTTGGGAGATGTTATGTAATATGGTGTAAGCCTGGTTGTAACTCTTGAGAGCGATGCTCTTCTTGAACATTAGGAGTAATGATGATGAGTGTTACTTTGATGAGTGCTTCTTCCTTCTTTGAACGTGGGCGTTAGGATAGGAGGATTCTCTTACACCTTTGTGCCAAGTGGCACAATATCTCTCCCTTGTTAAGACAAGTGTTCTTGTCTTCCTTGCATGCACACTTACCTTCACCGTTCTAACTCCTTAAAAACTCCTCAATGCTTATTCTTGCCAACTATTTGCAAGCTTTCTTTGCCTCCTTCATGACAACAAAGAGTGAGATGGCTCCTCATTTTCTCCAATGAATATGGATGATGTATTCCCACAAGGATGGCTCCAACTATCAAGCATTGCAATGGAGGTTCTTGGTTGGTGCTTCTTCCATGTTGGAGCTTGGTAAGCACTTCTATTTTATGTAGCTAGTGCTTCATTGCCCTTAGTATTAACCTCCTTTCAATGAGTGTTGGCTTCTTATGTAGGAATGTTGATGTTGCAGGTTGCTTGCTATGTAGGCATTGAGTTGGTGTCTTGGTACACCTTGGTGATGCGGGTATTGAGCCTTTTGGACTGGATCTACTCTAAAGCACCTTGAATGTGCTTTCACCTTGCTGACGATGGATTTTGAGCCTTCTAGGATGGCTCCTCTTCAAGCACCTTTGCTAGTGCTGATCATAGATGTTGAGCCCTTTAGGATGGCTCATCTTCAAGCACCTTTGAGTGTGCTTTCCCTCTACTAATGATAGCCACTTGTAGATGTAGAGGATAGGCTACTTAGAGTGTCCTTAAGACACTTTTCTTTTGTCTCTTTTTGATATAATAATAGAGATAAAGTTGGTGCTTGTATAACCCTATAATACCTTCTAATTTGCACCTAAAACTTGAGACTCTCCTAGTCTCATTTTGTATCTCTTTTCACTGATTTTGATGGCAACTTTCTTCTCCACTCCTTGGAGGAATATTACCTTATTTTGGTGGCTTCTCTAGGCCACAAAATGCTGCAAGTTTTGTGCACTAAATAGTGTCTCTAGACACTTTGATATAGGTTGATTTGTGCACTTTGGTTATTCACTCTCACTTAACAACCAATGCACATAATAATCCTTTAAGAGTAATAAGTTTAATATAGTTACAAGTAACTAAAATAGTGCAATAGTAATCTCACCTTATTTCTCCTTGTAAGATGCACTAATAGTAACTCTTAAAGATCTTTCAAATGCACTAATAATCTCTGCAACTTAATGTAGTCTTCTTTGTTGTAACTAGATAATAGGAAGATGATAAAATATATCTAACTCCTATTAATGTGCAGGTATAAACCTTAACAGAAACTTCCTTCTGCACTTCTCTTGAAGACTATAATGCAACCTTCTCTTTGCAACTTTAAAACTCTTAATAAGGTGCTCAATGAAACTAAATAATGAACTAAATATAAGTGTTCATAAAATGAACCCTTTGCACCTAAGTTGCTTACCTTTAAGATCTCTAAAGATGAAGGATTGCTAGGTGATTAGATTCACCTTATTTTTGCCTTTAATTGGATGGACTTGTAGCTATTCTTGGCTATTTGAAACAACTCTCTAACTCACCTTTTTGTAGCTCTGAAAACCCTCTAACTTGCTACCCTTTAACTATAGTAGGTGATTTGATTAACCTTTAGGATGTATCTTGGAACTCTAGATTTTTGTAGCTAGTAATGTTGTCCTGATTGCTACCTCTTTCATAGTCAATATCTGCACTGAAATGTTGTTCTTGAAACTCAAAAATTTGGTAGGAAATTCCCCCAAATCGTAGCTGAGTTTTTCTTCAAGAACCCTTCAGTATTCTGTTGAAGATTCAACAAACCCCTATCTCTGAATGAGCCTTCTAGCCTTCAAAGGCAATCTTCAAATATTTTAGGTTTGGTAGTAAAGTTTGGCTCCTTTTCTCCTTCAACCTCCTTGTCAAATTTTGACTTCAATCTAGGCCTTCTTCTCAAGAATCTAGAAGTCTTGAGGTATTCTAAAGTTTGGCTAATTCCTTGCCAAATATTTCTCTCTTGGGCTTGTTGTCGAATGGTGATAATTGTCCCAAGTTCTTTACTATCAGGAACTTCTCCTTGGTAGTAAATTTCTCCAATGAGTTCTTCTAAGAACTCCTTTAATGGCCTTCTCTGGATCTCCTTTAATGAGGCTCACCAAGCCTCCTCCTTATTTCTCCTTGAGACCTCACCAAGGTCTTCAATCTCACAGCTCTTATGGTCTTCCAAATGAGACCTTTCCTTCAACCTTCTACTAAGGAAGTGTTGGTAATGAGATCTTCTTCTCGGATCTCTAAAATATGCTACTTCTGGATTCTAGAATAGGACCTTGCTGGTCCTTCTTCTCTTCTGCAAACTGCAAACTTTAATGGAGATCACCAACCTCCAATATTCTAGAACTAGGAGTTTTATAACTGGACCTTCTAAGGGTCTCTTCAGCTTCTTTAGGGTGAAGTCTTCAATCTGCACTGGAGATCACCAATCTCCTATCTTCATCGAGACTCTTCACTGGAGTCTTCTTCTCTCCCTTGAGTTTGTAACAAGGCTCCTATGGCCTTTTCTACTTCTGCACTCTATAGGTTTTGATCTTGAATGGAGATCACCAATCTCCTATCTCCTCCTTGACTCATCTCTGGAGTCTCTTCTTCCTTGAGTCTGCAATAAGGCTACTATGGCCTTTTCTTCTCTTCTGCAATCTACATGGTTTGTATCGGGTCTCTAAAATCTTTAGTCTTCTACTTGTTGCTACAAGTGTTGGAATGATTCTAATGAAGATATTCTTCCTAGCTCTATGTAGGAAGCTTCCCAACTTTCTCTGAATCTCCTTTTCCTGCAACAAGATGTTAGAAACTGGAATGGAAGAATTTATAATTCTAGAGATAATGAACTTCACTAGTTGATTTGTCAATCTAGTGGAATTTATGTTGAGTCCTAGTCTTCACGCATTTTTATAGCAACCCTGTGGAAAGACTCTAGCCAAATGTAATCTCAAATTTTTTGTAAATGAGATTTTTGGATTTCTCTCAGTCTCACTTGTGGCTCTCCCTATTTCCTATCTGATCTACCATGTGCTTTGATACCACTGTTAGCTTTTGATGAGATTGTAGTATAGGGAATACAACCACAAGATGCAAGATAACTAATCTAAGATAACTATAAACTAATGGCACAATAATATGTAGGAAAATAATGAAATGAACATCTACAAATAACTCAAAAATATGCCATTAATGAAAGTGATGAAAATAGTACAATGTTATATAATGGAGGACATGAACACTCCATGAACAGATATGAAAGGACTACATTGTACCATACTACTAAACTATACCACACACTCTCTATATTTACTACTGCTCACAAATCACTCACTATGAGCCCTTTATATAGGAAGATAGATTCCTTGGCCCTTACTCTACCTAAGACTCATGTACATGACCCAAATAATGTAACATACTCTAACACTTTATCTCTATTGTCCTAAGTTAAATCAATAACAATAATTTCATTAGTAGCAAACACATAAAGCCTAAAATATTATGATAAATTAGAGTTAATGAGGACTAGAGCTTTTGTAATTACATATTTTATCTTTTAAAGCCTATTTTACTTCTTCTGTCCAAATAAAAGTGACATTCTTATTCAATATTTTAGTCACAGGTCTAACCAGTTAGACAAAGTTTATTATAGATTTAGCTATAAACTATATTTTCCCAAGGAATTATCTAACTCCCTTAACTGATGTAGGAAAAGGTAACTATTGGATTGCTTTAATCCCATTGAGGTCTATTGCAAGGACATATTTAGATGCCACACGATCTAAGATATTTTATTCCTACACCATAAATATACATATTTAATGATATCCCATACTCTTTGCAACCCTTGAAAATATATTCTAAACATTCAATCTACTTATTTATTTCTTTGGGAAAGATAATTATATCATATAGGTATATGATTAGGATTCATCCATCAAAACTGCAAAGGTTATATCCATACCTATTTGAAATGTGATCCCAAAATGTTAACAGGCTCATGCATTATATTTTTAAATTCAACTTCTTTATATTGCATGAGAAGCCATTTACATGTCAATCCAAGATCTATAGACTTATAAGGTACTAGGAACTATATGTGCATAACAAGGTTTCATGACCTACCACTATCCTATTATAGTTCTCTACTTACAAGGGGTCATAGGTAATTGTTTTATCAGATTCTATTATGAGAAACAATAAAACAAATAACTACAAAAATATAGTGAATCTTCAAGGAAGCACAAATTCTGTAGCCAGTCAGGTTAATTAGTTTGAAGGTCAGAAGGATAAAATCTTCAAGCATCAATTTTTTTTAGGCCTTATCAACATCCATTTCATGTATACTTTATAAGAAATGCTAAGCTATATATAAATATGTCATCAAACTCCTTCTTCTTGCATCACATGAAAACATACTTCCTTTTCTTATGGAAAATATTAGAGACACTACAAATTGATTTCAAATAGAGATATTCATACCCAAAATCATTAGATTAATATTATAATTAAAATATACATGCATTCATGGTTGTTTATTTGGGATTATTTTTATGAATATTATATGTATACATATGGAAAAGGATAACAAAAACATGTATAACATAGTCAAAACAAGGTATAGGATGGGGAATATAAGGGACCCATTATTTCTCTTGTGTTGATTTTGTTGTACATCCCTATGCAACCTCAAGATTTAATATTCTTTGCTTCCATTGACCTTCATATAATAGTTTTATTTAATGTGGTTCATTTCTAATCTACACTAGTTCCATAGGATGTAAGCTAGGGGATAAGTATCTTCATCCTGTGCCTTGTAGCCACTTGTTTTTATGATATCTTTCAAAAATCATATCTCTTCAACCATGTGAATTGGAATTCTATAGGTACAATCATTAAAGGGGGTCCAAATCAGGAGAGGTTTAAAGTACATCCCAATCCAATCAAGTCCTTGCTTATCTACCAAAGCCACATACTTCTTGTCTCCCTCAATTGCCTCTCATAAGTTCACAAAAGAGTGGAGTACTATCTTCCATAGGGGAGTAGATAATTCCCCCTCTTTGGAACAAGAGGTCTTAAGTTCCAATTCCAACTCTCCTTTTGACTTTCCCAAATACTCTTATAAATCATCTACGTGTATTTCTCTAACCTTAAATTCGTAGGAAGGAATATTCCTTACTTTCTTCTTATTCTACATCATACTTCCTGTAGATGATAAAAAGACACACCATAAAACAAATAAAGCAGGATATATATGTATTATATATGCCTTTGTCCTCTTTTGATTACAATTAGACCCTTGTAGGGTTGTACAAGTATATGAAAGGGATGAGTCCCTTTTACAAGATGCAATGGTGCATGTGTCTTCTTTCACTACAACATTGGATGGATGGATTTTTGTGATCATTACTTTGCTAGACTTGAGTCTACTAGGTCTTATGAATCTATGTTTGAGTTCGAGTCTGTGTCTAGATTATCTGGATCTACTAGATCCATGTCTGGGTAATATCTGAATGTTGATCATCAAGGGGGCCAACAACTTTGTCTTCTGATCATCCAAGGGTAGGATGGCTACGACCTATGACCATTTTAGATCGAACAATCGAGAGTTAGAGTATCCTACTGCTATTGAAAGTCGAATATGTTGGATCTGCATTCAAATATGGTGGATCAGGTGGATCTAGATCGATGTTCATATCTACTGGTTCCAAACATGTGTAAATGCACACAAATCAACTACAAAACATATCAGTAGTATATGTTGGACCTCTTGAAGTGAGGCCAAAATTTAAATAGATAAATCAAAATTAGAATGTAGTAAATAAGTGGAAATATATATAAGGAAAGCAAATCCAAATCAATGTTACTTTTCTTTGCAACTATTGTTGTTGTGGTGTTTCTTTTGAAAATTTGTGCATGGGTTGGATGCCGACCATTTGGGTTTGGATGATCATGATCTAAGACTATTTGAGATTGGACAACCATAGAATGTGGTGTCTCGTAGCTACCAAAATCCAGATCTAGTCCTGTAAAATGATGTGATGAGTGTTTAGAATGAATGATGATGGTTGTGTGTGATTTGATAAGGCAGTTAAATGTGAATTTGACTCAGATTTTCATCAGCATGAATGTACCTATTCCATCCTCATGCTCTAGGAAGGAGAAGAGGCTGCATTTATAGAGCTCTTGAGGGGAATGGATGAGGTGGTGACTCAACCAGTTAAGTGGCGTAATTAAAAGTTTCCATTTGCATTTATATTATCATAAAGGATGCATGCTTGAAAAGGAATATGTGCTTGCCTTAAAAATATCACCAGATATGCACACCTTGGAGTTATCACCAATAATTCACATGTAAATTATGATTGATATGTTCTTTGGAATCTTCACCGAATAATGTGTGTATTGGATATGCATATTACACTGAGTGTATATGCTAAAATGAGTATCCATGTGAATTAAAAATGCATATTAAATTAAATTAAATATGCATATTAAATTAAATGTGCATGTTTGTATGCATATGCATGTTTGAATTGATTGTGCATTTAAATTAAATGTATATATTAATTTAAATGTGCATGTTGGAATCCTTATTAGGCATGCATGCATACTAAAATATCTGATATGAGGATGGGGGTGCAACTACAGTAAACTGGAGTTCATTCTTGGAGAAGGGTAATCCTTTCTTGCATGTAACTAGAATGGGGGATGTGAGGTGGAACTAGAGTGAAGTGGAGGTGATGTGGAAGGGGAATAGGAAGGGTGAATGTTCTTGTAAGGAGGGGGTGAAGATGTGTAGCCTAGGCATTAATTAACTAATTAATTAATTAATACTTAGGTGAATGAATATTTAATTTAATATTAATTAATATTAAATATACTAATTAATTATGATTAATTAATTAGTATTTAAGGTGCTTGATTTTGGTGTTTATAGATGCTCCTTTTTGTATCATGTTGTGTGAAAACACAATGTGATGAAAAATAAATGATACTTGTTGCTAGATTGATGGTGACGATGGTGGGTGAATGATGAAAATGGCTTTTGACTTGAGGATATTGACATTTGATTGCCCTAAATCAAGAACAATGTGGGATGCCCTAGTGATGGAGGTGATGAATATCTATGAACCTTGTCATTAACAAATTGATGAGTGCCTTGGTTTTGGTGAATGAACTAGTCATGTGGTAAGTGGTCTTATGTACTATAATTGATTATAAGTGGTCAATCAACATCACCACATTTATTATAATATTGGCATATAAATCATTACATACATTGGCCTAACACATAGCCACTTAGATTTTATTAGAGTTTGTGTGGAGAAGAGAATTTGTGCATTTAGACTTGATAGAGTAGGGTGTATGATTATTCACAAATAAGGTTATTGGATAAATTTTGAGTCCAAAATGGGTGTTTGATTATTCATCTTGTTTGAGGTAAAATTTTATTGGTATTCTCTACCCTCTCAAGTGACAAGTGGGTGAAAGACAAGATGAATGACGATGATGAGGTGATTGACCTTAGCAGGAGTGTGTTGAATGGATGAAACTAGGCAAATGATGTGGGGTTTGTTTATTTTTTGTGGAGGATGAAGGGAGTGCATTATCGGTAAGTAACATGATATACCATTCCATATTGCACTTTGGGATAAAATGAGTAAAGATTTTGTGCATTTTCTCTGGATGTGTTGTTTTGTTGTGCTTTTTATTCTTTTTTTTTTGAAACAAGTGTCCTTATGGTAATCTACCTATCCTACTGGATTGTATGGATAACTAGTCACTACAACCTCTAGGTGACTAGAGTAGATCACTAAGTATGAGGCCCACTCAAGGATCTAGGCTAGCAAATCGATAACAAGAAAGGAAAGCTAATCTATGAAAGTAGTAAATTGCATAAAAGTAAATCTAATCTAGGGGGCTCCACTTTTGCCCTAGTAGAATAGGACTTTTAAGATAATCTAATATAAATGATGGCTCTAATTTTTCCCAAGAAAAATAGGGCTGTAATTGAATCTAATCGATGAATATGAAAATAAATCTAAGCTATGGCTCTGATTTTGCCCGAGAAAAATGGGGTTGCTAATCTAATCTAATCTAATCTAATCAATGGATCTACTTTTGCCCAAGCATAATTTGGTTGTAATCGAATATAATCAATAAATATGAAAGAAAATCTAAGATATGACTCTACTTTTGCTCGAGTAGAATGGGGTTTCTAAGCTAATCTAGTTTATGAACATAAAATTAAAGCTATTTTATGGGTCTACTTCTTCTTGAGCAAAAAGGGGATTTAAGCTAAGCTAATCTATGAACATGAAATAAAGACTATTCGACAAAATTTGGAATTGCGTATGATTGATTGAAAGGTGCTAATTGATGATTTATGATGATTTTTGTTATGGTAATCTTATCATCCTACCAGATTGCATGGATAACTAGTCCTTACAACCACCAGGTGTACTAGAGGATATAACTGGGTATAAGGATCACTCAAGGATTTAGTGTAGTTAAGATAGGACAAGAAATTAAAGCCTAGGAAAAACCTAATCTAAGACAAGAAAGTAAATCCTAAGCTATTGTAAGAAAGAAAAAGCTATTCTAGATGTTGACCAAAGGGGTTTGGTGCCTTTGGAGCCTTTGAACTAGAATGTGACCAAAGGGGTTTGGTGCCTTTGGAGCTTTTGAATTGAAATGTGACCAAAGGAGTTTGGTGCCTTTGGAGCTTTTGAATTGAAATGTGACCAAAGGGGTTTGGTGCCTTTGGGGCCTTTTGAATTGAAATGTGACCAAAAGGGTTTGGTGCCTTTTGAATTAAAATTTCATCAAAGGGGTCTGGTGCTTTTGGGGCCTTTGAATTATAATTTAAATATGACCAAAGGGGTTTGGTGCCTTTGGAGCTTTTGAATTGAAATGTGACCAAAGGATTTTGCTACCTTTGGGGCCTTTTGAATTGAAATTACGACCAAAGGGGTTTGGTGAATTTGGGTCCTTTTGAATTGAAATGTGACCAAAAGAGTTTGGTGCCTTTGGGGCCTTTGAAATGGAATCTAAATGTAACCAAAGGGGTTTGGTACCTTTGGATCCTTTGAACAAAAAAATATTTTTAAGATGGCAACGTAAAGGGTACAACCTTTGATAAAAGGACACAACCGTTTGAACCTGGTAGTTGATTTGTGTTGTGAGATGTGAATGCAAGGCAAAGGGCAAAACCTTTGACAAAATGATGCAACCTTTTGAACCTAGCAATTGAGTTGTTGATTTAATGTGTGTTGGCATTGATAAAACCATACCAAAGGATTTATGATGAGATAGAGTTATTGATTGATTGGATTTGATTGATTGATTGAGTTGTTTTATTTATGGGGAAGGTGTGATACCTTAAGCATCCCCAAGTTGTTGATGGTTGTTTTATTGATTTATTTATGAGGAAGGTGCGATACCTTGATTGACCCCAAGTTGAATTTTTTGATGTTACTGATAGGGAAGGTGTGATACCTTGAGCATCCTCAAATTAATTTGTGTCTATGACTGTGGGGAAGGTGTGATGCCTTGAGCATCCCTAATTTGGTTGAGGATTTATTGATTTATGGGGAAGGTGTGATACCTTGAGCATCCCAAAGTTGGTTTATTGCTTGATGTGATTGATGGGAAAGGTGTGATACCTTGAACATCCCCAAGTTTGTTTTTTGCTTGATTAATTGTACCATGTGCTAGATTAGTGGGGAAGGTGCAATACCTAAAACATCCCCAAGTGGTTTGATGGCTTGATGTGACTCATGAGGAAGATGCAATACCTTGAATCCCCTTAAGTTAATTGGTGATTGTTTTATGGATTGAGCCTTGTGCTTGATTGATTGATTGGTTGATTTGATTTGAGTGATTTATTGGGAGAGAAGGTGCGATATCTTTAAATCCCTAATTTATGTTGTTTTTGATTGATTTGATTGATTTTTGGGGAAGGTGTGAGATATTGAACAACCATAAGTTGGTTGCTTGTTTGATGTGACTTATGGAGAAGGTGCGATACCTTGAACCCCCTTAAGTTGGTTGGTTGTTGATGCGAGTGATGTGGAAGGTGTAAAACCTTGAACCCCCTTGAGTTGATTGATGATTATTTGATTAATTGATGGGGAATGTACGTTACCTTTATTACCCCCAAGTTGTTGGATCATTTGATGGGAATAATGGGGAAGGTGTGATACCTTACTTGCCCTCAAGCTGTTGAATAATTTTATGGGACTAATGGGGAAGGTGTGATACCTTGATTTCACCCAAGTTATTTTATTATTTCATGTGACTGATGGGAAAGGTGTGATACCTTGATTACCTCAAAGTTGGTAGATTATTGATTGATTGATTTATTAACGAGGAAGGTGTGGTACCTTGATTACCCCCAAGTTATTAACTTGTTTTATGTGATTGATGGGGAAGGTGCGATATCTTGCTTACCCCCAAGTTTTTGAATCATTGTTTGATTTATTGATTTATGGGGAAGATGTGATACCTTAATTGCTCCCAAGTTGGTTGGTTGCTTGAAGTTGGATTGATGGGGAAGGTGTAATACCTTGAACACCCAAATTGTGCATTGATTGCTTGATGTGACTGATGGGGAAGGTGTGATATATTGAACACCCCTAGGTTGGTGGATGATTGTTTATTTTTTTTATTAACTGATTGGGCCTTGTGCATGCTTTATTGATTGATTGAGATGCTTAATTAATTTGATTGATTTATGGGGAAGGTGTGATACCTTGAACACCCCCAAGCTATTTGATTGCTTGATGTGATTATTAAGGAAGGTGCGATACATTGAACACCCTAAAGTTGGTTGATTGCTTGATATGATTAATGGGGAAGGTGTGATACCTTGAACACCCTGAAGTTGGTTGATGATTGTTTTATGTTATCGAGCCTTATGCTTGATTGATTGATTAAGTTGATTGGATTTTAATGGTTAGTGGGGAAGGTGTGATACCTTGAACATCCCCAAGTTGTTTAAGTGATTATTTGATTGATTATTTGAGGAATATGCGATGCATTGAACACCCCTAGGTTGTTGATGATTGTTTGATTAATTTATGGGAGAAGATGTTTGCATTGTGATTGATGTGATGTTGATGGATAGAAGAGATGTGTGCATATACATTTTGTTATCATTCAAAAAATGTTGAGACATGTATCATTATTCATGACTTTAATAATTTAATTAATTGCATTAACACAATGGTATTGACATACATGCGGAGTGAATGGTAGTGGATAGAACACAATGGATACAAGGGATCTATATACTATGGAGGCAAAAGTGACATAACTTGTCCTAGCAAGGAAGGATCTAAAAGTGCTTTCAAGAAGCTCAAACATCCTAGTGACATCGATCAAAATCATATATTGATCAAATAGGTACTTGAAGATGGTAATACTAGTCTAGTTATTCAAGGTTCTCGAAGATCAAAGTGTGTGCAGTGAATGTTCATTACTAATTTTGAGTGATATTGGGTTCATCATTTGTGACTTACACCAATAAGCTAGCTCATATGTGAATGTACATAGGTCTATACAAAATAAGGTCACTAATGTGACAAATATGTCACCACATAGGGTGTAATCCATTGCAAGTTATGTGTCTATAGCCTCAATGGAGGTTAACCCCATGATCTAAGGACGAGAATTCTAGGGATTCAAGATTTTATTTACTTTATTTTTTGTTTTGGTTTTATTTTTATTTTTTTGAGACTTTTAATTTTTGCTTTGCGCTTGTCCTTTTGCCAATTATCAAGTTAGACCATGTGCATGATAGGATGAGTAGGGAACACCATTTTATTTATGGTGAGAGAGACTCATGAGTTTGTATTTCCTAGGCATAAAAATTTAATTAATGTGTGATACATGTGCATGGTCATAGAGAAAAAATGAGGTAACTGGAAATACCTATAGCACTCAAGGACTAATGAAGTTTAATGGAGGTTGAGGGAGACACTAGGTATGGCTGAACAACCGAAAGAACCTAAATATTTGCTAAACCAAAGATATGGAACATACATGATGTCATCTGGGTATTATGATTGGGATGATGGATGGTCATTGCAGTAGAATTATGTATAATGAAGGATAATGCAAGACATATATCATAAAGAAGATGCCCTTAATTAATGTGACAAAATCAATCCTAAAAAAATAGATAAAAGCATGAGCCAAATGATAATCAAAGTATTATTGGTGATGAAAATGATGTGATATGGAATGCTTGGATGTGTGTGAATGCAACATGCTTTGTAGCGGTGTGTGATTGATTTTGTGTTTTGTGGATTTTTTTTTTTTTTTTGTTTGATATTTGTTGTTTTTTTTGGGATTTTGGATGTTTTGTTTTATTTTTTTGATGATTTTGATTTTTGTTTGGATTTTTTGTGACTACGATTGTGATTGCGGGGAAGGTGTGATACCTTGAGCATCTGGAAGTTGCTTTGTGTTTGTTATTGTGGGGAATTTGTGATACCTTTAACATATTCAAGTTTATTTGTGTCTATGATTGTGGGGAAGGTGCGATACCTTGAGCATCCCAAAATTGTTTTATATTTGTGATTGTGGAGAAGGTGCGATACCTTGAGCATCCTCAAATTATTTTGTGTCTGTGACTGTGGGGAAGGTGTGATACCTTGAGCATATCCAAATTGTTTTTGGTCTAATTACTGGTGGATTATTGATTGAGTATGGCCCGATGAGGAATGTGTGATACCTTGAACATCCTTAAGGTGTTTTATGATGAATACAAAGTGAAGAAGAGATGAAATAAGAAGAACAAAGTTTGTGGAAGGGGGTCATGCTAATGAGATGGTGAATTCCCCCTTATTGAGAAGATCTTGTACTCAATTTTGGAATGTGCAACAATCATCAATGTCATGACCTTATTGACACAGATAGATACAATAGTGATTTCCTTGTATGATTTGGGTTTAGGTCTATTGGGATCTATAGGGTGTATGTCAGGTAGAACAATTGTTTTTGCATCCTATAACTTTTAAAATATTGTTAATAGGGGTTTTGATAGGGGCATCTAGGTACGTGATGGATGAGGTGGACAAGGTCAATTGGAAGGTTGAGTTGAAATTTAAGTGGAAGATGTCACAGAGGAGGATTGAAGAGGTGCTAGAGAAATGTCTTGGCAACTCAATTATAGCTCAATGTTTGTGAGTCGATCTAAGATTTATTGTAGGTGAGGTGGAGATGGATTTGGAGGGGTGTTTTGGTGACTCAATCATAGCTCAATGTTGGCTAGTCAATCCAAGATATGTTGTAGGCCAAGTGGAGGTGGTTGTTGGTATTGATGAGGTGGAGGTTGGTATTGTTGAGTGGGGGGAGGTTGGTTGTATGCTTTGGAATTGAGAGGTGGCTATATGTGTTGGGATTGAAACTGATGGGATATGATTATTGATACAAATGAGTTACATATATAGGCAGAAGGCCTATATGATAAACTGACAAGTATAAATATAAACTGACAAGTGTCAAAATAGAGGCATAGTGCACTTTAATTCTAACATTCCCCCTTAAAGTGCACTATCCTAACTAAAGAAGAAACAAAAAAAGTCAACATTAATTAACATTCCCCCTTAAAGTTGACTTCTCTAAAACAACCTATCATCCTCACTTATTGTTGATTTGGTCTAGGCTTGTGCTCTTTGCGCTTGGCTCTCCAATTGTGAATAATGCTAGATTCACTATGTATACATCTCGATCTGTTGCCTTAGGGTCAACCACTTCCACGGGTCTATTGCCACTGGGTTAGTCGTCTAAGTGCCTCAGGGTCATCATGGGTGCCTCAGGGTCAACCACTTCTGGGTCTGTTGCCACTGTAGGTCATCCTCAGAGGATGTTGCCTCTCGTAGGTCACTGACTAGCCCCACCATGAGTATCAAATCCCTCCTCATGGTGAACTCAATCTAGAAGGTGTCGGTCTCTACAAAAAATGCACCTTAATACAAAAGAAATACGAGCCATGAAATACAATAAAATTGAGCCTTAGAAGCCAAATATGGAGGAGAATAAGAAAGAAGAATAGAAGAGAATCTTTTGAAGTGTCTTCGTTTGTAGTCTTCAGAAGTAGATCCAAAAAAAATGTCGGATAGAGTCTAGGGTGTCTATGTCTGTAGTCCCTAGAATAAGTGTCCTTATTGTAGTCACCTCATCTTATCGGAATGCATGGGTAACTAGCCGCTGCATCCGCCAAGTAGAAAGAGGTGAATACTAGATACTAGGTTCACTTACAAGCACCTTGGGAGTGTCGGGTACAACCAAAAGTGCACTCCAAGGTAGAAAAACTTTTGAGGCTAAAAAACTAAATTAAAATAGCCTCAAAATTACAATATGACACCACCATTGTGTCCGTCGCTGAAAAACATTTCCAACGACTATAAATACCCCTATATTCCACCATCAAAGGGGCCTTCATCATGTGAAAAAAACATCATGCCTATCTAAAGTAGCAAAATAAACCTCAGGAATATCATATTCCTGGCATCGCACTGTGGTGGCATCGCACTTGCGAAATTAAAAAAAAAATAGTTTCATGCACGAGCATCCAAGTCCCCATACAAATTTGAAAAGTGGCCCCTCCAATTTAATAGGAATCTCAACTTCTCCAAAACTGTAGATGCCAAAGCCAACAATACACCATAAAAACATATGTGATGAGCACTGTCCTACCATGGGAAAAAAATAGAAAATGGGCCCCTTCAGAATTGGAATGACAATCTCGATCCAAAAAATAGCAGTAATGACAATCTCAATCCAAAAATAACAGAACGATGACCCACAGACGCCCTGGTCATCGATCGCTGCACCCTCACAGTGGCCATCGCCTCCATAGCCACCATGTCGTGATGTTAATTAATTATTCATGTTGTAGTCAGCCACAATCATGCGAATCTTCAAACGGTCATTGATGCTGCATCTGGTCGCCCGAATTCTTCACCGCTTCTCCACATAAACTGAGAGTTGCTTCAGTTGTATTTAACCACCACCACATCCTTGAACTGGTTTTTCATTCTCTCATGTTAAACAGTCATCCTCATGCATACCACCACATCTGTGCATGTCATTCTAGGCAATCTCTTCATCATAATATCTTCCATGAACTCACTGTTCATTGACAAAAAATTAAAGCAGAATATTATGTTTAAAAATAATATCACTCCATTGCAGCTTGCCTCCAACACAACCTTGCCGAGCTCAATGGAAACATCCATGGCTGCATATAGGGTTTCCTTAAAACTATTATGCATAGAGTCCACCAAACCCTTTCTCAGCGCCTCCTCTGCCTTGTACTTGCGACCCTCCAGCATAACTTCCGTCAAGAGACGTGGATCAACTTTGCTTCTGACGACAGCCATGACGGATGGAGGAATTACCATACAGATGTCGACCTCGCTCATGTAGAGAAACCCTCAGTCCTTTCGCATAAACTTGTAGTCATGCACTAGCGCAAATATGAACCCAACAGCATAGGCATGGCCGCAGACGATAATTGACGAAAGTTTAAGGTTCATGACGACGGCGAGAAGCTCTAGGAACTTGCCATCGTCGGCTGGGGTTCGATTCTCCTTGGCTCTAGCTCATGTTGAAGGGATTGGTGACTACTCCTGCAATAGCCGTAGATGGCTTGCTTTGCCAAACAAACATCCAAGCCATCTACAGACAAGAAAAAAAAAATCTGACAACAAAAAAAAAAACTAAAAATGACCTCCCAATTTTTAATATTTTTACCATCTGGTTTCTGATCCATCAAATGATGGAGAGCATACTCCCTCGGTAAAAAATTAAAAAAAAAATAGGAAAAAAAAAATCAAGGGGGAGGGAGGATTTCCATGAGGGAAATCCCCCCTCAAGGGATTTCACAGGGCAAAGAAAGCCTGCTCTGATACCAAATGTTGGGACTAAAACTGATGGGATAATATTATTGATACAAATGAGTTACATATATAGGCAGAAGGCCTATATGATAAACTGACAAGTGTCAAAACAGAGGCATAGTGCACTTTAATTCTAACATTATGGAGGTTGAAGATGTTTGGTAGTAATCGATAGGTGGATGAGGTGGATTTGGTGGCGATTGGTAGTGGCTAGAAGAGGGGTATTTTGTTTGTGTTGGATACCTTTAATGAATATTTTTAAATGGAGGTATTAATGCTTGTATTGTAGGTGGTTGAGTGGAATATGATGGGTATTGTGTGATGAATGATTTTTAAGCAACTATGGAAGGTGAGGGGTTCAACACTTGGTGTGGTAGTTGAAGCAAATGGGATGAAGTGGGCGAAGTGGATGTGGGAAAATAAGATGTGATATTGGCATAGGCTTGATGATGGTTTGGATTAGTGGATGATGATATGTGGCTTGCATAATATTGGGGATTGCATCCCTCAATTGGAAAGGATTCAACACACATATCATATATAACCACCTCAAGAGGTGAATTGGAGTGATGAGTGGTTCAACATAGGTTTTATCTTAGGGAGTGGGGAGACTAAGCGGGGTGGAATGGTCAATGATGATAGGGATGGTCACGATGAATTTGATTGGGGAAAAGGTCCATGGAGGGCCTTTGCAACATCAATATTAATGAGTGTGATGTTGGGGTTGATTGAGGACACATGAGTCCCTAGACTAGTGTATTTAGGAATGTTGGTGAGGATGTAGTGGTATACGGTACTCGAGGTGTGTATATCAGGTGGGTTGGTGGTGTGATGATGGGTTTGGTTGGACAAGCTACCTTGGGGTGGCTATGATGCTACCTTCTAATTAGTTAGGGGAGTGGTTGATGGATGGTAGGTTTGACCTGATTGGTCCATTGTGGCTTGGGATGCGACTTGGGCTTGAGCTTGGACTTGAATTTGGGTCAAAACCATAAAATATCAATAGGATATGGATAGGATGAGGATGAAATGCTTGATGGTGATGGTGTGGTGAAAGTAAATTATTACTATCTACATAAATAATCAAACAAACAATAACTTTGATGTTTACATTTTAGTGGGATAATGTCTAGGTTGATGTCTTTATGAGATGTGTTAGGACTATTTATTTTATTTTTATATCTTTTTCATTTTTTTGGGATTTTATTTTTGTGTGTTTGATGAAGCTAATTCTAAGAACTATGAATGGAATGGTGGAATGCAATCTAACCAGGTGTGTTTATGCCCACCTCTCTTATGAGAAGTAGTACAAAAATGATTGAAATGGCTTCCTAGGATGGTTGTGGCATGAGGTATCCTAAAGGGGATAAATTAACCTCCTAAAAGAGGCCATGCTATCTAAGTCCTACTACCGGTCTACCTAGACTTTTGCTTCACCCAGGGGTGGGCATGGACAATAATAACAACTGCAGGTCCATTGATTATTTAACTTCGTGAACAAAGGGGTATCCAACCTAACCCATTCTAAGATAATCTCAAGAGTGGGGGATTTCTAGATGAAGTCTAGAAAACCACTTATGGAGGCTACTACAGTGTCTAGGAGTAGGGGGTGAGCCAATGGAAGAAGATGAATTCCAATGTCATTGGTCTCGATCGACGGTTGGTGATAAAATCCAACATCATCGATGTTTGTGAATCATGTAGTGTGTGTGATCTTGATTCTTTTTAATTTTTATTTTTAGTTTTTTTTTTGTTCCTTTTTTGGTTTTTTAGCACTACTTCTAAACTAAGAAGGAAAAACTCAACACCTAGAAGAAAATAAAAATTACAACTATTCAAGCTTTTAAAAGAAAGAAAATCTTAACATCTACCATTCACTTAATAAAATAAGTGACTAATTTAGAACAATGTTTCAATATCAAGACAAAGAATAAAATCCCCCTACCTATGGTCCTACACTGTGTTAAAGACCGAAGGTTGGTAATGACTATGTTATACGACTGTTAGGGGTCAGACGACTTCTGTTTGAGATTGTCCAAGGTTAGACAACTATAAATTGAGGATGTCTTGGGTCAAAAGGTTTTGTCTATGTGCATTGTCTACAACCTGTGTAAAAACTAAAACACAAAAAGTGTCAAAAATACCAGAATGTAGTAAGAAAATCTATAATAAGCATAAAATATAGCAAACAAATTAAACTATTGTGCAAGCAAAAAGTTAAATAAAAGGTCCCACCGTGATCGCCATCTTGTAGATGATAAAAATATACCATAAAATAAATAAAGTAGGAAATATATGTATTATATATGCCTTTGTCCTCTTTTGATTACAATCAGAATCTTATGGGGTTGTATAAGTATATAAAAGGTATGGGTCCCTTTTACAAGATGCAATGGTGTATATGTCTTCTTTCTCTACAACACTAGATGTATGTGTTTTTCATGACCATATCTTCATTGGATATGAGTTTGTTGGCTATGTTTGAGTTTGAGGCTATATCTATATCATTTGGATCTACTAGATCCATGTTTAGGTGATGTATGGATGTCAACCTTTAGGGGGGTTGATAACTTTATCTACGGATCATTCAAGGTTAGGATGGTTGTGGCCCATGACCATATGAGATTGGATGATCGAGAGTTGGAGTATCCTGCTACTATTGAAAGCTAGATCTAATGGATCTACATATGAATATGGTGGACCTGGATCGATGTCCATATCTACTGGCTTTGAATTTGTGTACCTACACATAAATTAACTGCAAACATATTAGTAGTATATGTCGGGCCTCCTAAAGTGAGGACTAGATTTAAATGGATAAACCAGAATTAGAATGCAATAAATAAGTGGAAATGTATTCAAGGAAAGCAAATTTAGACTGATGTTACTTTCCTTTGCAACTGTTGCTACTATGGTCTTGTGCCATGCTACTTCTAGAAATCTATGCGCAAGTTGGATGCCAATCGTCTGGGTGTAGATGATCGTGACTTGAGACTGCCTAGGGTTGGATGATCATAGATTGTATTATCCTATCACTACCAAAAGTTGAATCTGGACCTGTAGAATGCTATGATAAATTTCTAGCATAGGATGGGGATGGTTGTGTGTGAATTTCTCAGGCAATTGAATAGGAAGTTGGATCAGAGTTTTGTTAGCATGAGTGTACCTATTCCATTCTCATGCTCCAAGAAGGAGAGGGTGCATTTATAGAGCTTCTAAGAGGAATGGATGAGGTGGTGACTCAATCGATTAAATGGTGTAACTAAAAGTTTCCCTTTGCATTGATATGATCATAAAGGATGCATGCTTGCAAAGGAATATATGTTTATCTTGGAGATATCACTAGATATACACACCTCAAAGTTATCACCAAGAATGTGCGTGTAAATTAAGATTGATATGTTCTTTGGAATATTCATCGGATAATGTGTACGTATTGGATATGCATATTAAACTGAGTGTGTATGCTAAACTGAGTGTGCATGTGAATTAAAAATATTAAATTAAATTTGCATGTTTTCTGCATATGCATATTTGAACTGATTGTGCATTTAAATTAAATGTGTATATTAATTTAATTGTGCATGTTGAACTGTGTGTGCATGCATATTTAAATATCTGATGTGAGGATGGGGGTGTAACTGCAAGATGTGGCAAGTGCAGTAAACTGGAGTTCATTTTTGGAGAAGGGTAATCCTTTCTTGTGTGTAACCGGAATGGGGGATGTGAGGTGGAACTGGAGTGAAGTGGAAGTGATGTGGAAGGGAAATAAGAAGGATGAATGTTCCTATAAGGAAGGGGTGAAGATGTGTAGCCTAAGCATTAACTAACTAATTAATTAATTAATACTTAGGTGAATGAATATTTAATTTAATATTAAATATACTAATTAATTGTGATTAATTAATTAGTATTTAAGGCACTTGATTTTGGTGTCTACACTTCCCCCATCCTCATGCTCATGTCAAACCATCAAAGGCTCTTTGAGATCCTTCTATTTGTATTTTTCAACATCCCTTTATCTAAAAACCTTATGTTGGCAATTTTGGGTACCTTGGGTACATTGCCCTTGCTCAAGTGTTGATGTTGTCATTGATGTCAAAGAGCGGAAGGGTTTTTGTGAAAAACAAGGCAGACTAAATTATAGGTTTTGTTTAAATCCATGGACAACAGTTTTTGAAATGGGTTTTTCTTAAAACCCAAGTTAGATCTTCGTTTTGTTGAAAAAGGTGCTCCGATGATGAAGATATTTAATTTTAAATATCGAGTTTAAATTTTATTTATTTATTTAAAATTTAAATTAATATTTTAAAATTAAATTAAAGCTTTTCACCGGCTTGTTTTCAAAGCCGACGTTGCTAGGGTTTTGCAACGGATCAATTAGGGTTTCTTGCTGACAAAGCAAGGTTAAGCAACCAAAAAATTCTAGGGTTTCATGTTGACCTAATTAGGGTTGTAGCCGACGTGTTTGAGAATGTTTTGATGGGATATTCTCTTCTATAAAAAGGCAGGCTTGTTGCAAGGTTGTTGTGTGGGCGATAGATGGGAAATATGTTTGTGCGCAGCAGAGAGTAAGTCATTTCGATCCTAAGGGTGAGCAAAGTGATAATTCATTGGAGTTGAAGAAAAGAGATCGCAGCGATGAGATATTAAGTGAGTGGGAGAATCGTGAGAGTATGAAGTTCGGCCGAGGAGAGTGTAGAGTCGCAGTTCAGATCTGCGAATCATGAGTGCATGAATGATTAGAGCACAATTTGCAGAAGTTGTGATCTAAGTCTGAAGTGATAGTGTGCAAGTTAAAGAAGTTATCGATCGGCGGAATGCAGCAGTGAACGCGAAGAAATACAGAAGAAGCGGTCGACTAGTGTGAATCATCTTGCACAGTAGCAGCTGAATGCCGACAAGCAGAAGAACGCAAGAAAAATAGCAGATCGTGCAAATTGAGGTGAAAGTTTACATTCTGCAATTTTTATTACTATCTCCAAGTTGTAGCTTGGTAAAAGGGGTTGGTGCCTCTTTCCAGTTGGAGCTGGAAAAATTGGAGTTGGTGCTCCATTCGTTGTAGGAGATAAAATTTAGAGGTTGGTGCCTCTTACCAGTTGGTCTTGGTGAATGATTATGTAAAGTTGTAGCTTTGCATTTGACTGGATTTGGATGGTAGTCCAAGCAGTCTTTTTGAGGAGTAGCCACATCGGTGAACCTCATTAAAATGTCGTGTTATGTGTGATGCTCTTAGTACTTTTATTATTTTTGTTTTAATCTGCTGCTATTTATTTAAAAGTCTAAATTGCTTTTAAGTTTTTAAAGAACACACTGATTCACCCCCCCTCTCAGTGTCATTGTGATTACAACAATTGGTATCAGAGCCAGGTTCCCAATTTTGGCTAAATCGATCGGGGTTGATCTTGGATTAGTACACAATGGCTAAGAAGAATAGATCCTCATCCAAAAAGGCATCCCAACTAGTTTCGGTTCCTATGGTTGAGAAAATTGAACCAAAAATGGCGGAAGGAATGAACTCCGAAGTCTGAAGATGTTGAGGCTGAAGTTGATTTAGAGGGTGAGCTAGTGTCTGCTCTTACGGAATGGGAATCAGAGAAAAAGAAGAATGAAAAATTATCAAGGAAACTTAAGGATGCAAACAACATTATTGCCAGTTTAAAAATATAGACTGAAGAATACAAGAAAATGTCTGAAGATCTAGAAATACAGGTATCCATGAAGATAGACCACTGCAACAAATTGGAAGAAGAAAATGTGAGTCTTCGAATACAGATACAAGAGTTGGATCGAAAAATCAACTGTCATGTAAAACATGAAGAAAGCTCGATGAAATTGGACAAAATTCTGAGCTATCAAAGATCCACAGGTATCAAATTTGGTCTCGGCTTTTTTGAAGGAGAATCATCAACTGGACCAAAAGCAAGCAATGTTGAAAGTGAAAAGAACAAAGACAAGAATCAGGCAAAAGAAAGATATAATGCCAGACTTGAAATGACAGCTGACAATGAAGGCTTTACTAAGGTCACACATCAAAAGAATAGAAGATCCAAGGCTCCAGCAACAACCTGGCCAAGACCATCTTTCAGGTTTAATCATTATTTCTATGGTTTTTGTTTCAAGTGTAATGTTTATGGGCATAAAATTGTTGATTGCAAATACAACGTAGGTCCAAGAAGTTTCACTAGTAGAAATGCGTTTGCTCCTTTAATGAGTTATGGAGTAGAGTGTTTTAAGTGTCACAACTTTGGTCATATTGCTAGAAATTGTCGTAGTATGTCTGTTTCATATCAACATCAGGAAAGCATATTTCAACCATATAGAGCAAAACAAAATAGAATTTATACTGAAGGATATGTGCAAAATTCTAAAAAGGGGAAGTCACAGCTAGAACCCAATACCACAGTTAAAACAGAATGGAAACAAAAAGAATAGCTCAGGAAAGAACAAGATTCTTTAATAGTGCAGACGACTTTTAGAGCTCAGAATAAACATGTTCCTTGGATTCTTGATAGTGGTTGCTCAACTCATATGACAGGTGACAAACAGAAATTCGAAAATCTAAAAAAGTATGAGGGTGGTTCTATAAAATTCGGAAATAATGACGGAGCCAAAATAATAGGTAAAGGAACGGTCAAAATTAGTGAAGGAAAGATCAAGTCAGAGGAATTTTTAAATGTGGATGGTTTGAAACATAATCTATTGAGTGTGAGTCAAATATGTGACAAAGGACATGAAGTAGTTTTCAAGAAGCATGGTTGTGAAGTCAGAAAAATAAAAAGCAGGAAATTAATAGCAACCGGCTCAAGGACGTCTGGCAATCTGTACACACTCTCAGAGTTTTCAGAAGGTATGTGCTTCATGGGACAAGAAGAAGAGAACTGGTTGTGGCATAAGAGGCTTGGACACATAAGTTTTGATAATCTGGTAAGAATCAGCTCTAAACAAGCAGTGAGAGATATTCCAATCATTAAGAAACCTGAAAACAGTATGTGTGCTTCATGTCAGAAGGGTAAACAGACCAGAGTTTCGTTTAAAACAAAAGAACATCACACTAACAGGCTTGGTCAAAACAGGTTTAGTCAGAACTGGCTTAGTCAGAACATGTGGATTCAAAGAACAGGTATGCCTAAAAGAAACAACACTATTACTTGTTATAAGTGCAACAATGAAGGTCACACAGTCAGACAGTGCAGAGTTGAAATTCCAGGATATAGGAATAGGAACAGTGGCATGATCAGGTCCAAGGATCAGAACAATGACAGGAACAAGAATATGGTCAAAGAGTTCAAGAGAAGACCCGACAAGGAAGTTATAGACGTTGATGTTGATCAGTGCCTAATGGGAGTTTTACTCCCACCCCAAAATTAATCACCTCATCAGGAGGTGGGGGAGGGACTAAGCTAAGAGGCTCATTCTTAGTTTCGAGCCCCAAAGGTGGCCCTTTGCCATTGATGACAAAGGGGGAGAGATATGAGTAAGGGGGAGAGCTTCAAGTGAAGAGGAAAGCTTCAAGTCAGGGGGAGCAAAACTTTAAAGAGATTGATTTCAGTTTTGGCTCTTGAAGATGTGTTTTTAGTAAAGGGTTGCCATCAATGACAAAGGGGGAGATTGTTGGCAATTTTGGGTACCTTGGGTACATTGCCCTTGCTCAAGTGTTGATGTTGTCATTGATGTCAAAGAGCGGAAGGGTTTTTGTGAAAAACAAGGCAGACTAAATTATAGGTTTTGTTTAAATCCATGGACAGCAATTTTGAAATGGGTTTTTCTTAAAACCCAAGTTAGCTCTTCGTTTTGTTGAAAAAGGTGCTCCGATGATGAAGATATTTAATTTTAAATATCCAGTTTAAATTTTATTTATTTATTTAAAATTTAAATTAATATTTTAAAATTAAATTAAAGCTTTTCACCGGCTTGTTTTCAAAGCCGACGTTGCTAGGGTTTTGCAACGGATCAATTAGGGTTTCCTGTTGACAAAGCAAGGTTAAGCAACCAAAAAATTCTAGGGTTTCATGTTGACCTAATTAGGGTTGCAGCCGACGTGTTTGAGAATGTTTTGATGGGATATTCTCTTCTATAAAAATGTGGGACTATTGCAAGGTTGAAGTGTGGGCGATAGATGGGAAATATGTGAAAGAAGTTTGTGCGCAGCAGAGAGTAAGTCGTTTCGATCCTAAGGGTGAGCAAAGTGATAATTCATTGGAGTTGAAGAAAAGAGATCGCAGCGATGAGATATTAAGTGAGTGGGAGAATCGTGAGAGTATGAAGTTCGGTCGAGGAGAGTGTAGAGTCGCAGTTCAGATCTGCGAATCATGAGTGCATGAATGATTAGAGCACAATCTGCAGAAGTTGTGATCTAAGTCTGAAGTGATAGTGCGCAAGTTAAAGAAGTTATCGATCGGTGAAATGCAGCAGTGAACGCGAAGAAATACAGAAGAAGCGGTCGACTAGTGTGAATCATCTTGCACAGTAGCAGCCGAATGCCGACAAGCAGCAGAACGCAAGAAAAATAGCAGATCATGCAAATTGAGGTGACAGTTTAATTCTGCAATTTTTATTACTATCTCCAAGTTGTAGCTTGGTAAAAGGGGTTGGTGCCTCTTTCCGGTTGGAGCTGGAAAAATTGGAGTTGGTGCTCCATTCTGTTGTAGCAGATAAAATTTAGAGGTTGGTGCCTCTTACCAGTTGGTGCTGGTGAATGATTATGTAAAGTTGTAGCTTTGCATTTGACTGGATTTGGATGGTAGTCCAAGCAGTATTTTTGAGGAGTAGCCACATCGGTGAACCTCGTTAAAATGCCGTGTTATGTGTGATGCTCTTAGTACTTTTATTATTTCTGTTTTAATCTACTGCTAGTTTATTTAAAAGTCTAAATTGCTTTTAAGTTTTTAAAGAACACACTGATTCACCCCCCCTCTCAGTGTCATTGTGATTATAACACCTTATGTTAAAGAATCAAATAGAAAGAAAAAAAAAACAAAATTCCCCACAAAAATATTAGGGTCTCTTAGAAAAAACAAAATTATGTAGGTAAAATTCACAAAAAAAATTCTTCTATGCAAGGGTAAGAGAAAAATAAACCTAGCCATAAATCGATGACAGTTAGGCTTCTAAGAATTTCCCTTGTGTAAATGCTTTAACTACATTCATAGCCACCGTTAATTTAGATACATGGAATAAACATGAGTTGGATCTCTATAGTTTACCATCCCTATAGCTAGCTTGATTATCAAAGGGAGAAGCTGCGTCGACTTTGCATTCTTACTTTTCTCCTTAGATATGTAGACCATGATAACCTCTAATTTATCTTCCTACTCTAAAAAGGAGTCCATTAGGGTGGTGACTTCTTGTTTATGCTTTCAATAAATATATAGTCATCATAAAAGGACTCATATTCCTTTTGTCATTTATCTATCTCCTATTTCCATTTGTCTTTTTCTCCCTGAGTGAGCTTTAGATTAAGGTCCAATTTTGTTGTTTCTTCCTTCTAAAACTCAATTTTAGTATTTATAGCTTCCCATTTGTTCCATAAATTATAGATTTTATTTATAATTTTTAAAGCAACTTTAGGTTTCATCCCTTCCTCTTCTTGATTTTAGTTGCTATAGAGATAGTGTTTGTAAGCATATTTTTTTTTCTAATAAATCTATAAATATACATGATTCTTCCACTTCTATTGTCATTTATTCTATAGGAGCCTCTTCATGGTCCATTAATATTACCCCTAGAGTCGACATATTTCCAAAATATCTTGTTGGTCATCCTTGAGGGTCTACTGAGTGTCCATAGGAACCTTTGTAGTGTCAACACGATCCTCCTAATTTTTTATAGGGAGCTCTTGAGTTCCTATAGAAAATTCTAGTTCTAGTAGAAACTTCTAGTTCTAGAATACCTTATTGTATTTCCCTAGGGATCATACTATGTTCCTCTTGGGCTTCCATCTCAACAAGAATTTATATTGCTTCACTAGCACCTATATTTTCTATAGGAGCTTCTTCTATAGTTAGTTTTGTCTATCCCACTTTCTCCTCGACAACTACAAATATTGACTTCCTCTATACTATTATTCTCTATTTATTTGGTATCTATGGAACAAGTGGTTCCATCATTCATCTATGCCTTATTTTACATCATGTCCTAATTTCTAAAAGAGGTAGACGATTTAAATTAGATTCTACTATAATAGTGATAGTGCCAGGTGATTTAGTGGCTCTTTGAGAGGTTTCCATAGGCACATCTCCCTTAGGCTCTTCTATATATTTATTCTAAATTGCCTTTGTGAGTGCCTTGAATTTATTCACTTGAGGAGTTGTAATAACTTTACTCTTTTTCTTCTCTATAAAATATTTTTAGGAAACTCTAGGTTTTTGAGTCTGCAGGGCATATTTTACTAGTATACAAATCATCCCATGGTGTGTGAGGATAGTCTTCTTCCCACTTTGTACCTTAGTTACTTCATATTGTAGATATTATTCTAAAAATAAGGAATTCTAATCTTTTTCCATGGCAAATATGGGTTACGATCCTAAAATTATATGAGAAGAGCATCTCATGATGACCCTTACAAGTAATGTATTGAACAATATACAATACTACCTCATCCCATAAATCCAGTAGACTAGACCTCTTGTCTCTTTTGGAGTAGCTTACACTCTCTTCCTTTATTTTAGAAATTCCTTCCAATAATCATTAGTGTTTTTTTGGTATTTGTGATAATTTTCTCCATTCATAGGTAATCTAATAACCCTTGCAACATTTTCCTCCATCATATGGACTAAGATACTTTTGAATATATCTATTTCTACTCTTAGTGCTTTAGAAAATTTGAGGGCCACCTTTGTGTTAAACCTTGATAACTTAGAAAATGAGTTCAACCAACTAGAATCCTATAAAATTCTTGTATAATTTGTATTCTCAATGATTCATGAGGTATCTATTGACTAGTTGTGCTTCTATGGCCCAACCATGGTTGTAGTTCAAAAATTTACATATCTCTCTTTTTCAATTGTTAACTTGTTGATTTTGTTTAATAGTTCCTAGTTTGACTGAGTGTTGTAGGGATGCTCTACCAAGAGGTCATCCCTTCCAAGTATTTTTAATTAATTTGAATTTTATCTTGTTTTAGCCATAAATTCCCCATGCACTACTATCATGTTCTAGTTATAGTTTTCATTTTCCATGAGTGGAAATTAATTTCACTTATGTTTCTTCAAATTGGATAGTCCTTTTAGTTCTTTTCTTTGTGCAACTGCTCATGTACATATGGAACATAGTTTTTATGAGAACGAACCTACCTCATGCTAATTTAGTTTATTATCCTTTATGAACATGTGGTAGGATATAATGATGATACCAAGTTTTGGCAACATGAGAGTGAAGTGATAGGTTTACATGTGTAGGAGTGATGGTGAATGGGATAGGTGACAAAATTTAATGGACGATGATGGAAAACATTTATAGACAATATTATCACTATGGGAAGGCTCTCTATGCAAGTATTCCTATAGAAAGGTTCTATAGGTTGTCTAGAGAAGGTACACAAAGTTCCTTGGGAAGGAAAATAGTCAATTGGGGTAAAAAACATTTTGAACATATATATTGTAATAACAATATTAAAAAATAAAATATGGGAAGCAAAGTATCATATTTGGATCTACCTATAAGCATTTTTTATAGGAGCACTTATTTTTAAGAGGCGTCAAGAGGAATATGACTACAAGATGGTTGTCTTAGATGGAGGTAAATCTTGTAGGCAATATTTTAATACAAACACCCCTTCTATTGTTGATATTTTTATGGAAATTTAGCTAGACCTCTAGTTTTCTAAAAAAACCTCTATTTTTTTAGTAGAGGAGAAAGTCATACAAAAACTATTTTTTTTAGTTTTCTCCTATAAATTGTGCATATATCAAGAGGTACGTTAGACCTTTTCCATAGGAGAGGAAGACTATCTCTCTACTAGTACAATGTGGGATCAGGCAATAACATGAGCTTTGAATTCCTCCTTGGATAATGGTTTCTTATAGAGATGTAGTTGATGACCATTATCCATAAAAGGAATTTTATCTCTATTAATTGTTCATAACTTGATGATACCATTATCAAAGTTTATATCAATATCGTGAGGTCTTAATCATATTTGGTGATGCCTATTCTTGAAATACATGTAGCACGAGTCATATAATAAAGCCTAATCACTTGAATTGAAATTCTTCCTCTTGATGATTCTATCATGCCAGGTAGCCCTCTACTTCCAAATTATTCATGTGTGAAAGAGTACACATTGTCTTGTCTCATCTAGCCATTTAGTTGTTCCATTTTTTGCTTTTGTGCTTAAAAAAAATCTATACCTAATTTAAATGTACTCCTTAGAGTCTTAATCTCAAATTTGATAAGAAGTAATGTATTCTTTCCTAGACAAGATCATATGGTGTGACTATAGTAGTGGTCTTCCATGTGGTATTGTATGTCCAAATAACTTCAAGAAGGCAATTTGCCCAATATCGACGATGAAGTTGAACTATTTTTGCAAGAATATTCTCTAATTCTCTATTTGTTACTTCCACCTATCCATTGGCTTGAAGATGGTAAGGAATGGATTTTCTATGATGGATTTCATACTCTCTTATCAATGCATCAACGACTATCAAAGTGAATAGGGTCCTTGGTCTATAATAGTTTCCCTAGGAACTTTGAATCTGCAAAAAAACTTATATACAAAATTTTAGCTACCTTTTCATCTCGAACATTTTTCAAGGCCTTGAACTCCACCCATTTGATCACATAGTCAATGCAAACCAATATGTATTATTTTTTATTGGATGTGTCTGGAATCCTCACAAATTATCTCATAGGTGCCTTTGACCATGATAAAATATGAATCACAACATAATCATTCAAATAATCACATATAATTATCACAATAATAATACTCACAATAAAACATAAAATATTAGGCCTACTAATGCATGCATCAAGCTATGCATATTCAATGTTTATTACAATGCTTTGTCATAAATATATAATTGTATGTGACCCCTCATATGCTACACTCTTGACCTTATCTTTCCTACATAACTCTTCATTTGTCTACTCGAAACCTAATACTTATGACTCTTGAATTACATGATATTTTGCATAATCTCACGCTTTGCACACTTGCACACTTTATTACATAACACATGGACACTTCTCACATAATGACACATACATTAGACAAATATTTAACACACTCCCTAATCTAATAAATCACTTCCTAAACTAATATTCACAATACTACCAAATAATGTAATATCTCCAACACCCCCTGCATTACATTATTTGGTAAGTTTTCCTTCTTCCAAATAAAAAATAAAACACGACTTAAATTTGAATTAAAGTCTAATCCCATACAAAAATGAATCTTCATGTCCCCTTGTTTAAACCATAATTTTTTTTTAAAATATTCTCCAAATGCAACTTCTAGTATGTTGTCAAAGAATCCATTGAGTTCAAATAAACACTAGAAAATGGTATTCTATGTCTTTGAATAGAACCCATAGCATAGTCACTCCCACTGACCTACTTGCTCCCATATGTTTGTTTCTTTGTAGCACCAAATCCATCAATTCCACCTTACAAGGATGTTATGCACAAGCTTCTGCTTCTCACTTTCAACACCGTATCAAACTTACACTAGTCAAAATATTTTTCAATGAGTGGATGACATCCACTGAAACCTTATCTTGGGCAAGCATTTCATTAACCAGATTAATTAAACATAGATAATCCATCTTGCCTATTACACTCCAAACCATAATTTATGTTTTTAATTGTTATGTAATATTTATATTGGTGCCACGTGTTGAATTTAAATAAGTGCAATTATTGTACTAACTTTTTAGATGTTATCGCTGCATGTGATAGTCTGGATTGTCTACTTTCCCAATGCCTCAAATATTCTATTAAAAAACTTTAGCAATAGATGTTGAAGGTGCTTAATCAAAGAACTCCTGTAACATTATCAATATTTCATAGGTATTGCTAGCCCTTGATTATTAGACATTAATAAATTATAACATTTAAATTCATAACGTCTAATTTTCATTTACCTTGAATCCACTATATTTATTAAAGGCCTCTCTTAGTCTAAAAAACTATAGTAGTAAAATGAATACTTCCAACAATATTCAGTGTCAAATAGCAAATGATTTATCCTCACATAATCTTAGCTAGCATGTAATCTTCTCCAATAACTTTACACATTCTCTTCTCACTAGAGTAGTTTAAACTCAGACTTCTCTCTTAGATTTACTTTCATCAATGCATCCTCTTCTGGTTAATGTACTCCTCTTGGCTTCGTAGGAAGTGCTCTTCTTGGCACTATGATTTGATAATAGGGGTTTATTTCTTCTATGTTCCTCTTTGTACTTTCCTTAGGCTCCTTGGAACTTTGTATATGGATCCTTCTAACTTATTGGCATCAAGCTTCTATTCATTGACTCTCAGCTTCACATAGATTTTTCACTATGCAATTCATCTTCTGAGTCTAGCAATATTAGGGTGCAATCAACTTGTTCTTATATCCTCAACTTCTTAGTAATGCAATATCAACCAACACTTTAATATCTTATTCTCTTTCAATCTCTTAAAATCAATAAAATTTTCTTCCAATCATTTAAAAAAAAATTCTTTATCTTCTTATCTCTCCAAATGTTTTATAAAAATATTCTTCTTATCTTTCCAAATATTAATTATTTTGAAAATTAAATAATTCTTCTCTTCTTATTTCTCCAAAATATTATTTCACTTAATTAATTCAAATATCTTCTTCTTATTTCTCCAACAATAATATTAATCCTTCATTCAAATAATTTCTCAATCAATTTATCAAATCAAATCTTTCTTACCTTGTAATTCTTCTTCTCTACTGCAACGTGGGTACTTTAGCCCTTCAATATTTAATATTATTTCTTCTTATTGTTGTTCAATATTCAATCTTCAATTTATGAACTTTCCAACAAATCCTTCTATATTCTCTTCTCCTTCAATCAATTTTATTCTTTAACAATATTCTTCGTTATTTATCTTGCAATCGTATTCTTTTTTGCAATTTCCAACAATATTTTCAACTGGCTATCTTCAACTTCGAGTGATATTAGCTTTCTTCTCCTAATATTTGGGTGCACTTATCAACCCATATTATCTCTCTATGAACCTATAATTCTTTCAGCACTATTGATAAAGTGCCACTATTGGGAATCCTACAAGATTATCTCACAGGTCCCTTTTAAGAGGATTAAATATGAATCACAATACAATCATTCAAATAATCACATATAATGCTCACAATAATATCACACAATAAAACACAAAATATTATTTATCAAGGTCTACTAATGCATGCATTAAAATATGCATATTTGATGCTTATTACAATGCTTTATCACAAATATATAATTGAATGTGACTCCTCACATACTGCACTCTTGACCTTTTATTTCCTACATAATTCTTCACTTGCATACTTGACACCTAACATCTACAACTTTTGACTTACTTACATGACACTTTGCACACTCTCATACTTTGCACACTTGAACATTTTATTACATAACACATGGACACTTCTCACATAATGATACATACATTAGACAAATACTTAATACACTTCCTAGTCTAATAAATCACTCCCTAAACTAATATTCACAATACTACCAAATAATGTAATATCTCCAATACCCCTGTATCATATTATTTGAAGTTTTCCTTCTTACAAATAAAAAATAAAGCACTTGATTTGAATTTGGACTAAAGTCCAATTACATAAAAAAATGAATCTTCATGTTCCTTTTTGAAACCATAATTTTTATTTTTTTAAAATCTTCTTCAAATGCAACTTCTCGTATGCTATCAAAAAATCTATTAATTTCAAATAAACGTCAACAAACGATATTATATATCTTCAAATAACACCCATATCATAGTCATTCTATTCGGCCTACTTGCTCCCATCTGTTTGTTTCTCCATAGCACCAAATCCATAAATTTCCATTTTCAAGGATGTTATGCACATGCTTCTATTTCTCACTATCAACACCATGTCAAACTTACACCAGCCAAAATATTTTTCAATGAATGGATAGTATCTACTGAAACCTTATCTTAGATGAGTGTTTTATTAATCAGATTAATTGAATGTAGATATTCCATTTTGCCTATTACGTTTCAAACCATAATTCATATTTTCAATAATTTTTTCTTTTTTAAATAAAGGGGTAAAAATTTATTGATAAAAAGTCTGGATTACAAAGTACAACTGAGCCCCCACCCAGGACTCAAATAAGCAACAAGACAGGCTAAATCACCGGACAAGGTCAACTCCCAAAGAAAACCAAAAAAAAACAAACCACATTAAGTCCGAACATCCTTATGGATCAACTCCCGTAGGTGTTGAGAATCCCTAGACGGGAGACTCTCCCAGTTATCAATACTCCGAGTATCCAATAGCTCAGAAGCCCTTTTGGCCAGGTAATCGGCAACCCCATTCCATTCCCTTGGAATGTGCACAAAGGATATAAATTCGAACTCTTCACTCATTATGAGAATCTGAATGGTCACAAAGGCCAAGCTGCCAATTAACATCCTCCACTCTTTTCTTTGTTTAAAATATTAACCAAAATTTGAGAGTCAGACTCACAAAGAATCCTACACCAGACAAGAGAAAACCCCATTTGCAAGGCCTCAAGTATCACCAGAGCTTCCATAAGATTGTTGGAGTGAACACCTTTATAAATGGAAAAGAAAAAAGCCGACCACGCCGGCGAGAATCTCTCCCAACACCACCAATTCCGAGCATGTCCGGGATTGCCCCTGGACGACCCATCGGTATTAATTTTTAAAACTCCTCTAGGGGCGAGTCTCCATCTACCCTCTCTCCTAACCTTCTTGCTAAGCTGAGGAATCCTACTAGGGCTAGAAGAATTCACACCAACCCCAAACAAACCAAGGGCCTGTCGTACCTTCTCCTCCTTAGAGTCCAAATGAGGGTCCACATCACATTTACTATGGATAGTTTCTTGAACCATACACAGGATCCTTTGCCAGATCTGTTGAACAGCCAAATGACTTCCCTCAAAAATGCGTCGGTTTCGTTCGAGCCAAATCTGCCAGATGATGCAAGAAGGGCCCAAATTCCAAGCCACTTGGAGGAAGGGGGCCTTGGTCGGAGGTCTGCCCAGACTACTCCAAAACTCCACTAGGGAGAGCACATGAAAACAAGGATGGTTCCAGGCACTCCACCAACGGTGCCAAATGTCTATGGCAAGGGAGCATTGGAAAAATAAATGAGAAGAGTCATCCTCATTCTTACCACAAAGGACACATAAAGAGGGACACTGAAATCCCCTCTTCCTCAAGTTATCCCAAGTGAGGCATTTATTACGAGCTACCGACCGAGAGAAAAAAGTTACATTTCGGCCAAGCAAATCTATTCCACACCTTTTTCCACCATGTGACAGGGAGACTCCCGAACTTTTGCTTATCAAGAACTTGATAACCATAGGCTACTGAGTAGGTTCCCTTGGGATTAGGGTTCCAAGCCAGAATGTCTTTATCCCTCAATGAAGAACAGTACCTCCCTGCAAGAATAAGAGCAAGCACCTCTCTATCCTCGGCCAATCCCCCTTGGGGCCATTCCTGCGGATCTTTCCATTTGTACATCTCCATATTTCCAAAATACTAGATTTTTTTAAAGTCCTCCACATGAGACCAGCCTGCTTCCAAGAAACAAATGCTTAGGGAATGTAACCTGGGATATTGAGTCAAGATAGGAGGGTGGCCATCCCAAGAATCCTCCCGAGAAAAGAACATCTGATCCCCGATTGCAAATCCAGAACAAACCCTGCTTAATTAGATTAGCTCCTCTTTTCAGAGTGTCCCAGATAACGAGAACCTTTCCCAACCAAAGCGGCTCTAGGGATATCTGCCTCAGAAATACCTCTCAAGTATTTATAAGATAATATTTTAGCCCAAATATGATCTTGAGAGGTACACCATCTCCAATAAAGTTTCGCGACCAAAGCACTGCCTCAGAAAGAGTTGCCTGTCGCAACCCAAGGCCTCCCTCTTGAACTGGCCTACAAATGGAATCCCATCTAACCAAACTCCATTTAGATTGATCAAGTTTGCCAGACCACAAAAATTGTCTTGACAGAGCATCCATGTCCTTGATGAAACGAGAAGGAGTTGTTTGCACAAAACATCTGTAAATGGGTAAAGCTTGAATAACAGATTTTAAAAGCAATACTCTACCTACAGAGGATAGCCATCTGACAGTCCAGTGATTTACCTTCCTTCTAAACTTATCAAGTATAGACTGCCAAGAAGATCTAGGGAGAGGATGAGATGAAATCGGGATCCCAAGATAAATGAAGGGGGGAGTCCCGACCTGGAATCTTAGAATGCCAGCAATCCTGGCTTGAATAAGAGGGGGGGTATTGAAGAAGAAAATAAAGGACTTGTCCTCATTAATCACCTATCCAGAAGCACCAAGATATATGTCAAGAGACTGTCTAATGTTTCCAGCTTCCTTGATAGTGGCAACTCCCAACAAAGCAGTATCATCAACAAATTGAAGGTGGGAAAGAGGTGGCAAGCTGTTATCCCACTTCCACCCCTGAATGAGACCATGCCTGACCTGAGACTTGAGTAATCTGCCCAACCCTTCTGCCATAATGATAAACAAATAAGGAGATAGAGGATCTCCTTGCCTCAATCCCCTTGAGGCCTCAAACAACTCCGTAGTCTCGTTATTAACAAGAACAGAGAATGAGGAAGAAGAAATACGACTCATCACCCATCTAATCCATTCCTCCTCAAAGCCAAAAGTAGCAAGAACTTTTTGAAGAAAGGACCATCTAACTCTGTCATAGGCTTTTGCCATGTCCAACTTAATGAACATAGTTTTCTTCTTAGAAGTTTCCATTGAGTGAATAGCTTCTGTAGCAATAACAACCCCATCCATGATTTGTCGGCCAGCAACAAACCCACCTTGCTCCTCAGAGATGATTTTGCTCAACCATATCTTCAGCCTCTCAGCAATAATTTTTGTGATGATCTTATATACAACATTACAGAGAGCAATAGGCCTGAACATATCCAAGGAATTCGCTCCCTCTTTCTTGGGAATAAGCACCACAAAGGTAGCATTTAGGGCCCTTAGCATCTGTTTGTTCTTTTGGGACTCACGGACCACTTCCAAAAGGTCAAATTTGATTAACTCCCAAAACTCTTGATAAAACTCAATCGGGAATCCATCCGGACCCGGGGCTTTCCCCTTTTTCATCTTGAATACAACACTTTTCAGCTCCTCAAGGGAAATTGGATCCATCAAGTGCTCATTCATCTCTCTAGAAACAATCGAGGGAATACGATTTAGAATAAGTTTTTCTTCCTCATCATCTGAGAGGGCATCCTCCTTAAAGAGAGAGGAAAAATACCTCTTAGTCTCTTCCGAAATATCCCTGAAAGAAGAAAGCGAGGGCACCACGAGAATTAACAAGAGAGGTAATCGAGGTTACCATTACGACGAGCCTTAACAGAGTTATAAAAGAAGGTTGTGTTCCTATCCCCTTCCTGAAGCCAATCTACTCGAGCTTTTTGTTTCCAAAAAATTTCTTCCCTCAGTTCCCATTCAGCAAGGTCTTTTACAGCTTTCGATTCCTCAACAAGAAGCTCCTCTGTGAGTCCCTGATCTCTAATCTTCCTTGAGGCTTCTTCCACCCTCCTAAGAGCTGCCAGCTTAGCCAAGGAAAGGTTCCCAAAATTTAGTCTATTCCATCTCTTCAATTTATGCTTAACAAATTGAAGCCGCTTCATAAAGGAGTACATAGCGGTGCCATGAGGAGGTTTGCCATTAGTCCACCAGCCTCGCATGAAATCATGAAGCTTAGGATCTCGCAACCACATAAGTTGAAACTTAAATGAGGGATTCTTTTTTAGCCCTAACTCCAGAGCAGAGAGTTTGATAGGCCAATGATCAGATCCTCTACCCTCCAGAATCACAGAACTAGTGCTTCTATTATTGCCAATCCAAAAACTAGAGATCAAAAACCTATCCAGTCTCTCTGAAATGGAATATTCCCCACATCTTCTATTATGCCAGGTAAATATCCCATTATCCGGCTTGATGTCAACCAAGTTCAAGGCCCGGATATGAGCATTGAAGACAAGAAAAAGGCTCAAGGCGATCAATCCCACCACGTTTTTCCTCCGGACAAGTGATAGAATTGAAGTCTCCGGCCAAAATCCATGGGTACGGGGGAGCCAGACTTCTCACAAAGCCAATGTGCTCCCATAAATTCACTTTACCATTGTAATCAATAGGAGCATACACGTTTGTAAGTAGGATGGTCTCACCAGATTCATTATCATGCCCGATCATCGAAATAGACCACTGCTGGAAATCCAGGTAAGAGGAGAGATCTTAACTGGATCCCATAAACAAGCAAGGCCACCAGCATATCCACATGCACCAATACACTGACATTGCCCCTTTCTCCACAACTTGGGAGCAATATTGAACAAACTATCAATAGCTAATTTAGTCTCTTGAATAAAAACCACATCCGGAGAATGAACACGAATCAAATCACGAACAACTTTTTGTCTAGGGATGTTGTTCAACCCCCTTACATTCCATGAAAGTACAATCATTTTTGGGGGTTATAAAAATGGGAGTCCAATGTTCTCACCAAACCTGACTCTACCAAAGTCTCCCCCATTAACTTAATTTTATCCTGGTCTTTCTTTCGACCCACCTTCATATTCTTATCTGAAGCATTTTTTTTAATTATTTTATCTTGCAATCCCAGCACCGTAGGAGTTTTACGATCCATGGATGACTGCATCAGTGCCTAGGTAGGAGAGGGCATGTCTAAATCTGTGCCATTTTCTAAGATAACTTCACTTCCAGGGCTAGGGCCAACCATATCACCTATACTCGGAACCAAAGCCCTCTGTTCTTCATTTAAACCCCCTATATCTGGTTCCCTTGGTTCCACCTCATGAAGAGACAACTGATTTGGTCCTGTTATATCTATAACAGGTAGCGATGTTTCAGGTATCTCCACGCACTGATCAAGATTCTCTAGAATTTCAAAACGGTTGAGTGAGCATCTGGTTGGTTATCCTTAATGTCTCTTTTTGCCTTTCTTCCTTTGTTTCGAGGTTTTACCGTAACAAAGCCTTCCTTACCTTGATCCCCCTCCTTTATCGGGGCTTTTCCTTTATCCATATTTTGTACAGCTCGAGAGGGCCCAGGATTTGAAGCCACGAGCAGGACAAACTTAGGGCATTTTCTTTGTAAGTGGCCATATTCATGGCAAATCCGGCAACGAAATGGGAGAGCTTCATAGTCAAGTTTTTGAACCCATTTGGTTGATCCGAGCTGTATTTCAATAGAATCCGGAATAGGATTGTTTAAATCAATTTCAACACAGATACGGGCAACGAGAGATTACCTTTTTATCCAGCGTTTGTCGTGACGGCCCAACCGGCTTCCCAAGTAGAAGGGCAATCATATGCAAGATGTCATTTCTCCAAAATTCCAATGGGAGCCACGGAAGCCGAACCCACACGGAACCCGTGACGGCCGCTCCTCTGATGGGTTGAAACCCACATGCCGAGGGTTTAAGAAAGAGTCCCGCTTGGTTACGAGAAATAGGGACCTCCTTCAAATGCTTTGTTACGATCCGCAAGACAAGAAAAAACCACCATAAAATAGTTGTTTGCACTCGGCATCACCTCCACATCACCTTTAGGGTTCCAAGTCTTCCTAACCCAAGCCTCCACAAAGGGAAGAGAAATTCGGATGCCCATAAATTTACCAATAAGCGCATGTTTGGTTAAATACTCCACATCTTCTGCCATCGAGTCTGGTTGAACCACTAGAACCGGCCTGGCTTCACATCGTTCCAAACATCCATTGTTCTTTAACAAGCGATTCCTGGCATGCAATGGGAAATCCTGTTCCTTCCAATCATTTTTAAAAGAAATACCAGCCCTAGCATGCACGCTCTGTGACGGACCTGATGCCATCACTACATTCCTCCGGTTGTTCATACCTCCTCCAGAAACTGCTGCCATCCCCGCAGAGCCCACCAGATAGGTCTCAAAAAAATTCCAGCAAAGCAGCTTTCCTCATCAAACCCTAGCAGAGCTCAGGTCATCAAGTACTTCTAACTGCTTATCTTGTGCCTCCTTGTCTTTCTTAGAATTTGAAAATACTTCTAATTTTGTCATCTTTAAAATGGTGCCAAGTGTTAAATTTAAATAAACACAATTCTTACACTAAGCTTTCAAATGTTATATCTGCATGTGATAGTATTGATTGTCTACTTTCCCAATGCCCTAAATATTCTATTAAAAAAATTTAGCAATATATATTGAAAGTGCTTAATAAAATAACTATAACATTATCAATATTCATAGATATTGCTAGCCCCTAATTATTAGATGTTACCAAATTATAACATTTAAATTTATAACGTCTAATTTCTATTTACCTTGAATGCACTACATTTCTTGAAGGCCTCTCGTAGTCTAAAAACCTATAGTAGTAAAATGAATATTCTAGCATGTTTAGTCTTAAATAACAAATAATTTATCCTTGCGTAATCTTAGTTAGCTCATAATATTCTCCAATAGCTTTATATGTTATCTTCTCACTAGATTAGTTTAAACTTAGTCATCTCTCTTAGATTTACTTTCGTTAATGTGTCCTCTTCCAACTATTGCACTCCTCTTGGCTTCATAGAAAATGCTCTTCTTGGCACTACACTATTATCACAGGGGTTTCTTTCTTCCTTGTCACTCTTTGTACTCTCCTTAGGCTCCTTGGGGCTTTGTATATGGATCCTTTTGACTTCTTGGCATCATGCTTATCTTCACTGCCTCTCGGCTTCACATAGATTATTCACTATGCAATCCATATTTTGAATTCAACAATCTCAGGGTGTAATCAACCCATTCTTACATCCTCAACTTTTCCTTATTAGTGTAATATCAACCAAAACTTTAATTTCTTTTTCTCTTTCAATCTCTTCAAATCAATCAATTTTTCTTCCAATAATTTTTTTTTAAATTCTTTATCTTCTTATCTCTCCATATTTTATTTAAAAATATTCTTCTTATCTCTCCAAATATTAATTATTTCAACAATGAAATAATTCTTCTCTTCTTATTTCTCCAACAATAATATTAATCTTTCATTCAGATAATTTCTCAATCAAATGTTCAAATCAAATATTCCTTTCCTTGTATTTCTTCTTTGATGCAACTTGGGTGAATTAAGCCCTTCAATATTTAATCTTCTTCAATATTCAATATTCAATATTCAAAATTTCTAGCAACTCCCATCTCTTTTCTTTCAATCAATTTTCTTTTTCAATAATCTTCTTCTTCCTCTTCCAGTTATTGCACTCTTGGCTTCATAGACAGTGCTCTTATTGGAACTACACTATTCTCATAGGGGTTTATTTCTTCCTTGTTCCTCTTTGTACTCTCCTTAGGCTCCTTGGTACTTTGTATCTGGATCCTTTTGAATTCTTGGCATCAATATTCTCTTAACTGCTTCACATAGATAATTCACTATGCAATCCATCTTTTGACTTTAGCAATCTCAGGGTGTAATCAACCCATTCTTACATACTCAAATTTTCCTTATCAGTGTAATATCAACCAAAAATTTAATCTCTTATTCTCTTTCAATCTCTTCAAATCAATCAAATTTTCTTCCAATCATTTTTTTTAAATTCTTTATCTTCTTATCTCTCCAATTTTTCTTTAAAAATATTCTTCTTATCTCTCAAAATATTAATTCTTTCAACAATTAAATAATTCTTCTCTTCTTATTTATCCAAAAATAATATTAATCCTTCATTCAAATAATTTCTCAATCAAATATTCAAATCAAATATTTCTTTCCTTGTATTTATTCTTTGATGCAACATGGTCAACTTAAGCCCTTCAATCTTCAATATTCAATTTTTCTAGCAACTCCTATATTCTCTTTTCTTTCAATCAATTTTATTTTTCAATAATATTTTTCTTTCTTCCTCCTATAATAATATTCTTTTTTACAATTTCTAGCAATATTTTTAGCTGGTTATCTTCAAATTTGAGTGATCTTAGCTCTCTTCTGCTCTCAATATTTGGGTACACTTATCAATCTGTCTTCTCTCTTTATGAACTACGATGTATTTCGCTACTATGGCTTTTATGCCATTGTTGGTAATCCTACCAGATTATCTCATAGGTCCCTTTTATCAAGACCAAATATGAAGCACAATATAATCATCCAAATAATCATATATATTGCTCACAATAATATTGCACACAATAAAACATAAAGTATTATTAATCAAGGTCTACTAATGCATACATTAAGCTATGCATATTTGATGCTTATTATAATGCTTTGTAACAAATATCTAATTGTATGTGACTCCTCACATGTTGCACTCTTGAAATTATCTTTCCTATACAACTCTTCACTTTCCTACTTGACACTTAACACCTATGACTCCTAACTTACATGACACTTTGCACACTTGCACACTTTATTACATAACACACATACACTTCTCACATAATGACACATACATTAGAAAAATATTTAACACACTCCCTAATCTAATAAATCACTCCCTATACTAATATTTACAATACTACCAAATAATGTAATATCTCCAATTGGATGGAGGATTGGTTGGAAAAACAAAATCCAATTCCCATTTTTCAAATTAATCTATGAATAAATATAATTGTAACAATATATCATCCATATAAGTTGGATTCCCTATTATTTTGCATTTATCATACTAAGCTACATATTCCTTAGAATCTTTGAAGAGTGTAGGACAAAATTATTCTTCATTCAAAACTTTATTAGTTTTCCTCCTACCAGCAAAATGTCCTCCACACGGTTCACTATGGAAAGCATAAAAAATATCATGGATTTCATTTTCATAGATACACCTATGCATGATGTGGTCTACTCCTATCTTAAAATGGTATTCTTCACTCCATGAATAGGGACACTCTACTTGATTAACCTTTGGGTCTCTTTGGGGGAGAAGTATTATGGTTTCTTTCTTATAATTAGGTAATTAGAAATATATACAAAACATGGAGTTTCAATAGATACCACAAAGAGGAGTTCATCTAGAATATATCCTTGACCAAAGAGTTGCCCATATATATAGGAAACCTAAAAAGAAAATTAGCAACAACATTCTTCCTTCTAGGCTTATCAATTATGGTAATATCAAATTATTTCAAAAGTAATAAAATTTAATACTAGTTTATTCATTAAGTATCAAATTTCTATACTAATATTTACAATACTACCAAATAATGTAATATCTCCAATAGAATGGAGGATCGGTTGAACAAAAAAATCTAATACCTATTTTTCAAATTACTCTATGAATAACTATAATTGTAACAACATCTCATCCATCTAAGTTGGATTCCCTATTATTTTACATTTATCATACTAAGCTACATATTCCTTAGCATATTTGAAGAGTGTAGAACAAAAGCATTCTTCATTCAAAACTTTAGTAGTTGTCCTCCTGCCAGCAAAATGTCCTCCACATAGTTGACTATGGAAAGCATAAAAAATATCATGGATTTCATTTTCATAGATACACCTATGCATGATGTGGTCTACTCCTATATTAAAATGGTATTCTTCAATCCATGAATAGGGACACTCTACTTGATTAACCTTTGGGACTCTTTGGGGGAGAAGTATTTTGGTTCCCTTCTTATAATAAGGTAATTAGCAATATCTACAAAACATGGAGTTTAAATAGATACCACAAAGAGGAGTTCATATAGAATATATCCTTGACCAAAGAGTTATCCATAGATATAGGAAACCTAAAAAGAAAATTAGCAACACCATTCTTCCTTCTAGGCTTATCAATTATGGTAATATAAAATTCTTTCAAAAGTAATCACATTTTGTCCACCTCAATTTAGGATGTCAGCCCAGCTTAAAAAATCAAGGGTTGATACCAGTAAGAGCTCCACTTACCACATTTTGGATGAAAATAGTGACGATACTTGTATTACTACTCACAACATAATCCATGTTACCATCATCAACAACATTATCAATGCCATGGATAATATCAATGAGACTCTTAAGGTGCTACTCCCAAACCATCCTAAAGATGCTCCTGCAAATGAAGATGTTACAAAGGTCTAGGTCTGGTTCTATTGAGTACTCTGTTTGTTATCATGCTGGGTCTCTCTATTTTTGATATTTTGATCCCCTGTGTGGGATTTTAAAAATAGTCTATAGTCCCCCTGTGTGGGATTTTAAAAATAGTCTATAGTCCCCATGTGTGGGTATTTTTTAGCATTGTGTTTATTTTTGTACAGGTGTCTATTATAGTTTTTATGGATCTTTTGGGAGCTTCCCTTGTGCAAGTTTTTTTCATAGCTCCTTTACAGGTTTTTAAGGTAGTTACTTCTCTTAAGAAACCCCTGCGTGTGTATTGCTCAAACTGTATTTTTTTTTATCTAACGTTAGCATTCCATCCAACATTCTTTGCTACTGTTTGGGCCTTTTTGTTCAGGTTGTTGCTGGCCAATATGTAGGCCTATGTTATCTTATGCTATTGGTTTAGCTACCAGTTTATGTACTCGTGTTTAGGGCTCATTTAAATCCTGCACTTAATCATTTTTACCTACCAAAAAAAATTTGCTACATGGACAATATGAAAAAAATAGAATAGCAAGTAATATAATGTTGAAGTTAATTAATGGTTTAAACTATAGCAAGAAATTCGTTTTTAGTGACTATGTAATTAAGCTTTGCTCCTAACAAGTTTTTATTGATGTAGTAAATAACACATGTTTCCTTGTTTTATTTTTATCATAAGAATATCCCTAGTGTTGTATCATAGGCAATAATAAAAAATTTGAAGGATAAGTTCCAATTTGGTCATCTTAAAACTAGTGTGGAAATTAATTTTACTTTTAAAGTCTCCAAGGCTTTTTAATATTCTAGTATCCAAACAAAATCAATATCAATAGACAAGAGGGAGAAAATGGGGTTTGCAATTTTACTAAAGTATTGTATAAACCTCCTATAATACTATGTGTGCCCAAGGAAAATATAGACATATGTCTATTTTATGGAATCGATAGATTCTTGATAGCTTTCATTTTTATAGGATCTACCTTAATTCCCTGAGGAAAAATATGATGTTCTAAAACCATCCCTCTGTCATAATTATGTAGCACTTTTCATTAATCAATGAGAGGTTAGTATATTGACACCTTTGGAACACTTTTTCTAAATTCTTAGTGACCTCCTTGAAGCTATTCCTGTAAATGGTGAAGTCCTTCATATGAATCTCGATACATTCACTTGTTCGATTTGAGAAAATTCTCAAAACTACCATTTAGAAGGTAGATGGGGCATTACATAATCTAAATGATAAGATTTTATATTCAAACATACACCATGGGCATGTGAATATTGTCTTATATTGGTCTTCATGGGCTATTTGATTTTAGTTATACCCAATAAATCCATCTAGGAAGTGGAACTTCTTTTGTGATAGGGTAAATAAAAATTGATCAATAAAATATGGCAGAGAATGATTTGCAAGTTGCATTGTTCAACTCAAGGTAATATATAAAAATACACAAGTTTCCATTATTTTTAGGAACTATGAGAATTGGAGAGACCCATTGACTATAAAAAATAGGAAAAATGAAACCAACATTTAACATTTTTTGTAATTCTTCTTTAACAATATCTTTAATAGCTAGATTCATTCTACACTAAGGTTATCATTTTGATCTAGCATTATGTTCTATTTATATATGGTGAATACAAATTCTAGGGTGAATCCCTTTCATGTATTTATATTCCCAAGTAAAAGCTAAACTATGTTTAACTATCCTAGTCAATTAATTTTCATAGTTTGTAGTTAAATAGTTATTGATGTTCAGAGTCTTTCCTTGTATAATCTCAATCACCTTATTAGGGGAATCCTTTTCTATCCCATATTTGTGAGGAGATCTTGCTAAATATAGAAAAGGTATTAAGATGAAAGGGAGGTAAATTATGTAAAAAATTGATCATGGTAGAATATTTGTTATCTCCTTTAAGTTGTAAAGCCTAATCAATAATTATAAGTGGTTGAATTATTGATTCACCTCTATCATATTGTTCTACCCACAGGGGATCAAGGTAGAGGTCTAGGTGGTATATTATTAGTATTTTCATTTTACACCCATAAGAAATAGTCATTACCTGATTGAAAACTAATGTAGGCATATATTGTAGCCAACCAAGGTCTCCCAAGAATTAAGGGGTATCCTCCCAAGCTAGTATTAGATTTTAATGCCATGAAATTAGATTGGTACTCCCATGAACCTAGGGAAATTACTATGTCTTCTATGACTCCTTCTAGAGTTACCATTAACCTATCATCCATTTGTAAAACTATAGGATATGGCCTAAGTTTTGATAACTAAAGTTGATCCATCATCTCTTTGGACATTACATTTATAGTTGCTCCCAAATCTACTAGGAAATTCTTGATAGATATGTTCCCTATCTAAATATTCACAACAAGAATTTTAGGATCCAAATACTTAGAAGTTATAACCTTCCTAAGTATTAAATCTACAAGTTGTCCCACTACCTATATTGTCTTGGGGTATTTTCTATGTTTGGGATTTTTAAAACACAACTCTCTAAAAAACTTACTATATATGGAGACATATTTAATAGCCTAAAATAGGGGAATGTGAACTCATATATCTCTTAATTCTACAAGAATGCCAAACTTAGGTTGTGAGGGTTTCCTAGATTGTTGTAATTGTTCAAGAAAATGACTTTTGTTGTTTCTTCTACTTTCTATTTTTGTAGGTTAACTTTATTGTATTTTCTATTGGGATTCTTTCTCAATTAAAGGTTTTTCATTTTTTTCAAAGATAATGGGAGGTTTAGGTTCTTTAATAATTTACCTTAAACACAACTGTAAACCACTATAGTCAATAATATTAATAGAGTAGGGAAGATATATTTCTATATATTGATTATACATGGGTTGTACTACCTTATTGTTTAGGTTTGATGTCAATTGGTTAGGTAGTTGTGGTTGCTTAGGTGGATGAATAATAGCTAATCTAGGACCCAAAAATAAGGTAATTAATTTTTTTGGGGTAGGTAAATAAGGAAATTATTTTATTGGTTGCTACGTGAAATTTGGTGACCTCCACTATTTCCAACGTTTATTTAAAAATTATTGGTGCCAAGGGTTCTATTAGTTAAGCCATGTATTTTGGTTTTGAGAAGACCGGTGCCATCTTAATGGATACCAAGCATTATGATTAAAACTAGAAGAAAAATGAAATGGTTAGGATCTTGGATTTATACCTTGCAACTATTGAGGTGGCCAAGGCTTCCTTTGATTGGTGTTGTATACCTCTTGTCCATGTGTCCCTATCTAGTAAGCTACTTTGAGTTTTAGAATCATGGGGTAACTGCTAGTCTTGTGGTCTTGCTAGCAGAGGCTACATATTTTAAGCTTGTCCATCAAGAACTCATGCTTTGCATACCTCTTTTTACCTTGAATAAAAGACATCCAACACTTTTAAATATATTATTGCTTCTTCTCTACTTGAAAATTATATAGTTGAGTCACCAAAGATGAGAGGATGCTTGTCTTAAGATCCTTAAGCAAATTTCCAATTTTATTCCATGTAATTATTTTTGAAATCTTAGGTGATGAAGTAATTTTCCAAACTCCTTTTCTTTTTCTCATGGTAGATCTAGAATAATTTTTATAGAGAGACTTTATATTAAAAAAATTAATTCAATGGATATCTCCTCTTGCAATTAAAGTTATTACTTCTAAACACCCATATTGGATTCCTCTCAAGAAGATGATCTTCAAGGTATCTAGATCCATGTTTGATTGCTTAGAATTTTATAGGTTGAACTAGAAATGCTCAACATAACCTTTCAAAGTTTCTTCTTATTTTTAGAATATTATAATAACTTTATTTCTTACCTCATAATCTTGATATTTTTAGAGAAATTCTACCCTTACTGTCTCCCATGTATCAATATTCCTATTGCCTAATCCCATGAACCATATTAAAGCATCATCCTTCATAGTGGCTAAAAAATATTCAATTTATGTGCATCTATCTTATATCTAAAGCTTTTACATAAAACATCAAAATTAAAAAGGAAGACATTTAGATCTTTGAAAACTAGCCTATGGAAAGTGGAAAAAACTAGAGGAACATTATTCATCCTTATCTCTTCTTGTGTTTCCTTTATAGGTAACTCAAAGTTGGTGGTCTGAGTATCTTCTACCATCTCTAAGAATTTTTTTTCATCCCATGGTGTCTAATACATGTGAAATCTAGGAACTGATTTTGATGAAGATTATACCCTTTTTGTAGTTGAACTTTTGGATATCTCTTGGGATCTAAGTAAGGGGGATCCTTTTTATTGATGAAAAAAGTCTCTAAATCTTGCTATATTGACTGATTCAACTATATGGAGTAGATCCTCCTATTGATTCTATTATTTTTTTGGCTACTAATTCTACCTAGTTCTCTAACTCCTTGCTTTTCCTACACTGACCCATACTGTGTTTGGTAGGAATCTGTCTTTTTTATCCCTAGGTTGAGACATTAATATCTAAATGAAGAATACAACTGCAAAATAAAAACACAACATAAGAGGGGAACATGTTATATGTTGATATTTAAATAGCTTCACTTCCCACAATGTATAGAGTCTACTCCTATAATTTTAGCACCTCCCTAACAATGATACCAAAAGTAATAGGCTCATGCATTATATCTTTAAATTCAATAACTTCCTTCAAATTATACGATAAGCCATTTACATGTCAATATAGGATATGTAACTTATGGGGTATAGGGTACTATATGTGTATCACAAGGTTTCATGACCTATCACTATCCTATTACACTGATCAAATTTTGAAGGGTCATAGACAGTTGTTTTGTCAAAGTCTACCATGAGAAACAATGGAAAAAATTATTGCCAATTATAAATGCATAGAAAATAATGACACAAATTACAAGGACTTGTAAATTATTATTAAAAACAACAATCAAAATAACAAGTACAAGTTCAACTATTCCTATGGATACAATTAAAGAAATGTGAAATAAACCAATACCATGGAAAAACATAAAGGATATTGTAGATAACTACCAAAAACTAAGTTCTATAGGATTTCCAACTGACCCTACACTTGTCGCAAGACCTTTATCTAAGGAATAAATGTAGCTCTACCATAGTTAGAAACTCAAAATAAGATGTTAGAATAGAATCACAAATGACAATATACAAATTTATATTTTTGAATATTGAGAATTAAATTACAAGCTTGTTTGTAGTGTACACATGCTAAGTTCTCATAGAGTTACAATACTCCCCCTTCTAATTGATTTCATACAACATTAATTTAATCTAAAACATATAAAAATGCTAAAATAAGCTTGACCGTAGCTTTATAATACATAACTAATATATTTTATAAGAAAATAACTTGATATTATGGATACAACAACCAACAATATGCTGGTATATAAAATATAATGAAAGATACTCTAAGTAATCTTAATCTACTCCCTTGTGCGATAGAAATATTTTCTTCGTATGGACTCCTATTTAGTTTAAATGAATATTTATATGGGCTCAAAACTCTCTAACATGATATTAGATCTAGACACTCCAATACTATTTTTACTAGTTTAACTATTTTGTAGGTGCTCTTTCCATAGGAAGCACTAATTCCATAGGTAGTTAGGTCAATTAGTTGGAAGTTCAGAATTCAACTATCAATTTATGTTGTTCCTTATTAGCATCCATTCCATATTTAATCCATAATAAATATTAAACTATTCATAAATATGTCATCAAACTCATTTATTCTTCCCGCATCAAATGAAAACACACTTCCACTTCCTATGGAAAAGATTAGAAAAACTATATATTAATTCCAACTAGATACATTAAAATCCAAAATCATTAGATTAATATTATAATTACAACATACATGCATTGAGAATTGTTATTATGAATATTATAGGTATATTATATGACAAAGGATAACAAAAATGTGTATAACATGGTCAAAACAAGGTATATGATGGGGTAAATAAGGGATCTATCACATTTGATAGATTGAAAACATCCTTTGGTATGAAAAGGTTTCCTATTTTTCATGAATGTTGTTTTGTGTAGGATATTATCATTTACCCAAATATGATTGTACTCTAAAAAATATCTAGTAGTGATAACATGTAAGAACCTACTAACTTTTATAAAAATTGATCTATGGCTAGTAAGTAGTGACAGTTTCAAGGATGGACTATTCAGGTTTATAAAGTTGATACATAATCTAATATCGTCATTCTTCTTACATATAATAATCAAGTTAGTGACCCACATGTAGTGATTTATAGAAAATATTATATGGGCTTGTAGAATCTTGAGGAGTTTTTATTCATAATTGCATTAATTCTAGGATTAGTTGGCCTTTGTTTTTTCCAAAATGATTTTGCTAAAGGATTTAAATCTATGGTGTGTTGAACAATGTTTCTATAATAAAATTTTAAATCTCCTTAAGAAAAAGCAATTATATCATCGTATTTCCCATAAAGTTATTTGAATAGGTTTACCTCTTCTTTGGTACACTTCTTTCCTATAAGCATATTCTTTCTTTTAGCTATCTCCAGTAGATTATAAGAGGATGCTTTGACATTTATGATAGCTTCATGGAGATATCATCAGGGTTAAATAGACTCTCCTATATGATTAATACTTTTGGTAACTTGTTGGTCTTAAGATGAATCACCCCATATTTTATGTCATCCCCATATTCAATTTTTTCTTTAGCATGTTATTCTTCCCTTATATGGAATTCTATAATATATTCATCATTGTTAATACTTGCCAATGATTAAAATGATCAGGTATGATAGGTTAGAATACAAATTTAGTCTCTTTTGGCCTATTCCATATATATAGTGGGATTAAATTTAGTAGCCTTGGAAGCCAAATAATCTACTTTGGCATTCAATTCTCATAAATTTGCCTTGATTTCATAGGGACTAAAGCTTTCTATTAGGCCTCAAACCTCACGTTTGTAGGATTTTAGGTGCTTGTTCTTAATGCTCATATTTTTAGATTTTCTTAGACCCATACAAAGTGCTTCATATTCATCCATATTATTTGTACAATTGAACAATAAAATATAAGCATAAATTAGTTGATATTCTTATGGATCAAGGAGTTATATATCGGTGCCTACTCTATTTTTGGTTCTTGCACTATCAAAATGCATGATCAATGTAGCATCTGGTCCTTGAGCCTATTTATTGGTCAAATCTAGAATATTGTTGGGTCTTTTAGATATTAAGTAGTGACCAAGATCCATTTCTTTAAAAGTCACCTATAGGTCATCATATTTTTGAAGCATACCTATGATCATGTCAATACCCAAAATAGGGTCTCCCTTGATAGATTCTTGATCCACATACTCAAGTATTTCATTCTAGTTTACTATATTGTCATTATCAAGTTTGTGTGGAAGGTAGGTGCATGGGGGATTATTTATTATCTTGATATTATTCACATACTCAAGCACCTTCATATGAATATAGTCCATTGTAATGTATATTTATCCATATAAATTCTTAGTCCATTCTCTCAAGAGCAGCATCCTAAAGTAAGGAGGTAAGTCAACCATAATGATTTCTTGTACAATCACTATATCTAGGTGTTTGACTACTACTATTATCAAGTCTTTCAAGACCCTTATAATGTTCACCATAGTTCCATCCATTTGAATGAGATTGCTAGTGGTCTTCGTGTATGGAAGGCTCATCTATTTGCACATAAACTTTGACATCACCATTATATCTTCTTCTAAGTTGACTCTCCAAATATTCAGTAGGTAGTTTTTAATATTTAATATCATATATAAGGGGGGTTAGTTTGGGGTCTTTGGATTTGGTGTGTTTGGTATATTAGCTACATTAAATTAAATATCTAAAGGGTCTTCCACCATTAAATTTTGCTTTTCTATGGGGCTAGGTTGAGCTTGTTGTGGTGGTCCATATTTAGCTTTAGTGTAACTCCTCTCTTACTCTTTGAGGGCCTCTTGGAGGACATCCCTTTGACCAAGAAAATATAAGGCTTCTAGAATAATAATGTTAGCTAGTGTCTTCTTCATCTCTTCTACAATGTTAAAACTTAAATTCTATGGTGTTACTTTCACTATTCATCATGAATTTTTCATATTATATTATAGAAAAAATGTATCCTTTGTTAGTCAGATATGGATATGGTTTTAGGGATGTGCTTTGGGATGGGTCTTAGGGTCTTTTTGTAAGCTTGTAATTTATAGGTGTTTGGTTTTATGATGGGTTTTTGCTTGTTTGGGCATTTTACCCTTTCCTTTTCCTATTTCCTATTTCCAACATGACTATGTGCTATTTTTGTAACAAGGTTATGGGATCCTTTAAAAACCCGTTTTAATGAAATATTTTACTTAAAAAATAAAAAGAGATGGATATATTAGGTGGTTTTTGACCTTATTTTATAAATTATCCATTTTATTTTCCTTTGTTTACTTTTCTAATTATCTTCCTCCACTTTTCCATTTTTTATAATCTTTCCTCTTTTAAATTATTTTTTAGTTAGAGCACTAGTTGATAGTGTCACCATTGATGATTTATTAGAGTTATCCTATGTATATAGTTATCTAGCTACTATAGGAACCTTATCCTTTATATGCAATGATGGTCTCTTCTTAGTACTATAGCACTAGTACTAGGATTGACTTGCTTCTTTATCTACTTCTGTACTTCAACTTCTCTCCTCATAATCCTAGACTTAAATCCTTATTTGGTAGAACATACAATATTATACTTGAAAGAGGAAACCTTATAATCTTAAAAAATGCTAAAATTTATAAAATTGCATTATTAGGATTTGGCAATGTTGGCATTACTTGTTGAACTAGAATAGGGGGTTGGTAAATTGATTAATTTATTATGAGGGGTTGGTCATCCAAAAACATCATTTATCCCATAGCTATGGCTTGTTGAGCCTAACATTATTGATTATACTACTCAATTTTAGGTATGTCTAATGTCCATGAAACATTTAGTAGGGTTTTAATCCATATTATAGATAAAACACCATAAGGTATTTACTTTTGAGTTTACATTGACCATATTATAATGTACTTGATTACCTAGCTAGCTAACATTTTTCTTAGGTGATTAATACTTTATGAGGTATGGGGTCCTCATTTACCACCATTTTTATATTTCCATCCACTATTTGAATGAATGGAGGATTTGGATTTTGTTCAACTAAAGAAGTTTGGTAATTCTATGGATTGGGATTTGGTATCACTTGTGGATGAGACAAATTTTTCTAATTTTGTGGAGGCATAAAACACTATAATATTACATTATTTTAATAATATGGAGATTGTTGTAGATATTGTAAAGAAGTAACTACTCGAAGGCACTAATAGTTTCTAGAAGGTGACCTAATTCATTTGTTCCCCTATTTGGTCAAGGATGATGTGCCAATTCTACATAAAACTCTATCTTGTCTAGGGGTTTAATGGAACTAATTTCCCTTGGGTAATACCAGTATTTGTGTTTGGATATGTTTACCCCACTATTTAAGTTAAATGATTTGATTTAGTAATATAGGTTGGGAACACTAGCTACTAGGAGGCAACATGATATTAGAGAAGATAACTTGAGTCATTTGTGCCCATAGTTGGCCAATTAGGCAATTACAGTTACCCCTTGTGGAGGACCTGTTACAACATGGAAATCATAGACATTACCCAGTGCCATGTATAGAAGATCTATTTTAGTATAGGTGATATTTCTTATTTCCCTAGGAGGGCTTCTCTTCTCGCTCAGTGAGTATTTCTCTCTTGCCCCTGCATGGGCTTCTCCTCTTAGTTTCAGTAGTTTATCTTCGATGGCCCATAAAGGGTCTATTGCTTTTGTTGTAGACTGGTTGGGAGCTCTTCTATCAATAATCATATTCTTTTAAAATATTATGGGATCCTTTCAAAAACCCTATTCACCAATAAAAAAAATATTCTCACCTTATCGCTCCATCAAAGTAACTTGTAAGATGCACTAATAATAATAACTCTTAAAGAAACCTCAAATGCACTAATAACCTCTACAAATTTCACGCAAAAGCAATTTATTCTTTGATTAATAGGAAGATGATATTTTTATTTCAATTAAAATATATTTAACTTCTATTTTAATGTGCAAGTATAAACCTTAAAAGAAACTTCCTTCTACACTCTTTTGAAGACTATAATATGCAACCTTATCTTTGCAACTTCTTAAAAACTCTAATATGATGCTTAATGAAACTAAATAATTAAATGATTATAAGTGTTCATAAAATGAACCTTTTGCACCTAAGTTGTTTATATTTAAGATCTCTGAAGATGAAGAATTTCTAGGTGATTAGATTCACCTTATTGTTGCCTTTATCAGGAACTTCTCCTTGGTGGTAAATTTCTCCATTGAGTTCTCCTAGAAACTCCTTTAATGGCCTTCTCTATATTATGAATAAGGCTCTCCAATCCTTCTTTTTTCTCCTTAAGACCTCTCCAAGATCTTCACTCTCATAGCTCTTATGGTCTTACCAATGAGACCTTTCCTTCAACCTTCTACTATAGAAGTGTTGGTAATAAGATCTTCCTCTCAGAACTATGAAATATACTACTGCTATAAGAATTTGGATTAGGAATTTTGCTAGTCCTTATTTATCACTTCCAAAGATGGAAGTTCTTTAGTAGGACCTTCTGTGGGTTTCTTCAATTTCTTCAGGCTAATTTCTTCAATCTGTTGTCTGTAGTCTTCGATGGAGATCATCAACCTCCAATATTATTCTAGACTCTTCTTTGGAGTCTCTTGAATCAATAGTAAGGCTACTATGGCCTTTTATTCTTTTGCATTCTATAAGTCTGCAATATCTACTAATGGGACCTTTTCTTTAGGCCTCCAAATCTTTGTTCTTCCATTTGTTTCTTCTAGTGCTGGATTGATTCTAACGAATATATTCTTCCTAGCTCTTTTGTAGGAAGCTTCCCAACTCGCTTTGAATCTCCTTTTTCCTACAACAAAGTATTAGGACTATAATGGAAGAAAATTTAAATATAGAGATAATCAATATTCACTACTTGATTTGCCAATCTAGTGAAATTTATGTTGCGTCCTAGTCTTCACAAGTTTTTATGCAACCCTATGGAAATACTCTAGCCAAATGTAATCTCAAAAGTTCTGTAAATGAGATTTATGGATTTTTCTCAGTCTCACTTGTGGCTCTCCCTATTTCCTTTTTGATATACCATGTGCTCTAATACAACTATTAACTTTTTATGAGATAGTAGTACAACCACACGATGCAAGATAACTAATATAAAATAATTATAAACTAATGGTACAATAATATGCAAGAAAGTAATGAGAAGAACATCTATAAATAACTCAAATATATGCCATTAATGAGAGTGACAAAAATAGTACAATGCTATATGATAGAGAACATGAACACTCCATGAATAGATATGAAAGAACTACATTATACCATACCACTAAACTATACCACACACTCTCTATATTTACTACTACAATGAAATCACTCATTATGAGGCCTTTATATAGGAAGATAGATTCCTTGGCCCTTACTCCACCTAAGACTCATGTACCTATGGACTACATGCATATTTACAACATGCACATTGAAACCTGTGCATTTAGTACAATAATTGAAGTAACTAACTAATTTTAATCTAAAGTAAACTCCTACTCTAGTAATTTACCAAAGGTGGTACATTTACATGACCCAAATCATGTAATATACTCTAACACTTCATAAATTATGTTTTCCTTTTGTTCATATTCCTTTGTTTCAAGTCTTGCTTTGTGTATGTCAATACTTCCATTTGATTTATATTTGACTTTGAAGACCCATTTGTATCCAAAAACCTTTTTTCTTGGTGGAAGATCAACATATCACAATTCTTGTTCTTTAATAGTGCTTGATCTTCAGTGTGCATTACATTTTTCCAAGCAATAGATTTAAGGGATTCTTGTACTGTAGATGACTAAAATGTACTCATTAGAGCCATTTTTTTTATTCATTATGAGCCATTTATCCCATATGCTTTCGATATTCTAGTATACAATTTAGGAATTCTCCTTGTATGTTGTGGTGGATCAGATAAATTTTCTTCATCATTGATATCATTGAAAAACTCTTTATTTGTAATTTCTTCATCACTTTCAATCATTATTGGAACTAAGGTAAATGAAAATTCTTGTGATAGTAATGAAGATTATTTTCCCTCTTCATGAAAAACAACATGACTAATGTATACTTTCTTTGAATCTAGATTAAATAGTTTGTAGGATTTTGATTCATCACTGTATTTGAGAAAGATTCACTATTGAGATTTTCATACAATTTATGTATTTTTTCTTTGGGATTGTGCATGTATGTTGTACACCCAAATACTCAAAGATGAGATATTTATGGTTTGTGTCGACTCCATTCTTCTTTTGGAGTTATATGTTCAAGTGATGTAGTGGGTGCTTGATTGAGTAAGTAAACTGTTATATGTAAAGCTTATGGACAAAATGAATGTCCAAGATGTGAGTCCTTCAACACACTTTGTATCATTTCCATGATGTTTTTGTTTCTATTTTATGCAATACCATTTTATTGTGGTGAGTAGGCTATTGTTAGCTATCGTTGAATGCCATGTTTCTTCAAAAAATAAAAATTCATTACTGGTAAATTCCCCCCCGATCTGAGTGGAGGACATGGATATTTCTTCCTATGGAGGTCTCTACCTAGGCCTTAAATTATTGAAAGTAAAAAAATGTTTCATATTTGCTCTTAAAAACATATACCCACAATTTTTGGGTATCATCATCAATAAAGAGTTGAAAATACTTGGTCCCATTATAACTTAAAGCCATGGGTCTACATAGAAAAGTGTGAATCAAATCAAGAGATGCCTTGGACTACTATTCTATAGTTTTTAAAGGAGATTGATGTTGCTTCCCAACTAAGCAACACCAACACATATTTGTAAACTTCTATAAATGAGGAAGACCATCAACCATTTTTTATTTTGGAATGCAATAAGGTGTCCATAACTTAGATGACCATATATTCGGTGCCAAAGTGATGCAGATAGTTTAGATTTGACAAATAATGATAAGTTGTCATGATGCATTGTGTTAATTTCAAGCATATTTCCATTTCATTTTCATTTATAATAGTTTTAGAATTTTTAGTCTTATCATGAATTATGCAAACCTTGGATCCTTGTTGCTTATCAAACTTGACCTTTAAATTATGGTCAAGTAGTTGATTGACAAAGTAGATTTTTTGAGAAACCTAGAACATATAAAACTTATGTGATTATGCATATTCATGATACAAATCAACTTTATATCACTTGTGCCTTTTATTTCTTAGGATGTGTCATCCCCAAGATAAACTTTTCCTATAGGTCTTGAATAACTTAGATTTTGGAATCAATATTTTCTTCATGTCATGTGTTTGGTTGCTCCAAATTTAATATACCAGATTTCTTTGAGTTGGGCATGTGCAACTGATGTATGCTCCTTTTTTTTATGATAATTATTTATTTTTATACCTTTGAATGACTACTTCCATTTAAGAGGTACTTGTTTCTCTTTTTGTTTTGAGTGTGATACCTCTTCCTTTTGAAGTAGGTTCACCAATTTCTCAAAACTTGGTATTTGATTAATAACACTTAATGTTGTCACAAAAATATTATACTTCGATGGGAGTGATCTCAAAATAATAGAAACTAACATTTAATTGGATATCTAAGTTTCTAGTGCTTGCAATGATGCCTGTAATTTTTCTACTCTCCTCATGAATCCTTTTAGCTTTTCTCCATTCTTCATATTTAGACAATGGAGATAACTTTGGAGGAATATAATCTGATTATAATTCTTGGATTTAAATACTATCTTCAAATTTTCTCATGCATCCTTTGCTGTGGTCGTATCTCTAATATATGCTTGGACCTCATCTTCTACTCCAAACATGATGATGAGTCTTACCTTGTCAAAATTCTCTATCTTCTCCTTCTTTAGTAGTATGGATAAAGCTTCCATCAACTACTTTATAAACTTCCTCAAACTCAAGCTATGTCACAAGTTTGGTCTTTTAAGTAGTATAGTTGTTTTACCTCAACAATTGAGAATCTGGTAATAAGAACTTTGGTGCTCCGCCAGCCAAAACAAACCTTTAAAAAATTTAAATTTTCTTCTTTTACTATGTTTACCTCAAAATGTTCTTTTCAATGAGTGTATATATGCATATACTTGGATTTTAAATCATGCTTCAAAAATGAAGGAGAATTGTGTCTCACCGAATAGAGGGAATTCTCCTTCCTGTATGGAATATTCCTTGGAATATATTTTCTTTACTTTGAAAATATATTTTTCCTTCCTTTTCTATTTTTTTGAAAAATAATAATTTCCCCTTATAATTATACCTTTTTCTTTGTTCTTTCCAATATAGAACTTCTGTTCTTATCAACTTTATATGTGCTCCATCCTTTGGAAAGCGCATCAGCCAATTATTTTGAATAATTAAGGTCACACCTTAAAATGTATCAATGCCTATGGAGGGATAAATAGAGATTAACTACACTTATTTAATGATGGTTTGAGCTACGAAGGGTGATACAAATTAAAACAACATTAGCGAAACTCTTTCTCTTGCCTTTTCTCGATGTCTGTATTCTTCTTGGACTACTTATCCCATCTTCTCGACACCAAAATTCTTTCTCTTAGATTTCTACACTTGTATTATAAGGATTGCTTATTTTCTTATTGGTGCCTAAATTTATATGGCTTGGTGATGATTTTTAGAAGTTCCGTCTTCTCTTCTTGTTGACTAGAATGATCTATTTCAGGTGAAATTGAGTTCATCTGGCTCCTTTATGAGTGTCACATCTCCGTTTTATGTAAAATAATTTTTTTATTGATGTAATTTCTTCTATGTTCAGTGTTCAATTTCTTCAGCATTTGCTATGAATTTTCTTCTTTTTTCAACATGCAGTTAATTCTATGTAGAATGTGAGAATTCTTCCTTCATTAGAAGGATTTGCATTCTCTTGTTCAATTGTGTTCTCTCTTGTTTGACTACATTCTATCTTGTTTGACTATATTATCTTTTATTTGACTATTTTCTTTCTTGTTTGACTGCATTATTTCTTGTTTGACTACATTCTTTCTTGTTCTATTGTAATCTTTCTTGTTTGATTGTGTTATTTTCTTCTTTGTTGTAGAGTCTCCTTTTTAAGACTCTAGCTTAGTGCAATTGGTAAGTTACTTGTGAGTTGACCTGTAATGTCCAAGAGCTAAATATATTTATACAAGGTTCATGTGGGTATGTTTAATTGGATCCTTTGTCCTCTTTTATATGCATGGTATTAATTATGTAAAATTTTCTTCGTTCTATTTTTAGAATGTTTGATATTTGCTCAGGCAGGGACAAAGCAACTTATTGCTTTACTATTAGAACAAAACTTGCTTCTAAAAATTCCTTATGAATACGTTTTCTTGCTTGTAAGAACTATTTTAGATGTTTTCTTTCACTTCTTCAATTTGCACTTTGAATGCGTTGAACTAGGATATTACTTTGAAGAATTCTTATACTTCTCATTTTGCCTTCTTGGTTGTACTTTGTGAGATCTTTTGAGATTGTAATATCTATACAACAAACTTCTTCAATCTTATTTTGAATGCCTTTCAAATGGCTTTAACGGGATGTATTTTTTAGTCTTCTATATTTAAAAATTATTCAATATTCTTTTGAATGCCTTTCAAATGGATTCAATGTACTTTTTCAAAATACGAGCTTCTATGGATTCCTTTCTTATCACCTTAAAAGGATATTGAAAAATGACTTCCTTAGTGCTCAATTTTCATTCTTGAAAAGAAGCTACAATGGATTATTTATCTTTTTATTAAGGAGCTTCTTATGGTTTTATTTTGTTGGTTAAATCTGCCTTTAGTAGGGGTTTTCCACCCTCAAAAGTTTCAACAATTTTAAAGAATTTTCCCAAGGATTTTTGCTTCACAGATCACAATCTTATATAGGGTACTTTTACCCTTGAAACTTCTTATTTCAAACTTGAATGTTTTCTCAAATAGAGTGCACCTTGTCTTTCTCTATGTTGAAGCTAGAGGATGATCCAAAGGATAATTCGTTCTTCCTTCTACTTGCTCTTATACCACATGTTATAACTTAAGCTTCGAATGAATTGCACTATGAAAGTATTGTTAGTCTCACAATGACACTGAGAGGGGGGGTGAATCAGTGTAGCTCTTTAAAACTTAAATCTTCAACACTCAAAGCCAAAACAATGAAAACATAAAACCAAATAAAGCAAGTATAGCAAGAGAACATCACACAACACAAGATGTACCGAGGTTCACCGATTTGGCTACATCCTCAAAAATGACTGTTTGGACTCCCATCCAAATCTAGTATTTGCAAAGCATAAAATTTACAATAAATTTACCAACACCCACTGCAAGGAGAACCAACCCTTGATTTATCTGCACCAACAAAAAGGAGCACCAACCCCTGATTTATCTGCACAAACAGAAAGAAGCACCAACCCCTCTACCAAGCACCCACTTGATTTTGATATTGATAATAAAATGACATATATGAATGTCTTCACTAAAAACAGAACCCTCTATGGTATGTAAGCTCAAAATATAAAACTTTCTATTTCACCCAGTATAACATCCCTCTCTCTACATTACTTAGAATTTGAATCTTCTCTTCTCACAAAAAAATTGATTTTTCTCTTAGCTCGTTTTGCCAATTACTAAATTTTTTTTGGGTATTGTGTAACACTTTATCTATGAAATCCTCTCAAAATTTCAGTGAAAATGGATATCATATGAGAAAGTTATGCCCAAAATATTGAAGTGAAGTTTTTCCCCACTCTCCAAAAATCATGGATTTTCACTCTTTATTTTTCTCCACACACACTTCTCTCTTCACAAAATAAAGTCCCCACTTTTCAATAAAATCCCTTGTCACTTAAAAAGCACACACTTGAATTCTTTTTCCCTTTTCAATTTTAAAAATATTTTCTTTAATGAAGCTTCTTAAAACAATATAACTTTTTTTTATTTTATTTTGAGAAGGCATTTCGTCAAACACATCACATGCAAATAATTGACACCTTACTTGTTCTCTTACTTCGGAGCCACGTGACACCTCCAACCAAAAATAAAAGATGCTCTATTTGATTCCTTGAAGGTGTAACAACACTAAAAATGAAACTCTGGCGACTCTGCAAGGTCGAAATGGCCAACTGAAGGATTTTGCACAAGTGGAACAAATTGACATAAAAGTGACCTATACCGCTTTTGCAACAATCATAACTCTCACCTTGTAAATTATTTTTCTTTAAAATTTGAAAAATAGAATCTTTGCAATGCTGAATATATCCAGTTTGAATCTCACTACATAACTCCTTACGGTTCACCTCCACGAAAACTACTGCTGACACACTTTTTCCAAAAAGAGCATTTTTGTGACAGTCTTGCAACGCTTGTAACATTCACCTCGTTTCTATGTTTTGGTGGAAATTTGGAAAAAAATGTTCTTTAAGATAATGATCACCTCCAGTTCAAATTTCACTATCAAATTATTCTCGGTTTGCTCGTAGTGCTTCTAACAAAACTACCCTTTTTCGGCCTATACAACCACTTGCCAAATCATTCGCCAAGATACCTAAAACGTCACCGATCAATCCAAACACTGTGCTGACACCTCCAACGTTGTTCTGTACTATTTATTAACATGTTGGCATGTTCCAAACTGATCCATCCTATCCAACTATGCCCGTGATGACTTTTGCAATTTTTGACAACTTCTTGACATTTTTTTCAACTTTTACAAATTTGCACGAACAACCTGTAACAACTTCACCCGAACATCAAAAACATCCTCATAAGCATTGAACATCACTGTACATACTTTGAACAACCTCCGAACAACTATCCACTACATCAACCTGTCCATCTGAGTGTGTTGACAACAACGACAATATTGTCGCTGCACCTTGCTCAACAAGTACAAGGGTATTTAAATAAAATAGATGCCCAAATATGAAATGTCACCTTGAGACTACCCTTGTCACCTAGTGAACCTTAAAAACCATGTGTTGAGTGGTTACTCAACTTACATTCACATTATACATGATGTAATAACTCCTAAAAAAATCCCATGCAAAGTCTTCCTATTATTCCAAAATAATTTCAAAAGTACAATGTGGAGTGCACAAGGTGTAGCTTTGATATCATTAAATGGCTAAAACAAGTTTTAAATGGTACCCATAGCTCCTATTTATAACAAATTATTCACCTATGATTTACCTATGATAAAACCATTCTACCTATAGTAAATTCTCTAGTTTATGGGTATCTTTAACATGTTAAATTTTACATTCCTCCAAAATATTTATAATCCCATTTAGTAGATCTATAAATATTTTGATACCTTATGGAGAAAAAATATCAATTTCCTAGAGGTTTCCTTGAATTCTATGCTATCTTTGTCCTACTTGGCCCAAAAATTATCATTTGTTGATTCTAAAAGTGGTGATTCAATGATTGGAAGAATGATAATTTGATATTTTGAGATAGATTGCCCCCTTTATGGATCACCCATCATAATCAATCAACCTCCTTAGGCTTATCAAATTTTCTTACATTTCCTCAACATTTGTGGACTTGTAATACTATTCTTGGGGTTGTAAAATTTATTTTCTTTGTTCCCCATGGTTGATTCCTAGCTAGAAATTGAAGGTAGTAATATGAATACTTAAAGAACCTAAATATATTTATTTTTTTATTCTATTTTTTCTTTTGATAAATATTTCCTTAATACCTTAATAAGAGTAATTAAGAGATATAAGAAGATAATATGTGATGTAGGCAAAGTCCATGGAATTATTCAAAGAATTTAATAGGCGATCCATTGATCAAAATACAATATTATAGAGTGCTATAAAAATAATTAATCCATTATACATCAACTTGAAATAATTTTTCTATGAATATCATGTAAAATTCTTCAACAAATCCTATCATTGCTTTTTCATATCTAAGTTTACAAGCATACTTGGATTCCCATAAAATGCAGATAATATATGGCCTCTTGTGCAATGATTATACAATCATGAATTTGTTTATTTTATGAATAAAACCACCTAATTCATACGAGATAACACAATATATAATGCTTTTCAATATATTTTGCATAACTTTCAAAATTATCTTTTAAGTCATATTACAAAGACATTGAAAAACTTATGAAAAGATTTTATATCACCTTTCATGTGAAATGATGCAATAAATATGACATTAATCTCATTTATTATAGCATTTTTCTAGCATATTTAATCATATCCAACATATTATACTTAAAATCCAAAAAATATTGACTGAGTTTCCTTATCAATGTGGAAAGAGAAAGCTACCTCATATAGCTTATGATGAAGATCTTCCTTAACAAGCCTTCATTATATCTTTGTGTGATAATTGATAGAATATTTTACAAAATCTTACCCTGATCCTCCTTATCTTGCCAAACTTACAAAATAAAATATTTGAAATAATTAGTTTCTTGTTTCTAATATCTTCTTTTTCATCAATACTTGTTCCATCTAGAATTGAAATATTTTTATTTGAAAAAAATACAAAGTTGTTTTGGTAGTAGCATGAATTGTTTTAGTATTTCTATACCATTTCTTAATCCATTTACCTCTATATTTTTTGTCCTAATATGACTCTTCATTTTGTAATACACTATAATAATCAGAAAGTAGTTTTTTCTTTCATAAATATTTTCATGCACTCTAGTGATTTTTATTATATCTTGTAAATTGTTGAGTCTGGATTAAATATTCTTTTATATTTATAATATCACCAAAATATTTGATATTCCAAATATTTATTTTTATTTTTATATATTTTATATTTTAAATAAATCTGCATATACACGATCCTTCAAACCTTGATTCATTCCACCATAGCATAACTATTTGCAATAAATCATGGTATTGGATCCACATAGGCTAAAACAAAAATGGATTAATAAATGACATCTCAAGAGATGGGTTTTTGATTAGTTCATTATTAAAAAAAATGTGTAATATATATTGTATAATACATTTGTAACCATGTATTAGATAACAAAAAAACTATCAAATCTTTTTGCTATATGAGTTTTCCAATATGTCTACTATCTCGTATATTAAAAGCTTGAAGGAATAACACCCTAAGGGCCATAAATTAACAAAGGAAGTAAACTTCTACATTGATTTAGACCATGTAGGAATACCATCCTATTTTTTAAGTATATAGAATTGTGTTGAAGTCCCTTCCAAGATTTCATAGATTGTAATCATAAATCATCATTGAATTTGACATAAACATATTGAGGTTATTCCAACATATGTAAAGAAAAACAACTATAGTTATAACATAGACATTTATGACTTCAACTTTGATATTTTTCTCTTTTCTATAAAAAGACTTGTAACCCAATTACTTCTTGCTTCTAGTAATTATTTAGATCCCATTTTGTCTATCCCATATTTTTTTTGGTAAATTGAGTTTATATACAAAATGGGTTTTTTAAGAGGATCCCAAAACCTTATAAAAAAAAGGGCCATAGCACCGAGTTCTTAGGCATTGCCTTGCTACATTGAAATAAACATAAATAGAAAGGGAAAAAATAGTAAAAACCCTTGGACCAACAAAGAAACCATATTCTAGAACCAAATAGTGAGACCCACTTAACCAAAAAAAACCATCCTCCCATGGTTATCGATCTGGGACTCACCTGGGGGTGGATACAACACACCTTAGATCTTCGTAGTGTCCTCCTATTCAGAGGCCTTACTTTGGTTGCGGGTAAGCTTTTTGAGAATTTTAATGGTGGTATTCACTGAGTTTGTAGTGTTGGCCATTGAATTGATGGCCATATTTAGGAGAAGCTGGGTCGGGGATGCCTCATTGTTGCTGTTAGAGTCTGATATAAGTTTAGGAGAGGCCATATTTTCCTTCTTGGGCTTCTTCAACCAAGTCGATGATCTGGGACTAGAAGGGGTGTCATCCATCAATTTTTGCTTCCTTGTGGGGTTACACCTTGCGCTCTTGGGGGGGATGGTTTGTTTTGCTCCTCTGGACTACCACTCCCACCTTTAGGAGGGCCAGAATTATAGTTTTCAAATATGGTTAGGGAATATGGGGGGGTTGGATGCCAAGGGGGAACTTCTAGGATGGGGGGACAATTGGTAACAACATGGTGAAAGATAATCATCCAAAGGCCCTAATGCAGGGGCTTGGCTTGAGTTTTTTGACATTTCTCAATGGAAATAGTAATGGAGTACAACAAGTAGTCAAGGATGCAAACCTATCTGGAATCTCAAATATGGTTGAAAAAACTAAGGTGGAAGCTATGGAGGGGCTTCTTAGGATCGTCATAGGTGATGAATTGCATGATGGGGACTATGGCTTTGTTCTAGTGACAAGGCAGGGTAGATCAATACAACATAGATTTATCCCATCCATAGCTTTTGGTTCTATCTAGAATTTTTTTGAGCTCCTTCTCCCAATTGTGCTTGTCCCACTATATGAGTTATCCTCCAGGGGAGAGCCCGGTCACCTCACACAACAACTCTAGCAAGAGCCTAAAATGGACTCCATGAACTTGGACTTCACCTCTTTGCCATGTCTCCATGAAATCCTTGGTGATTTCATCATCAAGGCCCTCAAATTTACATAGAAAGGGGGTAAGTCATTTTGCATCCATGAATACTTGTGGAGTGCTGCTAATATTGAGGTTATTCGGATCCACATACACTGTAGTCATTGGGGCAAAAAAAATTGGCCAAAGGCACTGGGAGAGACTAGGAACAGGGGCCTAGTGGGCAGCTCAACAACGACTGAGACTCAAAGAGTGGGTTAGACTCAGAGAGACGAAGGGGACCAGGGCTAGAAGGACACAGTAGGGGAGCACCAATCGAACAGAGGTGGTTAAATAAGAAATGAAGAGTGAAGGGGTAGGGAGATCGTCAGTGTGAAGAATGATGAGCCACATAATTGCTCATTTTTTGTACTTTTTTCCCCATTATGTGCGGCATATATTCTTGTAGATATAAATATTTTTATGAAAATGATATATATAATTGATAGTTTACTGTGCATGTTCTCTAATATTTGTCTTTAAGTGTAATGTGTGTAGATTTAGTGAAAATCATTGTATTTTGGCATGTTTTCATCAAGGTCCAAACCAAACCTGGCACTTGCAAATTAATGAAGGGTAAAAATCTATAGAGTATCGATAAAAGGCACGAAGTCAGGCACCAAGTCCTTTTAAGCGCCTAACTTCCATTCGGCACCTAACTGTTAGGCACCTAATTTTTGTTAAGCGCCTGCTTCCTGTTGTACGATGAAAGGCGCCTGATTTCTGTTGTACGGTGGAAGGTGCCTGCTTCCCATTGTATGATGGAAGGCACCTGCTTCCCATTATGTGAATGAAAGGTGCCTGCTTCCCAACTTCTTCAACCGCGGTGCCTGCTTCTTGTTAGCATCAAACTCCAACATGGCTCTATGGTCGGTAGAACAGAGTGAACACGTCGACAACCAACTTGAAAGGATTTTTAGCACCATAACAAAACATGGGATAATGTCAAAGGTGATTCATCACCTATGTTGCAGTTGTTACATGAATTTATTTTACAAATCGAGCAAATCGAATATCAACGTATTCTGGAAATAGAATACGCTGGGATATTATGATATTTTGCCCGATTCAAGAAACCAACTGTAACAATAGATCATGCATTGATTTGTTCTAAATGGTAATAGGGTTGGCTGCATACTATATAAATATGCAGGCCACCCCTGAAGAAGAACCCCAAAATTTTTATGTAATTTTCTAGTTGCAAACTGTTAATAAAATATCCTGCATTGTTCTTGTAAAAACTATTCTCTAAGCGTCCGATGAACATTCTACCATGGGTAGAACCTACTGGGAGTGTGGGCCCACTTGCAATAGAGTTCTTCCCTATTTCCCTATTTTTTTATAATTATTTTAATAGCTTAATTTATTTCCAGCACTTCCCTATTTTTTGTAATTTCCAGCAAGGTAGACATTTATAATTTTAATGTTTTTAGTCCTGTTTCTTAGATTTAGCATAGGATTATGGGTTTAGATATAAACTTCAACGAACATTAAAACACCCCCCAAAACCATAATCCAAGGGACTCATCTCCGAAGGAGGAATTGCAAGCATAGATTTTGCACGATTGCTCACAAGACTACGAGCTACCCCAAGTTGACAATTAAATGGAGGCAATTAATTGAACCATAGAAAAACTAACCAATATTTTGCCCAACATTTTGGTGCCATTGTTGGGGAGTAGCCATTGTAATTTTTGTTCTAAAGAAAGATTAGTTACAGTAGTTTAGAGTGTTTTCTTCAAAAACCTTCATCTAAAACTTTGTATGAGTCCACCTAAGAACAGGGGACCAGACGGTCGTTTTGTCAAAAATAAAGAAGTTGTTTCTCAAAATCCTTCCACTTCAGTAGAACCTCAACCTGAGACTAAACTCTCACCATCTCAATCCCCACCTGTGCATTGGTGGCAACACCCACTATTTGCATAGGATCCCTCTGAAACAATTTAGCAGAATCCCAGAGCAGGATCAGAGATAAGTAGAGTTCAATATGAGGAGGATCTACTAAATGTTGAACGTTGGAAAGCAATGTTAGATGAAACTATCTCAAACGCTGACTTATCCCTCCTTTTGAAGGATAAAAGAAACGAAATAGAAGCATTGATAACTGCTTTGAATGAAGTAGGGGTAGAAACACCAATAGTAGGCAGAATGGTAAAAAATCCAGAGGAAACATCTACTAGTTTTAGTTTTCCAATAGGATAGGTAGGAGGAGATCACAAGATGAAACACATCTCTCCTGCCCACCTTCCAAATTTTAGAGGACTACCAATAGAATATCCAGACATGTTTCTGTTTAAATTTGATGTTTTATGTAGATCTATGGATTACACCACAAATCCTCATAAACTAAAATTATTCCCTTCTACCTTAGATGATTCAGCTTTATGCTGGTTCATCAGCCTGGGGGATAAACGGATAACTACCTGGGAATAGTTGAAGAAAATTTTCCTAGATCAGTATCAGGATTTTGGTAGAGCAAGAGATGCAAGAGAGGAAGTCCTAGATATGACCCAGAAGGAAGGGGAGTCTATGGAAGAATATTGGGATAGGTTTAGCTTCAATCTGCAAAGATCACCCCATTCAAAACTAGGAGATAGGTCCCTAAGAAGTATTTTTTTGAAAGGACTGACAAATAAATCCTTGGAAGCTTTGAACATGATCTCTGGGGGAGACATTTACCAACACCAAATGGATGATATTCAACAATTGTGTCAAAATTTCTCAAGAAGAAAGGGTAAATTAACCTCTAGAAATGTTAAGTAGTCAACCACTATCACTAAAACAAAAATAGGCAACATGTTAGAAGACCTTAAGAGCGAGATGTTATCATATCTGGATCTTCAAATGGATACTCTTCTACTTCAGAGAAAGAAGTAGGAGAATGAGGCAACATTGGCCTACTTCTATCCTAAATGTAGAGGCAAAAACCCCAAAAATGAGTGCCTAAAAAACAAAGTTCGTGTATGTGTTGTTTGTAAGAAGGATCATAAAACAAAACTATGTCCACAATTAATGAAATCAAAAGAGGAGCCTGAAGTGGTTGAGGCATACTTCATGGGTAATAGGAGGAACTGACAATAGTCTCCTATGGCTAACAATATGCAATCAGGAATGTCATCCTATGGGGGCAGTAATTATCAGAATCAAGGTCAAAACCAGCCACCCAACATGGGTTGGTATGGCCAACAACCTTGGAATCTATTTTCCCAAGGAGCAAATCCTTAAAACCCTTATCCTTGGAACCAATATCAGCAACCTGGGCAGTAGTGGAGAAATCATAATGCTTGGAATCAGTATCCATAGCATACTTCTCCAACTCCACTACAACCAAGTCTACCAACTTTACCTGCTCCAAGGACTCCTAAGTTACCAGCACAACCAACAACAAACCCAAACAACAAGCAACCAACCTATCAGATGGAAAATGAGATGTACCCTATGTATAATATCAAGGTAGATTATGATCCTATCCAGTTAAGGTCAGGAAAGCAATTAGGTGTAGAAGTCACTCCTCTTGTAGAAGAAGAGGAACTGGTAGAAATAGAGAAAGGGGAATCACCCCTTATAGAAGAGGTAGAAGAAGAATCAACTCTTGAACATAACAAAGAGGAGGTTCCACCTTTTCCACAAAGGTTGCAGGAACCCAGAAAACCAATACAAATAGAGTTTGATATCCTCTCCAATTTAAAGAACTTAATAGTCACAATTCCTCTCTTTCAGGCCATAAGAGACATACCTATTTATGGGAAGGCCATAAGAGAGTTGTGCCTCAAGAAACCAGGGAGGAAACCAGCTAAATCAATCAGTTTGGTAGGTCAATTAGCTGACCTTATGCTAGGAAATACCTACATCCAAAAGTATTCAGATCCAAGGATCCCAGTGCTAACTGTAAAAATAGAGGGTTGTATTTTACCCAACACACTAGTAGATTTGGGGGCTGCCATCAATGTCATGCCCCAGGAAACCATGCAAAAACTAAAATTGACCAACCTGAAGCCCACTAAAACTATGCTATAGTTGGTAGATAGGTCTATAGTACTTCCTGAAGGAATACTGGAAGATATTACTATTACAGTAGATGCATGGGAGTATCCAGCAGATTTTTTAGTATTGCAATCTAAGTCTGGACTAGGTGGATACCCATTAATATTAGGTAGACCTTGGATGGCAAGAAATGATGTCTACATAAGCTATAGTATGGGAAAATGACCATTTCAGATGGTCAAAAGATAAAGAAACTAATCATACATCCACCTACATAGTCTACAAATTTGTTGGGAGAACCAGAAAATGAAAATCAAAATGTTGATGGTCTATCAATGCTCCAACCTGTGATGACACTTGAAGAGTTGGAAGATGAAAATGATGAGGATAGGATGATCTCCCACTTTTTTTAGGGAGAACCTTCATGTCCTCCTCCTGAGTTTCCATTAGTAGGAGTAAAATACCACCATATTCAACAAATAGAAGTTGCACCTGGTAGGATGTTGAATATAGATAATAAGTTGACAATAGAACAATAAACCAAACTAAAACAAACATTGGAAAAACATCAAGATGCCTTTGCTTGGGAGTATTATAACATGAGAGGAATAGCTCCTGAGACTTGTACACATAGAATATATCTAGAAGACCAGTTTAGACCAGTAAGACAACCACCACCTGCCACATTTTAGAGGGCAGTTCTTAGTATTTTTTTAGATATGATTGGAGAGACCATGGAAGTGTACATGGATGATTTCACTGTATATGGTGAGACTTTTGAAATTGCCATAAAAAATCTAGAAAATACACTTAAATATTGTGAGGAAACTAACCTGTCCTTAAGAAATGAGAAATGCTATATGTTGATGTAGGAAGGGATAGTTTTAGGACATCACCTTTCTGCAGATGGGATCAAAGTAGAAAAAAGAAAATTGAAGTCATCCAAACTCTGCCTACTCCAAAAACACAAAAGGACATTCATAGTTTCCTAGGATCAGCTGGTTATTATAGGAGGTTTATATCAAACTTTAGAAAAACTGCTAAACCTCTTACCACATTGTTAACAAAAGATGCAGAGTTTGTCTGGATTGAAGAATGTGAACAAGCATTCAACACCCTGAAGGAAAAACTGATTACTACCCCAATGCTGAGAGGTCCAAATTGGACCATATCTTTTCACATATATGCTGATGCATCCAAAAATGCAATAGGCTCAGTATTGGGATAGAAATATGGTGATGATTTTTATGCCATCTATTATGTTAACAAAAACCTTATAGGTGTTGAATTGAATTATACTATCACAGAGAAGGATTTTCTTGCAGTAATACATGCTCTTAACAAATTTTGTCATTATATTATAGGTTATCAGGTATTTATGCACACTGACCACTTAGCAATCAGATACTTGACAAAAAAACCTGGGATTAGTGGTAGAATTATCATATGGTTGTTGCTTTTGCAGGAATTTGATGTGACAATAGTAGACAAGCTAGGAAAAGACAATGTGGTAGCTGATTTCTTATCCAGATTGACACCTCCATACTATGCAACTACAGAAGACCAATTTCCAGATGAGCATTTTTTTGCTCTAAATGATCATATACCTTGGTACGTAGACATGGCTAATTATTTAGCCACTAGTAGAGTATCCCCTACACTTTTACCTCATGAAAAATAGACTTTAATTAAGAAAAGTGTAGATTTCTCATGGATTGATGGGTGCTTGTTTAAAACAAGAATTGATAAAATCATGAGGAGATGTGTTGCTGGGGAAGAAATAATTGAAATACTAAAGGCTTGTCATGATGAACCTTGTGGTGGCCATTTTGTAGGAAAAAGGACTGCATATAAAGTGTTGCAGACTGGTTATTACTAGCATTCACTATTCAAGGATGCAACCAAGCATGTGAGCAAGTGTGATCAATGTCAGAGGATGGGTAGACCTACTCTCAGAGATGAAATGCCACTCCAACCACATGTTCACATTGAACCATTTGATAAATGGGGGATGGACTTTGTAGGACCTATTAATCCGTAGTCAAGAGGTAAGAGGTATATCCTAGTTTGTACTGACTATGTGACAAAATGGGTTGAAGTACAGGTCTTGCATGATTCAAAGGAGAAAACTATAGTAGAATTCTTGTATTCAGAATTTTTTTACAAGATTTGGGGTCCCAAAGGAGATCACAATAGATCAAGGGCCTCAGTTTACTTCAAGGATGATCCAAGAACTCATGCAACAATACAAAATTAGGCATAACAAAACCACTCCCTACCATCCACAAGAAAATGGGCAAGTTGAGGTGACCAATAGAGAATTGGAGAATATCCTAACAAATACAATACAACAAAACAAGAAGGACTGGGCTACTAGATTACCAGAAGCAGTATGGGCCTACAGGACCACCTGGAAGACTACTACTAGTTTCACACCATTTCAGCTAGTCTATGGGAAAACAACCATGATGCCCATAGAGTTTGAAGTTAAAACACTTAGGATTGTTGTAGAATTGAATATTAATCTGGATGATGCACAAAAATATAGAATTTAGTAGCTTAATCAGCTGGATGAATACCGCCTTGAGGCTCTACAGAAAACATATATTATTCAAAAACAAAGGGCCAAGTGGCATGACCACCACACTAGGCCAAAGCAGATCAAAGTGGGAGAATGGGTTCTAGGATGTTCAAGAAAGGAAGGGCAAGCTCATGCAACGTTGGATGGGGCCATATGAAGTAATTGAAATCATCAATAATGGGGTTGTAATAGTTAGAACAATATATGGCAACAACATTACATTGACAGTCAATGGTCACCGCCTGCATCCATACTATGTGTATGAAGACAATTATTCTTTTAATATATATATTTTTTAGTTGTGTTTTTGAATTTCAGGAATAATGCCCTTTGTGCAACTGTTAGGTAGCCTGGGAGACCTAGGCCTAACAAGCACAGGATCCATGAACCTGCACCTTTCAATATTTTTAGGAGAATTTTCTTGTAGTAGGAGTAGTTAGTCCCCATTTAGAAAGGGGAATACTAAACCTGAACCTGCACAAGAGTGTTTAGATTGGTCTTTTTGGACAATAAAACACTCAACTGTCGGTTCAGGGGCAAATGCTAATATTGTACCTATTTTTCAATAAAAAGCACTGAAAAGGCCCGATCAACCTGACAATGCATATACAAGGACAAGTCAGCACTTGTTGAATAAAATAAAAGCACCATGTGTTTGTATTTGATGGGAAAATGCCTACTTCCAGTTATCCGAAAAGGCGCTTGCTTCCCATTGTATGGTGGAAGGTGCCTGCTTCCCATTGTATGGCGTAAGGCGCCTACTTTCTATTGTACAATGAAAGGTGCCTACTTCCCATTGTACGCTTCATGGTGCCTGACTCCTAGTATGTTATGAAGATGGTGCCTACATCCTGTTTTCTAATAGTGCAATGCTTGACTCCCAATTTTTTAGGAGAATGACCAACTGCCAGTTTTTAGGAAACTAACACCATATCTTCTTAGCATACATGTAAAAAAAAAGTTTGTATAAAGTTTGTTTTATACGTACGACACCTGACAGTCAGCAAAAAGGGGTCTATTTCCCACGATATATATAAGTGCCTGATTGCTAAGGCACATAATTCCCATGTAAGTAAAGCACCTGATTCCTACGATGCCTATTTTTAGTACAAGGTACTTGTGCACCATAACTCGAAAAGAAGGCACCTGATTTCCATATGAAAAAGGTGCCTGATTTTCGTTTATTATGGCCATTTTTTGCCTTGAAAGAATAACACGTCAACCTTGGGATGTGGCCCGAGCCACGTCAGCTCCCCCTACACGTGTAAAGTCAACTCCACCATAGACAAAATTAAAAGTTGACATCTACCAATTTCTAAGGAGGGGATGTTTGTCATCCCAAGGCGCTACATTTTTCTAATTGTTGTTTTTAATTTTTGTAGGATTTCTTGAATAACCCATAGTGCAACTACCAAGAACCAATCATGTCTAATGGAATTCATTGCATGGGAACCATGGCCATCGTTGTCTATTGTGGTTTACCCCATCATCAAATGCCAACCAATAGCGATGCACCATGAGCATTTACACATATGCACCCATGGAACAAATTTAGGTGCATGTTTAAATTTTCTATTTCTTGTCTATATTATTTTCATGAACATGTGTATCTATGGAAATGTGTCGACACAACCTCCCATTATTACCTTAACCATTTGAAAAAATCTACTTGGCATAATATTGTGTGGCACGCCTTTGATTGGTTGACAGTTTATGGTTATCACCTCCGCACAATCAGGCACATGCTCGAAAGAAATTTACTATGGATAACCATAATCACTGTTGATTATGGTAATTAACTACCTGCGTGCATAAATGCAACTATTTTAAAAATCTATTTACCAGCTATTGTGCAACCAACTTCAGTAAGAAAAAATGTAGAACAGTGAGGCACAGTGGTAATTCGAAGGGGAGACAATAAAATTATTGAGTGAATTGTGAATCAAAGGCAAAGCATGGGGGGAAAGTTGAGAAACCATGACTTGAAGAAGAGTGAGCCGATTGATTGCTCAGACATTTCTACAGATGTCCAAACATAGTTGGATGCTAAGGAATGGATGGACTACTGTCGACTGGTCAGTCAAGACCAGGATACAATAGTAGCGAATGAATTTGTGACATTGATGAGCGAGGGGGTCATGCGCATGTGAGGGCTGGAGATCCCAGTCATGGAGGACTACATCGCTAGAGTTACGGGCCTCCCTCTTACAGGGGAGTGCATGTACAAGGAGGATAACCTTACCCTCTATGCGTAGATATTTTTTGGAGCACCAATAGAGCACCTGACATGCACTGGAGTGCCGAAGCAGCACATTCCTAAGCTTTGAAGGGCCATTTTTGAGCAGATCACCCATTTATTTACATGCTCTGGTAGGTACTCCCACCTGAATGCCAACAATTTCCATTTTCTCAATCATATTCTGCATGGGGATAAAATCAACATCCCCCACTACCTTACATGCACCTTGAAATATGAGGCTAAGTGATACCAGGCAGGTACCATTTCTACCTTGGCTCACCATGGCCCGATTTTTGCCTTTGTGAGATATGCAGAGTCACATGGAAATGTGAAAATTGAGGAAGTTGTGGGTACTAGTGTAGTAGCAGGGACAAAAGTTGAGGAGGAGGTTCCCATTTAGAATGAACAATCAGCCAAGGAGGTGATAGAACAAGAAACGATGGTGCCTACATCCCAGCCTATAGGAAATACATAGGAAGTAGGACAGACCTCGTCCCCTAATTTTCCCTAATTTGGGGAGGAAATAGGGTAGGCTCCATCACCTTTCATGCCCTAATTTGAGGAGGAGGTAGTGCAAGATTCCATGTCTATCTCCACCAGGACATGAAGTAGAAGAATGAGGGCATCGAAGGTGGTTTCAAGCTCATCCGATGAGGAGGCACCCATCGATGAGCTCAATAGGGAGGAGTATATGGCCCATATTTTATAGGACATTTCCTGTGGGCCAACTCCTCAATAGGAGGTGGCCATGGTAGATGTACCACTAGAGAGCCAGGCATAATATCTACATTAGCAGCTACAGGATCTGAAAGAGCAGGCTTCCACTTGGGAAGCCAAATTCAAAGAGGAACGAACTCTATTTGAAGAGTCCATAAAAGAGGCTACCCTCAAAATGCATGAATTATATCAAACAATTTGGCAACTACATAGGCAATTACAGTTGCAAGGTGGACCAACAGTAGTCGAGTAGCTAGCTAGGGTTGACGTAGCAATACATATATATGGGGTAACAGAAGTATCCCATGCTGATAATGAACCATAATAGGAAGACACTACTGCAATGGAAGTGGAGCAGCCTTGCTCTACGTCCCTCTCTTTAGAGCAGATAATTTAGGAGGATGAGGTTGAAGTGGAAGAACCTCAAACTACAGATCAGCCTAAAAAGGGGGAGAAGATGGAGAAAAGGAAATGGAGGTCGAAGAGCCTCAAATCATAGATAGAGAGGGAGAGGTAGAGCACTCTCCAATAAATATAGGGGCAACTCAGCCTCAAGAAGAAGTAGCAATCCTTAATGTGTAGCAAGAAGCTACAGAGGAAGAAGGAGTGGTCCCTAATGTGTAGCAAGAAGCTATAAAAGAAAAAGAAACAGTCCTTGATCTGCAACAAGTAGTTGTAGAGGACTAGGAGGTTCAACAACCTGCATCACTTGTACACAAAGAAACACCAATTGCACCAACATACCTTGGGGTACAAAGTATCAAGATGAGATCAAAATAGAAAGTCGTAAGGCCATCTCAGCACCGACCTAGAACCAGGGCAAGAGTTGTAGAATTAAAAGCCCTAGGCCTTGAATCTGACATGAAATCAAAGAGGGATTCCAATGAGGAATTGGAGGCAACAAAAACTTAGTTTGCTGCCCGAAAATAGAAATTTGAGGAGCTCAAGGAGGAAATTAAGGTAGATAAGAAGAGCTAGAAGAAGGCCTCCAAGAAAGCCCTCAAGGAAGCAAAAAAGGAGGCTAGAAAATAATCTAGAAAACCTAGGAAGAATATCCCAGTTGCTCAACCTGAGCAGTTTTGGAAATTGTATGGGTCTAAATATGGGAAGCCCTCTAGGATGTAGGAGTATTTTAAGCATATGGGATTTATAGGCCCTATACAGAGAGAGGATCTGGCTTCAAGCAATAGAACTCCCCTTATGCCAAAAATAGAGGTTAAAGCTGAACCTGAGCTTGACCCAATAGGGGCATATTTACCCACAGCTAGGGTTGCTAAGGAATCCAACATCCCATTTGGGGATAAGGAATCAGTGCCCGAGGGTGAGAAGTTGCCACTTCACCATGAGTACTAAAAAATGGCTGAGCCTGCATTCCAAAAATATGCCACCAACTTCACTAGTTTTTATATGAATGTTGATAAGGGCAAGGTGGCCTGGACCAGAGAACCACCCAAAAAGAGGGTAGACCCAAGTGAACCACTTTAGTGTAGCAAACTCTAGAAGCAGCAGGGATAGGAGACATCAGCTCCCACAACACCAAAGGGGTGAAATCCCTAAGATAAAGAGAAAGCCAAGGCCACTAAGAGAAAAAGGACACAGACCAACCGGGCCTATTGGGATGAGGTGAATAGAACTGGTAATTACCAGTTCAAAGTGGCACAGGGATGTGCCACCCCTTAAGCATGGGGGGATGATGAGCCATATAATTGCTCATTTTTTGTACTTTTTTTCCCATTATGTGTGGCATATATTCTTGTAGATATAACTATTTTTATGAAAATGATATATATAATTGATAGTTTATTGTGCATGTTCTCTAATATTTGTCTTTAAGTGTAATGTGTGTAGATTTAGTGAAAATCATTGTATTTTGGCATGTTTTCATCAAGGTCCAAACCAAACCTGGCACTTGCAAATTAATGAAGGGCAAACATCTACAGAGTATCGATAAAAGGCATGAATTTAGGTGCCAAGTCCTTTTAATCACCTGACTTCCATTCGACACCTAACTATTAGGTGCCTAATTTTCATTAAGCACCTGCTTCCCATTATACGATGAAAGGCACCTACTTTCCATTGTACGATGAAAGGCACTTGCTTCCCATTGTATAGCAGAAGGTGCCTACTTATTGTTATGCAAATGAAAGGTGCCTGCTTCCCGACTTCTTCAACCATGACATCTGATTCCCGTTAGCATCAAACTCCAGCATGGCTCTGTGGTCGGTAGAATAGATTGAACACATCGACAACCAGCTTGAAAGGATTTTTAGCACCATAACCAAACATGGGATAATGTCAAAGGTGATTCATCACCTATGTTGTAGCTATTACATGAATTTATTTTTCAAATCAGGCAAATCGAATATCAATGTATTCTAGAAATATAATACATTGGGATATTATGATATTTTACCTAATTCAAGCAACCAATTGTAACAACGGATCATGCATTGATTCGTTCTGAATGGTAATAGGGATGGCTCCATATTATATAAATATGCAGGCCACCCTTGAAGAACCCTTGGAATTTTTATGTAATTTTCTAGTTGCAAATTGTTAATAAAATATCTTGCATTGTTCTTGTAAAAACTATTCTCTAAGCATCCGGTGAACATTCTACCATGGGCAGAACCTACTGGGAGCATGGGCCCACTTGCAATAGAGTTCTTCCCTATTTTCCTATTTTTTATAATTATTTTAATAGCTTAATTTATTTCCAACACTTCCCTAGTTTTTGTAATTTCTAGCAAGGTAGACATTTATAATTTTAATGTTTTCAGTCCTATTTCTTAGATTTAGCATAGGATTATATTTTTAGATATAAACTTCAACAAACATTAAAACACCCCCCAAAACCATAATCCAAGGGACTCATATTCGAAGGAGGAATTACAAGCATAGATTTTGCACGACTGCTCAAAAGACTATGAGCTACCCTAGGTTGAAAATTAAATGGAGGAAATTAATTGAACCATAGTAAAACTAACCAATATTTTGCCCAATAAAGCCACCATTTGCATGGGGATGCACAATCAATAATTAAGGCTTTCACACTCTGAGGGTGGTGAGGAAGGAAACTGGGGTGTGTGGATGGTTGGAATTGAAGGGGGTTGCAGTGCCATGCATGCCACTAAGAGTTCCCAAAATGATCTGGTAGGTAATTACTGGGCCATCGAAGAACGAGAAGGGCCCAAGAGGAAAAGGTCATAAGATTACATTTGGTGGATATTTCCTGATCATTGGAGTGTGTTAAAATATTGCTTGCTCAATAGTTCCTAAAGCTTTTGGAGGGTCCAATGCTATGGCTGATGATGACACTACTGAGACCCAATTGATTGAATCTAACATGGATGGATTTTCCAGAGTGTCCCATCATTTCCCTATGGAGAGGGGTCCCATGAGGGACAATTGTGACATGAATGCTCAGGTTCCAAAAAGTTCCCACCTCTTCACTTTTATTGACATGGGTCTTGGACCCTTGTATCTCAATATTTGTTTAAGTGTCATATCCTTGGGAATTACCATCATGAAATTTACTTATTTTTCGAATTTTCACATTGGATATTTCCTTGGGAAAGTTTTCTCTCCAGATTCTGAGGCCTCTTGATGTGGCTGCTAGGTTGGCCATGGAATCAGCTAGCTAGTTGGCTTCCCTGAATTTGTGATAGATGGACAACTGAGGGAGCCTATGAAATATTTTCTTAAACTCCTAAATTGTTGGACATTTTGAGTTCCTAATACAAATTTGCCATTGATGTCAAGATGCCAGTGATAGTTCTTCTCCAGTTCAAGTGCAAAGTTCAATGGAAGTTGTAATGGGTTAAAATATTTTTATTTTACACCCAAAAGAATGGTTCAGAAAATGGTTTTAGTTCTCCTTTGGAAAAAAATATATCCGAAGCAATGGAAGGATATAATATTGTAATATTTATTATAATATTTATCCATGGTGGTGAAAAACCCAAATAAATCATTATAATTTTAATTATAATATTATTTGGTTTACAAAGGACAATTAATTATTTTTTATAAAACCCTAAGGTTGGGTTTTGGAGGGAAAAAGATTTCAAAGCGCAAAGTTTAAAGTAAATTAAACCCAAAGTTGGGGTTTAAAGAAAAATGCTTTCGAAGACTCTATATTTTTGCCGACATCATCATGGAGGAGCTAGCGCCGATGTGTCCAAAGCAAATATAATGCATATAAATACTTTGCCAAAACCATTGGAAAGTTACCCTTGCTCGAATTAATAAATCGGTGGCATGCGAATTAATAAATGGGTGCATAAGTGATTATTATTTTTAGACATTAAGACATGAAATGTATGGTGAATGTTTGTTGAGGATTATTGTGGAAGGTTTGATATTTGAAATTATGGTGAATGTTTGTTGAGGATTATTGTGGAGGTATTGATATTTGAGATTTATTATTTTAGGAGTAATAAGGAGTTTTTTTTTTGATAAGTAGCTATTGTATTTACAGCTGGTTTTAACTAGGATCCCAAAACCTGATTACATAAGAGTTGGAAATAACATGCCCAGAATAAGCCATTACAACAAAATTCTGGGCCCAAGGCACCAATACCCTGAAAATGAAAAACAAATAGAAATCCCGCCCAACGAGAATAGGTAAATTTGAACAATCCCGCCCAGCGAGAAAACCACCAATTTTGAAGGAAGGTAAGTTTGAAGATCCTACCCAATGGGGAGCAGTTGAAAACCACCATCGTGTAAATCCCGCCCAGTAGGAAGCAAAAAAAAACATTATAATATAAATCCCGCCTAGCGGGAAGTAGTCAAAAAACCACCAAAGAGTGAATCCCGCCCAGCTGGAAGTAGCTAAAATCCATCCCAGTGTAGATCTCACCCAATGGGAAGCAGCAAAAACCTCTACCAAGTGAATCATGCCTCTCGAGAAAACCAGCAGGAAATGAGAAAAACCCACCTAGCAGGAAACTCAACGGTTCTGGAGAATGCCACCCCATGGGAAACCATCCCGCCCAGCGAGAAACCATCCTGCATAGAAAAAAGGGGGAATCTCACCCAGAAGGAAGCAACTAAAAACCAGCAAAGAGGAGATCCCACCCATCGAGAAGTAGCCAGAAAGCACCACCAAGAGAATCCCACCCCCAGGACAACCAGCAAGAAAAGACAATAGGTTAAGGGACCAGGGATACAGGGACTGGGGATCCCAGGCGGGAAGAGGTAACAACCACAAATATGGGATCCCTGGGAGCCTAGCCTGGGGGATCCAGGGTCTGCATGCATAGATTAGATCCCCCCATGATTTGAAAAATGCAGTAGAACCCAGAGAACCCCAACAGCAGGGGCCAAGAATCCCATCCTTGCACAAGAGAAACTTCAAGGAACTGGGACTAAGGCTGGGAACAACCCAGGCAAAGAAAAATCCCCCCCAAGGCCAAAAAAATGCCCAGGGTGTCCACCAAGGAGCAGAACCAACACGAAGAAGCCTCCAAGTAGGAAATCAAAGAGGGCCCTCCCCACAGGGACGGGACCAACAGCAGCCACAGGATCCCAGAGAGGATTCACTAGCAAAAGGGGGAAAGAGGCCCCCCCAGACCACCCCCAAAGCAGTAAGGACCTCAAAGGAAACCCCAGGAAGCCATCAAAAAACCCAACCAATCACCCCCACCACCCAGAGAACCGCAGGGAACCAGATCCATGCCAAAAACCTATAGAAAACCCCAGGGGGAAGCCTGAGGGAAAAAAAAGGGAAGGGATCCCAAAAATAGCAAGGAACCCTAGGAAGCACCAGGCCAAAAACTCAAACAAGGGAACCCTGACCGACTGGGAGAGGTGCAGAAAGAGGAGAAAGATCTCCCTCAAGGAGATCATCTGCAAAAACAAATCCCAGGGAGGGATGACTTGGGATGAGCCAGGGACTGGGCAGGAACCAGGGGAGGGGGAGCAGGGAAGGGATCGGGACCCTCCCCTCTCTACTTTTTTCCCTCTTTCAAGTTCAGAGTAATAAGGAGTTTTAGTTAAGTCTTATTAATTTCTTATTAAGACTTTTGAGCATTATTTTTGTAATAGGGTTTTTCCATTTAAAGAAGATTTTGGTGAATATTATTTTTGAGTTGGAGTAATAAGGTGTATTTTGGGTCATTATTTTGTATTTTGATTTGGTTGAAGCCTTCTAACCCTTATTGATATTGGAAAAGAGAAATGTGTGAATGTGGCAGATTCATGAGATCAACTCCTTGTCAAACAAAAGGTATGGGATAATTATTCCTTTGTTGAGTTGGTTGATTGGCTTACTTGAAAATTAAGTTTGGAGTAAAAAGGATTTGATTAGGGTTTCCTTTTCGAAAGTTTTTGAGTTGATGCTTCAAGGTTTTTTGAATTGCGAGTTGTGATTAAAACATTGTTTTATAAGCATTGTTGTTGAGATCATTGGTTGAGTGAAGTGTTTGAGTTAATGCTTCAAGGTTTTCTGAAATTGAGAGTTGTGTTTGAAACCTTGTTTGATAAGCATGGTTTTTGAAGTGAGTTGTTATACAAAGAATTTGAACTAGGGTTTGAAAATATCATGAGTATCATTGTTATGTGAGATCTGTTGTTGAGCATTGTTGGAAATATTTTGAGCTGGATGATACATTCTTGGACTAGGGTTTGTGAGCAAGAGTTGTTTCTTGAAGTGATTGGTTTAGTAGAGTTGATTGAGCCTAGTCAAGTGGATGTATGAAGTGATTGTTCAAGTATCATAAAACAAAATATTCTATATTCTGATTTGAGTTGATATTGAGTTTTGAGAATGAACATATTGAGTCTATAACAATTCTCTTTATGCTTCTAGGAGATTGAGTTGAGCAAGTGATTTAGTTTTGAGAATAGAACATATTGAGTCTCTAAAAATTATCTTTATGCTTCTATGAGATTGAGTTGAGAAAGTGATTGAGTTTTGAGAATAGAACATATTGAGTCTCTAACAATTCTCTTTATGCTTCTATGAGATTGAGTTGAGAAAGTGATTGAGTTTTGAGTATAGAACATATTGAGTCTCTAAAAATTATTTTTATGTTTCTATGAGATTGATTTGAGTTGAGAAAGTGATTGAGCATTGAGTAAAGAACATATTGAGTCTCTAACAATTCTCTTTATGTTTCTATGAGATTGGACAAGTTCTGTGTGGACTTTTTAAGAAGATTTGAGGCAAGTCTTTGAGAAGACTTGTGGACTAATTTTGTGTGAGCTTTTGTGGAAGCTTACAATACAAATTTGAGAAAGTCCTAGAGAGGACTTATTGAGCAGTTTTGGACAAGTTATGTGTGAGCTTGTTGAGCATATTTGAACAAGTTCTGTGTGAGCTTGTTGAGTAGTTTTGGACAAGTTCTGTGTGAGCTTGTTGAGCAGATTTGGATAGGTTCTATGTGGACATGTTGAGCAGATTTGAGTAGGTTCTAAGTGGACCTGTTGAGCAGATTTGAGCAGGTTTTGAGTGGACCTATTGAGCATATTTGAGAAGGTTCTGAGTGGACCTGTTGAGTAGATTTAAATAGGTTCTGAGTGGATCTATTGAGCAGATTTGTGCTAGACTAACTGGACTGTGTTTAGTGCAGATTTGAGTGGACTTGTGCTAGATCAACTAGACTATGTTTAGTGCAAGAGTTGAGAAGATTTGTGCTAGACCGAATGGACTGTGTTTAGTACAAATTTGAGTGAGCTTATTGAGTAGACTTGTGCTAGACCAACTGGACTATGTTTAGTGCAATATATTGAGCAGAGTTGTGCTAGACCGAATGGACTGTGTTTAGTATAGAATTGAGATAAATATTTGGAGGTGATAGAGCAGAGAGGATAGAGTCTCCATTGAATAGAGATCCATAATCCAGGGCAGTGAGGACATGTATTTTGAGTGGGGATAAGAGTCTTTAGTGGAGAGAGATCCACAAGCTAGTGTAGTGGAGGCAATAGTCTTCTAAAGGATCACCAACCAGAGTAGAGGAGAAGGAGTTCTCCTGTGGATAGAGATCCACAAACTAGATTTAGGGGATCAACATATCCTTTGGATAGAGGTCCATAAATATTATAATTAGGAAGGATTCCCAAGAGATTGATTGAGAAAATTTTAGTGAAATATTTTCTCTGTGGATGTAACCCACATTGGGTGAACCACGTTAAAATTGGTGTATCTATTGTGTGTGATGATTTATGCATTGCTTTGGTTATTTATGTTGATATTGCCATTGATTATATTAATTAATACTATTTGGGAAAGAAAAATAAAAAGTGGTCTTATACTTTTCATCCCCGTCTCTCAGTATAAGCTTGTGTTCTTCATGAATGGTATTGAAAACTTTCCATGATGGAGTCTTGTTGCTAGTCATGTAGTTGATAATATTTAGGGAGTCTCCCTTAATGATGGCTCTCCTGGGATCCTCCTAAAGCAATACAAGACCTCACCATAGCACCATGGATTTCATGAAATTGTTGGTTTGAGTCCCAAGGTATTCAGCATAAGCTAGTATTATGTTTCCTTCATGATCTCGAAAGATACCTCCTACTCCAGCTAGCCCAGGGTTTCCTTTGGAGACTCCATATAAGTTCAACTTGACCCATCCTTCTGGGTGTGGCATCCATATGAGATTGGCTCTGGGGTTGGGCCTTGGGTGAGTTTTTGGGTCTTCTTCAAGGATGCCCAAGGAATTTAATAGGGCTCACTCACTCGCCTAGGGAGGGGCTAGGGAGGATGGAAAAAGCTAGATGTTCTCGATGGCATAGGTGATGGCCTTACCCGCTACAACTATGGCATCCCTGAGGGAGGATGAGAAAGCTCTGCTATTGTGTTCTAACCATATTTTCTAGATTATATGGTGGAGGCAAAGGTACCAAAGGGTACGAAGCTTGGGATGCATAAATAGATTTTGCCATTGGGAGAACAAGTCAATGATGGAATTGGGATGGATCCACTGAATGTGAAAGGATTTGAGCAAGTGACCAAGGGCTACGAATGAGAAAGCATAACTAGTGAACATGTGGTTTAAATATTTCCAAATTTAAAGGCATAGGTAGCACTGATTTGGAATCATGAACCCTATTTTAGCCAGGTTCTCAAGCATGAGGATCTTGTTCTGAATGGTAGTCCAAGAGAAGAAACTAATTTTGGGGATGAGTTTCTTCCTCCACACTAGGTTGAAAGGGATGTTAGTCGCCTGTGCCACCTCTTGGAAGGAGTAGGTAGACTTAACTAAGAAAGACCCATCATCAGTTCCTCGCTATATGGGTCTATCCTCCACCTCTCCCATTGGAATGGTGACTGCATTGAGTAAATTGGAGAGGTTGGTAGCTTGGCGGGGGAACTTGGCCTCCTCAATGGGACTCCACATGGGATTTCCATTGTGCTTGGTGATGAAGTTTGTAGCCTTGCTTCCCCTGGTGACATCAAAGGAAGGTTTAAGGATCCGCAAATTCCTATCCTCACTTAATGGTTTGTCTTGAAGCCACCTGTCGTGCCAAAAGTCAATGATGCTCCCATTCTCTAGAATCCATCTACTACCTTTTTGGATGAGACTTCTAGTCTAGGATATGGACTTTTAAAACACAAAACCATTTCGAGGTTCTTGGTCACTTAAGAAGTTATGGTTTTGTAGGTATTTCCTCTTGACTATATGAACCCACTCGATCTCAGTACTGGTGTAAATTCCACACATGCTTGTCTAGTAGGGCGAGGTTAATTTGGGAGACTCTCTTGAGCCCAATGCCCCCTTCAATTTTACTTCAAAACACCAAGTTCTAGGCTACCAAAGGGATCCTCTTATTTTCCTCACTCCCAAACCAGAGGAATATCTTATGAATTTGCTCTATCATGGCACTCACCGAAGCGGGGATCCTAAATATAGATATGAAGTAAACTGGGATGCTCTACAAGTAGGCTGAAGTGAGAGTTGCTTTGACTGCTTAGGAGATGAGGTAGCCTTTCCAAGATGTCAGCTTCATCTAGATCCTTTTAATGAAATTGTTCCACATGGTTCTGGTGGGGCTACCTGAGAACAATGGAAGCCCAAGGTAAGAAGTGGGAAGAACCTTTGGGGAGCACTCAAGGATCCGTGCTATCTTCACCTGCCTGGACTAGGGGGTGTTAATGAAGTAGATATTGCTTTTGAGGAGGTTAATCTTCTACCCTATAACACTCTCATAGAGGCAAAGGATGTGTTTGATGGTCTTAGCCTGAGCTACAGAAGCTGAAGTGGCCAAGATGGTGTCATCAATGAACTACTAGTGGGTAACTAGATTGAGACCAGAGGCAATTTTGATCCTAGATATGAGCCCATTCTTGCAAGCACTTGAGATGGTTCTCCCTAGGGCTTCAGCTAGGATAATGAACAAGATAGGGGATAGGGTATCTTCCTGCCTTAGCCCTTTAGAGCTTGGGAAGAACCCAACAGGGGACCCATTGACTAAGATGGAGAACCATGGGGAGGATATGCATATTTTAATTAAACCAACCTAGGTTGGGTGGAAACCAAATTTAAGGAGGACCTCAATCAAGAAATCCCAGCTGACCCTATCAAATGCTTTGTTCATGTCTAGCTTGAGGAGGAAAGTTGGTTTCTTAGCCAAGGTGGCAGAATGTAGCGCCTCATGAATAGTGATAACCCCATCAGTGATGACTCTCCCTTTGATAGAGCTTCCTTGGTAGGTATCGATGATGAGGGGGAGGATCCCATTGATCCTATTAGCTAGAGATTTGGTTAAGATTTTATAGATAACATTATAGAGGCTGATAGGATGAAAGTTAGATAGGTATTTGGAGGCTTGGATATTAGGGACCAAGGATATGAAGGTTGAATTGATACCTCGGGATATGGCTTTGGTAGACTGAAGATATATGATAGCAACACAAGCCTAAGTCTTGATCAATTCCCATAATGCCTAGAAGAAGCATAGAGGGAAACCATCTGGTCCAGGGGATTTGTTAGGATTCATGGAGAATAGGGCCTCTTTGATCTCTTTAGGTGTTAGAGTGCTTATGATCATCTCATCTCATTAGCAGTAGGGGAAATTGAGCGAGGAATGTGATCTAAGAGAGCCTTAGCCTCCTAGAGGGAGGACTGGGATGGGGTGCCTAGGAGGGATTGGAAGAAGTTGGCTGACTCATCCTAAATTTTAGAGATTTCTTTTGTGGTCCTACCATCACTATAGGTAAGTTTTGAGATTTTTTTGGAGCTCCTATTTCTTAGAGTAGAAGCATGGAAAAATTTGGTGTTCGAGTCACCATCCCTGAGCCACAGAGCTCTTGATTTTTGCCTCTAGTACATTTCTTCTCTAGCCAGGATGTTGTGATAATATGCTAGTAGCTTGCTCTCTTTAGCCTTGGAGTTGTTGTCCTGAGTGCATTCCTAGAATTGTTGTTCTATGAGCTCTAACTTCTCTTTGACCACCCTTTTATTTTAAAAAATATTACCAAAGGTTTCTCTATTACACACACTAATATTATCCTTGATGAACCTGAGCTTTTGATATTGGGGATCCTTTGAAGGGCTGCTTCCACCACTGGGCCACTTGCCATCTAAAGTCTGGATGGTGGAACCACATTGCCTCAAAGTAGAAGGGGCTCTTGAAAGAGGGTGCTTTACCATATTTGAAGAGGAGGGGATTATGGTTAGAGCCAATTTTATGGAGCGGTTGGATTGTAACATATGTAAACACTAGGATGGCTTCTCTCGAGAGTAGGACCCTATCCAATTTGACTTGAGTAAGATTTGTTCCAACCCTCATGTTTCTCCAAGTGTACTTAGCCCCCTTTAGGTGAACATCCGTGAGTTCATTTGCATCTATGAATACCCCAAATTCCTCCATGCTTCTGGTGATCAGGGTGGTTCCTCCTTGATTTTCTAGGGGTAAAAGAGGGATGTTGAAATATCCTACAAGGATCCAAGGGAGGGTTTTGAATGAGTTACTCATGTGGCTTATCGCCTCCTAAAGTATAGCTCTTTCCAACATGTTGTTAGGGGCATAGACATTGGAAAGGATCCAAGTGAGGTTGTTGGTTATATAGTGAAATAACATGTTGATGATTCTGTTAGATGAGGAAATCATTATTCCTTCTACTATAGATGGATCCCATATGCATAACAACCCTCTAGGAGTTCCTTGGGATGGGGTGAAGATGAATTCACCATTGCTCCAAATTGCTTTGGACACTCCGGAGGAGGAAATATCATCCAATTTGGTTTCTTGTAGAATGGTGATTGAGGGATTGTGTTATTTCCTAAGATGTGCAACTATCCGCTTCTTGGGGGCTCCATTAAGCCCTCTCACATTCCAAGTGAGAATCTTCATTTAACACTTTTGTGGGATTTTTTGCCTCCCTTCCCCTGGTGGGAGGGAGGTTTGGATTTTTTTGGTTCATATTTTATCAGGTTGAGAGCATCAGACAATAAGGTGGTTTGGAGGCCATTTGCTATATCATCTTCAACCTCTTTCCTTTTTTGTTCACCGAGGGTTGGTCATCCTCTCTTCTTATCACTTCCAAAGTTGGTAGTGAAAAATTTACTTCGAGTCCTCGTGGGGCTGATTGGGATACGGTGGGACTTCCTTCATCATTGCCATAAAAATGCCCAAAAGAGGGTTTGTACATTGCAAGAGGGGAAGGGAGGGACCTTATTTGGATGGGGATTCAAAGATGAATATTTCCTATTGGGGAGGATCAGGGAGGGGATGGGGAGGGGGTTCATTCATAGGGGTGCCCACCTTCTATTTACCAAAACTAGGGATAGATTTGGGATGGGGACATACCTGATCAGAATTTGGAATTGAAGGAGGATAAAATTTTTGCTTCCCTTTGTCCTTTGAGGGTTGAATTCTCTTTTCCCAAGTCCATCTGAGCTGGATGGCCATTCTTTTGAGGAGTGTGCCACTCGTTCTTAGGATAGTAGGGTCTGGGTGGAGGGAACCAATTTTGGGGTCTAGGGGAAACCCTTTGGAAAGTGTCACCACCCTCGATTCATCTAAAGTATTGAGGAGAGGGAATTATTTTTGGAGGTGCCATTGCATGCATAACTGGATGTAAAAATCTGGTTTATTTTTGTATTCCAGTGATTAGTGCTATTTGAAGGATCCTAAAATCAGGTTGACAAAATATGGGAGCTCAAACACGAGATTAGAATTCACATAGATGCATGCATGGAACATTATAGACCCTACTTTGGTTGTAGAGACGATGGCCACCAACTCACCAACTGCTCCTGCAATAGCTTTTAAGACTTCCTCCTACCAAATATGGAAGGGCAAGTCTGGGATCCATATCTAGATTAGGGTAAAGTTTATGCTCTGAGTGTTTGGATTGAAATATGCCACCCATCACCTAAGGAATAGGCTCCTCCTGCCTAAGAACCAGGGCCCTCATATTAGAATATGACTTGTGTCATCATGGTTGCTAAGTTTAATGATGAAGAAACCCCTTGAAAGGGCTACGATCTCCATGTTCCCTATGGTATTCCATTTGGATAAGGCCCAATGCCTTATCATCTCCATGTTTGGACGCCCTCCGATGAAATTCCTAACCAGGGAGTAGGAGGCCCTAGATACATAGTTGGAGAAAAACTTTACCAAAATAAAAATATCAAATCCCACCTAGGATAGGTTGGTGCCTGACATTTTTGAATGGATCACCTCACCCGAGGTGACCTGCGCGTAGGAAGATCTGCTAGGGCTCCCAAGGATGGGGCCCTCATATGAATGTTTGTCATGGGGCTCCTTGTCCCGAGGTTTTCACATGGGGTATATTTTGGGATCCTGCATCCCCATCCCCCACCTTATTTGGATCTGGTCCACCTGATCCCTACGCCGATCCTACCTACTAGTTTCCACTGCCACCTTTCGCTACCTTTCGTCTCCACCATCACTCCGCCATAGAGTTCAATGAAGAAACATTTTTGTTAAAAAGTGATGGATTGAATTTTGTCTATCCCATATTGTTTCAATACCTTTTGAACCTTATACAATAGAAACTACTAGAAAATATATCATTTTCTAAATATTTTTGAATGTATCCTTATATTCCTCACTATTTTTATTTCTTATATTAAAATAAACTCAGGACTATAACAACTTATTATTTTCTTGATAAATATGATTTTGGGTATCTTTAATAACACTCTAATATTTTGAGATACATCTTCACTATCATATTTTATTCTCATTTATGTGATTAACGTTGATTCTTGTTAACATTTATGATATTTGTTTCTAGTTTCCTAAAATGATATACATATGAGTTTCCTTTTCTATTTTTTCTTGCTCTAAGGGTCTTCCTCTCTTTTATTCATTATTGAAAACACTTACATCTTCATCAATCTCTTCCATTTTTCTATACTATTGATAATGTGGCTTATCATCTATAGTTTTGTGTTATGAAAATTATGTTATCATAATGTAATGTTTAGTTATGTCTAATATTTTTGAGTACTTACAAAATAGTTATAACTTTATATCTCTCTATTCTTGATTCCCACTCATAAATGAACATCTATCACATCAATGTAAAGTTTATCGTATCCAATTTACATTCATAACATTTGGTATAAAAGATTCAACATGGAAAAGGTAAAACCAACATTATAGAGTGAATATACCTTTCAATATTTAAGAGTGATGCCATGGTCAATCTATGATTTGTAAACATGACAATAATTAAATTTTAGTGAGGAGGAAGTTATTGTTAAAGATATTAAATTCAAGAAAAATTGGTGTTCTTCCTTTTATTATTTGTTTATCTCTATAGGTTTGAAGTTGGGAGACAAAAGATTATCTATCCAAATTATTTTTTCATGCTCCAAGCATAATGGCCATCGAATACCTCTATCATATGCACCTAGTGCTTGTGCCTCATAAGAAGCATACAATTTGGAAGTCTAAGGAGCATGGGATATGGCTATGGGGTTTTTTTTCAAGGTCGAATCCTTGTTTAGATGAAATATTTGGAGCACACTTTCTAATCTAGCCTATTCTATTGGGTTTAGTATGAGGAAAAGGGATAGATAAAAGAAATACTAGGAAGTAGAGAAATTATGAACATAAAAACCTATTCTAAAAGAGGAGATACATCAAGATCCTAAATCTCTTCCATGTGATAGTGGGAGTAATGAACACATGCATCGTTACTGACAATGCACAAGGAATATGGTTCCATCAAACACAAAGCATCACAAATACACATACAAAAGGAGCATTATAGAAAATAAATAGTCATAAATTCTTACATATTACATAATAAAATAACATATGTGCCTAAGAAAGAGGATCAAAGCTTATTGGTAGAGTGAATCAAGGCTTGAGCTAGACTGCCATAGAGAAGAGAAGTAAAAGAAGACTATATTTAAGGCTAGATACTGGGCACAAATATAATAATTTTCCATGCCTCCTCATGGAGAAGAAGATGATATTTAGAAGAAGAGATGAGGAAAATTTCTCCCCAAAACTTGTGTAGGAAATTAAAATGTTCAGTTAAAAATATACCTGAACTTTTGTATGTCAATCCTAGATGATACCGAAGTCTCTAGATATGTAGGCATAAATGTTACAGGCATGTATATTGATAGGCATAATATATACCTACGACCTATCAATATACATGCCTACAAAATTTATGTCAACATACTAGGGATCCATTATGATTAGACATCTATGATCTCCCACCATTATGATTTACCATACTAGGGATCCATTATGATTAGACCTTCATGATCTCCCACCATTAATACCCTCAATCTTAACATCACTCCCTTGATTGCCTTCATGGAATTGTCTTAACTACACCATCTATCACTTTGATTACTATGTTTGATTGTTGGGGTGGTAGGACTGAAATTAGATCATCGCATTCCCATTTATGTCTAGTTTCTTTGGGTAAGTATGGTATTATAGTGGGATCTAGATTCTGCTTCCTTGAGTCTTGTTGGTTCAGGAAAATACCTTCTGTCATTAGCTTGCCTACTATTTTTTTTTGTAATTTTTATGATCATCAAATATTTTTATCTTTGCAAGTTCATCCAAGGAATTTTATATTCTAGTTTAGTCCTTTGTTCTTCCTTTTTCTTCTTTTCCAAGGATCTTCAAGGTTACCTTTGTATGGACCAACAAGCTAGACTAGTTTGTAGAGGCTTCCCAACTTGAAATCTCTAAGATGCCTTAGCTTTCGTAGAACATTGAGTGTTAAGCTCCTCTTGAGGGAGGAATAAGATCTTGTCTTGTCAATTTCCTATTTGATTACTTTGAGTTCGTCTTCTTCCACCATGACCATTCGGTTTCCTAAAATTTTCTATTTGATGCAATCTTGTAATTGCATCAAGGAATTGTGACTAGCTAGAAAGTTATGATAAACCAAAATAGAGGTGGAAGTTAGCTTAATCGATGTCTTCTTTTCTTTAAGGAGAAGAAGATTTAGTAGTCACTATTTGGGTTGAAGTCCTAACAAAGATGAAGACCTTTTACCTATAATTAAAAGGGTTCCAAGACTCCAGCTAATAATAGGGTTTGACTTAGCTACCACCAAAAAGGCTTATGGAATATTGCTTTTTTACTCAATTGGTCATCTTGGCTTTGAGGTGTAGGAAGTTTAAGATTTAGGTTTTAGTGGAGGTTATTACCCGATAGCATCCTTGAAGTTTTTTGGAGTTGGATGCTTGGTGGATTGTGGGGGTATTGGGTCTCTTCATTTTGTTCTCCTTTAGTCAACTCATAATTATCTCTTCAACAAGATTTTCTTGATATAGTGAATTTTAACTACAAATTTGGTGACTTATAGGGGACCTCCTACTAGCAAGAGATAAGGAACCCGTAGATGAGTGCATTATCTATTGGGGATAAAGTCTAAGGGGGAAAATATTGGGGCTTTCTATATCTTAGGCAAATAGGAGGAGTATATGCTTGGGGGGAGTAGCTCTGCTTGGGACTTTGTGAAAAAAAGGGAGAAGTGCTTCCTTTTATAGACCCTTCATATTGGATAATATTACATTATTTGATACATGATAATGTACCCCAATGGTACCCATAGTACAATGTAAATATTATATTAAGGTTTGAGTCTATATTTTAGGAGTGTGATTTATATTTCCCCTTTATGTAAGTGTTTATGTGTAGGATATGCACAAGTGTCATGTAAGTAAGAGTTCAAGAGAAAGTGCATGTGTGTCATGTAATTAAGTGTGAAAATATGTAATATGTAAAAGTGCACAAGTTTCATGTATTAGGTGTGCATGCAGAGGTGTGAAAGTGTCATGTAGAAGTGTTCAAGTGTTATAGAGTTAAGTGTGAAAGAGTCAAGAGTCTTGTATACAAGTGGTAAGATGAGAATCCAAAGGACATGTGAGGCTTGTCTTATGTAAAGAATAGGAAAGGTTACAACTCCCGGATATGTGAGGAGTGCAATAGTTAAGTATTGAAGAGTCACCTTTCTAAGGTTATATAATGGAGACAAAGCTCCATGAAATGTATCTAGAAAATGTATGAAAATATTCAAGCATGAATATTGAAGCTTGTATGCATATTTTGAGAAATTCTACTATAAGTGTTCTTCATGTTATTGCATGAATGATTTTGGCCATTTATATTCATATTTGTCATTTTTATGAATATTATTATTATTTATGTTGGCCATTTTATATATTGATTGTTCTTATATTTGAGATTACTCAAAGATTTAGACTATTGGGACTAAGATAATTTAGCTTAAAAGACAACACTTCCTACTTAGGAAGCCATTAAAATTCCCCTCACTACTTCCATAATTTTGTTGATCTCTCATCTTAGTGAGGTGATATGAACGAAATTATTCCTATGTGCATGGGCAGTGAGGATGTCACCATCTCTCATTTCATATCATAATTAATCATGGTGGCTATCTTTTCAATGATCAAATGACTCGACTATAATCCTAAGGAGGTTTAAGCCTATGTTATGCATTTCATGAGCTTATTCTTTAGGCATGCAAATTATCTTGCTCCCTTGATGTGAGTCTAAAACAATCAATACCCTATAAAACTTAGACAAACATGTGAGAAAGGATTTTTTTCTTATGTACAAAGGTCTAGGGAGGGCTAGTTATTCAATCCTTAGTTTAGGAACTACCCTATGCCCATGGACTTGAAGGTCTAGATGGAACTAGAGTCCCAAAATTAATGACCTATAGAATTTTCTAGTAGGAAGGGTGTGATTCAATCAAACATCTCTTTGGTTCAAGTCACTCATCCTTTTCCCCACAACTTTGTTTGGTATCTATTCCATCCATGAACATCTGCTCAATGTAATACCCATGGAGGGATTCTACCAGAATCTTGGTCTTGGTTTTATCTTTTATCCCTAAGGACCTTTGTGCCTAGTCTTCCCATAGGTATATTCCAATTTTGGTGGTGAAGTCTTGTGAAAGATAACCACTAAATGATACCAAGAGATTAAACACTATGACATCCTCAGGAATAGTGAGACTAGGGTAAGCATGTAGTGTGAGTTTTAGGCCCTTGTCTACCTTATGGATTTGGAGTGATCTTCTATCCAAATGCACCAATATTCTATAAATTGATTGAAAGGCTATCCTGATCACATCTACCACAAGCTTTGGAATCAATGAGGTGTTGATTTTGGGGTCAATTATGCAGTATTGGATTGATTTATCCCCATAGGTTAGAGTTAGACAAAAGGATTCTGGCCTGATCTAACTTGGCATTGAATTAGGGGATTGAATACTTTCTAGTCACTTTGGCTCTTCCTAATATTCCAAGGTTTCCTTTAGCTTATCTTCTTACAATGAGTTCAATAGTGGTTATAATCTAGACTTATGCTTAGCTAACTTGGGGGTCTTTAGGATCTTCAAAGTATTGTACCTAGTGGCTACCAAAGAGCTATTAGGTCTAAGTTTGGCATGGTCATGGTGATGATACTCTTTCCTCATCTTGTTAGTCTATTCTCTTGAAATTCTTTGGCTACTTTGGGTTTTGTTGGTACCTCATAGTTTGATTGGACTTAGCGCTCATTGAGCATTGGTAGGATCATATGGTTAACCATCACATATGATTTCCCTTCGTCTCAAGTGACTAGAACTTACTTTGAATAAGTAATATTTGGATCATTGGTGACCAAAGAGTGGATTGGTTATATTTGTGCTAATTTCCTTTCCCATAGAAGAGGGTAGATTTCTAAATGGGCATTTCCTTCCTTGGCATCATGATAGATATCTAGGAAATACCTCTAGGATAGATGTACTAAGGGTAAGCATATGGATATGGGTAGCACCATGCTATGAGCTCCTACACATAATTATTCTGCTAGGGACAATGCCTATGATGTAGTTAGGAGGAGCCCAAGGATTTGTTATAGGAATATACACTATTGGTTGAATATGATCTAGGGATGAGCCAAAATTTTGGTAGGACTAGAATTGAGATTGTTGGTACCTTTTAGGAGGTTCCCCTTAGCCACAACTATTGTACTGGTACAAAGGCATCAAATAGTTTTGAAGTTAAAACATCTATTCATTAGATTGCATCCTTAGAGCCACTACCTTATTTGAGAGTGCCTAAAATTTTATTTTCATATCATTAATATTGGCTATAGATTGGTATTTAGGAACCATAGGGATGGGGAAATGGATCAAGGTTAGGCTCACTACTAGAGTGGATTTGTGGATGGTGGGTTGGTGCTTAGAAATAGTGGTATTGGGGGCATTGGACGTAGCATTACTATCTAGATGAGGTTGTTTTCTAATTGGAAGGATATTTGGTAGGTTATGGGCAAGAGTTCCCTCCCTTGGATTTAATCATCATGACAATATTTTAATGGAAATACTTGTGGTTGTATAGGAATACCATACCTAGGGGGGTCAACTATCATCCAAGATTCTATACCAAATTTTGTGAATCCGGGTATTAAAATAATCCATTGCCTCCATGGGAACCCTCTTGATAGTCATCAATTGCTCCAGTAGGACAATCCATTTTTCTTCTCCCCAAATCTATTTACCAGCTAGTTAGATAACTGGTCCCACCTTCCAATTGAAAGTGGGTGGAGAGTTATGTACCATTCTTGTGCTTTACCTATAAAGGATGCCACTAGTAGTATTAGTGCCACATTTTTCTTATGCACCACACATAGGTTCATCATGTGATGAAGATGTTTCATTTGTGTGATTGCATCTTCCCTAGTGTAGTTGGATAATGACTTTAGAGTTGAGGTTGGAATTGGGTCCCAAATAATAGGTGGGATGGGGGGAATTAGGGGATCTATATCATTCCATTATAGAAACCTCCTTATTGGCTAGTTCTAATGAATGACCATGTTTTGGTTATGGGTTTCTTTAATTCTTTTCTTGCAATGGAATTGATCTTGTATCTATAGGGTTTTAGATCTTTCTAAGTAGAGACATTGGATGAATGGTGGTGCTACTTCAATCAAGTAGATATATAGAGACCTTAACCAAAATATCAATCTATAATTTTCCTACAATATCTTATTTTGGGATTACTTCCAGTGGAGTCACTAAAATTTTGAATTTTTTAGCTAGTGGAGTCACTAAACTTTTGAGTTTTATAGCTAGTGGAGTCACTAGGGGAATATTTACAATGCTTTAGTAAGTGATGAACTAAGACCTTCATCATAATTTTGGCTTATTATCTTGTGATGTTTTTAGTCCCATTGAACATGCTAGTAAAATTATTATTTCATGCTTTGAGCATAATGACCGTCTAATGAATCTACTGCATGCACCCAATGCTTGTGCCTCATGAGGAGCACACAATTATAGAGTCTAGGGAGAGTGGAATACATCTCTTGGGATAACCTCTAGGAATTTTATCAAGGCTAAATCCTTGTTTACATGTGATTTTTGACACACACATCCTAATATAGCCTAGTCTATCAGGTTTAGTATGAGAAAAAGGAATAGAGAAAAGCAATGACAAGAAATAGAGAAAGTATAAAAATAAAAATCTATTCTAAAAGAGGTGATGCACTAAGATCCTAAAGCTCTTCCATATGAAAGTGATATTAATGAACACATGCATCATTACCCATAGTGCATAGGGAACACAATTCCATCAAATGCAAAGCATCATGAATATGCATATGCAAGGACAAAGACAAAAGAGAAATAGTCATAGTTTCTTATATATTACATAACTAAATTATATGTGCTCGAGAAATATGCTCAAACCTTATTGATAGAGTGACTCAAGGCTTTATCTAGATTTTCATAGAGAAGAGAAGTGATAGAGTGACTCAAGACTTGATCTAGATTTTCATAGAGAAGAGAAGTGATAGAGTGACTCAAGACTTGATCTAGACTACCATAGAGAAAAAAGTGAAAGAATATTGTATACAAGACCATATACTAGGCATGCATATAATAGATTTTCATGCCTCCCCATAGAGAAGAAGAGGATATTTATAATAAGAGATGGGGAAAATTGCCCCCCAAAACTTGTGCAAGAAATTCAAAATGTTAAATTCAATTTTTTTTGGGCTTTTGAATGTCAATCCTGGATGATCTCGAGGTCTTTGGATTTGTAGCCATAGATGTAAGGGGTAGATTGATAGGTCATTTACTTTCTTAGCCATTCTAAAAATTTTCCATATTGGGTATCCATTGTGAATACCTCCATGATCTCTCACCATTAATACCATTAGTCTTGATATCAATGCATATATTACTTCTGCGCAACTATCTCAATTACACCATCTATCACTTTGGTTACCTTATTCGATTTTTGGGGTTCTAGGACCAAAATCAAATCATCACATTCCCCTTTGCATCTGGTCACTTTGGGTTTGTTTGATTTTATGATGGGGTTTGGATTCCACTTCCTCAATTCTTCCTAGTTTAGGGAAATGCCCCTCATAGTTGGCCTACCTATTGTTTCTTTTTGAGGTTCTGATGATTGCTAGATATTTTTCTTTGAGGTTGCATCCAGGGAATTTTATTTTTTGGTTTGGTCCTTTCTATTTCCTCTTGCTCCTTTTCCATGAACTTTCAAGGTGACCCTTGTATGGGCTAATAATCTTGATTGGTCTGTGGAGGCTTCCCAACTTAAAATCCCTAAGATGCCTTGGCTTTCATAAATCGTTTAGTGTGAATCTCCTCTCGAGGAATGAATAGGATCTTGCCTTACCAATTGCTTGTCTATTCATCTCAAGTCCCTCTTCTTTGTCCATGATTTTTGGGTTTCATTTCCAAAATTTTGTAGCTGGTGCCATCTTTTGATTGAATTGGGGAATTGTGAATAACCAAATATTCATGGTAAAACCAAATAGATATGGAAGCTATCCAAGTTTGCATCCTCTTTCCTTTGAGGAGAAGAAGAGTCCATAACCACTATTTGTGTTGAAGTCCTGCCAAAGGTGAAGCCCTTTTAGCTATCACTAGAAGAGCTTCAAGACTCCATCCAATGATAGGTTTTGACTTAGCTACAACCAAAAAATCTTATGGAATATTGTTATCTTGTATGGTTGGTTATTTTGGATTTGAGGCATAGGGAGCTTGAGGTTTATCTTCTGATGGAGATTATTCCTTAGCAATGACCTTGAAGCTTTTCTAGCATTGGATGCTTGGTATATTTTAGGGGCTTTGGGTCCCTTCATTTTGTTCTCCTTTGATCAAATCCAAACGGTGGATTCCTCAAAATTATCTCTTTAGCAATATCTGCTTGATGTAGTGAATTTTTATGACACAAACCAAGTTGAAGTTGCAATCCAATGGATGAGACATTAGTAATGACATTATAATTTGATGATATTTAAATTTTAGTATGAACAAGGTAGATTTGAGTTATTGAATGTTCTATTTGGTGAAGTGAAGAGGTTGTCACATGGGTGATTTTCATTGTTGAACATGTTGTCTTGAAGGATCTTGTTATGCCATATCGAATGGAGAAAAACCACCATAGTTAGAAAGTTAAAATAAATATGAAAAGAGTACATAGTCCATCATCAACTAATTTATTTGGACTACATATATGCCATTCAAGTTGATGAAATTCACTTTTGTATGTTATATGTAAGTCTACCTCAAAGTAAAATAAACATCATCATATAAAGAGAAGTTTGAATGGGTTGTCCATATAATTTTTGTCTTTGAAAACACATTAAGCCATTTGAAAGTGATGAACCACTATGATGCTTATAAAGCTACCATCTAGATGATGCAAACCTATAATCTTAAAGTCAATTTTTATATGTAATATATAAGCAAGTCATACAACCTATCCAGATTCATAAATATATGTTTAGTTTATGTTCTATGCATCAAAATGGGCCTAGATAGGCTATTTAAAGTCTATTGATCTATATGCATAGAAAATTACCCATGTAATACCATTTTAAGAATATGCGAGTTTGTTTAATTTGCATGAAAGTGTCATATAGAGGTGATATCGTGCTATCATTGAAATACCATGTAAGGATCATCTATGTATTCAAATTGATTTTCAAGCACCATCTAAACATGTATCATCTAAAGTACGACACCAAACTATTTTATATATTTATTTCTTATTAAGAGAAGATTTCCTAGCCATTGCTAGATATTCTTTAAACACACTATCAAATACAAAAAAAGCACTATGAAGGTGTGTATAAAAATCTAAAGAAGTGTATATAAAGTACATGTTGAAGGAGGCACTATGCAAGGTGATTGAATGAAGGCTTCCAAAGATGTTCACTGAATGTGAGGTACTATCTAATTTGAGGTGCAAAGAAGTTGTTAATTCATGCCAAATTATTTGTAGGAATGAGCAGCACTAGAAGGTGGGTACTACCTAGAATTTTTCAAAGGAGAATATCTCCAAACCAATTGCATGCAATTATGAGCTATTTTATCAAGATGATAAATGATAGAAAACCTCATTACTAAATCCAAATTTTTCTATGTTGAATTGTATTTCAATGATAGAGATTGTTTTTACATTGGCTATAACATCATCATATTGACTACTAATGTCATTGGGATAAGGTGTGTGTTTCTTGCTTGAGATAAAAAAATTCTTTATCCCATATGCTTGGTAGGAGGGGAACTTGAATATTTGAATATATTATCCTTATTTACACAATTGAAGAACTATATTTGGAGCACTCCATCTATACATACAAACTTTTGAAAGCTAAGTTAATTTAATTGTTGACAAAAAACTTTGATTAGAATATTTCCCAGTTTGAGTATGAATTGGTAGGAAATTGATTTGAAAAATAATGAAAATATTGTGTCACCTTTATTATGAACTAATGCAATAGAGAAGACATTCATATAATTTATTATAGCTTTTCTTCTAGCATATTCAATCATATCCAACATAGCGTACTTAAAATCCTATATATTTTGACTAAGTTTACTTATCAAGGTGGAAAGAGAAGGCTACCTCCTATAGATTTTGATAGAGATCTACCTTTTCAAGCCTTCATTATGTTTAAAAAAAATGAAAAATATGTTATATTTATAGAAGCTATATTACAAGGTAAAATGAGCTAGATATGCATCAAGGGAGAAATAAAATCCTCCTCCAGTCCCTCCTGGCTCAAAAATTACCCATAAAACATTACCATATATAATGCAGATATCCATACACCTCAACACTACCATAGTTGAATTCCAATTTATCTAAATTTTGTAAACCATCCATTTATCTTCATTTTGTGTTACTCTATAGCCTAACTATGATAGATTCATTAGACTCACTATTTTCTCTTCCTGTTTTGCTATCTTCTTGTAACACCTCCCGCATCCCTTGGGTTCTTTAGCACCAACTTTTTTGATTTTCCATTTGAGGGTCCACATATTGCCCTTCCTCTAGATATTTTTCCCATTTTTATAAATAGTCTACAATACTATTTCCATCTCGCTTGATATGTGTAATAAAAAAATCTTGAAAAACCTTCCAGATCTTTTGAACTTCTTCCACCTTCCTTCTCTCTCCAATTCCTAGCACTTGAAAGGGCCTTATCGGATCCAAGATTCCAGACCATACCTGAGAGTTTTATCTCTATTCATAGATTATGTAACTATAGATTTGCAACTATCACTGATGTCGACAAAATCACCTATCCTTTCGCTTCATTATTTGTTACCTCTCCCATGACTTTTGCTCTCTAGTAGACCTGTTCTCATTTCCAATTTCACATTATAATACCAAAACCAGCTTTCCTAGGGTTTTTAGTAGAAGCCCCATCTATTTTTCCCTTCACCCACTCTCTGATATGTAGCCTCAACTCTATGTTATTCAAGGGGATCTCACTTATGTATCCATCCCTAAGTTTTTTTCTATTACAGTTATTCCAGAGCTCTGTAGAATAATCACTTCCTCCATTTTTATGTTTATTTCCTCCTATAATATAATAGATAGTGTTTATGTTACCTTGCTCATACTCCTCTCCCATACTTTATCCCTTGTTCTATGCTCTGATATAAATATGTGTGCATTTCATTCTAGCCATAACTGCCACCATATGAAGCTAGGTCCTAGTTTCCATGTCATTTTCATTGTTTTAGTTATAAAGTTGCACTATTTCCATTTCTCATCAAAGCTTTCCTGGCTCTCAAAAACTTCCCAATGTTGTCTCATTTGGCTCCACCAATTGATACATATATCTTTAGCAAAATAACACCAAAAAAAGAGGTGATTCAAGGTCTCCTTTGCCTTTCCACATAAAAAACATTTGGAAGGCCTAAAGAAACATTTTTTTCTCAAATTATCAAAATTCAAGCACTTTCTATGGTTAATCAGCCATGCAAAAATGCTAATTTTTGGCCATCCTTCATTTTTCCAAATAAATATCCATGTAAATGGTGTTGCGGTAATATCATATCCATAAGCTACCTTGTATCCCTCCTTTGCCTTATAAATTTCCAACTTATTTCCTCCCCATCCAAGTATATCCCTATTAGAACCATCTTGAATTGGGAGTCTTTGGAGATGTCTCCATAGTTTTTTTGTTAGTTACTCTATCCTCCTCACTAGCCATTCTCGAGGATGTTTCCACTGTAGTAAGTCTGGCACATGTTGATTCCATGATTCCATATAGTAAGAGGCTTTCCACCACCCTGGTTTTTGGATATCTGCTTTCCAACTCTTCATCTTGTTAGTAAGGTAAAGGTAAGATAAATGATTTTATAAATAAAATATGCATTAACATTAGCTTAGAAAGGTCTAAGCATTATATAGTTTACAAATAAACTATATTAGCACAAATAACGCTAACATAACGCGTCAGGAGAGTAGTGTGCTAACAGCTAACCTAGGTAGAGAAGTATGAACTAACTACTAATCTAAAATATCTAACCTAGGTTTACCAATAGATATTTAGCACAGTAAATATCTCTATGGTAAGTAGTAAAAAGTAAATGTAATAATCTACCTATGTAGTATAATGCAATATACTACCTATTTTACCTAGTGGAGTAAAAGGTAAATATTCCAAAGAATGGAATATTTCTCTAACATCCCCCCTTATTACATTATTTGGGTAATGTATATAATTGTCCTAATACAGTAAACAAAATGTTGATCTGCTGGTTCTTGCTCTGTCACAATACTGTAGCTGCTCCTAAGCAAAAAATGGGTCATTCCTCACTTTGTCTTCACACCAACGAATGTCCTTATAGTAATCACGTCATCCAACCGAATTGCATGGGTAACTAGCCACTGCAATCGCTAGGTGTAGTAGAGTAGATCACTTCATACGAGATTCATTCATTTTACAATATGAGTTTGCAAAATATTAGGTTGCTAAGGTGTCGGTCATAGCCAAAAATGCACCCTTATAAGTTCCCCCCTTCTCGTTGCAAAACATGTTGTATTTAATTTCTAAAAGAAGCATGACTAAGGTGTTAGATGATGCCAAAAATGCACCCTTATAAGTATTCTTCTCTTTTTACAAAAATTTGTGAAGAAAAGAAATGTATATCCCCCCTTAATTGCAAAAGATGTGCAACTTAAGAAGCTTTGTGAAGGATTTTACAAATATTGCCTCCTAGGCAATTTTACACTAGAAAATTCCCTCCTTTTGTTACAAGAACTTCAAACAATGAGAGTTTGCTATTTATGAAGCCTAAAAGAGGTACAAACACCCCTTTATTACAAGTACTTCAAACAAAAACTTATTCTATTTATGAAGCCTAAAAAAAAGAGAGAGGAAATGGTGCTTTGCTTAAGGTGACAAAATGTATTTTTCCTCTACAATACTGTCTTAGCAATGAGCACTCTGTTTGCTCTCTTTGAACTAGAATCAGAATCCGAATGAGACACTTCACTAGAAATATGGCTTTTGTGATGTGCCTTTGCCATTTTAGTTTTGCTTGTTTTGAAACCAACACTGAATGGTGTCATGGTTTTCATTTTTACAATTTGTGCAAAACTATGCTTTTTAGGCAATTTTATCAAAAAGTTCACCAAATCATCCTTCCTTATTGTAAGAAATTCAAGCATGATTGCTATTATGAAGTCTAAAAGAAAAGGTATAATTTTTATGACTTTTAATTTTATGATTGCCTTTACAAGTTTTATTTCCCTCTTGTCAAAAATCTATGTTTTGAAGGAAGAAAGGAATTATCCCCCCTTAGTGCAAAGGATTGCAACTTTTTAAGGTTCCTTATTTTCAAAAACTTGTTCTTTCTTTTTTATTACCCTAAAAGAGTACCAAAAGATAATTCACTCAAACAAATATTTAATGGCACCTGCCTGAAAATCCTCTTGAAGAGGAATAATCAGTTTGAGGAAATTAAGCCAAACAAATAAGAGTGAATTAGGGGATTTGATTTAGGAGAGAATATCAATTAATTTTGGCTTTAAATTTGTGCAAGGATTTACACAAATTTGTGAAATTTTGGGGTTTAGTGTGTTCTTGATTCTATGACTTATAATTGCAAAAATAAATAATGCAATAATCAAACAAGAATGCCCACAAAATTCTTATCACCTAGGTGTTGGATGCAACCAAAAATGCACCTAATTTGCCAATGAAGGTGTCGAGTAAAATCGAAAATGCACCTTTTTAATTTTTGCAACAAAATATTAATGTGTGTTGTGCAAAAAAAAAATTGATATTTTTATGTCTCCTACTTTGTTTTACAATTTTGCAAAAGAAGTACAATATTGTCTTCCCCCTTTTATTTTGCAAAATGAACAATATGAGCACTCCTTTCAAGATAAGTCGACACACGACCCGCATTTGAAAGGCTTCCAGACTAGTCGACAAACGACTTGGTTTTGATGGGCCCAAGGTTACAATTTATTCTCAATATTTGCAAAAAATAATGTGCAATTTTATGTCTTATATCCCCCCTCGAAGAAAACAAATGCACACTTTGCCTTTTGAATTTTACAAAAAAAATTCAGTCTCCTTGTCTAATTTGCAAAAAGAATTCAAGTTTGATCCTTTCTTGTATGCTAAATTAACAAGGTTGAGAAGAGTTTTTATGGCTTTCTAATTTGCAAGAAAAATAAGTGCTCTTCTATGTCTTATATCCCCTCTTGGAGAAAACAAAAGCTCCTTTTGATTTGATTGCAAAAATAGATCCTTAATTCTCTATTTTAATGCAAAATTTTAATAAATCTAATCATTATTTAATCAATAATGAAATTAATTTTGTAAAAAATCAATGTAATTTATGAAAAAAAATTGATTTTATACAAAAGATATTAAATTATTAAATAAAATGATTAAAAATAATTAAAAATTTACAAAATATATATATATATATATAAATATATATATTTTACCTTTAATTATGCTTGTCGTTGGCTCCTTGTGGCAAAAGGTTTTGGTGCCGAAGGGACTCGAAACCCTAACCCCCCCGCCTAGGGCCTTAGCCCAACCCGATCAACCGGTCGGGCTAGAGGGCCCGACGTGAAGGGAAGGGAATGATATTCCCTTTCCCTTCTTTCCTCGTGCGGGTGGGGAAAAATGTGGGAATTATCCCACATCGCCCGCACGGGGGATTTTGTGGGGAATAAAAGGGCTTTCAAGCCCTTAGCTTATTGACTACCTTCGGGCAGTCACCCTCGTCCTCCTTTTGGTCACCGCCATGTGTCACGGTTGTCAAGATGCCACGTGTCATGGAAAGTCTGGTTGGGTGATGCGTGGTTTTCCGCCATGTGTTGCCTAGTGTCATGTTCAGTTTGGGTGGGGTGTGGCCTATCTGCCACCTGTCACCTTTGTGTTAGTCGATTCCAGTGGATTTATACCATGTGTCTTATCATTGTTGGCTTGCTGTCCATGCTGGCTCCATCTAGGTTTCCAACATGTGAGGTTAGGTGGCTCGATCTGATTCGGACACGTGTCCAATTTAGGTGTCTTTGGGTGGTGCCCAATGCACTTCCTGCCAGGAGTGTGAAGGTGCTCCTCCCCTCGATGCACTCCAAATTAGGGAGGCCATGTGGGAGTGTGAGGGTGCTCCTACCCTCAATGCGCTCCTACAAGCCATCTATGGGGGCGCAGGACCTATGGGTCGACGCATTCCATAGGGACACGGGCCCTATGGGCTATCGCAGGCCTTGGGGACACAAGCCCTTATGCAAGTCCCTTGGGCCTATGAGCTCGAGGATGGAGCTCGATATTTGAAGATAGTTGATATCTATCAGGTGATCGAATTCATAAATGGAGCCTGGCCAAGGAGATTGACTTGGACAATCAAGCTCCTACTGTGGGCCCTCTCCTGCTCGCCTGTTGAGGTGGGGTAAGGTGGCCCAAAATGATTGGGAAATCTCCACCTCCTCTACCTCCGAGATTAAATAAATCATTAATCAAACATTAGGAACTTTAGGAAGATAGGAAAAATAAATTAAAGTCACCAAATGAAAATGGTGCTTCCTCCTGCGTGATCGCCTTCGCCTTCTCCAATGGAATGAAGATGTCTCGTTGCACTTCCTCGCCTTGTCCAGTGGAATGAAGTTTCATTGCGCTTCTTCCCTCTGGCTCCCTCCATCTCTAATGCCAATGTTAGTAAGGGAAAGGTAAGATAAATGATTTGATAAATAAAATATGCATTAAAATTAGCTTAGAAAGGTCTAAGCATTATATAGTTTACAAACAAACTATATTAGCACAAATAACGCTAACATAACACGTCAAGAGAGTAGTGTGCTAACAGCTAACCTAGGTAACACGTCAGGAGAGTAGTGTGCTAACAGCTAACCTAGGTAGAGAAGTATGAACTAACTACTAATCTAAAATAGATAACCTAGGATATTTTATATACTAAACTAGGTTTAGCAGTAGATATTCAGCACAGTAAATATCTCTATGGTAAGTAGTAAAAAGTAAATGTAATAATCTACCTATGTAGTATAATGCAATATACTACCTATTTTACCTAGTGGAGTAAAGGGTAAATATCCCAAAGAATGGAATATTACTCTAACACATATCTAGGAATGTCTAAATAATTGGTTGAGATTTATTCCATGAATCCTCCCAAAATATAGCATCCTTTCCATCTCCTAACTACCAATATAGGTAGGGCTTTATTAACTCCTAGCCTGCTAACATTGTCCTTCATACTATAGATCCATCTCCTTTGAATCTGTGTCTTGGAATTTTTTCTCAGCCACTCTTGGGTAATATTTGACTTGTAAGAGTCTACTTCATAAACCCCTAGTAGTTGTAATCCATATCCAATATATCTTCCCAGCTAGTACCTTGTTGTTGTGGGATGCTGATCTTATTTACAATCCTCCTTGTTGTTTGGTTGGCATATCTTATCCCAACCCACTAGTGCTATTTTTTGTTCTTTCCTTGCACCTAACCATAAAAAAATTCTTGTGTGTTTGTCAAAATATTGTATAATTATCTTTGGAACTTGAAGTATAAAAAATTTATAAACTGGAAGAGCTTGTAGCACAACTTGAATCATTATAAGCCTTCCTCCCAAGCTTAGCCACTTGTGAGTCCAGTTGCTCAACTTAGCTTGAAGTCTGTCCATCAACCCTTTCCACTCCTTGATTTTTGTTTTCTTTGTAGATAAAGGTACTCCTAAATATTGTATAGGTAAAGGTGTTTGCATGAATTTCAAAAATTGTATATTTTTATCTCTAACCCTCTTTATTGTATTGAAAAAAACAATTTGACATTTTTTTCATTAAAATTTTGCCCAGTAGCTTTAGTATACCCATCTAAAAATTCTTTTATGTTTCTTTCTTCTATGAGATTGGCTTGACTAATAAGAGCAGTATCATCCACAAACTGGAGGTGATTTATCTCAATTTGAGAACTTATTTTTAGGCCCCTTAGCCTCCCCTCTTGTCTCCATTTTTTTAACAATCTCCCGAGACCTTCTCCATAAAGGATAAAACGGTAAGGGGAGAGAAGGTCCCATTGCCTCAACCCAATTCCTACTATGAACATGGGAGAGGGACTGTTATTTACCAAAACTAAGAATTATGTAGTCTATGTACATGATTTTACCCAATCTCTCCACCCCTCTGCAAGGCCCATTTTTTCTAAAATCCTTTACATAAAGGACCAATCTACTCTATCATAGCCTTTAGAAAGATCTAATATAATAAATATGCCTAGGTAATTTTGTTTTGACATTGTGTGTATCACCTCCTGGGCCACTACTATTCCATCTAGAATTTTTTTGCCTTTAATAAAACCACATTGCTCACTTGAAATCATATTTGGTAAAAATTGTTTTAACCTTTCTACCATAAGCTTTGTTAATATCTTGTATACTATATTACATAGTGAAATAGACCTAAAATTATCAATTATCTCACTAGGTGGGCCCTTAGGAATCAAAGTGATAAAAGTACGATTCAAGGCTTTTAACATTTGCTTACTCTATCTGATTTCCTCTAATGCCTCCACCACTGCTTGGCCCACAATTTCCAAAATTTTTTGATAAAATTTAATGAATATGTCTAGTCCTGGAGTCTTTCCTATTTGCATTTTTGTATGATCTGCAAGGTTTCTTCCAAAGAAATTTCCTCCATTAATAATTTATTGTGTTCAAGTTTGACTAATTTTAGAATTACCTCTAGTATCTTCTCCTACCATATTGCATTTAAAATTTCGTTGTTGCTAAAAAGAGTATGGAAGTACTGATTTGCTATAATTTTTATTTCACTTCCACTGGTTTTTACTTGACCCATCATATCTGTAAGACCTGTAATTCTATTTTGTTATCTCTTGGCTATTGTTGTCTTATGAAAGAATGCTGTGTTTTGGCTCCCCTCCTTTAACCATGTGATTCTGGATATTTGCCTCCAATAGATTTCTTCTTGTTCCTCCAAATCTTCCTCTCTCCTAATAATTTCTACCTCACCTTGCAACAGTTCTTCTGTAATAGTTCCTTGTATTATCTCGTGAGCAATTTTATCTTTTTGATCCTTGATTTCATCTTTTGTATTCTAGTTATTTCCTTCTTACGTTTACTCCACTCCTTTAGTTGGGTCATTACATATTTCAGTTGTTTGTGGAGTTTGAATTGGGCTTATCCCAAATCTTGGTTTCCCTAATTTCCACCATTCCTTTATACGGTCCTCCAACTCCTCATTTTTTAGCCACCACAACTCAAATTTAAAAGTTCTCATAACTTTATGATTATCTTCTTCTATGGGTAGGCTTACTGGAAAATGATCTGAAGAAAGCCTATCCATGACCCTCAATTCTTGGTATGCAAACATAATTCCTCCCCCATGAAGAAATCATCCAAGTAATATTTGATCATCTCCCCTTCCTTTCTTCTATTTTCCCAGGTCATGGAGCTATCCATAGTTGGGATATCTATTAGATTTATTTGACATGTTAGTGTTGAAAAAAACCTATTATTTTCCTCCAACATGGCTCTAACTCCTTGTTGTTCCTCTATTCTAAGATTTGCATTGAAGTATCATCCCAAAATCCATTGGTCCTTCAGGTTGTCTCTAAAATTCTAGATGGCTGCCCAGTGATCCCTCTATAATCTAATTGTTTGTGCTCCATAAAAATTAACTATAGTCTAAATTTTTTCAATTTCCCTATTTTGTAACCGGACCATCAACATCCCTCTTGTAGAGGCCCCCTATCTATAGGAATAGTTGGTGATTCCACATAGTGTTCAATCCACCTGATTTTCCCTATGTCAATTGAGTAAGGATCTCTCCTTTTTGACATATCTTCATGTTTATTTTTTGTAAGTCTTCTCCTTTGATTTTGGTTTCCTATAATAAAATTATATCTGGACTCATATCTATGATAATATTTTTGATTGCCTTTTATTTGGGACAACTACCTAAAAACCTCACATTCCAAGTGATTAATATCATTGAGAATTAGGAGAGAAAAATCAGCTATTGATTTTACCTTTCCATTTTAGCTCAAATCTCTTCTCTATTCCTCCATATTTTCCTTGTTTGACTTCCTCTATGTATATTGGTTCAGTTTTTGTTTCTTCTCCACTTGATGAATCCCTAGAGTAGGGCTTTATTTGTTCTTATTTCCTTATTTCATCTCTATTTCCCATGTCAAAATTATTCTCTACCCTATTTCCCCTCCTATGGTATCCCTCGTGGGTTGAATCTCCTCTTCCATGTGAGAGGTTGTGTCTGGTTTTGCTCCTTGCTTTTTCCCTAACAATAGATTGGATTATTGTTCCTAATCAACTAGTATGACTTGCTAAGTATCCTCCTCTAACCCTTCCATTTTAAAATCCCCTTTTATTTCCAAGTTTCTTAGTTGTTTGAATATCTCATATTTGTTGTCTGTTCTTACAACTCTTTCTCCTTGTATCTGGTTACTAGAATAATTTATTTTGTTTGGAATTCTCATTATTTTTTGAAAGCCCTCAAAGTTTGTTGGGTCTTCTCCTTCTAATTTTAATTTTACTAAAGATATGGACCCACCATGTTAATATCTACTTTTATCCCCTCTTGTTCAGATTGATAATCCTTAACTATTGGGCACATTCTAGCCAAATTTCCATGAGCATGGCAAATCCGACATCTAAATGGAATAGCCTCATAACAAATTTGTTGGTGCTAGAAAAAATCCCCTATTTTTAGGTCTATCTCTATTGGAAGAGGTTTATTGAGGTCCATTTCTACTAGAACCCTAGCAAACATTGTCGATCCTCCTAAAACTGTTTCTCTTGACCTACCTTGATAATGCCTTAGTAAGTTGCCTATTACCTCGAGTACCTCATATTTCCAAAATTAAAGAGGAAGGCTAAATAATCTTACCTATATTGGTACTATAGTCGGTTACACTGTCGGGTAAAATCCCATCTTCCATGATTGTAAGAATAGTCCCGCTAGCCCGTAATGATATGACCCTCCCTCAAATACTTTTTGTCAATCTGCCATCAATGTGAACTCTATAGAAAAATACCCATTTGGGAGAGTTAGAATTTTGTATTTTCCTTCTAGATGCCATTTTTTCCTTATCCATGCATGGAGGAAGTGCACGGAGAGTCTGAAACCCATGATTTTACTTATTAGGTTGTGTTTTGAATTATAAAAAATATCCTCAACTATCCAGTCCTGAACTATTTCCAATGCTAGTATTTCTTTTGCTTGTGGTAGACATCCGTTCAACCTCTCAGGTAGAGAATCCTCATTTTTTTGCTTCCCCATGGTGTTTATGATTTTCTTTGCTTGTATTTAATAGTCGTTGAAGCTATCTTGTGTTCCACATAGCTTATATTAGAATGAGATTCCTTCGTTTGGAGGATTTGGTATCGAAGTACCTATATCTGCCATTCTTGGTTGTGATCCTTACTATTGATAGACCTCTGCCCTAGCTTTGAAACCCTAGTTTGATTCCTCAGATCTCCTCTCCCAAGCCTTCATTATGTTATGTGATAATTGATAGAATATTTTACAAAATTTTACACCAACCTCATCTTTCCCAACTTATAATATAATATCTTAGAAATAATTAATTCATTGTTCCTAATATATTCTATCTAGAATTGAAATATTTTTGATTGAATAGAAATACAAAGTTGTTTTGGTAGTAGTATAATTGTTTTGGTATTTCTATACCATTTCTTAATCCATTTTCTCGATATTTTTAGCCCCAATGTGACTCTTCATTTTGTAAAATATTATAATAATTAGAAAGTAATTTTCTTCTTGCACATAAATATTTTCATCCACTCCATTGATTTCTATTATATCTTATAATAGAAATCAAAATGAGTTTATGTTTTATTTTTTTTGATAAGTAGAAGTTTATATACAAAACAAGTTTTTTCAAAGGATCCCAAAACCTTATTACAATATGTGCCTAGGCACTACTGTAGTAGAATATGCTTTGAGCCTAAATCAGGACGTAAAATTACTACACATAAGCCAAAAATAGAAGGCCAATTTAGGAGGGCTAGGGGAACGAGATCCTAGAAAAAACCTCATAGCAAGAAATCCCTCAACCAACACAAACCAACATAGAGAAAACCAACCAGGACTAAAAATACCACTTTTGGAAGCAAAAAATAAAAACCCCTAGATTAAGGGATGGACATGAGAAGGGGCCAACATCATCAATTGCCGTCCCTGTCGAACCCTGATCCTAGCCTTCGTCGGATCTACTTGAAAATACAAACTATGGAGGATACGACGTTGGCCACCGAGGTCATGGAATTGATTGCCATGTCCAATAGTAGCTTGGTGGGGAAGGCTTTGAGGCTGCTCTCGAATTTGGAGATGACCTTCGAGGAGCTCTTCCTCTCCTACTTCATCTTTTTGAGTTGTGTTGATGCTCTGCCACTACTGGGAGCACTAGGACCACCATGAATGTTGGGACCGCTCATAGCACTGAGACCACTAGGGGCACTGGGACCGTTGGGGCCACTAGGTCTACCAAGGGAGTTGTTAGTCATCCTCCTCTTCCTGGTAAAATTACGTTTAGCACTCTTGGGAGGGGGCATCTGGATGGACCTATTGGATCTGCCATCTCTATCCTTGGATAGGTCATTAGATGAGGTAGGGGACCCAGGGGTTCGTAGAGAGGGGGGAATTTCTTGGGTAGAGTGGTTATTAGCCAGAACATGGCGGTAGAGGAAAAATAGGAGCCCCTGATGAATGGGCTTGAGCTTGGATTTTTGGGCCTTCTCAATGGCAATCGTGAGCGAGTACAAGAGACATCTGGGAGTGCAAAGTTGGGTGGAATCGTGGAGGTGGTTCACAAAGCTCAGGTGAAAACTACGGAGGGGTTTCTCATGGTCATCATAGGTAATAAATTGTATGATGGGGACAATGGCCTCATTGTAGGGTTTGGGAAGGATAGATCTGAAGAGAGCCGACTTGTCCCAACCATAACCTTTAGCTTGGTCCAAAAACTAGTTGAGCTCTTCCTCCTAGTTGTGCTTGTCACATCTGATAAATTTCCCTTTCTCCTCCTGGTAGAGCCTGATAACTTCAAACAACAGCTCCTTGGTGACTTTGAAGTGAACGCCTTTGACCACCACCTCACCATTCTTCTAGGTATCGATGAAGTTTTGAGTGACTTCGTCATTAGGGAAAGAAAACTTGGGAAGGAAGGGGGTGAGGGATTTAGCCTCCATGAAGATCAGGTAAGTGTCACTAAGGGATAAAAATACTGGCTTAATGTAAACAGTAGTCATCAGGGAAGGGATGGGGAGTAGCACTCGCAGAGAGCTAAGGAGACAATTCCAGAGCTGAGGCCACTTACTAGGAAAATACCCAACGATAGGGCAAGGATGAAGGTAGTGAACATAGGTGGGCTTAATTTGATAGGGAAATAAATATCTTAGGGAAGGTGAAGCACCGTGGCATTGGCGCATGCATTGGGACTCAACAACGTGAAAACCAGGAGATGCTTGAAAGGTGGCGGGGGTTGGGAGTCAGAGGGATGGAACACCAATTGATGGGCAAAAAATAGTAGATGGTAGACCTCTTAGTATGCAGATGGTGAGGTGGCAGCAAAAGCAAAGGCCAAATCAACAACATCCATGAGGGAGTCGTCACTTCACCAAGGTGAAGGGATAAGACTAGATTGCCAGGACACATGAGCTGGGTTAGCATAGGGTAAATCTTGGCATGAGAGATGCAACTGATATGGTAAATGAGGGTCCTATTTAGAGATGATAGGGTGGCCATGACAAGGGTGAGGTGGTAGCAATTGGAAGTCTCATCGAGAAAAGCCTCAGTGGGAATGCCCACTCTAGGGTCAAAGGAACACGTGGGGACATGAGAAATCCTAGAACACAAAGTCAACAAAGCCCAAGGAAAGGTGCCTCTAAGAAACTTCTTAGGAGGTGTCTGCATCGTGGTATGAGAATTTTTCTTGGGAAGCCACAACTGATAGATCTACCACCTTGTTGCCTTCTCTGTATATGTGGTAGAGGGATGACTGAGGAAGACTTTGGAGAATAATACAAGCTTCATGAATGATGTTGGAGATTCTCCATGATGGGTATCCTTGCTTTTTCATGATATTAATGGTGTTTAGGGAGTCTCCATCAATGATCGCCTTTCTGGGGTCTTCTTGAAGAATAACCAACCCATTAAGGAGCGTTGAAGCTTCCACAAAATTATTGGTTTGAGAGCCAAGGAACTCCATGTAGACGAGGATCAGGTTCCCCTCATGATCACGGATGACCCTACCAGCTCCTGAGGGCCCAGGATTGCCTTTAGAAGCCCCATCAAAATTTAGCTTAATCCATCCGAGAGGGGGGGCCAAACATCTAACTCTGGCTCTAGGGTTGGGTAGGGGGGGGATTCGAGGGATCCACCTACCCAAGGGAGTTGAGGAGGTTGAGCTCACTCATATTTGAGGGGGGTCAGGGGGGGAGGAGGTGGATGTTATCTAGGGTGAAGGCCAAAGTTTTATTCGCAATCACAAGGGGATATTTGGGTGAGGAGGAGGAATCTCTACTATTGCACTCTATCTATAGCTACCAAATCAAGTGGGGAAGGTAGAAGGCCCATAGGGAATAGAGGGTGGGGTGGAGGAAGGGATTGGGCCACTAGATGAAGATATCGGGGATGGACTTGGGAGGGACCCACTAGATGGAGAAGGGATGGAGGAGGTGGTCCAAGGTGGTAGAGGAGAAAGAGCAATTTATAAATAAGTGGTTCATCAATTTCCAATCATAGCAGTAGATGTAGTACCAATTGGGGATTGGGAAATACCTTTTTGCTAGATTTTCAATGGTGAGGATTTTGTTTTGGATGGTCGTCCAAGCAAAGAAACTGATTTTGGAGATAATATTTTTGGCCTAGACTTGCTTTGTTGGGAAGTGAACCTCTTGGGGCTCCATTTGGAGTGATTAGGCAGACTTGAATGAAAAGGATCCACTGCTAGTGTCGTTACAGATGCACCTGTCCTCAACCTTCCCTGAAGAAATGATAGTTGAACTGATAAGGGCAAAGAGGTTGGTCACTTGGATGGGGAACTAAAAATCTTCAATGGAACACCAACCCAACTTTCCTCGAGCCTGGGATATGAAATTGGCCACCTTAGAACCTTTGGAGGCATCTAGGTGGGGTCTGAGGGTTGTAAGAATTATGTCCTCCCACAAAGCCTCGTCCTAGATCCACTTGTCATCCTAGAAATATATCTTGCTCCCGTCATCGAGGATCCACCTAGACCTTGTGCGGATGAGGTCTTTAGCATGGGCGAGGGATCTCCAAACGTCGGACCCATTTTGGGGCTTGTGGTCACTAAGGAAAGGGTGGTTATGGAGGTATTTCCTTCTCACTATATGAACCCACTCAACCTAGAAATTGGTGAACACTTTACATGCATGCTTGTCCAGGAGGGCAATGTTCATTTAGGATACCTACCTAAGGCCAATCCCACCTTCACTTTTGGGTTGGCACACCAAGGTTCAGGAGACCAGTGGGATCATTTTCTTGTCTTCACTCCTGGACCACAGAAAGTGCTTTTGGATCTATTTGATATGGGAGATGATTGAGGTCGAGATTCTAAAAGTGGACATGAAATACACCAGGATGCTCTAGAGGCAGGCAAAAGTGACGGTGGCTTTGGTAGCCTGGGAGAGAAGGTGGCATTTCCAAGATGCCAGCTTCTTCTAAATTCTCTCAACCACATTAGTCCACAGGCCTTTGGAGAGGAAACTAGAGAACAGAGGAATCCCTAGATAAGTGGTGGGGAGGGCATCTGGGGAGAAACCTAGGATCTGAGATATTTTGGTCAGCCTTGCTTGGGGGGTGTGGATAAATAATATTTTTCTTTTTAGGAGGTTTATATTCTACCTAGATGCACTCTCATATATATTGAGAATTGTTTTGATAATATTGGCTTGGGCCACTAAGGTGAAGGTTGCCAAGATGGTGTCATCCACAAACTACTGATGGAAAACTAGGGCCAGTTTTGAAGTCAGTCTGATCCTTAAGATGAGCCCACTTTTGGTTGTGCTCATAATGGTTCACACAGGGGCTTCAGGTAGGATGATGAATAGGATCGGGGATAGGGGATCTCCCTACCTAAGTCCTCTGGAACTGGGGAAGAATCCTACAGGGGAGACATTGACCAAAATTGAGAACCAAGGGGATGATATGTAGTGTTTGATGAGGTCCACCCAGGATGGATGGAAGCCAAATTTGAGGAGGACTTCAATGAGGAACTCCTAGCTAACCTTTTTGAAGGCTTTTTTCATGTCCAACTTAAGGAGGAATGCTAGTTTCTTGGCAAGAGATGCAGAGTGAAAAAATTCATGGATAATTATGATCCTGTCTATGATCACCCTCCCTTTGATAGATCTGGAAAGAGTATATGATTTGGGGGAGGATGTCCTTGAACCTAGTCACAAGAGCTTTGGTGAGTATTTTGCATAGGATATTACATAGGCTGATGGGGCAGAAGTTAGATAGGGATTTGGCCACCTAGATTTTGGGTATCAAGGCAATGAAGGTGGCATTGATGACCCTGGGGATGGAACCACTGAACTGAAGGTCCCTGACAGCAACACACACTTCATGACCCACTAGCTCCTATAAATCATGGAAGAAGTGAGGGGGGAAGCCATCTAGGTTGGGGGTGGCATTAACCTTCATGGAGAACAAGATAAACTTGATCTCCACATCAGTAAGAGGGCTGAGAAGTAATTCATTGGTATCTAGGGAGATGGAGGGGAGGATGTGCTCAAGGAGCATTTTGGCCGCAAGGGGGAGGATTGGGATGTAGTGCTGAGGAGATCCTGGTAGAAGTTGGTCACCTCAGATCTAATTTCTTCCTCATCACTAATGGTTCTATCATCCCTGCAAGTGAGCTCAGGAATTCTATTGGTGCTTCTATTTCTAAGAGTTGACGTGTGGAAGAATTTGGTATTTGCAAGCCATCCTTGAGCCACAGGGCCCTCAATTTCTATCTCTAGAAAGTATCCTCTCTAGATAGAGTGTTATGGTATTTAGCAAGGATTCTACTTTCTTCCTCCCTGGACCTAGGTTCCTGTGTGCCTTCCTAGAACTTGCGCTCTAGGTCTTCCAACTTCTTCAAATATTTCTTGTTCTTGAAGATGTTGCTAAAAACCTCTATGTTCCAGGTCTTAAGGTTCTCTTTGAGGGACCTAATTTTCTGATAGATTTTCCCAGTGGGGGATCCACTGGTTGGTTGGTTCCACCACCTACCCACTTATGAACTAAACTTAGGGTGATGGAACCACATAGACTCGAATCATAAGGGACACTTGGATGGGGGTTGCCTGCCTGCTTCAAAGAGGAGGGGGCTATGATACAATCCAATTTTAGGGAGAGCTAGGAGGGTTGCATCAACAAATAGGGAGATGGATTCCATAGATAGGAAGACTCTATTAAGCCTGACTTGGATAAGGTTGGTCCTGAATCTTCTATTGCTCCATGTGAATTTTTCTCCCTTAAAGTGAACATCCATGAGTTTGTTGGAATCGATGAATGCCCCAAATTCCTCCATGCTTTTGGATTGCAAAAAATATCCTTCATTATTTTTATAGGGGACTAAGGGCTATTGAAATCACCCACCAGGATCCAAGGGATGGGATTGAACGCATCCCTCATGATACTAATTTCATCCTAGATGGAGGCCCTTTCAATCGGGTTGTTGGGGGCGTAAACATTAGATAGGATCCAAGTCTGGTGAGATGTAAAAATATGGAACATGATGTTGACGATTCTTGGAGAATATGAGATCAACCTCCCTTCAACAGTGATCGGGTCCTATGGACACATCAAACCCCTTGCGGTGCCAATAACCAAGGTGTAGATGAAACTACTGTTGCTCCAAACTACTTTGGCTACTATAGGGAAGGAGTTCTTATCAATTTTAATTTCTTGGAGGATTATGATGGATGGCTTGAGGTCCTTTCAGAGGTAGACTAGGGTGCACCTCTTGGGGGCTCAATTGAGCCCTCTCACATTCCAAGTGAGTATCTTCATTTGGCACCTTTGGGTGGTCTTTTACCACCCTTCCCCTGTTGGGAGGGAGGTTTGGATTTTAGAGGTTATTCTTTCAAGATGTTTAGGGAATCGAATAGGAGGGTCGAATGGAGGCCATTAGAAATGTCATCTTATGCTATTTTCCTCCTCTGCTCACTTAAGGTGGGATGCCCTCTTTTCCTGTCACTGTTGTAATCAGTTGTGAATATTTTGCTTCAGGTTCATTTAGGATTGAATCCTTCTAGGACCGACTAGGAAGGGTACGGGATGCCCTCATTGTCATCCCCAGATATCTCTAATCTAGCCTTAGAGCAATCCTAGGAGGAGAGAGGGAGAACCAGGGGGGGTATGGGGTACTGAAGGGAGAGGGGGAGGGATACTAGGAGGGGGAATACGAGGGATGATCTGAGGGGGATTTTGGGCCTTGGATACTTGTGGTTGGGGGTTGGGAAGGGGGGGACCACTAAGGGGGCCCTTTGGAGAGGGGGGAGGGTCAACTAGACCATGGTTTAGGTGGTGAGGTTATTCAAGGGAGATCGAGACTTTTATTGAAACTTCAGTGGAAGGGGTGGTATGGTTACATACCTGGTCATGATCTGGCTCTAGGATGGCATAAAACTTTTTCTTCCCTTTGTCAGTTGGATTTGGCATTACTTCATGCCCGAACGAGGGTCTTGGTGGCATTTGGGGGGGCACCCTCTCTGGGATGAACCATGCGAAGGAATCTATTGATGGATGGGGCCTTCGAAAGGGAGTCCCTAACTTTGAATGCTTTAGGGTACTTGGTGAGGGGGCACTAATTGAGAAGGTGCCCTTACATGCTGTAGTGAGTGCAGAAGGCTGGCTTATTCTCATAAACTAGGGGTTAAAACCATTGGTAGGATCCAGATGTTAGGGTTACTAAAGATGGAAGCTCGAACTTAAGGTTTGCATTGATGTATATTCTGGAATGGACCATTTGGGATCCCACCTTGGTTGTAGAGTTGAAAGCCACAAGTTCCCTAATGGCCCATGCAATGAGTTTGAGTACGCCCTCTTGCCAAAGGTGAAATGGTAGATCTAGTAACCAGACCCAGATAGGGGTAAAATTTATGCTCTATGTGTTGGGATTGAAATTTGTAGCCCAACGCTTGAGGAAGAGGCTTCTATGGCCCAGGAACCATGGGCCACCCATGAGGATATGATTGGAATCATCCCTATTATTGAGCTTGATGAGGAAGAACCCTTTTGACAGGATAATGATTTCCATGTTCCCAAAGGTCTTCCATTTGGAGTAGGCCCAGCAACAAATTGTTTCTATATCTGAGCAACCCCCAATGAATTTCTTGACCAAGGAATAGGAGACCCCTGATACAAAAGTGGAGAAAACATCATCAGATATAGAAATGTGCATCCCCTCCAAGGATAAGACCGAGGGCTGAGGATGGGGATGGTTCACCTCTCCTGTGAGGACTTGAACAAAGGAAGGTTTTTTGGGCCCCCTAGGGGAGGACCCCTCTACCGCCTTGTCAGGGGGAACTTTTTCTGATGGGTCTGAGTGTACATTTTTAGAGGGGCCCATTGTTGCATCTGCTTCATCCTTGCCTGGTCCAGATACCCCTGTTGCTGGTCGGGATCTCGAGTTCTAAGGCCCAAAAACCCCAATGGAGGCTTTCGGGCTTGCTCCCATTTCAGAACCCGCTCCTACTCTTGCTTCTGCTCCTGCTCCTGCCATCCCTCGATTTTCAAATGATGATATCAAGTGACACTAATCAATTTTATGTTTTATTTTAAATGTCACCAAAATATATGATATTCCAAATCTTATTTTCTTGTTTATGCATTTTATATTTCGAGTAAACTTGCATATACATGATCCTTCAAACCTTGCTTCATTCCACCATAGCATAACCATTTACAATAAAGTATGGTCCTAGATTCACATAGACTCAAATAAAAATGGATTTGGATGGTATTGAATAGATGTCATATTAAAAGAATGGATTTGTGATTTTATCATTACTTACAATAAAATGTCTAAAATAGATTGTAAATCTATTTGTAACCATGTATTAGATAACAAAAAAACTATCTAATATTTTTACTATCTAAGTTTCTCAATATGTTTATTATCTCATGTATATTAAAAGCTTGAAGGAATAACATCCCAAGGTCCACAAAGTAACAATGGGATAAAACTTATACTTTGATTTAGATAATGTAGGAGTACCACCCTTTTTTGAAGTAGATAGAATTCTATTGAAATATCTCCCAATATTCCATTGATTTTAATTATAAATTATCATTGAATTTGACACAAACAAACTAAGCCTATTTTGACATGTAAAATGAAGAGTAACCATAGTTGGAACATATATATTCATTAATATAACTTTGATATTTTTTAATTTTATATAAAATAAGACTCGCAAACCAATTACTTATTTCTTTTAGTAATTCTTTGGATCCCATTTTGTCTATTCCATATTGTTGTAGTACCTCCTAAACCTTCTACAATAGAAAATACTAGAAAATATGCTATCTTCCAAATATTTTCGAATGTATCCTTATATTCCTCACTATTTTTTTTTTTAATTTCTTATATTAAAATAAGCTTAGAACTATAAAAATCTTCTAATTCCTTGATAAATATGTTTTAGGTGTCTTATATATAAGCTTATAATATTTTGAGATACCATATTGATCATTATGTTTTATTCTCATTTATGTAATTAACCTTGCTTCTTGTTAATATTTTTAATATTTGTTTCTAGTTTCTCAAAATGATATACACATGAATTTCCTTTTCTCTTTGTTCTTGCTCTGAGGGTTTCTCCTTTTTTCCATTCCTTCCAACACTTAAATTGTCATAAATATCTTCCATTTCTCTATATTATTGGTAATGTGGCTTATCACCTATATTTTTATATTAGTATGACTATTAAGTTGTCATGATGTAATATTTAGTTGTCTAGGAGTTTTGGGTAGTTACAAAATAGTTGTAATTAGATACCTCTTTGTTCTTGATTCCCATTTATATATACATATTTATCACATCAATGTAGAGTCTATTGTATCCAATTTGCATTCATAATATTTGGTATCACAACTTCAAAATTGCAAAGGTGAAACTAGCATTGCAAAGTGAAGATACCTTTCAAAGTTCAAGAGTGTTGCAAATATGACAATTTTTAAACTTGAGCGAGGAGGAAATTTCTATTGAAGAGATTAAATTCAAGAAATATTATATTCTTCCTTTTTAATTGGTTTATTTCTATAGGTTTGAAGCTACGAGATAGAAGATTATCTAGCAAAATCAAGTTGGAGTTGCAGTCCAATGGATGAGACATTAGTAATGACATTATCACTTGATGATATTTAAATATGAGTAATAACAAGGTAAATTTGAGTCATCATTAAATATGCTATTTGGTTAAGAGAAGAAGCTATCACATGGGTTATTTCCATTGTTGAACATGCTATCTTGAAGAGTATTCCTATGCTATCTCAAAATGAGAACAACCACCATGGTGGGAAGGTCTATCTAAAGATGAAAAGAGTAAATGGGCCATCATCAACTAAGCCATTTGGAATGATTGGGTGCCATTCAAGTTGAAAAAAATATTTTTTTAATGTTATATGTAGGTTTGTCTCAAATTCAAAGAAACACCATTGCCTAAAGAGAATTTTGAATGGGATGTTCACATGTTGTCATATTTGCAAGCACATCAAGCCATTTTAAAAGTGATGAACCACCATGATGGTTATAAATTTGCCATATAGACAATGCAAATCTACAATCTTGAAGAAGTTTTGCATGCAAACCATCAACAAGTCATATGGCCTATTTGGATACATGGATATAAGTTTACTTTATATTGTATGCATTATATTGAGCCTACAAACACTATCTAATGTCTATTTCTCTCCATGCACACACAAATACCCATATAAATATATCTCAAGTATATTTAGTATTTTCTAACTTTCATGAAAGGGCTGCCTAGAGGTGATATTTTGCTATCATTAAAAGGCCAAATAAGTATCATCTATGTCTTGAAACAATGAAATTCAAGCATTGTCCAAACATGTGTTGTCAAGAGCAAGACACCAGGTTATTTAATGTATTGCCATCATGTTGAGAGAATATTTCCTAGCTATTCTTGGATATTATTTAAGGACACTATCAAATACAAAACTATGAATATGAAGGTATGTATATAAATCTAAATAAGTAGATATAAACTGCATGTTGAAGGAGGCACTATGCAAAGAAGTTGAATGCAACTTGTAAAATATGTTCATTGAATGTGAGGAATTATCCAATATGAGGTATAAATAAGTTTTTGATATATAGCAAATGAGTTATAGGAAGGAACACCATTGGCAGGTGGAAATTTTCTAACATTGTTCAAACTAAAATATCTCCAAACCTAATGCATGCAATTATGAGATGTTTGATTAGGATGATCAATGATATAAAAACCTCTTCAAATTTACATGCAGATCCAAATTTTTAAATTTTCAATTATATTTCAGTAGTAGAGCTTGTTTTTACATTAGCTATGACATAATCTAATTGAATTTTGATGCCATTCAACTAAGGCATGTGTTTCTTGTTGGATATAAAGCAAACATTTATCCCACATGCTTGGTGGGAGGGAAACTTGAATATTTAAATATGTTCATCTTCTTTATGTAATTGAAGAAATATATTTGGAGCACTCCATCTATATATAAATTTTTTTTAAAGCTAAGTTGATTTGATTGTTGACTAGAATATTTCCTAGTTTCAATGTAAATTTGTAGGAAATTGATTTGAAAATTTATCAAAAGAATTTGCCTTACCTTTGTTGTGAAATAATGTAATAAATATGAAATTTACCTCATTTATTATAGTATTTTTCTAGCATAGTCAATCAATGCAATAAAAATAAAATTTATCTCATTTATTATAGCATTTTTCTAGCATAGTCAATCATATCAAACATACCACACTTTAAATCCTATTTTTTTGACTAAGTTTCCTTATAAAGGTGAAAAGAGAAAGCTACCTCATATAGCTTTTGACAGAGATCTTTATTATCAAGTCTTCATTATGTATTTGTATGATAGTTTATAGATTTTACAAAATATCAACTCAAGACTCTTTATCTTGCCCAAATTATAATAAAATATCTTTGAAACGATTAGTTGCTTGTTCCTAATATCTTGATCTTCCTCAATACTTCTTCCATGTATAATTGAAATATTTTTATTTGAGCAAAAAATTAAGTTGTTTTGGTAGTAGCATGAATTTTTTTGGTATTTCTATACCATTTCTTAATCCATTTCCCCCTATATATATTTTTGATGAAAGGCCATTTTAATTATAAAAATAAAAGTACTTTATAGCAAAAAAAAGTGTGGGTGGAGAAAAAATCACACCTTGAAAGCCACTAACTTATCCTAATAGTGGATAAAATCAAACTAGAAATATTCTATAGCTAGAAAGGCCTTAAGGAAGTTTAAAAAATACAATCAACAGTGCTCCAAATGGTCCAGCTCCATAGCCAAAAATATAGAGCCTTATCCATTTGAAGTGGGTGGTTCCCCCCACCCATCACAATGCTCCTCACCCCAGCCTAAAGCATGAGTAATTGGAGAAGAAGGATGGGACTAGAAAAAAATATACCCGTAGCTGATTGAAGCCATCCAACCATCATTAGGCATAGGAGCATATTGTGGTGTGATCATAGGTGCAGAATGCTATGAGGTATATAGATATGGTTGCTATAGTAGACCTCCACAGTCATGGTATCTACTCTGAGGAGGCTTACGCCATGCACGATGAGGGCATTGGTGTGAATAGGATCTGGCTAGGTGAGGAGGTGAATGATCAGGGGCCTTCCTACTAATGGCACAAGGGGCATCACTCCAATATTTCAACAAAGCATACAAATGGTCCAAGTCCATAGACACATTTTTAGCCTGGTCACAAATATGAAACCACACATCATGAAAAAATTTGAGCTTGTTAGAAAATTAAAAATCCTGAGATGGATCAACCTGCTTGAAAATGATTTTGTTTCTAGATTTCCAAATGTGAAACAAGAGGCTAACTTTGAAGATTTGACACACTTCCCTCAGTGGGAGAGAAAATTGAATGGGATCACCCAAAAGGACATGATGCCATAAAATTTGTAGGGACATAAATGGAGCAAAGAAAGAACCTACCCAACTTCAAGTGAGACTGGACCATCTACAAGCCTATAAAATATGCAAACAAGACTCTGGATCTTGATAAAATGGGCATTGAGGCTTGGGAATGCCCATATAATAAATTATGTTGCCAAGGTGTAAACCATGACATAGTCAGCTCCAGGCAAAAAAAGCTTTCTTTGGCTCCAGATAAGATGCCCAAGCTAAATGAAATATGGTTTTCCACCTAGAGGGCGATGAGAGAAGGTCCCATTTGACATTGATTTTGGGCACTATGGGGGTAGTTTGTGTAAGCCAATCATATCCCTACCTGGATCTATAGTTGAGCAAGGAAGTGCTCTTATACCAGGTCCAATATTTCCACCAAGGTTTCTAGGATCTGACACCTAATTTCTGCCATAAGGAGAAAGGTGTATGGTCCAAAACAACATCATACATAGCCTTGCTAATGTTGGACAAGTAGAACATCCTTTTAAAATTATTATAAGGAATCCAATCCCTATTTTCCCTAGAGTAGAAATCTACAATGGTGGCAATTCCTTGCTTAAAAATTTTTTAGGCATGGACCCAAGGAACTTGATCTAATGGCTTACCGTGAAGGTTGAATATAGGGGACTGCCAAACATTAAGAAGATTAATGGAAAGCCCTTTATGTGAATGGACCCCCTTCTAAACAATCCAATGGTTTAATTATTGCTAAGACTTCCATATTATTTTGATGACAAAGGAACCAAGGATTTTAATGAAAATTGGGGCCAACACCAAAGAGGACAAATCCATTCCTACCCAGGCATGAAGGTTGAGGGGAAGCCCATCCAAGATGCAATGTCTAATAAGAACTTTCCATGCTTCAGGTCATTTGATAGCCCACACAATCCATTTAGCACATAGGGCTAACCCTTGATGCTTAAAATCTAGAAAACCCATACCCTTGCTTGTCGTGGGAGAAAACAAATATCCCAAGCCACTCTATGAAAGCCCTTCCACTCAGACCCACTATACCAAAGAAAATCCCGTAGTAATTTTTCAAGTTGTTTGTAACAAGCCTGGGAAGGAACCCAACAAGAAGAGTAATAAACATGCGTAGAAGCCAACACTTTAAAGAAAATTTGAAATTTACTAGCAAGAGATAGCTTCTTAGAATTCTAATATTCTAGCTTGCTTTCCACTTTGCTAATGACATAATACCATAATTGGTATGGAGAGCCTTGAAAGGAAAAATGAATGCCTAGGAATTTGAAGACTTCTCTAGGCAGAATCCAACTCCACTACACATGCTAAAGCCAATGGGGAAGAAGATTTAGGGATTGCCTATAACAGGAGGTTTTCCTCCATTGGATATTAGACTTGGAGGCTTTGCAAAAAATATCAAGACACAATAGAGCTTCAGAAAGAGATTGCTCATCCTCATTCAGATTAAGAAAGGAATCATCAACAAAGTGGTTGTTAATGAGTTGACCAACATTCCCAGGAAGGGAAATATCCTAAAGCATCCCAAGAGAAGCATGATGAGCTAAAATATAACCAAAGGCTTATGCTACTAAAATGAATAGCCAAGGGGCCAAAGTACATCCCTGCCTTACTGACCTATGCAAGACAATAGCATCAATTTGAAACTTGTTGAGAGAAAGCATAGCTGACGCATCCTAAAAAAGCATTTTAATAGAGGAAATAAATTGATGACCAAATCCAAGAGCTTCCAGTATGGAAAGAATGAAAACCCACTCAATTCGATCATAAGACTTTTTAAAGTCAAGCTTGAGGAAGAGGGTCTATTGACTGGACCTGCGAGCCCACTCTATCCCTTCCCAAATAGTGAGAATGTTCTCCAAAATATGATGATTCTGGATAAAGCCAGTTTTATCAAACCTCAAAATAGAGGGAAGCAAGGGCCTAATCCTCAAAGCAAGCACTTTGAAAATGATCTTGTAGCTGAAATTAAGAAAAGTTATTGGCCTCTAATTTGTGATGATTTTTGGATCCTTAGATTTTAGGATAAACTTGATATTGCCCTTATTGATAATAAACCTAAGGAGCTAGTCTGCAGGGCTTCTAAATATACTTTATGCAATTTAGAACCAAAAAAATCCCAATAAGTTTTATAAAATTCGTAGGGGAAGCCATCAACCCATGGGACCTTAGAATCTACCATTTGAAATAGGCCATCTGCAAGATCCTGCTCTGAAAAGGGCCGTTCATAATTATTTTATTGCATTGGAGAGAGGTAAATTGGGATAACCTCTTTGCAACATTGAAGGTCTAATTCTCTTTCAGGGGTGTACAACTCAGCAACAAAAATTAGAGAATAATGCCATGTAAATCTAGCTACTATTTAGGAAAAGGGTTGGTGTGAACCCCATTAAACAATAAATATTTGAATTAAATGGAGTGATGCCGAGGCTGGAGCCTCTAGAAAAACTCTTTAGAAATGCAGTCACCCAATTTGACCCATTGCAGTTTGGCTTTAATATGAGTCTCTATGGACTCATACACTTCAACCAATTTTAGCTCGTGCCAGAGATGAGAGACATGGGCTTGAATGATGGAGTAAAATGGGGAGGCCTCAAGTCAGAAGGAGGCCTACACAAGTTCATTACGTAGAGCAGTATTAGAGTGACAACGCAGTTGTGCCACCTTCTTCCCTAGGCTTCTGAGCATAGCAGTGGTACAAAAATGGTATCATTCCACCACTCAATCCAACCTAAATCCCCATTGGGTCTGGGTACAATGTTCCAAATCCTTTGGATGTGACAAGCAATGGTATCATGTTGCAAGAAAGAAGTGTTAAGAAAAAACTAAGCATGAGTGGGCCATTTATGAGTGGAGGAAACATGAATAGAGAAAATTATGAGGGAATGATTAGACGAGACCATACCAGGAATGGTTTCAACAAAAGGGACTGAAGAGATCCGACAAGAAAAATAAAACTCATGCTGGTCTGACAATATAGCCCTGTCCAACCTTTTTAAAACTCTTGTAGGGCCTGATTGAAAATTAAACCACATGAACCAAAATGTTGGACATTTTGAGTCCCTAATTCAAAGTTGTCATTGATGTCACTAGATGAAATCATTAGTAATTTCAACAGAAAATAAAGGAGATAAATATGGTTATTTGATATCTAGGAAGAAGGCAAAATATCGAGTGAAACAGTGCAAAAGATAGAGGTTAAAAAGGAGTTGTAATATTTATTTTATAAATTATTTAAATTCAGCATGAATTTAAATTTTATAAATAAATATTAAAGGTACTTTATCGAAGGATTAATATTATAATATTAAATGTGCCATGGTGAAAACCCAAATAAAAACATTTATAATTTTTATTATAATGTTTTATAAGGCAAAAAGGGGTTTTATAAAGTCCAAAGATATTTTAATTAAAACCCAAGGTTGGGTTTTACTAAGGCTTTCGAAGCCTTAAAGCACCGACGTAAGGAGAAATACTCATTCGAGTATAAAATGAGGAAGCCCAAAAATATTTCAATGATCTAATGCAATTTTGATTAATGCATGTGCCTCGATTTTCATGCTAGTAAAATGAGGAAGTAGTTTGTGTTGTGCACAGCGAACATTCGTGGATTGCACTATGGTCAAAGGGGGAACAATGTTCATTTTTTGCACCAAGGAGGAGACATATTCAGAGATAAGATGGAGGCCCCTCTCCCTCCCTCACGTGGGTATGGATAGCCCATGCGGTTTAGCCAAATGATTTGGCTAGAGGAGACTACGGATCAAATCACGTTGAATCCCATTTTTTTGAGGGGTGTAAGAGGTATGCTCATGAACTCTGATTTTTGCGGAAGGACAATGGATAAAATATATTAATTTTGCATTTTTATGGTATTTTAAAAGTTTATTTAGGAGGTATAAGGTTAGAAAAATTAATATTTCTTTTTTGTTTTTATTAAGTGTAATGGAGAGAAAAGGGTGTATGGTGTTGACTATGATTTGAATGCTTATATTGTTGATGTCAATTATATTTTGGAGGATGGTCTTTGTTCTATGGTTTTGAATATTGTTTGAGGAAGAAATTAAATATCCTATGGTTTTGGATATTATTTGAGAGGATTTTGATGCATTTAAGTGTTGGTTTTTATTTTGAGATTGGAGTTGATAAGGTGCATCTAGGGAATATGTTATGTATAATTTTTTGAGTGAGGTTGAAATAAGAAGACATAGAATCTTGATTATATTTGAACCAAGGAATATTCTTGAGGAAATATTGAAGAAATATTTTGTCAACTAACCTTCTTGAGTTTGAAAAAATGTGGTTATGGTTATGACAGATTTGTAATATCTTCTTCATATTCAACAAAAAGGTATCAAAAAAATTCTTCTCTATTGAGTTGGTTGATTGGCTTGATTGAAAATTAAGTTTAGAGTGAAAAGGAATTGATTAGGGTTTCCTTTTTTAAAGTGGTTGGTTTAATACTTCAAGGTTTTTTGGATTGAGATTTGTGATTAAACCTTGTTTTATTAGCATTTTTGTTGAAGCCATTGGTTGTGTGAAAAACCTGAGTTCATGTTTGAGAAGAACATGAGTATCATTATTAGATGAAGAATGTTTTATTATAATTGTTGTTGAAGTGATATTTTATGCAAAGAACTTGAACTAGGGTTTGAAAAGAACATGAGTATCATTGTTATGTGAGAGTTGTTGTTGAACATTGTTGGAAGCATTTTGAGTTGGTTGATATATGCTTGGACTAGGGTTTGTGAGAAAGGGTTGTTCCTTGAGGTGATTGGTTGAGTAAAGTTGATTGAGCCTAGTCAAGTGGTTGTATGAAGTGGTTGTTCAAGTTCCATGAAACAAACTATTCTATATTCTAATTTGAGTTGAGATTGAGCTTTGAGAATAGAACATATTGAGTCTCTAACAATTCTCTTTATGCTTCTATGATATTGAGTTAAGAAAGTGATTGAGCATTGATTATAGAACATATTGAGTCTCTAATAATTATTTTTATGCTTCCATGAGATTGAGTTAAGAAAGTGATTGAGCATTAAGTATAGAACATATTGAGTCTCTAACAATTCTCTTTATGATTCTATGAGATTGAGTTGAGAAAGTGATTGAGCTTGAGTATAGAACATATTGAGTCTCTAACAATTATCTTTATGCTTCTATGATATTGGACAAGTTTTATGTGGTCTTGTTAAGCTGATTTGAGGTAAGTCTTTGAGAAGACTTGTGGATTGATTTTGTGTGAGATCTTGTGGAATCTTGTAATGCAAATTTGAGAAAGTCATAAAGAGTGGACTTGTTGAGCGGAGTTGTACAGGTTCTATGTGGACCTGTTGAGCAGATTTGAATAGGTTCTAAGTGGACCTATTGAGCAAAGTTGTATAGGTTTTGAGTGGAATTATTGAGCGGAGTTGTACAGGTTCTATGTGGACCTGTTGAGCAGATTTGAATAGGTTTTGAGTGGACCTATTGAGCAGAGTTGTACAAGTTCTGATTGGGCCTGTTGAGTAGATTTGAGCACGTTTTGAGTGAACCTATTGAGCATATTTAAGAATGTCCTGAGTGAACCTATTGATAAGATTTGAGAAGGTTCTGAGTGAACCTATTGATCATATTTAATAAGGTTTTGAGTGGACATATTGAGCAAAGTTGTGCTAGAGTGAATGAACTATGTTTAGTGTATATTTGAGTAGACTTGTGCTAGACCGACAAGACTGTGTTTAGTGCAAAATTTAGAATATTTGTGCTAGACCAAATGTACTATGTTTAGTGCAATATATTGAGCAGAGTTGTGCTATACCGACTAGACTGTGTTTAGTATAGTATTGAGATAGAGCTTTGGAGATGACAGAGCAGAGAGGATAGAGTCTCTAGTGGATAGAGATCCATTAACAAAGACATTGAGGATAGGTTTTTTGAGTGAGGAAAAGAGTATTTAAGTGGAGAGAGATTCATAATCAGTGTAGTGGAGGAAGTGTCTTCTAGAGGATCACACACCAGATCATAGGAGAAGTTCTCCTATGGATAGAGATCCACAAATTAGATTTAGGTGATCAACATCTCCTTTGGATAGAGGTCCATAGAAATTATAATTGGGAAGGATTCCCAAGATATTATTTGAGAAATATTTTAAAGAAATATTTTCTGTGTGGAGGTAGCCTACATTGGGTGAACCACATTAAAATTTGTATCTCTATTGTGTATGATGATTTGTGCATTGCTTTGGTTATTGCTATTGATATTGCCATTGATTAATACTATTTGGGAAATAAAATAAAAAAGTGGTGTTATACTGTTCACCCCCCTCTTAGTATAAGCTTGTGTTCTTCAATTGGTATCAGAGTTGGTTCCTTCGGAAGAATTTTAATAGCTTTAAGGAAGATCCTACAAGAACACAAATGGCAAATAAAGGCAAGAGTAGAAGCATGAGACACAAGAAGAAAATAACACCTATGGTCATGAAATAAAATGAAGATGAGTTTAATATTGTTGTGTTGAGAGGACAAATGGAAATAGATTCAAGAGATGAATCAAGTAATGGAGAAATATCCAGACTGATAAATTTTTGTACCAGATGTGGGAACACAGGTCACTATGCATCTGATTGTCCACAAGAATGTTTTGTTTGTGGTAAACTTGGCCATGATGTAGGTTATTGTAATGGGTTTAGTAGTAGTGAATATGAAGATGATATTCTCAGAAATGAAATCCTAGAGACTGGTTCAAGAAAGGATAACATGGATAATCAAAACAGGTATGAACAAGAAACTCTAATTTCAATAATAGAAGAAAAAGAATATGCTTCAGAAAAATAAAAAGGGAAAGCCACTCTTAAGGAACTCATTGAATTGAAAAGAGAGAATTTAGAATTGAAGACTCAAATACAAGAAGATGAGAAATGTAAGACAAAGCTTCTACAGGATATATCTGACTTGAGAGATAAGTTTGAAAAAGCAAGAAGAGTTGAAGAAGGTATGATCAAATAGTCAAAGGTAAAAGAGATAGAATGTGAAAAGCTTATGATTACTCTTGGAGAATTAAAAAGAGAGGACTCAGGATTAAGGTTCAAGCTCAAGAATATGAGAAAGCAAAAGCAAGGTTTCTATAGGAACTCACTAACTTTAAAATCAAAATTGAAGAGACAAGAAAAATTGAAGAAGGTATGGCCAAAAAATTAAAAATAAAAGATCTAGAGTGTGAAAAATTAGAGCATGAGATAGTTTCACTAAGGATGAAAGTAAAAGGTTCTAAGGACAAGCTACATAAGTTTGAGGAAAATTCAAAGACCTTGGAAAGGAATATCAATGCACAAATGTCATTAGTCACCATAATAGGGCTTAGTTCTAAAGAATAACAAGGTAAACAAGAATTAAAAAAAGGAGATTCAAGCTCAAACACCAAAAAATAAGAATAGTCAAAAAGAGAGAGTGAGACTTCTAAGGATAAGTTGGACAATAGAAAGTTCAACAAGGAAAGGAACAATGCACAAGTAAGTAACATATGGAACATGAAATAGGTAGAAGAGACTAAGAGACCAATGGGTTCTAGGCAAGGTTTCTTCAATGGAAGGTGTTTTTCATGTCACAGGTTTGGGCACATGGCTTCACAGTGTAGTACACATGAAAGACATTAATATGGGAAAGGATAGCTTTCCCATGGGTATTTCTACTCATGTAATGAGTTTGGTCACAAGGCAATAAATTGTAGGATTCATAACAGAAGAGGATATGGATTCACTAGGAGAAATCCTAAGACATTTTCACCTCCAAGGAATAATAACATTAAGTGTTATAAGTGCAATAATGATGGTCACACAATAAAATTGTGTAGAGTAAATATTCCAAAAATAGGTATGGACAGGAACAGGAATATAAATAGGAACATGAATATGAATAAGAACATGAATATGAACATAAATAGGAACATGAACAAGAATAGGAACATGAATGATTATAGGAATAGGGATGATGACTTGGATAGAAACATGAACAGGAATAGGAACATGGATGAAAACAGGAACATGAACGAGGATTCAAAAAACTCAAAAAAAAAGGAAAAAAGACAAGGGTAAAGAATAGTGCTTTCGGGGAGTAGAAATACTCCCACCCTAGAATTAAAAACCTCATGAGGAGGTGGGGGAGGGTCTAAGCTAAGAGGCTCATTCTTAGCCCCGAGCCCCAAATGTGACCCTTTGCCATTGATGTCAAAGGAGGGGAGATTTGTGTGATTTGTGTATTGGGGAGATATTGGATATGGGGAGAGATTTGATATTTGAGAGAGCATTTATCCATGGGGAGAAATGTCCCAGGGGGATCAGAAGAAAAGAAAGGTCAGGTTTCAGTAAAAAGGATATGGATTTCCATCAATGACAAAGGAGGAGATTGTTGGAAATTTTGAGTCCCTAAGTCAAAGTTGTCATTGATGTCACCAGATGAAGTCATCCATAATTTTAGTAGGAAATAAAGGGGAAAAATATGGTTATTTGATATCCAGGAAGAAGGCAAAAGATCGAGTGAAACAGTGCAAAAGATAGAGGTTAAAAAGGAGTTATAATATTTATTTTATAGATTATTTAAATTTAGCATGAATTTAAATTTTATAAATAAATATTAAAGGTACTTTATCGAAGGATTAATATTATAATATTAGTTATTATAATATTAAATGTGTCATGGTGAAAACCCAAATAAAAACATTTATAATTTTATTATAATGTTTTATAAGGAAAAAAGGGGTTTTATAAAATTCAAAGATATTTTAATTACGACCCAAGGTTGGGTTTTACTAAGGCTTTTGAAGCCTTAAAGCGTCGACGTAAGGAGAAATACTCCTTCGAGTATAAAAGGAGGAAACCCTAAAATATTTCAATGATCTAATGCAATTTTGATTAATGCATGTGACTTGATTTTCATGTGAGTAAAAGGAGGAAGTAGTTAGTGTTGTGTGCGGTGGATGTTCGTGGATTGCGTTGCAGTCAAAGGGGGAACATCGTTTAGTTTTCATGCCAAGGAGGAGACACATTTGGAGATAAGAGGGAGGTTCCTCTCCCTTCCTCACATGGGAATGGATAGCCCATGCGGTTTAGCCAAACGATTTGGCTAGAGGAGATGGCGGATCAAATCACGCCGAATCCCCTTTTTTTGAGGGGTGTAAGAGGTATGCTCGCGAACTCCGATTTTTTGCGGAAGGGTAGTGAATAAAATATATTAATTTTGCATTCTTTATGGTATTTACAAATTTTGTTTAGGAGGTATAAGGTTGGCAAAATTAATATTTTTTTTTTGTTTTTATTAAGTGTAATGGAGAGAAAAGGTGTATGGTGTTGACTATGATTTGAATGTTGTTGGCAATTTTGGGTTTGAGATCATAGCTTCTTTTCTATGAGTTGTCATTGATGTCAAAAGGAAATGGCATTAATGTTAAGAGGATGTGTTGGCTTCAAAGGTGGAAGATTCCAAGAGAATCTTTTTAAGAGAATCCGAAGAGATTCCATTGGCAAGGGTTTTTCATTAAAACCAAACCGTTTTTATTAAAACCAAGTTGGATAGGGTTTTTATTAAAACCAATGGAGGTTCTCTTTATTATTTATTTAATTATTATTTAAAACCCTTCAAGGTTTTAATTAATTAATTAAGGGAGAAATTATTTTTAATTTATTAAAAATACTTAAAGGTTTTTAAACCTTTTTTTTATTCTTAATTTATTAAAATTATTTAAGGGTTTTTAAACCCTTTTTGAAAAGACTTTTGATTAATTTCGAAATGGTCTTTATTTTCGCCGACGTCAAGGTGTCTTTGAAGAGACTATTTATTCTCCAACTCCTAAGGTTGGAAGGCTAATTAATTCGAAATTCCCCAAATGCAATTTGCGGTGTTTGTGCTCTGTATTCGTTGCGATCGAAGGAAGACTTAGAAGCACATGCGGTTGAAAAATCTTCGGGAGTTTTTTTTTTCAAGGGTGAAGTTGAGGGAAGTTCACTTGTGAACTTCGTAGCCCGCGTGGGCTAGTGGTAGTGAAGGCTGCTGTTGGGCGCTGCATTGGTGGAGGTCACCGTTTCGATTCTTGCGGGGGTGCTTTGCTAGAGTAACACACGTTTTTATTAAAACGTCTTTATGCCACAAAATTCGAAGTTTCTTGGACAGCGATTTATAAGGTGTGATTAAATTTTATGAGTTTTGGCTTTTGTGATTAGCATTGAATAAAAGCTTAGGAGAAATAAGGGCATATTTCTTTGGATGTATTTTTAAGATTATTCTTTGCTATGCTAAAATTAAAAATGGAGGTATAAGGTGTGAGTCTGTGATTGTTGATTTATTGGCATGTTATGGTGGTTGTGTTTAAAGAAGTGGAGCTAAAAGGTGTAATAAAGGAAGTTTATATTATTGCTCATTTCTTTTTATTCTAACCCTAACTTGGTTGGAAGTTTGAGAGTTGTGTGTGGTGATAGCTTGAAGGTTCAATTATCTTCTACTCCAATAAGGTATGGGCACATTCTTCTTATGAGTATGATTGGTGTATGTTTTCTGAAATAAGGTTGGAGTGAAAAGGTATTCTACTAGGTATCCTTTGGCTAGGTGTAAATCCTATTTTCTGGTTTGTTGAAGACTACTTATGCATTGTTATCCTTAAGGAGGGTTTTTGGTGAATGCATAATTTTTGGTTTGAGATAGTGGAAACTTTGTGCACTAGGGTTTATATTTGTGATTCTAGCTACTTGCATTGAGTTGGTGGAACCCTTGGTTGGCTATTTTGAGTTTGATGGTTGAGTTGCTTCCATAGAGGTTGTTTGATCAAGTTATTGCTTTACTTGATTCATGATATTGGGATTACTCCATTGAGTTGATTTGAGCAAGTTATTCTTTGCATTTGGTGATATTGTGTTGGTGGCTATTTTGTTCAAATATCTTTGGAGGGAAAAGGATTTCTACTTGTTTCCTTTTCTTGTGATGATTGGTTGAATGCTTCAAGGTTGATGTTGAGTTGAATGGTGTTGGTTGACTAAACCTTGTTTGATGAGCATTGTTGTTGAAACCCTAATTGATGGTGAAAAGAACATGAGTATCATTGTTATGTGATTCTTTGCATAGTTGGCAATTGTTGGGGTTTCATGTTCTTGAAAGAAAACATTCTATCCTATCCATTTCAGATTTGAGTTGAGTTTTGAGATTGGGATTTGAGTATAGAACATATTGAGTCTCTAACAATTCTCTTTATGCTTCTATGAGTTTGACAAATCACATTGGGTCTCTAACAATTCACTTTGTGATTTCCTACTAAGAAAGTTTTTCTTGTGAGCGAGTTTTGGACAGGTTCCGGTGGGGACTTGTGAGTAGTTTTTGGACAGGTTTCGATGGGGACTTGTGAGTAGTTTTTGGATAGGTTTCGGTGGGGACTTATGAGCAGATTTGGACAGGTCCTAACAGAGGACTTGTGAGATGAGTTTGATAGTTCTATCAGAGAACTTGAGGACAGAGGTGCATTGGTTCTATGAGAAGAACCTGAGGACATATTTGGCAAGTCTTTGAGAAGGCTTGTATGCAGAGGATTAATTTGTTCAAGAGTTGGAAAGATCTGACAGATAGAGGAAGACTTGTACTAGACCGACTAAATGTGTTTGGTACAGGTTGTTGAGCTACTGTGGACGTGATCATAGAAGGCATAGGTCTCTTAGGCTAAGCATTGAGGGAAGGAGGTCTTCGGTGGAAAGGAGTTCCACGTGCTGGCAAGAGGTAGAGGCAGTTGATCTTCTAAGGGATCATTTCTAGAGCAGAGGGGAAGGTATCTCCTTTGGGACAAGGCTCATAAACATTGTAATTGGGAAGGATTCCCAAAGAACTTTGAGATAAATTTTAGAGAAAAGTTTTTGTGGACATAGCCCAACCATTTTGGGTGAACCACGTTAAAAATGGGTCTTCAATGTGTGATGCTTTCTGTCTTGATTAATGTTGTGTTGATGCCACTGCTATCTAAAGTTAAAATTATTAATTGGTTAAGTCTTATACTGTTCACCCCCCCCTCTCAGTATAAGTCCATGTTCTTCAAATGCTTATATTGTTGATGTCAATTATATTTTGGAGGATGGTCTTTGTTCTATGGTTTTGAATATTGTTTGAGGAAGAAATTAAATATCTTATGGTGTTGGATATTATTTGAGAGGATCTTGATGCATTTAAGTTTTGGTTATTATTTTGAGATTGGAGTTGATAAGGTGTATCTAAGGAATATGTTATGTATGATTTGTTGAGTGAGGTTGAAATAATAAGACATAGAACCTTGATTATATTTGAACCAAGGAATATTCTTGGGGAAATATTGAAGAAATATTTTATCTACTAACCTTCTTGAGTTTGGCAAAAATGTGGTTATGGTTATGACAGATTTGTGAGATCTTCATCTTCAAAAGAAAGTTATGGGAAAAATTCTTCTCTATTGAGTTGGTTGATTGGATTGATTGAAAATTAAGTTTAGAGTGAAAAGGAATTGATTAGGGTTTCCTTTTCGAAAGTGGTTGGTTTAATGCTTCAAGGTTTTCTGGATTGAGAGTTGTGATTAAACCTTGTTTTATTAGCATTGTTGTTGAAGCCATTGGTTGTGTGAAAAACCTGAGTTAGGGTTTGAGAAGAACATGAGTATCATTGTTAGATGAAGAATGTTTTATTAGCATTGTTGTTGAAGTGAGATGTTATGCAAAGAACTTGAACTAGGGTTTGAAAAGAACATGAGTATCATTGTTATGTGAGAGTTGTTGTTGAACATTGTTGGAAGCATTTTGAGTTGGTTGATATATGCTTGGACTAGGATTTGTGAGAAAGGGTTGTTCCTTGAGGTGATTGGTTGAGTAAAGTTGATTGAGCCTAGTCAAGTGGTTGTATGAAGTGGTTGTTCAAGTTCCATGAAACAAACTATTCTATATTCTGATTTGAGTTGAGATTGAGCTTTGAGAATAGAACATATTGAGTCTCTAACAATTCTCTTTATGCTTATATGAGATTAAGTTAAGAAAATGATTGAGCATTGATTATGGAACATATTGAGTCTCTAAAATTTTTATTTATGCTTCCATGAGATTGAGTTAAGAAAGTGATTGAGCATTGAGTATAGAACATATTGAGTTTCCAAAAATTCTCTTTATGCTTCTATGAGATTGAGTTGAGAAAGTGATTGAGCTTGATTATAGAAGATATTGAGTCTCTAGAAATTATCTTTATGCTTCTATGATATTGGACAAGTTCTGTGTGGACTTGTTAAGATAATTTGAGGTAAGTCTTTGAGAAGGCTTGTGGACTGATTTTTTCTGAGCTTTTGTGGAAGCTTGCAATGTAGATTTGAGCAAGTCCTAGAGAGGACTTGTTGAGCATATTTGGACAAGTTCTGTGTGAGCTTGTTGAGCAGATTTGGATAGGTTCTGAGTGGACCTGTTGAGCAAAGTTGTACAGGTTATGAGTGGACATGTTGAGAAGAGTTGTATAGGTTCTGTGTGGACCTATTTAGAAGATTTGGATAGGTTCTAAGTGGACCTATTGAGCAGAGTTGTATAGGTTCTGAGTGGACCTATTGAGCAAATTGAGTAGGTTATGAGTGAACCTATTGAGCAGATTTGAGAAGGTTTTGAGTGAACCTATTGAGAAAATTTGAGAAGGTTTTGAGTGAACCTATTGAGCAGATTTGAGAAGGTTTTGAGTGGACCTATTAATAAGATTTGTGCTAGACCGAATGAATTATGTTTAGTGCAGATTTGAGTGGACTTGTGCTAGACCGATTGGACTATGTTTAGTGCAAGAGTTGAGAAGATTTTTGCTAGACCAAATGTACTATGTTTAGTACAAGATATTGAGTAGAGTTGTGCTAGACCGATTGGACTATGTTTAGTACAATATTGAGATAGAGCTTTGGAGGTGATAGATCAGAGAGGGTAGAGTCTTCAGTGGATAGAGATCCATCATCCAGGACATTGAGGATAGGTTTTTTGAGTGAGGATAAGAGTCTTCAAGCAGAGAGATATCCATAGTCAGTGTAGTGGAGGAAGTGTCTTCTAGAGGATCACCAACTAGAGCATAGGATAAGGAGTTCTCCTATGGATCAAAGAAATAAATATTGGGATCAAAGACCCCTAGTTTATTTTTCATAAAATACCATGCATGTCGCTCTCCTAAGGCCCACCTATTGGGGATCTAGCCCATTTTATCATAATGTTTCTTGACCATATTTAAATCACCACACATCGACCAGACCATGGTAGGTAATGACAAAGCACACCATCTACATAGGTCACATCTATATTGGACCTCATTAGAGGCATAAATATTAATAATCCTGAAGGAAAGACCTCCAAATTCATGGTGAGAGGGGTCGGAACCCCAAGTGAAAAGATTGCTCGTCCACCTAGTATTAAACAAAATGATAGCACCTCCACTGCTATGATTGGGGTTGGTGGTATACATCTGACTACTAGGCCATAAAATAGAACAAGCATATTGTAAATTGAAACCTACCACTTTGACTTCTTATAAACACACAAAATTTGGATGACCATAGAGACTGGAACAGGTTGAAAGTTCATCCAGAACCATGTAATGACAAAAAGGGTCTATCAAACCATGCACATTCTAAGAGAAACAAAATTAAAAATAGTCAAGTTGCATACCCCCACTTTCCTCAGTCACATTATCCATAAATAGGTGATAGAGGTTATTCCAGAAGGCATACATGGTGGTAGAGAAGGAAGAAGTTTATCACCACTTGTATAAATAAGCAAGCTTCTCACATCATAGAGGGCTACAGGACCACCATCCTAAGTTTTGAGAGAAACTTCCTTCAACCTATACCTTGTCTGGATAACACAAGGATACAGTGGACCGAATCCCTTCATCTAGATCTACAGAATCGATGATCGGAGGAGGAGAGTGGACAGAGGCCGAATCCATAACCGACGACTACATGGGAGGTTTAGGCACTAGGGCCTAAGCATACGTGACAACTATGTGCTCCACCTAAGTGGCCTTACCACTTTTCCATTTATTGTGTGAAACCTCAGTCCACTCGTCATCCTTTGATGGAGGGTGTGGGGTAGTGGGAGATAAAACAACACTAGCTAGCAGGGTAGACGTCTTGGCAATGGTAACATGTATTAGGGAGGTTGATATATACCACATACTAATGAATACGAGTAGAACCAACCTGAATGTTAATATACTCCTTTAGGGTTTTAGCTAGGTCAACCTTGATACACATTCTCCTACTAGGATGGACTGACATGAACTGAGAGGGTTCATCATAGACAAATTCACCAAGGGTGGATACACTATTTTTCAAAAAGGGCCAGCATGCAGTGGGGAGGTCCAGGAGTTCTACCCAAGTAGGCATGACCAGGGAAACATAATTAGAAATCATGAAATCCTGACTCCATGACTGAAAGATGAGCAGGGAAATATTAATGTAACTAGGACCCTTATTGAGGACCTTCTGGGCTTGGTCAAGGCTACCAAAATGGAAATTAAAAACCTTTAGAGATATTTTGGACATGGTCGACTTGAATCCCATACGAACGCCAATACTGCTCAATCAATTTTCTAAGGATATGCTTAGGGGGAATCTGATCCAAAAAATACCCTATAAGAGTATTGATTTCAAACCAAGAACATGCCTAATTGAATTCATGTAGAGCAATTACAAAATTAGGTTTAGAAATGTCTTATGGTACATCTTGGGAACGAATTTCTTGGGCCGTTTGTTCACCTTCGGAGCCATTCCTCTCATCGTCAGCTTTAGATGAATCCAGGGGAGGAGAAGCCGATATAATAACACCCATAGAGCAAGCGCAGCATGGAGGCTAGGATAAGCTCCCAGAGAATGAATAGAAACTTCCAAAAACCCTAGGACAACACACAGACCGACCCCTATATTTTTGGTCTTAATATAACTTCATTTTGTACTATTCTATAATAATTAGAAATTAAATTTTTTCTTACACAAATATTTTCATCCACTCCATTGATTTTTATTGTCTTGTAAATTATTGAGCTTGGATTTAATTTTCTCTTTTTATTTTAAATGTTACCAAAATATTTGATATTCCAAATATATATATATATATATATATATATATATATATTTGGAATATCATATATTTTGGTATTTCATTTTTTTGAATAAACTTGTATATACATGATCCTTTAAACCTTGCTTCATCCCACTATAAAATATCCATTTACAATAAACCATGATCTTAGATACACATAGACTAAAATCAAAATGGATTTGGATTACCATTATTTAATAGATTACATCAAGAGAATGGGTTTGTGATTTGATCATGAATCAAAATAAAATCCCTAAAATAGATTGTATAATCGTTTTGCCATTTTATTTTTCCAATATGTCTATTATATCATGTATATTAAAAGCTTAAAGGAATAAAATCCCAAGGGCCATAAAATTAACAAAGGAAACAAACTTCTACATTTTAGACCTTGTAGGAGTACCATTATTCTCTTTTAAAGTAGATAGAATTATGTTAAAGACCCTCCCAAAATTACATAGATTATAATTATCAATCATCATTGAATTTGACATAAATAAACTAAGGTTATTCCAACATATGAGAGTTATTACAGTTGGAACATATACATTTATGACTCCAAATTTTTTATTTTTTGATTTAAAGAAAAACTTGTAAACTAGTTACTTATTTCTTTTAGTAATTATTTGGATCCTATTTTGTCTATACCATATTGTGTTTATACCTCATAAACCTTCCAAAATATAAATTACTAGAAAATTTTCCATATTCCAAATCTTTTTGAATGTACCCTTATATTCCTTATAATTTTTTTATTTCTTATATTAAAATAAACTTAGGATTATAACAACCTATTAATTCCTTGATAGTAATGTTTTTAGGCGCCTTAATTATAACCCTCTAATATTTTGAGACACCGTATTCACCATCATGTTTTATTCTCATTTGTAATATTAACCTTGCTTCTTATTAATGTTTATGATATTTGTTTCTAGTTTGTTTTTTATAAGGTTGGAAGAAGGGATTTTTGAAAGGGCCCCAACCCTTTTACATTGTCACACAACACATATATACCTCATTTTTAATGCAAAATGGGACAATACATAGGTCCTCCTATTCAAGGATACAACCCATATTAAACTACATGAACTATCCCATATATCCTTAACTATATAAGACTATCTATTATATACTTAGACACAAATATAACACCAACACCACTAAACAAACTAAGACCAAGACTGTATAAAAACATTGATGCAAGAAATTGAACACCATTAACAAAACCAAATAGACTAAACACCATATTGACCAACCAAATGACACAAAAGTTCATTTTGAGTGTTGTTCTTTCAACATGCATGTAGTTACAACCATGAGTTCTTCCTTCTTGGCCAAGGCAATCAACTTAATTTTGGTAACCATTACAAACTCCTAAATTTTATCAACAAGACCATTGAAGTATTTGGTATTATTTCATACCAAGGAGGCTAGATCATCTAAGAACATCAAATTGCTACCTAAACCAATAGAAAAAATAAATATTTTAGTATTACATTCAGAAAACATGGGCTCCATAACATGAACCTCTTCCTACACTATGGAATTTGCAATATTTTAATCCCCCTCTTCAGATTGATTCATAAAATATAGCTCCACACCCTGTGGATTTTCCATTTGATAATTTTCCTCACCATCCTACAATAAAATCTTGGGAAATACAATAATCTTCTAGATACACCAAATTATACTTTGAAGGGGCATTAAGGCCCCTTACATTCCAAGAAATGACCTTCATTTTTTAGATCTAGTGAGTTGCTTCTTACCGCTTAGATTAAGAATCATTTTGGTTCACATATATATTTGTTTATCTCTATAAAAATCCTTATTTGAAGTTTTTCTAGGTCGTTTAGATTATCCCCTACATCAATTCCAATATTTTTACTATTCCTTGTTATTATAGATGCAGTTAGATTTTTATTCCCCTTTAGTGATAATCTCTTATATCCAGATCCATGGGGTATCATATTTCATTTTTCTTACTTGTTAAATTCAGGTGTTATAAACTCGTTTTCCAATACTTCATCAGTATTTTCATCCCCAGTTTCAAAATTTTTATCCATTTTCTCAATTATAATTTTCTCCTTTTCCTCATCTAGGTTTCAACTGGATTTTTGGTAGAAATTTATTTATAGAAAGACTTGGAATAGAAATAGAACGACATACCTTAATATGATCATCCACAATATCACTCTCTTTAAAAAAGGCAATAGCTCATCCGGTCCTTGCTTCCCAAGATCATCTTTCATTATTTTACCTACATTGTATTTTATAGATCCACTTTTGCTATGTCTTCCTAGGATGATTAGAGAAAAAAATTCCAACATGACCAAATTTAAAACACACATTACACTTGATAGGCAAATTATCAAATTCAATGACTTGCAACCACTTGCCAAATTTGGAGATAATTTCAATAGTATTTGGTAGATCTTTCTCCAGATTGATACTAACACAAAATCTTACATAGATTAGCCTAGATCTCATAGCAGTGGCTGGATTTAATCACTACAAGCTATCCAAAATCATTTGCAATCCCTTAAAAAATATCCTCCTACCACAAATGCAAAGGAAGTCTAGGTAATCTAACCCAAACTGGAACCTGTAGGATGTTTTAGCGATAAGGATCAAAATATGGAGTCTTGTGCTTCAGAAACAAATACCTTCTACCAAAAAATCAAGAATATTTTTGCAAAATGTGATCCATATCCTTAGCATAATTCAATTTAACTAAAAAAAATTATTAGGAAGGACCATCATATCCATAAACCTCAATGGTTTCCATTTAGCATTGGTCCATTTTTGAATTAAATCTAAATTACGTCTAACACCCAAAATTTTTCCAATTAAATACATATCACCTTGTGTCATACCCATTTCAGCCAATTTGTTTGGTATAATTAGTTTCCCATTCTCTATTTCTATATTGAAGTTCTTATTTGGTATTTTTTGTTTTCCTCTAATAGTGTCCAACCATGGTCTAGATCCATGATAAAAAAAATCAAAATGAAATCGCTTCTCTTCAGCTAAATACCCATTAGATCTAAACCCATCCTTTGGTAAGGACTTCTCAAGTGAAACCATTTAATATCAAACTTCACCATGAGGATGACAACAATCCTCCTCATTCCAACCCTAAAACTTCAAATTCTACCCTAATTCATGCACCATTATTATGAATCATTCGAATCATGAAACTTGCAACATTATTATGATTTGATGTGCTACTAAGGTAATGATGATGATGGACCAAATATAGGATATTGATGTGGTAGATAAAATATAGGCTATTTAGGCTATGATTGTGGTGAATAAACCATAGGTTTTTTAGGTAATGATGGTAATAGATGAACCGCATGCTTTGGAGGCAATGACGGTGATGGATCAACCACAAACTGCTATGGTAGTGGTAACAGTGGATCAACCATAGGCTACTGAGGTGATACTGGTAGTGGATCAACCATGGGCTATTGAGGTAGTGGTGGATCAACCATAGGCTACTAATATGGTGGATCAATCATAGTCTGCTAAGACTACAATAGATCAACCATAGGCTATTTCGGTGGATTAACCACATGATTTTAGTATTTATTTCTAGTTTCTCAAAATGATATACATATAAGATTTATTTTCTCTTTGTTCTTGCTTTGAGGGCCTTCCTCTACTTTTTCCATTCCTTCCAAGACTTACATCCTCATAAATATCTTCTATTTTTTTATACTATTGGTAATATGGTTTATCATCAATAGTTTTATGTTGTTATGGATATTATGTTGTCATGATGTAATACTTGGTTATGTATAGGATTTTTGGGTAGTTACAAATTAGTTGCAACTATATACCTCTCCATTCTTAATTTCCATTTATATATACTCATATATCACATAAATGCAAATTTTATCATAAAATTGTAAAGGTGAAGCCAATGTTGTAGAGAAAATATACTTTTCAAAATTCAAGAGTGCTACTGTGGCTATTCTAGGAGTTGCATACATAACAATCATTGAATTTGAGTAAAGAGGAAGTTCCTTTTGAAGGTATGGAATTAAAGAATACTTTGTGTTCTTTATTTTTTAATTTTTTTATATTTATAGATTTGAAATTGGGATAAAAAAGATTATCTAGCCAAACCAAATTGGATTTGTAGTCCAATGGATGAGATATTAGTAATGTTATTATCCCTTGATGATATATAAATGTTTGTACCAACAAGGTAGATTTTATCAGTCATTGAACATGCTATCACATGGAGGATTTTTTAGTGGGCCACTATTCTAGATTATCCATATGCTTTCTATGGAGATTTTGGTCCTTAATTAATAATAGTCGGCTATGTATGATTAATAGGAGATTCGACTAGTAAATTTATATATGTATTAAATGATTTTTGAATCTAACTATGGTGTAGCTAGCTCCTAGTGAGTGAAAGAAAAATTTATTCACCTATTTCTCCAATGATAGGAGGTAGGGCATTCCAACTAACTACCACTATTATCCACTAAGATTCCACCTGGTGAGTGAAAGAAACATGGATCCAACTGTTATCACTCTTCACTAACGATAAGTCTACATGACCCTTATGGGTTAAGGGTAGGTAGGGGTTATATCAAGTTTTAGGTATCATTCTACACTTCACATTAAATGGACTCCATACTAAGTAGGGAAGCATTAATGAGTAATACTATTAGCTCTATGCTTGCAATCTAATGTATGTATTCCATCAACAACAATTCCCACTTTAATTTAGTACCTCAAGATAAGGAAATCCTTTTGAATGGGAATGTAAATAGCAATTATTTTATCATACATAGTAGGGAAGAGGAGAACTAGATAAATTAGCTTAGTTAGTGATACATTATTTGATGAGAGAACCATCCTCTTTACTCTTTCTATTGGGCTGGGATAATTTTCTTTTCCCCCAAATAGGGACATGATAATGACTCCCATGGGTGGTAGGAACCCATATCTGAGTATTGGGTTGTTTTGTTTTATAGTATGGATACTCAATACCCTTTCCCATGCATATTTCACTACTCCTATATAAGGTGAGTGCCTAAAGGAATTCTCAAAGAGAATATTTAAAAATAACCTTATAGTTTTAAGGGGGAGGAATATTATGCACCCATGATAAACCAACTAATTTACTACCACATAATTGCATGGGAAATTCTATTAGTTTGGACTTGAGAAGAACCCATGCTTCTTGTGTTTGGGATTCCCCTTATCATAGATTTAAAAACTTAAGAATTATGATTCCAATTCACTAGTTTTGGATTGCTTACTAATTCAAAAGCCTTAGAGTGTTCTCTTAGTTTCTCACTGTCAAATTCTAGATAACGATTAATCTTGTTGAAGGTGAAATATTGATTTGAGTCAAAACTAGTAGTGTTCATGATTGAAGGAGATTATGGAAAGAATGCATCAATTTTTTTTTGTAGGAGATATTGGAATTCAAGTTCGGAAAGAGTAGGATCCAAGATCTTCTCCCTTTCCTAAATTATTTTTATTCAAATAAAGAGAAGAGAATGCTATTATTCTAGCTATACCTCCCACAAAAATATATCTATTTTAATAGGAACCTCTTCTTTCACCTTAATTCCTTTATGGTTTCCTCTATGTCATGTACTAGTTTGTTATAGTCTTCCAATATATACTTTTTTTCTCTTAACTACTTGAATCCTTATGATGACTACACTTCTATTAGTGATGCCAAAAATAACAAGGGTATATCTTCCTCTTCATAAATTACATCTCGACCCACTTGATAGAGATTTCAATTGGGAAATTGTATCTTGGATCCTATTATTAACCTTTTCAATAATTATTTTTGGCTCATAAATGCCATCTTGAATAGTCCTACTATGTTGTCTTGAGAGGATAAAAACCACCATTGTTGTAAGGGCTATATAAAGACAAAAAAAGTACATGGGATATCATCAACTAAGTTGTTTGGAGTGATTATGTACAATTCATGTTAAAGAAATAAACCTCTGTATGTTATATATAGGTTTGTCTTGAATTTAAAGAAATATTACCACCTAAAGATAATTTTGAATGGTCTATCCACATAATTGTTTCCTTTGCAAATGGAAGTGATGGACCATGGTGATTCTTATAGAGTTCCTATCTAGATGATGCGAACCTGTCATCTTGTATTCAGGTTTTTCATTAAAGCCATCAAAAAGTCATATGGTATAGCTAAACATATGGATATAAGTTTAGTTTATGTTGTATATGTTGAAGTGGTCCCAAAAAGGATGTCTAAAGTCTATTGCTCTTCATGCATACAAAAATATCCATGTAAGGCCATCTCAAATATACATAGGATTATCTAACTTGCATGAAAGGGACATCTAGAGGTGATTTTATGTAATTATTGAAAAGCCATGTAGGGTGATAGGGATTAATATTATATTCTATAATATTATCCCTCCTCACATTGATATTGATATATGGAATTTAATACTCACATGGATCGTGCATATTAAGTGTCGAATTGTAAATGCAGACATTCCTATAAAAATGTTTTTGATTAATGCAATTCTAAGTTTTTATTGGTGATATTTTGTGTCATCTATTTTTTTTTTTAAAACATGGTGGAATCGATAGCCACCACAAATTCGGGCAGACTGTCTGGATTTTATGGCCACCATAGTATTCTATACTATCCACCCTAAAATCCGCCACATAGATCTTTATGCAATCTGCCCCTATAACCGCCATGCCACAATAATTTTAAACCTTTTACGTCATTGAAAGCACCAGGAAAGGGACAAGCATTCAATCTAGTGAGGCCCAAGATTTGAACCTTGGACCTCTGCCTCCCTTATGGGATTTGGATGAACCAATTGGTCTACACCTCAAACCTATTTGGTGTCATATATTAAAAGTGTTTCCCACATCAATTTATAAGAGGTATTCTAGTGGGAAGATGTATTGGAGTTTCCCCATCATGGATCACCATTTTGCCAAAAATTTAGCAAAGTTTTTATGCTTAGATTATTTAAGCATAGAGAGGTCACTAATTGTGATCTTTTTTATGTAGATGGGAAATTGCTTAACAAACATTTCAACAATATCCCTAAATCTTCTAAGGAAATGTCTTGGTATTTTGTAATGCCACTCCAAGGTAGGGCCACTTAATCTTTTGGAAAATATCTTTAGTAATAATGTTTCATCATAGGAGATGTCACTATAGGTGGTATTGAAGAGTCTAAAGTGGTTTATGGGATATTCTTTCTCTTTATATATTTGAAACTTGGGTATTTCAAAATTATAAGGAAAGGGATGACTGGATAGAAAGAGATCTAGGGGCTAGTTGCACAAACCATTATAAGAATATTTATGTCAAGAATAAGACCCTTGAATTGAGGTCATTTGTTATTTTAGCAGCTCTAACTATCATGTTAAAGTTTTCAATTAAGAAGAAATAGGATTTGAAGGCACATTAGGCATACATTGTGGTATAAGAGGACTTTGGTAATTTATGAATGGATAATATTGAACCATTGGTGCATACAATATTAAGGTTGACATCATGTGGCTCATTCCCAAGGTGTTTGACATAAAGGGATTATAAGGTAAAGAATATGATATTGTGGTAATAGGGTTTTGAGAAAAATCTATACTCATGATTATGGAAATTGGAAGATTATTATTGGTATAGGAATTAGATATTGGGGCACTATGATGTACACCAAGGAATAAGAGTGTAACTTATTCTCACTTGTTGAGATGTGGACAACTCACAATAGCCTAAAATAGTTCTTAAGAGGATTCAAGGATGAAATATATCCTAATTATTATGGGATATTATTCACCTCAAAATCCATGGAAGTGGTGATGATAGGAAAAGTAAAATCAACAATATTGGAGGTAGATGTATTAAGGTTTGCATTTAAGGGTCCAAAGGATGGATTCACTTGATTGAAATACAAGGGATTAGAACTAGATTGTTTGGGGTGGTCTAAGAGTGAACCTTCCCATATAGATACCCATAGGTTATCATTATCTTCCTTACGAATGATTGACATGACATCCCTGTGTCACTATAAGAAGGAAGCCATGTGATCGAAGGATTTGAAAACTACTCTTCCTTGATCATAATGAACATGTTTTAGAAAACCCAAGGGTGAAACACCTTCATATTCCTCCTTGAAGGTAGGGCTATCAAAGGTGGATGGGTCCTTAGTACCACCCACCAAAGGGTCAGGGTTAATGGCCAATTGAGTAGCACTACATGTGAAGTAGTGTCTCTTAGCTATGGTTTGAGAGGGAAAGGAAGTTTATTTAATTAGGTTTTAAAATTTTATAGAGTTGATTAAGAGAAGAAAAATAAAATATTTTAGAATACTTATATTGTCTTCCCTTGATATACCTAATCTTATTGATATAACTTAGGGGACTCCATATATACCTAAAATTCCCTATATACCTGACCACTCTCTATATACTCATTGGTAGGTGAGAGACAACTAATATATAGAACATAAATAATACATGGATATCTCTGGGTATGTATCCAAAGATATACATGAGGTATAATGATGTACCTCCTTAGGAATTTCACTATCCAACTATGATATACTACTTAATAGGCATAAGCATATGTGAGACCCTATGTGGGAATCTAGTGGCCTAGGTTGACAATATGCCTAGTATAGCCTAGAGAATTATAGTGTAGTTACTCAAAGGATTCTAAATGATCCCTAATAGCACTAGCCTTTGGTTATGTTATTTTTATCTTAATTAATGTGATCTATACTACACACAAAAAATTAAGTGATACTTATTAAGTTTTAACAAGTTTTAATCTTGATCCAAGTTGTGACTAGGAAAAAAAGATACTTTGAAACTGTGGTGGTGTTCACATTAGATTCACTAAAATGTGATAAGAGGAATATTATCACAAAGGTCCATCCAAGGGTATCCAAAATATCTCTTCCCTTTGGAATTCTCACTTCAAGTATTAGGGGACAAAGGAATATGTGAAAGACCTAATAACTTGTTTTATGGATAAATTTCACAAACACCTACATTTCCAAAAGAAAACTATGTTTTGTTTTTAAGATCCTACTTTTGTGAAGCCTAACCTTAATATATCTAAATACAACACACAAAGAAGCAACACTCAAATCCCAAGTCTAAAATGACTATTTTCAATTTAATGATAAAACACGATAAATAATTTTTCTTTCCTTTTCAAGGGTTCAAAATAAAATGGAGCAAATAAGAATTTAGCCTAACATACAACTACGTGCACTTTAAATTTAAAGCCTAATGCTAATGATAATATAGTCCCCAATCAATATTACAATTAACATAAGTTTATTTTTTTCTCTTTATCAGTATTTAGTGAAAGATAGAAAACAAAAACCTAGCTATGTGTACAACAACAAATTTCAAGACTAAAATGTTTAAAAAACAAGATTTGGAAGTAGAAGAACTGTATTTTATTATAGTGGAAGAAGCATCATCTACTTGTAGAAGTGTCATTGGTGAAATTGTCAACTATTAAAACTATCATTAAATATTACAAAATCGATAGATATTAGTGTAGAGGGACCTTTCTGATTTGGTATAGGATAGTAGGATTTCTTGCAAAAAAAATTAGGTCCCTATTTAGACAAGAAAAAATTGACAAACTTGACAAAAAATGACACAATTTTTTGAAATTAATGTTGTGATGGTAGAAGCACCACTAGTTATAAGTGTCACTGACACTTTTTATGCCTACACTTTTGCTTGTGCAAAACAAATAATAGAAGCACTACCAACCTATGATCAGGAAACACTATTTACTCTATGGATAGGATAGATAGATAAGCTAAAATATAACAAAAATGGCACATTTTTGACTACTTGAAACTAAATTGAATGCTTCAAAATAAAAAACTATGCTAGCATACAAATGCTATATGCAAATATGTAGGAATGAGCCCAAAAATAGGCACTAATTAGTTGAAAGTATATATTAATAGAGATCAATCAAGATGAGAAAAAATCAAAGACCAAATAGATGTAATAAGATAAAAGATATTAGCCAAAAATAAGTTATAAAATAAAAGATCCAATTAAGCAATAAAGGAATAAGTAAGATACAACCCAAAATAGTAGGTTGCTCCCTCTTTGTTGCTTATTGGAGGTCCCTTGATGCTTGCTATTAGTACTAAGTTGTTTTATTGAAACCTATAGATCTAATAGAAATCTATAGAATAAAGGACCTATAGAATAGAGGACATACAAAATTGAGAACCCACATATATGACAAAAATCTATAATATAGAGAACCTATAGAATTGATAAAAATCTACAAAATAAAAGACTGTAGAGTAGAGGACCTACAAATCTACCAAAAATCTATAAAATAAAATTCCATAAAACAAAGGATCTACATATGTACTATAAATATGCAAAATAGAGGACTATAGTACCTGGAACCTATACATCTATTAGCAATTCAAAATTCTCACAGATGATCTCACAATATTAACACAAAATATTCATATAATTTAATCCATAACAATGAAAAATAACTCACTGAATATTTTATTAAAATATTTACTTAAACAATGCAATGCAATACTTATTCTTCAACACTCTATTAAAATGCTTTGTCTTCAATATATACATACATGAGACTCTTCATATTGACAACCCTTGACCTTTCTACTTACATATAATTTTCATATCCTCACACACATAGGAGATATAACACTTCATATTTCTCATAGGAGAAATAATAATAAATCCCACATATCCTCATAAAGACAAAGACTCTAATTATTGCACATGCTAAATGATAAACTCTTACACAACTCATAACTCCACACTTATTTACATGACACATAACTTACATAACTCACATTTACTAACATGACACCTCACTTACATAACTGCAAACTATAGACTAAATTATTTACGTGGTGCTTTCAATATTATTGCAAGTTACCAAATAATTTCATACTTCCAAAAAGATCTCCTAAAAATATGTAAAAAAAATTATTGCAAAACATATTTAGCAACTCCCTATAAAATAGACCATATGATGTGACAAAGTGATACAATTTTAGTTACTAGAAATAGGATTAAACACTTTAAAAGTAAAAGACCATGATAAATATGATAAATAGAGGTGAAAAGATAATTCCAAAAGGAGCACTGATTAATTAAAAATGAACAACATCAATGTTCAGCCAATCTAAGCAAAATAAGAACCAACGAGATATGGTAAGATAAAATATACTAGCCAACAAGGTTATGCATAGTGGCAAAAATTCACCATTTGGGTGAAAAGTACAATTTTTGAAAATTCAAATTTGTGAAATTTTGGGGACATGGACGTCGGCCATTTAGTCAAAAAATTTTGAAACACATAAATTTTAGGTGTCGGTTCATCGTGCTTTGATAAGAGTATCATGGTTATTTTTAAAAATTCACAAGCAATCCCACCTAAATAGAGTACCCTTTTTGCCCTAAAATTATAAAATTTCTAAATTATCCCACCCAACTCATAAAGTATACCTCTATATATAATTAACACCCTAGTGATACATTTTCATTTTCAAACCGTATTCTACACCCAACGAATATACCGACATAGTTCTGTACAATATCGAAACCTTTTCTGCACCCGGTTGTCCCCAATTCTATTATCGAATGAAACCTCTTCTACAACCGTTCGAAACCATTTTTGTAGTTGGATCCTATTCTACAGCTATTTGGAACCACTTCTATAGTAGGAACCTCTTTTTCAACTAGATGAAACCACTTTTACAGCTGGATCCTATTCTACAACCGTCTAGAACCACTTGTGTAGCATGAACCTCTTCTACAACAAAAAAAAACCACTTCTATAGTAGGATCCTATTCTACAACCATCCTAAACCACTTATGTATTCGAAATCTATTGTGCAACATGATGGAACCAATTCTGTATCCGGACCCTATTCTGCAATCGACCTGAACCACTTCTACAACCTAAACTTGTTGTGCAACCAAAAAGAACCACTTTCACAATCAGACCCTATTTTGCAATCATATGGAACCATTTTACAAGCGAGTCATGTTCTACATTTGATCGGAACCATTTTTGCAACCAAAACATTTTTTAACTGGATCCTATTCTACACTGGACCTCTTTCTACACCAGGTTCTCTATCACTACTCTAGTTGCCATGTTTTTCTCTATTTTGCCATGTTTTGCATGTTATCCCCTGTTTTCTCTCTTTCTGTTAAAACTCTTTGATTATTTATGAATAGATGAATTAAAGACATTGTGATTCTCTATTTCTAATCCATTTTGTACCATCATCTTATATTTTTTGACATGTATATTTAATGATTTTTCAATCTTGTTCTGCACCACACCAATATTTGAGCCCTCTTCTGCATCTGGATGGTCATTTCTCTGTTCCCATGTTTTCTCTATTTTTCCCTATCCTAAATGTTTTAAAACTCATTGATTCTTAGTTTCTATTCAGATATTTTTTTCCTTGCTAAGATTATATATGTGTAAACACTTTGGTTCTCTAAAGACATATTGATGCTTTGTTTATCTGAACACATTTTGATTCTCTATTTCTAGATCATTTTGTGATATAATATGATATTTTTCGACATACATATCACCAATTATTTTTTTCTTAAAGAATATTTTTCTTAAAATGATTTCAATTTGAATGTTAATTATCTTTGTGCTCTTGCCAGTTAAAGTGCTTTCACCAAAAAATGAACCAGTGGCATAAAATGATAAAATCACAATAAAGAATTACAGGAAAAAAGTATGTATAATCTACCACCCAAAAAATTATTTATTCTATTTACAATATTATCTTAAGGCCTCTAGAAAGTACACCCTCTTCAACATTTTATTACTCTACTAAATTGAAAAATATTTTTCCAAACAAGTAAAATGTCACCCAGTGATGAAGGGATCCAAATATTCTGTTGAAAAGAGTATCCTCAAATATTTTAGCCAAAATTATAAATGCAACAAGCCAACGACATCCGTGTAAATTCAAGGTACAAATGATTTTTGACTTCCCAGTATGTGCTTGATTGATGCTTTGAATATTTTTTCTATATATTTTTTTTATCCAAGAATGATAAAAAATATTATGGTATGCTACTATGCAAAATATCTTGTCGATCCTGATATGCCTCCACTTGAAGATATTCCCTAACAATATATTCCTTCTAATGAAAATCCCCTTGACAATGACATCCAAAAAAAACTTGAAGACAACACTCAAAATGACATCAAATTTAAAATGAAAGTGATAAATCAAAATCATTACAATATTCATATGATTCTTCAAGCAAAAAGTCTAAAAAAAAAACATCTAACTGGATACTTGGAAGGGGATCTAAGAATGAATGGGCAAAAATATTTTCCTAGCTTGAGCCTGTCCTGACTGAGGATAACCAAATCGATAAAAAATAATGTAGATGCAAAATTTGCAATTGAAGACTTGGTAAGGATCATAGGATTTAAAACAAAATTGATACAATTGAAAAACATGCTGGCAAAGATTATGTAAAAGTTATAAAAAGTAATTGTGAAGTTAGTAAAGAAGTTAAGTGGAAGGATGCATCAGAATGTATGCATTTAAGATATGCTATAGAATATGACAATCACTTAAATCAACAACAATATCTTGTTGAGAAAGGTGGAACAATTGCAACCCAATTTCATAAAATACAGAAGACTATTTTAGCTTCAAAAAGTATGCAGTTTGTCGTTGTTTATAATATTATCAAGAAAGGTAGACAAATATTTAATTTTATTGATTATAAGTAGCTATTATACCTATTTAATGTGCAAAACTTTCCAATTCTCATTGGTTAGATCGAAGTGGTTGGGAAATGGCAAAATGTCTATATTTGGTTGAGAAAGAAGACCTAAGGGAGAAAGTAAAACTTTCTAGATTCATTTCACTTTCTATTGATGAGGTAACATTTATGGACAACACATCTTGGATTTGCATTCATGTGTACACATTTCAAAATCATATTAGAAGGCCTATTTTTTTGGGAATACATAAAATTTTGGAAAGTTCAAATGCCAAAAATATTTATAATGTTGTCAAAATTTTAAAGAATGTTACGGGAATGAATGATATAGACATAGCAACAACGTTAATTTGCATTGGATTTGATGGAGATGCTATTATGCAAGGTCACAGGTCTGGTATTTGTATTCAAATCCAAACCACAATTACCCCATATATGATTCCCATTCATTTTATGGCTCATAGATTTAATCTTGCATATAAAATTTTGAGCACATTTTCAAATGTTGCTAAAGTGGAAAACCTTATTCGTGAAATTCATTCTTATTTATCATTAAGTCCAAAAAGGTTTACAGAGTTTCAATAGTTTGCACTAGGAGTTACATAAGGAAAAAAATTATTAAAATATGTGGATACAAGATGGATTTCACTGTATCTACCTACTCGGAGAGTTTTTACAGAATATCAATCATTGACGGGGTTTATGCATGCAAATCGCAGGATAGTTGATAAGGAAAAATATATGTTGTTTCATTTCACTGACTTGGAAATAATTTTGACCTTATGTGGTATTCTTCCATTGTTAAAATAAATGAACAGATTATTTAATCTTACACAAGAGAGATCCATCTATATAGTTGATTTTATGAGGATGAGAAAACAAATATGCATGCTTATTGATACATTATATGTGTCTAAAGCAGATTTTATAGACCTTTGTTTGATAGTTGGAATACATTGATAAATGTGAACAATCCAAAAAGCTTTTTAAATTTTGACATCAATGATCATATTTGTATTGATGTTCATGAAAAGATGGTACATGTTTATTATTTTGAAAGACAATCAAGTATAGTTGTAGAAAAATTTGAAGAAGTTCCTGTAACACACGGTAGATTTCATGTTATTATACAGAAAACAAAGTGTAATTTATCAAAAATAGCAAAATCTTTGACATGTGAGATAAGATATCGGTTTTAGAGAGATGAGTTTCTCGAGGCCATGGGTGTGGTTAACCCCATGTTTTGGGGACCTTGTATTGAATACAATTCTACAAATGAGCTATTTATTAAATATATGGGTAACCTCATTAACCATTTTAGTAAGAGTGTGGAAGTCAATGATGTTGAAATAAAAGGTTTACTCAACAGTGATATTTTGAAAGAATAGTCATCGCATTTTGGAAGAACAATGGTTTTGCAAACATCACTTATGACAAGTGTCTATGAGATTGGTTCCACTGCATGTTTGTGGCAAAAAAATTATCCAAGCATAATCTTACAATATACAATAAGTGAATACTTTCGTTTATATGAATGATGTGAAACAATGATTTTGGGGTCAATCAAAGATGAAAGAGTTTTTAGTGCACTTTCTTTTGTTAAATATAAACTCTGTAATAGACTCGACAAAATATTAGAAAAATCATTTAAGAATTTATGTGTCTTCATATCAGTTGGATACATTTTCATATGACAGATCTTTGGCACACTAGAATTCCCTGGCAGACAGAAGAGGAACGCCGAATATGATCGATAACTATGATGATGATGCTTTCAGTGATCAGATGGTGGAGACAGATTTTTCTTATGCTTCATAATGATTATGGACAAGTTGAAATGTTTTAGCTACCATAATAATAATTATTCCATGATTTCATTGATATTGATAAACACAAGTGTATTGATTTCACAAAATTCATAGAATATTTTACAATATTGTTCAAGATTTATAAGATTTTACAGAATTGTTGTTTTATATCACATTATTGTTTTAAAAATTACATGTCTTATATCTTTTTGCAGTTTTTAAAATTGTATGTTTATGTCTTATTGTCTCAACTCTCTTCATTGATAAATATTTATGTTTCATGTTTTACATTTTATTATTGGTATATTAATGCAAATCTATAATGTTATCTAATATGCTTTTTTTGTTGAGATGAACATAGTGAACAATATTAGCCAGAAATAAACTAAAATTGCAACACATATTTATAAATGCAAGCAAACAATGAATGATGGAAAATACAAAATGAGAAAATGTTATTATCATTAGTTCAAATAAAAACATATTACATTGTAAAAAATTGTTGACTACAGTCAACTTGATAGCATATTACATTTCCAAATTTTTAAACATTTGATTGGTGCTTGGTTGCTTCATTATCTATTGGATTTGTCGTTTCTTTCCTTTGTCAACATCTGTGACAATCTCTTCTGGCAGTGCTCCAACTCTCACTAGGTTTTCACGTACTTTCATAATACTTGATACCAATTGCGCTTCTTCTTTATTTATATCTTCAAGTATTATTGGAAGCATTTAATTTTTTTCCTCAAGCACCATTCTGGATCTTATTTGAGCCTCTCCTTGATGTTTTTTTAAATGATTATTTTATGACATTCTTGCTTGCATTTTTTTTTTCATTTCAATTGTATTATTCAAAAATGTCTTCACCCTTTTAATATTGACATCCACACTCTTAACTTGTGTTTTTTAAGTGTTCAAAATTTAACTGCAAAAAAAAATTGAAAACATAATTCAAAAGGGTTATATTGAAATTATTTCATATTTTCAAGAAATATAAAAATTTCACTGTAATAGAAAATTGAAACGTAAAAAGTTTTCTTACCTCAGTCATATCCCTTGTAGCCTCAACAATTGCAACTTTTTCCTTATCATAAGCCCACTGGTTATAAAATTCTTGGGCTTCAACATTAATGTTCTCCAATCTACCAACAACAACATTCAAAATATCATCATCATAAATAAAATCAGGCTTAACAGATCCTGATGTGGCTTGTTTGAGCAGGCCATCAAGCTTTTCTGGTTCAAATTGAACCAAAGAATAAAGAGAATATATTTTTACATAATTTTTATATCAGGTATTGATTTCCCTTAAAAATACCTTTTCCCAATATTCCCATTCTTTCATTTCCTTCAAACCTCTTAACACAAACTGATTAATAGTAGCTTCTATAGTTTCAACTATTAAAACATTTTTATTAAAATCTACAATATCATCCTCAGTTTGAGGATCCTGAGGATGAGGGTTTGCTGCTTGAGTTGATGGTATGTTGTCTACTCAGTTGTAGGGTCATTGGCTTCTCCTTGTTCTCCTTCACATCTCAGCACATATGTTGCCTTGAAACCTACAATGTTTCCCTGCAAAAGATAATCCTCATCAAGTGGAATATTATCCAATCCCTCTGTAGAAACTTCTACTGCTTGTGAATTTTTTGAAAATGTAAATTGTGACCATCCATACCCAAAACTTGGTGCTATCATGTGTGATATCTGTTAGTGTGAAAACCTACACCTAGAACTTTGTGCAGTGCCTTGTGATCTCTATGAAAACAATTATTTTCCAACACAGATTTGCCCTCGCATAAGCGTAGGCTATGTGGATGTCTGTCATTGATTTGGTGGAAGAGGTGGTTGTGGTGAAACCAGTGAGTGTGATGCAATTGGTGGTTGTAATGGATGTAGTGGTGGCATATGGCCTCTAATGTGTGAGGTTACTTGTTGATTTTGAGAATAAACTAAAATTAGTCAAAAATATTTTGTTACAATTCTTCTTAAAATAAGAAGGATCTTAATTTAAATTAACTACACATAGACTTACCTAAATATGTACCTGAAGATGATGAAACATGTTGAATTTGTGTTGCATAAGGGAGGGGTTGTCCACACTAGATTCAGCCTACACATTTTATGCATACCTAGGTGTACGAGAAACCCCAAGAGTAGATACTTTCATGGAATGTTTGTACAACCTCTGCAAAGGTTTTACTTTAGAGCCCATGTCTTTAGAATCATCAGTTTGTTTCGGCATGTGATACCTAGCAATATGTTTACTCCTTGTATTGTTTGCCTTACCTTGCATATAGATGAAAAGAAATATTAAAAAAAGGGAATGTGATAAACTATAAAATAGTATGTCAAGGTCAAATATGCAGTTATTACCTTCAATTCCTCTACTGACATAAAAATAGCCTATAGTGTTGCATGCACTATAGTTGGTATAGGAGTAGTCTGTGTTGTAAATAATGAAAACACTCAAAATATAGTGCTAAAATAAAACTAATAGTGCCCATAATGGGTTGTGTCTTGTTGGTTACCATTTGCATGGTGTGCAACTCAAACCTGATTCGATTCAAAATATACATGCATCAATTGAACTTTTGATTATGCTCAGACTGAACAATATAAGTAAGTGCCCAAAATAGAATTTTTGGTCTTCCCAATTAGTCTAGCCTGGAAGAACTTGATAATGGCCTTTAGAGTTTTATGGTTAACATAGTTGGTTGATAAACCTCTTTTTTATTTGGTGGCAAAAGCTTCATAAACAAAATTAGATGTCAATTTACAAATTTAAATAATTGAGCATTAATAAAATATAATTAACAAGATATATATTCATCAAATCTTCCTATGAGAGATCGTACTTGCTTTCAAGGTGTGCTTTGTCATATGGAGATAGCTGCAACCTCATCGAAACTTGAGGAAAATCAATGAATGGAAGATCTATCAGTCTGTTAATACCTACAGGGGTGTAATTATCAGGAATGAGTGACCTGAGGTTTAGCAAGTACGACATGAGTGAGGGTTTGAATTTTTGGGCAAGAATCTCAGCCAAGGTGGTAGAGGTAGAGCAAGTATGGAAGGGGTAGGTGGGAACCTCGATCATGGATCAAGTGAGGATCTAGAGAAAGGTGGTCAAGCTATGGCAGATTTGGAGGCAGGCATCACACAGGGGCCCGACCCTCCTCAGAGACCCCAAAAAAAAAGATACGAAGGACAATGCAGGACCCAAGAAGTGGCTATCTTTTTCTGAGACTCTTAGAGGAAAAATAAAGGAGGTTCTCTCTCTTCCACCCCTAGTTCTAGTAAATAATAAAATTTTAGCCCCGACAAGTTCCATGAGCCCTTTTCTTTCAATGGAAGAATTCTCCCTGGTAGGCAAGTTTTTGGGAGGTAGGTCGGACATGGAGACTATCAGGGCTTGGATGATGGGTAAATGGCAATCGATAGGTAGCTTGGAGTTGGTAGCTCTAACTCGAGGGTTCTTCATTATCTGTTTTAACAATATGGAGGATGCTAAGTAGGAGGTCCTTGGTTTTTGGGCAAAATGAGCCTTTTAATTAGATGATGGGGTGAAGATTTCAACCCTAAAAAGCAAAATATTAACATTACCCCTATTTGGGTTCGTCTCTTGAGTCTACCTGCCCAGTTATTCAATGAATATTGGCTGCAGGGCATAACCAGAACTATAGGGGACCTGATCTCCATTGACCATGCAACATTGGCCAGGACAAGGATGATTCATGCATAACTCTACGTAAATGCTAATTTGGATAATGAATTTCCAAGTTTTGTGGAGCTAGAGTATGGAGAATACTATCAAAAATAGCTAGTAGAATATGAGAACAGATCGACATTCTATGCAGAATGCAAAAATCAAGGACATCTATGCAATCAGTGCCCTAACCTGGCAATGAATAAAGAAAAGCAAAAGCAGGGAATTCTAGACAGAGGAAATTTGAGGAGTTTCCCTGGCAGAGGCGATTTAAATCAGGTAAACTATGTCTTTCAAAAAATAAAAGAGAGGATGTAGGGTCCCAACAAGATAAATTAAAACAACAATTTTTTGGCAACCAAAATACTCAGGTAAGTTTCAATCCTCTAGTTTCAAATAAATTTTCAATTCTATCCAATATGGGAGTAGGAGGATTATATAAAGACATGGAAGCCCAGAACCTTCAGGCTAACCTTTTTGACTCTCTAGAATCCCCATCTAAGTCAGGATCCTCAAACCCTAATGCTAAAATTATTGTAAGCCTCGTGGGCATCACAAAGCCAAACCCTAATGCCCGATATCTAGAATCCCCATCCAATTTGGGATCCTTAAACCCCAATGCTAAAAATACTTCAATACCAATGGACATACCAAAGCCAAACCATAATGCTAAAGAACTTAGGAAGAAAGTTGACGTATTGGAAAATAAAAAATTGCATCTCCCTAACATCATCACTAGGATCTAGGTGAATCCTACTGAGGGGTCGTCCTGTAGACCAGGGGAATATAGGTTAAAAGGAGAATATTTGGATGTAGGGGTGGAGATATGTGAAAATTTTCAGACTAAGGAATATGGCAGTCCGATTTTGCAACAAATTTCCTCCCCCCAGTTTAGTCCTAAACAAACTAGGAGCACTGTGAAGTCTCCTATAGATTTTGGTAGTGAAAAAAGAAGAGGGAGAATATCAAATGCTGAGCATCAAAAAATTAAAACTGATAATGATATTGCCAATGGAAAATAGAGAACCTTGTTTCAACAGGTTATTTCAAGTTTTGAAGACAACAAAATAGGAAAACCCCCTCAAGGTAGGGAGAGAGGAAGAAATCCCAAAAAATCTAAATGAAGTTTCTCTCATGGAACATGAGAGGCATCAATGGCCTACCCAAACATAGGGAAGTCAGTGCAATAAGAAATCAAGTGAATCCAACTATTATCATGTTGCAAGAAACAAAAACTGATGAGATTCAATCAAAAAAAGTAGCAAAAAAATTTGGAATCAAGGGGATATGGTTTACAAATCATCCAAAGGAGCGTCTAGAGGCCTTATGACTTTGTGGGATCCTCGGATAGTAGAAGGCACCATTATTTAAAAATATGACAGGGTTATTAGTGTTTTATTTAAGGAAATAAACAACAACAGGTTGTGGATCCTTTTGAATATTTATGCCCTGAATTCAATTTAAGGGAGAGCTCTACTATGGGATTACTTAGGCAATTTGAGTGAAATCTTCCATAATTTCCCCTGGATTCTTGCTGGGGATTTTAACACTCCTCTTTACCCTTCAGACAAAATGGGTGGAAATGGACCACCCATCAGGAGCATAGATGAGTTCAATGACTATGAACTACAACATGTTGATGGATGTAAAACTTAGAGGAGCAAATTATACCTGGAGCAATAGACGGATAGGGTGTCATCTCATTCAAGAAAGGCTTGACAAGTTTTTTCTATCAAATAAGGCTACAAATTTGTTCAATGATTCTACCCTGCAAGCCCTTCCTAAAATTGCCTCTGATCATAATCTTATTTTATTGGATATCCCTAACTCTCTATCCTTCAAGAAATATTTCATATTTCAATCTATGTGGATCAAACATTCCAGTTTCAAAGATAACTTAATTTAGTGGTGGCAACAACCTGTCAGGGGTAGTGTAGCTTTTAAACTTGCTAGAAAATTAAAGTTTGTTAAGGAAAAGCTTCAAACTTGGAACAAAGAGGTCTTTGGGAACCTCTTTGAAAATAAAAAACAAGTTGTTGAAAGTTTGAAGATAATTGATCAGAGGATTCAACATGGTGATGTTGATGAAACTACTAGGCAGGAGGAACAGACAAAACTAGCAGAGTTTCATAACATTTTGGCCTATGAGGAAATATATTGGAGGCAAAAATCAAGGGCTCTTTGGTTGAAATATGGAGATTCAAATTCTAAGTTTTTTCATGTCACCACTCTTAGAAATAGAAACAATAACAAGATAATTTTTTTAAAAAAAGTAGATGGTTCTATTACTTAGGACTTAACAGAAATTAGAAAGGAGGCAATAACTTATTTCAATTCTATCTTTGGTCAAGAATCATAGTGCAATGAGGAGGCCAAAGATATTCTCTTGCAATCCATTCCTAGCATAATAAATGAGGATATAAACCTTAATATTCTAGCTCCCTTTTCTGATGAGGAAATTAAGGAAGCCTTGTTTAGCATGGAGCCAGACAAAGCCCCGGGACCCGATGGATTTCCCCCTCATTTCTATAAATCTTTTTGGGACATCATAAGTAAGGATGTAATTTCTACTGTCAAAGAATTCCAAGCAAGCAATCATATCTGAAAAGGTCTCAACTCTACTTTTATTTCTCTAATTCCTAAGAAGCAAACCCCTGAATCTATGGTTGACTTCAAGCCAATCAGTCTGTGCAATATTTATTACAAGATCCTAACTAAATCCATTACAAATAGAATGAGATATGTTCTGCCCCACATCATAGATCTGTGTCAGGGAAGCTCTATCTAGGGTAGGTCAATCTTGGATGGAGTTATCACAGTTCATGAAACTTTGCACTCTGCTCATAAGACTAATAGGTATATTTTTGCCCTCAATCTTGATATGAACAAAGCATTTGAAAGGTTAAATTGGGAATTTCTTATTGCTGTCATCCTTAAGTTTGGTTTTCACTACCAATGGGATAATTTGATCAAATAATGCATTTCTAAAGCATGGTTCTCAATTTTGGTTAATGTAACAACTGTTGGTTACTTTCAAAGTCATTGAGGAATTCGGTAGGGGGACCCTATAAGCCCCATGTTATTCATAATTATGGAAGAAGCTTTAGGCAAAACCATAAAAAATGCTTGTAGTTCAAGGCTAATATTAGGAATCAAGGCAACATCTCTCACTAGGGCTATAAATTTAGCTTTACTAGCTAAGCAGGCGCGGTGCCTCATTTTCGGTGAAGAAAATGAATGGAAAACTATCATAAAAAAAGTATCTTCAAAATATAGAATTTCTAAGTGACTCAGTTCCAATCAGAGGTTCTGCTTTTTGGAAAGCAATTCTCAATTGTAAGGAAATCATAAAAAAAGGTTTAAGATGGGTTTTAGGCAATGGTGAGAGGATAAATTGCTGGAATGACAGGTGGGCTAAGGACGAACCACTGATGCAATATTTTAACTTAGCCTAAATCAGAGATATCATGGAAGCACTCATTGGAAAAAGGTCTCTAATTATATGGTTGAGGACAAAGGCAGAATGAAGTGGAAACAAATAAGGATTCAGGGATTTCAAGTGGAATCAAATGATTTTTGTAACATTCTCGGGTAACATTTTATCCCCATGAGACCCAAGGAAGATCAAGTGACCTAGGATCCTATGAAAAATGGGCAGTTCACTATTAAATCAGCTTACAAGCTTATGCTTGATGACGAGGATTTTACCCTCCAAAAGGACTTAGTTTGGATAAAAATTTAATTCCAAAAATTGCAGTCTTTTCATGGCTGGTTATCCAAGGAAGAATTCTAACCATTGATAATATGATGCGTAAAGGTATTTGTATCACTAATCCCTATTATCTGTGTAGGGTTAATTGGGAGACCATTTATCACATTTTCCTTGAGTGCCTTTTTTCCTTGACTGTCCTAAGTGGGGTTTTTCAGGCCTTCAATATTTCCTAGGTTAAACCAACCACTATACTTGATTTTTTTGTCCAGTGGCCTTGCCCCTTTTCAAGCCAAAGACTTAGATACATGTGGAAAATTTGTCTCAATCACTATCTTTGGCAGGTGTGGTTAGAAAGGAATCATAAAGTCTTTAATGAGTCTATCCATGATCATAAAACTATCATTGCTAGGATCCTATCCTTTGCTAATGAGAATGCAAACCTTATCCCTTTTGATAGTCGTAAACCTCATCTGCAAGAGACCATGATTGCTCAATATTTAAGCTTAACCTTGTTAGATGAGTCTATGCCTAGGGTAGTCAACCCAAGAGCCAATGTTAAGTGGTCCCCACCTCGTACGTGTTGGTTTAAGCTTAATTTTGATGAAGCGAATAAGGAAAATCTTGGAAAATCAGGCGCTGGTGGCATTATGAGAGATCATAATGGGAATATGATGCTTGCATTTTCTAAATATTTGGGAACAAGGATGAACAATGAAGCTAAAGCTAGAGCTATGTGGAGAGGCATTCAAATGACTCAAGACTTAGAAGGTAATTTGATCATAGAAGGAGACTCTATGCATGTTATAAATCTTCTCAATAATTGGAAAACACCTCCTTGGAGGATTAAAACAATTGTTGAAGAGGCTAGGATCCTTTTCTAGGGAATACAAGACATAAAATCCCAACATGTCTTTTGGGAAGCTAACAAAGTTGCTGATAAGCTAGCCAATTTGGGTGTCGATGGTGACAAACTTTTCAAATGGGAAAACAGTGTCCCGAGCGAAGTAGAGGAGCTTATTCAAAAAGAATTCCAAGAATTATAGTTGAATTTACCAACAAGGAAGGCACTGTAAATTCCAAGGCTATGAGTATTCCCGTCTCTTTTTTGAAATGGACTCACAATAAAAATTATTTGAGTTGTCAATCTTGGTGGATGTTGCTTGGAAATACCACAAAGACTAATGGGGATAGTCACATGTTAGATAACATGGCTCCTAGTTGTCGTAGTAATTTGATATTGGTTGATAACCACAGGGAAGGAAATAAACGATAATATAAGACTTCGAACCAAAGCCACATGGACCACCATATAGCCACCACCATAAATCTAGTCAGTAGGTTCACTTATCCAAGGATGATTGGCCAAGATAGGATGTGGTCCCAAAGCATGTCATATATGGAAGAAAGCAATTACCAAAGAATTATTAAGAGTAATTGTCAATACAGAGCTTATGAGATTTTTTTCAATACTCTGCTATGTGTGTCTGCAGCTTTTTGTTTATCCACTGTTTCAAGGAAGGGATATGTGTCTATTTCTTTTTTTGTAATTATGATGCAGGTGTGTTTTCTTAGGGTATACCCAAAATGTTGTATGGAAAGTTTCTTTTTGATAACATCCTATGTGCCTTACCGGATGTAATGGCTTTGGCGACATGTAGATTTTACATATATAGGATCCTTAGTAAGGACATGTTCATCAAAAACCCTGGGCTTATTTTTGTAAAAGGTTTTGGGTCAGCTTGTAAAACCCGATATTAATGCTATATTATCTTATCTACCAAAAAAATATCTATAGGGGTGATGGTGAAAAGTGGATTTCTATTTTGTACTTTAATATTCATCGTAGTCCTATCATGGTTATAATCGACTATAATATGTTGCAAGAGGATTTTATCTATTTTAAATTGTGGTATTGAAATAAGAGTTGTTAAAGTCCATCCTTGGGGTTGTCATCAAATCTAAAATCAAAGAGCAAGAAAAATTCTTGAATTTTGGTGTAGGGGTGGAAGGGGTGGCCATCACAAGAAGTTGGAAGTTGAAGAAAAAGGATTAAGAATCAGAAGGTTGATTGGAAAGGTTAGCTCTGGTTGCAAGAGTTACAAAAATGAAATGGAAAAAATGATAGTTGATACCCTTTTATAGATTGAAGAAACATGGTTGACACGTGGTAACATTGTATTGGACATGCAGTGTTGCTGATTGAACGTGTGACACATGGCAGCCAAACCGGACCTTATTTTGCATGAGGTCCACCTCTCCAAAATCAAAACTTTTTTTTTCATCTATTACAATGTAGGATCGGATCCTATTTTGCATTTGGTAGATGACTGGATCATATTGTGCACTTGGTCCAATATCGGGTCATAATATGCACCTGATGGGTGACCGGACCATAGTATGTATTTGGTCTGAAACTAGATCATATTATGCATCCGATACAAAACCAAATCATATTATGCATTCGATCCAAGATCGGATCATAGTATGCATTCGGTCGGTGGTCGAATCATGTTATGCTTTTGGTCCAAAAAATAATCATATTATGCATCTGATCAGTGGCCAGATCATAGTATGCATCTATTACTTGACCGGATCATATTATGCATCCGATATGTGATCGGACTATATTATGCATCTTGTCAATGATCGGATAATATTATGCTTCCTACCTAAGACCGAATATTATTATACATCTGGTCTGTAATCGGACCATATTATACATCCGATATGAGATCGGACCATATTATGAATCCGGTCCGAGACCGGATCAAGATTTGAAAAGTGGTCGACGTCGTCAGATTCCTTTTTCACCTGGTTCAGTCAGAACTTTGAAATTCACTATTTTTTACAATTTTTTTTGAAAAATTAAGGTTATCGCCATGCCATCATACATGTAGCTGGCCAGGATTCACTAGGTTTTCGTAACAGATTCATCATTTTTTTACAAGTACCTTTCAGGTCCTACCTCTTATGCATAACCCTACTAGCCAAAGATAAGCTATAATGTGAAATAGCCCAGTAAGCAAAAGAGAAAGAGGTAGGATACAACCCAAGACAATAGTTTGATACCTCTTTGTTGCTTATTGGAGGCTCTCCTAAATTATTGAAGATGTTGATTCTTACTTGTACGTTTGATTGTTGGATCAGATGCTTATAGTTATAAAGGTTTCTATGTTGCAAAAGCTAAGTGTCAAATTTTGTGCATGCAAAATCAAACAGAATTCAACATAGTCTTGTTACTCAAAATTATTTAAAATTTTGGTTGTATTGTTACCCAAAAATCATCCATGAAATGATCATATTGGGGGTGCACTTATAAGTATCCATGGCCCCTATGGAGGATTTGTAAAATAATCTATTAAGATTGGTATATGGGTGAGGTGGTAGGCTACATGGAGTTGATTATCATGAGACTATTGATGGTAGATTTGAAAATATTGCCATATGATTAGGGGAGGAGGCATGAGGAGGTGAATAAAGAAAAAAATTATATAGCTAGGTTGGTGATGAAACTTGATGTAGATTATTCCATGAATTGTGGGTAGGATGAGGATAGAAGTAGACAACAATCTCATATTTGGTGGAGATATGGTTTAAGCATTGGGAGACAATAGAAGTAAAAATGCTATTGATATGGTGCTACTACCAGATAACTTTTGGAGATAAAAATATATGGAAAAGGTCAAATTTAAAATATCAATAGAAGCACTTATAGGATCACAATAATTCTACTGATGCTACCATTCATGCCCTGATGCTTTTACTTTTTGAGCAATAATACTTCAAACTTGGGCACATGAATGGTTGAGTTTAGTTTGGATAATTATAAGGCTTAATGAAGGGATTAAAATTATTGACAAGTGTTCCATAATTGGGTATCATAATTACATCCACCATGATGTGGAAAGGAAATATTTTTTTAGGGGAACTTAGCAGAAAGGGAGAAATGCTTCATGAGCATTCAAGTTAAGGTAAGGAAAACCCCTATTTTTTTTTTTAGTCACCCATTTTTATTGTCTAATATTTATACTAGAAAGGATAATGAGAAGGCAAAAATATATAGCTCATATTCTATCCATGCATGGTGGTGCTATTGGGGGCCATGCAAAGACCTATTTTGAAACCCTCCATATTGTTAGAATGATTCAAGTTGCAACAAAAAATGTGGAGGCCATGGAAATTTTGGTCTAGTTTTTAGGGTTTAAATAAAGAAGAATAATGGAGAGGAACACTATGCTTGAGTGGAAGAAGATAATCCCATGTATTTTAGTAAAACATTTTCTAGTTGTCTACACCAAACATACTATATCATAAGTTTTCTTTACGATTTGCATCTTGGGACTTTTAGATTTCTACAATGGAATGGAAAACGAAAAATATAATTTTTTTTAATATTTTTTATTTTAATTTTAAAACCCTATTAGAATTTTCCTTCATATTTATAAACCATTCTCATTTTCTTATATTTAGCACCTTTTCATGTAAAATATTTGGCTTCAAATAATAAAACTCATAGAATGGGTAAATTGTTGTATATCTTTCATTTGTAGAGTAAATATATAAATTTATCATATTAGGGCATTGTAAACCTTGGTATACATGCACTTAATTTATTCACATTATGAATGCAATTATTTCATTTTGAAAAGATATTGGGTTAAAATTTTAGGTATTTACTTGACTAAAAGAATGAAAATATGTTGGGTATTGGTTGTTCCTATTTTAGATGCATAGAACAATAGAGTGGATGGTTGAACTAATATTTTACCATATCGAAATAATTTTTTTGGTTGTGCTCATAGTAGGAATGGGATATGAGTGCAACAATTGATTTTTAATGAGGGACCATATTCTATTTGGGTTTGTGGGTTATGCATTCTAGATGATGGACATATTGGAAGAGGGCTTGTTGTAGACATTGATTTTTTTGAGGTGAAAATTTATATGGCTTGCTACCTATGACCACTATTTTTTTTATGATTTGCATTTTGGTAGTCTAGAATTTGTCATGTTTGGAAAGTGGTGGTTGAAGTATGGATTCATGGTCTTATTTTGGGACTGAGTTGACTTCTTTTGCTTAAGTCTATTTTTTTGGATATTAAAGGGAAAGGCTTCTTTGTTCAAATCTAGTTAGAGAAATAAATTGTTGCTTGTCCATTAGCTTGAAGTCCCATTGAATTCATGGGTCTAATTTGAAAAACTAGCAATGCTTGTACAATGGTTGAATTTATAGTTTAATGTGATTACTTGTAAAATATGCTAGAAATAGAACTAGATGTTGCCTTTATCTCCATGAATGAAGTTAGAAAGCACTTAATTTTGGGTTATAAACTACAAAATATATATGATTTAACTTGTAAGCATACTTGTACTACCCAAATTTCATATATGAAAATATAATGCTAGGTTGGTTTAACACCTATACATACCTTGAAGAAAGACCATTATTATTATTAATGGTATGAATCCTCCATAAACATATTGATAGGTGTGAAAGAGTTCTGCATAAATATTTTATTTGTATTGAAGTAATACACTTTGGGATAAAAAATAAAGGTACAAGGTCCTTGTAATATGTCATCATTAAAAAATTTACATGTAACATATTCAATTATGTTATAATTATATAAAGAAGATAAATTTACACTTTTGTATTAGGTTGTTGAATTTATAATCTGATTCATGGCCAAGAGCTGACACTATGTGATGTATTGGATAGGCCCAAGGGCACGTCATTGTGCAATGTATTTAATATTTTGCAATATTGTATTGTGTAAGCCCAATGAGCCATGGTTAACCTTATTTAATATTTATAATTAACCTAAAGCCCACTTATTGTGTTGGCTTAGGTTAACCTTTATAATATAATTTTGAGTTTTGTTACTGATATAAATACCCCCCTCACACTCCTCATTTCTTATCAAAGTGTTGTGCAATATAATATATGGATAGTGATTATTTATGATGCTTGTGGGCACCCATCATATCTATATTTATTTTTTGTCCATTTATTCTTTCTGTATAATATTGAGTGGATGGTTTGCTTTTGCTTATTTCTAAAAAATATTGTGATTCTGATACAATATCAAAGTAGGTATGGATATACATCACTTGGTCATGCAAAAGACTTTTTTGAAGCCTCTGATCTTATTTTTAAACTAAGCAAATCCTCCTCTCTAATATTTGCAAGCTTTTTTTCCCAAGAATTTAAGAGATTTTTACTCCATGTTTCACCAATTTTTTCTTTAGTATTATTAGAGAATCTATGCCTTCTCCATATTTTGCTTCATTATAACCGAGGCATACCTACATTTTTTGATTTACTACATTTTAGTATATGCTTTTAGAGTTTCTACGGTACATGGGTACATGGTACAAGAAATTAAAATAAAAAATATTCCCTTTTCCAATGCACATTTGGCTCTACTCTATCGATCAGGTTGTCTATTTCCAAGGAGGATGAATGCCCCCAATCACATTTTCTAAGGGAACCTTGATGAGAGAAGTTATATATGCTTCCATTGTTGTTCATAATAGGTTTGAATCCACATGTTTTTGCTAGCTGAACCTAGGGTGAGGAATTTGGAAGAATGTTGGTATGTCTTTTGGTTCACATCCATAGGTGGCAGTAAACTAGCTAAGAAAATGGTCCTTAGGGCATTGGATGCATACAAGACAATATAATATAGGTATGTCATTAGTGTCATGAAAATATGCTCTAGTTGGTTGGCTATCATGAGCTGGATGAAGGCATATCAAGCAAGATAATCCATGTTTGATCCCCTTGTTGATCTTTTGGGCATATCCTTCTAGTATAAGGGAAAGGGGTATAATATTATTACTATTTTCTCTTATTTTGAGTCCTAAGGGACATCGTGCTACCATTATATTATTAGAGACTTGGGATCAAATCCCCTTGGCATTATTTTGTGAATGAAAATAATTCTAGGTTATTGTGGTGGCCCTTCAAACAAGTTTTTACCTATTTAAAGCCATTCAACCAATCAAATTAATGTAAGTGGTAGCAACATGGCAAGTTAGAGGAACGAAGAACAATAATGAATCAATATTTGTCAAGTAGTAGGTTTGGATTAGCTCTTGCTAACCTAATATTTGAGTATTTAATTTTTAATTTTTTAAGATCCCTTAGGGTAAATTTTTCAGTGGCCATAACTTTTGCACACAAAATCCTTTTGAGTTTTTTTTTAAAATCACATGAGGTATTGAGCTCTATGCACTGATGGAATTGGTTCATGGACCTGGAAGATGGACCACAAAGCCCTAATTACTTACCTTAATAGGTAAAATGTTAGTATATGGTCAAATCAAAATATCAATATACTATGAAACAAGAACTTATGGTGTATCTTTCAAGAGGATAAAGCAATGGTTCTGGATGGCGAAGCTTGACACCAAAATATAGAAGATGCACTAGGTTTGTTTTACTTTTTGATTAAACTATAGTTGCTTTTCCAAATTAAATAAGAGAGTGACCCTATCAAGGTATGGTCAAAGTTGCATACATTTTTTGGAAAACTTATTACTATTCAAGTAAGTTTCTTGGAGCTAGAGTTTTCTTCTCTTAAGCTAGGTAGGTTTGATAACATTAAAGATTATATTATGAGATTCAAATATTTGAGGTAGATATTGCATATTCTAGGGGTAGAAAGAAAGATGATGTAGAATGCATTAAAATTTTCCTTGCTAATCTCCCCTCCTTTCAAAAATTAAAGCTAATAGTTCATATGATTTCTATGTTCTTAGAATTTCAAAAAACTCTTACTCTTGATAAAATTTTCTCTCTTCTAGTGCACTTTTAGGTTTCAATGTGGAACTTTCATGGTGGAACTCCTCACATAAAGGATCATGCAAAGGAATTTCATTCTAAGGACACTAAGACCCAAGGGAACATGAGAAAGGCTAAGTATTTAAATAAAACAAAGAAAATTTATAGATATTATAAAAGGGAGGGATAACCTATGAAGAATTACTTGCTAAAGCTACAAAATATTAAAGCTAGGTTCTTGGATAAAGGTGAACGTATTTCAAATGACGAGGGAGATTCAGATGGATCTCCCTCAACTATAGAGGCTTTATAGAGCATCCATTATGGTGGGGAAAATATTATTATCACTATTGTCTTATCTCCTTGGCCTCTAAATTTAGATTATGGGGGGTGTTGAATTTGTAATATAATTCATGACCAAGAGCCAACATTGTGCAATGTATTAGATTAGCCTAAGGGAACATCATTGCACAATGTATTTAATATTTTGTAACATTTTATTATGTAAGGTCACTAGGCCATGGTTAACCTTGTTATGGTTAAACATTATTTAATATTTGTAATTAACCTAAATCCCACTTGTCAAGCCGACTTAAGTTAACCTTTATGATGTAATTTGGGGATTTAGTATTGATATAAATATCACCTAACACTCCTCATTTATTATTGAAGTGTTGTGCAATATAATCTATGGATAGTGATTATTTATGGTTCCTATGGAAACCCATCATATATTTCTCTTTTTTTGTCCATTTACACTTTTTGTATAATATTTTAGAGGATGATTTGCTTTTGTTCATTTCTAGAAAACATTGTAAATTTTATATAGGTAAATATTACATACGAATTTATTGGGACTTGTAGATGAAAATAAATAATTAAGGACTATGCATGATTGTTTGTTCTCTATCAAAGTATTGCACTTTAGGAATATTGTAGAGATGGGATTAAATTGCATAGTTGATTGAATTACTAACCTGAGCATAAGGATAATTCTATAATGAATTTGAAGTTATTATTTTATTGCACCATTATGAAATTGTAGGAGCTTGGGTGCTAATTTTAAATTACCATTAGGAATTAGTATTCAATGACAAAGGAAAATAATTCAGCCCTAGGAGTAGAAACACCAAACAACAAATTTGGGAAGATTAACAAAAAAAATTGACTAAGTCCTAAAAGTGCAACTAGTTTGTAAAGTATGATTTGCCTAGATAGATTTGTGAATTTTAAACCCTTAAAACCATGAATCATAATTTACATCTTATAATAGGATACGATCAACATGAGATATTAGAAAACCATCCAAAAAGTAATATTTTGTCTTCTTAGGGCATCAAATCAAAGTTAAAAGGCTACTGAGCATGTATAGAGGAAATCTAGAGGTATGTAATGTTTAGTGGAGTATCATTTTGATTAAGATACCTCTAATCTAGACATTTTATCAGGAAGAGAAAATATTTACCTTTAGTAATTTTTAGGTGAATACTTTACTATAATTATGAGCTATAGGATCCATTATAAGGATATTTTGGTTATTTGAGAATATATGAGCTACACTTTTAATAATCCATTTGTGCTTATGAAATAATTTCTCTAACAATATAAATACTTTACATAATATTTTTTATTGATTGACAAAGTTCCCTTTTGATTAGTAAATGCATAGTGACTATGACACTATCCTCTCACTTTTTGTTAGTCATTTTTTTACTATTGAAAATTTCTTACATGTTGGAGCACAATGATGTTATTCAATTCCATCCAAATGTAGTAATTGATCAACACTAATCCTTTTATGGTTATGACTATATTTATTTCTATTGTATTTACTTTACATTTCTCACATCCCTTTCCATTCAAATTTACATCTAGATTAGTTTAGTTTAACATGATTAGTGGGGATCCTATCTCAATTTAAATGTTGAAGAGAGAATTTTTCCTTTCCTTCCAATTCTTTAAAAAACATTATAGGTACAAATATAATCAAATAATTTCTATATTCAACAATTTTTGGCATGCAAAGTGGATGAATATCTTGATTTCTATAGGAATTTAGCCTAGTCCCTTTGACTCTAATTGTTTAGATCTATATGAATTCACTTAGAATATTATAAGATCTATTAAAGGGTTTGTTTATTATGCTAATTCATACATTACCCAATTTTTTTCATCAAATATGTTTTCTATGAGTTTAGATCTATAGTTGCTTCATGGAATGACAAATCCATTATGAAACATAGAAAAATGATTCAAATTCAATATTTCAAATAAAAATTATAGATCATATTCTTGATGAAATTTTGGTCAGATCAAGATTTCCATCTAAAATTTGTATTGATTTTACTTTTGTAAATCCAAAAGAGCAATCTAGTCTTCCAAAATTTTACTAAGTGCCATAATTATGATTCACCATTTTATAGATTGTGATTTTTTTCCCAAATAGGAGCAAATTTTTTCTAAATTCAAAAGGGCAATTCACTTTTTTTTAAATAGTTATTTACACTTGGAATAGCTAAAACACCTCTTTAAAGCCAAAATTATAATTTGCCCTTGAAAAAATTGTGATTCGCTCATCTTTGGAGGCATTAGAATTTTTCAAGTATAAAAGTGTGATTCAGTAATTGAAAGGTATAATTTGTCATTTTTCATTAAGGAAATTTTTTCCCATAAGAAAAATGTGAATTTTCCTATGAGAAGCCGTGACTTTGTTAAAAGTCACAATTTCACATTTTTGTTGAAATTTTTGTGTAGGTACAACTAGGATCAAACTAAAGATTATGAATACAAGGTAAAAAACATAATAATTTGGAAAATAAATTTAACCCATAAAACTTATTGCTTATTAGAGGAAGGGTACTAAGGGAAATAGGTTTTCTATTGCTATGTGGATACAAAAAATATAGTAAATCGACTCCAATTATATGAAAAGGAAAACAATCCATGGTGACTCCAATCATAAATAATATGAATCTAAATATTTATTTTCCATTGATATCACTAGTTTATCTATCCCTTATGACTTGGGTATATCAACACATAATTGTTCAAGCTACTCAAACTTAGATTTCCACTAGCCCAACTATCCAACTTATGATAATAAATCCATTGTACAATATGTTGGAAATGATGCAAACTCTACCAGACATAAATAATCCATATACTTTGTATATGTCCTATTACATCATATCCAACTATGGTTATAACATCCCCATTATTGATTAAATTTTTACTAGAAGAATGTGATACTATTGTAAGTTTTTGTGTATGCAGGCACAAGTTTTCACGCATAGCAAACAAGCCAAACAAGAGGAACACCCACCCCTGGCAGAGATGGTGGTTGATAGCGTTAGGTAAAGTGGGATATGATGTTGTGTTTTGTGCACCTTGGCCCGTGGGTACATGGAAGCCCACTAAAATTTTTCATATAAAGCATTCTGCCTGCCAATTGCATTGCATATGGTTGCTTGTGGATTTTGTATGTATGTTTGTTGTATAGTTTAAAAAAAATTATTTGTACAAATATATATATGAATAAACAAGTAAAAATATTTTGAAATTAAATATATATATATATATATATATATATATATATATATATATATATATATATATATATATATATGATAAATGAAATATATAAATATAAATATAAAGATAATAATTAAAAATATATATAATATTAAATAAATATATATGTAATAACAATATTGATCTACCACTACAATACTACGTATTGGACATAAAGTAGGAAATTTTTCTAACAACCTTTATAAGGAGAAATTATATCACCACCTGGCAACTGGAGGAAGAAAAAAAATTGCATAAAAAGTTATATGTGTTCCATAGAAAGGTATTCATTTATATTTTCAAGAAAGGAAGGAACTTAGTTGTGATATCCGACATTGAAGAGTAAGGAATGCCTGAGTAAGTGTGCGAAATCACGTTCATACTGGTTATTGGAGCTGCAAACGGTGGTATACTCATCGTAAATAGGTTGGGATTATCTTTTCTCTTCCTTAAGGTAGTAAGGAGTTAAATAAGGAAAATGAAACTTGTATGTGGAAATAAATGTATGTTTGAATGGTTGATTGAAAAGTGTTTCAGATTCATGTTATAAACTGCTTCCTATCTCTGTATAATATTAATTGCACGTACCGCTAATTAAAATAGTGTTTGCGCCATTTGGAAATGTTGTATTTTTGGTAACATGCAATGCTTGTTATAATTCATACTTTGTTGAAGAGTTGATAGAAGCTCGGTTATCATTTGTGTATGAAATAATGGCTCTATATGTCTGTCTTGCATTTGTTTTGTATGTTGTATTCATGAAGTAGTTGCATGAATAAAAAGGGCCATGCTAACCCAATTTCCTTTAAGCAATGAACCATTTAGTTTTACGCCATGGGTGTCCGAAGGGGACTTTGTCAATTGGACTAATGTGTTTTTCCTACTGTGGTTGGAATAGGCCAAAAATTTTAGGCAACAACATAGTGGCATGTTTCAGAATATCACAATCTTCAAGCATGTAATATAAAATTGCATAAGAAAGGGTCCATACTATATGGAAAACCACTACCTATCATTGCCAGGATAGATGTACTTGGTTATATAAATTGGAAAGTAATTAAAACTTAACGCCATTCATGACAATGTTATCTAATCAGAATAAAGTGTAAAATTTCTAGTAAACGCCCGACTTGCTTTATGTTTTTAATATAATGAAAATTTTAGAAACGTTTGCATGATTTCGTCTAAAGAAAAGTTAAATTGAAATTCATAACTTTATCTTTCAGTGTTGAAATACATATCTCAAACCAAATCAAAACATTAAATGGCTTTATTTAAGTTTAGAGTTTTAGGTCAAATAAATACATCATGTACATATTTATGAGATTATACCCGTTGCCATGTTATTTTGATCGGAAAGTTTTTTAAAGCGTTGTTGTGCTATTAATGGTTGTGGTGAAGGTGTAATTCCAGTTGTCTCGCGATTGGCCAATTGTTTTGTGTTATAGATGACATTAGAGTAGAGGCTCACAACTTAATATAGTCAAAACTGCTTATCGTGTGAGCTAAACAATTTGACATTATATATGAAGATTTTAAGAAGAGATGATATTCTTGTTTCTCCACAATTAAGAGGTAGGAAGTGTTGAATTTATGTTATTTTGATTCAAAGTTAGCATATTAATCTGAAATGGTGTGGAAATATGTGCTAGTTATGATGTTTGTTGAGGTTTTACTGTAAGATTAATTTTAAGAAAAAATATTTTATTTATGTTCTTGTTAAAATAAAATTGAGTTTTCTCTTCCAAGGGAAATGCTAGTTGGTCTTTATTAGCTACCATATTAGAGGTAGAAATTTTTAACGTCAATACTGAGTTGTATTGTACTCCCTAGGTTCTATGCTAAGTGTAATAAGAAACGGTTTTCAATAGATTGTTGTCTTTGTTCACCAATTATCATCTTGTATTATCGTGGAACTCAACAACTAAAAAAAACTTGAGAGACTATTGGCAATGGTACCTGTATTTGGGGTGGTCGTAGCATTGAAAATGAACACCTGTTATGGGCATGACACTATGCATAGTATAAAATCAGTAAGATAAATAACTAGTTATATGAAACAAATCTAATTTACCTTAAAAATCAGAGTTAGTTGAGCGCTTTTTGTATTTAAAAAAAAATGAAAGCTTTGTAGAATCAGTGTTATGACAGAATAAAATTTTGGAAATCATCCACTCCTTTTAGCAAAATTATAAGTTTTCCTCCATGAGGAGATCTGAACGTGTGTTTGTGTCATAGTTACATTTAAAAAAAAAATGAACTTTCAATGTCTTGGTAAAAGAAATTAATTGATTGAGTTATATAATGTACCCCAAATTATTATAGAGGTCTAGACTACCTAGAAAAGAATAGATTACAAATAAAATTGCTCCTTTGTCTCGTTGGATAAGTCCTTATCTTGTACAGTAATTAAATTTTGTTTTTTTTTTAAACCCAAAAAACTTTTGTTGTGTAAAAGTTATTTAAAATAAACTATGGTTTATTATATATAATTATTTTTTTAGGTAGTTAGATTTTTAGATTATATATATAGATTTACATTCATAATAATTTAGGCAAATTTAAGAGATTCCATATTAATGTTAAGATGTGGTTCTTAGAATTGATAAAGTGAAGAAAGGTTTAGTTTTTTTTAATATTAGTTGCAAACCATAATGTATATCCGAATTTGTATTTTGTTCATTTTAAAGCTAGTTGGATTATTTTTAATAATTTATAAAATCATTAGGTATAATAGGAACTATGATTTCATTCTAAATTGATATAATAATGTGAAACCTCGTTGTATAGAACTAAAAAATCTTTAATCTGGAAACTTGCTTGAGATAAGAAACAACTCATTAAGATAGATGTTGAATTTCTGAACTAAGAGGAAGTCGTCGAGGAGGACGATTATCCAAAGATGATATTGAATAGAATTTCATCCATCCAATTAGTTCACAGTGGTGACTATTGAGAATCGAAGGTAACCGTTCTCCAGTGAGCCAAAAAGGGATAATGGTCCTATATTATTGTAAGTAAAGGATGATGGCATGGGATGTCATTCCATAATACCATACGAGTAGTACGTGAGGCTGCTCATGAGCCTACTCTAGTTGTGGAATTGCCTACAAGACTTAGTTTGGGGAGCGGATTTAGGGTTGAAAAATCTAGCGGTAGATGGTATGGGTAGCATTACCGTCAACTGGAGCTAGGCTTGAAACATCTGGTCTAAAGCCAAAGTGTTGGCGAACCCTAACTAAACATTAGATGAAGGTCAATGATCAGGCACTAGAATAGCTACACTAGCTCAAAGTATGATTTAATAGGTCAATGGATCAATAAGGACAAGAGTGGAATGATGAAACCAAGTCCTCCATGCTTTAGATGTGGAATTAGTGCATCCATCCTTTAAGGTGTTATGGGTCCTGTAAGGGCAACCCCATGCCAAGATTGAGAAAACTCGAGAAAGGAGTAAGGATATCTTAAATAGTAACCTATCACGAGAAGTTTAGTCAGTCCTGAGCACTTAAGATACCATCTGCAATGGTAAAAGTTATTAAAGTGTGATTATCTATGCTAAAGTACTAAAACAATGTTGGATATACTTGCATCAATATGTGACATCAATGTCTAGATTTAACAAATTTTTGAATTTGTATTTTTAACAACCAGGTGAGTAGACTTGGGTTTTTATAGTTGGTATCAAAGCCTAGGTTGTGAAACCCTAGGTCTTAAAACATGAATTGTTTTTTTAACATAACTCTTTTATCACCAAGTATGGCGGGGACCTCAAGAAGAACAAATGTTAATCTACAAGAAGAGATTGCAGAAGTGCCAAGGAAGGGACTAAGACAACTCGTGAGGGAGTAAAAAATAATACAAATAGCCAAAGTGCCTTGACATATTTTTAAAAAATAGAAAGATCCAGTAGTTGCAAAAGCTACACAAAATGATGAAAATATGGCCAAGATGATTCAGTTAATGCAAGATCAATTGAATCAACAACGAGAACAAATGGAGATCTAGAGTGCTCAAATGAGTGAGCACATGGATCAAAAAAGGGCACAAATAGCTCAGCAACAGGATATCATTAGTCAGCAATATAAGGTTATTGAAATTCTGACTAAAAGTAAGGAAATAGAAAAAGTTAGTGAGTTTCCAGAGGGTTCTTCAAGGAGAAAATTTGGTGTTGAGCTGCAAAAATTAATTAAGAAATTAGATATCTCCAAATTTGATGGAAAAGGTGATGGTGAAGCAACCATCAATTGGTTGAGTGAAGTTGAAGGATATTTCTCAATCTGGCCTCTTTGTGCAGAATCTAAAACAACTTGGGGAGTGGCACATTTAGAGGGTCCATCCAGGGATTGGTGGACCACCTATAATAAAGTAAATCAGAAAGAGGTTTTTGACATACCTTGGGAAGAATTTGAAAGGGAATTCAAGGATAGTTTCCTTACGCCATAGTTTTATATTGAGAAATATGATGAATTCACCAATTTACACCAAGAAAATATGATTGTGATTGAATATTATAAAAGATTTTGTGAAGACAAGGACATGACACTTAAACAATAAAGAAAGCAAATAACCCGAAGAAACACAAGATTGCACAAAAAGATAATTTTATTTAAAATATGGGTGGAGCTAATAAACTCCTTTTGATACAATATGTACTCAATGAGTATTTGATACAAAGATGTACAAGATGCTAGGGTTCTCCAAAACCCTAGCCACAATAATGAAGTGTCTTCAAATGGTGTGTCTTTCTCCCAACAAGGTGAGTGGGCTTCAGGTATCCATGTATTCGGGCCACTTTGATTGCAGTATTCTTCCAATGCTATTTTTATTGAAGTTATCCAATCCTACACACACAACAAACAATAAAGTTGTTAGTAAATAAAAGGAGGGTTCCACAATGTGAACCCTCAAAATGAAAACTAAAACCTTAGATCTATGTAAGCCGAATATGTAAGATGAAATAACAACAAATGATAACATAAATTTAGATTTACATTTCTCGTGGTGATTCTTTGCTCTGTTGTTACAACTCTAATGGTAGATGGTGTGATGCAACAAACTCTAATTTATGCTTTGACGATTGCAACAGGCTCTGGCGAGCACTTGGCAAGCTTCTGGCACAAGCTTCATAGGCTCTGGTGTGCACCTACAAAATGGAAAGCTCTGGCAAGTTCTTGAAAAGCTTTTGTAGTGAGATTTGTAGGCTCTAGTGTGCATCTACGAAACAGAAGGCTCTAGTGAGCATTTGGTAAGCTTTTACAGTGAGCTTGGAAAGCTTGGGATGGCACCTGTGGGTAATGATAAATCTGTAGAAGTAGATCATGGGGGTGTGAAGGATGCAGTGGATGGATGGGGGCTATGACGATGATGGAGAATGGATGTGGGGGTGGATAGAATAGTTGAAGTCCTATTAATAGCTAAGGCTTTGGATTTTTAGGGCTCTATCTCTTCCTGCTTCGCTAGGTATTCGCCAATGACTTCTTTAGGATACACATTCTAATCTCAGGGTTCCAAGGTTCCAAGGTTTGGGCATTTGCAAATGCCCCTACTTATAATCCAACCTTAGGGTTTCTTAGGGTTTTAGCTCAACACTTTAGATCATGTGGCTAATATTAAATCATATCCAAGGGTTGAGATTATACTTTAAGTATGGCATGGATTAATGAAGATGGACGGTTGAGATTAGATTGGATCGGACAATTGTGGTTAATTGAGTTTATAAATACATATTTAATAATAAATATATTATAATATAATATAAAATATTATATTAAATATAAAATAATATTAAAATAAGCCCAATTGGGTTAGGAAATGGCAAGAAAGGTGGAATTGGGCCAAATAATTAGCGGGAAAGGTGGAATTGGGCCAAATAATTGGTGGGAAAGGTGTATGGTGGACAAGTGGGTGGTGGGATGGTTAGGATGGAGGATTAATGGTTGCAATTTGGTGTCTACAAGTGCCCCTTTTTGTACCATGTTGTATGAAACACAATATGGTGCAAAAATACGAGACACTTGCTTGGGCTATGGGCGCATAAGTATCTTCTCTCTATTGTTGGATTTGAGAACTAATGTTGAAGACCAAAGAATAAAGAATTTTGGAATTTTTGTAGCTTACCCCCTCAATTGGCAAATGAGTTACGAATGTATCTCACAAGCTAATTGAAAAATTTTGTGCAAATAATTAATGATGTAGTGAATTTGCAATGATTGATTCTTCTTTTACCCCAACAGATAAAGGGATTTTTACCATTTGAAAATGTGATGAAATGTATCTGTTTTTGCCTTAATAGATGAAAGGGGTTTTTGATTAATGTATCTATTTTTGCCGTAATAGATGAAGGGGATTTTGAAATATGAGCATGTGATGAAAGTATCTATTTTTACCCTAACAGATGAAGGGATTTTTGAAATGAAATGATTTGTGTTTGTTCATTGCCCTTAGCAGATAAAGGGATTTTTTATGATGAATAATAAAATGATTGTGTTTGTTTGTTGCCCTTAATAGATAAAAGAGATTTTTGATGATGTAAACTAAAATTATTGTGTTTGTTCTTTGCCCTTAACAGATAAAAGGGTTTTTGATGATGAAAATGAAATGATTTGTGTATGTTCATTGCGATTTACAATAAAATGATTGTTTTTGTTCATCGCCCTTAATAGATAAAGGGGTTTTTGATGATGTAAGTGTCCTTATGGTGATCTATCCATCCTACCAGATTGCATGGATAACCAGTCACTACAACCGTCAGGTTTCTAGGATAAACCACTAAATACAAGGTTCACTTGTGAATGTTGCCTAATGATAAATGAATAGATGATGTTAAATATAAGTGTGATTCGTTTTTGTCCCAACAAATGAAGGAGTTTTTGAAATGTGGGAATTTAATGAATGTATCTATTTTTTCCCTAACATATAAAGGGTTTTGTGATGATGAAAGTGTCCTTATGGTGATCTATCCATCCTACCAGATTGCATGGATAACCAGTCACTGCAACCACCAGGTTAAGTAGGATAAATCACTAGATACAAGGTTCATTTGTGAATGTTGCATAATGATAAATGAATAGATGATGTTAAATGTAAGTGTGATCTATTTTTGTCCCAATAGATGAAGGAATTTTTGCAATTTGGATGATGTGAATGCAAGGTAAAGGGTGCAACCTTTGACAAAAGAACGTAGTATTTTGAACCTAGCAAGTGATGTGGATGATTTGAATGCAAGGTAAAGGGTGCAACCTTTGACAAAATAACATAGTATTTTGAACCTAGCAATTGACTTGTTGATGATGTGATTTGCAAGGCAAAGGGCACAACCTTTAACAAAAGCACATAGTATTTTGAACCTGGCAATTGACTTGTCGATGATGTGATGTGCAAGGCAAAGGGCATAACCTTTAACAAAATCACATAGTATTTTGAACCTGGCAATTGACTTGTCGATGATGTGATGTGATTGCATGATTGACTTATTTATTGCATTGGTGGGGCAGGTGTGAAACCTTGAAAATCCCCAAGTTGTGTTGAGGTTTGTTTGATTGGGGGAAAGATGTGAAACCTTGAGTACCCTCTAGTTGTGATGATGTTTGACTAGGGGAAAGGTGTAACATTGAACACCCCCAAGTGATGATGATGTTTGAACTTTCTAGCGATCTTTGCATATGAGAGTTTGATATATATACGTACATGGCTTTTACTTTGTCTTATTTTTCATGTGAATGTTTTATGTGAATGCAATTCATGTTTTATGAAAGTGTTTTAATGCATGCTAATCATGATGTGTATGCATAATTCTTATATGGATGATTAATGCAGGCAAAATGACATGTATATGAATGGTGTTTATATGTATGATTAATGCAATATTAGTGGCATGTGTTATGGATGATTAATGCAAGTAAATGTATAATGAATCTAAACTATATGAGAGGAATGCATGGTGTTCAAATGATCCTTTTATAGTTCAGAAATTTTATTAGGTTTTTTTTGTCCATTGTTTGGCAATCGGGGGTACCAAATTTGTTGGCATTTTTGCAACTTGACTTTTAATGAAGACATGGATGTTGACATGGAAGCAGATATGGATGTTGATATGGAAGCATATATGGAAGAAGACATGGATGTTGATATGGAAGAAGATATGGATGTTGATATGAAATACTAAAAGGTTTTCAAAGACTCAAACATACTAGTGTCATCAACCAAACTCACTAAGTTGTCTAACTTTCTTTAGGACCATATGTGTGTGTGAGTGAGGTTCAATTACCAAGTCTTGAGCATGAAAATGACCCTATCCAATCAAGTACTAGTGTGTGTGCACGTGAGGTTCATTAACCCATTATGAGTAAGTTAGGCATGACCTGTTATGGAGATGACTTAGAGGCTAGCCTGTCCTTATGTGTGGTTGGAGGTCTCTCTTTTTATGAGAGAGATATGTCGTCTCACATGAGCTTACTCCACTGCCAGTCAGGCATCTATAGCCCTGTTGGATATTCTCTCTATAGTCCAATGAGATTGATCTTTCAGGTCTTGGGGATGACTATCCATTCTTCTTAGGGACGTGTATGATTCTTACAACTTTAGGGATTAGGCATGTTTTAGATTTTGTTAATTTTGTATAGAGCTTTGGGGAATTGGATTCTCAACCAAAGTGTGATGAGAATGTTGACCCTATCCTTACTACTCTATGTTTTTATGTTTATGTTTGGATAACAATTGTGGTCACCACTATTTTTTCTTTGGACTATGTTGCATGATAGGACAAGCGAGGAGTATCTCTTTTCGCCTCAAGGTACTACCCAAGTATGGTAATAACCTTCCTTGGCTCATAATGTTTTTAAGATGTGATGGAATGTGATTGGTTCAAGATTGTATTCAGGATCAATCGACAATGCTCAAGAATTTCTTAGTGTATAAATTGTGTTTTTGGTCCTAAAGAAAATTAGACATCCGTTTGGAGGTTGCTTGTTACACTAGTAATGGTTGAGTGATTGAAAATCTAGGCCTTGTGATTTTTGGCATATGGTATTTTTGGCTTATGTCTTTTGCAAAAGTCACATGATTGCTTCAAACTAGGTACCCTCAATTGTTATAACTTGATATTTTGTTTATGGCCATATCATAATTACTATAAATGATCTTTGAACATGGGATGGGATGGATGCAAATGTATATGCCTAACGCAATGGAGTGTTGATATGCAAATGGAAATTATACATTTAAGTGGAATATGTAAGATTTAATGTATGCGAATGTAATAATGCATGAATGCAAAAATTAAAATGCATGTCAAATGCCTAAATGTAAATGCAAATGGAATGTATGCAATGTGGGAATGCCTATGTGAATGATTTGTTTTGTTTTGTTTTGTTGTTTTTTTTTAGCCATGTATATATACATATATAGTAATCACAGTAAGCATGGAACACTTTTCAAGTGTATGATGTTCATTGGTGTAGGTTTTTTCTACTCCCCCTAGCTTGGGAATCTTATAACCAAAAGGGCTAAAGTGCCTTTGGGTCTTTTTGAAAATTGAATGTGACCAAAGGGGTTAAGACCTTTGGGGATATTTTAAAATTGAATGTGACCAAAGGGGTTAAGACCTTTGGGGCTTTTTGAAATTGAATGTGACCAAATGGGTTAAGTACCTTTGGGGCTTTTTGAAATTGAATGTGACCAAAGGGGTTAAGACCTTTGGGGCTTTTTGAAATTGAATGTGACCAAAGGGGTTAAGACCTTTGGGGATTTTTGAAATTGAATGTGACCAAAGGGGTTAAGACCTTTGGGGCTTTTTGAAATTCAATGTGACCAAAGGGGTTAAGACCTTTGGGGCATTTTGAAATTGAATGTGACCAAAGGGGTTAAGACCTTTGGGGCTTTTTGAAATTGAATGTGACCAAAGGGGTTAAGACCTTTGGGGATTTTTGAAATTGAATGTGACCAAAGCGGTTAAGACCTTTGGGGATTTTTGAAAATTAAATGTGACCAAAGGAGTTAAGACCTTTGGGGATTTTTGAAATTGAATGTGACCAAAGGGGTTAAGACCTTTGGGGATTTTTTAAAATTGAATGTGACCAAAGGGGTTAAGAACTTTGGGGCTTTTTGAAATTGAATTTGACCAAAGGGGTTAAGACCTTTGGGGCTTTTTGAAATTGATTTTGACCAAAGGGGTTAAGACCTTTGGGGCTTTTTGAAATTGAATGTGACAAAAGGGGTTAAGACCTTTGGGGCTTTTTGAAATTGAATGTGACCCAAGGGGTTAAGACCTTTGGGGCTTTTTGAAATTGAATGTGACAAAAGGGGTTAAGACCTTTGGGGCTTTTTGAAATTGAATGTGACCAAAGGGATTAAGACCTTTGGGGATTTTTTTGAAATTGAATGTGACCAAATGGGTTAAGACCTTTGGGGCTTTTTGAAAATTTATATGTGACCAAAGGGGTTAAGACCTTTGGGGATTTTTGAAATTGAATGTGACCAAAGGGGTTAAGACCTTTGGGGCTTTTTGAAATTGAATGTGACCAAAGGGGTTAAGACCTTTGGGGATTTTTGAAATTGAATGTGACCAAAGGGGTTAAGACCTTTGGGGCTTTTTTGAAATTGAATGTGACCAAAGGGGTTAAGATCTTTGGGGCTTTTTGAAAATTGATATGTGACCAAAGGGGTTAAGACCTTTGGGGCTTTTTGAAATTGAATGTGACCAAAGGGGTTAAGACCTTTGGGGATTTTTGAAATTTAATGTGACAAAAGGGGTTAAGACCTTTGGGGTTTTTTGAAATTGAATGAGACCAAAGGGGTTAAGACCTTTGGGGATTTTTGAAATTGAATGTGACCAAAGGGGTTAAGACCTTTGGGGATTTTTGAAATTGAATGTGACCAAAGGGGTTAACACCTTTGGGGCTTTTTGAAATTGAATGTGACCAAAGGGGTTAAGATCTTTGGGGCTTTTTGAAATTGAATGTGACCAAAGGGATTAAGTCCTTTGGGGCTTTTTGAAATTGAATGTGACCAAAGGTGTTAATACCTTTGGGGATTTTTGAAAATTGAATGTAACCAAAGGGGTTAAGACCTTTGGGGCTTTTTGAAATTGAATGTGACCAAAGGGGTTAAGACCTTTGGGGCTTTTTGAAATTGAATGTGACCAAGGGGTTAAGACCTTTGGGGATTGTTGAAATTTAATGTGACTAAAGGGGTTAAGACCTTTGGGGCTTTTTGAAATTGAATGTGACCAAAGGGGTTAAGAAATTTTGGGCTTTTTGAATATTGAATGTGACCAAAAGGGTTAAGACCTTTGGGGCTTTTTGAGATGTGGATTTTGAACTTGAATTTTCAATTGTTGTGATTATTGACACTAAATATGGCTCAATTGTAACTCAATGTTAGTTAGTCGAGTTAAAATTTGATGAATTTTAGTGTGTTGAAAATTTTAATGTAACCCTTGGTTGGCTTGTTGAGTGATTTTAGATGTGGTGAATGGATGAGATTGAATGTGTTGTTGGAGGTGTGATGAATTGGGGTTCATGGAATGAATTTGATGATGATGGGGTTTGTGAGGAAATGATTGTGAATGAAGAAAAGGATATGATGTATGAGGACTATGTATGGGTGGACTCATAGGAATGGAATGAGTTTATGGAGGCATGGAGCAAGTTGCATTTGATGTGACAACTTGGGGGTTGGGTACTTGTGAGGCAGCATTGACATACTTCTCATACAAGGGGTTAGAATAGGTAGATGTGGGGTAAGTGTTAATAACACTTAGATTTGGTTGTGATTGGATCATGGAAGAAGGTATACCATATTCATAAATATAATTATGATATCCTTGGGTAAGGTGGGTTGTAGCCAATTCAGGTTCTTCAAAACCCTCTTGGCTAAGGGGTTCTAAGACATAGTTGGAATACTTGTAGATGGCCCTCAATTTATCCATGTATATGTGGGTGGTGGTTGTTTCCACATTGTGTGGAAGGAATCCTACTTGGGGTAGGGATGGATATGATGATCCAGATGAAGTAGTCTGAACCATGTTGGATAGGTTGGCTACCGAAGTAGCGGGAGAATGGGAAATGTTTTCCATTAAACAATTTTAGTTTATTACTTTCTTTTGTTGTCTTGTTAGCACCATAAAGTAGTTAAACCAAAGATTCAAATTTTATCAAAATCACACAAACTAAAACTTTTACAAAATTTAAATTAAAGAAAACAATCAATCCTAGGTTTCATTGTGTGTGGCTTACCTTGTTCATTAATTATTTTCTTTTGTTAATGTGATATTATTTTTAGAGTTGTAGGCTTGTGTGTTTTGATGTAACTTAATATTGCTTAAAGAAAACAAAGGTAAAAAGCTATGGTTGGTTGGGGCAACGAGATTCTTGTTGGTAATGACCTCCAACAAGTTTGCTCGAGGGTAATCCTATGGTTTCTAGGGTAGATATTAGTGGGTACAAATCACTGCCACCGTCACCAAATCTCAAGCAATGGCTGGTGATGAAATCCAACCACTACTATTAAAAAGTGAATCATGCAAGTGTGTGTGATTAATTTTATATTTCTTGTTGTTTATTGTGTTCCAAGAAATATTAAAAGGAACAAGATTCCTAAGTTTAAACTAGAAGCTAACATAAAGATACAAATTTCATCAACGGAAGCAAAGTACACCGCTTGAAATCCCTGCCTACAAATGATACCAAATGATATCAAAAGAGCAGTGGAGGGTTCGTCCACTTCCCCGCTAAAGGTGCCACCCTAGAGTAGGACTACTTTTTGTATGTTCACGTTATTCCAACTTAAAAAAATAAAGCAAGCAACTTTTAACCCTAATAATGCAACTAGATATGATATTTTTGATTTCAATGCAAACAAGGATGCAGACAGTCACACCATTAAACAAGAAACCTAAAACTAAATGTTTTAACATGCAAGATGTAACTTGAAAATGCAACTTATGATGATTGTTTTTCTAGATTTCTTTAATGTGGTTAATTTTTAGCCCAAAACTAGAAATTACACATAGAAAATGAAATAAGTAAATAAATAAATAAATAACATAAAAATTTAAGCTGAATGGATGTAGGGCTTACCAAGGGAGCCTGCATTTTTATGAAGTCATTATAAGATCTCTGCTTCTCTGATTGAACTAAAAATTTGTGGAGACATTCTATGGCATGTCAAGAATCTACCCTCAAAATTTTAGCTCAATTATACAATGGATGAGTGAGATATGGCCAAAACAGTAAGGGCCATTTTTATAGGAAATGCAGTCAAACACCTCTAATCAACACTAGACACAGCAAGGCACCTGCCAAGCATATCAGAGTGCCTATGTAGGTACAGGAAAGCAACTATGTAGGCAAATTAGAGTGCCTATGTAAACTCTAAAAAGTGTAATAGAATACTATAGAAACCCTAGTGATGAAATCAACGACTTCTACGCTTCTGAAAATCCCTACAACAGATAGAAATAAAATCAAGTTAGCAAAGTAAATCAATTTAAATAATGAAACCCTTGTGGGGTCCCATCATGATCGCCATTTATGAAGACAAGGACATGACACTTAAACAATAAAGAAAGCAAATAACCCAAAGAAACACAAGATTGCACAAAAAGATAATTTTATTTAAAAGATGGGTGGAGCTAATAAACTCCTTTTGATACAATCTATACTCAATGAGTATTTGATACAAAGATGTACAAGATGCTAGGGTTCTCCAAAACCCTAGCCACAATAATGAAGTGTCTTCAAATGGTGTGTCTTGCTCCCAACAAGGTGAGTGGGCTTTAGGTATCCATGTATTCGGGCCACTCTGACTGCAGTAGTCTTCCAATGCTCTTTTGATTGAAGTTATCCAATCCTACACACACAACAAACAATAAAGTTGTTAGTAAATAAAAGGAGGGTTCCACAGTGTGAATCCTCAAAAATAAAAACTAAAACCCTAGATCTATGTAAGCCGAATATGTAAGATGAATTAACAACAAATGATAACATAAATTTATATTTACCTTGCTTGTGGTGATTCTTTGCTCTGTTGTTGCAGCTCTGACGGTAGATGGCATGATGCAATAAACTCTGATTTGTGCTTTGACAATTGCAGAAGGCTCTAGAAAGAACTTGGCAAGCTTCTAGCATGAGCTTCAGAGGCTCTGGTGTGCACCTATAGAATGAGAGGATCTGGTGAGCGCCTGAAAAGCTTCTACAGTGAGCTTCACAGGCTCTGGTATGCACCTACAAGCAGGCTCTAGTGAGCATCTGGTAAGCTTCTGCAGTGAGCTTGGAAAGCTTGGGATGGTGCCTATGGGTAAGGGTAAATCTATAGAAGTAGATCACGGGGGTGTGAAGGATGCGATGGATGGATGGGGGCTACGATGGCGATGGAGAATGGATGTGGGGATGGCTGGAATAGTTGAAGTCCTATGGCTAGCTAAGGCTTTGGATTTTTAGGGCTCTATCTCTTTCTGCTTCGCTAGGGCTTCACCAATGACTTCTTCAGGATACACCTTCTAATATCAGGGTTCTAAGGTTCTAGGGTTTGGGCATTTGCAAATGCCCCTAATTATAATCCAACCTTAGGGTTTCTTAGGGTTTTAGCTCAACACTTTAGATCATGTGGCTAAGATTAAATCATATCCTAGGGCTGAGATTGTACTTTAAGTGTGGCATGGATTAATGAAGATGGACGGTGGAGATTAGATTGGATCGGATGACTATGGTTAATTGAGTTTATAAATACATATTTTATAATAAATATATTATAATATAATATAAAATATTATATTAAATATAAAATAATATTAAAATAAGCCCAATTGGGTTAGGAAATTGTGGTAAAGGTGGAATTGGGCCAAATAATTGGCGAGAAAGGTGGAATTGGGCCAAATAATTGGTAGGAAAGGTGTAATTGGGTCAATAATTGGCGGGAAAGGTGTATGGTGGACAAGTGGGTGGTGGGATGGTTAGGATGGAGGATTAATGGCTGTAATTTGGTGTCTACAGATTTTTTCAACTTTTGAAGTACGTTACAAAATATGACAAGCATGAGGAATTCAAGGCTCAAAAATTTGTAATGGGACTACATCCCAAATATGGAACACCTATTGGAAGAAAGGTACCTAAAACCTTGACAGTTGCTTATGATGATGCCCGTTATGAGGAGATAAGCCAAAAGAATGCAAAGGTTTATTATCAAAAATTTGAAAAGGAGGATCCTAAGAAGAGAAGATACCCAAAACTAGATAAGGGTAAGGATCAATATAAGAAATTTAGAGATGGTGGTTGCTATAGAAGTGATAACAAAAATAAGGGAAAGTTTCAAGGAAACAAGGGGCAAACAGATAGAAGAATTTTTCAAGAAAAAAGAATAATAACCAAGACAAGGGTAAGAATGTCAACAAAAAAAAATACAGGGATAAACAAAATAATAAGGGTATGCTTTGTTTGCAGATCCTTGGACCATTATGTGAATCAGTGTCCACAAAGAGCTAAAAAAATAAATCAAATAAAAGAGGCCCCACATAGGATCTATGTTGTTACACGTAAATATAACCTCTTAGGACAAGCTAATCCATTTCTGATTAAAGGAAAACTAGGCAAGAAAGATTTTCAAATTTTGATAGATAGTGGTGCTACTGATAGTTTCATTTCAACTAGTATTTTGAGGGACATACCGGTTAAACTTGGGATCATGGAAAATGGGTGGCAAGTCGACCTATATGGTTAACCAATGTTTATTTGATCCTAAAATATATATACCCCAGGGTAATATTAACTAGCACCTATATGTGGCTCCCTTACATGACTTTGATATTATCCTAAGAGTATATTGATTGAAAGCTCACAAAGCTTTGCTAAAATTTGAAGAAAGGTGGTTGGATTTCATAAATGAATCCATGTCCATTGTAATCGAGCATATTTTGAACCCCACTTGATGACTGGAATGTAATTCAAGAGAGCTTTAAAGAAAGGGTGTATACTATATGTAGTCAAATTGAATAAGAAGGAAGAAACTGAGTTGAGCTCTGCTTTGTTTCAATAGTATCATATTTTGAATAATTTTAGGGATGTTTTTCCTAAATATCTACCTAGAATTCCACCAAAAAGAGAATTTGATTTCTCCATTGAGATTTTACCACAAGAATATCCTATAGTCAGAACCCCTTACCGAATGACACCCCTTGAACTGCAAGAACTCAAGATCCAGTTGTAGGATTTGTTAGAAAAAGGGCACATTAAACCTAGTGTCTCACCATGGGGAGCACCAGTTTTCTTTGTGAAAAAAAAGGATGGTTCTTTGAGACTCTGTATTGACTATAGTATGCTCACTAAAATGATAGTAAAGAACAAGTATCCCTTGCCTAGGATTAATGATCTGTTTGATCAACTAAGAGGAGCGATAATATTTTCTAAGATTGACCTTAGATCAGGTTATCATCAACTAAGAATTAGGGAAGAGGATACTTACAAAACTACTTTTAGAACACGTTATGGGTACTATGAGTTCATAGTACTACCTTTTGGGTTAACAAATGCACCAAATGCCTTTATGAACCTGATGAATAATGTTTTTAGGGGACAGTTAGATCATTTTGTATTGATATTTTTGGATGATATACTGATCTACTCTTAGAATAAAGAAGAGCATGACCAAAATATGAGGATAGTTTTGGAAATTCTCGAGAAAAAATATTTATATGGAAAACTATCCAAGTGTGAGTTTTATACTCCACAAGTTCAGTATTTGGGGCATATTGTTTTAGCCGAAGGAGTAGCAGTGGATCCCAAAAATATTGAATCCATAATAAATTAGCCAAATCCTATCAATGTTATGAAAGTAAGAAGTTTTATGGGAATGGCTGGATATTATCAGCATTTTGTAAAGGGATTTTCAAAAATAGCTTTTCCTATTACAAATTTGCAAAGAAAGAAAATCATTTAAATGGTTAGCTCAGTATGAGAATGCTTTTATAATATTTAAAAAAAGTTGACAACTGTACGTATACTTCAAATACCAGATCCCAAAAAATCATTTATAGTTTGTACAAATGCTTCTCTAGAAGGGCTCAGTGTCTTGTTGCAAGATGAGGTTGTTATAGCATATGAGTCCAGGAAGCTCAAAAAGCATGAAGTTAATTATGCTACTCATGATTTGGAGTTATTCGTTGTTGTACATGCACTCAAAATATGGTGACATTATCTGATGGGAAAACCTTTTGAGCTTAAAACTGATTACTAGAGTTTAAGATACATTTTTACTCAACCTCTATTCAATGTCAGATAACGAAGGTGGCTAGAGTTTTTAGCAGAATATGATTTCAAGATCGAGTAAATAAAAGGAAAGGAAAATAGATTAGCATATGCCCTCAGTCAATGAAGACACATAGCTGCTATCACAAAATGTCAGTATGGACTAAAGGAGCAAATTAAGGAAATGCAGAAAATGGATGAATTTTACAATCAATGTCGCAATAAGATTGAACAAGAACCAAATCGACATGCAAATTTCAGCATCAAACAAGATTTGGTGTATTTTTGAAATTGGATAATAGTATTTGATGATGAAGGGATAAAAAGAACTACCTTGCAAGAAGCACATTGTGCTTCATATTTGCTCACCTAGGTGTGATAAAATTGAGAGAAACCTTGAAAAATAACTTTTTCTGGACTGGAATGAAAAAGGATGTAGTTCAATTTATTGCAAGGTGTCTGGAATTTCAGAAGGTCAAAGTTGAAAATCAACATCCTAGAGGACAACTACACATGTTTGATGTACTAGAATAGAAATGTCAAGAAATTTCCATGGATTTTATAGTTGATCTTCCAAAAACTTGATTCTAGCATGATGCAATTTTTTTAATTGTGGATAAATTGACTAAGGTGGTGCATTTTATACTGGGCAATGTTCATGATGATGCCCCTAAAGTAGCATAAAAGTTTTCTCGAGAGATCATGAGGTTGCATGGTTTCCCTAAAATAATTATCTTAGATAGAGATTCACGATTCACTTCTAAATTTTGGTAAGCTTTGCACCGAGCATGGGGTACAAAGATAAACATTAGCATAACCTATCACCTTGAGATGGATGGGAAAATCAAGAGGGTCAATAAGGTGCTATAATATATGTTACACATGTATTGTATGGACCACCAAAGTAAGTGGGAATATTATCTCTTCCTAGTAGAATTTGCGTATAATAACAGTTATCATACCATGTTGGGCATGGCCCCTTTTGAGGCCCTATATGGGCGTAGGTGCAGAACACCATTAACATGGGATAATTTGGATGATTGAGAAGTGATCAATATTGATGCTATTAATAAAATGAAGTTCCAATTGAAAGAAATCCGCTAAAAACTTAGTGAAGTTGTAGACCGTCAAAATATTTATGCATAGCTTAAAAGAACCCCTCAAGAGTTTACCATTGGTGATAAGGTCTTACTTAGAGTCAAACCAACCAAAATATCCATTAAGTCCACCAAAATAAGCCCTAGATATGTCAGTCCATTTAATATCATTGCCAAAATAAGCCTTGTTGCTTATAAGCTTGCTCTGCCACCAAATTTGTCTAAGATCCACAATGTTTTCCATGTATCCCTCCATAAATATGTAGTTGACCCATCTCATATTCTGGATGTTTCTCACTTGTAGATATTAGACCCATAGATCATTGAGGTTCGACCGACCAAAATCTTGGGATACAGGACTAAACAAATGAGAAAAAGAATAGTTGATCAATGTAGGGTCCAATGGGATCTTTACTCAGAAATAAATGCTACATGGGAGGATGTAGCAGAGATGAAACGACAATTTCCTTTCTTGTTTGAAAACTATTAATCAAAAGAACAATTTGAATATTTTTATGATAATATTTGTATATTTTGGTATTTTGATACATATCTAAAATATTAAGGTTGTAATATTGAATGTAACTTTTGAGATGTTGCATAATCCATAGTTGTTTGCTTATAATTATATGTTCAGTTATTTTGAAACCTACAATGTTATATTGGCTAACACAGGGATTGTGTTAAATTCTAGTGGGGGAGAATTTAACATCCCCATTATTGTTTAACTTTTTACTAGAAGAATGTGATACTACTGTAAGTGTTTGTGTATGCAAGCACAGGTTTTCACGCATAGAAAACAAGACAAACAAGATGAACACCCACCCCTAGCGGAGACGGTGGTTGATAGCATCAGGTAAGGTGGGATATGATGTTGTGTTTCATGCACCTTGGCCCGTGGGTACATGGAAGCCCACTAAAAAATTTCATATAGAACATTTTGTCTGCCAGTTGCATTGCATATGATTGCTTATGGATTTTGTATGTATGTTTGTTGTATAGTTTAAAAAAAATTATTTGTACAAATATATATATGAATAAACAAGTAAAGATATTTTAAATTTAAATATATATATATATATATATGATAAATGAAATATATAAATATTAATATAAAGGTAATAATTTAATATATATAATATTAAATAAGTATATGTAATAATAATATTGATCTACCACTACAATACTACGTATTGGACATAAAATAGAAAAAATTTCTAACAACCTTTATAAGGAGAAATTATATCACCACTTGGCAACTGATGGAATACAACTTTTTGCATGAAAAGTTATATGTGTTCCATTGAAAGGTAGTCATTTATCTTTTTAAGGAAGGAAGGAAGCTGTTGACAATTTGTCACATTGAATGGGGTAGAAGAAGTTAAAATCTTGTAAAGTGTTTTCTTATTTTTCATGAATTTGTTCCCTTGCTTTTTATTGTATTTTAAGACATTACAACAATTTTGGTTCCTATGTTTGCCCCCCTTGTATATAAGTCATGTATATAAGAACTTCACCAGAAAAATAGGGTAGGATAAGAAGCTTCGCTAAAGAAATAAAAGGAAGGGGACAACTTCGCAAAGAAGGAACAAGGAAGCCTAGGTTCTAGTCCGAAAAATTTCTAAGGCATGGAAGGAGCTTTGCTAGCGAAGTTGCCAAAATACCTACTTCAGGCAGAAAATTTGGGAAGCTACGATTGTAAGTCACTAGAATTTTCTAAGTCTGTGAGGTCACTTCACCAGAATTTTGGCGAAGCATCCACTTAGACCCTTTCCCTTAGCGAACCATTTCACTTGCAGGTGCTAGTTTGGCCCAAATTTTAGCGAAGCATCCACTTCGGATGTTCCCCTAGAAAAGCATCCAATCGAGCCATTGCTTCACCAAAGCACCAAGAGAGGGAAAAAATATTCTATGGCAGGGAGCCAGCTTCAGCCAAAACCCTTTCGAACTGCCATATTTTAGAAGGTTCATTGCAAAGTAGTTTCATAACCCAACAAATAGCAACTTCGGGTAAATTCTTTGCGAAGCAGCATTTTTACTCACCTCCCGAGCGAAGTAGCATAGCTAGAGGCCATGTCTTTCATAAGTAGTATTCACTTCAGCCTAAACACCCAGCAAAGCTATTTTTAGGGGCATTTTTTGATGAACCATCAATGTTTCTTATCATTCCACTCTCCCTGCTTCGGATCAAGTCCATTGTGAAGCGACGCTCTAATTTAAGAACTGGCGAAGTCCCTGCCAAGGCACGATAAATGATAATGCTTCCTTCGAGGGGCACATTTACCAAGGATGGGTATGAGTCCGAGACACACCCACAACACATAATTACCACTTTCCCCATCTAACGTGGCCCTACAACTAGTTATAGAAATGGGATGTGAAATCTCATTTGCATAAGAATGCAAGCATGATTTTTTTCGACCGTCGGGGCATCCTTGTAAACTTAATTAATTAATGGCTTAGAGGGTTGGGTCGTCTATAAAACCCACACATTGTAATGAAAAATGAGGGGAACATATTTCTAAAGAAGTTGTTGTAATTAAACATTCTGCTATCAACACTGAAGATCTTTTGGCTCTAAATATGTGTCTCTTTTTATGTTGCCTATGGCAAGTATTTATGCTTTCATTTATTTTCCTAGTTGCTATAATTCTGATATCTGGATTTTAGCATGTGGAGATAAATGTGTCTGGAATTCTGTTAGAGGATACATAGAGAGACATTTGCAGTTTCAATTTCTATTACATATTTTATGTTGAATGTTGCTAGTTTAATTACAGTTAAGTTATTGTGCTGCTTGTTCTTACCCATTGAAATATCTAGTTATTTTTGTTCATTTCAGTATCTTTTATCTCTTTCCTATACCCTTGACTCTTTTTAATCCCTTTCCTACACTTTTATCTTAAAACCTTGAAGTAGTTTAGCATAGAAGCTGGCCTTCTCTGGAGATTGGCACGGAAGGCATTCCTTTCCTCCAGCCTTTGAATGTTGGTCCAGGTCTAGGGCACGTAGACATATAAAATCCTTTCCTGTGGTAGATTTGTGACTAAAATTTTTTGGCATGCCCGATGGGACCTGGTCAATCTCACCTTATGAGTGGTATTGAGAGTTGAAGCTCATATCAGTACTATAAGACTCGAGCATCTGGTGACTTTGTTTAACATAAAGATCTTCAAAGCCTTAGTGACCGGTACTAAATATCTATATATTCATGCATACAACATGGAGAGTTAGGAATAGTGGAAAAGATATTGAGTTTTTTGAACTTGACATTGATGCCTTTGGTGAACGTCCTAGGTTAGTCACACCTGATTCACTTCTATGTAAAGGGTCATCGCAAGAGGCCATTCTTGACGAATAAGGTTTGACCTTAGATAGCACTATGACCAGTCTCCCCCCTAATCCCTCTAACTCTCTAGATCACCAAAGTTCCTCCATTCCACCTAGTAACCAATAAAGAACTTTGGGAGCTTTAGTTCTACCAAACCAACCAAATCTAGGTGTAGGTATCAGCAGTAGCAGCAGTAACAATAGTAGAAACCACTGCCACAACCCTCGCCCAGGCTGTTCCCAACCTAGAATTCTACTAGGCCATTGGATATAATAGGACAGGGGTAAATCCCACCTGTTGCTCTAAAGTCGATACCCACCTTTGATGGTATAGGGAAGACTACACTGGAGCACATTCAAGATATTGCTTCTCTAGCTATGATCCATAATATCATAGAAGAGGAGATTATGGTGCGTTTATTGATTTTATCTCTTCAAGGGAAACTCCTATACTAGTATAGGACCCTACCACCTGACACTATAACAGGATGGGATAAGTTACTTGGAAAAATGATGAGAAGGTTTAATGAGTATGCTAACCCCTTCTCCCTCCTGCATCAATTCACAATCATCCAAAGGTACCCTCAAGAGGAGATAGATGATTTCAACATGAGGTTTTCCTGAACCTGGCAAAGAGTACCTACTGGACTATGGCTGACTAGCGAAGCTACAGCCTATTATTACCTTAGGACCTTCAACACTAATATTAGCATGATGGTGAGATTTTCAAATGTTAATACCTTCCCCAAATTGTATGAGTTGGCCTAGAATGCAAAGATGAATTTAATCACCATTGGTAAACTCCCTCCAAGGATGTCGATGCCCATATTCCTAGTGCCACCGCTTCGTAGACCTATATGTCTCTAGTGTGCCCAATCCCACCATGGAACCCAACCCCATAGTGTCTCAGTTCATCACTCTGCAAATACATTTCCATATAACTTTGATACCACAACCTACAATTCTTTCACCAGTGTTGCCAACACCACCCCAATATCCTACCTTACCCCAAGTACCAATGATAACCCCACTACCACCTCCAGTAACATCAACCCCTATAGCTGTGGACATAAAGGTGAAGATATTGTAGGAGGTCTCATATTTGAATTCTACTATGCAGACTTTGTATAACGACATGGCCATCATGAAGAAAAATCAAGCACAACAAGAATTCTTGCCTAGAATGTCATATCCCCCCCAAATACTTACCAAGGACTAGGCAACACAGCCAGGTAGACCTCCAGTGAGGAATACTGCTATCAATGAGGAGCCAAGCACTTATGATTGTGTGCATTGGTGTTCTACCTAAAATGACCCACATGAAGAGGGCACTTGCATCTTGCATCAACACTATGTCCAAACATTATCGAGAAGTGCTTCCAGTGGTCAAGTCAACATAATCAGGGAAGCGGGTCATAATCTAGTAATCACAGAGGAAGAGCAAGTTTCAGTTCTTACCAGAAGTAGAAAAAAATCAGTTGAAGTAAACACAACCGAGATGGTCCCCTTAAAGGTGCATGCTCATCATGAGAAAGAATAAATTGTTAAGGCTCCCGACAAAATTCCTCAGCCACCTCCACCAACAAAGGAGAAATCCCAGCAGACCATTGCAACCCTGCCTTAGGATGAAACTAAAGAGCAGGCTAGGGAAAAGCTCAAATTTCCTTCGTTAATAAATTAGTAAAGAGTCGAAGCCACACATAAATACCATACGAAATATGAGGTAGCGAAGGAACTAGAGATACCTTCTACCACAACATACAACATTGTGGATGAGCTGAATAAAACTCCTACTAAGATCAGTCTGTATGATGCCCTGCAACTACCAAGATAGGTGGATCTGCTACAAGAATCCCTAAAATTGGCAAAAGTGAAGAAATCAACATAGTATGTTTTGGTTCAAACCCTACCCACTTCAATCATCGAGAAAAATAGGCCTCCTCCATTTTACCTGACCTTGCAAATGGAAGGATACATTGTCCATAACTACATGATTGATTTTGGTGATGCAACCACAATCATGTCGAAATCTATCTACGAAGAGATAGGGATTGAATATACATGAAGCAGTCATGGCATTCTCCAGATGGACAGTACTCCTATGAAGATAGTTGGTGTAATTAAGGATATACCTATTCAGCTACACAAGGTACCCCAAATCATGGTGATACAAGAGGTGGTAGTTGTGACCTTGAGCCCTATTTCAGCATGTACCTCTCAAGAGAGTTCATGACCAAGCTAGATGATTATCTTTCCATGGACTATTCACATATGGAAGTTCCATTTAAATGAAGAAAAATCAAAATCTATAATGAAAAACCTTCTATGTTTCTCGTAGAAAAAATGACCGAAGAAGGGGAAAATGATGATTCAGTCCACTTGATAGCCGAAGAGATGGAACATGTGGACTTAGTGGAGGAGTCCTTAGAGAAGTTGTGTTCCGAAGATGAATATTTACTAATAGATTTTAATGTTATGATAGAAATAGATATGGGATGCTACTCCATGGCTAGATCTGAAGAGCACATAGGGTCAATTCAGGAGAATAAGGGAGTTACTCGAGATGAATTATGGAAATTATTTTTCGATGATTCCAGGTGTAGAAATGGCGCTGGGGTAGGGATACTCCTAGTATTGCCATCTGGTGAACAAAAAGATTATTTCTACTAACTGGCTTGGAGTTGCACCAACAACGTAGTCGAGTATGAAGCCCTATACCTAGGACTGAATAAAGTAGAGAAATTAGGCATTAAATAGCTCCAAATTTTTGATGATTCAAAGCTGGTATGTAATCAGATCACAAATAAATACATTTCCAAAAAGTATTATCTCAAGGCATATCGTAACATGGTATGGTACCTATTCGAACATTTCGAATCACTTAATGTGTAGTCCGTCCCATAGGAGAAAGATATGCACATCTATATCTTGGATTCTTTCGGGGCTAGATACTCTAAAACAGATGAAATGGTGCACAAGCCCAAATATGTGAGGACTATTTATAGGCCCTCTATGCCGTAAAAGGATACTCATTGGTAGGTCTTTGACAATGATGAATAGATAATCAACTTTCTAGTTCAAGAGGCAGCCACCATCGAGGAGATAAATCCCAAAGAAGAAGAGTATGAAGGGCTAATTCAGCTGAAGAACAACCATGTTTCAAAAGGACTGATCACCTTAGAAATCCTATTCAATTAGAATGATAGGTCAATATACCACATGATAAAGTTTGATGCGAAGCAATACCGGTATCTAGAGCTAGAACCAAGGAAAGTGATAAAGGTCAGGATAGATTGCACTCTAGCAGAACTGGAACAGATCCAGTCTTTATGCAAGAGATACCCAGACATAGTGGCGTGGTCCTATCAAGACCTGAAAGGCTATGACCAACAAGTTATTTAGCACACAATAAAGCTACAAGAAGGGGTCAAATATTTTAGACAAAATCAAAGGCCACTCAACCCAAAGGTCAAAGTCTTGATGAAGGTCAAACTCCTGAAAATGCTTGAAGCTAAAATTATTTATCCAATAAAGCATTCTTCTTGGGTTGCAAACCTCGTCCCTCTCAAAAATAAAAATGGAGATATTCACCTGTGTGTGGATTTTTGTAACCTAAATCATACTTCATTTAAAGACCATTACCCTCTCCCATAGATCGATTAGATCCTACATTCGGTAGTAGGAGCCTAGTGTTTTTTCTTTCTCGATGGTTTTTTGGGTATAATAAAGTTTGGGTTAGATATGAAGACCAGCACAATATTGCATTCACCACTAAGTGGAGAACATTCATTTATCAATGAATATCATTTGGTCTTTCGAATGTAGGAGCCACATTTCAAAGGGCTATGGACTTAGCATTCAATGAACTACTGAATAAAATCATTTTCATCTACCTAGATGACATGATGGTCTTTTCTTGTAAAAGGGAGGATCACACTTCACACTTGTAGCAGATATTTGAAAGGTGTAGAGAATTTGGCATCTTGATTAACCCAAAGAAATCTATCTTCACAGTAAGAAAAGGGAAGCTGCTAGGACATGTAATATCAAAAAAGGGACCCATCATCGACCTCAAAAAATATGAAGCTCTCCTTAAGATTCCACTCTTGATGAATAAGAAAGGGCTGTAGTTATTATTTGGCTAGATTAATTTTGTAAAAAAAGTTTATCCCAAACTTTGCCCAAGTTATTAAACCAATATTTGAAATCTTGAAAAAGGATGTTGATTTTACCTGGACAGAGGTGAGAAAAAGAGAATTTGAGGAGATCAAAGCCCGAATCGTTTAGGCTCATGTACTGATTAACCCAGACTAGGTCAAGGATTTTATTATTTACACGATTGGGAAGCCTGAAAGTTATGCAACCATCATAACGCCAAAAGGGGACAATGGTGAGGAGCAGTCGATTGCATTCCTAAGTCAGGTAATCCAGCCCCATGAAGAAAAATATAACTTTATAGAGCACCAAGTGCACACGGTTATGATATCAAGCACTTCGTCTCTCAAAGCTGAACCACAGTGTATGTCGTCCACCCAGACATACGAAGCTTCATCATTCAGGGTGAAATGGGAAGCAAAAGGGCAGATTGGGTCAATAAAATACAATAATTTTATGTTGAGATTAGGCCCACCAAATTGGTTCGCGGTCGTGCACTATGCCAGGAGCTTGCGAGGAGTATTGTTGCCGAAGTAACAGCATGCCAATGGGATGACCCGGTGGCAGAAGGAAGCTTCGTTGATCAGGTAACTAGTGAAGAGGACTGGGTTAGTGAGATAGTCAAATATTTCAACACTGGGAGGTGTCCCCAGCACTTGAATGCTTCACAGCAAAAATGGTTTAGGATGCGATCCCTCCATTATGTCTTATGCTCTGAAGGACTATTTTTTAGAAATATCGATGGTGTTCTCCTAAAATGCATTAGGGAAAAAGAGAAGGAGAAGGTCCTCAATGATTTTCATTATGGGATGTCAGGAGGCCACTCCTCAGGAAGGTCGATGGCCTTAAGAATAATCAAGGCATGCTACTTTTGGCCCACAGTATTTATCAATGCCTTCACTTTTTGCCAAAAGTGCAAACAATGTCAAAAGTTTTTTGGCCAAAATAAGAACGCCCCCATGCCCCTCTAACCAATACAAGTTGAAGCTTCGTTCCATCAATGGGGGTTAGATTTTATAGGGGTCATATTACTGAATTTATCAATAGGACACAAGTTCATATTGACTGCGATAGACTATTTCACCAGATGGGCCAAAGCAGTGCCAACGAAACATGTCGATAAAGAAATAGTTATCGTGTTACTAGAAATTTTGATCACCTTCTTTGGCGTCCCTAAAGCAATAGTGATAGATAATGGCCTCAGGTTCATAGGCACCAGGATTAATGAATTCACCTATAATTATGGGATATATCTCAAGGCCACTTCACACTATTATCCACAAGGGAATGGGTTAGCAGAATCAACGAATAAAAACTTGTTAAAGTTATTGAAGAAGCTTATAGAGAAGAACAAGAGGACTTGGCACCTCCTCCTGGACCAAGTGCTATGTGCTGACTAGATATTTATCAAAAATTTAATCAAGACCTCACCCTATGCCCTGGTCTACGACAAAGAAGCTATCTTGCCAACTCACATGGAGATTCCTATAAAATGGATGTTAGATGGCGAGAAATGGGAATTTGATCTTATCGAAGCTAGGTTAGATCAATTACTGTAGTTGTAGGAATATCGATAAAAAGCCTATGAGGCCTTCATGAGACACATGTAGATCTCCTAATATTGGTTCAAATGAAAATCCTCTACCCATAATTTCAAATTTGGGGACCTGGTGTGGAAGTGGGACTCATGGAAGGCCAAGCTAGGAAACCACGATAATTTTGATGCATTCTAGGGAGGGCCATTTGAAATTGTGCAAGTAAATCAATCTAACTCATTTATCCTCAAGGATAGGACTGGCCAGAATCTACCCATCCTGGTCAATGGTCTTCATGTAAAGGCTTTCCACTATTAAGAGGTACCCCAAAAATTTTTGCCCATGTACATACCATTTTGTTTTCAGTTATCTACACTTGTACATATGCTATTTTAGAGTCTTTTAGAATTAGAAATAGACTTAGAAGAGATTAACAGCTTTTGCTGTAAGACAGACTAACTCTAGTACAAACCCATTAAATTTTGGCCTATACATAAACCGAATAAGGCACTTCAAGAATTTTTTGTATGAAGCAGTTGTTACTAGTTGGTTCGCTACGAAGCACCTCAATGCTAATAAAGTAAAATAGTCAAAATGGTGTCAAGAGGCTACCTCTGGAACAAATCGACATCAAAACATGCTTCATGGTATGGAAACAATGCTTCATTAATCGCCCACATAGCTCGAAACCAAAGAAATAAAATGGAAATGAAGAGCTTCGCTCAAGAATAAGCTTCACTAAAGAAATAGGCAAAAATCCCCCTTGGGGTTAAATTGGCTAAGGCACAAAAGGTGCTTTGGCTAGAAAGGCCTAGAGAAGCTACACTTTGGGTAATGCCCAATGGACCACATCCCTTCCCTATAATACTAGTGTGGTTGAAGAGCACACGAAGGAGATACTTCGATATAAGGATGGTTGAATCTCCACTTTGGGATCGACTCTAAGCAAAGCAACCATCCATTAAGGAATGCAAAAATGACGGGACATGAGCAATCAACCTACTATTGAAAGGTCAAATTTAGGCCAGGGACACAGTGAACCTGTAGATAGCTCCAAAATTTAGTGAAGTGCCATCTAAAAAGAGGCAACACGGGGCTGAAGGTTAGGCATAATGAAATTGGTTTGAAAAAACTCTACTTCACTAGGTCTTAAGCAAAAAATCAACTTTGAGTGAAAATCAAGCCGAAATTCTAAATCACTCCAAATATCGGTGAAGCAACAAAGCACACACTCTCAAGGCCGAAGTAATATTTTGCCCGATTTTCACTCAAATGAACCAAAAGAAAATATCGCATTTAAAATGTGCCTTGGAGCATGTGCCAATTGGTGGCCTAGGTGAATGTTCTAAGCACATGGAGTTAATGCAAAGGTAGCGGTACATATCCCAAGAGAATTTAGTTATGCTAGTGGATCATGCCCAGGAAAAAAACAACAAAATTTTAAAGAGTTTCAAAGTAGAGTAAGATATTCGAAGTACATCGGTCCTCGAAGGCAGTGCTGAGACACCAATCATGATGCGATGTAATGTCCTTCAACCTGATTCATGCAATAATTCTAGCGGGCACCATAAATGAAAACAATTGTAGATTTTGGCTATAAAATATGAGCACCTTCGAAGGAATTCATTTACCTACTAAGTGATTTTTAGCAAACCACTTACGAGCTGCTAGAACCCTAACCAGAACTCTGTTGCATTTTTTCCACTCTGCTTTTCCTAAAGCACCAAATTATTGCTATATTCTATGAGCCAAAATGTGAAAGAAAGCTTCAAAAGAAAAGAATAAGGGGCCAAAAGAGACAGACGTAGAAAATATTAAGAAGTCAAAGGAGGAAAGAAAGCATAGACCTAAGAAGGTCGACCTAAACCTCCACCTAGAGAAACAAGTTGTAGAGAAAAAGGAGGATTCCAAAGATGAACTGCCCATAGAACCTCCTATTTATGGGTGGGAAACATTAAGGATACTGAGCTTACCAAGAGCATTATCAAGATCCAAATAATGATTGATTTTATGAGGATCTGACTATCTACAGAGAAAAAATGGGTCATCACCTATTATTCCCAATTATACTAGTATTTGTGTCTATCGATGCACCACTACCCTAAGCTAGTTCACGTAATTGCACAGAACTACCAGCCTCTAACTAGGCAAGTTCTAGATGTGGCAAGAAACAAGTTTTTCTCAATATATAAAGAAGTTGTGCAAGATGCCTTTGCACCTCGGTAGGGGCCACCTAAGGGATATACAGTTCGTTATGTCAGCATGAGTGAACATACGAGAAGATTCACCCCCTCCCAAAACATTATCAAGTTCTTGGGAAAAAATATGAACAGTGGGCTCCCCTCTGGAAAATTGCCACAAATGCCTTGTCTCCTCAGTGATTTCAAGCACCCAAACATTTTCTCCATCATTGCATGGGTGGTTGGCTTGTCTACCTTTGCCGCTGTATATCCATGGCAGGTGGCACTCATAGAATATGTTTCACATGGAGAATTCTATGCCCCTGACCCATAAAGGCCAAACACTAACCCAATATTTTTTGACTGGGCAAAATGGGTTGCCCGAACCCTGCACACGTAGCTCACAAACTTGAATAATTTTAGGTTAGACCAGTACTTTGGGGCCTATTCCTTCTTGATTTGACTTTTATTTTACCACACTTAAGAGAGTTTCCCTCACATTGCTATCAATTGCATCAGCAAAGATGGAGTCTCCCATATGATATACCAGTGGACTTCCCTCCTGGCAAGGACGGAGTCATATCATATTTCTAATCAATAGTTTTAAGGACCCACCATGTAGCTCATGCGAGGCTCCTACCCTTGAGTGCTTGCGATTCTTAGAGACAGAATCATCGTCGAGAGGAAGGGTGATGTTTTTTAGTTGAAACAAGGGCTCATTGTCCACCTTTTTTGGGTTTATAGAAAAACCCTTTCTATTACCCTTTTATACTTATGAATATCAAATTTCACTGGAGGTTGCTTGTCAAAGTGATATGACCAATTTAATCTATGACCACGGCCAAAAAATGGGGACCGACCTGCGATTTCCCCTTCAAAATGGGAGTCATTGAGGTCTTTGCCCTCAAGTAACATATTCACCTTAAAATAAAACTTGGGACTTCGACTTGCTATAGATTCCTCAATGATGGTTCTATGATCCCCTAGGGGTGATGAGGGATCACCTCAGATTAAAGAACTTCCACATCTACCCTCACCCAAAAATAGTGGAGTAGTGTAACAATCCGAGCGGGAGGGATCTAGAGTGGCATGTTGAGCGGATGCAAGTGTTGCCCCCGTGGCATAGTTTTTATGCTATGGAGGCTTAATACAACCCTGCCCAACACCCATTTCTAGAACCTACTCAGCGTTCTAGAGAAAAATGAAAGATTATTTGAAAGGAGAATTGAAGGGTTGGAGCAAGGAGCAACTGAGGGAATGGTGGGTGATGAGGGTCCACCGCTACAAGCAAAAATCAAATGGTCTCCTCCATACGAATAAGGATTTCAAAATTTTTTATGAGGCCAATGTTGATGCCTGGAAACCCATCTCCTTTGTGGACTTCATGCCTACTAACACCCCAAGCTCAGGTGAAATCCCAAAAATAATTGAGGAAGTATCTAAACAGGAAGAGGAGGAAGAATTGATAGAGATACAACAGGAGCAGCAGAACAAGCCCGTCGAAGGTTCAGATCCAGCTGCCGAGAGGGAGGCACAATGATAGGAGGAGGAGAAGAAAAAGAGAAATAGAGTCAACAAATATCAAACACATCCTCCACATCTGAAGCAACCTCGCATAAACCCTCTAGTTTAGCCAACGAGTGGCTTTCTAAAAGCCTAGTGTAGAAAAGCGCTGGTGAAACCACATATGAACCTCCGTCATAGAAAGAAGAAGAAATTGTTGATGTTGATGTCATCAATGTGGAGGACCTCTTCCAAGGAGAAGAGGATGCAGGGGAGAAAGAAATATAAGGCATTGTAGAGGATGAAAGCAACCGAGAGCTCAACACGTAGGACTTCACCACCACTGCTCTCATGGTAGAGCACAAAGGTATGCTCCCTCTTTCTCCTTATCTTGCTACTAAAGTTCCATCTATGGACACCCCAGAAAAAAAACCTTTAGTGTTGTTCTTGTCCCCATAAAACCCTCTTTGTACCACCATTTCTACTATAGTTCCATAACTACCCATTGACCACCTCGTTTGTCACCACCACCACTTCACTTTTTCAAACTGCATCCGATACCAGTTTCCCTAATGTCTCCACATTGTCTATGTCATTCATCCAGGGTACCATTAGCAAATCGCCATCCACCCACACCATCCCCACCATATCCAACCAACCCAAGGGTGATTCTTCACCTCCAGATCCTAACAATCTGATTGCGGTACCACAGTCTGATGCTTCACCCTTTTTCACCAAATTTCCCACCACGTCCATCGCCAATCCCTTAGGCGAAGAATCATCCTTGTAGTCATTATATTTGTTTACCCCTCATATTGGTTATCCAGTTTCACTATAAAATGAGTTAGAATTAATTAAAGAGCACCCTCTAGTGGAGAAGTTGCTCTAGGATTGGCAGAACACCGACAAGTTGCTCAAGGAGGCTAGAAAGAAGAGAGGGTGGTCCATGGTGAAAGAAGAAAAATGTGTTGTTTTTTATTTGAAAAATAAAAAAATCTACAAAGTAAAGAAGGTTCCTAAGGTCCAAAAGCCTATAGATGAAATGAACCCTTCTGATTATGAATATCAGGAGAGGGTCAAGGACCTGGAGCATCTAGACATGCATGATGAATCTGAATCCATGCATGTGAAGGTAGATTCAGTTCACGCACATGCAAAGATAGCCAATGAATGTCGCTATGAAGTGGAGAGTATGAACATGAAGTTGGAAGAAGATCTTGCCAGGACTCACTCATAGCTAGAGGATTCTCAAAAATAGTATGATCAGATGAAAGAAGAGATAGCTACCCTAAAACAACAAGTTGCTCAACTACAGAATGCTATAATAAGTCAAGGCCATATACAATTCGAAGCTGAAGAGAGGGCTAAGAAATTTGAAACTTGAATCATGGAGATGTAGCAATAGCTATACCAAAAGGAACAAATGGAATTTTTTGATAGGAGTAGTATTAAGAGTATTCACACACATTTGCTAAAGAACTTTAGATCTCGGGCCTCCAGTGCCCTGTTAGTACTTTCTTATATTACAGAAGCCCAGAGTGTTGCTTCGTAGAACGTACCAATAGTTGATGAGGTAATGCAAGAGATAAGGTATCGACTCAAATTGACTTTTGAGGTTCAAAGCATAAAGTACCAATATTTGTAGGTGAATGCCATGAGTCGAACAACAAGAGATTGGTCTACTACCCAGTCCACAATTCATGCCTTCTTATAAAAATTGAGGAAAGGTCAGAAGGCCAAACAATTGATGGACGTATTTGAGAAGGAACAATGCACTTCATTGGGGTATTTCCAGGATCTCTCACAATTGGGCTTTCCAAGCTTCATTGATGATGATGGGAATCTCTTATCCAAAGAAGAGCTCAAGCCAGTCTGGCTCTAATTTGAAGGTGATACTTCATAGATAGATAATTGGGTAGAACCAGTTACAAAGAGACAGGTCACAAATTTTATTTTGAAATATTTTCAAATTACATCTTTCTTGAATGATTTAAGTAAAAGAGCCAAACATGTCGATATAGGGCAAATTGATCAGTTTAATATTCTGGTCAAGGCACTGCAATATCACGAGCCCTTCTAGAAGGATGCCTAGGTCCACATTCACTGGACTATGGAGCACATCCGTGATCGCCTTCCCCCACCGCTAGAGTAGGAGCAAATGCCTAATTAAGAAGGAAAAGGAAAAGAGATAGCTACAAAAGCACCCTCAGAAGGAGAAGAGTAGATGGAAGAAGGGATCAGAGGTAACTCTAGCCCAATGGATCAAGGTTGAGGGTCTGTGCACCGAGGTGAGCTCATTACTCCATGAGCCATTAGGAATGTTGACAATTTGTCACATTGAATGGGGTAGAGAAAATTAAAATCTTGTAAAGTGTTTTCTTATTTTTCATGAATTTTTTCCCTTGATTTTTATTGTATTTTAAGACATTACAACAATTTTGGTTCCTATGTTTGCCCCCCTTGTATATAAGTCATGTATATAAGAAATTCGCCAGAAAAATAGGGTAGGATAAGAAGCTTCACTGAAGAAAGAAAAGGAAGGGAACAACTTCACAAAGAAGGAATAGGGAAGCCTAGGTTCAAGCCCAAAAAATTTCTAAGCCATGGAAGGAGCTTCGCTAGCAAAGCTGCCAAAAAACCTACTTCGGGCAAAAAATTTGTGAAGCCATGATTGTAAGTCACCATAATTTTCTAAGTTCGTGGGGTCACTTCACTAGAATTTTAGTGAAGCATCCACTTCGGCCCTCTCCCTTAGTGAACCATTTAACTGGTAGGTGCTAGTTTGACCCAAATTTTAGCAAAGCATCCACTTTGGCTATTCCCCCAACGAAGCGCCCAATCGAGCCATTACTTCGCCAAAGCACCAAAAGAGGGAAAGAAAAATTTTCTAAGGCAGGGAGTCAGCTTCGGCAAAAACCCCTCCGAACTACCATCTTTTAGAAGATTCATTGCAAAGCAGTTTCATAACCCAGCAACTAGCTGCTTTGGGAAAATTCTTTGTGAAGCATCATTTTTACTCACCTCTTGAGTGAAGCAGTGTAGCTAGATGTCATGCCTTTCATAAGTGGCATTCACTTCAGCCTAAACACCTAGAGAAGATATTTTCAAGGGCATTTTTTGATGAACCATCAATGTTGCTTATCATTTCGCTCCCCTTGCTTCGGCTCAAGTCCATTGCAAAGCAACGCTCTGATTTAAGAACTGGTGAAGTCCCTCCCAAGGCATGATGAATGATAATTATTTCTTTTAGGGGCACATTTATTGAGGTTGGGTATGAGTCCGAGACACGCCCGTGACACATAATTACCACTTTCCCCGTCTAAATGACCCTGCAACTAGTTATAGAAATGGGATGTGAAATCTCATTTGCATAAGAAGGCGAGCACAATTTTTTTGGTCGATGGGGCGTCCTTGTAAACTCAATTCATTAATATCTTAGAGGGTCAGGTCCTCTATAAAAACCCATGCATTGTAATGAAAAAATGGGGGAACATATTGCTTAAGAAGTTGTTGTAATTAAGCCCTCTACTATCAACACTGAAGATATTTTGGCTCTAAATTTGTGTCTCTTTTTATGTTGCCTGTGGAAAGTATTTACGCTTTCATTTATTTTTCTAGTTGTTGTAATTATGCTATCTGGATTTTAGCATGTGGAGATAAATGTGTTTGGAATTCTGTTAGAGGATACATAGAGAGACATTTGCAGTTTCAGTTTTTGTTACATCTTTTATGTTGAATGCTGCTAGTTTAATTACAGTTAAGTTATTGTGTTGCTTGTTCTTGCCCATTGAAATATCCAGTTATTTTTGTTCATTTTTGTATATTTTATCTCTTTCATGTACCCTTGACTCTTTTTAATCCCTTTCCTACACTCTTATATTAAAACCCCCAAGTAGTTTAGCACAGGATCCGACCTTATCCAAATATTGGCACGGAGGGCATTCCTTTCCTATGGCCTTTCAATTTTGGTCTAGGTCTAGGATGCGTAGAGATACAAAATCCTTTCCTATGGTAGATTTGTGACCAACAGGAACTTAGTTGTGATATCCTTCATTGAAGAGTAAGGAACACTCGAGTTAGTGTGTGAAATCACGTTCATACTGGTCATAGGAGCAACGAGCGGTGGTACATTCATTGTAAATAGGTTGGGGTTATATTTTCTCTCTCTTCATTAAGGTAGTAAGGAGTTAAATAAGGAAAATGAAACTTGTATGTGGAAATAAACATATGTTTGAATGGTTGATTGAAAGGTGTTTCATATTCATGTTATAAACTATGTCCTGTCTCTATGTAATATTAATTGTGCATAACACTGGTTAAAATAGTGTTTGCACCATTTGGAAATGTTATATTTTTAGTAACATACAATGCTTATTATAATTTATACTTTGTTGAAGAGTTGATAGAAGCTCGGTTATCGTTTGTGGATGAAACAATAGTTCTATATTACTATCTTGCATTTATTTTGTATGGTGTATTCATGAATTAGTTGCATGCATAAAAAGGGCCATGCTGACCCAATTTCCTTTAAGCAATCAACCATTTAGTTTTCCACCATGGGTGTCCAGAGGGGACTTTGTCGATTGGACTAGTGTGTTTTTCCTATTGTGGTTGGAATAGGTCAAAAATTTCAGGTGACAACATAGCGTCATGTCTCAAAATATCACAATATTCAAGCATGTAATATCAAATTGCATAAGAAATGGTCCAGACAATATGGAAAACCAATACCTATCATCGTCAGGATAGATGTACTTGGTTATATAAATTGGAAAGTAATTAAAATTGAACGTCATTCATGACAATGTTATCTAATCAGAATAAAGTGTAAAATTTCTAGTAAACACCCGACTTGCTTAATGTTTTTAATATACTAAAAATTGAAGAAATGTTTGCATGATTTCATCTAAAGGAAGGTTAAATTGAAATTCAAAACTTTATCTTTCAGTGTTGAAATACATATCTCAAACCAAATCAAAACATTAAATGGATTTATTTAAGGTTGGGGTTTTAGGTCAAATAAATACATCATGTATATATTTATGATATTATACCTATTGCCATGTTATTTTGATTGGAAAATTTTGAAAGCGTCGTTGTGCTATTAATGGCTACAGTGAAGGTGTAATTCTAGTTATCTCGTGATTGGCCAATTATTTTGTGTTATAGATGACATTAGAGTAGAGACTCACAGCTTAATATAGTCAAAACTGCTTATCATGTGAGCTAAACAGTTTGACATTATATATGAAGATTTTAGGAAGAGATGATATTCTTTTTTATCCACAATTAAGAGATAGGAAGTGTTGAATTTATTGAAGAACACAAGCTTATACTGAGAGGGGGGGCGTTAACAGTATAAGACCACTTTTTACTTTTCTTATCCCAATCAAAATTATATAGTATATCAATGGCAATATCAATAGCAGAAACCAAGGCAATGAACAAATCATCACACACACATGAAATGCAAATTTACGTGATTCGCTCAATGTGAGCTACATCCATGGATAAAATCTTTCACTAAATTTTATCAATCCAAATTTTGGGAATACCTTTCTCGATTACAATGTTTATGGGCACCAACCCAAAGGAGACACCAATCCCCTAATCTTGAGTTCATGGGCACAAACCCACAGGAGACACCAATCCCCTAGCTCTGCTCTGGCTGGTGATCCTCTAGAAGACCTCTGCATCTGTAAGCCTTTCAAGATTGCATTCATTACTTTTGAATTGCTGTGATGTAGGAGCCTTTCTTCTTTAGTATTTGGACCATGTATAGGAATAATGTACTCATCTTCAATTACTTCCCATACCTCATTACCAAGTGCCATTAGATGAACCTTCATCCTTGCACTCCAAAGACCAAAATATAACCCATCAAGAATAGGTGTTGCATTGCCACTTGAATAATCCATTGTGTTCTTTATTAGCTTTTCCTTCAAGCTGTTAAACTTTTCGAAGGCACCCGCTCTGATACCAATTGAAGAACACAAGCTTATACTGAGAGGGGGGGTGAATAGTATAAGACCACTTTTTACTTTTCTTATCCCAATCAAAATTATACAATATATCAATGGCAATATCAATAGCAGAAACCAAAGCAATGTACAAATCATCACACACACATGAGACACCAATTTACGTGATTCGCTCAATGTGAGCTACATCCACGGATAAAATCTTTCACTAAATTTTATCAATCCAAATTCTGGGAATACCTTTCCCGATTACAATGTTTATGGGCACCAACCCAAAGGAGACACCAATCCCCTAATCTCGAGTTCGTGGGCACCAACCCACAGGAGACACCAATCCCCTAGCTCTGCTCTGGTTGGTGATCCTCTAGAAGACCTCTGCCTCCGCTGCCCTTAGCAAATGGAACTCTATCCACAGAAGACACCTGTCCTCCTTGCTCTGGCTGGAGACCTCTGTCCTCAACTCTATCACCTCCAAAGCTGGTCCTCGAATTTGCACTAAACACAGTCCTTCGGTCTAGCACAAATGTCCTCGTTCGTCTTTGCCTGTCTGCTCTCTACGCCCTCTTCTCTCTCTACGCAAACACACCCGCACTTGGTCGAACTTCAACCCTTGCACTGTCTGTGCACACTCTTCTTCCTTTGCGATCTTTCACACTCAGAATGATTCGACGAAATGCACTCTGCACACTACGATCGAATTCGCACTCTGCTCACAGCGATCGAACTTCTTGCACTGCGCACTATCTCCGAACGTCGCACTTCAACCACACATCCAATCGCCCAAACAACCCTCCTTTTATATCAAAATTTTCAAGATGAAAACTTTAATCTTAGTCGACTGTTATACCAAAAACAAACCCTAATCTACGTCGGCTACAAGCCCTAATTTTTGTCGGCTAAAATTTAACTTTGTCGGCTTCACTGCCTCTGGAACACTTCTGTAGCTTCTACCGTGAAACTACAACATGTCGCGATATCGCGACACCTTTGCAACCGTATACTTTCTTTTGGCTTTTGTCACGATATCGCGACACTTCAGCCTTTGTCGACTTCAACTAAGCTCTTGTCGCGATATCGCGACACTTCTGACTTAGTCAGCATCAACTTTGCTTTTGTCGCGATATCGCGACACTTCTCCCTTCGTCGACCTCCTTTCTGCTTTTGTCGCGAAATCGTGACACTTCTGTCTTCATAGCCTTCCTCTCTACTTTTGTCATGAAATCATGACACTTCTCCTATAGAAGGCCTGCATTCTATTTCTATCGTGAAATCGTGACACTTTCTCCAACCGAACGCTGCCATCTCAATCTATCACGAAATCGTGACACTTTCTCTTCCTTGCACTCTTGTCTACTTGCACTAGCGAAAATGGAACATGTCATGAAATCATGACGCTTTCACCTTTGAGCTCTTCCTCCTTGAATTTGTCATGAAATCGTGACACTTCTAGCTTTCGTACGCTTTCTTTGCAGCCTGTCATGAAATCGTGACGCTTCTCATTTTAGACTCTTCTTCTGCAAATCGTGACATTCTTATTTGAACATTTTCATCTGCATGTCATGAAATCGTGACACTTTATCTTGCTTCCACTTTCTCTTCTGACTTGTCATGAAATCGTGACACTTTTTCTCCTTAGCGCTTTTCTTTTCTTGGGTCCGAAACGACATGTTGCGATATCGTGACACTTTTTCTCTCGGACTCTCTCTCCTGCATTATGTCACGAAATCGTGACACTTTTTCTTTCGGACTCTCTCTCCTGCAACATGTCGTGAAATCGTGACACTTTTTCATCCGTTCAACCTTCCTTGCAATATGTCATGAAATCGTGACATTTTTGACTCCGAACATTCTCTCTCCTCTTTGAGTCGCGAAACTGCGACATGTCGCGATATCGCGACACTTTTCTAAAAAGCTTTCTCTCTCTTAAGTCGTGAAAATGCGACATGTCACGATATCGCGACACTTTTCTAAAAAGCTTTCTCTCTCTTAAGTCGCGAAAATGCGACATGTCGCGATATCGTGACATTTTTCCAACTTACTTTCTTTCGAACTTGTCATGCCGAACCTTCATCAAAACAAATTATTTTACATCAAATCAAATTCCTTCAAAAGCTTCTTGACATCAATGACAACTTATACACTTGAGCAAAGGCAATGTACCCAAGGTACCCAAAATTGCCAACAATCTCCCCCTTTGTCATTGATGGCAAACCTTTACTGAAAACACGTCTCAAGAGCCAAAACTGAAACCAACTATGCTAACAACTGAGAAACTGTGCCCACAACTGAGAATCTTCCTTTGAAGTTTTGCTCCCCCTGACTTGAAGCTTTCCTCTTCACTTGAAGCTCTCCCCCTTACTCATATCTCTCCCCCTTTGTCATCAATGGCAAAGGGTCACCTTTGGGGCTCGGGACTAAGAATGAGCCTCTTAGCTTAGTCCCTCCCCCACCTCTTGATGAGGTGATTAATTCTGGGGTGGGAGTAAAACTCCCATTAGGCACTGATCATCATCAGCGTCTATAATTTCCTTGTCGGGCCTTCTCTTGAACTCTTTGCCCGTATTCCTGTTCTTGTTCCTATCACTGTTCTTGTTCCTGTTATCATTCCTGTTCTTATCCATGCCTTGATCCTTGGACCTGTTCATACCACTGTTCCTGTTCCTGTACCTTGGAAGTTCAGCTCTACACTGTCTAGCTGTGTGACCTTCATTGTTACACTTATAACAAGTAACAATGTTATTTCTTTTAGGCATACCTGTTCTTTGAATCCGCCTGTTCTGACTAACCCTGTTCTGACCAAACTTGTTCTGCCGAACCTGTTTTGATCAAACCTGTTCCTGTAATTAACCTTGCAATAGACTGCCTTGTGCCCAAACTGTTGACAAGAGTAGCAATACCCTTGAAAGAAACTAGCACTTCTGAAATTGTCATTTACCTTCTTCACTTGAGCCATGCAATGTGCAGCCATGTGACCAAACCTGTGACACGCAAAACATCTGTCGTGAAATTTTCCTTTATTCGACCTCTTGGGTCCTGAAAACTTCTTCTTCTCATTCTGAATTTCGTTTTCTATTTCTGCGCATCTATCATTCAAGGACTCATGATCTGAAATACTTTCCTCATCAGAACTCTCTTCCTTTTGGAGTCTCTTACTAGACTCTCCAGCTTGTTCCTTGTGTGGCTTAACAAAACCAAGGCCTGTTTTATCCGTTGTCTTTCTTTGACCTTTGATGAGTGACTTAACCTTTTTGGAGCTATCTTGAAACCTGTAAAGCTTATCCTTGTACTCTTTAGTTTCCTCTTTCAAAGAAGCCATTTTCTGTTCTAACTCACTATACTCAAGAACCTTAGACTCTAACTCATCCTTGAGTTCTTGTGTCTTAGCCATAGAGAAGTCAAGACTTTCTATAAGATCATCTCTCTCCATACAACATTCATCTAACTTATCCTTGAGTCTAGCATTCTTCTTTCTTTCCTTTTTCAAAACACTAAGAGCGTTAGTAAGTTCACTTTCAAGATCCTTTATTTGTTTGCTTTCTGAATCATCAAAGCCTTTTTTAGATTTCTTATCACTAGAGGTGCTACCTTTTTCAAAAACCATACACGCATCTTCCTTATAGTTTTCTGAAGCATCCTCATACATACTAGAAACCAAATCATTATTTGTGCAATCATCCTCAAGGTGACCAAAATTTCCACATCTAAGACATTTCATGATAATGAATCTATGTTTCGGTTCTTCCTCTTTTTTGATATGAACAACATCTCATTTTCATTATCACTTGAAGAACTTTCACTATCACTACTAGAACACTTACTTGCTTTGTCTAGGTAGAAACTCTTCTTGTGCTTGTGAGAATACCTCTTTCCTTGATTGTTGTGCTCATCTTTGTTCTTTCTGTGATGCTTGTGCTTTTCAGAATCCTTGCTCTTAGAATCCTGTTTATCTTCATCACTTTCATTCTTGGGAATAGTACAATCGGTAGCATAATGACCAAACTTTCCACAATTGAAACATCTTATATTTTTCATGCTTTTGTGCTTTCTAGAGAACTTGCCTTTCTTGTTGTAATATGCCTCTTCATCACTAGAAGACTCATCACTCTCTTGAAGTTGTTTACCCTTGGATTTCTTGGTAGCCTTGAAAGTTGCCTCTTTCTTGACGTCAACCTTCACTTGAGTTCTCAACTCAAATGCTTGCAAGTATACTATGGAGCTCATCCTTTTTCAACTTATCCAAATCTTTAGCTTCCTCAATAGCAAAAATATTTTCACTAAATCTATTAGGAAGAGATCTTAAAATCTTATCACAAACATCATTTTCAGCAAGCTCAAGACCTAAGTCTTTCATGGAGTTAACAACCTCATCCATACGAAGCATGTAGTCACTAATATTTTCATCATCATTCATCTTGAGTTGTTCAAACATACCTTTGAAGTGTCTCAACTTGGCCTTTCGACATTTGTATCACCTGTATGAACCACCTGCAACTTGTTTCCACATTTCACTAGCTGTCTTGCAGTGAATCACTTTGGTGAGATCTCGCTTTTTGTAAGCCTTTCGGGATTGCATTCATTGCTTTTGAATTGTTGTGATGTAGGAGCCTTTCTTCTTTAGTATTTGGACCATGTACGGGAATAGTGTACTCATCTTCAATTACTTCCCATACCTCATTACCAAGTGCCATTAGATGAACCTTCATCCTTGCACTCCAAAGACCAAAATCTGACCCATCAAGAATAGGTGTTGCATTGCCACTTGAATAATCCATTGTGTTCTTTATTAGCTTTTCCTTCAAGCTGTTAAACTTTTCGAAGGCACCCGCTCTGATACCAATTGAAGAACACAAGCTTATACTGAGAGGGGGGGTGAACAGTATAAGACCACTTTTTACTTTTCTTATCCCAATCAAAATTATACAATATATCAATGGCAATATCAATAGCAGAAACCAAAGCAATGAACAAATCATCACACACACATGAGACACCAATTTACGTGATTCGCTCAATGTGAGCTACATCCACGGATAAAATCTTTCACTAAATTTTATCAATCCAAATTCTGGGAATACCTTTCCCGATTACAATGTTTATGGGCACCAACCCAAAGGAGACACCAATCCCCTAATCTCGAGTTCGTGGGCACCAACCCACAGGAGACACCAATCCCCTAGCTCTGCTCTGGCTGGTGATCCTCTAGAAGACCTCTGCCTTCGCTGCCCTTAGCAAATGGAACTCTATCCATAGAAGACACCTGTCCTCCCTGCTCTGGCTGGAGACCTCTGTCCTCAACTCTATCACCTCCAAAGCTGGTCCTCGAATTTGCACTAAACATAGTCCTTCGGTCTAGCACAAATGTCCTCGTTCGTCTTTGCCTATCTGCTCTCTACGCCCTCTTCTCTCTCTACGCAAACACACCCGCACTTGGTCGAACTTCAACCCTTGCACTGTCTGTGCACACTCTTCTTCCTTTGTGATCTTTCACACTCAGAATGATTCGACGAAATGCACTCTGCACACTATAATCGAATTTGCACTCTGCTCATAGCGATCGAACTTCTTGCTCTGCGCACTATCTCCGAACGTCGCACTTCAACCACACATCCAATCGCCCAAACAACCCTCCTTTTATATCAAAATTTTCAAGATGAAAACTTTAATCTTACTCAGTTGTTATACCAAAAACAAACCCTAATCTACGTCGGCTGCAAGCCCTAATTTTTGTCGGCTAAAATTTAACTTTGTCGGCTTCACTGCCTCTGGAACACTTCTGTAGCTTCTATCGCGAAACTACAACATGTCGCGATATCGCGACACCTTTGCAACCGTATACTTTCTTTTGGCTTTTGTCATGATATCGTGACACTTCAGCCTTTGTCGACTTCAACTAAGCTCTTGTCGCGATATCGCGACACTTTTGACTTAGTCAGCATCAACTTTGCTTTTGTCGCGATATCGCGACACTTCTCCCTTCGTCGACCTCCTTTCTGCTTTTGTCGTGAAATCGTGACACTTCTATCTTCATAGCCTTCCTCTCTACTTTTGTCGCGAAATCGTGACACTTCTCCTATAGAAGGCCTGCATTCTATTTCTATCGTGAAATCGTGACACTTTCTCCAACCGAACGCTGCCATCTCAATCTATCGTGAAATCGTGACACTTTCTCTTCCTTGCACTCTTGTCTGCTTGCACTAGCAAAAATGGAACATGTCACGAAATCGTGACGCTTTCGCCTTTGAGCTCTTCCTCCTTGAATTTGTCATGAAATCGTGACACTTCTAGCTTCTGTACGTTTTCTTTGCTTTGTCATGAAATCGTGACGCTTCTCATTTCAGACTCTTCCCTTTTTCGCATGTCGTGAAATCGTGACAGTTCTCACTTCGGAACACTTTCCTTTCTGCATGTCACGAAATCGTGACACTTTATCTTGCTTCCACTTTGTCTTCCGACTTGTCGTGAAATCGTGACACTTTTTCTCCTTAGCGCTTTTCTTTTCTTCGGGTCGCGAAACCCGACATGTCGTGATATCGCGACACTTTTCTCTCGGACTCTCTCCTTGTCGTGAAATCGTGACTCGCTCTCTCTCATTGTCACGAAATCGTGACACTTTTTCTTTCGGACTCTCTCTCCTGCAACATGTCACGAAATCGTGACACTTTTTCGTCCGTTCAACCTTCCTTGCAATATGTCACGAAATCGTGACATTTCTGACTCCGAACATTCTCTCTCCTCTTTGAGTCGCGAAACTGCGACATGTCGCGATATCGCGACACTTTTCTAAGAAACTTTCTCTCTCCTGCTTAAGTCACGAAAATGCGACATGTCGCGATATCGCGACACTTTTCTAAAAAGCTTTCTCTCTCTCTTAAGCTCGAAAATGCGACATGTCACGATATCGCGACATTTTTCCAACTTACTTTCTTTCGAACTTGTCATGCCGAACCTTCATCAAAACAAATTATTTTACATCAAATCAAATTCCTTCAAAAGCTTCTTGACATCAATGACAACTTATACACTTGAGCAAAGGCAATGTACCCAAGGTACCCAAAATTGCCAACATTTATGTTATTTTGATTCAAAGTTAACAAATTACTCTGAAAATGGTGTGGAAATACGTGCTAGTTATGATGTTTGTTGAGGTTTTACTGTAGGATTAGTTATAAGGAAATATATTTTACTTATATTATTAAAATAAACTTGAGTTTTCTCTTCTAAGGGAAATGCTAGTTGGCCTTTATTAGCTACTAGAGTAGAGATAAAACTTTTTGACATCAATATTGAGTTGTATTGTACTCCCTAGGTTCCATGCTAAGTGTAATAAGAAACAATTTTTGGCAAATTTTTGTCTTTGTTCGCCAACAATCATCTTGTATTACCATGGAACTCAACCGCTAAAAAAACTTGAGATACTATTGGGAATGGTACCCGTGTTTTGGGTGGTCGTAGAATTAAAAATGAAGACCTATTATGGGCATAACACTATGCATAGTATAAAATCAGTAAGATAGGTAATAATTTTTATATGAAACAAATATGATTCACCTTAAAAAACGGAGTCATTTGAGCGCTTTTTGAATTTAAAAATAAATAAAAGCTTTGTAGAATCAATGTTATGGCATTATACAATTTTGGAAATCATCCACTCCTTTTAGCAAAATCTTAAGTTTTTCCCAATGAGGAGATCTGAATGTGTGTTTGTGTCATAGTTACCTTTTTTTTAAAAAGAGCTTTCAATTTGTCTTGGTAAAAGAAATTAATTGATCAAATTATACAATGTACCCTAAATTATTATAGAGGTACAGGCTACCTAGAAAGGAATAGATTACAAATGAAATTGCTTCTTTGTCTCGTCGGATAAGTCCTCTTCTTGTACAGTAATTAACTTTTGTTTTTTTTAAACCCAAAAAACTTTTATTGTGTAAAAGTTATTTGAAATAAACTATGGTTTATTATATAATTCTTTTTTCAGGTATTTAGATTTTTATATTATATATAGATTTACGTTCATAATAATTTAGGCAAATTTAAGATATTCCATATTAATTTTAATATGTGGTTCTTAGAATTGGTAAAGTGAAGAAAGCTTTAGTTTTTTTTTAATATTAGTTGAAAACCATAATATATATCCAAATTTGTATTTTGTTCATTTTAAAATTAGTTGGATTATTTTTAATAATTTGGAGACTCATTAGGTATAACAAGAACTATGATTTCATGCTAAATTGACATAATAATGTGAAACCTCGTTGTACAAAACTAAACAATATTTAATCTGGAAACTTTCTTGAGATAAAAAACAACTCATTAAGATGGATGTTGAATTTCCTGACTAAGAGGAAGTCATCGAGGAGGATGACTATCCAAAGGAAATATGATATTGAGTAGAATATCATCCACCCAACTTTGATATTTCGTAGTGGCGAATATTGAGAATCAGAGGTAACCATTCTCCAGTGAGCCAAAAAGGGATAGTGGTCCTACGTTGTTGGGAGTAAAGGATGATGGTATGGGATGTTTTTCAAGGGTACCATATGAGTAGTACATGAGGATGCTCATGAGCCTACTCCAATTGTGGAATTTCCAACAAGACTCAATCTGGGGAGCGAATTTGGAGTTGGAAAGTCTAGCGGTAGATGGTATGGGCAGCATTACCGTCAATTGGAGCTAGGGTTGGAAAGTGTTGGTGGACCCTAACTAAACCTTATATGAAGGTCAATTCTCAGGCATTGGCATAGCTACACTATCTCAAAGTATGATTAAATAGGTCAGTGGATCAATACGAACAAGAGTGGGATTATGAAATCAAGTCCTCCATGCTTTGAGATGGGAAACTAGTGCATCCACCCTTTCAGGTGTTATGGGCCCTGGAAGGGCAACCCCATGCCAATATCGAGAAAACTTGATAAAGGAGTAAGGATCTCTTAAACGGTAACCTATCATGAGAATTTTGGCCAGTCCCAAGCACTTAAGATACCGTCTGCAATGGTAAAATTTCTTGAAGTATGATTCTCTATGCCAAAGTACTAATACAATGTTGGGTATACTTGCATCAATATGTGACATCTATGTCTAGATCATTTGTGTTTTTAACAACCAGGTGAGTAGACCTGGGTTGTTACAATGGTCTAGTCTCAAATTCAACAACAAATGGCCTCAACTATTCGACCAATGAGTGTGTCTATCCCATATTCCAACCAAAATTAATAAATTGGGTGTAATCCATTAGCTAGCACTAGTAAGCCTTAGCATGGGCCAATATAGCATGTGAATACCTCAAATTAATAAGACATATTAATTCAACCCAATACTCAAGGTTCATCAAATTTCTCAAGTTAGATAATGGGCCAAATACAATAAAATCCATCAAATTTTGGTACTATGAAAGGTTAGCTGGCTTTTCTAAGTCTACAAGGAAGTCAAAGTGTTACCTCGAATAAAAACTCTTCCCATAAATAATTTATGGAACTACATAGAATCAAATATACCTCATTGTGGGCAATATCCACAATATCTGTAGTAGATTCCTCAAAACCAACTAGTTTCGTAGTATTACCCATATCCCTAAAACCAACAACATATGCCTAACCTACAAAAAATGCTAAATTCCAATCCACATATGTATCCTAATACACAAATGAAAAAATAGATACCAACCATTCATTTATTAACAACCTATGGATCCCTAGAACCCCCAAATGGTTCCACACCAATAATTATATGCCATAGTCACAAACATATATGGAACCTCCCCAATATCAAATGTAGCATATCCTACAAATGCAATGTGGGTAAGAACCCCAATGTTACAAAATTTCAATGCAAGTAATGCCTTAGAACCAATTAAATAAATGGACATACCAAGGACACCTAAATCTAATGGTCTATTCTTTGCACTGCCAGGAAGACCTTACCCACTTTCAATGGAAATGGTAATAAAATTATTATGGACCATCTTAATAAGCTATTACAATTGAAATTTATACATAAATTTTAGAAGGAAGATATTATGGTATGGATATTGAAATATTAATTAAGAGATGAGGTTTCATTATTGTATAGGAGTTTATCTAATAATTTAATCAACAGTTGGGCTTTTATCGACGAACCTTATATGAAGAGATTTAGAAATCTAGGTAATGCTTTTCAACACTTTTATAGTTAAATGCAATGTAAAGGCACCCTTAAGAAGACAACAATGATTAAAACATGAGGTTTAAGAGAATATTATATCTCATACCACCCAAATATTCAAAATTTTAATGAATAGGCCTTTCCATACTATATAAGGGTCTTACAATCAAACCTTGCCTTGATTATACAAAATGCCAATCATGTCATATTCTTTGAGGTATTTGAGGAAGCATACCATGCTAAAGATCTTATTCAAATTAGAAAATTACCTTTTGCTCTACCCATAGCATATGTCATGTATGTAGCTTAAACCCAAACCCTATAGGTATAATGTTCTCCTCCATTGATAACACCAATTTCAAATACTCAAAACTAGCCTAGTTAAACCTATAGTCTGTCCAATCAACTACCACTCAAGTAACTCATCTACCATTTAGAAAACCTGCATATTTTGTAAATAAATACTCCATATATGGTTACCTTTACTATTCAAGGCATGCCTAGTACTATCATGTTTAAGCCACAATTACTAGCATTATTAGCCTTGTCTCAACCATCCAACATAGATACCATCTCTTCATCATAAAATAAATATGATGGAATACAAATTTATGTGAACAAATTGAGAGAGGCACTAAAGACTTTTGTGAATCATGTCAATATAGAGAAGAGGTAGAATAGTGGTTAGAAGTAAATAGGAAATTCATAAAAATGGAGGTCTCTTATCTTACAAAAGACCAAGTTTCCCACTAATCTAGATGCTAGGTAAAAAATAAAATGGTCAATATAAATTTAAAGATAAATACCTTTTATTTTTTTACTTTTAATGTAGTCCACAATTCAGTAGAATATGCTATGGCAATAAGAAATACTTAGACGATGATACATAATCAACAATATTTAGTACCTTAATATTACCTTTGTCATTTTTTGTCCATTTTAGAAGCAAAAAATAGCAAAAGATGCCAGATAATAGGAAAACACTCAAAACCCCCAAAATTTGGCTTATTTTTTATTAAGTACTAACTTGTCTACAAAATTTTTTAATTGGCCTAGGGGAGTAATTCACTCAACAAAGGTGTTGATTTGCTCAAGAATAAAATTGGTCAACAAAGGTGGTTATTTTACTTGATAATACATACAAATTGCTTGTGAATGTGAGTGATTACTCCATAGGACCAATAAAATTGCTCATATAGGTGCATAAGTAAAAATGAGAGCAAATTATTAGAAAAATCTTTCAAAAGGTAACATTTTTAGCATTTTGTGGCGTACTAAGCACTTTTGAATCCTTCTAAGTCTATTAGAGGTATAATTAGAGGTATGTAATATTTGGAGGATCAACATTTTGCTTAAGTTACCCCCAAACACTTACTTGTAATAAGAGTAATTATTTTTCACCCCAAGTAACTTAGGGATAAATTTTTTTGATAAATAGAGGCCTAGGTTCCTCATTGTAACTATATTCTTACCATGAGAATTTACAACTATACTCTATGGAATTCAAATTGTGCATTGTATACATGAGGTTATAAGAAATAAACAATTCCTTATGCATCCCATCAGTGGAACCACCATCTTGATTTGCTAACTGTGCAACAGTTGGACATGACTCTTCTAGCCCATCTTATCATTTTCTTATCAATGTAATAATGAAATGAATGGGTGAATATTAATTCAATTTCTCATGTGTTTATTAATCACATGATACCCTTACTATAGTGTAGAAATCATATTTAATTTAATTTCTTGCACTCCAAACTTTATGAATTTACTTTTTGCACCTTACTTTTATATATTTTATTTTCAAACATTTGATTTATATGAAAAGTAGTTAGTTTAGATTAGAGATCCATACAATGATAGTAGGAAACTAGCCTTAATCCAAAGGTCAAGAAAATATTTTGGCAAACTTGTCCAACCTTGTCAAAACTTAATTTTGAGGGCACAATACTTAAATTAGAAGTTAGGACAATTCCCTAGATCAACATAGTTTCTAGCACTTATGATGGGACAAACCCCATTTTCATGCCTTTTCATTGTTTTTTTTTTAATTTTTATGTCAAAAAATACATCCATCATGAATGGAGTGACTAGCTCAAAATAAAGTAATTTTTTTACTATGTCTAATTTTGCAAGTGATTTGCTCAATTTTGAGCAAGTTTAAAAATTGCTAAAATGAAAGAAATTCACTTGACTTAGAAAGTGAATCACTCAATTTGAATTGAATTTTCATAGGTTGAATACATGTTGATTTGACTAATTTTCCCAATTCCAAACCTAGTTTTGCTTAAAATTTTATCGATTTTCATTATTCATGCTTGAATTTTATAGGTACTTTGCAAATTGTGACTCTAACATGAATTTCAAAATTTTTGACATCTAAGAAATACCACCAACTTGAATCTAGCATCATACATGCATCTACCATAGGAAATACCTCTTAATATATTCTAAGTCAAATTTTTACAAGCATAAGACAACAAGTGATTTGTATGATCAATTGAGCAATTCACTCCAAAATGATGAAATATATCCAAGTCAAATCCCATAATTTATTTACTCAAGATATTGATAGTGGTTAATTAGGAAGGAAAAGGTTTTCCTTTATCCCTAATGGGAAGAAAAATCACTCTAGTCTTGAAGGTAATTTAGTTTCAGTAATCTACTTGGGAAACCTTATTTTTTCTATAAATTTTAAGTTTGGATAAATGAATGAATTGCTCAAAATTAAGAGCTAGTCTCTCAAATTTGTAGGCAAATTGCTCAAAATTTTATTTTACTAAGAAATTTTGTCTTTCTAGTGGATTACCTAAAATAATAAGTGAATGGTTTCAGTCTACAAAAGAAGAGTTCATAATTCAGATAAAAGTTCTTAATTTAGAAGAAGACTCTAGAGAAGAATTTCGAAGAAGAATTGTAGGTCAAAATGACTACACCAAGGGGAGAGAAGAGACTTCTTCTCAAAAATTTTGTTAAGTATATAAAATAGTCGTGATATACTTGTTTCACGATCGATATTGTTTTTACAGACTCAGAACCAATAAGAAGATAGAAGCAGAAAATAGTCGTGATTTCACAATTGGTCTTGTTTTCAAAGACCGAAAGACAGATGGAGTGGAAGATAGTTGGGCCACGATGTCTCCAAGAAGATTGATGCGAATGTGTGGTAACAGAAATATCTCAACCATTTGTTGTTGAAGACCCCACTACTCCATTCTTCTTTGATCCGATAGGTGTTATTGAGCATCTTGAGCCAACTGGCATATTGTTGTAACAAGTTTTAGTTTTTCTGTTATTAGAAGATGTATATATAGGATGAGCGACTCTAACAAAGGGTCGGCTCTTGGATGTTTACAAGGCAATGTATACAGACTTTTGAAAGCAATAAAATACTCCTCATTCTGGCTTCTGGCTCAATGGTGTTTAATCATGTATGTATGAATGTTAAATTCTATATAAGCTATGTTGAATGCAAATCACTTTAATTCTATCTCTGGATTTTTGCGCTTTAAGTTCCACTAGTTCTGAAGTTAACAATTCTAGTAGGTTAATGATTGTTTTAGTCTACACCAGAGAACTAGTTGTTCTTATTTGATGGATTAAAGAATGCTTATCTACAAAAATTATGTGTATTTCCTTGTTGTTGTCTAACCTGTACCCCTTTGATGTTTCTAGCAATAGCTATATTTCCCTTTCTTTATGCACTTTACTCTTTCCCTTTTTCTATAACAAAGCAAGGAACCAACCTTCTCTGGAGATTGAACTGGGTAATCTCTATTTTAAACCCAGTCATTCAATGTTGGCAAAGTCTTGGGTGCAAACATAACCAAAGGTAGATTTTGCACCAATAGTTTTTGGCATGCCCGATGGGACACAATCCCACTATCTATACAGACCAAAGTTTCGGTGGTTATCTTTGTCCTGTGTATTTTTTATAAATCACCTAGTGACTCCATCCGAAAGGTTCAAACCTAAGAAAATCCTTTATCCATTTTTTTGGTTGAATACCAAGATATATGAAAACCAGATCTAAAGCAAAAAATTTTGAAGAACCCATTGAGTTCTTTGAATTACACCTTGGTAGCCTCAGAGCTAATCTTGTACTTGTTGCTCGATCAACTTCTTCATCTACCATTACTACAGGATCGATAAATCCTTCCCCATCAGCTCTCCCTAGTACTACTACTAGTGGACTTTTAAACACAACTACCCATACTACTACAATATCAATCGACATTGTAGCTATAATGGTTGTAAATCAACCAAATCTACCCTACCCTACATGGAATCATTTAGGTCCCCTGAATCTGGTAGCCCAACATCAGATCCCTATAATAGCTTTAAAAGCATTGCCTCAGTATGATGGTATAGGAAAAATGACTTATGAACACTACCAAGATGTAGCCTCATTAGCACCAATACATAATATCATAGAGGAAGATGTAATGATAAGATTGTTAGTCATCTCCTTAAAAGGGAAAATGCTCTACTAGTATAGAGCCCTTCCTAATCAGACTATAGCTACCTGGGCCCAACTCATTGGTAAATTGGTAGAAGAGTTCAATGAATAGGTTGATCCCTTTTCTCTGCTCAATCAGTTCACCATTATTCAAAAGCATCCTCAGGAAGAAATAGTCGATTTCAATATCCAGTTCAATCGTACTTGGAAGAGAGTGCCTGATGGGTTGAGACCAACACATGAGCAAGCAATGTATTATTACCTAAGAGATTTTAATTCAGATATAAGCATGGTTATCATACAATCTCAAGTGTTTACCTTCCCAAAAATCTTCCAAGAAGCTCAAAAAGTAGAGAAAGATCTCATTGCTATTGGAAGGTTCCCTCCAAATATGATAATGCCTATCTTCCTAGATCTTTCACAAGCATCTAATACTACTTTCCCAAGTCCTACTTCTACTTCTAATATAGATCTCCCTAAATGGACTAGACAACCTTCTATCCCAGTAATACAAGCACCCCTTGCTCCCCCAACATTACCCATCATTCTTACAATTCCTGTATCATCAGTTTTATTGACTCTTGATCCTCAGCTTGTAGCCTTATTAGACCTACAATCAGCCATGAAAACTCTGACCAATAATATGACCTCAATGGAAAGAAGAGAAGTAGAGAGAAGTTTCTAACCAAGGATATTTCCATAGGTAACGAGAGATCAAGCTTCCACAAGTGGTAGAAATCAGGAGAGATCAAATGTGGTTTACGCTAATGATGATAGTGAACCTACCAAACCTTCGATAGAATCAGACTTCTGGTGTTCTACATGTAATGATCCACATGGTGAAAATTTATGTATGATCCATCAACATTATGTCCAAAAGATAGTCATTGAAAGAGCAAAAAAGACTCTTAAAGGGCAAGTAAACATGATTAGGGAGGAAAATCACAATCTCATGATGCCTTCGATAGAGCAAGTAGCTATTCTGACCAGATTAGGGAAGAAACCCTTGTAGGTAGACCCCCAAGAGCTTAATCCCTTAAAAGTACCTTCACCTATGAGAAACTAGGTTGAGAGAAGAGTCCCCTATGAGAAGGTACCCCAAAGCTTAGGTCAGAAAGAAGTGGAGATGCACAAGGAAGCCCCCTATAGAAAGAAGTTGAAACATAGGAGTATGCAAGAGATAAGTTGAGATATCCCTCTTTGACCAAGCATCAAAGGATAGATGCCACTCAAGGGTATAGGAATAAGTATGACACCTTTGCAAAAGAAAAGGAGAAAAGTATTGATCCACTACCTTTCAATATAGTGGAAGAAATGAAGAAGACTCCTTCTAAAGCAAGTATGTATGATGCATTACAATTTCTAGGATAAATCAACTTGTTACAAGAATCCTTGAGGTCCATAAAAAATAAAAGTAAGACTCCAACTTAGTTGAATTTGGCTCAGGCTAGTTTGACATCTGCTATAGGAAAAAATAGACCCCTCCTTTCTATTTGTCTCTCCATATGGAAGGATGGGTGGTTCATAATTGTATGATAGACTCAGGAGCTACGACTACTATAATACCAAAAGTTGTGTGTGACATCATGGGGATGGAATACACTAGAAGTAGCCTAGGTGTTTTGCAGTTAGATGGGACTTCGATCAAAACCATGGGGGTGATAAAAGATATTCCTATAGTTCTACATAGAATGCCTCAACTTACAGTTATACAAGAGGTTGTTGTAGTGGATTTGGAACCTTATTTTGGTATGTGTCTATCTAGAGAATTCACAGCTAAAATAGGAGGATACCTATCTATGGATTACTCACACTTAGAAATCCCATTCAAAGGTAAAAGAGTGAAGATATTCAATGAAAAACCATCTACCTTCCATATCAAAAAAATTGAAGAAGAAGGAAAATAGGCAACTACAGTAAACATAATGACTGAGGAGATGGAAGATTTAAACTTAATGGAAGAAGCCTTGAATGTACTACAAGAAGAAGATCAGTTCTCCCTCCAAGATTTCAATGCTATGATTGAAATAGGACTTGGAAGTTATTCAATCATGAAACCTGAGAAAAGTAATCCCACCCCTTCACATGAAGTAGACCCATCTACCAACCAAATGTGGAAACTTTTCTTTGATGGTGCTAGATGCAAGAATGGAGCTAGAGCAGGTATAGTCTTAATCTCCCCAATAGGTGAGGAAAATGTTTTCTCCTATCGATTAACTTGGAGTTGTACCAACAATGTAGTCGAATATGAGGCACTTTGTTTGGGCCTTAAGAAAGTTGAGAGGTTGGGAATCAAACAACTGCAGATTTATGGAGATTCAGAATTGATAGTAAACCAAGTCACTAAGAAATGTGTTAGTAAGCAACACTACCTCAAAGCTTACAGAAATAAATTTTGGGATCTACTCGAAGCTTTTGAAGCTCTAAACATTAAAGCAATCCCTAGAGAAAAGAATACTCATGTTGATCTATTGGCATCGGTAGGTGCAAATTTCTGCCCCATAAGTAATGTCATCCAAAATTCTAAGATAGTTAGACTAATATATAGGCCTTCTGTGCCAAACAAAGACACCTTTTGGTAGGTATTTGAGAGTGATGAACAGATATTAGACTTCTTGGTCCATGAAATGAACTGTTCAAGTGATAGAGTATTAAAATATGAAGAAGATGAAGGTATGATCCAACTAAAAAATAATCATATCCCTAAAGGATTGATTACTCTTGAAATTTTGTTCGACAACAATGATAGGTCTACTGGTCACAAGATGAAGGTTGATAAACATAGATACAAAGAGGTTCAGTTGGAACTAGAAAAGTTTATCAAAGTAGGAGTAAATTGTATAGAAGAAGAGTTGAATCAAATTCGAGGACTATGCAAAGAATTCCTCGATATCATAGCTTGGACTTATGGTGATCTTAAAGTATACTCGAAAGAAACCATACAACATACCATTGAGCTCGAAGAGGGTGCAAAACCCTTCAAGCAAAAATAAAGGCTAGTGAACCCAAAAATTGAAGCTTTGATGAAACAAGAACTATTGAAGCTACTTGAGGCCAAAATTGTCTACCCTATCAAACATTCTACTTGGGTGGCTAACCTGGTTCCAATCAGGAAGAAGAATGGAGACATCAGGCTATGTGTAGACTTCAAAAATTTAAATAAAGCTTCATTGAAGGATCACTATCCTCTCCCACAAATCGACCAGACTCTGCATACTATGGTAGGGGTAGAGAGATTCTCATTATTGGATGGGTTTTCTGGTTACAACCAGGTATGGGTCAAGGATGAAGACCAATACAAGACCACATTCACTACCAAATGGGGAACATTCTCTTACCAAAGGATACCCTTTGGATTATCCAATGTTGGAGCAACTTTTCAAAGAGCAATGGATGTGGCTTTTGGGGAACTTGTCAATAAGATCATAGTGATTTACTTGGATGATATGACTATGTTCTCCCACCATAAAGAAGATCACATTGAACACCTTAGAAGAGTTTTCAAGAAATGTAGAGAGTTTGGTATCTCTTTAAATCCCAAGAAGTCCATATTTATAGTTGAAGAAGGGATCTTGCTTGGTCATGTCATTTCTAAAGTCGGGTTGGCTATAGACCCTAACAAAGTGAAAGCACTATTAGAACTCCCCTTACCCCTAACAAAAAGGGCCTACAATCCTTCTTTGGGTAGATCAACTTTGTACGCAAGTTCATAGTAGACTTTGCACAAATCGTCAAGCCCATGACTGAGCTATTGAAGAAAGATGTCGAGTTCAAATGGATAGACTTGCAAAAGAAAGCTTTCAAAAGTATAAAGGAATAGATAGCCCAAGCACCTATCCTAGTGAATCCAGATTACTCTAGAGGTTTCATCCTATATGTTGTAGGTGAACAAGAGAGTTACACTGCAGTCCTTACTCAGAAAGGGATAGATAATGAAGAAAGACCCATAGCCTTCCTAAGTCAAACCATGCAAGAACATGAAGAAAAATACAACTTCATCGAAAAACAAGTTTATGCAATCATGAAATCATTGAAAAATTTTAGGCATTTCCTTTCACAGAGTAGGACCATTGTGTATGTAGTTCACCCTGATGTCAGGAACTTCATCATACAAGGAGAGCTTGGTGAGAAAAGAGTTGGTTGGGTATCAAAGATACAAGAATATGATGTTGAGATTCACCCAACCAAGCTAGTGAGAGGTAGAGCCTTATGTCAAGAACTCGCCAAACAAGCCTCAATAGAGTATGTAGCTTGCCAAGTGCAAGAACCAATTCTAGAAGATGATCAACCTTTAGAAAGCATAGATTGGGTTGATGAATTGATCAGATATTTTTAGACTGGAAAGTGTCCAGTAGGTTTAAATGCTTCACAGTGAAGAAGATACAGGATCCAAGCTTTGAAGTATACCTTACTACCTGAAGGACTGTACAAAAAAATTTGGATGGTGTATTACTTTGATGCATAAAATATGATCAGAAGTAGAAGGTTTTGGAGGAGTTTCATGGAGGTCCATCAGGTGGACATTACTCAGGAAGGACTACAACTTTGAAAATAATCAGGACTGGTTGCTATTGGCCATCTATTTTCTCAGATGTATTCAAAGTAACTAGAAATTGTGAAGAATGCTAGAGATATGTTGGGAGGAATAGAAATGCTTCTATGCCTTTAAAACCTATTTAGGTTGAAGAACCCTTCTAATAATGGGGTTTGGATTTCATTGGGGTAATAGAACCTAACTCATCTATTGGGCATAAATATATTCTGACTACCACTGATTACTTCACTAAGTGGGCTGAAGTAGTGCCTACTAAGAAAGTTGATCAAGAAGTTGTGATAGAATTCATTGAGATTTTAATAACAAGATTCGGTATCCCTGATGCATTGGTCATAGACAATGGCTCATCCTTCATAGGTGCTAAAATGATTGATTTTACTAGTAAATATGGGATCTATTTGAAGACTTCTTCGAATTACTACCCCCAAGGAAATGGCTTAGTTGAATCAACAAATAAGAACCTACTCAGAATTCTAAAGTGAACTCTGAGAGACAATAAGAGGAGTTGGCACTCTCTGATAAATCAGGCATTATGGGCTGATAGGATTACAATAAAGAAATCCATCAACACATCACCTTACTCATTGGTCTATGGTAAGGAAGTTGTCCTCCCTATACACATAGAGATACCCACTCTAAAGTTGCTCAATCAAACTGATGTTGAAGAAGCAGAACCAATGGAAAATAGGTTGATACAACTCTTACAGCTAGAAGAGTAGAAAGAACAAGCTTACAATCATTATCAGAAATATATGGGAGACACAAAGAAATGGTTTGACAAAAAGGCTACTCTTAGAAAATTTAAAGTGGGAGACTTGGTTCTAAGGTGGAATGAGAAAAAGCAAAACCCTAGAACCATCAAAAATTTGATGCTTTCTAGGAAGGACCTTTTGAGATAATCATAGAAAAACAATAGAACTCCTTCTAGTTGAAATATGAATAAGGGCAGATGCAACCTATCCCTGTTAATGGCTTCCACCTAAAGCTATATTTCAAGTAAGCTATAGACTTTCCCACCCCCTTGTATTATATGTATATATGATGTTTTTTCTAATTCACACCTTGAAAAGAAGGGTCACGATTTCGTGATTGGTCTAATTTTTGTTGGTCAACAAAGAAGATTGCTGAAGAAGCAAAATGGTCATGATTTCATGACACTTTGGCATTCAGAGGTCACTTCAAGTAAAATGGTCATGATTTATGATTTTACTTTAGAGGGACACTTCAAGGAAAATGGTCATGATTTCATGACACTTTGGCATTTAGAGGCCACTTCAAGAAAAATGGTCATGATTTATGAATTTGTGCTGCCTTCAAGAAAAATGGTCATGATTTCGTGACACTTTGGCGCTCTTAGACCACTTCAAGGAAAATGGTCATGATTTCATGACACTTTATTTTAGGCTGGTCACTTCAGGAAAATGGTCATGATTTGACAGACACTTTGGTATTGGTCAAAGTCAAATAGTGATACTTTTTGCTTTGGTGGGAAAGTCATTTTTGAAATTTAAATATGCTCCATTCAAAGTACCATCGTGTAAAGTTATTGGTCTGAAAAAATGTGATGTAAAGTTATTGGTTTAAAGGAGAGGTGATGTGAAGTTATTGGCCCAAAAAAATGGTGATGCATAGCGGTTGGTTTCAAGAAGGTGGCACATAAAACAAGACACCCAACAATATTCAAAATTATTCGTAGAATGTGCACCACCTATCGTAATTACTGCATGGTACCCTAATTCATGCATGCACTCATTATTTACATCATGAAATCCCATTTTCTCACATCCCTACTTTCTCAAATATTTTCTCTACAAAAATTATTCTCCAAAACTCTAGTTTTGCTCAAAATACTTCTAGATAATTTTTATGCACAAAGCAACCATGGTAGGATCCTCATCAGCTGATGCAGAAACTCAATAGTTAAGAGAAAAGAAAGGTAATTTTATAGACCTAGATGCCTACATAATAGATACAATCATCACCTAGAAAAATCTAGAGAATATTTAGAAATATGTGGAGGCTAGAGTAGCTAAAGGTGTGACTCCATCATCCCCAAGTACTTTCCTTTCTATTCTTTACTTTCTTGGTATGTCTGCACTCCCATCCACCCCTACCCTAAGCTAATTAGAGCTATGGTAAAATTTTATGATGCTAAGAAAAGAATAGTTAGGAATTATAAGGGAGATGTTATTTTTACTCTGGATCTCGATGTAATTAGGTGTGCCTTCAGCACCAGTATAAATTCCATCGTGAAACCCATACCACTTGACCTAGTTGGGTAGGCTAAATATTATACCCCCACCCATAATATTAAGTTGTTTCTACAATCACAATTGTTGGAACCTCCTACTAGAGGAACTCTACTAGAAACACCTATCCCCCTATCAAAATTCAAAAAAAGAGTTGTTCTCCATGTTAGCTATGGTGGTGGGATTAGAATCAGATGCACAAGTGTATGGGTGGTAGATTGTAGTAGCTCAATGCATTTCAAACCCTAAGTTCTATGATGTTTCTATCATATATGAGCACACTATACCAATTTTCTTTGATTGGCCATCTTACCTATTTCAACAATTACACGAAGGCTTGTCCAAAATATAGAAGGGTTCTCAGGTGCCTTTTAGATTTTCATCTTATCTAGTATGGATTTTCTTCTTCTTTTAGTCAAAGTGACTTCCTTTCATATCCACAATTGATAAAGATAAAGAGGGAAAATTTTTACCAGTATATGAATGGACAATAATGCTTTCAAAGATCGAATCATACTACTATTTCAACATGGAATTCTTGGGCTCTGCTTTGAAAATTATGTATGGTGAAGTACATAGACTTCCCCAAAAGGTGTAAGATGTTTTACAACACCCTCATGTAGAAGAAGGTGATTGGTTCATTTTAACATAGGGGGTGGTTATCAGACTATATGGTTTCATAGGGAAACCTTTCTTACTCCCGTACTATGTCACTGAATGATTGTTTGCCTTGGAGTATGTAAGGTAGATAGAATACATCAATTGTAAGTTTGGAATAGGGATTGGTAAAATTGGTACATGCCTTATGCCTTTCCAGTTTGAAGTAGTAGTTGTATCTAAGAAAGGGGATCATGAGTGAATCACTCGAGCCTTGAAGAACCTAAAGTTAGTAGAATTACCATAGAGGTGGAAATATGATCCCCTTGATAGGTTTGCAGAAAGGTAGGCTTCTCTAAACAAAACTCCCTTCAAACAATTTCATCTGTCTAATAGAGAAATTGATAAACAGGGTAGGAATAATGAAGAAAGTGAAGCACTAGAATGGCATGTGGAGCAGATGCAGTCATTGCCCCCATGGCATGATTTCTATGAACATGTGATGGATTATAACCCCAAAGATAATCCAAAACATGTGTTAGAAGAAAAAGTTATAAAGAGAATGTCCAAGAAGGGACCAGAGTGGACATCAACAAAAATCCTGGCCTGGTGGATGATGAGGGTGCAAATTAATATGAGCACCTCTAAGTGGGGAATAAAATCTGATCATGAATTTTCTGCCCGATATGACCAATTCCAAGCTACATGGTCTGAAACTCTTGCAGACAAGGTTCCACTAGGCATCAATGGCCCTCAAAAGGAGAATCCACCTACCACTGAAAAGGGAAAACCAAGCCAAGATAAGGGAAAGGGAATTGCCATCGAGCAACAAGAAGTCCCTAAGAAAGTAAATCCTAAATTCATTCCCCCTCTACATCCGATATAGAGTCTGATGATGATCATCCTCTCATCTTCAAGAAAAGGAAATCAGAATCGATAGCAGTAGGGAAGCAGAAGAAGAGTAAGCAAGAAGAAACACATGCAAACTCTAAAATAGGGGATGTACAAGAAAACATAGAAGAATATGTACAAGAATATGTAGAAGAAATATAGAAGGAAATGTAGAACATCCCCTTGAACATCATGATGTCAGCACTCAGGAGTTAAATAAATCAGTTGGAGGAAAGGTTCCTACTAAAGGGAATTCCTACAAAGGGAACTCCTATTGAAGGGTTAACTCCTACAAAGAATTAGTTTAGAAATATCATCCTACTAAAAGGCCACCAAGTACTGAAGGCATAAATCCATAAAAGCTATCAGAACTACTAGGTATGATTTCTATCCCTTCTACTTCATCCTCTTCTCAATCCCAAAGAGACTCCCCTTCCCATTCTACTCCTAAAGATGATGTTTCCTCTCCTTCCAATCAACAAACTCCACCATCGCAACCACCTGCATCTCAAACCCAATCCAATCCAAAAGCATCCTCAACTACTCCCATAAATCCCCTCATAGGACCATCAAATGTGGATACCACCCTGGTCAACATTCCCTTCCCCCATGCTGCCCATTTCTCTAACTTTCAATCCATCCCTACTTCCTCTTTAAAGTCACCCCACCATCTCCAAGCTCAAGAAGATGAAGAAAGCCAACTAGAATGCCTCATACTGGTGGAAATCCTACTGCACCCAAGCCTCCAAGAATATAGCTCATACCAAAGAGGGAATAGCTCTAGATCCCATCAATATGCAATGCTCAATAATGAAGATGACACCATTGGTACAAAAGTCGAAAGGAGAAATGACTCTAGAAGATTACCAAGCTGAGATAATCACTGAAGACATCACTCAGCTACCTATGGAAGATGAATGGGGAAAGGCCCAAGCTCACATGGGGACCATATACTTAAATGTTGAATATTACAAAGAGAAATACCTCAGAGCTGAAGAGGTAAGAAAATATTTGGAGGTAACCTTGAGTGAGCAAAAAACTATTGAAAAGGCTCTAAAGAATGAGGCTAAGAAGTGGGAAGAAAGATTCAATGAAGCAGCCAAATATAAGGAAGAAGCAAAGAAGGTTGCTGAACAAATTCAGGTTTTGAATAAACAAGTGGAAGATCTCCAGAGACAAATCCAAGAAGGCATGGGCAAAACCGGTGGGTTGTCCAAAGAAAAGGCCAGAGCAGTCAGAAAGGAAATGTTCAATGATATACAAAAAATAGGCTTGAAAGCAAGGCCTACATTACTATACCTGGCCAAGATCAAGGAAACACTAAGTTGGGTGGAAGATGAGTTCACTACATCTATCACCTTCTTGCAAGCAAGACTATCTATAACAATGAAGATTCAAGTTCTAGCAGAGAGCACGTAGGAAAGGGTTAGAAATAGAGCCCAAGATGAAGCATGGTCCCAAGCCAAAATAGCTGCTAGGAGTTTCTTTAGAAGGTACAAGATTGTGATAGAAAGTGCTAAGATAATTCAAGAACTCAAAGTAGAAGCTAAGGGGATTTTGAAACATTTGAGTATAGCAGAGAATTGTGGTCTACCAAGCTTTTGGGATGAAAATTCAAATATCTTAGAAGAAGATGGGCTTAAAGCTTCTTGGAAAGCTTTTATAGAATATGAATTAGAAATAGATAGTTGGGAAGAGCTAGTTCAAGAAGATCAAATATTTAGCATGGCTCAAGATCTTACCCAGATCAACTCTTGCCTGCATGAGTTGTTTTTGAGGTCGAAGGTTTTATCTTATGATAAGGTCGAAGAATTAGAATATTTATATTAGACGTTCATGGAGACTTCTAATCTAGATGAAGAGACTTGGAACAAGGTCTGCACTACTTATAATGAAGTTGTCCAGAAGATAGAAAAATAACATAATGCCAAAAAAGCCTCAATGAGTAGTCAGGTAGCAATAGAAGTAGGGAAATTAACTGAAGAAGACACCTCGAATGAATAGTTGCATTGAAGAAATAATTTTTGAGGATTGAGAGTATAGAAAATATTCATGATATTATGATCGATCCTATTTTGTGGACCAACAACCAGAATATGGCAAGGAGAAAAAAAGATTCATGATGTTGCGATCGGTCTTGTTTTCACGGACTAAGAGCTAAGAAAGGGCTAAGAGCAAAAAAGAGTCACGATTTCGTGATCAATATTATTTTCACGGACCCAAAGCCAAGAAGATGCTAAGAGTAGAAAAAGAGTCATGATTTCATGACCGGTCTTTTTTTCGTGGATCGAGATCCAAGAAGAAGCCATAAATGGAAATTAGTCGTGATTTCATGACCAATATTATTTTCATGAACCGAAAGCCAAATGGAGTGGAAGATAGTTGGGCTACTATGTCTCTGAGAAGATTGGTGTAGATGTGATATAATAGAAAGATCTCAATTGTTTGCTATTGAATACCCCACTACTCCATTCTTATTTGATCCAATAGGTGTTATTGAGCATCTTATTTTTATAACAAGTTTTTAGTTTTTATGTTATTAAAATATGTATATATATAGGATGAGCGACTCTAACAAAAGGTCAGCTCTTGTATGTTTACAGGAAATGTATAAAGATTCCTTAAATCAATAATACACTCCTACCCAAGTGTTGTAGGTGAGTTGGAGAGGAGAGGGCAATCCTCCAAGGGAGGTCCCAGGTTCAAATCTCCACCCTACCAAAAGCTGATTGGGATCCAAAATCCATTGATAATGTTGGTGTGGGCGTTGGGTGCGACTCCCGAGTGACTTTGATGGTGTAGAACCCCCTGTTCGTGGTCTCTCAGACCAAGGCAACTCTATAGGGGGTTTTTTGCTTTAAAAAAAAATACACTCCTCATTATGGCTTCTAGCTCAATGGTGCTTAGTCATGTATGTAGAATGTTAAATTCTATATAAACTGTGTTGAATATTGATCACTCTAATTCTATTTCTAGATTTCTATGTTTTAAGTTCTACAAATTTTGAGTTTGACATTTCTAGCTGGTTAATGGTTGTTTTAAGTTTACACCAAATAATTAGTTGTTATTTGAAATTTTGAAGAATTGTTATATGCAAAAACTATGTGTATTTCCTTGCTATTGTCTAATTTATACCCCTTTGACATTTATAGCAATAACTATATTTACTTTTCTTTATGCACTTTTACTTTTCCATTTTTCTATAACAAAGCAAGGAACCAACCTTATCTGAAGATTGAACTGGGTAATCTTTGTTTTAAACCTGATCATTCAATGTTGGTGAAGTCTTGGATGCAAACATAACTAAAGGTAAATTTTGTACCAACAAGACTCTAGAGAAGAGTCTATGAAATAGGATATTGGTGATATCCATTAAAGCCTGTAAATTATAGAAGAAAAGAAGGACCAACAAGGTCCCATTCTAGAATCTAGAAGTAGCATATTTCAGAGATCCAAGAAGAAGATCTCATCACCAACACTTCCAGAAGTAGAAGGTTGAAGAAAAGGTCTCAGTTGGAAGACCAGAGAAGCTACAAGATAGAAGACCTTGGAGAGGTCTCAAGGAGGAAAAATAAGAAGGCTTGGAGAGCCTTGTTGTAGAGCTCATAGAAGCATCATCAAAAGAGTTCCTAGGAGAACTCATTGGAGAAATCCACTACCAAGGAGAAGCTCCTGATAGTGAAGGACTTGGGACAATTATCGCCATCTAACAACAAGCCCAAGAGAAGAAGAATTTGGCAAAGAGTGCCAAATATTGAAGAAGAATCTAGTGAAGACCTCAAGACATTCAAAATATTGAGAAGAAGAAGATCTTGTTTGAAGTCAAAATTCAACAAGAATATTGAAGGAGGATTCAGACAGAAGAAGCCTACCAAATCCAAGAGATTTGGAGATTACCTCTCACAGCAAGAAGGCACAGTTTAGAGATAAGAGTTCTCTAAATCTACAATAGAAAATAGAAGATCACTAGAAGGATCAAGCCACCAAACCCTAGGCTCAAGATAGAAGGTTCGAGACCACAGTTTGGTGAAGCAAGAAGCTATTTTGGACAGCCAACAAGAAGCTGCGAATTCATCCATTACAAGGCAGCAACTTGGTGAATCAAAACACCAAGATCTACATCTACTACAAAAGCCATTAAAAGGTAAGCAACTTGGGTGCAATTAGTTGAACTTCAAATAAGGGTTCATTATCAAATTCCATTAAGCACCATATTTAGATTAGAGTTGCAAAGAAAAAGGGCTTATATTATAGTCTTCAGGAAAGTGCAAAAAGGAGAGTTCATTTTAAAGATATATTTGCACATTAAATAGGAGTTGGATATTTTTTGAAAGAAATAAAATTATCACCTACCTATTATCTATCTAGAAAGCAAGAAGACTACATCCTACAATATTGATTGTAGTGAAAATTATAGATTATTCATTAAGGGTTATTTACAGATTACTCTTAAAAGTTGCAGAGATTATTAAGTGCATTTGAAATTATTTTGAGAGTTTATTTACAGGAGCAATAAGGTGAGATTATTGTTACCATTAAAGTGCATTATTAATCCATTAGCACTATACTAGTTGATCTTTAACTAGTTACTCTCAAAAGGGTTAGTTTGTGTTTGTTGATTGTTAAAGATCAAGGGCACAAAACCAATAGATTATCAAAGTGTCTAGAGACACTATTTGGTGCATAGAACCTACAACATTTCATGGCCCAAAGAAGCCACCAAAATCAGATCAGATTCCTCCAAGGAGTGGAGAAGAAAGCCACCATCAAAATCAGTAAAAGAAGCTACAAATCGAGACTTGGTGAGTCTCAGATTCGAGGTGCACTAAGGGCTATTTACAAAAAAAATTAGTGCAGAAATTACTTCTACAAAAGCTTCTATCTACGTGGTTATTAGCTTGGGTTTATTACCAAAGTAACCAAGCAAAGGAGAGAGTTGTCTAGCAAAGGAGACAACATCAAATCAGCCCTTGCCTACAAGAAAGCCGCCATTAAAACCAGTAGAAAAGAGTGCAAAAGGAGGTGCAAAAAGAAGGTATTCTATTTACAAGTTTATTTACATTATCTTGCACCATAATATTCTATCCTATGTAGGAAAAAGGACAAGGTCTAAGTGTCATAAAGACACATTCTTCATAAGGAAGAAACATCTCAAAGTGGTCGTAGAGAAGCACTATCCGAGCAAGGTAAAAAGGGGCCTTCAAGGAGCTCAAATCATCCATGGTTTGGATAGCCACAATAAGCAACCTGCACAACATACATAGCATAGCACAAGAAGAAGCTATCATCTACAAAGGTAAAATTACAAGCAACTTGAAAGTAGGAGAAAATCAAAGCATAGAGAAAGCAATACCCAAGAGCTAGATGTACATCCACAAGGAGCATTCAAAACACCATTGGAGTAGTGTTTCTCATAGTCCTAGCTCACAACCATCATAGCAGTGCTCATTATCCTAGCTGGAACCAACTCACATACCAAGCACCATCGAAGCATTGAGGAGAAAACACAACAAAATATGAGTTGGAAATAATACGTTGAGGAAGCTTGCAAGAATACGTTGAAGAGGAAGGTTCATGCAAAATATAAAAGGTGCCACTTGTCACCTTTGAAGAAACCCTAACAAGCACTCAAAATAATACTCAAACTTGCATGCATGAAAGGAAGCATTACATAGGGAGAACATTGGTTATGTTAGAGAAGGGGTGACACTTGTCACCAAGCTATATAAGTACTCACATAAAGACTCTAACATCTATCCTCCAAAAAATTTCAAGTATCTTTGAGCTTTGAAATAAAACTATCATGACACTTGTCATATTCAAAAAATCCTCTTCCTATTTAAGGTACCTAAGACTAAGGAAGGAAGTGCATTCATAGTAGCAAGGAGTTGCAACGTATAAGAAATGAGAAGAGCATTTAAAGCTCTTGGTCAAGGTGGTCAAAGAAGCTAGACTTGAGGCATCCACTATCCAAATATTGTAGTCAAAGAGAATAAAAAATAAGCCACCATCCATCATAGAAGGAGTTCAAGACAAGCATTAAAGTATGTTGATATCATCTGCCATATTGGAGAATACAAAGATTAAAATAAATTCAATGCTCAAGTATGTAGAGGTTTGTAACATTATAAAGGTAAGAATTTACCTTATTCTAATTTGCTTTCATTAATAGGGAGTTATAAGGGTATAATATAAGGTTGAAACTATAGGGAAATCAACCATATTTGAAAGCAAAATTAAAGGAGAATTATAGCTTAATATTTGCAAATTAAAACATAGGAGAAATAAGGATTTCTACCTAGAAAAATTAAATTTCTATTATTGCAAATATTATTGTTTTCTAATATTCCAAATTAGGGAGTTATAAGGAATACTACACCAAAGTAGGATATTGGAATTTAGAAACATTAAATATCAAATATCAAAGGCTATAAAGGGAGGTTCATTAAAGATTATCAAGGGTTGGAAATTAATTGGTATACTTGTCTCAAAATCACATTAAAGGGATAAAATAAATCCAACCATTAGGACCTCATCAAATTAGAAAGTGCTTAAGTTCAATAGGAGTAATAAGGTGTAATAGAAGTTGATTTTTGCTATTCACAAAACTTTACAAAATCAACCCAAAATTGAACTACTATTCTCAAAAGCACTTTATCAATCATTTAGCATATCCAAAATCACTAGGGAGACATAAGGCATTCTACAAGACTTGATAATAATAGCATCTTTCAAAATTTATCAAGTACTCAATCCATTTGGGAGTCATAAGGTTTCTACAAAACCTAAAATTCCACCAAGGTATCATCAAATCAATACTAGGGAATTTAAAAGGGGACCACAAGGATCATCATGGCATCAAACAAATTCTTTCTTGTAGAATCCCAATTACTTAAAGGTCCAAACTATTTTTCCTGGAAAAATAAGGTAAAAGCAATCTTAGTATATGAAAAACTTTGGGAGATAGCTCAAGGAACAACAAAAAGACCAAGCATAGGTGATACTGAGATTCAGAAGTTTGAAGAAAATGATGCAAAATCCCTAATGATAATAACCTTTGCTATCACTGATGAAATACAACCTTATATTAGTTCAACAAAGACATCTACAAAAGCATGGAAAATCTTAGAGAAGATATTCGAAGGGAAAAATAAAGCCACTATCCTTCATCTTCAAACTCAACTACATTCCCTAAAAATGAATAGTGGTGAGAGCATAGAACTATTCCTAAGGAAGGTAGCAGATATTAAAGGGAAATTATTAACCTTAGGAGAAGAGACTAAAGATGAATTTCTTACTCAAGTAACCATGAGAGCACTTCCAGACAACTACAAATATTTGGTTACATATTTACAAGTCCTAAGTAAAGATACTTCTTTTGATGACCTAATAAATATTCTTCAAGAGTATGAGGTGGAGAACATAGTTAAATATGAAATGACTAACACTGCATTGGCTTCAAAAGACAATCCATAGGGAAATATTGCTTCTTCATCAAAAGGATGAAGACCATGGAGTAACAGGTATTGTCAGATATGCAAAAGAAAAGGTCATAGTACTAACTATTGTAGATTCAATCCCAAAAATCAGAATCAAGGAAATCATATGAACAATGGAAGCAGATTTCAACCATGAAAATATCAAAATAATCCTCATCAGCAACAATTTCAGCATCCAACCAATTATCCCCAATTGGAGTATCGTAAAGGGAATCAGAAAGGACACCTAGCTCAAAGGATAGAAGAAATCAAAGAACTAGAAGAACCAATAGATGGTTATGAAGTCAAAGCTCTTTCAGCAAGAACAACAAGTTATGAAGACACCAACTACTTGCTTGAATAGGTTACAAAAAATAGAGAAGAAGAATACAAACTTCAAGACCAAGAAGAAGATCCATATTGAAGATTGAAATCTTCAATACCCAAATAATGTAATACAGGGGGTGTTAGAGTTAGAGTATATTACATCATTTGGGTCATGTAAATGTACCACCTTTGGTACATAGTTAGAGTAGGAGATTACTTTAGGGGGAAGTTAGCTAGTTACTTCAAGCAATGTAATAAATGCACAAGTGTCAATGTGCAAGTTGTAATGTGCAAGGTGTCCCCTTGTACAACTAGGTAGAGTGTTGGCCAAGGAATCTATCTTCCTATATAAAGGGCCTCATAGTGATAGTTCATATCAAGTCATATCAAGCATATCAAGTGCATTATATTAGAGTGTAGTAGATAGTGGTAGAACTCCTGTATGGAGTACAATGTAGTTCTTTAGCTTATATTAATGGAGTGACCATCACCTCCATATTGCATTGTATTTTCGCCACTTTCTATTTATAGTATATTTTAGTCATATTGCAGAATTACTTTCTTTCATATTTTCTATATTTTATTAGGACCTATGATAGATCTCTCCCACTGCATATATCCTCAAAAGCTAACAAAAATTGACCCACCCAAGTGATTCAATCCTCCTAAGCCCCTTAGGAGGACCCTAAAACTTGTCCAAGCACAAGTTTGGACCTCCTCCCCCTGTTCCTCATTTTTTTATAGCTTTGCTAAAATCACAATCGACCCTTATGGGGTGCAATTTTAGCAAGTTATGGTTTTCTCTTAGAAAACCATATTTTTTGGGCCAATCCTTAGAATGTCGATCCTCTCTTAGATAGCTTGGATAGAACCTGAATATAATAAAGCTCTTTTCTTCCTCGTTGATGCTATCAATATCTACAGAGTTCTACTACCTTCTCTTATCATATTTTTTATGAAGGAAATGGCTTCTTATTTATAGAAATCTACCAAGATTAGGGGGTGAGGTGTCCTATAAGGTGGCTCAGTGGGGGACAAGGTGAGGTGGATTGAGCATGGACTTGATTTATCCATATGGAATGATGCCAAATATTGGTGGGAGACAAGATGGAAGGAGGTAGTATGGGCTTTGCTTTGCCCATGTGAGATGAGTGTCTTATGTGGAAAATGGAGCATGAGTTAGGTTAACCATGGTTAGGGAAACCTAGGGTAAGACAAGGTGGGATGGGTAAAGGATGGGCCTTATTTTTCCATGTGGTAAAAGGCCATAAGTTTGTAGGAGATAATATGGAAAGAGGGAATATAGTATTTTCTTTGCCTATGTGGAGTTAGAACAAGACTTTTGTCTTATTTGGAAAATGGAGCAGGAGTTAGGTTAACCATAGTTAGTTAAACCTCAGGTAAGTCAAGGTAAAGGATGGGCATTATTTATCCATGTGGAAAATGGCCAAAGGTTGGTGTGAGAGAATATGGAAAGAGGGATTATGGGCTTTGCTTTTCCCATGTGAGGTGAGTCCAAGACTTTTGTCTTATATGGAAAATGGAGCATGAGTTAGGTTGGCCATGGTTAGGTAAACCTAAGGTGGGTGCTGATCAAGGTTAAGAACTTGATCAAGGTTGAGAGGTTTGCATTTAGAGTTTGGTTGACCATGGTTATATTTGACCATAATGTGAAGTTTAACCAAGGTTGAGAGGTAACCTTAGTTAGGCTAGGGTGATCTAGGCTTAGGTGGTAGATAGACTAGTCAAAGTATAGACTAGGATGAGGAGTCCCTTAGTTAGACCAAAGGATGGTCACATGGTGACTAGGGTCTAGTTGTAGGATAGGGCTTAGGTGGTCAAGGGGACTTAGTGAATAGTGAATAGTGAATAGTGAATAATAAATATGTGAATAGTGAATAAGAGCTAATGTAATATTTTTAGGTGTCTATATTTACTCCTTTTTATACTACATTGTCTAAAAACATGGTGGAGTGCAAAAAATTATTACATTGGATTGGTGGTTGATATATTTGAAATTTTATCTTTGATAGATTGTTGAGTTTGATTAAATGTGATGAGATGACCATCCAAGGGTAGGTGTCCTTGTGAAGATTCAATCGATTGTAAGTGGGCTTAGCTTACCACCTTGATGAAGGGAGTTAATGAGTAACCATACAGACATTGGCATGGAGCATTTCATATTTTATTTAATTAGATTTTGATTGAGAAAAGAGTTGCCCCAACAAAGGAGGTCTTGAGAGAGTCTTTGGTAAAGTTCTTGGATAAAAATGAATTCCATGATTGAATGTTTGAATATTGAACATGCACAAGGCATCTGTAATGTATGATATCTACCCACTCAAGTGATGAGGTGATAATTTGAAGAAGCAAAAAATAATCGATGAAACTCTTGATAAAAATTTCATTGTATGATCTTAGTATGTATATGAATGGTGAAATTGAGGATTTGAGATAAAGGGATGAAAATTTGAATTATTTTTTTGGAGGGAACAATGCCAAGTGAATGGGATCATTTATGATGGAAGATACAGGGAAGATAAAGGGTACAACCTTTAAAAAATTTAAAGGAGTGGGGTACATAATGTGAAGTGAGAAAGTGTCGGGTGTGATAGAGAAAATTGAGAGGGTTTCAAGTGTGACGGGAGAATTGAGAGGGTTTCAGGTTTGGCGAGGAAAATTGATAGGATTTTGAATGTGATAGGGAGAAGTGAGGATTTTGGGTTTGGAAAGAAAAAGTGAGAGGGTTTTGATTATGATAAGTAATCATGTGGTTGTAGGTGATTGAGAGGAGCCTAGCTATGAACAACTATCTAAGACCTAAGTTCTAAATTAGTGATAGTGATAGTGAGAGGATTGAATGGCATTATTTGTTGTTATTTTTGGTACAATTCTTGGCTACCTTATCCTATGGAGTATATATAGTGGCTATTCTAAAAAAATCTTGGTTTTCGTATTGCTTATTTTTATAGATATTTTGATACATATGTTGTGAGATGTCTGAATGAAAAGGGGGGCTAGGGAGACCCCGAGTGGTCAACAAGACTGATTATGTTGTGGTTATTTTTATAAATTAATATTTTGGTAACCTGATCATGATGATGTGTATGATGATATATATAAATGTATATACACCACAAATTATGGGTATTGATAATTATGTATTCATGTTCTTGATATATACATGAGGATTATGAATCACATAATGTGCCTTTATTGTGATGATGAGTTTGATGTGTGTGGTTTAATAGATGGTATAGACTCATAAATGCATGTTTGAACACTTTTTGAAAAAGGCTTGTATTTGAATTTCACAAGTGCAAATGGTTTAATCAAATGAATGGTGCCTTTTGTGATGGAGAAGCTTGATAGGGAGGTAAATGGCACAACTTTTAAAACCATGTGAGGGAATTTATTGAGAGCAAGGTAGACGGTATGACCGGATGTGTGCAGTACAATGGGGCATGTGGTAAGAAGTGAGAAGGTTTTGAGTATGATTGGAAACTTTGCAGTTGCAGGCAAAAAAAGATCTATATTTTGACCATTGATCATGTTTTTATTGTAGTTATTGATTTATCCTTGTAGTGGGATAAATAATAACCCATGCTTGTGAATGAGGAAATTTTCTATCGATTATATGGCATTCAATTCTATTCTTCTAGGGTAAGTCTCATTACCTTTATCTTCTTAAGTATATATGTTGTATCCCTGATAGCATTCATAGTTGTCATTTTCTTGTTGTGGATCGGTCTTTTGGTACATCCTCTATGAGGGAAATATATGCATTTAGAGGATTGAAGACTCATCCTAGTGTTTTGAAAGGTATTTGTGAGGTACACATCCACTTTTGTGTTGTGCCACACTAGGGAAATGAGAGGAATAAAGGTGTGAGGGTGACTTCAAAGTGAAGCTCAGGAAGAATGACGGTTGAAGAGGACTAGATGGCAATTGGAGGTGTTGGATCGAGTCAAGGAAGTAGTGCAGATATGGTTAGTCAATTTCTACCCTATTTTATCATATTTTAACATTTGCAAGATAAAATAAACCCTAGGGTATTTTATTATTTTTTAGTATAATGGTTTTGATGATGGGTGTTGAAAGGAAGAAGTGTGGTCAAATATTTTAAGGCCACGCCACACATTTAGGGTAATTTTTTGGAATGTGAGGGATTTTTTGGATGTTGACGATTAGTTGTGGTTGAGGGAGATAGGATTAGAGGGAGTGATGCATCTAGAGTATGTGTATGCTGATAGATGTTATTTATTGACCTTAGTTGACAGGTGGTATCCCGATAGGGGGATATTCCACTTACTGACTAGGGAGATGACAATTACATTAGAGGATGTATATCAGATATTTTGGTTACAAGTGGAGGGATTTGCCATTATTATGGTGGATGAATTCCAAAAAGGGTTGATTGTGGAGAGGGTTTTTGGTATAGAGTGGATCCAAGTGAACACTTTTAAGAGTAGTGTGCCTTATGAGTTGTATTATGAGATGGGCAAATTGACTCCAAGGTTTTCTATAATGATGGTGCTCATATAGAGCATTATTTTACCTGATTCATTAGATGTGTGATTTACATGAAATATGTTAGGGGTGGTGTAGGACTTAGTGGAAAGGTCAATCATCTTTGCATGGGCTCCATACTTATTAGTATATATCTATAGGGAGTTGTATGAGGTGTGAAGGACATGGCGTATGGGGATGAATTGTAGTATTTTGCTATAAATATGGGCAAGGGAGAACATGGCTATGGATAGGCCCTGAGGGTTATCATATTATGCACATAGGTTAGTGGTGCCAAAGGTTGCATATGCATTAAGGTGGTCGAGGGACCAAGAGGGTTGGTTTAACCAGTATCATGAAGGGAATGAAGAACATTATCATTCTTTGTGGGCCAATTTGAGACCACAATATGTGATCTAGAGGCCATGGAGGAGGGGATCAACATGGGTAGAGGATGGAGTGCAACTAGCATATGTTTGATGAGATAGGTGGGTTATCAGGTGATAAATCCTATAGTATGATTATTTTTATTATAATTGGGTACTACGATAATTTAGGATTAGATAGGAGATACCATATCCACCTTTGCTATATAAGAGGAAGGGTAGGAATGTTGTAATGGAACCACAAATGGAACCATTGAATATGGAGGTAGACAAGGTTATATTGGTGCTATATGTGGATGATGCATGTATGACCCTAGAGTACAATAGATGGTAGACCACACAATAGTGGTAAACAAAGGAAGATATGAAAGAGGATGTGGATTTGGGGGAGGATGGAGAAGTAACTAGAGAGACAACAAAGGATATTTTCAGAGGAGAGGATATTAAACCTGAGATAGAGGAGGAGGAAGTGGAGGAAGGGCTTCATGGGAAACAAATACATCTACAATTAGAGGTAAAATTAGGTCCATCAAGTGCTACAACTAAGGACATATCAATGATCGAGGGTGTGGGTAATGAAGGACTAAATATTGAAGAAAATGATGGATGGTATGCCATGATAAATGTACTTTGTGAGGTGAAGCCTTTGAGATAGTGAGTTCAATAGTTGGAGTCCTAGAATACTGAGCAAGAGGGTGTATGGTCATAGAAGAAGATGTGGTTGCAAGCTGAGAGGGATGTTGCTATTACAGAGTGAGATAGGCTCTGTCAAGAGGTAGCACAATGGAGTGGTATGGTAGGTAATGTAACTATGTAGGTAAAGCATGCTAAATGATGGCAATACCAATAAGATTATAGGGTAGCTTATGTGGTATCTTAATTTGATGTGCTTATGAGTCATGGTTCGCTTATTCCATCACAGTCGACTACCAAACCTTGATGTAATTATAGGAGGGCAACACTAGTAGGTCCAACACTATTGTAGGGCAGGGATATAATAGTAGGATCAACATTGAGGGGATTAGTGATAACCCAGGGTGGTGAGGGATCTCGAGTGGAGGTGAAACAGTTGGTAGAACACAATAGGGATGATGATTTTTGTGGTTGTGGTTGATAGGCCATAATTTTGTATTTTATGACAATGCATGATGTTGTATGTTGGAGGGTGATTTTTATGATGTATGCATTCATGTTTATTGATATATACATGCTAATTTGTTGTGTTGTGTACTTGTGATTATGGTAGGAATAAGATGTATGTTATTTGCGATAAATATGAGGTGATATTGGCTATTTATTTGATATTATGGATGTTATGAATGAACTTATATGATTGCATAGATGTATTTTGAAACTTTGAATGGGTGTGTATAATCAGTCTTTTTGGATATGTGTATTTTATTTATACAATCATGTATGGTAGAAGTAATCAATGACATAGTAAAAATTTTGTTTGACATATGAACAAATAATGAGATAAGCAAACATGCAATGTGTGTTATGAATGTAAATTTAGGATTACCATATAAAGATGCTTACAATGATGTTTGGATTATTGAACTAAGGATGATGCATGTTGATCCTGATGGTGGACATGTTGTGCAACTGGATATGATGTGTGTTTGTTCCTTTTGTTAAGGTTTTTCAGATAGTAGAAGATATTTCTAGAGATTCAAACATCTAAGTTTAATTATCAAACCCATATATTAGTCAAATTATATTCTACTAAAACCTAAACCATCCTAACTAAGGTTGAGCCTATCATGAATTTATGTGTGTATGAAGTGATATATTCATTTATCCATTTTGAGTGAGGTTGGACTAACCAATTGTAAACTTAGCCAATTAAGCTAGCTCATCCACAAGTGCACAGTGGTTTGTACAAAAGAAGGTTAGATTATGATAAAAATGTCACCACTTGTAAGGCACACTCCACTGCCAATCAAGCATCTATAACCTCAAGATTTATAAACTTGATGAGCTCAGGGATTCAAGTATTTTTGTGGTACTCTTTTGTTTATCTTCTCTTTTTTCTTTATTTTTTAGATTATCCTTTTGTCAAACCTTAGGGTTTGAATTATGTAAATTATAGGATGAGTAAGGAAAGGATTTCACTAGGTGGCTATTGTATAAAAGGAGTTATATTCCCTAGACTAACAATTTTATTTAATTTGCACATGTTTGATCTATGAAAGAACTCTAGTCAGCCATGAGAAATTTAAAATTGCATTATAATCTAATAAAATTTGATAAATTTTGATAAGATCAAATTAAATGGTTGACTAACAAAAAATATTTCCATTACTAAGCAACCTATGCATAATATTGAACACGACATCCTGATAGTTGCGATAACTAGTGTAGGACGTTGTATGCAATGAAAGATGCCTATGTGCAAGCAAATGTACATAATGATGTGAGAATGTAGACATTGATAAAATGCATGACAATGTATTTCATATTTACAAGAACATGCATGAAAAACCTTGTCATTTATTAAGTGAACCAAGAAAAATTGGTTAATGTGTACTTGAATCTTCAAAAAATGATCCATAACACCGTATAAGTAATATGCAATGATATATGTGTGGATGCAATGAATGAGGTGATTACAAATGTTTGGTGGTATCAACATGAGTGATTGGTTAAAATATTAGAGAGAGGAAGAAAAATAATCTATCCAAGGTATGTAGCTGCTCTAAGCGTGACCATTCAATAGAAATAGATGAAGAAGAAAGATACATGATGACATAAAGGACAACTTGAGAGACCTATCCAAGGTATGTAGCTGCTTGAAGCATGACCATACAACAAGGGTAGGAGAAAGTAGAGAAAAGGGTGAGGAAGGAGAAATATGATCAGAGAAGTATAGTGTTGTGTTGTGATATGATGATATTTTTTGTAATTTTATTTTTATATTTTTGGTGTTTTTGATATAGAATGTACAAGAATTTGTGAGCCTCTATAAGTGAAATCAAGCAGAGAATACCCAAAGATGAATGTTATTGAGGGTTTTAGGTTCCACAATTCCCTCAATATTGGTAAGTTGATAAGTGCCTAAACCATATTTATTTGTGATGATATATGGATCCAACCAATTGGGAGTAAATTTATCTCATAGATAGCTTGGTTTTTTGGATTTTGTTGATTTTACTTTAGCACAAGATCCCCTACTTTAAATTATTGTTCATGTATTTTTTTGTTGTATGCATGAGGAACATGCTCTTGATAGACATGAAGGTGTTCAATGTTATTGATGTGATGCTCATCGAGAAGTGTAAGTTATTCTAAATGAGCTTGGTGAACAATATCATCATCGATGAATTATTTCAATGAGATTTTCAATGAAGGGAGGTCTAACTCTAAGGACATGATGGCCTCAGTACCATAGAATAATAAAAATGGTATTGCTCCAATAGGTGTTTAGACGCTCATTCTGTATGCCCATAATGCTAAAGGGATTTGGTTGTGCCAATCATGATGAGATTCAACAATTGCTTTGCAAAGGATGGTACATATGGTCTTATTTGTTGCTTTTGCTTGACCATTTCCTTGAGGATAATAAGGAGTTGAGAAGTTGTGTTTGATGTTATACTTTTCACATAGGGCACAAAAATCCTTGTTTTTGAATGGTGTGCCATTATCTGAGATGATTCGAGAGGGAATACCAAAATGACATATGAGATGAGTAATAAATTCAACAATTTTATATCCTATCATTTAGATGAGGGGAACAACTTCAAGATATTTTGTGAAGTATTATGTTCTTATGATAATGAATTTATGTTTACTTGAGGAGGTTGCAATATTTTTACCTATGAGATATAGGTCCTATTGTAAGAATGGCCACATTGATTGTATGGGTTGTAGTGCCTAGGATGGTAGGTGGGTTAAGTTGTTGTGTTGGCATTTAATGCACTTCTTTATACATGCACAACATTTATGATTTTTAGTAGGACAATAATAACCTATGTATAGGATGCACTTAGTGATGGCCATTTTGCTAAAGTGACCACCACAAGTACTATCATGGACAACAGAGATGACTTGATTGGCTTCTTGTTGCTCTAAGAAATGAAGAAGGATGTCATGGTATCTTAGTTTGTAAGGTATATCTCATAGATTTCTATTTAAAATTATACTTATTAGAATAAGGTAAATCTATGGGGAGGATATCTAGTTTAAGGTATTCTTTGATTTGTGTGAATCATAGTTTATGAGGATCTACTTCAACAAAATTAAAATTTGATACATTAGGAGTTGTCATCGGAGAAATAGAAGACTAATGGAGGGTTTGTACATAAATATGGGTTACCTTATAATGTGGGTTTTATATAATGAGAGAACCAAGGGATACCATGGTATCCATAAATTAATTTGTGGATCATAGTGTGGCCTCAATGTCATACCATTTGAATTGAGATAACAAATTTCTTACCATTGCTTTATATTGTTTGAGAATTGGGCAATGACATTGGTATATTTATATGACTTGGTTGACAATTAGGAGGGAATCTTCGGTAATGTGTAGTCACTCGATGTGCATTACAAGAGCAATTTTGAGTCTGAGGATGAGTGCTTCATATTCAACATTATTATTAGTGCATGGAAAGTCTAGTTTAAAGGAAAAGTGGAGTGGAGCCCCTTATGGTGTGAAGAAGACTATTCCCACACATCCCTCTTATTTAAATTTATATCCATCAAATAATAGATTATGTCAGCCTCATTTTTAGGCTCAACATATTATTCAGCTTTAGTAGTATTGAACACCGAGTCATTAGGAAGCCCAATAATCAATGGTTGGTTATCATTAAGCGGAACTTCAACAATACCAGCTAGTCAACAATGACCTAGATTTTGATGGATTCTTGATTGATGAATTTAAGGTCAAATTCAATGAGGAGCATAATACATTTGGCAGTGCAACTGTTTTGATATGTTTTACTCATCATGAACCAGGAAGGGTTTTTATAAGCGACAACATAGTGGTATTGTTAAGTATGTAATAACAAAGTTTCTTAGTGGTGAATACTACCACTAAGCATACCTTATCCATGTACTTGTAGTTCATTTCATAGATAACCATGATTTTTATGATGTAATAGATAGCCTACTCTTAGTAGACCTCATTCTTATAGGCTAGCATGGTACCCAATGCAAAACTAGTGTCTGAAATATATAGGTGGAAAGGGAATCTTGACCATGGTAGGGAAAAAATTGATGGAGAAGTGAGGTAGGCTTTAAAATACTCAAAGGCTATCTAACATTGCTGATTCCAGTTGAATGTGACCCCCTTTTGTAATAAATGGTTTAATGGCCTGCACTTATCTAAAATTTGAGCAATAAAATGATGGATCACTTGGATTTTATCCTGCAAGTTATGTAGTTGTTTGAGATTTGTAGGGGGAAGCATGTTTATGATGTATTTGACCTTTTGTTGGTCCACTTCAATTCCCCACTGAGAGATAATAAAACTCAGCAATTTTTTAGAAAGTACACCAAAGACACATTTCTTTGGATTTAATTATACTTTATGGTGAAGGAGATAGTTAAATATTTGATGTAAAATATCTACGTGATTGTGGTGCTTCTTGGATTTAGCCATTAGGTCATCCACATAGTATTCCATAATCATGTGCATGTAATCATGGAAGATATAGGCCATGGAACACTGGTATGTGGTGCATGTGTTCTTAAGACCAAAAGGCATGACCTTGTAACAGAATATCCCCCAAGGAGTGGTGAAGGATGTTTTGTGTTGATCATCAGGATTTATTCAAATTTGTTTGTATCCTAAAATTCTATCCATGAGAGATAACATTTCATGACATCCTATGGAATAAATAAGTCTATTAATGTTAGGTAATGGGAAATAGTCCTTAGGATATGCTTTTTTGAGATTGTAAAAGTCTATGCAAATGTAGATCCCAATTTAGGCTTTTCAATCAGCACCATGTTAGAGATCCATTATAATAATCAATGTGTTGGATAAAGCCTACATCTAAGAGTTTTTGTAACTCATGTTTGACCATCAAGGTGATGGTGGGGTGCATCTTTCAAAGTTTTTGTTTGATAGGTGTTACCCCAAAATTGGGGACCCACCTTTTTTGCATGTGTTCCAAGAAGACCGAAGTGGCCCATAGGCTAAAGTTCAAAGAAAAAAAAGAAAAAACACCACAAGGAGAAAAAGTGGTGCGATATCACGACATGTTGCACTGTCGCGGCCAAAAAAGAAAAAGTGTCACGATATCACGACATGTTGCACCATCACGGCAAAAAAAGAAAAAGTGTCGCGGTATCACGACATGTTGCACTGTCACGGCCAAAAAATAAAAAAAGTCACGATATCGTGACATGTTGCACCATCGCGGCCAAAAGAGAAAAAGTGTCGCGATATCGCGACATGTTGCACTGTCGCGGCCAAAAGACAAAAAGTGTCGTGATATTGCGACATGTTGCATTGTCGTGGCTAAGAGAGAAAAAGTGTCGCGACATGTTACATTTTTGTGGCTAAAAGCAACAAAATACGGAAGGGGCCAAAAGTGTCGAGATATCACAACATGTTACATTTTCGCGATTCAAAAGGGGTAGGCAAACAGAGAAACAAGAAGCATCGCGATATCGCGACATGTTCCATTTTCGCCAAGGTAACAGACCTGCATAGTGACGTGGACATAAGGACAAAATCCAATGAAGAAGACAAAGTGTTACATAAGGAATATTTAATGATTTGAAATCATTTAAGATGGTCGTTGCACATGGAGGGAAATGGATGCAATCCCATGTGGAGAAAACGTAGAGAAGGGCCACAAAATGGAAAGCAAAGCACACACATACAGGGAAGGTGAAATGAAAAGTCATGGAAGGTGAAATGAACAACCATCAACAAATGAAACGAAATGTTAGGGAAGGAAACAATGTTTTCACAAGTTTAAATACGTCATTCAAAGAGGCCAGAAAGGGTGGAAAACTAATGCAAGTAGTGTTGCATATTTGAAGGTGATTAGGCCATTCTGGACCTGTTTGAGCTATTTTTCTTTCATAGACTGGTTTTTCTTCTTCATGGACATGGGTTGGAAATTGCGGCAAGTAGAGTTGCAGACTTGAAGGCAGTTAGGCCATTCTAGACCTGTTTAAGTTGTTTTTCTTCCATGGACTGGTTTGGGAAAACTAGAAATTTTCCTATTGTAAAATGACACTTTTTTATAGAAGAGTTAAAAAATTTGCATCTTGTGGGAAAGAAAGAAGGATATTTTCTTTGCATGCTATAGATATAATGTTTATTCTTTCATCTTTTTAGATTTTGAATTTATAGATAATGTTGATGCCATTTCTTTGGGTTACATTAGGTGAATACTTGAAATATGAATTTTATTTCGTACCCTAGGAACCAACACTTAGCCTATGAGGATTGTGCTTATTTTGCAAGTCCAATAGGTTAGGTTGCATGCATGGAGACCTCACATATTTGGTTTTGTCAAAATAGGATAGCATCATACTGAATGCATTTTAGTTTCAATTTTTGCATTTCATTTTCATTTTTTTGCATTTTATATTTTTCCAAAAGTTTTAACTTTTCAAGGCATTAAAATAAACATCTAAAAAATATCAAAATCTAAAAAAAACAATGAACAATCACTAAAGTTTTCATGATGAAATAAACCAACATTGCCCCTTGTTTACAGTTACTTGCAATCACTAAGGTGTTCCAAGCATTCAAATTGAATATCTTATATTTGAGATTACTAATACACACATGTAAATGCTAATACAGTGGAGACCTTGGAGAAGTTGTTTGTTTAACTTCTTTGCAAGAGGGGATTTGGAACCCAAATCCTAAAGGAGAGTGTACTTTCACAACGAGGTGAAAATACCACTCAACAATAGGTTTTGCATTTATTATCTAGAGTGAGATTGTGGACTACCAAAAAGGGGTCGATACTAGGCATATCAGTATCTGATAAGAAAAATACTGCTTTGTACTCAATGAGGAGTTCAATGAATTTTATGTGCTCTTCGAGGGATAAACTTGCACCAAGCTTAAGGATGTGAGGATTTTCAGCATCCTCAAAAATATTGATTTTGATGGTGTCTTCCACAACCGTGTGGGAGCCATCTTCAAGCTAATTTGGCATAATTATGAGGTTCAAATCATAAATGCCATTATCTAGGTAGATTTTATCTTCATGAGGAAACTCAACTTGGTGTACATAAGGAGGAAGAGGAGACGTATGAGATAAATGTTGAAATTGTAGATGACATGTGCAAAGGGGAGGAAATCGTGTGGGGAATATTTGGGAGGAGGGTGATAAAAATCAATGTAATACAGATTTATGGAAAGGATTTTTTTTTAATGGACAACGTAGCAAAGGGAGGTAAACAAATCAATTGAAATCATGTTAACCATATGGTGTGTGTTTGCTACACAAGGCATGGTACTAGTGGTTGCAACATGTATCATAAGATCTTGTCGATGTAGTAAGAGTTGACACGAGATTGGGGAGGATATAGAGGTCAAGGTGGTGTCATCTATGGGTGTTCACATGGGAGGAGGAAGGAAATAATGGGTAGGGGGATGGGGAATAGGTGAAGGAAATCTATGTCATCATCAGGGTGTTGTGTCATGGCAACAATGGGGGATGACATGTCCTTAGAGCTATAAAAATTTACTAAGATATTATAAAATTGTTGTTCCAACTCATCTTAAGAGGTCCCAAGGGACTCTAGATGAATCATGGTAACATGGAAGAAGTGTGAAAAACATCAATGGAATATTTAGGGGATTGTCTTCCACTAGGGGAGTCACATTCTATATCCTTGGTATCTCCCTATTCATCGTATGTGGATGTGATGTCTAGGTGTTGAAACTCATCTTCTAAGTCTTTCTCTAGTTCATGGTGATAACCCAAATCAGATTTATCTTTTGGTTATTGGTAGTAAGGCATAATGAGGTTACGCTAAACCTGATCATGATGACCTAGGCCAAACACCTACCATTTATACCACTATAAGTAATTTAAGATGAATGAGGGATTAGATAGATAGTCAAGGCTTGTGTAGAATGTAGGTTTAGATTTTAGAGGCATGGATGCTTTAGAAGAGGTGTCAATGCCTCCATCTATGAATTTATTTGATTTATGGGTACCCCCATTGGAATGATAGTGATCAAGAGAGCAACTAAAATATCATCTACATGAAGTGTGGAAGGAGCTCTAGGTAAAACAAAATCCTTGCTTTGGAGTAATCGCACTTGTTGGAATAGAGTATGGAGGACAAATGGAGTAAGGTCTATGTTTTCAAATTATAGAAAAAATTCATGGAATATGGGAAAATTTGGATGGCTCCATGATGTGCATCTCAAAAATATCTTTCCAAAACTTTTTGAATTTCTCAAAATAGAAAATCGAGGCCAAAGTTATACCCAAAATGCACTTACAGGTGTATTACATACATTTTTGCAAGTGGGTGAACAGTAACAAGGAAGGAGTGGGTTATAAATACCAACACTCAAATAGGAAAAGGGGCTTTTTTTGGACCCACATTGTTAGGGTTTAATTGCTACATTTGCATTTGGAGAACCCTAGAGGTAGAGGAGGAGGAAGAACAAACAAATATTGGGAAGAACAAGCTAAAGAATACAACCAACTAAATATCAGTAAGGATTTATATCATTTTTGAATCCTAATAATAATCTATCCAATTTATTTGGGATATGGTTTTACCCATTTTAGGGTTTCCACATTAAAAAATCTTGTGTCCTCTTGCAATCTGTGATTGTGTGTGTGATTTCATTCCTGCAATTTTTTAGTTTAATTCTAGTTTGATAAGTAGATCAGATATATGGAAATATACAACATAATTCATCTTAATATAAAGCATAAAATCTAAGCAAGGATACATTTAATTAACCTAAGCTAAAGGATTAAGCAAGATCCCTGATCTGTTTGAGGAAAGAGTCAATATTTGGCTCTTTATGGATCAAGTTTGGTATCAAAGCAAGATTTTTCTAAATAACCGTGTATGAAAGGCAGAAGATCTCAAGGAAAGAACTTAATACCATACAACCCTTATATTGGAAGAAGAAGGATCATATCTGAGAAAATGGTAGAACAATTAGAACCTAACTCTCACTACACAAAAAGAGTCTTTAAGGGTGGTTTTTAACCACCCTTAAAGACCTTTAACAATGGTTATTCAATCGTCGTCTATGAGGGCATCATAAAACATTTGCATCATACGATGGTGGTTAAAAAGCACCTCAAAAAACTACCCTCTTAGGGTCTAACATGATGGTTTTAAACCACCATATTAGATCCTAATAGGGTGATTTTAAAAGACCCTCTTAGGGTCTAAGAGGGCAGTTTAAAACCATTGTCTTAGACCCTAAGAGGGTCGTTCATAATTGTCCTCTTAGGACCTCCCCTAAGAGGGTAGTTTTAAACCGCCCTCATAGGACCTCATATTTAAAAGTTAAAATAGGGTTGTTCATAACCACCCTCTTAGGTCTAAGAGGGTTATTTTAAATCACCCTCTTAGGGCCTCACATTAAAAAAATAAGAGGGCAGTTTATAACAACCCTCTTAGGTCTAAGAGGGTAGTTTAAAACCACCCTCTTAGGGCCTCACATTAAAAAAAATAAAGGTGAACATGTTAAAAGATTGATTGTTCCTTATAACATTGTGATGGCAAATAGTCAAAAAGACACTATACCTTTTGTTAAACTTGCAATCATACAAAAATATATTATGGTGAGTAAGTGCATGCAAAAATCTATGATGTCTGCATACTAGAAAGCTTTACAACAGTAAAGCTAAATCACAACTTGTAGAAGCAACACAAAATATAAAATAATATTTTATCCACTATTAGGTTTCATATGCAAAATACAATTCAAACTCCCATTCATAATGTTTGACAAATAATACATAAAAATAACTGGTATAGTGGTATATATCTTAGATTTTTATAAGAAAAACTTAAACTATACATAGTTTTTTAAATTCCTAATGAGAAGACATAATTTTTTTCAATTTTAAATGATAAGGGGAGGCATTGATATCTCTGGAAGTTAGTAAAGAAGGGGAGGCATTGATATCTCTGGAAGTTAGTAAAGAAGGGGAGGCATTGATATCTCTGGAAGTTAGTAAAGAAGGGGAGGCATTGATATCACAAGAATTCAATAAAGAGGATGTCAATGAGAGTGGAAGAACGAATATATGGATCTACATGAATATGGAAGCAAGGATAATATAAATATGGAAGAAGTTGATAGATATGGAGACAAGGGTAGCTATGATATTTTGAAATATGATAACCAATATGGGGGTAACAAGATGCAACAGGGTTTAAAATTTCATCATAACTCCTTATCAATGTCTGAAGTAGATGACTATGAAGTAATGCAAATGAAATCTAGCTTGGCATGATGATATGTGATCTATTTTCTACTACAAGTCATTGCAAGAATTGATTTGAAGGTGAAAAAAATCATCTATGGCTTCCCTAATATGAGTTCCCTTTAGCACAAAGGGGATTCGACCTGGGTATCTCCCATTCACATATCTCCAATGGCAAAAGACTGTAGAAATATAATTCTAGAACCAGTCAAATCTCAAAGTGTTTACACTCCACTATGGAAACCCTAACAGGGTAGGATTGATTTCTCTCTTTCTACCTGATTCTTACCTAGCACTAAATCACAACCTAGATAAGCAACACAAAATACAAAATAATATTTTCATCCAATATTAGGTTTCATATGCAAAATATAATTCAAACTCCCATTCATAATGTTTGACAAACAATACATAAAAAATAACTAGTATAGTGGTATATGTCTTAGATTTTTATAAGAAAAACTTAAAATGTACATAGTTTTTTAAATTCCTAATAAGACAAATATTGTAGTTTAATCGCTCCAAATTTTTTGCACCCCTACCTTCAGGCTATTGGATCCGCGCCCGGAAGGAGGATGGGAAAAGGATGGTGCGGTACCTCGGACGAGAGGACTTTGCGAAGGTCCCGCCTCTCAAGGGAGGTGCATTTTGGTGATTTTTCGACTGGATGGTGGGTTCACCAGGAAACATTTGACGGCAGTTTCCACGCCTAGGTTTTGGGAATGAGTTTTGATGAGTTCGTTTTATTTTTAAACATTCATCCTAGGTTTGGCCGAATGATTCTAACTTAAACTACATGAAAATGCAATTTAAATGCATACAAAAAACATAAAGGAAAACAGAAACAGAGAATTTGCAGGAGGCCAATGAAGATTACCTGATCCGAAAGTCTGATGGAGTTTCTGAAGCTTGAAGCAGTCTGGATCGTCCGCAATTCAACAGAATCGCCTTCAATTTGATAAAATCGTCTAAACTGACAAGATCGTCTGCAATCCGACGAATTCGTCAGACGAATTCATCAGAGACCTGCAAAACAGCAAACAGATGCGAAATACAAGAAATTCTATTTTGCAAATAGGGGCAAACTATGTGAAACAGTAATATGAGTGTTGAACAATATACAAGAACAGAAGTAAATGCAAATAACTGTGTTTAGATAGCAGAATATGATCTTAATATGCAAACTAGACAAAATGGGTGAACTCCAAATGCAATATAGTATAAAAACTGAATAAACAATCTAATTTATAGCATAAAATGACAGAGAAAAGAGACAGAAGAGCAAACTCTAGGCACTGATTGCCTCGATGTGTGCTGCAGTCGAAATCGTCTCGCATCAGTACGAGATCGTCCCGAATTTGACGAGATCGCCTCCGATCTTGACAGGTTCGTCGGCTGCGATAGGTGCTGGCTCCGGCTGAAAACCAGTGGTGTACCTGCAATGAAATGACTATAGGACTAATGCAAAATATGAATTACGATGTTTTAGAGCATAAGGGTTCAATTTGCATAAAAATTCAGCCAGGGGTTGGGGAGGGAAAAGTCTTAGAGTTAAATAGGCATAGGATAGTTGTTGGGAGGTTGGAGATCATCCCAATTTGGGAGATCTCCAATGGGGGAAGGGTCCCAACGGCGCAGACACGCTTCTGCCCGGATTGGAGACCCGTTGGAACGGATTCCAACTATGCAAATTCAGTTTTGCGACGAAATCGTCCGGACGTTCTAGTCCGGACGAAATCGTCAACTGGGGCGATATCGTCCGATCGGAGACGATATCGTCAAACGGTCAAAACAACTCGCTAAAAATGGCACGAAAAAGGAGGAAACGGGTTTCTCGACGGTTAACGAGCGGTTTGGGAGGTTAAATTTGAATTTAAATTTATTTACTAAGGTGAATGTAATTATTCCAATTTTACTGCGCCAATTTTAGGGTGCTACATTTTGCCCCCTCTTTAGCGAATTTTCCGAAGAAAATGCGTTAAAGATGAGTTCTTCTCGATCTACGAGAAAGCAAAAAATTATTCCCATTTTTAGGCGACGATTCTTGGTCGAATCGTACGACAGCTTACTATGGTGCCCCCTCCGTGTTTTTACCCAAATCGAACGTTTGAGGTAAAAACACGGAAAAGCAAAAATTATTGTTGAATTATTTTGAATAAAATTAAGAAAAATAGGGTAAAACCCTAATTCATTTGTTACTGTTCATTTTACTCGTTTTGAGAGCTCTGGAGCAAAAATGGTAGAGACAGCGCACAGATCCGCAGAGGTCCGCCGCGGTCTACGGGTAAGGGTTTAAACTTAGTTTAGATTGATTTAATTTGAATTTACATGCTTTGTAGATAGATTTTAAGATGAATTTTGAGCATCGCGGCCGTTTTTGGCCATCGACGTCGTCCGGACGAAATCGTCCCTAGTTCGACGAAATCGTCTCAAGTTCGTCAATTTCGCCCAAGGGCGAAATCGACGAAAAAGGGACGATTTCGACACGCGAAATCGGAGACGATTTTGCTCAAATTTCGACGATATCGGCCAATAGTGGGCGATATCATCAATTGCAAAATTTTGATCTTTAAGTTGCATTATTGATTGCTAAAATTGTTATTAATGATTGTTTGTTGTTTTGATTGTTTATGCTTGCAGAGAGGATTACTAAAGAGCAGAGAGTGGAAATATGGAGGATTAAGAGATGACTTGGCCGCTCTGACACAGGCAGAGCGAGATCAGCTGGCACAGTCCAGCTTACTACATGTGGCAGAGATGCCACAAGTTTCTACTGACATGGGGCTACTGACGGCCCTAGCAGAGAGGTGGTACCCGGCTCTTCATGCTTCCGATTATCGACAGGGGAGATGACTCCCACACTAGAGGATGTATGGAGGATTCTTAGAATCCCCATACAAGGGAGGATGATCACACCTGCGGCCAATCAGGGCCACGCGATGGGACGACTCTGCGGTGACCCGAGCTTCACCCCGGAGAAGGGCGGAGTGAACATCGAGGCACTCGCCAGATGCCTGGGGCATCTACACTGACACGAGTTTTGGCTGGGGTGGTTGGTGGACTTCTGCTGTGCCACCAGAGCGGATGCAGGGTACCATGGATGCTGGCAGATGTGATCTGCGACATGCGCGACCATGGCTACAGATTTGCTTGGGGCAGCTTTGTTCTATGCCGATTGTATAGGATCCTGCATGGGGTCGTATACAAGGGCGGCCGATGTCTGGTTATGACATCGCTCCTACAGGTTTGGTGCTGGGAGCACATTGCGGTGCGGAGGCCGGTAGGGCTTCCACTGATAGGGGTTGACGGGGAGAGGCCCCGAGTCTTCTACTGGTGGCTCCGGAGAGGGGCACAGCGACGGATCGACCTGCCGATGTCCCGAGACTACTGGATGACTTGGTCCTGCACTGCATCACCTGGAGGCCATGGAGAGAGCATCCAGGGTGGCCAGAGGACGGACAGAGCTGGCTCGCATCAGCGAGTCTGCTGGCTACGGATGGAGAGGGGAGAGGTGGAGCTCCACCGCTATGACCGAGTTTTGCGATAGTTCGGTCTACAGCAGGGGATCCCATCTCTCAGGGATTACGAGTTTTCCCGGACTGTCCGGGATAACACCACAGTTAGCGGGGCTCCAGATATGCAACGATTCTGGAGTCAGGACGCGAACGATGCCCCCATTCAGCCAGTGGATGGGGACGACGTAGGGGTAGCCGATGGCTACGATGCCTGGTACGTAGGCATCCACCCTCCTCGGATGACGAGGGCTTAGGGACCGATCCACGCAGTTGTGCATCGAATAGGGAGGCGACGCCAGGTGGTAGAGGCAGCCCGGGGTCACGGCAGAGGAGAGCAGAGGAGGCCACAGGCACAGGAGAGGCCACGGCAGAGGGAGAGGGAGAGGAGGGAGGCGAGACCCCCATCTCCACAGAGGCCACCATCGCCTGATAAGGGCAAGGGTGTGGACATTGGAGAGAGTAGCGAGATGGCTACTCTCCGGGCAGAGAGAGATCATCTGCGAGCTCAGGTGCAGACGTTACAGGATGCAACTGCACAACACCAGGCTGAGGTGTCGCAGCTACGAGACGAGAATGCTCGTCTCAGGGCACGAGGCGGAGGGGTAAGCACTCAGGAGCTGCTGCGGTCGGTTTCTCAGACCGCATTCTATCAGGCGCTATACTACCAGGCGGTGCCGTAGGGCCGTAGGGTACAGACTGCCACCTACCATAGCAGATCCTATCATGACAGGGTCGACGAGGAGCTCATCCCGATCGATGACGAGGACTCGCAGTACCACACATACCGCGATGGGACCACCTCGTCCTCCGCAGGGCGGGGGAGGAGATGAGGCCGAGAGCTCTAGAGGCTCTCGAGGCTAGAGGGCGGGATACTGCCACCGATATTGTATTATACTTGTATTGATAGAGGATTGAGTATGCCGAGGTACGCATTGTGGCATACCAATCCAGGTTTGATGATGTATATATTCTTGTTGATATATATAGATGAGATATTTTTGATCATATGACTTGTCTTATGTGATGCTTATGATGCTTTTTATGTTTGATTGATTGATTGAGTTGATTGATGTAATGATTTTATTGATGATTCATGTAATTATGTCGTTTTGGAAAAAATTATAACTTGGATGTCATGCTATAAATATTTTAAATGAAATAATCTGATGTAACAAATTGATTGGTTGTAATGAAATGTGATAAAAATAAAAAGAGATTTCTAACAATAATTTCAAAGGACATTGTCGCTATTATAGACCATTTCATGGAGTCGCCGCTCACTCGGTCGTCAAGCTAGTCCCAGGATAGAAATATTGTTAAAAGAAAAGAGTGCTTAAGAGACTGTCTTAAGACTTTGTTGTGATGATGCAAATGATGATGATGATGATGGTTTGTTTTCAGATTTCCATGAAAATATTATGCATGAAATATTGTAAAATGATTTTTGCTAGGCATAAATTCCTAAGTGTGATAAAATTTGTTGAATAATTCCTTAAGAATTATACCATCATTGCAAAATGCAAAGGTTGACATAATGATATGAAATAATAAAAATGTGTTTGCTTTTGAAAAGCATAATTTGTGTAATAAAATGAAGTCATATGGTTTTTATGAATTTTGATAAATTGGGAAAAATATTGTTACAATGGTTTTCGCTAGGCATAGAATATGTAGGTATAGACTTATACCATCATCGCGAAGATCAAAGAAAATAGATAGTTTTATTGCATGATTGATTTTTAATGAACAGAAAATATGAAAATGAGGACTTGCGCTAAGCATAAAATTCCAATTTTGGTTTTGGAATTATACCATCGTCGCGAAAGTCGATAAGATATATATGATATGTTGTTTAAATAATTGTACTTGATTATTCCAAACAAGTTGCAAAAATAATATTTCAAAGTATTTTGAAGACAAAAATTAGATTTATAAGGAATCCCATGTGCATAAGTGAATTCATTGCCAATCTTGATTTATCATAATGATAGACAAAATCTCTCAAATACAAATGTGTGTGCAATTGTATGGTTCAGCTACCAGTTTTGAGCAAGATACTATGATACAAGTGATTTGAATAAACCAACTAAGTGTTCATTAACCATGATGTAGATGCATATAACCATACTAGGCTACTATGTAGATCGGATTATCAAGAGCTAGCTAATCCATAAGCAGACAGAGGTCTGTACAAAAGAAGGTCGCTAATGTGACAGACATATCGCCACGCTAGGAGTTACCCAAGGCCAAGCAGTGTTGGGCACAAACCACCCGCTATGGGGCTTACCTCACGCTTTCGAATAATTGAGAATTCCAGGGATTCAAGCTCATTCACCCTTCTTTTCTTTTCAAAGGGTAGGGAAAGGGATTTTATTGCTTTTCTTGCTTTCTTTTGAACTTTGCTTATTTTTCTTTTGCTTGATAATGCTTGGAACATTGTTGACATAACATTTTTCTTTTCTCTTTTTCTTGAATTTTTCTTTTCTTTTTCTTTTTCTTTTTCTAGGGATACTTGCTCGGATTAGTTGAGAGCAAGGGATTTTTATTCTGGGTAGGGGTGAGCTTGTCCTTTTGCCAATTCTCAAAGATTCTAGACCATGTGCATGATAGGATAGCAAGGGAAACTTTTCACTCAAGAAATCAGTTCTACTATGTAGCAAAACATGGAAATTACAAATATAATCATTTTATTGTGAAAAGATGTGCTTGGTTTAAGTAAATACCAAGATCAATTCTCTATGCTCAAACTTTATTTAATTGATTTTTGTGAACTTTGATATAAGAGAGATTAGTAATCATGCCGTATAAAATCAAGATATTTATTGTGTGAGTGTGCAAGTGAGGGATGCCAAATAAATGCTAGTTTTATCCAAAATAAGTTGAAACATATAACTGCAATAATTGTAAGAAAATAATGATTTTGAGAAAGTTTTGAGAATGTTGACTCTCTCTTTATTCTGTATATTGTTTTGGTTTCGAAAGAGTCAAGCATATAGTTGTTTTTGGATTTTTATGTTGATTTTTGTTTTAAAGCAAAAGGAACTTTACAAAATAAATGCAATAAATATTTTTGAAGATTTTTGAAGATTTTATGAATGTTTTTGAGGTTTTTGAATAAATTGAAAGAAATACAAGATAATGATTTTGAACAAATATATACATGGATGAAATAATCAAATTTATGCATAATAACGTTTGAGATGTAAAATATTCATGGGTTCTTTAAGTTCTTTACCATCTAAGGTAGACAATTTATATGCTCCTGATTCAAATTTTGCAGTAATGATGTATGGTCCAAGCCAGTTGGGCTCAAATTTACCTTTCAGTTCTTTGGTTGCATTTGTATTTTTTTGATTTTCTTTTAGAACAAGATCGCCAATCTCAAAGGATCGATGACGAACTTTCTTATTATATGCTCTTTTAAGCTTGTTTTGGTATGCACGGAGATGCTCTAAAGCATTGATGCATTTTTCGTCTAGGAGTTCCAGCTGACTGAGTCTCACAACGCGATATTCATCTCCTACTTGTGTCTTGAAGTAGCAGAGCCAAAGAAGGAACTTCTAATTCAAATGGAAAACTGCTTCGGCACCATATACCAAAACAAATGGTGAAGTGCTCGTGGGGGTTCGAACACTAGTTCGATAAGCCCACGTGGCTGGATATAATTGAATATGCCACCACGGCCGCTTTATTGACTAGTCTTTTGAGAATTTTGATTAGAGTTTTGTTAGAAGCTTCGCTTGACCATTACCCCGAGGATAATAGGGAGTAGACCAACGATGTTGAATCTTATATTTTTGACATAATTTTTTAACATCTTTATTTTTGAATGGAGTTCCATTGTCGAGATGAGATTTGGCAGGAATTCGAACTCGCAGATGATTTGATTAAAAATGAATTTAGAGACTTGTGAACCAAGGCAGGAAGCTAAAGGCATAGCTTCAACCCACTTCGTGAAATACTCAGTGGGGTTATGATGAACTTATGTCCATCAGAAGACACAGGATTAATTTTACCAATAATATCCAAGCCCCATTTAGAAAAGGGCCAAGGAGAAGAAATAGCCCGCAGCTCTTGTGCAGGCGCATGGACAAGGTCAGCATGTTTTTGACACTTGTCGCAATGGCGCACATATTCATGTGCATCCGTTTCCATGGTAGGCCAAAAGTATCCTATCCGAAGGAGCTTTTTAGCAATGACGCTACCACTAAAGTGTCCTCCACAAGATCCATCGTGGGCTTCACTTAAGGCTGATTTAGACTCTTCTAAATTTAGACATCTTAATAGGATACCTTCAAAAGATCTCCTATATAAAGTATTGCCAATGATTACAAATCGACTTGCTCGTCGACGTAATAACCGACGCCGGTTGCGATTAGAATTAGCAGGGAAAGTCCCATTTTGGAGGAAATCAAATATGTCTCAGATACTGTAGTTCAGGAGTGGTTTCCTTGATTAGAAACACATCCAAAGGCTCTAAGCATGACTTATGTGAAGCGGGTTCCTCGGAGTCGACGAATGATGATAGTGGCATATTCGTCGTCTAACTCCAAGGGCAAGAGAGATGCAGCGGCGGCCATGGCGTCGGCTGCACGGTTGCTAGTTCGAGGAATGGCTTCCAAGGTAACTTGATCAAACAAGGCCATTAGTTGTAAAACATAGGCCTTATATGGGCGAATTTTATCATCTCTGGTCTGATAAACTTCATTAATTTGGTTTATAACCAATTGGGAATCCCCAAAAACTAAGAGGTTTTTAATTTTAAGCGCTAAAGCAGCTCGTAATCCAAGGATTAGAGCTTCATACTCAGCAGTATTGTTGGTGCAAGCAAAGGTTAGTTTGAAGGACAGAGGAATAAGATGTTTTTGCGGAGATATTAAAATAATACCCGCACCAGCCCCACTCATGCATCGGGCTCCATCAAAGTATAAGGACCATTGTTCAACAAGGTCTGCCTCTAATTGAAGGCATTCATCAGGAAACTCGATAATGAGGGGATGAGTAGACTCTAAGGGTGCAACAGCTAATTGATCTGCTATGATTTGACCCTTAACGTACTTCTATCCTATGAAGGTGAGATCAAACTCGCTTAGAGCAAGAACCCACTTGGTCGTGCGACCCGATAAATAAGGTCGACTCATGAGATATCTTAAAGGATCATATTTGGCAATGACATACGTTTTTTGGCTAAGCATGTAATGTCGTAATTTTTGCGTAGCAAACACGATCGCTAGACATAACTTCTCTAACGCCGTATAGCGGGTTTCATAATTGATGAAGGTGCGGCTAATGTAATAATTAGCACGTTCTCGTTTTTCATCATCAAGCTGAGCTAACATAGCTCCTAAGGCAGAATCAAGCAAAAATATATAGAAGAAATGGGCGATCAGATTTAGGCGGTGAAAGCACCGGAGGGTTAAGGAGATATTGCTTGAGAAGTTCAAAAGCTTCTCTACATTCTGTGTCCCAATTAAAGGGGACGTCCTTCTTAAGGAGTTTAAGAAAGGGACCAGTTTTGTCCGCCAACTTATCAATGAAGCGACGGATAGCTTGAAGTTTACCTTGTAAACTTCGTAATTCAGATATATTAGTGGGTGCGGGCATATCAGTGATAGCCGCAATTTTGAGAGGGTCAATTTCGATACCACGTAAAGAAACTAAAACCCCTAATAACTTGCCGGATTTAACTCCGAATATACATTTTGCTGGATTTAATCGAATGAGATATTCTCGTAATCGATTAAAAACTTTTCTTAAATCGTCTAAATGATGATCTTCAATAAGAGAGCGAGCTATAATATCATCTACATAATCATGTAGGATATCATGCATCATATCATGAAAGATGTAGGTCATAGCCCGTTGATAAGTTGCCCCGACATTCTTTAGGCCAAAGGGCATCACTTTCCAGCAAAAGGTACCCTAGGGGGTAATGAAGGCTGTTTTAGCCTGGTCTTCAGGAGCTATCCTGATCTGATTATAGCCGGAGAATCCGTCCATTAAGGACATCATCCCACTTCCGACAGTAAAATCAATAATTTGATCCATATTTGGAAGAGGAAAGTCGTCTTTAGGGCATGCAGCATTAATATCTCTGAAATCTATGCAAACCCTAACTTTGGTGGCTTCTTTCTTGGTGACTGGAACTACATTGGAGATCCATTCAGCATAATCAATAGCTTGTATGAAGATAACATTCAGGAGTTTTTCTAACTCCCCTTTGACTAGCAGAGCCACTTTGGGATGCATTTTTCTAAGTTTTTGTTTAACATGTTTAGCATCCGGATGGACCACTAGATGGTGCATGACTACAGAAGGGTCTAGACTCGGCATATCTTCATATGTCCAAGCGAAGACATCTTCATACTCTTTAAGAAATGCAATGTATTGTTCTTGTTTTTCTTGACTTAGTTCCGCTCCAATGTTGATTATGTGAGGGTTGTCCTCAGTTCCAATATTAATTTTAATGACATTTTCTACCTCCATGTGTAGATCTCTTTCAAAATTAGGTGGGGCAGGTGAAACGCCCAACTCTTGTAACTCTTGTAAAGTTAATTTAGATAATTCGTTCTGAGGGTCGATGGCCTCAAGTTGAGCTATGGTTGGTATAGAACCATCAAAATAAAACCCGTTGTACAACATCTCTTCAACAGAGACATCATGGAAGATATCTCCTTCCAACTCTTCATCGGGGTCAAGCAATCATTTCAGGGTATGCTATGGATAGCATGTTGCATGAAAATGACGGATTTTTAAGAGGTAAATCAACATGTCTATCCAAATAGTCTTGATAGCATATGAGATGATCATCATCCTCAAAAGGAAAGGGTTGACCCTTACTAGGTAATAGGCCCACACCACATCGGGCATGCCATGGTTCTACCTCGAAAGGTTCTTTCATGCCATTTTGGAAAGGTCCTAAGCCTTTCCCTTTATATCCCATTTTAAGCATCATGGGTTTAGCTTTAATATAATCGTTGGTAAAATAGCACCGAGCATATCCATCAAGATGGGTTTTGATATTCCGAGGGATTCTTCCCCAGTCATATCCTTTGTACATGAAGGCGCAACTCCCGACTTGGTAAGTACTTCCCATAGGTTGTGGGAGGCCCAAAGTACGAGGAGATGGCGGCAATTGATTTAAAAGGTCTGAATCTTGCATGAAAGCATTCATTTTTTCTGATATTAAGGTTGTAGATAAATCTGGTAAAAGATCATCGTAAAGGGCATAAGATGTAGAAGGCTTATTACCTATGTCTTGAGATGTGGAAGGTATGATAGATGTGTCTGAAGGTTTTGAATTTATGGGATTAGAACTTGAAGAATTGGTTGTAGTTTTAAGAGCTTTTTGAAGTTCTACAGTAATTTGTTTAGAAGGTGGTTGATCTATATGGGAAGATGAAGTTAATGGAGGAGGAATAGATGAAATGATGGGTTTATATTTCATAGTTTTAGATGAAGAAGAACTAGGATATGTGGATGACAGAGCAGGGCAAAATTGCACTCCAACTGGTTCTGCCAATGCACACATATCAAAAGGTCTAGGGTCACCATGAATAGTGACCAACCGATTTTTAAACTCAAACTTAACACATTGGTGTAAAGTTGATGGGACTGCTCGCATGGCGTTAATCCAAGGGCGACCCAAAAGTATATTGTACGATGCTAGGCAATGTACAATGAACACAGTTGTCTCAAGGGTTCTAGGACCAACTTGCAATGGGAGGGTAATGACTCCACACGTTTCTTGTGTTTCGTCATTAAAGGCTTTGATAATCATATCCGTCTTCTTCATTTCATCACTTCTAAAACCAAATCGTTGGTAGAAGTCAAAGGTGCAGATGTTTAGAGATGAGCCATTATCAATCAGGACTCGTTTGACAACTACATCCCCAATTAAAGCTGTAATATACAAGGGATTATCCTTGTGTAAACTGTGTTGTGGGATATCTTTATCCCGAAAGTCAATACAATCAATCTCTCGCGTGATGATAGTATTGGCCATAGCTTCGGGTTGGATGTTTTGAGGTACCATCATCTGGCTCAAAGTAAGCATCAATTCATCCCTATGGGTGGGGGAGGATCTTAATAAATCTAAAAGGGAGATTCTGGATGGTATTAGACAACTGTTCATTAATGTCGTAAGGGGGTTTAGTTTGAACAATAGGAGCATGATTTCCTTTATTAGGATTTTTCAGAACAAATGGAGCTGATCCATCGTTCGGTTTGGTTCTTGTTGGGGATTTTGAGCTTGTTGTCGAGTGACGACTCCGATGGTACCTACAATGTTATAGTGACGACGTTGAAAGGGTCTCGGTTGAGAGTTTATGGCTTGTTCATAAGGAAGGACTTCATTAGAAGAAGGTCGAGTAGTGACTCTTCTGGGAAATGGTTCTTCTGGAACATTAGCATCTGTGATAGGTTGAATAGGATCTGATTCGTTTTCAGAACTATTCGATTGAATGGTGTCTACTTCACTCTCACTATCTGACTCTATATCGCTAGAATCAGAAGTTTGAAAATTATGTAAGGGCCTGGTTGTAACCAGGGATAAGGTTGTGTCGAATGTGTGAGAGTCCCGAATGGTAATTGCCCGCTAATGGTTCCTACATATCGGGTAGGAGGGGGAACATTGTGATGTTCAATTTGATTGGCTACCTCTTTACCATGTCTTGGTAAAGGGTGTTGAAATATGTCTAAAGTTTGATTGGCATTCTGATTTTGATTTTGGGGAACAAATTTTTGGGTATTATTAGGAGGGTTTTGTTTAGGTTGGAAGGCTTGCACTTCCATTTCATTATTGTCAATCAAATCTTGTATTTTATGTTTCAATCTCTTACAAGCGTTGGTAGAATGTCCAAGACCTCTATGAAAATCACAAGTGCAAATCAGCTCTATATCCGGGTATGCTTGGGTCGGTTCCTGGATAGTCGGCAGCTTGGATTAAACCTCTTTCAAGAAGTTGAGGTAAAATAGTTGATAAAGGTTGGTTTAATCTAGTGAACTCTCGAGGAGGCTTATCAAGAGGTTTCAAGATGAATTTTTCTGTTGTTTTTGTTGCATTGACATTAGCAACATTTCTGCCGTCGCTGACTCCATCACCGACAACCTCGTTTGTTTTTATATTGATTTCTAGATGTTTTCTCATCATCCTTCTTTCTAAGTTGGCCTCTCCTAATGAGGGCATCTTCTACCCTTCGAGCTAAGTCTATAGCTTGATCGAAGGTAGTCAAAGTAGTTGTTGATAGCTCATAAGAAAGTTGTTCTTGTAAATTGTTAATGAAAATGTCTAACATTTCCCTGTAGGGTAGCACAAAGTGCAGCTTTCCTGTCAATTGTCTCCATCTTGCTAAGAAATCAGCAAAACATTCGTCTTTATCTTGTTTTAAATTGTATAGGTCTTTAATAGTTACATGCCTCTCGATGTAGGCACTAAATTGATGAACAAATGACTCAACTGTTTCTTCAAAGTTTCTTAAGGAATGAGTGGGCAATTGATAATACCACTCTAACGCCATTCCACCTAAACTTTTGGGGAACATTTTTAGTAATAGCAAGTCGTTATGCGATATGTCATGACATGCTATCCTAAACATGCGAAGATGTTCTATGGGATCTTCAGTTCCTTTATAGATAGGCAGGACGGGCATGGGAAAATGTTTAGGGTATGGTTGAGCTACCACTATGGGATCCAATGGTTGGCTACAAATCTCTCGATAATTATACGAGGGACTGTAGGGATCTATCTGGTCCATACGTGAAGCCAATTGTTTCACCATAGCTTCCAAACTACTAGTTTGCCCCCCATATTGATTCGGTGGGGCATTGCCATAAGTGTTATGGGCGTAGGATGGAGGAACATGCAGATTAGATGCCATGTTACTATTGTGTAAAACATTGGTAGGAAAAATATTATGGAGGAGTTTTGAAGTTGGATTGTGTTGTATTGTAGATTGTTGAAAGTTTGTATTTGGCTTTGTTTTAGATTTTTGTCTATTTAAAGCATTTTGCTCAACTAGTTTGGAGGAAGGAAGTAGTGAAGGGAATTTTATTTTGTGTGGGAGTGATCTTAGTTTGAGTAACAAGTTGCTTAGGAGGTTGGGTGACCTGTTGTTTGGTCATGGCTTGGGCTATAGTGACCATATTCGCATTAGATGGTCCACCCTTATCACTTTCTTGATCAATGAAAGACAAGGGATTAGTTTGCATATCAATCGCCCGTTCTAAGGCTGCTTGAGCATCACTAATTTCCCCTTTATCAATACGGACTGCCACATTAAGGATGTCGATATGTTGATTAAGAAATTTTTGAAAATGTTCTGCGTTGTCAAAAGTGATGCCTCCATTTGGAGCTATTCTAGGGGACGAAGATTCTTTAACACTTCCTTCTTGTTCCTTATCTTCACCTAAGTCTTCATCTGATTGACCTAGAGTTTCACCTTCCGGATTTGTATCTCCAAGAAGGACATTTGGGTTTTCAGTTGTATTTTGTAGCCAATCTTCTCCTTCTCCTAAAATTTCTTTACCATTCCTAAGTTTAGTCATGGTGCTAAGTTTTGATTTCAGCAAATATATATATATATATATATATATATATATATATATATGCAACAAATTAAAAGGTATATATTTATATATACCTAATGCAATATTGTAAATGAAATGTTTAAGTTTTTTACTATGTTTTTTGATTTTTTTGATTTTGATTTTTAGTTTTTCTTTGAAACAATATAATAAAGACAGCAAATGAAACAATAAATGCACACAATAATAATAAGGCTGAAAGTAGATGAACTAATCTTCTATGAATAATTTATGAATATCATTAATAGGTTCAAGCTGTTCAGGGGTCATGAAATGTTCTTCTTCAAATTGAAAGTTTTCTTTTAAGAATTTGATGAAAAGGGCTATGGTGATATTGTCTATCTCAGATGCCGGTTGGAAATAATAATTCTCACGACAATATTTACAATATAACATAGCTCTAGGAGTTTTGTTCCATCTTCTCCTAACTATAAGATCATCTTCTAAGGAATCTATATGAACTAGAAATGGGCGCACTATAACGGTGCTTTCAAGATCTTCCCTGAAAGTTAAAAATTTTGCAGATACAAGAGCTCTCCTATAGGCTAACCACCTATGGCAAGCTCTCTAAAGTTCATGATAGAACACTAATTGATGAGGATCCAGGATTCTATCCAAGACTAGCCTCTTAATTGCTTAAGTTGTGTGGACCTAGATGAAATGATACTAAGTCTCCCGATAAGCTCGTCCCACAAGGATTGATTTCTACTTGCTTCATGGACACTAAGGACAGAATTAACTTCTATGGCCGCTAATTGGTTTACTACGTTTATAGTAACTGCTAACCTCTTTTTAGGAGCTACCATCTAAACATGATTTTGAACCTTAAATGTTTTAAAATGCATCTAAGTTTTAGTTTTTTTTTTTTTTGTCTTGTTTGTTTTTGTTCAAAAGGTTATGATGCATTCACGTCGGGTTCACCAAAATGTATCGCTCCAAATTTTTCGCACCCCTACCTTCAGGCTATTGGATCCGCGCCCGAAAGGAGGATGGGAAAAGGATGGTGCGGTACCTCGGACGAGAGGACTTTGCGAAGGTCCCGCCTCTCAAGGGAGGTGCATTTTGGTGATTTTTCGACGGATGGTGGGTTCACCAGGAAACATTTGACGGCAGTTTCCACGCCTAGGTTTTGGGAATGAGTTTTGATGAGTTCATTTTATTTTTAAACATTCATCCTAGGTTTGGCCGAATGATTCTAACTTAAACTACATGAAAATGCAATTTAAATGCATACAACAAATAGAAAGGAAAATAGAAATAGAGAATTTGTAGGAGGCCAATGAAGATTACCTGATCCGGAAGTCTGATGGAGTTTCTGAAGCTTGAAGCAGTCTGGATCATCCGCAATTCAACAGAATCGCCTTCAATTTGATAAAATCGTCTAAACTGACAAGATCGTCTAATCTGACGAATTCGTCAGACGAATTCATCAGAGACTTGCAAAATAAGAAACAGATGCGAAATACAAGAAATTCTATTTTGCAAACAGGGGCAAACTATGTGAAACAAGAATATGAGTGTTGAACAATATACAAGAACAGAAGTAAATGCAAATAACTGTGTTTAGATAGCAGAATATGATCTTAATATGCAAACTAGACAAAATGGGTGAACTCCAAATGCAATATAGTATAAAAACTGAATAAACAATCTAATTTATAACATAAAATGACAGAGAAAAGAGACAGAAGAGCAAACTCCAGGCACTGATTGCCTCGATGTGTGCCGCAGTCAAAATCGTCTCGCATCAGTACGAGATCGTCCCGAATTTGACGAGATCGCCTCCGATCTTGACAGGTTCGTCGACCACGATAGGTACTGGCTCCGACTGAAAACCAGTGGTGTACCCGCAATGAAATGACTATAGGACTAATGCAAAATATGAATTACGATGTTTTAGAGCATAAGGGTTCAATTTGCATAAAAATTCAGCCAGGGGTTGGGGAGGGAAAAGTCTTAGAGTTAAATAGGCATAGGATAGTTGTTGGGAGGTTGGAGATCATCCCAATTTGGGAGATCTCCAACGGGGGAAGGGTCCCAACGGCGCAGACACGCTTCTCGCCCGGATTGGAGACCCGTTGGAACGGATTCCAACTATGCAAATTCAGTTTTGCGACGAAATCGTCTGGACGTTCTAGTCCAAACGAAATCGTCAACTGGGGCGATATCGTCTCGATCGGAGACGATATCGTCAAACGGTCAAAACAACTCGCTAAAAATGGCACGAAAAAGGAGGAAACGGGTTTCTCGACGGTTAACGGGCGGTTTGGGAGGTTAAATTTGAATTTAAATTTATTTACTAAGGTGAATGTAATTATTCCAATTTATTGCGCCAATTTTAGGGTGCTACAGGTTTCATATGCAAAATATAATTCAAACTCCCATTCATAATTTTTGACAAACAATACATAAAAAATATCTAGTATAGTGGTATATGTCTTAGATTTTTATAAGAAAAACTTAAAATGTACATAGTTTTTTAAATTCCTAATAAGACAAATATTGTAGTTTAAATTTGTTGTCTTGACATGTTGAGTTCAGATCTTTTATACATGACCTATTCCAAATAATATGAGCTAAGATCTAAGATATTTTATACACGATCTTATTCCAAAGACACAAAAATTGAGTACTTCAATCTTGCATGTAAAGCATGACAAATAACTTGTTGAAGATCAACTTTCTTTTTTTGGTCAGTAAAAAGATTTAATTAAAAGTGGGTTTTGAAAGGAGCCCTAAAACCTTAATACATCAAGGTTAAAACCAACAAGTCAACAAGCCCATCGAACCTGAAAAAATAAAGGTTAAAAACAGGATCTTGAAGGGACAACCCCTAAAAATAAAAATTAAAAAAAATCATATTCTCGCTTGAAAACTGAGTTGGCAAATCCACGAGAGTAGAAAACCCAATGACTGTTGAAGCAAAAAAGTCAATATAAAAATTACAAACATGTCATAGCCATCCCACCAGGCCAACTCGATGGGGCCAACCCAAAAAATGGAATAATAAAATAACCTTAGAATCCCACCTGGAAACTGAGTTGGAAAAATCATGGGAGTAGAAAACATAGCGATTACTAGAGAAAAAAAATCAAAATTAGAATTTAAACATGCATTCCCGTCATGGCTATCCCACAAATCCAAACCAATGGTTCCAAACCACCCAAAGGGGTATGGAAAATCAGAAACTAGTTGAGGGAGCAGTGGGAAATTAAAAATTCAAAATTAAAATTTAAACTTGCATTCCCGTCATGGCTATCCCACAAACCAACTGAAGGAGCAATGGGAAACTGAAAATTAAAAATTAAAATTTAAACGTGCAATCCTACCATGGCCATCTCACCAATCCAACCCAATGGGCCCAACCCACCTAGAGGGGCCCAAGAAACCAGAAACCAGTTGAAGGAGCTACGGGAAAACCAAATATGAACATTCGTCTATGGAAGCCTAGGAAGAGTAGTAGGAATAGAGAAATCCCACAAGGAATTAACCATTATTCAATGACTGCAGCAAAGTATGATCCCATCCAGTAAGGGATAGGACCATCACAGATAGACCCAGTAAGAGAATCTCATTTGAAAGCATAGGAAAACTAGACTGGTCTAGGAAAGAATCCCATTCAGAAAGGCATGGGAAACCCAAAGATCAAATTTCTTCATTAAAGGTGAACATGTTAAAATATTGACTATTCCTTATAACATTGTGATGGTAAATAGTCAAAAAGACACCATACCTTTTTCCAGACCTACAATCATACAAAAATCTATGATGGTGAGGAAGTGCATGCAAAAATCTATGATGTCTGCATACTAGAAAGCTTTACAACAGTAAAGCTAAATCACAACCTGGAGAAGCAACACAAAATACAAAATAATATTTTCATCTAGTATTAGGTTTCATATGCAAAATACAATTCAAACTCCCATTCATAATGTTTGATCACAGTATCAAATACAACACCATGAAGATGTTGTCATTGTGCCACCAACTGCATAATGTTTCTCACCACAAAAATTAAAGCCATGTATCAAATAATAATATGAACAATTCTAAAAAATATAGACAATATACACTACTCGATGTTGACATAAAGCACCTTTTCAAACATTAATGCTCAACATCATAATAACATGCTAGGTTGCTACTATAACATGTACATATTGCCATTGACATTATCATCAGTATAGCCTCAAATAAATACCCATAATCAAATGTAATGCCATCAAAGGATACCAAATGGTTACCATAAACAAAGTACATTATACCAAATGTTGCCAAAACAAAATTGCTCCAGGCACAAACACCCATTAGACTATTTATACAATTATAGAAGCAAATAAAATTGTGGGGCATTTAAACATTGTGCAAGTCCCCATGGAATACATGAGAATGTAAACTAGCATGACACACTTAACACCAGTTGTGGTGTTATTAGGGTAGTTCATTTGAGATACTTGGACAATTCACCAATGACTCATTGTTGAATTTGATAGTTTCTTGAAACCAACCAATGATTTAATCTAGGAGGAGAATATTCAATAGATTGCTAATACAAATATATAAGGAATTGAGGTTGTAGCCTTAAAATTTCTTGCAATTAATCATGGACAATCCATAACTATGCAAATCAATTGGTGTAATCATTAGACGCAACAATTCCCTATCTCCAGGGCCTTGTGATTGGAATTTATCACTTGAAAATTGTAAATTGAGGAATTGCAATGGTGGTTAGGGAAAAATCCCTTCCACATAAATAAGCATGGTCCTTTAATTGAAGAATAATATCAGGACCAAACATCAAAAATCAAGAACATGCACATTTCTACAAGATGGAAAATTTGTTTTTGTTTTACTAAATGACTACTAACAAAAGACCCACACACTTAGTCTGTGCATGTTAGTCACTTCCCATATATGCATACAATTGATAGTGCATGTTAGATAGTTACCTCAAATGTGACAAAAAGGGATAACATACACTTGATTACTTGAATTATCATTACACTTGAATCACTAGATAATTTTGGATATCCCTTGCCTCCCCTGAACCTGCATTTCAAAGAAATTATGGTTTTAAAGGGTTGAAAATTCTTATAAAATAAATATTGAAAAACTTGGAAGTGTCATTTACAAAAATAAACTATAAGTACCTGATGCTTGTGGAGAAGGTGATTTTTTATGTCTATTGATGATAAACCTGTACCTAGAGACCCTTGTGTTTCACTTTGTAGAACATCTTTACCCCCAACTTGCTTATTTTCATATGTATCTTGGTAATTCATTTCATGTTTCCAATTTTAGATCTTTCTTGGTAGCATCCTCACTTTCTAAGAGTGGTCTTGTAGCATCTGAATTGCATGTATCTATTATATTCATATTAGGTTCACATGCATTCATAGGAGAAGGTACCATGTTTGCATTGACATTCACACTACTTGGATAAACAAGATCAGTTTTTGTTTTATTGTTGTTGGTCATGACTTCTGGTTTAGGGTAAGGTTGTTTTGTGTTAGAATGTGAGATCCTGATTGCTTCCTCCAAATGTTTATCCTCCCATTGCATTGCAATAATTTCAAGTTGTGAGGGTTTAGTGTTCCCATCCTCATTAGGCATCTATTAGGCATCTCATTACCCATCTTGGAAATCCCAATGCTTGATATCACAATTGTACTACTAGGTGGTGTACAGATGTAGAGGATCCTATAAGATCTGGGTCTCTTGGAAATATGAAGAATTCACAAGTAATGAGGAAATTTGATAGCCCGATACCAAGGACCCAATACCCTAAATTTTGTAACCATTTAGACTGGAATCCCCTTGTTTTTTTATTTCCTGACCACGTGTACCGAGAAATCAGAAGAAGAAATGGGTAGGACCAATCCAATGTTGTCATAAGGTGGGTTCCAATGCATAGACCAGGAATGGAAAGACATAGGCAAGAAATATAAGTACTTTAGCAACTTTTTAATTGATAAATAAATGCATTATGTTATCAACAATAGTCCTTGAAGGAGCTCACATGCAAATATTTTGTATTCATCAATTCCTTTTCAACTCTTACCATCTCTTTATAAACAAGCATGATTGACTATCCCTAAGATTACACTACTAACATATACTAAACATTACCAATGAATAGATGATGGTATTAAATATTAGGGCTTCAGTTCCATAATTTATGTTATGATCATCCCAGTGTACAATTGTGATTCCTCTGTGTATGATTACTCTGTTATATGTTATGACATTTCTTTAGCACCAATTTTTATAGGGGGTACTAAGAAGTAACATTCTCAATGCACGTACATTCTCAAAATTGAATTTAGAAGTACAGATATAGGTGAATGGACAACCTGAGCCCTCCATATAATGGGCATATGTCTAAACATCCCTACCCACCCCAACCATTAGAGATGAGGTGAGAGGGTATCCTGAGACTTCCATTAGATACATAAATATCCATCTATGCAAATCAAGTAATGCTGCTAAGGACTAGGACTAAGAGTCAAATATGAAATATCAATTTCATAACTAACACTCACTCAACACAATAAACCTTCATTTCAACACATTACAACATGCATGCATGATTAGACTCTTAATCCTATGCCCTAGCAACACTTGCATTCTCTCTCTCTTTTTTTATACAAAATTACCTTCTTGTATCTGATTAGCCAACCTCATGCTCAGGATACCTACTCGCCTCACTCCTAGCTTGGCTGCCCATTAATTATCTACTAGCATTTTCTAAAAATAGAACAAAAAATATCTAACAACACTCGTTAATTATTTCCATTAATTATAACTACTTTTGAAGTACAGTAATTAGGCTTCCAACCATGTACCCTCACATTCTTCACGAATGTATTGAATGTTGTCGTCATTTGTGTTTTCATCTTGTGCAGTTTTAGGTCCAATGAAATTTGTTGCTCTAGATACATTGACATATTCTACCTCGTATGCTTCAGTGTCTTTGATCCCTCTTGGAGGTGATGTGAGAACCACATACCAACTGGCATCAAGTGGATCATTTACATAAAAGACTTGTTTGGCTTGCGATGCTAGGATAAATGGATCATCTTTTAGTCTATCCCGACCAAGTAACTTGTTCATTTTGACCAGTGTGAAGCTCATTTCATTCTTTCTACATCCATTCCTTGTATAAAGGATATTCACCCAATCACATTTGAATAAGGGATATCAAAACCAATAGTAATCCATCAAGATTATTTTCCTAATAACACCATAATATGTGATTGTTTGAAGCATTAGGTTTGTGTCTTTTGTGCTTGCTCTACACAAAGTAGTAGCATCGACACACACATCATTATTTTGAGTTGTTCTTTGTTGTATTTAATATGAAATATTTAGTCATTGATCAAATAGCCTAAATATTTAGTTGTAGCTTTCTTCAGACCACATGCCAATCATCTTATTGTGTCAGAGTCATTATCATTATGTTGCATTCCATATCCATAAAAATGAAACAAAGAAGAATAATTTAAAGATGATTGTAGAACATTACATGATGTTCAGTACATGATGATTAGTATAAATTTTGAAGATCATATTCAATAGAGCAGATAATAACCTAATCTCATAGCCAAGTGATGAATTTTTTATTATGGATTTTTTGCATCACCCCTTCATCTCTCACTACACAAGAGTTGGATTCCTTGATACTCTTCCAGTGCAACCTGATTTGGCCCAAAGTTTATCAAACTTAGTTGGATGTAATAAATATTTGACCATATATAATAGCAACAAATAAACATCTAATTACTCTACCCAAGGTTGAACTTCACCCATGTTAAAGAGGACGCATCGATGGGATTCCTTGTGAGAAGTTTCATCCAAATAAATGTCTTTTCCACTGGACAAAGGCCTCCCATAAATTATAGTTTCTTTTTCCTTGTCACTCCATACCTCATTGTGACCAAGGTGATCACCAATTGATTTTTATGAGCATCAAATATGCTCATATTTTTGTATAAGTACCAATGGTTTTTGCACGACAATATATTATGAGTTGTATATTTTTATGAATCATTATGTATTTATTTAATGAAATCATGTGTATTATCTAACTGATGTGTGAAGTGTTTCTTGTTTAGTTATTCACCTAATTTTGTTGTCTTTTGCTCAGTCAAGGTCCTACATGGACCTGGAACGCTTCTGCTTCATCAGACTAAGGTATACTACGTAGGCACCTTAATCAAGTAGGTGCCTTATTAAAGTAGGCACCTTACTGAAGTAGGTACCTTACTCAAGTAGGCGCCTTACTCAAGTAGGTGACAAAATTATGTGTGTTGACCGGTCGAATGTAGAAGGACCCCATTGACCATAGTTCCACATCATATATGGGAAACCGCTGAATGAAATAGTTGTCCCAAATGGAGTGGATGAACACGTAACCACTCAATGAAGTAGAATTCCAAAAAAGCAAAAATCATCCGATTTACAAGAAATAATGAAAAGTTGTTTATCGTGCGCCTATTACAGTAACTAAACTGTCCTATTTTAGACTGTAACCAAGATGCCTATTGTAATAGAACTGCAATATGAAGTAATGTGTGTGTTATATAAACACACAGACTTCTTTGAAGCAATGGAGGCAAATATTTTTGATAAAATTATTACATGTAATATTTTATTGCACTATCAATAAAATCTTGAGAGTTATTTCATTAGCGTATTGTCTTCGTGATTCGTTGGGCAAGATCTACTGGAGCTCGGGCCCACTCCAAGCTAGTATTCCTCCCCTACTTCTTAGTTATTTTCATAGATTTAAATATGCATGGTAGTATGTTTATTTCTTAGATTAATTTATTTGCTTTAGTGTGGTGTGCCTTTTAATTACGCAAGTGTGTTTACCACTTTCAGTGTGGAGTGTTTACTTTTACGTATTTTATTTATGCATAAGTTTTATTGGTGTGGACAAATCAATTGCTATTCTATAAACACCCCCAATGATAGTTGAACATATTCATCTCAGAAGTGGTAATGTGAGAATTCTCAATCGTGGCACTTCAAAATTCTATGAGTTCCCTGGTTTGACAATTTAAATGCGAGGGTTGTGACATATATAGGACAAAATTAGCCAATGTTTTACCACCAATATTTTAGCACCATTTACAGGGAATCGCCACTAATAGATTGACTACAGTAACCCTTAAAAAACTTCTATTTGACCTTGTATGAGTCCAACGAGAAAAATATGACACAATGGTTGTTTTATAAGACAGATCCCATCAAAAAAAATTGAGTCAATCGAATATTTAGAGTTTGAATTGGATTCTCTCAACTCATAACCAAAAGTCCATTGGAGTGAGCACCCTCACTTGATGTGTTATGTAGGTATGTCAACTATAAATTAGATGCTTAGAAGTTGAAACTCTTTCCATCGATATTGGATGACTCAGCTCTACACTAGTTTATCGGGTTGGGGAACAACCAGATCACCACATGGGAAGAAATGAGGAAGCTCTTCCTATAACAATACCAAGACTTCAGTAGAGCATGTGACTCTAGATAAGAGGTCCTCAGTATGATGTAAAATGAGGATGAATCTCTGGAGGAATACTAGAAGTTCAATTTCAATCTGCAACGATCCCATCACGTGAAGCTGGGTGATAATTCCCTCAAAAGCATTTTTCTTAGGGGACTCAACAAGTCATTGGAGGTGCTCAAAATGATTTCTAGTGGGGATGTCTACCAAAACCCTATGGAATACATCTAACAATTGTGTTGAAATTAATCATGAAGGAGAGGTAACCCACTCCCAAAATTGTGAAGACGATTGCACCGATCACAAAAGTAGAGACACATAACATGATGGAAGATATAAAAAGTGAAATGCTCTCCTCTCTAGCACTACAATTGGATACACTATTGTTTGAGAAAAAGAAACAAGAGAATTAAGCAACACTTACCTATTTTTACCCAAAATATAGAGGGAAGCATGCTAGGAATGCATACACAAAGAACAAGGTCAGAGTATGCACAATTTGCCAACAGAATCACAAAAATCGACTGTACCTGTAGCTACCCAATACCAAGAAGGATGTTAACATAAGTGAAGCCTATTTTGTGGGTAATAAAAAAATTGGTAGCAACCCCATATGGGGAATATGCCAACGGGGATGCCGCCCTATGGAGGAGGGCCATATATGCCATAAGGATAGCTGCAACCACCTAATATGGGATGGTGGGGACAACAACCTTAGATGAATGTGCCTCCAAGAGTTGCATTTTCCAATTAGCAACCATGGATGTCATATTAACATTATGGGCAACAATGGAGGAACCATGTTTCATGGAATTCCACTCCACAAAACATGGCACAAGCTCCACAACAACAAGGTATGCTAGCCCTACCTATGGTGAGACCTACATAGTTACTAGCACAACCAATGGTAAACCCAAATAATAAGTTAAACTAACTAGCATACCAAGTATAGGGAGAGATGTATCCGATGCACACTATTAGTTGTAATCCTATTCAACTTAGGTCAGGTAGGCAACTAGGATTAGAAGCAACTCCTTTGGTAGAAGAGAAGGAAAACATAGGAGACTCCTCTCTTATAGAAGAGGTGGAAGAAGAAAATTTGTTGAGAAGACGAAGGCTCCATTTCCTAAATAGTTGTAGAAATAGAGGAAGTCGACACAATCAAAGTTCGATATCCTTTCTATCTTGAAGAACCTGATAGTTACTATCCCACTCTTTCAAGCTATCCATGACGTTCCTATCTAAACCAAGGTGATAAAGGAGTTGTGTTTGAGGAAACCAAGATGGTGTTGCAACTGGCTGATAGGTCAATAGTAGCATCGAAAGGGATGCTCGAGGACATCATTGTAACAGTCGATGCATGGGAGTATCCTATGGACTTCTTGGTTCTACAGTCAAAATTGGGACTAGGGGTTAACTGATCATCTTAGGTATACCATGGTTAGAAACAACCGATGCATACATCAGCTATCACAAAAAACTAATGACCATCTCAAATAGTCAAATTTCCAAGAGATTGATGATCTCTTCCCTTGTGCATTTCGTGGATACGTTGGGTGAACCCACGTGGGACGATCAGGAGGACAGGTCATTTTCCATGCTCGATCCATTAATGGAATTGAAATAGTTGGAGGAGGAAGCCTATGAAGATGGTTTCATTATGGGATTCCTCCAGGGAGAGTCCTCCCCTATAATTCTTGAATCACCCTTGGTCGGTGCACAGGATCACCATACTAGGAAAATTGAAATTGAACCTAGCATAATGTTGAATGTTAATAGTATGTTAACCCCCACACAGTTAATAGAATTAAAGGAACTCCTAACCAGGAACCAACAAGCATTTACCTAGGATTATTTAGATATGAAATGAATCAACCCAAAAATATGCACCCATCAAATCTACCTTAAAGAGCAGGTGACCCCAGTCAGACAACCATAGAGAAGGATGAACTTGACCATGAAGGAAATTGTTAAAGCTAAGCTACATAAGCTCTTATCAATAGGATTAATCTACCCAATCTTTGATAGTGAATGGGTGTCACAACTTGTGGTGGTCCCCAAGAAAAATGGGAAATGGTGGATCTAGGTTGATTACAGATCATTGAATAAATCAATCAAGAAAGATCACTTCCCACTTTCCTTTGTTGATAAGGTATTGAATACATTGTCTGGAAGAAAATACTTCTCCTTTTTGGATGGATTTAGTGGATACAACCAAATTTAGATCAAGGAAGAGGACCAAGATAAGACGATGTTTACCTACCCATGGGGAACGTTTGCCTACAGAGTGCTACCCTTTGGGTTATACAATGCACCAACCATGTTTTAGATGGTGTTGTTAAGCATATTATTGGATATTATGGGGGAGGAAGTTGAGGTATATATGGATGACTTCATCATTTATGGGGAAACCTTTGAAGAAGCGATGACAAACTTGGAACGAGTGCTCTAGAGGTGTGAAGAAAACAACTTATCCCTCAACAATAAAAATGCTTTATGATGATTCATGATGGCATAGTGCTAGGATATCACCTCTCGATAGAGCGAATTAAAGTTGATAAAAAGAAAATAGAAGTCATCAAAGACCTAAACAGCCCAAATATGTATAGGTAAGTAAGAAGTTTTCTCGATTCTACTAGGTACTACAGATGATTTATCACCAATTTTAGCAAAATCGCCAAACCATTGCACACCCTACTCTCAAAAGACATGGAATTTATCTAGATAGAAGACTATGAACAAGCCTTTCAAATGCTGAAGGAGAAGCTAATTTTTGCTCCAGTTCTACGGGACCTGAATTGGGCAGTCCCATTTCATATCTATTGTGACGTGTCCAATAATGCAATTGGAGCGGTCCTTGAGTACAAGGATGGAAAATAATTATATGCCATCTATTATATCTAAAAAAACTTAGTAGGGGCCGAGCTCAACTACACAGTAATAGAAAAAGAATTCCTAGTAGTCGTACACACCATCAACAAATTCTGCCACTATATCACTGGTTATAAGGTGTTCATTCACACAGACCATGCAACCATCAAGTTCTTAATGAGTAAACCAACAATTAGTGGTGGGATTATCAGGTGGATTCTACTGGTGTAGAGCTTGAAATTATTATTATTGATAAGCCTAGGAAATATAATGTAGTCATAGACTTTCTATCCAGACTAATACCAATGAATCACACAGTGGTGGAGGATCAGTTCCCTGACAAACATTTGTTCATCATGAGCAAAAAAATGCCATGGTACACAGACATCCCCAACTATCTGGCCACTGGTAGAACTTCCATTGCTCTTTCATCACAAGAAAAGTAGGTGGTGATTAAAAAGAGTTCTTCCTTTCTATGGATTGATGGCCTCCTATTCAAAATAGGGCTTGATCAAATCATAAGAAGATGTGTAGCAGAGCATGAGTTTTAAAAAATACTTAAATCCTACCATAGCGAGCCATGTGGAGGGCAATTTGCAGGAAAATGGACCACGTATAAGGTTCTACAAACTAGGTATTTTTGGCCCACTCTATTCAAATATGCAACCGCATATGCCAACAAGTGTGACAAATTCTAGAGTATGGGTAGGCCAACCCATCGAGATGAAATACCCCTTCAACCTAACATACATATAAATCCATTTGATAATAGGGTCATGGATTTCATGGGACCAATCAACCCACCCTCAGTCGGGAAGAGATATATTTTAGTCTGCATAGACTACATCACTAAATGGGTCAAAGTCTAGGCATTAAGGATTCCAAGGAAGGGATGGTAGCTAAAATTATGTTCGCTCATATTTTCACGAGGTTTGGGGTACCCAGGGAAATTACAATGGACCAAGGACCCCAATTTACTTCCAAGCTAATTAAATAATTAATGAAGAAATACAGGGTTCATCATAACAAGACCACCCCTTATCATCCGTAGGTGAACGGACAAGTAGAAGTGATCAACAGGGAGATCAAAAATATCCTAATGAAAACCATGTAGTAGCATAGGAAGGATTGGGCCGCAAGATTTCCAGAGATAGTATGGGCATACAACACAACATGGAAATCAACCATAGGCTTCACACCATTTTGACTGGTATACAGGAAAGATACGATGATGCCCATTGAATTTGAGATTAAAACACTCAGAACGGAAGTAGAACTAGATCTGAGCCTAGAAAAATCATAGAAGGAATATATTTGGCAGCTAAATCAGTTGGAAGAATGTTGAATGGATTCCCTACAAAGAACAAAAATCATCAAGAGGCAGAGGAAGTAGTGGCACAACCACCACATTAAGACAAAATAGTTCAAGGAAGGTTACTGGGTATTATTATACAATTCTAGGTTCCAAGAATGAAAGGGGAAGCTGATGCAAAGGTGGATGGGACCATATGAGGTGGTGGAGTTGCTTTTGACCATGGTTGAAGAGTTTAAAAAAATAAATAAATAAATTTTTTTTCAAGGAAGGTGCCTTACTCCAGAAGGGAGGCACCTTACTCTGGAGGTGTCTTTCAAAAAAAAATGTGTGATCAATTAGGCATGTTACTCTGGAACCTTACTTTAACACCTTACTCTGGTGCCTTCTTTTGATGCCTTCCTCTGGCACCTTACTTCGACACCTTACTCTGGTGCCTTACTCTGAAAGGTAGACACCTTACTTTGGTGCTTTACTCCAGAAAGGAAGTGCCTTACTCTGGTGCCTTACTTTGGAAGGGAGGTGCCTTACTTCGATGCCTTACTTCAAAAGAGAGGTGCCTTACTCCACTAAGGATACGCCTTACTTCGGATGTGTCTTTCAAAAACAAAATGAGGAGCCTTGATGTTATCCATCAATGGTGAAGAAAAAAAAATGTGTGATCAAGTAGGCGCCTTACTCCGGTGCCTTACTATGGTGCCTTACTTAAGCAGGTACCTCGATTGAATCAAAAGCACATGTGCAACTTGGCGGTACATGGAGTAGCAAAAACCAACATCATCATCTCACATGATGGAAATCTAAAAGCACCCAAAAATATTTCAAAATTATTGGATAGGATCTCTACACATCCCAAGGCCAATCGATGGAGGAGATATGTATCCCAACCTAAACCAATAGGATCCATCACATTTTTAGTGTAGGACCTCAAGAGAACCATAATTGTAGTAACCAAGGTGATGTAATCAACACATGGAAAATACATTATCACCATTACCATGAATTACCAAATTGGCATACTCCATGAAGCACGAAATGACCAATCAGGTATGCGCATGATTTATTTTAAATATATATGTAATTTTTCAAATGGTATGCTTCTCTAAAAATAATTCTAGCACAAGAATTGAATTGGCCCTTCATGCCTAATACATGTCAAAAATCAATTTGGGTGTCTACCCTGCCAATCCCAATGTAGAAGCAATTTCTAGAGTTAGGTGCTTGAATATATAAGAAGGCGTCTTAATGTGAATAGGGCATAAAACCAATCAAAATAAACAGATATTTTTCCATGTGAGGATGATCGAAGAACCATGTGTTGAGTGGTATTTTCACCCAGTTGTGAAAACACACTCTCCGATAGGATCCGAGTCCCAAATCCTCTGCTTGCAAAGAAATTAAACAAGTAACTTCTCCAAGGTTTCTGCTATGTTAGCATTTTGCACCAATAATGTTGTTCAATTTGAATGCTGGGAATACCTTAGTGGTTGCAAGTAACTGTTAACAAGGGGCACTATGGTTTATTTTACTCTGAAATTGCAATGGACTCAAAGTGAATTAATCTTAATGATGAATCTATTTTTGATTTCGAGCTTTGGTAGATTTTCAATTGTTTATTTGAATGACGGTAATTAAAAATGCAAAAAAATAAAGAATTGAGAATAAAAATGCAAAGAGAATGAACTAAACTACATTCAGAGTGCTACAATCCTACTTTGACAAAATCGAAGATAATGAGGTTTTCTGCATACAACCTAACCTATTGAACCTGCAAACTCGCACAATCCAGATAAGCTAGGTGCTGGCTTCTGGGGTCTTAACTATGGTTCAGATTTAGACATTCGCATGAAGCAACCAAGAGAACTTGCATTAAACTTCACCTATAAGCCTAAAAATCTGAAAGGGGAAAGATAAACATTCAATTTTGCATGCAGAAAATAACTCCTTCTTTCTTGCCAATGAGATGCAACTCTCTGTAATTCTGTATTAAAAAGAATGTATCAGTTTACAATGACAGAATATTTCCAGTTTTGAGAAAACCAGAACAAGTGGAGGAAAATGCTCCAAAAGCAGGCCCAGAATGGCTTATCGCCTTTAGCTCTGCAACTCTGCTAGCAGCGGTTTCCGACCCCTGTACCTATCTTTGCTTCTGCTTTTAAACCTTCCGGCAATGCTCTCTCGTTTCCCCTGTGACGCTTCGCTTCATCTCCCAGATCACTTCGTTTCATCTTCCCCGCCTCTTCGTTGTCTTTGACTTTCTGCTCGGGTGTCGAACATTTGATCTTCTCTATGAACTGTAACTGTTAGCCCAGAAGCGTTACACCATAGTCCTACACCTTTATGCCACGTGTTCCGCGCTTCTCTGCATGTTTTGTAACGGCCCATTGTGAATCGCGACAAAAAATAGTATGTCGCGATATCGCGACATTTTCTATCTGTAGCTTTGCTCCTCTACCTACACTGTGAAAATAAGACATGTCACGAAATCATGACATTTTTATGCCCACAACCTTGTCTGCCTTCATGCATCGCGAAAATGAGACATGTCATGAAATCATGACATTTTTCTCGCAACCTTGCTTGCCTTCATGCACAGCAAAAATAAGACATGTCGTGAAATCGCAACAATTTTCTATCAACGGGCAGCACAAATGCAACCTGTCATGAAATCATGACGTTTTTCTTTTTCGGGCTATCTCGCTACAACTTGTCGTGAAATCATGACATTTTTCTCTTTTGTTTTTTGTCATGAAATCGTGACACTTTTTTTTTCTGTCATGAAATCATGACGCTTTTTTATTTCGTACACATTGGCTACTTTCTGTCGTGAAATCATGACGCTTTTCATATTCGTATCACTTGCCTTTCTATCGTGAAATCATGACACTTTTTCTTTCTGTACCACTTGCTCTTTCTCATGAAATCATGACACTTTTCTTTTGCGCATCTTGCTTTCATCGTGAAATCGTGACATTCTTTTCTCCTTTCTCTTCTTTTTTCATCTTCGTAAATCATGACATCTTTTTTTACCTTTCTTTTCCTTTTATTTGTGACATTTCTTTCATTTGTCTTCTCTTTCTTATACATGTCGTGATATCACGACATTTTTCATCTTTCCCTTCATTTGCTCTTCAGGTCATGAAAATGGGACATGTCATGATATCACGACACTTCTTCATTGCTCTTCTTCTTGCTCTTACCCGATTTCAAACATGTCATGAAAATCGTGACATTTTCATTCTGCTGCATTTTGCTTGTTTGAGCCACGAAAACATGACCTGTCGTGATATCGTGACACTTTCTTTTCTTCTTTCGTCTGTTCGCATTTTCTTTTCTTAGCCGCGATAGAGCAACACATCGTGATATCGTGACACCTTTTCATTTTGACGTACTTTGCTATTCTAGCATGAAAACATGACACGTCGCGATATCGCGACAACTTTTCATTTCTAGCCGCGACGGAGCAACATGTCGCGATATCGTGACACTTCTTTTGTGATATTTTGCTCTTCCTTTGATTTTTTTAGCATCTGGGCCACTGAGGTCTTCTTTGAAAGCATGCAAAAAAGGTGGGTCCCCAATTTTGGGGTGTGTTGTGGATCAGCCACAACAAATGGTGACTCTACTATCAAATGCTCCTGAGCATTTTGGTGAGAACCCAACCTGGAAGTATACAAACTCGAAAACAGGCATTAGCACATAAGAAATATAAACAAATGCCAATAGATCAGAAATACATGAATCATCAGAATTATTAAGTATCAGCTCGGTGTGTGCAATGTGTTTCATTCCCTATCATTTGAAATTGATCAACATTCCATTATCAGTTTCACCTATGATTTGTATGCAAGGCTATGGATGATTTATGCAGGATTTGGTGTATGATAAAGATGCTAGAGATATAACAACCTGCTTTACAAAGGCTCAACCCTTCTAATATCATGAACAAACATATTAAAGTTGTCAAACCCTCTTAGGACCAAATATATGTCTACTAAAATTAATTTACTAGATCCCAAAGTTGGTTATGTGTCACTACCATCTTGAACCCATGTGCAAGTGTAAGTGAAATCAGAACTTTGGGGAATAGGATTCCCAACCTAAGCGAGATGGGAATTTAACCCTATCCTTACTATTCTGATTTGGAGTTCATTACCTCATCTTGAACAAAATGATTTAACCTATTATGGATGAAATGGTCAAGCTAGTCTATCCATATGAGCAATCAGTGGTCTTGCTTTTAGACAAGACATGTTGCCACGCATGAGCATACTTAACCCCATAATCCATGACTTGGCTTTATTCATTCTCTTCTCTCTCTTTTTTTTTCTTGGACCTTTGGGATGACTACCCATCCTTGCTAGGGACATGTAGTACGATCCCTCCAATCCAATATTAAGATGAAATGGGAAATGTTAGTTAATTTTATTTCTTGGACCTTTGGGATGACTACCCATCCTTGCTAGGGACATGTAGTACGATCCTTCCAATCCAAGATGATAAAATGAAAGATGAAAAATATTAATTTTTTTTGTTTCTTGGACTTTTGGGATGACTACCCATCCTTTGCAGAGGACATGTAGTACGATCCTTCCCATCCAAGTTTTATGCTAAAATGAAATATGGAAGCTTTGGGGAATCGGATTCTCAACCTAGGTGAGATGAGAATTATGCCCTATCCTTACTACTCCATGAAGGTCAAATCAGAGCTTTGGGGAATTGGATCCTCAACCTAAGTTCGATGAGGATTTAATCCTATCCTTACTACTCTGGTTTTAGACTTTAAGCTTGATGGAAGTGGTAAAAACCACTGTTTTAAGGATTATGTTGCATGATAGGACAGACATGAAATATTCTTTTCACCCCACCTTTTCATCCAAGTATGGTTTTGACCATTTTGCTCAAGATTCTCTTTAGTATGCGTAGAACGTGCTTGGTTCAAGATAGTTTGGGCAGCAGTTCCCAACCTTAGGATCCTTTTAATATATGTTATGTAGTAATCCTAAGAGGATTCGACACCTTCTCAATGATTGCACATGAAATGAAAATGTAACTAGGATGACATGTATATGCAATGTGGAATGTGGCATGAGATATGAATGCACTGCTTCTTTTGAATTGTGGAGGGAATATATCATCTACTTTACCATAATGTGTAAAACTGACAACTTCATGCATCACAAGATTCAAACGATATTACTTAAAATGTTTGTGTTACTTGTGGAGCTTCTACAACACAATTCCAATGTTTCATATTCTCCTGGTCTTAGGCATAAGTTGACATCTCAATTTTTTCTCTTTTTTTTTTTTGTTATATAAACAAACCAAACATGTCAAATGAAATCAAACACACAACTTAAATCCTAACTAGACTAACAATCCTAAAACAGACAAAACAAAATTTGAAAATCCCTACCAAAACCGAAAAGTATAACATCAATCTCTTACGACTTAAGGGCTAAAATAATGCTTTAAAACATGCCCATTAACTGGTAACATCAAATCCTTCCCTTCTAAAGTTTTTAACCTGAAGGTATTTTTCCCTAGAATTTTTGAAATCTGATAAGGGCCTAACCAAAGACAATCAAATTTTTGATGATTCCCTTTTTCTTCATGTCTTTTATCCCACAATAAGACTAAATCTGAAATTCTGAAGGACTTAATTTTAGCTCTTCTGTCAAACCATATTTTAACAACCTCTTGGTGTTTACTCATGTGAATCATGGCTTCCTCCCTTTTTTCATCGAGGTGCAGTAAATGACTTAGTCTGGCTTCAGTGTGGTTATCTGTTCCCAAGTATTCTTGCATGAAATGGAGGGTTTGCAGCTTCAAGTTTGCAGGAAAAATTGGGTCTTGTCCATAAACCAAATGATAGGGAGTATTCCCTATTGATTCTTTTACTCTGGTTCTATCTGCCCAAAGAGCAAACTTTAACTGGTTGTGCCAATCTCGAGGGTTCTTTTCCAGTAATTTCTTAATGATATTCAACAAATTTTTGTTTGAAGATTCGGCCAAACCATTTCCTTGAGGGTAATAATTAGATGCAAATTTTAAACTCACTTTATTGTCGTATGCCCAATCTGCAAATTGCGTGGAAACAAAAGCTTTACCATTATCACTAACGATAGAATCGGGCATTCCAAATCTTGTTATGATGTGATCCTCAAGAAATCTTATTACAACATCTGTAGTGGCATGTTTTGTAGGAACCGCTTCTGTCCACCTTGTACAATAATCTGTAGTTGTTAGTATGAATTTATGGGAATCAAAAGAATTTGGGTTAATAACCCCAATGAAATCTAATCCCCATTGTGCAAATGGTCTCATCTCAACTACAGGTTGTAATGGCATGGCTGCATTTCTTTCTCTGTTGGCCGCTACTTGACAAATGTGGCAAGATCGTACATGAGCATGTGCATCTTTAAAAATGTGAGGCCAATAGTATCCTGCTCTCAGGATTTGATGCGCTGTAGCATTTGCCGCACCATGGCCAGTTCCATATTTCCCATGAAATTCTTGCAGAACCTTGGCAGCTTCTTCTTTATTCAGGCATCTCAAGTAGATCCCCTCATGATTTTTCCTGTACAGAACACCAGATCTAATCAGATAATTAACAGATTTAAGTCTTAAAGCCCTTCTTTGAGTGGAATTCAAATTAGATGGGCACTTACCGTTTAATAGAAAATGTACAATGTCAACATACCAGTCATCTTTAGAAATGTATTCTGCATTTGAATATTGGCATGTCATTTGTGGATTATTCTCAGCAATCATCTTCACAAGTCCCTGTCCTCGAACTAGTTTCATGGGTTGGATTTCAAGATCAAATTCTTGGATGGTAGAAATCCATTTACCTCTTTTCTCACCTAGCTCGTTCTGTAAAAACATAGTTTTGATAGCAGGGTCAGGCACAATGGCAAAAACTCTGCTGTGCACAATGTAATGTCGAAATTTTTTTACCATTTTAAAGAGTGCGTACATCTGCTTATCGAGGATAGAATACCTCAATTGAGCATCTTTTAAAGGAGCACTTAAAAATGCTATGGGATTTTCTGCACTATCCTCACCTTTCTGGGTCAAGACACTCGCAAAAGAGTGTTCCGATGCGAAAGCATAAATATAGAAAGGTTTGGCATAGTTTGGACTTATGAGGGCAGGGGCTCTGGAAATGGCATCCTTAATGTTCTGAAAGGCCACCCTACTTTCCTCGTTCCATCTGACATCTACATCCTTCTTGAGCATCTTGTTCAAAGGTTTGGCTATCTCAGCGAAGCTTGAAATAAACTTCCTCACAAAATTAATTTGCCCGAAGAAAGATCTCAACTCCTTTTTACTACCCGGGAGAGGCAAGTTTTGGATAGCTTTTATCCTTTCTGGGTCAATGGATATACCCTCTTTTGAAATGATGTGACCAAGTAGTCTTCCTTCTGTTACTCCAAAGATGCATTTTTTTGGATTTAAAGAAATTCCATGCTCTCTGCATCTTTGAAGAACCTTTTTCAAATCCTTGACATGGTCTTCTCTTTTCTTTGAAAATACTGGAATATCATCCACATACACAATGATACACTTGCCTATAAGCCCTTTGAATGCATAGTCCATGGCGCGTTGAAATGTTGCACCAGCATTTAACAGTCCAAACGACATTCTTTTGTAGGCAAATGTCCCCCATTTGGTTGTGAAGGCTGTTTTCATCCTGTCATTGGGATGAATAAGAATTTGGTTATATCCAGAATATCCATCAAGAAAAGACATCATTTCAGATCCATTCACTGTTTGTAAAATTTCATCAATGGATGGCAATGGATAGTTATCCTTTTGAGAGGCCTTGTTAAGATTTCGAAAATCTATACATAGCCTAATCTCTCCGCTCTTCTTTCTTACTGGAACGAGGTTAGCAACCCAGGTTGAGTGCCTAACAGGAAAAATAATCTTTGCTTCCAATAATCTCTTGACCTCCTTTTCTATTAAGGGCTCCAATAGCGGGTTAACAACTCGTTGTCTTTGTCTGAAAGGCTTGGAGTCCGGCTTTAGAGGGATGGTATGTGTAATGACGTCTTGGTTGTATGTTTTCAATTCATTATAATTCCAAGCAATGCAATCCACGTAGTGTTTTAGTGCATGTATTATATTTTCTCTTTCTTCAGTTGTACATGCCTTTGCAATGTACACTTCCCGTGGATTGTTCGCACTCCCTAGATTAATTAGATCACATGCATCTTTGGGGAGTGGAACCTTTTTTTCTTTTCTGGCCTTGTATCCCATATCGAACATTTTCTCCAATGAAACTATGTCTTTAGGTATTTTGTTGGATTGACATGCAGTTTCACTTTCGTTTCCTGCTTCTTCTTGCCATCTTTGCTCCTCATCAATCACCTGATTTTCAAAAATACCCGAGTTCGTGACAAATTTGAATATGTGTCTGTCATTTTCAAAAACTTGGAAATTCTTGACATTATCAGGTATTGATGGACAAGGAACTAATTCAATGGAGAACTTTTTACACCTTTTTATATCAACTGGATTTAACATGCCCGCGGTGACTGCAAGAGAGTCTGCTATGCGATTTCCTTTTCTAGAAATAAGGGCTATATTGAAAGCGTCAAATTCCTCAATGAGGTCCATGACCCTAGTTCTATAAAGGCTCAGTCTCTTATCACGGCATGTATATTGTCCTTTAATCTGCTTGACTACCAGTTCAGAATCTCCCAATACTTTCAAGCATTTAACTTGCTTGCTCAACGCTAGTTGTAAACCAAAGATCAGTGCTTCATATTCTGCCATGTTGTTCATGCAAGGAAATTGCAATCTATAGGCAGCCAATAATGGTTTACTTCCTGGGCAAGTGAGCTCGACTCCGGCTCCTGCTCCCTGTCTAGATTTGGATCCATCAAACCTAAGCAACCATATGAAATCATTTTCCTCAAGAGAGCTACCATGAAATGTTTCCCTTTTAGGCTCTTCGGTAGCTTCTTCAACATCAAATGCATAGACCCCCAACTCTGGCTCAGAAAACTGAACTTCATTTGGCTTATTAAATTCTGTTATGATCTCTTTAAGCCTCGGTTCATTTTCTACTCTGATTTGATTTGCAATTCCTTTCCAGGGTAGCCACATATGTGAGCAATCGGTTGAAAAATAGCCATTCAATGTTTTCATCCAATCCCTTGCAAGTAGCATTCCATATCTACTTGGGATATTAACAACCAGAATGTCGACTACTTGTTGGACCCTGGGTTCAGAATTTAGTTGAATTTTGACATCATATAGGGTCCCTACCACATTGACCTCAGATCGGTCCAATTGCAAAACCTTACATTTGGATGAAACAGGTTGTAGACCTAGCATTTGACATATCTCTGAAGGCATGAGATTGCTCGTGGCACCCGTGTCCACCAAACAATTATGCAAATTCTTACCAGCAATTCTCAGAGTCAATAAGAATGGCGGGACATCCCGTCTCTCCTTTCGTAAAATCAAATGGGACTCAACTTCCTTTCCCTTCCACACTTGATCAGGTGAGTTCAGAGCCTTTATCAATGCTTCTTTTTGGCTAGGCAATCTGGCCACGTCTAAGAACGAAAGGCTTGATTTGGACTTCTTTAGATCCTCCACTATGTCATAGTTTGGTTTTTCAAATTTGACTGTCTTCTACGTGTCATTAGACATTTCTCTTCTAAGTGGAGGAGGAGGATTATTATCTGCCTTAGTATCCGGAGGAAGGATAGAGTTATTTGGTGGTGTTGATGATGTTTGAGGGGCTTTAGATTTACTTCTCAAATGATATCCGTGATTCCCCTTTCTAAACTCTCAAAAAGCTTGCACCTCCTATTCCAAAATTTCATCTTCTTCTTCCTCACTCTCACCTTCTTGACGGTATAAAGTTTCCACCACCATAATGTTATCATCTTGATGTTGGGGTGGACCCTCATTTGGCACAAGTTCCAGGTCATCTACTTGGGCTTGGAGACAATGAGTGTATCTAGCGATTTCAGGACAATTCCTCTCATTGTGCTCTTTTGTATTGTGCAATCTGCACCCCTTTTCCCATGCAAAATTTGAAAGATTCAAAAGGGAACTGGATTGACTGGGTCCTATAGAAGTATCTAGTTGATTGGCAATAGGGGCAGGTACTCCTCCATTGTTTGGCTTTGTGTTCCAATGTCTCCCTCTATTGTTAAAATTTTGATTTGAGTGAGGGGCATGGGACTCATACTTCTATTTTTGAACCATGTCATTACTCAGTTTATGAACTATCTTCTTGAGCTCTTCAACATCCGAATAAATCTCCTTCGGTGGAGCTACATTATTGTTAGTTCCCATTGGGTTTGCATAATTGGTGGGGTCTTGATTTAACATTTGAGTCAGATTTTGAGGAATTTGATTCATATATGGATTTACACTTTGGATCGGAGTTGGATTTGGGAAAGGAACTATAGCCCTGAGAATTAACCTGGCTGGTTCCTTGCATAGTCGATTGACTATTTTGCAAAAATGCGAGAATGGGTGGAATGGATGTGATCGGTTGGATCGGAATGGGTGCATAGGCAGGTGCTGGTGGATATGGTTGTTGATATGGGAAAGCATTCATGTTTGGCATTTGCGGTGCCATGATCTGATTTGCCATGGGAGCTTGACCATATGGAGCATATTGTCCCATCATAGGCATCTGGGGAAACCCATAGCCCTGTGGTGTCATTTGTTGCTCGATGGTCATGGCTTCATTGTAGGCTAAGGCGAGCATGGTGACTTGAGGATTTCATCTTGAAAACATCATTGTCATGGGATCCAATGCCCCAAAATATATTTGCAAGGCCATTGCGGGATCTATGGCAAAATGCCGAACTGCTCTATTATAGCATTTTTGGAATCTCTGATTAAAGGTTCTGATTGGCTCACCTTGGCCCCTTTTGCATGTAATAAATTGATTGTAGATGGTTGCGGGATCCAAAGGTGACCTAAACTGATTGACAAAGGCGTTCTCCATTTGTGTCCATGAAGTGATCGAGCCAGTAGGTAGGCAAATATACCATTCATAGGCCACTGGGTCTAGGCTCATGGGAAAAAGTCTGCAAGCCACATCTTCATGTTGGACTTGCAACCTTATCAAAACATCCCTATAGGCTTGGATATGCTCCTCTATAGTCCTTGGGCCATCTGGTTTATATTTGGGCAAGAATATTTCTATGTTCTTAGGGATTTCATGGATATCCCCTACAATATTCAAAGGGATATTATTAGCTCCATACCAAGGAGCTGCTGGAGGTTGGGCCATTTGACTCAGAATTGATGAGGACAACCCTACAAGAGCGGTGGAAATGGTACTGATGATAGGTACGCTAGTGGCAATTGATACCACCGGTGTAGGTCCACTTGATGTTCCTGAAGCAAAAAGATCTTTTGTGACTGGTAGGTTTACAGCTTGCTTGGTTTTATTCTTGGGAGTACCAGTGAGTGTAAGGTCATGGAATATGGTTTCCCTAGTTGTTTGGGACCTAGTCGCGATACGGCACGGTGGGTCCAGCCTGCTTGACGAAACTCTCGATTATCTCCAAGAAAACCTGCAACACAAAAACAAATGCTGCAGTTTAGCCGTTAATGAGATTTAAGAAATAATTTCAAAATCGAATCAAAAACACATTACTTCTATATAAAAATCAAAATAAAGTAAACCAATTCGGCCCTCCTTCTAGCGCCAATCTGTTGAGTGGTATTTTCACCCAGTTGTGAAAACACACTCTCCGATAGGATCCGAGTCCCAAATCCTCTGCTTGCAAAGAAATTAAACAAGTAACTTCTCCAAGGTTTCTACTATGTTTAGCATTTTGCACCAATAATGTTGTTCAATTTGAATGTTGGGAATACCTTAGTGGTTGCAAGTAACTGTTAACAAGGGGCACTATGGTTTATTTTACTCTAAAATTGCAATGGACTCAAAGTGAATTAATCTTAATGATGAATCTATTTTCGATTTCGAGCTTTGGTAGATTTTCAATTGTTTATTTGAATGACGGTAATTAAAAATGCAGAAAAATAAAGAATTGAGAATAAAAATGCAAAGAGAATGAACTAAACTACATTCAGAGTGCTACGATCCTACTTTGACAAAACCGAAGATAATGAGGTTTTCTGCATACAACCTAACCTATTGAACCTGCAAACTTGCACAATCCAGATAAGCTAGGTGCTGGCTTCTGGGGTCTTAACTATGGTTCAGATTTAGACATTCGCATGAAGCAACCAAGAGAACTTGCATTAAACTTCACCTATAAACCTAAAAATCTAAAAGGGGAAAGATAAACATTCAATTTTGCATGCAGAAAATAACTCCTCCTTTCTTGCCAATGAGATGCAACTCTCTGTAATTCTGTATTAAAAGGAATGTCTCAGTTTACAATGACAGAATATTTCCAGTTTTGAGAAAACCAGAACAAGTGGAGGAAAATGCTCCAAAAATAGGCCCAGAATGGCTTATCACCTTTAGCTCTACAACTCTGCTAGCAGCAATTTTTGACCCCTGTACCAATCTTTTGCTTCTACTTTAAACCTTTTGGCAATGCTCTTTGTTTTTCCCTGTGACGCTTCGCTTCATCTTCCAGATCGCTTCGTTTCACCTTCCTCGCCTCTTCGTTGTCTTATGACTTTAGCTCGATGTCGAGACGTTTGATCTTCTCTATGAAATGTAACCTTTTTAGCCCTGACAAGCGACATACACCTTTATGCCATGTGTTCCATGCTTCTCTGCATGTTCTGTAATGGCCCACTGTGAATCATGACCAAAAAATAGTATGTCACGATATCGTGACATTTTCTATCTGCATCTTTGCTCCTCTACCTACACAACAAAAATAAGACATGTCACAAAATCGTGACATTTTTATGCCCACCTTATCTGCCTTCATGCATAGCGAAAATGGGACATGTCATGAAATCATGACATTTTTATCCCGCAACCTTGCCTGCCTTCATGCATAGCAAAAATAAGACATGTCACGAAATTGCAACAATTTTCTGTCAAAGGGTCGCGTAAATGCAACCTGTCATGAAATCATGAAGTTTTTCTTTTTCGGGCTATCTCGCTACAACTTGTCATGAAATCGCGATGTTTTTCTCTTTCGCTATGCTTTGTTGTACCTATCATGAAATCATGACACTTTTTTGTTTGGCATCATCTCACTGCTTTCTGTCATGAAATCGTGACACTTTTCATTTCGTACCACTTGGCTGCTTTCTATCATGAAATCATGATGCTTTTCTTTCGTACCACTTTGGCTACTTTTGTCATGAAATCATGACGCTTTTTCATTCCGTATCCACTTGCTACTTTCTCGCGAAAATCATGACACTTTTTATTTCATACATTGTGCTTTCGTCGCGAAATCGTGACATGTCATGATTTTGACACATTTCTCTTGCTTAGCCTATCAGTCACCATGAATCACGATAATGAGACATGTCACGATTTCGTGACATCTTTCTGTCTTTACCTTTCTTACTGTCGATAGATCGTGAAAATGCAACCTGTCATGATTTCGTGACACTTTCTTTCATCTGCTCCTTCCTCACTTTCATGCCGTGAAACTGACATGTCGTGATATCGTGACATTTTTCATCTTTACCCTTCATCTCGTCTTTAGGTCACAAAATGGTGACATGTCGTGATATCGCGACAACCTCTGCATTGACTCTTTTGTTGTCTTGCACCTCAATTTCACAACATGTCACGAAATCATGACAATTTTTCATTCTGCTACATTTTGCTTGTTTGAGCCATGAAAACATGACCTGTCGCGATATCGCGACACTTTCTTTTTCTTATCAGCACCACGTTGCGATATCGCGACACTTTCTTTTCCTTAGCAGCAACATGTCGCGATATCGCGACATTTTCTTTTTCTTAGCCGCGATAGAGCAACATGTCGCGATATCGTGACACCTTTTCATTCCGACGTACTTTGCTATTCTGAGCCATGAAAACATGACACGTCGTGATATCGTGACAACTTTTCATTTCTAGCCGCGACGGAGCAACATGTCGCGATATCGCGACACTTCTTCTTTTGTGATATTTTGCTCTTCCTTTGATTTTTTTAGCATCTGGGCCACTGAGGTCTTCTTCGAAAGCATGCAAAAAAGGTGGGTCCCCAATTTTGGGGTGTGTTGTGGATCAGCCACAACACCATGCAATCAAAAATCTTGAGCCTAGTGGCACTGAGGGGATTAGAGGAGAAGTTCATAACTGGTTTGAGGTGATTGGGTGGATGGATTACTATCACCTAGTCAGCCAAGACCAGGACATAGAGGTAGCAAAAGAGTTTGCTGCCACTGTGAGAGGAGGGATCACCCAGTTGTGTGGACTAAAGATTATTTTCATCCTAGAGCACATCGCTCATGTCACCACTCTCCCCCTCACTAGAGAGTTAACATATAAGGATGGCATAGTAGTACAATGCACAAAATTATTGCTCAAATAGAGGAATGTCTAACTCAACCATGGTGGGCTCCCAAAGTAGGGACTTTAAATACACCTGAGGAAGCTCTTTAAAAATATTACAAGATACTTCACATGCATAGGGAAGTACTTACACCTAAACATGGACTACATGCATTTCCTGAACCACCTAGTTCACAGACAAGAAATTAACGTCCTGTTCTATTTGGAAAATTCCCTACATGATGAGGCATCGTGGTACTAGAGAGGGATGATATTTACCCTATCCAATCATGGGATAATTATAGCCCTAATATGCCACACTAAGTAACATAGGGGAATCTCATCGATGATAGGGGTTGAACACTCTGATACGTAGGAGCAAGTGGCAGTCGAAGCAGGGCAAGAGGCTGAATTACGATAAGTGACCGAAGAAGTAGGGGCTAAAAATTTTGATGCATAGGAGCAAGGAGCGATAGAGGTAGGATATGAGGCTGAGTTGGGGGGAATGACCAAAGAGGAACAACCCTAAAATTCACTTGATGTTGTAGAAGAAGGGCAAATTTCTCTACTCGATTATATAGAGGATGGGCCGAAATCCTCTAGTCCTAAACCGACAACTCGATGGATGGAGTGCATACACGGTCAAATATGACTACAATGACTAATTATATCAAGAAAAGAAGAAGAGGAAGATGTGAAGGTCAAACTCATGGCCTAAACCTTACAAAATTTTGCCACCCATAGTCCACAAGACCCATAGTCTTCAGTAGGCCTGCAATAGTAGCATGAGGTGCCTATGGAAGAGGACTGCACTTGGCAGAATGAGAACTTCATGATGCAGACATTGTTTGAGGAATTCAAAGAGATGACTACAAGAAAAATTTAAAGGTATGAGGCCACCGTTGCCCAACTACAACAATTGATCCAACATCTTAGGGTAGGTAACCAACAGTTGTAGGCCAGGGCAATTGAGAGACGAGATACCTCTACCTAAATTGATTGGGCAATTGAGGTGCCCAAAAAATCTCCAACCTCACCAGAGAGGGTAGTCTCATCTAGGGTAGTTAGTTCAAATGCTCTCAATGAATAAGTAGAATAAGAGGAGGGTCCATGTGCATCTGACAGAGAAACTATAAAGGAACAGGGGAATTATGTTTTTCTAATAGAAACCATTGTAATCGACATTGATGATAATAAGGAGCATTCAGGGTAGAGCCAAGGGCAATATCCTAAACCCAAGGACAAGAAGGAATATTAGGGGCACCAGGTATCCAAAATTGAGTGACCACTACCTGAATAACCTAAGGAGTAGGCAGTGGGAAACCAAGAAATGATAGAGACAACTACGAGGGAATTAAGACCAGAAGGGATAATTCTCAAATCCTCTAATAGAGAAGCATCTCCTGTAGGAAAGGAAGATATCACCATGTAGACTACCACCATACTATAGAGGAGAAAGGGTAAGACACCTCAAACATTATAGAGAAAGGCCAAAATAAAGGCCAAAGTTACGTTTTCCAAATCGAATTTCCACTCTGATGAAGAATGAAAAGAAGGCATGCAAGCCTTCATTGAGTGAAAAGAAAAATTAAAAAAGCTCCATGAAGAGTTCAAGGCAGCAAATGTGGCTATAAAATCTACCAAGAATTTTGAAAGAGTGCCCAACATCTGTGTGGACCCTGCTACGAATGACCAATTTTAGAAGATATATGGTTCGTCATAGGGCTGACCCTCCAAAAAGAGGAAATGGTTGGAAATACAGGGGGTATTCAGACCAGAGGCAGAGGTAGCATCGATTGCAGAAGAAAATGTTGGCCTCACCCCTAAAGAAATTTGGTTTTACAAGGCCAACGTGGTCATTCAAAAGAGGGATGACTCTGATATTACACTCAAAGAATTACGCCCTCAACACATTGACCTAAAAAAGGAAGTAGAGGTGGCATTCTAGAGAGTAGATATGACTGTGGTTGTGGTTTCCAAAATAGGCGCTAGATCGAGCATGATATGGATGTGTAGCCAGTGCAATAGGAAGCCAACACAGAATGAAGGCCAACCCAACACAACCAAAAGCCAACGTATTCAGAGGTCAGCACAACCCAAAAATGCCCCACAACAAACCAGTGCCCGTCAGTAGAAATAGAAGCCTTAGAGTGAAGGGAAAGCCAATGCCACTAGTAATAAAAGGAAATAAATAGAAGTATTTTATATAAAGGAGGTGATTATCGATTCTAGGTGCCATGAGGGTGTGGCACATTTTAGGCATGGTAGGATGATGAGCATCAGATATGCTCATATTTTTATATAAGTACCAATGGTTTTTACGCGACAATATATTATGAGTTGTATATTTTTATGACTCATTATGTATTTATTTAATGAAATCATGTGTATTATCTAATCGATATGTGAAGTGTGTCTTGTGTAGTTATTCACCTGATTTTATCATATTTTGCTCAGTCGAGGTCCTACATGGACTTGGCACGCTTTCGCTTCATCAGACTAAGGTATACTCAGTAGGCACCTTACTCAAGTAGATGCCTTACTAAAGTAGGTGCCTTACTGAAGTAGACACCTTACTAAAGTAGATGCCTTACTCAAGTAGGTGCCAAGAAGGCGCCTTACTCAAGTAGGCACCAGAATTATGCATGTTGATCGAATGGTTGTACAAGGACCCCATTGACCATAGTTCCATGTCATCTATGGGAAACCACTAAATGAACTAGTTGTCCCAGCCAATGTGGATGAACATGTAACCACTCAACAAATAAGAATCTCAACAAAGAAAAAATCATACGATTGATAGAAAATGGTAAAAAGTTATTTATCGTGTGCCTGTTACAGTAACTAAATTGTCCTAGTTTAGACTGTAACCAGGATTCCTGTTGTGTGTTATATAAACACACGAACTTCCCTAAAGCAAGGGAGGAAATATTTTAGAGAACATTATCTCATGTAATATTTCATTACACTATCAATAAAAGCTTGAGATTTCTTTCATTAGCGTATTGTCTTCATGATTCGTTGGGCGAGATCTACTGGAGCTCGGGCCCACTCCAAGCCAGTATTCCTCCATTGCTTCTTAGTTAAATTTGTGGATTTAAATATGCATGATAGTATATTTATTTCTTATATTAATTTAATTGCTTTAGTGTTGTGTGCCTTTTAACTATGCAAGTGTGTTTATCGCTTTCAGTGTGGAGTGTTTACTTTTACGTATTTTATTTATGCATAACTTTTATTGGTGTGGAAAAACCAATTGCTATTTTATAAACACCCCCAATGATAGCTAAACGGATTCATCTCAGAAGTGGTAGTGTGAGTAGTCTCAACTGTGGCACTTAAAAAGTCTATGAGTTCCCTGGTTTGACAATTTAAATGCGAGAGTTGTGACATATATAGTATAAAATTAACCAGTGTTTTACCCTCAACAACTTCTGTACCTCTCATGTAATCTGCATAGAATGAAACAAATTCCTCGACAGGATAACGTTTGACAATACAAACTTTGGGTCTAGCTTGGTTCTTTACATAGCCCTTATAAATCTTCATAATTATAAGAAAGAAAACAAACAATTTTGATTAGATGAGACACTAAAAAAATTAGAAAAATAGTGGTTTATGAAACTAATGAATGCATACAAACCTCTCAAAATGGTACATCCATCGATATTGTACAGGTCCACATTGGCATATCTCCCGCACTAAGTGAAAATTTAGGTGCACCATGATATAAAAAATTAAGGTGGAAAGTACTTTTCAAGAAAACATAACATCTCCACAACCTCTACTAATAATTTCTCTATTTTTATGGGATCCACCACTTTAGCGCATATATCCCTATAGAACATGGACAATTGACAAATGGTTTGCAATACTAGCTTATCAAGAAAATGTTGTAGTGCTACTGGAAGAATTTGTTGCATGAGAACATGGTAGTCATGTGATTTCAAGCCTTGGATCTTAAATTTTTTCATAGAGACACATTTTCTAATATTCAAAATATATCCATTTGACTTTAATGTTGTATAGTGTATGACTGTTGCATAACTTTATTATTATTAGCATAAACCATTCACCAATATGTAGAAATATCAAATCATTCATCCACAATACATTATCCACAATAACAATCCACAAATGTGAGAGAGATAGATAATACCCTTAAGGTAGGGAAACACCAATAATAATCCTTAAGGAAGGAATAACTCCACAAGATCTCCCAAGATGAGAGGCCACTTCGTGGGCACGACGATTACATAAGATTCTTCTTCAATGATATGAATGATTACAATGACAAATATCTCTTCTTTATATATTCATATTCTTATTCTACTTTGGAGATCCTACTACTAATATTATATTATATTATAATATAATATAATATTATAATACAATCAACCTTGGGTTATGTGTGGCCCATGCCAACCCTTATACAATATAATAATATATCCCCAAATATCTATTCCTAGGTACCCTACCATGCCACCCTCCTTACAAATGTTTCGTCCTCGAAACATATGAAGAAATCTGATAGTATGATTTGCTAAGCAATGTTAGCAATTGGTACCAATCTCGATCATCCATCCATCCAAGTGAAACTCGATGATGTTGGTACGCCATTTTGTTACTTGAGTATCCAAATCTGCTTCGTTGGCTCCATGCTTCTACTGTTGTATTTTGATAACTTGAATGATGGGTCCACTTGTTCCTTGATGTTGATGAACCATGCTGAAAACCATGATCACTATGCTTTCTTTGCCAAACACTGCCATAGTTGGTGCCCTACTGATTACATGTAGAACCATAATATTGTTGCCTTGAACCATGTCTCCAATATTGTTTTCGCTCATGGTGGTGTGGATGGCGATATGGTGCAACCTTTACTTGATGTTCTACCTTCTTTGACTTCTCAACATTTGGCTCCATTATTTTAAATTCCTCTACACATTGTTCTTTCATGTTCTCTTTGTTTGGTGTGTCCTTGTGCTCTTCTATCAAAGCTTCCTTGGACTCTGTTACTATTATTTCCACTGAATTAGTTTCTTCTACTTCTTCCATGGACTCTTTTGTTGCTACGGCCTTCTTGGATTTTGTTTCAGGTTCTTCAATTTGTTTCTCTACAACCACTTCTTGATTTTCCTTGGATCCCTGCTCCTTAAGCTGAGAAATATCCTATAATGTTATCTTCTTTTTCCTGTACCATAACTTCATAAACTTATTTTGCACATTAATGTTAACAGTACCCAAAGAATCTAACCATTGATAACCAAGAACAATATCCTTATCAGCCATATCAATAGCATAAAAATCTGAATGTAAAACATATTTATCCATGGTGATCTTTAAATCTTCAAAAATCTGAACATTCTCACCCTCTAGATGTATGTCCTTGATTTTTGTTGCTTGAACTTGCAACTTCTTAGCCAAAGCAATATTAATAAAATTATATCTACTACCAGGGTCAATGGAAATAATAACTCTGTTCCTTTTGAATGCTTCCATGAACCCGCATAATAGACTTTTTAGATTAAAACAAATTCCTTTGTCCATTTTCTAATTTATCTTCTACCAAAGGTATGGTTTCCTCTGTCTGCATACTGACATCTTTTTTATCTTCCCTAACCTTTTCCTCTTTCTTCTTGAGTAATTTTATTTCTTTTTCATAGTCTTCATTCTATTTCTTTAAAACTTCACATTCTCCTTTTATTGCATTTCGCTCATTTTGAGTTTCCTGTAGTTTCTTTTCATCATCTTCGATGATATCCATTAGGTAATCTATATAATATGGATCCTATATACTCAAGAATTCATGCTCTATTTCATCCCAAGTATATTCATTATTCCTTTCTTTACAAAATTTTATCCACCAAGACAAAGCTTTCCCTTTAAAACATATATCCAGGAAGGATTTCTCAAAAGAAATATTATGATATGGAGACATAAACGTATTCCACCATTCCCTAACATCAATATCATCTTCTCTAGAAAATATTTCTAGCTCCATAAGTTCACCTCCAGATAATGCAAATCTAGGGTTTCATGAAAATATATATCATGCCCTAATGCAAACTAGGGTTTTATGAAAATAAATATCTTTCCATTGATTTGAAGCTAAAATTCCACATAGACAACTAGATCTACCATTTTTCTTCCAAACAAAATAAAGTGCAACTGCTTTGCTTACCCGAAATAAACAAAGTTCGTCTTTTGAAAAATTTGTGACTTGAAAATTCGTTTCTACCCTTATTCCAGATGATTGACTTCAAAAGGTCGTATCTCTCTCAATACTACTTGGATTCCTTCATATGACCACTCATTTTAAAGCTCTTCAAATTCTACACCAACGGATCCAAGAATCACCTGAATCGGATACAATCTCGCAGAGATATGGCTTCTGAAAGATGAGACGTTTTTCCACAAAAAATCTACAAAATTCGTCACTATCCTTGTTCTGGATACTAATTTCAAAAGGTCGCATCTCCCTCAATACTGCTCAGATTCCATCATATGACCACTCATTTTAAAGCTCTTCAAATTCTACATAATCTGATCCAAGAATTGCTTGAATCGGATAAACTTGAACAAAGATATGGCTCCTGAAAGATGAGACGTTCTTTCCAAAAAAAATTGCCCTAATTCTAGGGTTTCACACAAAAATCCCCACTTTGCCAAAATCGTTGCTCTGATACCACTTGTTGCATAACTTTATTATTATTAGCATAAACCATTCACCAATATGCATAAATATCAAATCATTCATCCATAATACATTATCCACAATAACAATCCACAAATGAGAGAGATAGATAATACCCTTAAGGTAGGGAAACACCAATAATAATCCTTAAGGAAGGAATAACTCCACAAGATCTCCCAAGATGAGAGGCCACTTCGTGGGCACGACGATTACATAATATTCTTCTTCAATGATATGAATTATTACAATGACAAATATCTCTTATTTATATATTCATATTCTTATTCTACTTTGGAGAGCCTACTACTAATATTATATTATATTATATTATATTATATTATAATATAATATTATAATACAATCAACCTTGGGTTATGTGTGGCCCATGCCAACCCTTATACAATATAATAATATATCCCCAAATATCTATTCCTAGGTACCCTACCAATGACAATAACTTCTTCCACAACCTTTGATATATTGTAGGGTGTTGGTGGAAGATATATCTTGTTTCCATCCATTACTAGCCACAATGTGTTCCTGATACCCATATTTTTTAAATCCTCATGGGAGTATTTTCCATCCTTTGACTTTCTATTGATACTTAGTGTATCGTTCCAAAATTTTCGCACCCTTACCTTCAGGCTAAAGGATCCATGCCCGAAAGGGGGATGGGAAAAGGATGGGACGGTACCTCGGACTGAGAGGCCCTTTGAAGGTCCCGCCTCTCGGGGGAGGGGTATTAAGGTGATTTTTCGACGGATGGTGGGGTTCACCAGGAAACGTTTAGTGGCGCTTTCCACGCCTAGGTTGGGAATGTGTTTAATGTGTTCAGTTTTATCTTTAAACATCCAAGTCCTAGGTTTGGCCAGATGAATCTAAGTGTTCTATTATGAAAATGCAAATTAAATAAATACAAAAAATAGATTTGGACAGAAAATAGAAAGAATAAGCTAGATTAAAGAACCATACCTGATCCGGATGTCTGATGAAGGTTCTGATTTTTGAAGCAGTCCAGATCATCTGGAATTTGACAGGATCGTCTGAGATCTGACGAGATCGTCTGAGATCTGACGAATTCGTCAGAGACCTACAAACAGAGAAATAGATACAAAATACCAAAAATGCAACTATTCTAACAGAGAAAAATGGTGTAAAATGGCAACATAGATGCTAAGGTGATAATCACAAATAAAAATTCAAGTAGATTATGACGTTCTAATGACAAATTATGACTTCATTGTGCACTTAAGCTATATGGGTGAACTCCAAGATGCAGAACAATAAGGAATAATAACAAATTTAACTAAATGCAGGATAAATCAACAAACAAAGTGAGAAAACGCAAACCCTGGGCACTGATTGCCCCCAATGTTGACTGTAGTCGAAATCATCTCGGATTGGTACGAAATCGTCTCGAATTGAACAGGATCGTCTACGACGATCTGAGCTTGCTCCGACTGAAAAACAATGAAGTTCCTGCAAACAAACTTGGAAAAATACAAATGCAAATGGTGGTTTAAGATAGTCTAAGGCATGTAGAATTCGTGTTACAGGGAATTTCAGCCAGGGGGAATGCCAAGAGGGGGTCCTAAGGTTAAATAGGCTTAGGAGGGAGGTTAGGAGGTTGGAGATCATCCTAATTTGGAAGATCTCCAACGGGGGAGGTCTCTAACGGTGCAGACACGCTTTTGCCCGGATTAGAGACGCCGTTGAAACAGAAGCTAACTATGCACAAATCAGTTTGGGACGAGATCGTCTGGACGTTCTTCTCCAGACGAAATCGTCCGATCTGAGGCGATATCGTCTGATCGGCGACGATATCATCAAACGGACAAAACAAACTCTAAAAATGGCATGAAAAATGAGGAAACGGGTAGCAGGCGGTTTGGGAGCGGTTTTGGGGTTAAAATTTGAATTTGAATTATTACTAATGTAATTTTAATTATTTGCTAAGGTTTATCGCGCCAATTTTAGGGTGCTACATTTTGCCCCCTCTTTAGCAAATTTTTCGAGGAAAATGCGTTAAAGATGAGTTCTTCTCGATCTACGAGAAAGCAAAAATTTATTCCCATTTTTAGGCGACGATTCTTGGTCGAATCGTACGACAGCTTACTATGATGCCCCCTCCGTGTTTTTACCCAAATCGAACGTTTGAGGTAAAAACGCGAAAAAGCCAAAATTAAATTTGTTGCTAATTGTTTTTGAATAAAATTAAGAAAAATAGGGAAAAACCCTAATTCATTTTTACTGTTCATTTTCATTTTCTGGTTTCTGGAGCTCTGCAGACAAGATGGTCGAGACAACGCACAGATCGACAGAGGTCCGACGCGGGCTACGGGTAAGGGTCTAAACTTAGTTTAGAAGGCTTGAATTTTGAATTTCATGCTTTTTAGATTAAATTTTGATAATTTTTGAGCATCACGGCCATTTTTGGGCCGTCGACGTCGTCGAGACGAAATCGTCTCGATTTCGTCGAAATCGTCTCGATATCGCCGATTTCGTCCAGGGGCGAAATCGACGAAATGGGGACGATTTCGTCAAAAAGGGGACGATTTCGACTGGCAAAATCGGAGACGAATTTGCTCAAATTTGGGACGATATCATCCAATAGTGGACGATATCATCATTTATTAAATTGAACTTGTTTTACTTGCATTTTTAATGATTGTTTTATTAATGATTTTTATTGTTTTGTTGTTTATGTTGCAGAGAGGATTACTAAAGAGCAGAGAATGGAAATACGATGGGTTGAGGGATGACTTGGCCACTCTATCTCAGGCAGAGCGAGATCAGCTGGCTCAGGTTGGCTTGCAGCATGTGGCAGAGATGCCACAGGTTTCTATAGATATGGGGCTATTGACAGCCCTAGCAGAGAGGTGGTATCCGGGTTCTTCTTATTTTTGGTTATCGATAGGGGAGATGACTCCCACACTAGAGGATGTATGGAGGATTTTGAGGATCCCCATACAAGGATGGCTAATCACTCCCATGGCCAATCAGGGCCACGCGATGATGCGACTATGCGGAGATCCGAGCTTCGCCCTGGAGAAGGGCGGAGTGAACATCGAATCTCTACGGCAGATGCCTGGGGCATCTAGACTGACACAGGTTTTGGCTGGGGTTGTAGGTGGTCTGCTGCTATGCCATCAGAGTGGATGCAGAGTACCATGGCTACTGACAGATGTGGTCTATGACATGAGAGACCATGGATACAGGTTTGCTTGGGGGAGCTTTGTACTATGCCGATTGTATAGGATCCTGCATGGGGTCGTATACAAGGGCGACCGATGTCTGGTTATGACATCTCTACTACAGGTTTGGTGCTGGGAGCACATCATGGTGCGAAGGCCGGTAGGGCTCCCACTGATAGGGATTGATGGGGAGAGGCCTCGAGCTTTCTACTGGTGGCTCCAGAGAGGGTCACAATGGTGGATAGATCTACCAATGTCCCGGAGACTACTTGACGACCTTGTCTCCGACCAGATCACCTGGAGGCCTTGGAGAGATCATCCAGGGTGGGCCGAGGATGGACAGGAGCTGGCTCACGTCAGGTGAGTCTGTTGGCTGAGGATGGAGAGGGGAGAGGTGGAGCTCCATCGCTATGACCGAGTTTTGAGGCAGTTCGGTCTACAGTAGGGGATCCCATCCCTCAGAGACTACGAGTTTTCCCGGACTATCCGGGATAACACTATAGTTAGCGGGGCTCCAGATATGCAGCGCTTCTAGGGTCCAGACATAGATGATGCCCCCATTCAGCCGGTGGATGGGGACGACGTAGGGGTAGCTGACGGCTATGATGCCTGGTACACAGGCATCCGCCCTCCTCGGATGACGAGGGCTCAGGGTCCGATTCACATAGTTGTGCATCGGATGGGGAGGCGGCGCCAGGCGGCCATTGAGGTGGCACAGGGTCATGACGGGAGAGAGCAGAGGAGACCACAGGCTCAGCAGAGGCCATGACAGTGGGAGAGGAGGGAGGAGAGACCCCCTTCTCCATGGAGAGAGAGACCACCATCGCCCGATAAGGGCAAGGGTGTGGACACAGGAGAGAGTAGTGAGATGGCTACTCTCCGGGCAGAGACTGTCCGTCTCCAGGCAGAGGTGCAGACTCTACAGGATGAGGCTGCACGACACCGAGAGGAGGCCACACAGCTCAGAGATGAGGTAGCATGCCTCAGAGCACGGAGCGGAGGGGCGAGCACTCGGGATCTAGCATGGGCTATTGCCCAGGTCACATTCTATCAGACACTATACCACCATATGGTGCCAGAGGGGCAGAGGTTACCGCTGTCGGCCCATATTGCGGAGCCTATCGGGATGAGGTCATCGAGGACATCATCACGATCAGAGTCCAGGACTCATAGCACCACACGGACTATGATGGGGCCACCTCGTCCACCTCAGGGTGGGGGAGGAGATGAGGCTGAGAGCTCGAGGGGTTCTCGAGGCTAGTTGCTATAGATTGCACTACACAGATTGATTATAGTGCTTATTATTATTTTTGATAGGGGATTGAGTATGCCTAGGTACAGATTGTGGCATACCAATCTAGTTTTGAGATGATGTACATATACTGTTGAGATATATATAGATGAGATATTTTTGATCATATGACTTGTCTTATGTATTTGTATGATGCTTTAATGTTTTGATTGATTGATTCGATGATTCATGTAATTATGCCATTTGGAAATATGATGGTTTGAATGTCATGCTGTAAGATTTTAAATGAAATAATCTGATGTAAACAAGTTGGTTGTTTGTGATGTGATAATTTGATAAAAATAAAAGGGACTTTTAACAATAATTTCAAAGGACATTGTCGCTATTATAGACCATTTCATGGAGTCGCCGCTCACTCGGTCGTCAAGCTAATCCTAGTATAGAAATATTGCTAAAAGTAAAAGAGTGCTTAAGAGACTGTCTTAAGACTTTGTTGTGATGATGCAAATGATGATGATGATGATGATTTGTTTTTCAGATTTCCATGAAAATATTATGCATGAAATATTTTAAAATGACTTTTGCTAGGCATAAATTCCTAAGTGTGATAAATTTTTTGGATAATTCCCTAGGAATTATACCATCATTGCAAAATTGAAGTTTGACATAATGACATGAAATAGAATAGGTGTTTGTTTGTTTTAAAGCATAATTGTGTAACATAATGATTTAAGTCATATGTTTTTATGATTTTAAATAAATGGGAAAATAAAATTGGTACAATGGTTTGCGCTAGGCATAGAATATTTAGGTATAAACTTATACCATCATCACGAAATCCAAAGAAGAAAATAATAGTTTTATTGCATGGTTGATTTTTAATTTTGGTATTCATAAAATATGAAGATGAGGACTTGCACTAGGCATAAAATTCCAATTTTAGTTTTGGAACTATACCATCGTCGCGAAAGTCAAAAGTTATATATAAATGTAACTTTATTGCATGTTTTGAAAATGATTTTGATTTTTTTGAGAATGCATGTAGTTGTCTTTATACTAAACAACTGTTCTTTCAAAGAAGAAAATGAATTTATTCCAAACAATTTGCAAAAATATTTCAAAGTATCTTAAAGACAAAAGTTAGATTTATAAGGAATCCCATGTGCGTATGTGAGTTCATTACCAATCTTGATTTATCATAATGATACACAAAATCTCTCAAATACAAATGTGTGTGCAATTGCATTGTTCATTTACCAAGTTTTGAGCAAGATAATTTGATACAAGTGATTTGAATGAACCAAATAAGTGTTCATTAACCATGATTTAGATGCATATAACCATACCAGACTACTATGTAGGTCGGGTTATCAAGAGCTAGCTAATCCATAAGCAGACATAGGTTAGTACAAAAGAAGGTCGCTAATGTGACAGACATATCACCACGCTAGGAGTTACCCAAGGCCAAGCGGGTTGGGCACAAACCACCTGTTATGGGGCTTACCTCACAGTTTTCGAATAATTGAGAATTCCAGGGATTCAAGCTCATCAACCCTTCTTTTCTTTTCAAGGGGTAGGGAAAGGGATTTTATTGCTTTTGCTTTTGCTTTTTTTCTTTTTCTTTGCTTTTGCTTTTTTTTTTTGTATTTTTGTATTGTGACTTGATATTTGAGATAATGCTGAAATAACCTTTTTCTTTTTCTCTTTTTCTTTTGAACTTTTCTTTTCTTCCTATACTAGGGATACTTGCTCGGATTAGCTGTAGAGCAAGGGATTTTTATTCCGGGTAGGGGTGAGCTTGTCCTTTTGCCAATTCTCAAAGATTCTAGACCATGTGCATGATAGGATAGCAGGGGAAACTTTTCGCTCAAGAACCATTTCTACTATGTAACATAGCATGGAAATTACAAATGTAATCATTTTATTGTGAAAAGATATGCTTGGTTTAAGTAAATAACAAGATCAATTCTCTATGCTCAAACTTTATTTAATTGAATTTTGTGTACTTTGATATAAGAGAGATTAGTAATCATGCCAGATAAAATCAAGATATTTATTTTTTGTGTTTGTGATAGTGGGGGATTCCAAATAAATGCTAATTTATCCAAAATAACTTGAAAATATAACTGCAATACTTGAAGAAGAAATATATACAACAAATATTTGTGAAGAGTTTGATAATTTTGACTCTCTCTTTCTTCTTTATTTTTTTTTTTTTGGGTTTCAAAAGAGTCAATAATATTGTTGTTTTGACTTTTTTTTTTTATTTGTTTTTGTTTAAATTTTTATTTTAAAATGAGACAACATGCAAAATATGTACAAATGATGAAATGACCAAATTTTATGCGTAATATCGCTTAAGATGCATAATATTCATAGGTTCTTTTAAATATTTACCATCTAAGGTAGCTAATTTGTATGCTCTCGATTCAAATTTAGCAGTGATAATATATGGTCCAAGCCAGTTGGGCTCAAATTTACCTTTAAGGTCTTTAGTTGCATTAGTATTTTTTTATTTTCTTTTAAAACAAGGTCGCCGACCTCAAAGGATCGATGACGAACTTTCTTGGCATATGATCTTTTAAGCTTGTTTTGGTAGGCACGAAGGTGCTCTAAAGCATTGATGCACTTTTCATCTAGAAGTTCCAGTCGATCGAGTCTCCAACTCGATATTCATCTCCTACTTCGGTATCTTGAAGTAGTAGAGCCAAAGAAGGAACTTCTAATTCAAAGGGAAAAAGGCTTCAGCGCCATAAACCAAGACAAAAGGTGAAGTTCCAGTGGGAGTTCGAACACTAGTTCGATAGGCCCACAAAGTTGGATATAATTGAATATGCCAGTCGTGGCCAGTTTTATTGACCATTCTTTTGAGAATTTTGATTAAGGTTTTGTTAGATGCTTCTGCTTGACCATTACCCTGAGGATAATAGGGAGTGGACCAGCGATGTTGAATCTTATATTTTTGGCATAATTTTTTAACATCTTTATTTTTGAAACAAGTTCCATTGTCTGAGATGAGATTTGCAAGAATTCCGAACCTACAAATGATTTGATTAAAAATAAATTTAGAGACTTGAGTTCCAGTGCAGGAAGCTAAAGGCATAGCTTCAACCCACTTCGTGAAATACTCAGTGGCGGTTATGATGAATTTGTGTCCATCAGATGACACAGGATTAATTTTGCCAATAATGTCTAAGCCCCATTTTGAAAAGGGCCAAGGAGATGAAATAGCCTGCAGCTCTTGTGCAGGCGCATGGACAAGGTCAGCATGTTTTGGCACTTGTCGCAATGGCGCACATAATCATGTGCATCCTTTTCCATGGTAGGCCAAAAGTAGCCTATCCTAAGGAGCTTTTTAGCAATGACACTACCACTGAAGTGTCCTCCACAAGATCCATCGTGGGCTTCACTTAAAGCTGATTTGGATTCTTCTAGATTCAAACATCTCAATAGGATACCTTCAAAAGATCTCCTATATAAAGTATTGCCAATTATTACAAATCGACTTGCTCGTCGACGTAATAACCGATGCTGGTTTCTATTAGAATTGGCAGGGAAAGTCCCATTTTGGAGAAAATCAATTATATCCGTATACCAAGGTTCAAGAGTAGTTTCATTGATTAGAAACACATCCAAAGGTTCTAAACATGACTTATTTGAAGCGGGTTCCTGGAGTCGATGAATAATGATGGTGGCATATTCGTCATCTAACTCCAAGGGCAGAAGAGATGCAGCTGCGGCCATAGCATCAGCTGCACGATTGCTAGTTCACGGAATAGCTTCCAAAGTAACTTTATCAAACAAGGATAACAATTGCAAAACATATGCTTTATATGGGCGCAATTTATCATCTCTGGTCTGATAAACTTCATTAATTTGGTTTATGACAAGTTGAGAATCACCAAAAACTAGCAGATGTTTGATTTTTAATGCCAAGGCAGCTCGTAATCCAAGGATTAGAGCCTCATATTCGACAGTATTATTAGTGCAAGCAAATGTTAATTTAAAGGACAAAGGTATAAGATGTTTTTGCGGGGATATTAAAATAATACCCGCACCAGCCCCACTCATGCATCGGGCTCCATCAAAGTATAAGGACCATTGTTCAATATGGTCTGCCTCTAATTGAAGGCATTCATCAGGAAACTCAATGATGAGGGGATGGGTAGACTCTAAGGGTGCAGCAACTAATTGATCTGCTATGATTTGACCCTTAACAGACTTTTGTCCTATGAACGTGAGTTCAAACTCGCTTAGAGCAAGAACCCACTTGGTTGTGCGACCCGATAAATAAGGTCGACTCATGAGATACCTCAAGGGATCATATTTAGCAATGACATAAGTTTTTTGACTGAGCATATAATGACGTAATTTTTGCATAGAAAATACGACTGCTAGACATAATTTTTCTAATGTTGTATAACGGGTTTCATAACTGATGAGGGTTCGGCTAATGTAATAATTAGCACGTTCTTTCTTCTCATCATCAAGCTGAGCTAACATAGCTCCTAAAGCAAAATCTGAAGCTAAAATATACAGGAGAAATGGGCGATTAGGTCTAGGCGGTGAAAGCACAGGTGGGTTAAGGAGGTATTGTTTGAGAAGTTCAAAAGCTTCTGTACATTCGTCGTCCCAGTTAAAAGGGACATCCTTCTTAAGGAGCTTAAGAAAGGGAGTGGTTTTGTCCACCAACTTATCGATGAAGCGACGGATGGCTTGAAGCTTACCTTGTAAACTTCGTAACTCCGATATATTGGTAGGTGCGGGCATATCAGTGATAGCCACAATTTTGAGAGGGTCGATTTCGATACCACGTAAAGAAACTAAAACCCCTAATAGCTTACCGGACTTAACTCCGAATATGCATTTGGCTGGATTTAATCGAATAAGGTATTCTCTTAACCGATTAAATACTTTTCTCAAATCATCTAAATGATCATCTTCTTTAATAGAGCGAGCTATAATATCATCTACATAATCATGTAGGATATCATGCATCATATCATGAAAGATATAAGTCATAGCTCGTTGATATGTTGCGCCGACATTCTTTAAACCAAATGGCATCACTTTCCAACAAAAGGTACCCCAAGGGGTAATAAAGGCTATTTTAGCCTGATCTTCAGGAGCTATCCTGATCTGATTATAGCCGGAGAATCCATCCATTAGGGACATCATTCCACTCTCGACAGTAAATTCAATGATTTGATCCATGTTTGGAAGAGGAAAATCATCTTTAGGGCATGCAACGTTAATATCTCTAAAGTCCGTGCAAACCCTAACTTTGGTAGCTTCTTTCTTGGTGACTGGAACTACATTCGAGATCCATTCAGCATAATCAATAGCTTGTATGAAAATAACATTCAAGAGTTTTTCTAACTCCCCTTTGACTAGCAGGGCCACTTTGGGATGCATTTTTCTAAGTTTCTGTTTAACAGGTTTAGCATCCGGATGGACTACTAGATGATGCATGACTACATAAGGGTCCAGACCTGGCATATCTTCATATGTCCAAGCGAAGACATCTTCATATTCTTTAAGGAATGCAATGTATTCATCTTGTTTTTCTTGACTTAATGCTGATCCAATATTGATTATGTGAGGATTATCCTCAGTTCCAATGTTAACTTTAATGACGTTTTCTACTTCCATGTGTAGATCTCTTTCAAAATTAGGTGGGGCGGGTGAAACGCCCAATTCTTGTAATTCTTTTAAGGTTAAGTTGGATAATTTGTCTTGATGAGTGGTGGCCTCAAGTTGGGCTATAGTTGGTATAGAACCATCAAAATAAAAACCATTGTGTAACAACTCTTCAACGGAGACATCATGGAAAATATCTCCTTCCAACTCCTCATCGGATTCAGCAATCAATTCAGGGTAAGCTATGGATAGCATATTACATGTAAATGGCTGATTCTTTGGACACAAAGAATCTTGTTTATCTAGATAATCTTGATAACATATGAGTTGATCATCATCTTCAAAAGGGAAGGGTTGACCCTTACTAGGAAATAGGCCCACACCACATCGGGCGGGCCATGGTTCTACCTCGATAGGTTCTTTCATGCCATTTTGGAAAGGTCCCAAGCCTTTCCCTTTATATCCCATTTTAAGCATTATGGGTTTAGCTTTAATATATTCATTAGTAAAATAACATCGTGCATATCCCTCATGATGAGTTTTGATATTCCTGGGTATTCTTCCCCAATCATATCCTTTATAAATAAAAGCACAACTCCCGACTTGGTAAGTACTTCCCATAGGTTGTGGGAGGCCCAAAGTACGAGGAGATGGTGGCAAGTTATTTAAAAGAATTGAATCTTGCATAAAAGCATTTGTTTTTTTTGATATTAAGATTGTGGATAAATCCGGTAAAAGTTCATCAGAAAGAGCATAAGATGTAGAAGGATCATTCCCTATATCTTTAGATGTGGAAGGTATGATAGATGTTGATAATGTGGAAGTGTTAATGAATGGGTCTATAGGTTTTGAAATGATAGGGATAGAACATGAAGGATTGGTTGTGGATTTAAGATCTTTTTGAGGTTCTAGTGTGGTTTGTTCAGAAGATGGTTGAGTTAAATGTATAGGTGTAGTTGATGGAGTAGATGATGTTATGTGTGTGTTTTTCACACATTTAGATGAAAAATAAGAATTAGGATGTGTGGATGACAGAGCAGGGCAAAATTGCACTCCAACAGGTTCTGCCAAAGCACACATATCAAAGGGTCTAGGGTCACCATGGATAGTGACCAACTGATTTTTAAATTCAAATTTAACACATTGGTGTAAAGTGGAGGGAACCGCTCGCATCGCATTGATCCAAGGGCGACCCAAAAGTATATTGTACGATGCAGGGCAATGTACAATAAACACGGTTGTATCTAGGGTTCTAGGACCAACTTGCAAGGGTATAGTAATGACTCCACACGTTTCTTGTGTCTCGTCATTGAAAGCTTTGATAATCATGTCAGTTTTCTTCATTTCATCACTTCTAAAGCCAAACCGTTGGTAGAAGTCAAAAGTGCAAATGTTTAGAGATGAACCATTATCAATCAGGACTCTTTTAACAACTACATCTCCAATTAGAGCAGTAATATATAAGGGATTATCCTTATGTAAACTGTGTTGTGGGATATCTTTATCCCGAAAGTCAATACAATCGACTTCTCGAGTGATGATAGTATTGGACATGGCTTCAGGTTGAATATTTTGAGGTACCATCATTTGGCTTAATGTAAGCATTAACTCATCCCTATGGGTGGGAGAAGATCTTAACAAATCCAACAGGGAAATTCTGGCTGTAGTGTTGGATAATTGTTCATTAATATTGTAAGGAGGCTTAAGTTGAACATTAGACATATGATTCCCTTTATTGGGATTTTTCAAAATAAATGGAGCTGATCCATCATTCTGAGTTTGATCTTGTTGAGAGTTTTGAGCCTGTTGTCTGGTAACGGCTCCGATGGTACCTACAATGTTATATTGAAGACGCTGAACTGGTCTCGGTTGAGCGTTTATGGCTTGTTCATTAGGAAGGAATTGATTAGAAGAGGGTCGAGTAGTAACTCTTCTAGGAAATGGTTCTTCTGGAACCATAGCATCTCGTGATAGGTTGAATAGGATCTGATTCATTTTCAGAGCTATTCGATTGGTTTGAGGTGATGTCTACTTCACTTTCAGTATCTGATTCTACATCACTAGGATCGGGAGTTTGAAAATTATGTAGGGGCCTGGTCGTGACCAAGGATAAAGTTGTGTCAAATATTTGAGGATCCTGAACAGGTAATTGTCCGCTAATAGTCCCTACATATCGGGTAGGAGGGGGAACATTATGATGTTCGATTTGATTGGCCACTTCTTTACCATGGTTTGGTAAAGGATGTTGAAATATATCCAATGATTGATTAGCATTCTGATTTTGATTTTGGGGAATGGTCTTTTGAGCGTTATTAGGAGCATTTTGTTTAGGTTGGAAAGCTTGCACCTCCATTTCATTATTATCAATCAAGTCTTGTATTTTATGTTTCAATATTTTGCAAGAATTTGTAGCATGTCCAGGTCCTCTATGAAAGTCACAGTGTAGATCGGCTCTGTATCCGGGTATAGTTGGATCAGGTTCCTGGATAGCTGGTAATTGAATCAAGCCTCGTGCTAATAATTGAGGTAGAATGGTTGATAAAGGTTGATTTAATCTAGTAAATTCTCGAGGAGGTTTATCAGGGGGTTTTAATATAAATTTTTTTGTTGTCTTCGTTGTATTGATATTAGCAACGTTTCTGCTATCAGTGACTCCGTCACCTACAACTTGTTTGTTTTTATACTGATTTCTGGATGTTTTCTCATCATCTTTCTTTTTGAGGTGACCTCTCCTAATGAGAGCATCTTCTACCCTTCGAGCTAAGTCTATAGCTTGATCGAAGGTAGTTAAGGTGGCAGTTGATAACTCATAAGATATTTGTTCTTGTAAATTATTAATAAAAATGTCCAACATTTCCCTATAAGGTAGCACAAAGTGCAGTTTTCCTATCAACTGCCTCCATCTAGCTAAGAAATCAGCAAAACATTCATCTTTGTCTTGTTTTAAGTTGTACAAATCTTTAATGGTGACATGCCTCTCGATGTAGGCACTAAATTGATGGACAAACGATTCAGTTGTTTCTTCAAAATTTCTCAAAGAATGAGTGGGCAATTGATAGTACCACTCTAATGCCATTCCTCCTAAACTTTTCGGGAACATTTTTAGTAATAGCAAGTCATCATGTGATATATCATGACATGCTATCCTAAACATACGAAGATGCTCTATGGGATCTTCAGTTCCTTTATATATAGGCAGGACGGGCATGGGAAAGTGTTTAGGGTATGGTTGTGCTACAACTATGGGATCCAGAGGTTGACTACATATCTCTCGATAATTGTACGAGGGACGGTAGGGATCTATCTGGTCCATGCGCGAAGCTAACTAGTTTCACCATGGCTTCCAGATAACTGGTTTGCCCACCATATTGGTTCGGTAGGGCATTAATATGGGATTTGTGAGCATATGATGGAGGGACATGGAGATTAGATGCTATATTGCTATTGCGTAAATTGTTGGTAGGAAGGGTGTTATGAAGAAATTTTGAAGTTGTATTATGTTGTATCCCAGATTGTTGAAAATTGGTGTTTGGCTTCATTTTAGGTTTTTGTTGATTTGAAGCATATTGATCAATAGTTTGGCGAAGTAAAGCAGTGAAGGAAGTTTTCTTTTGTGTGGGAATGATTTTAGGCTCAATAACAGGGTTCCTTAGGGGGTTGGGTAACCTAGTTGTTTTGGCATGTTCTGAATCATAGTGACCATATCTCTATTGGATGGTCCAACTTTATCACTTTCTTGATCAACAAAGGACAAGGGATTAGTGTGTATGTTAAACATATCTTCCATAGCTGCTTGAGTGTCACTAATTTGTCCTTTATCAATACGAACTGCCATATTAAGAGCACCAATGTTATTATTGAAAAATTTCTAGAAATGATCTAAGTTATCAAAAGCAATAGTTCCATCTGGAGCTATTCTAGGGGACGAGGATCCTTCCTCTTTAAGATTGTCTTCTTGTTCATTGTCTTCACCCAGGTCATCTTCTGGCTGTTCTAGAGTTTCTCCTTCCGGAATTGGATCCTCAGGAAGGACATTTGGGTTTGTAGTTTTGCCTCCCAACCAATCTTCTTCTTCTTGTTCAGTTTGTTTACCATTTCTAAGTTTAGGCATTGTGCTTAAATTTAAATTTCAGCAAATATATATATACTTGTATATATATATATATGCAACAAGGTATATATTTTAATTATATACCTACTATAGTATTTAAAATAAAATGTTTTGGGTTTTTGTTATGTTTTCTATTTTTCTTGTTTTTTTCTATTTTTTGTTTTTGTAACAATATTATAAAGATAACAAACAACACAATAAATGCAAGAAATAATAATGAAAGCAATGATCTAGTTTTCTATAAATAATTTATAAATGTCATTAATGGGCTCAAGTTCTTCAGGAGTCATGAAGTGTTCTTCTTCAAATTGGAAATTTTCTTTCAAGAATTTAATAAAAAGTGCTATAGTGATATTATCTGTCTCAGACTCTGGTTGGTAGAAATAGAGTTCATGGCAATACTCTCGATATAACATAGCTCGAGGAACTCTCCTCCATATTTCCCTATCCATAAGAATGACCTCTTGATCTTCTACATGACCTAGGAATTGGTGTATAACAACTGCGTTCTCGAGGTATTCCTCGAAGGTGAACAATTCTGAAGACACAAGAGCTCTCCTATAAGCTAACCACCTATGGCAGGCTCTCTAAAGTTCATGATAAAAAATGAGTTGATGAGGATCCAGGATCCTATCTAGGGCAAACCTCTTGATTTGTCTAAGTTCGGTTGATCTAGATGAAATGACACCTAGCCTCCTATCAAGTTCTTTCCACAGAAGTTGGTTTCTATCTGTGTTCGTGCACACTAAGCACATAATTAACTTCTATGGCTGCTAATTGGTTTTCAACATTTATAGTAACTGCTAATATTTTCTTAGGAGCTACCATCTAGACATGATATGCAACTTAGTATTTTCTAATGATTTTAAATGCATCTATGTTTTTGTTTTTTTGTTTTTGTTTTCAAAAGGTTTTAGTTTCACGTCGGGTTCACCAAAATGTATCGTTCCAAAATTTTCGCACCCTTACCTTCAGGCTAAAGGATCCACGCCCGGAAGGGGGATGGGAAAAGGATGGGATGGTACCTCGGACTGAGAGGCCCTTTGAAGGTCCCGCCTCTCGAGGGAGGGGTATTAAGGTGATTTTTTGACGGATGGTGGGGTTCACCAGGAAACGTTTAGTGGCAGTTTCCACGCCTAGGTTGGGAATGTGTTTAATGTGTTCAGTTTTATCTTTAAACATCCAAGTCCTAGGTTTGGCCAGATGAATCTAAGTGTTCTATTATGAAAATGCAAATTAAATAAATACAAAAAATAGATTTGGATAGAAAATAGAAAGAATAAGCTAGATTAAAGAACCATACCTGATCCGGATGTCTGATGAAGGTTCTAATTTTTGAAGCAGTCCAGATCATCTAGAATTTGACAGGATCATCTGAGATCTGACGGGATCATCTGAGATCTGACGAATTCATCAGACGAATTCGTCAGAGACCTGCAAACAGAGAAATAGATACAAAATACTAGAAATGCAACTATTCTAACAGAGAAAAATGGTGTAAAATGGCAACATAGATGCTAAGGTGATAATCACAAATAAAAATTCAAGTAGATTATGACGTTCTAATGACAAATTATGACTTCATTGTGCACTTAAGCTATATGGGTGAACTCCAAGATGCAGAACAATAAGGAATAATAACAAATTTAACTAAATGCAGGATAAATCAACAAACAAAGTGAGAAAACGCAAACCCTGGGCACTGATTGCCCCCAATGTTGACTGCAGTCAAAATCATCTCGGATTGGTACGAAATCATCTCGAATTGAACAGGATCGTCTACGACGATCTGAGCTTGCTCCGACTGAAAAACAATGAAGTTCCTGCAAACAAACTTGGAAAAATACAAATGCAAATGGTGGTTTAAGATAGTCTAAGGCATGTAGAATTCGTGTTACAGGGAATTTCAGCCAGGGGGAATGCCAAGAGGGGGTCCTAAGGTTAAATAGGCTTAGGAGGGAGGTTAGGAGGTTGGAGATCATCCTAATTTGGAAGATCTCCAATGGGGGAGGTCTCTAACGGCGCAGACACGCTTCTGCCCGGATTAGAGACGCCGTTGAAACAGAAGCTAACTATGCACAAATCAGTTTGGGACGAGATCGTCTGGACGTTCTTCTCCAGACGAAATCGTCCGATCTGAGGCGATATCGTCTGATCGGCGACGATATCGTCAAACGGACAAAACAAACTCTAAAAATGGCATGAAAAATGAGGAAACGGGCAACAGGCGGTTTGGGAGCGGTTTTGGGGTTAAAATTTGAATTTGAATTATTACTAATGTAATTTTAATTATTTGCTAAGTTTTACTGTGCCAATTTTAGGGTGCTACACTTAGTAGTGTTCTGAATAGAATTTCACAGAATTTTTCTCCACATGCATCACATCCAATTTATGATGAACTAGAAGATGTTGTTCATAGATACCAAAATCAAACAGAAATTACTCGATATTGAGAGACATAACAATAGATACAGAATTAAAGTTGCATGTCATGCCTCCCAATATGATAGATTAAAGAATATATATTTCTTCTTCCATCTTGCTATAGGAACAAACATGCTATCCTCGTTTGTGTCACATTTATTCTTATTTGAGTTGATCTTTTCCCAATTTGGTGGAATTCCCTATACTATTTTTAGTATTTTTATCCCATTTAAACGTTTGAGTGGTTTATCAAGCTCTTGTTTGTCATTGAAATATGTCCTCTCATGATGAAATGGATGATCTGGAGGAAGGAATCTCATGTGGCCCATATAAGCAATATTTCTATTGCATTTAAAATATTGTACATAGATGTTCACCTCGCATATTGGACATGTTGCATTTCCCTTTGTCATACAAACTGATAGTTTTCCATAAGTAGGAAAGTCATGGATGGTCCACATAATTATTGCTCTCATATTGAACATAGTATTGGAAAATACATCATACATTTTTGCTCCTTTAATCCATAGTTTGTGCAAGTCGCCATCCAATGACTATAGATAAACATCAATATCATTACCTAGTTGCTTGGGTGTAAGTATTAACAAGGTGAGCAATAGCATTTAATTTTTCCTCTTCATCCACATCCACGGTGGAAGTTGTAAGTGACCAAAACAATGGGCTAGCAACTATAAGCAGTATTAAAGTCAACAAAAGGGTTAAACCCATTGGTTGCCATTGCAAGTCGTACACTGTGTGGATTGTTAGAAAAATATTTCCACTTAACATCTATAATTTTCCACATCAGTAATTTGACTCGATGTTTCATATTGCCATATAAACTCCTATGCTAGGAATTCCACCTCATATTCTCCACAAACTTTGTAGAGCTACAGGATGAAAGCAAATCACTTTAGTCGTGTCTAACAATGTTGAAAGAAACAAACACAACAAAGCTAATGATATAATAAAATCCCTTACCTATACATTCTATTCAACCTTAATATAATGGGGAAATATCTCAACACCTTCGTAGGAACATTAATTCATACCTTTTGTGAATGAGGGTCAACTTTCCATCGAGATGCACCACATGTTGGGAAATCTTACTTATTTTCATGATCTTTCCAATATAAAATACAATCATTGATGCATGCATGTATCATTACATAATGTAATCCCAATGGCCTCATCATTTTCTTCATCACATATGTGGACTCTGGAATTGTATTGTCAATTGGAAGCATATCTTTTAGCAACTCCAGTAAGTTGCCAAAGCTATTATCCAACCAACCATGTTTTGCTTTGAGATTATACAATTTAGTGATTTTAGATAGCTTTGTGTACTTTGTACAACTTGGGTATAATGGTAATTTGGAATATTTGAACAAGCTATAATATTAATCAGTAGGAACTGCTCCATAATAATATTGGAACTCAACATCATTATCTCATAGTTCTTATCCACTCTTTGAGCAATTAACATTGAAAATTTTGTATGCATCATTTACCATTCCAACAATCTCATCTTGTACATATTTGATAATTGAACCCTCATCGGTAGTAGAGCATGTGTTCCATGCATATTTGTCAAATCTAGAGGGTTTTTCTCCATGCAAAAAAAAAATGATATATATCTTGTCAATCCCGTGCCAAATTAGGTGGTCACAAACCTTTGAAAAACCAAGAGTTTCCATATTTGAGCACTTTTAATATGGATATCTAGTTATTTTAGGGTCCTTTGAATTATTTCTTATGAAATCTAGGAATTTGTGAACCCCACGATAATAGTCCTTGCTATTTCTACAAACAAACCTCCCCCAAAAAAGTATAGTTATACGGGTATATTTGATCAAAAGCACAAATTTTCATAGTTAATGGAGATAACAAAGTTGAAATACCTGGTTGCTCCTTGCTAAGATTTATCCATGATACTTTATGGAAAATATTATACCTGGTATCTTCCACTAGTTGCTACAATACACCAGTGGATGACAAAACCATGATCAATTATAATATGCCTAGGTCAACCACTATTGAACAACACTATCAAATTTCAAGTACTTACTAGTGTGCGAGGCCTCTATCATTGACTCCTAATTTATTGTGATACCCTCAACTACCTGTGGTGTCTTTCTTCAATTTGTAACCAAATTGAGTGGGCCAATACTTAAAGCTAGTGGTAGGATGCAAATGTGGCTTTGCCATTTTTGTAATAAAATATTTAAATGGATATATTCAAGAGTAAAGCAACAATTTGTGTCATTATAGACAAAATGAAGCTATTTTGTAATAGATTTGGTGTGATTATGTCAAATAGTATCTCTAGAACCTCAATTTTTTTTAATTGTTTATATAGGATTGAAATGGTCCCCATCGTATTACATCATGACCACATTGAAGAAAAAAATCTTATACTAAGAGGGGGGTGAAAAATATAAGATAAAACATTTCAATTTTCAATCCAAATGATAACAACAATAATATCAATGCAGTAATGAAACAATGCACAAATCATCACACATATGAGAGACACAGATTTAACGTGGTTCACCTAATATGGGCTACATCCATGAGGAAATATTGCTTATAAAGTTCTCAACAAATTTTGTGGGCACCAACCCAAGGAGACACCAATCCCCTATTACAATGTTCATGGACACCAATCCACAGGAGACACCAATTTCTTCTCAAGCTCGTGGACACCAATCCATAGGAGACACAAATCACCTATGCTCTATATTGTGGACACCACTCCATAGGCGACACCAATCCCCTCTACTCTGGTTTTGTGGATACAACTCCACATGAGACAACAATCCCCTCTACTTTAGTTTTGTCGACACCACTCCACATGAGACACCAATTTCCTTTGCTCTAGTTTTGTGGACACCACTCCATAGGAGACACCAACCCCATTGCTCAAGCATATGCTCAACTATTTTCCAAAATATTCTCATAAAACCTGCTCAAATATGCTCATAAAACCTACTCACAAATGTGCTCAAGAATATGATCCAAAACTTGCTTACAAATATTGCTCATATACTCCTAAATCTTGCATGCATACATGCTCATCTATTCCCAAATATTGCATAAAAAATAATGCTCATCTATTCCCAATTATTGCATATAAAACAATACTCATCTATTCCCAAATCTTGCATAATGATGTCATCAAGTTCTTCACCTATTCTTCAATGTGCTTTCCTCAACTAAAGTAATTTAGACATATTCTACCCAGAATTATTTTATCTTCATGAACATATAGAGAATGCCATGCACTAACAAATTCCCGATATGTTCTTCATATTCATTAATTCTATCACTTTCACATGTCTCACATTTATTACATCAAAAGGTAGCTTTAGTCTAGAACTTGATAACTGACCTGGTAATTGCTGATTTGCACCTTTCCTCCAAAAAATAGTCATAGTGGACATATCTGTCCTTTTCATCCACTCCCAAAATCAATCATGAAAAATGCACAAATATGCTTCTCAAATCTGATCTATAACCCTTGCACATTTACTCCCAATTTCCATCAAATCAATGCACAAATTGACTCACAAATATGATCTATAACCCTTACATATTTACTTCCAATTTCCATCAAATAAATGCACAAATTGATTCACAAATATGATCTATAACCCTTGCCAATTTATTTCCAATTTCAAGAAAAAACAATGCACATCCAATAATTCCTTATACCTCCAACTATATGATAACAAAAATATTTTCCTTAAACAAGACCACCTTGAGAAAGGAATTAAATAACCATACCAATCTACCTCAATGATGATTATATTCTTTTGCTTGAGCTTCCTAAACCTGTCTTGATAAAAATAATTTTCCTTTTGTTTGTCCCTTTAAAATTTGGTTAGCAATTATCTGTTTCCTTTATTGATTAAATATCGAATCATCCACTTAAAAAATCCTTATCAAAGTGACCTCTTATTCCTTCTTTTATAATATGCAAAATACAAAACTGAAATACCAAAGTTACACCTTATATCTCAAACTTATAACATAAAGAATACAAATTTTTATAACAATCAAAATTACACCTTATATCTCCAACTTATAACATACAAAATACAATTTTTATAGCAATCAAAATTACACCTTATATCTCCAACTTATAACATATAGAATTCAAATTTTATAATAACCAAGGTAGCACCGTATATCTCCTACTTAAATTAAAACAAAAATATTTTTCCTTACCTTGCATCAAAAACTTTAACTTTTGCAGAGGGTATTTGACCCCTAGACCTTCCAAAGCGCAATGCCTTGCCAACGTCTCCTTGACTAGATGGGCTAGCCTAGCGGGTAACACCAAAAATGATCTCACTTTATTTAAACCTACGATGCACTTCCACTCAGAAAAAATCACCACGACATCTTCCAAGTAAAACTGCCATCGATGAGTTTCGACCCTCATACCTCACGCACAATAGCGCCTTAACATGACCTAGCCATCTGACTAGGCTGCTCCAACCATTGGAACCAAATGGGAATTTCATTGTCCTTTATTCCTACTCCAGATTTTTGCTACACATCACACAATATTCACTATCTCTTTCATGCTTGGGAATTTTTGATGTAGCACACGCTAGATTTTTTTGACTTAGCACACACTAGAATTTTTTGACTTAGCACACACTGGAAATAATCACTCGCATTGGAAATTTTTAATTATAGCATATACATTTGAAAAAAATGAAATATTTGCCCCCATATTTATGTATTTCTTTTCACCTTGGGAGGTCAGCTCATGATTTTTATTTTTTATTTTATATATGCTCTCCAAATATGTTGGCACCTATTCTTATAAATCCTTTTTATATTATAATATTTACTTTTAAACCTTTACCTTTTTACTATAATATTTAAACCTTTGTCCTTTTCTTGTAATATTTAAACCTTTGTACCAAGCAAATTTTAAACCTTTGTCCTTCTCTTGTAATATTTAAATATTTTTGTCCCAAGCCTTTGTCCTTATTTATAATATTTAAATTTGATATTTAAATATTATAATTTTTTTTAAAATATTTTCCTTGCTTTGCTTCATCTGAAATATATGCTTGCCATGGATATTTGTCCATTGCTTGCTATTCATCAAGTCCATTTTGACTCCATTGATATATTTTCCAACATTATAAAATCATCACCCTTAGAGAATATTTCTGCCTTGAATACCATGCTCCTTTGACATCAATGATAGCTCAATATTTCTAACAATTTCCCCCTTTGTCATTGATGGCAATCCAATCATGAAACTAATCTTTATTGAACAGGATCTCAAGCTGCTCCCCCTGACTAGCTTCTCCCCCTTACTAAAAACTCTCCCCATTTGACATCAATGGAAAAGGTCTCCTTGGGGCTTGTAAGATAAGTCACTTAACACATCCCCCTCACCACCTCCTTGTCTTGAGGTGATCAATGGTGGGATAGTAGTGAAAATCCAAAATTACTATGCTCCTCTTCTTGTATCATTTTCTTTCTCCAAAATTTGGAGATTATACCCTTTTGAACATTTTGATCATTCTTCTTTTTGCTTGACTTCTAAAGTTTAGGGAACACTATTCTACACCATATAGACGTATGCCAAAAATTGTTACATTTGTAACAAATAATATTTTAGTTTGTGATAGGTGCAACTGAATTGAAATTCCCCTTGGTAAAGCCAAAATTATTCATAACATAGACTCTACAATTTATAGCTTTATGACCAAAATGGTTACATGAGAAACAATGACCATAGAAGAAATTTTGAAACCTGTCTAATTGCCTTGGAGGATATTGTTGCATGGTTCTATCATTGCTTTTTCTGTGATGGTCCCTGTCCCTTGATGGTGCTTTATTTTCTTCCTCATTGATGCTTCTACTTCTCAACATATCAGCATAGGTCTTGGGCTCTTCTTCAATTACTTTCTTTGATGCTTCTATTTCTTTTGAGCTTGAATCCCCCTTTTCTTTCTCTTGACCTTCTTCAAAACCAAGTCCAACCTTGATAAATGGAGATCTCTGTGCTTTGATAATATCATCCAAGTTTTTTGATATTTTCCTAAACTGATATATCTTATCATTAAACTTTTCAAGTCCCTTCCTTAGAGTGATAGCTTCATGTTCTAGTCTTTCACATTCTAGCTCTTTTGCCTTTAATTGCTCAACCATACCTTCTTCAATTTTCCTTGCCTCTTCAACCTTAACTTTTAAGTCGGTGAGATATTGTAGAATATTTGCCTTTGTTTTCTCATCCTCTTGTACTTGAGCCTTCAATCTTGAGTTCTTATTTCTAACCCTTTTCAATTCTTCAAGAGCAAAAATAAGTTCCTCTTCTATGTCAATTGTGGCTTCCTCTTCATCTTTTGAATCTTTCTCTTCTTCTTGGTCTTCAAAAATAGGATCATCTTCTTTCTCTTCTATGGCCAAAAATAATATTTCTTCTCTTTCACTATCGGAGAGGCTTTCATCACTACCATTGGAAGCACTACTTGCTTCTTCAACATAAAAACTTTTCTTGTGTCTTTGAAAGATCTTCTTCTCATGCTTGTTTTGACCATGCCTATTTTTCTTTTCATGATAAAATCTTCTTTCTTTATTTTTCTCATATTCCTTTTCTTCTTCATTACTACTACTTCTAGCTTGTGGACAATTAGATGCATAATGACCAAGGTTACCACAATTAAAACATTTCACAGAATGCATACCTTTGTGTTTTCTTGGACCCTTCTTATTTCTTCACACAAAATTAGCTTCTTCTCCACTGCTTGATCCTTCACTTGATTCTTGTTCTTTATTATTTGCCTTCTTTGAAGCTTTGAATGTTGCCTCTCTTTTGGATGTTTGATATTTTTCTATCCTCATCTCATAGGCTGTGAGAATCCCATGTAGCTCATCCATGCTCAAAGTTTTGAGATCCTTCATTTCTTCAATTGCTAAAACCTTTGCATCAAACCTCATGGGAAGTGACCTCAAGATTTTTTGAACAATCTTAGAGTCTTCAATACTTTCTCCAAGTCCATGAATGGTGTTGATAATCTCATCAACACGAAGTAGATACCTAATAATATCTTCCTCATATTTCATATTCAAGTCTTCAAACTTCCTCCTGTCGGTTTGAATTTTTGCCATATTAACCTTGTCATCTCCTTCATAGGTTCTCTATAATTTGTCCCACATTTCTTTTGCTGAAGTACATTGCATGACTTTCACAAACTCTGATTCACATAATCCACTTAAGATTACATTCATTACCTTGGTATTATTTTTATATAGTTTCTTACCATTTTCATATGTGGGAGGAGTTGTAGGTTTTGTGAACCCATTCTCCACAGATTGCCATATGTCATATCCATGTGCCATCAAATAAGTTCATCCTTATGCTCCAAAAAGCATAGTTAGTCCCATCAAACAATGGTGCCCTGTTTGACGAAAAACCTTCCTGATGTGCCATGTGTGTTCTTGTAAGATATTCCTTCAATCTATTAGGCTTTCATGAAGGAACCTACTCTGATACCAATTGAATAACACAAGCTTATACTGAGAGGGGGGTGAAAAGTATAAGATAAAACTTTTCACTTTTCAATCCAAATGATAACAACAATAATATCAATGCAATAATGAAACAATGCACAAATCATCACACATATGAGAGACATATATTTAACATGGTTCACCCAATATGGGCTACATCCACGAAGAAATATTTCTTATAAATTTCTCAAAAAATTTTATGGGCACCAACCCACAGGAGACACCAATCCCCTATTACAATGTTTGTGGACACCAATCCATAGGAGACACCAATCCCCTCTCAAGTTCGTGGACACCAATATTCCCCTCTCAATTTCATGGATACCAATCCATAGGAGACACCAATCCCCTCTAATATAGTTCATGGACACCACTCCACAAGAGACACCAATCCCCTATACTCTGGTTTATGGACACCACTCCATAGGAGACACCAATCCCCTCTACTCTAGTTTTGTAGATACCACTCCATAGGAGATACCAATCCCCTATGCTCTAGTTTTATGGACACCACTCCATAGGAGACACCAATCCCCTCTGCTCTAGTTTTGTGGACACCACTCCATAAGAGACACCAATCCCCTATGCTCTAGTTTTGTGGACACCACTCCATAGGAGACACCAATCCCCTCTGCTCTAGTTTTATGGAAACCACTCCACAAGAGACACCAATCCCATTGCTCAAGCACCTGCTCAATTCTATTTCAAAACCTACTCAAATATGCTCTAAAAACCTGCTCACAAAACCTACTCAAATCTGCTCATAAAACCTGCTCACAAATGTTCTCAATAATCTGTTCCAAAACCTGCTTATAAAAACTGCTCATCTACTCCCAAATATTGCATGCATACAATGCTCATCTATTCTCAAATCTTGCATATAAAACAATGCTCATCTATTCCCAAATCTTGCATAATGATGTCATCAAGTTCTTCACCTATTCTTCAATGTGCTTTCCTCAAATAAAGCAATTCAAACATATTCTACCCAAAATTATTTTATCTTCATGAACATATAGAGAATGATATGCACTAACAAATGCCCAATATGTTCTTCATATTCATTAAGTCTGTCACTTTCACATGTCTCACATTTATTACATCAAAATGTAGATTTAGTCTAGCACTTGATAAATGACCTGGTAATTGCTGATTTGCACCTTTCCTTCAAAAACCAATCATAGTGCACAGATCTATCCTTTTCATCCACTCCCAAAATCAATCATGAATAATGCACAAATTTACTTCTCAAATCTGATCTATAACCCTTGCACATTTACTCCCAATTTCCATCAAATCAATGCACAAATTGACTCACAAATATGATCTATAACCCTTGCATATTTACTTCCAATTTCCATCAAATCAATGCACAAATTGACTCACAAATCTGATCTATAACCCTTGCCCATTTATTTCCAATTTCAAGCAAAAAACAATGCACATCCAATAATTCCTTATACCTCCAACTATATGACAAAAAAAATGTTTTTCTTAAACAAAACCACCTTGAGAAAGGAATTAAATCACCATACCTCTAAATCTACCTCAATGATGATGATCTTCTTTTGCTTGAGCTTCCCAAACCTGTCTTGACAAAAATAATTTTCCTTTTGTTTGTCCCTTCAAAATTAGGTTAGCAATTCTCTTTTTCCTTTCTTGATTAAATATCAAATCATCCACTCAAAAAATCCTTATCAAAGTGACCTCTTATTCCTTCTTTTATAATATGCAAAATACAAAATTGAAATACCAAAGTTACACCTTATATCTCCAACTTATAACATACAAAATACAATTTTTATAACAATAAAAATTACACCTTATATCTCCAAATTATAACATATAGAATTCAAATTTTATAATAATCAATGTAGCACCTTATATCTCCTACTTAAATTAAAACAAAAAATATTTTTCCTTACCTTGCACCAAAAACCTTAACTACCGTGGAGGGGATTTGACCCCTAGACCTTCCAAAGTGCAGCGCCTTGCCAACATCTCCTTGACCAGCTAGGCTAGCCCAATGGGTAACACCAAAAATGATATCACTTTATTTAAACCTGTGATGCACTTCCACTCAACAAAAATCACCACGACATCTTCTAAGAAAAACTACCATCGAAAGGTTTCAACCCTCAGACCTCACGCACAACAATGCCTTAACGCGGCCTAGACATCCGGTTGGGCTGCTCCAATTGTTGGAACCAAATGGGAAATTCACTATCCTTTATTCCTGCTTCAGATTTTTGGTACACATCACACAATATTCACTGTCTCTTTCATGCTTGGGAATTTTTGAATTAGCACATGCTGGAATTTTTTGACTTAGCACACACTCAAATTTTTTGACTTAGCACACGTTGGAAATAATCACTTGCATTGGAAATTTTTTACTATAGCATACACATTTGAAAAAAAATGAAATATTTGCCCCCATATTTATATGCCTTTCTTTTCACCTTGGGAGGTCGGCTCATGATTTTTATTTTTGATTTTATATATGCTCTCCAAAGACGTTGGTGCCTATTCTTATAAACCCATTTTATATTATAATATTTACTTTTAAACCTTTGTCCTTCTCTTGTAATATTTAAACCTTTGTCCCAATCAACTTTTAAACCTTTGTCCTTTTCTTGTAATATTTAAACCTTTGTACCAAGCAACTTTTAAACCTTTGTCCTTTTCTTGTAATATTTAAATATTTTTATCCCAAGACTTTGTCCTTCTTTATAATATAATATTTGATATTTAAATATTATAATCCTTTTCTTAAAAATATTTTCCTTGCTTTGCTTCATCTGAAATATATGCTTGCCATGGATATTTGTCCATTGCTTGCTATTCATCAAGTCCATTTTTGACTCCATTGATATATTGTCCAACCTTATAAACTTATCACCCTTGGAGAATATTTCTGCCTTGAATACCATGCTCCTTTGACATCAATGACAACTCAATATTTCTAACACACATAGTCATATTACAACAACTTGGTAATTATGCATGCATTGCTTGGCAATATTAGAATCTCACTCTCCTCCATGAAATTTGAGGAATCTAACTGGTTGAACTAATTCCATTTGATCTAGAACCTCAAGTTATGGACTCCAAAGTATAGAATTTAAATAAATAACTGTAATAACATTTTATCATTTGCAATGAGAAAATCAATAAGTACTTCAGATTTGTGCATTTTTAAATGTTTTTCATTTTGATTTATATATTTAAAATAATTTTTCTTTATAATTAAAAAATAAAAAATAAAATAAGAAAAAATAAATAGTAGAGTTGATCAACTAGCCAAGAATACTTCCCATATAAATGATAAGAATGTAGCTATTTATGATACTGAGTGAACATTTTAAGCATGGTTTGCAGGTGCTTTTTGCATCTCCTCAAGTAGGTAGTTTTAACATGCAATCTACTTGCCAGGGAAGTGACAAAATTCCTTGTAGAGTGCCTATAAATAGTGATTCAGGTATGATAATCTAATGCTGAAATCAAAATGGTGCAAGTCTTTGCCCAACATGCCCTTTGATTAGGGGAAGCCATTTATTCAAAATTGATAGTAGCCACTGGTCAGTCAAAGTCAAAGGTTTGTTGTAGTTACAATGATCATATGGACTCAGTGGGGTATGATATCTTGAATATCAGTTTTTACACAATAAATTTGCTCTAGATGTCATCCCCAACATGTCTTATTCACTACTAGAAATCAACATTCCTCCTAGGTCGCCTGGGCATTGCAACTAGTGAAACTTTGGTGTTGTGACCTTTTGCTGATAAACTCCTATTGGACATAGTCTTGCAAAAGTGGTTGGGGTCCACTTGGATTACATGATCTTACTCCCATTTGGACGTTGGTACAAAATGCTCTCCTAACAAGAAGATGGACTCAACAAATGATTTTCTTATTATCATGGCTCCACCGTAGTAGTTATGGTAAGTAAGGTAGTTGTAAAGATAGCAAGGCATGATAAATCCATCAGTGGATCCCTAGTAATCCACACAATCAATTTTTGGCATTGCAAGCCATGTGGTCATGGGGCCTTGGGGAGAAGCTTGTATTGAATCTCAAAGGTTGTTCTCAAAAAATATATAAAATAAAAGAATTTTTTTTCCTTTAAAAAAAAATAAAATAGAATTTTGGATGGATCATTGGGTAATTAAGGATATAGACATGGGATTTAAAACTATTACTTCTGTCCATTATGGTGAGTCACACAAAATGTATAAATTGGGAGAAAGGATTACTTCTTTTGTTTCTTCTCCTAAGAAGAAATATTTTGTTGCTATGGTTGCACAAATAGATAAAGAAAGAGGAATAAAAAGAGGCCCAAGAGAGTAGGCATATTAAAGAATAAAAATAGATGTAGGAGAAGAGAGAAAGAGAGTCTAGAGATGATTGATTCAAAGCAAAAAAGTGGAGGAATTAGAGAACTCCAAAACAATTATTTATAATCTACTTTGTTGAGATTTGAGACCAAATTTCAAGGCTCCTTTCATTGTGGAAGAGAATAGCATTGGAGGTTTTATTTTTTAAGACATTTCATTTTGTTAATATATGTGTATGTGTACATGTACATGGCATGGAGATTTTATTTTTCCAAAAAAACATACTAGAACGAGTTTAGAGCTTGATGAACATGCATAAAAAGTGCTTGGGCCAATGCCATTTCATTTGCCTCCTTTGATATACCAACTCACAATGTTAATGGTTGCTACCCTTCAGAGATAAAATTTCAATTGGTTTTAATTAATAGCTTAGGATTTGAGGATCATGTTTAAGCTACAAGCATGTGTAAATTCAATTGCATTTTAATCATCTTGATAGCTAAGCAAACAAATGTGTAAGCCTAGATTTTCACATTGAGAGACTTCATTTTAAACCACTTTTTGCCCATAAATTTATGAGATCTAACCTTATTCTCGACTCTTATTGCTTTAATTATCTGTATTTATGGCTACACCCACCATTTTTTGCACACACCACTATCATATAATTTTCTACCATGGTATATTAACCTCACCTCACTTTGGTATACTTACTAAAGTGGCACTATGCCAATACCTAGCTTGGTATTTCTTAATAAAATTTGTAACTTCAATTTCTACTACAAAGTTACTATTACATAAAAGGCTCAATATTAGATTTTAATCAGGGTCCTACTTAAGCACTCTTCACTATGTTTATTAAAAAAATTAATTTAAGAGTACTTTTAAGTAATTATTATTATTTAAATTTAATAATTTATAAAGTTGTGTAGCATTACAAATCCAATTTAAATGGTACTAAAAATCCTCTTGTAAATAATATCTTTACTATTAGAAATTTGTTTTCTTTATTGTTATTATATTTTTATTTTAACATATTTAACATTATTCACAACACATTCTAGAATAGCCTAACCTCCCGACCCCTTCCCCCAACCTAAATTAAAGATTCCTAAGAATCACAACATAAGAATATGGAGGCAGAGGTATATATATAGAAATTTTCACACTAAAATGCTTATGATACCTGAGAACAAATCTGTTCAAAAAATGGGACACTGATAAGTTGGTTAAAACAAAGAGGATTAACCAAGATGCTATCACTTCTTATTAATAATATTTTCCTAGGACCTATCCAGGAGTGTGTATGATAATTTAAAATAAATATTTATGACTCATACAAAAGATATCCAGTTAAAGTTTGTACAAATGGACGTAGTCATCTATAATACATATAAAAATTCATTGGAGTTGTTCACAGGAGTAAGATTATAACAAAGAATATGACAAAAAAGGTATTAGAATTATATAAAATCAACTAATTTTAAGCTAGCACACATTGTTATTAGAGAAAAAATTGAAGCTAAAAACACAATGTCAATGCTTGAATTTTATCCTATTGTCTATCAAGATAATATGGGGGAGAAATGGAAATTTTTGAGATAGAGGTAGGGCCAAATAGGCCAAGAATACACGATGTAATTTAGAAAATAAGTCGTGTTAATGGTTGTTAATCTTTGAGATCCTTAGTTTTTAATAAATATAAGTGTGGCTTGTCTTATTATATCAGGATAAAACTAAGATAATTTGATTCCAAGGACATTTATGAGGCATGAATTAAATCCACATCCCTAGAAATGAGGTCCAAGAATCCAATAAATGATAATAAGGCATCAACTTCATCCAAACCCTCTAATCCTACAGAGAAAACCAAGGGTTCCAACAGTAAAGGCATGAAGAAATCAAGGGCTACAACCACAAAAATACAAAAGGGTGAAAAGCATTGCAAGGAATTTAATGTTGACACTCATTCAAGTGAGGACTATTAGAAGTTACACCATGAAAAGAGGCCAAAATGGTGGAACAAGGAAAAGAAGAAATCTGCTAATTTAGCCAAAAATATTGAGCAGGAGGAAGAAGGGTGTTTTGAAAAATATTATGAAGAAAAGGTAGTGTGTTCAGCTAGAATTAAGCCTTTAAGACATGAGTATACCTCTAATAAGGAGTAATAAGCTTCAGAGGCTCATAAAGAAGAGGTATTTTGGATCTACATACAAGTGCAGAGGATGAAATTTACAACATTGTTTGACAACGAATCCCAAAGGAATTTAGTCTTTAAGGATCTAGTGAAGAATCTAGGATTGGAGTTTGTGGATCATCCACAACTGTACCCATTGGTATGGGTGTATAAGGACATGAAGCTACATGTAACCAAGCAATGTACTTTATAGTTTTATATCAAAAATAAATTATATTATGCAATTACTTGTGATGTAGTACCTTTGATATTTTCCAAGTAATTTTTGGTAGCCTATATTTATTAGAAATATAGGCTTTATTTAAGTGAAAGTACAATTTTTGGGAGTTGAAGAAAGGTGGAATTACATATGTGATTAATCCTAGCAAGTTGTAAAAACATTCCAGCTTGTGATAGTGCAACAAGCCAAGCATTTGGTGAATGTAAGCAAGAGATTCATGCTATTGATGATAAGAGGTATGGATGGTAACATGCAAATTAGCATGGAGGTGGAAGTAGCCAACTACAATCCCCAAAAAAAGAAGGAATTGAAGGTATTTCTACAAATATTTAGCCGATTTATGCCAAAACCAAAAGGCTTACCACCAAAGAGATAAGTGGATCATGAAATTCAGCTCTTACATGATTTACCTCTACCTAATATTGGGTTGTATAGAAAGTCTATAATTTAGTTATATGAGGTGAAGAAATAAGTCAAGAGTTTTTGGATAAGGGTATGATTCATCCTAGTGCATCCCCATTTGGGCCCCCAATTTTTTTAGTCCCCAAGAAGGATGGAACATGGAGGATGTGCATAGATTATAGGGCACTCAATAAGATAACTATTAAGAATTGATACTCGTTGCCACAAATTGATGATATATTGGACCAGCTAAAGTATGTAAAGTATTTTAATAAGTTGGATCTAAATTTAGGTTATCATCAAATCTGAATGAAGAAATAGGACGTCTGGAAGACTGCATTCAAGACCAAGCAAGGTCTGCTTGAATGGTTGATGATGCCATTTAGATTAACAAATGCCCCAGCTACCTTCATGAGTCTGATGAATGAAATTTTTATGCCTTTCCAGGATAGGTATATCATTGTATTTCTTTATGATATATTATTTTTCAGTCCAACATGGGAAGAGAATATTCAGAATTTAAAATTAATTTTTGAAGTGTTAGCAAGGGAAGATCTAAAATTGAATCTTACAAAGTGTGAGTTTGGAAAGAAGTATTTAGTTTATTTTGGTCATGTAATTAGGAATGGAGAACTCATAATAGATCCCTCTAAGGTGGATACCATAAGGAATTTACTAGCACCAAAGAACCAAACTGAATTGAGAAGTTTTATTAGGGCATCCCAATACCTCATAAATTTTATTAAGTATTTCTCACATGTAGCAAGACCTTTGTTATAGCAGCTGCAAAAGAACAAAAATATTATTTGGGGAAAATATGAGAACAAAGCCTTTGATCTGATAAAGGATAATTTATGCAATGCACATGTTCTTTCTATACTGAACATGAGGATACCTTTTGAGATTGATATGGATGCCTCAGGCCATGCTATAGAGGTAGTTTTATTCCAGTAAGGTAAACTTGTATGTTACCATTTCAAATTATTTTAGGGGTTGTTCTTAACTATTATATGTATGATAAAGATTTGTTCACTCTTATCCAAGTGGTGAAGAAATGGAAATATTATTTATTGGGTAAAGAAACCACTGTGCATATGAATCGTGAGCCATTAAAGTACTTGTAAACTCAGAGCAAGTTACAATAATCTAGGTATTTTAAATGGATGGGTTTTCTACAATAGTTTAATCTCCTAATCAAATAACAGAAGAGAAAGATAAATAACTTGGCTAATATGTTATCTCGTCCTCCCATAAAGGTTGCTTTAGTTGTAATGGAATTGGAGTCTTTTTCTTTCAAAGAGTACAAGGGGCAGTATGAAGAATATTTTGAACTTGGGGATAAGTACAAGGAATTGAAACATGGAGTGCAAGGCAAATACAATAAGTATTTTCATTTGGAAAATTACTTGTTGTACAAAGGAGGAAAATTATGTGTGCCCAAGGGATACAAATTCTTACAGCTGATAAGGGAAGCTCACACATCACTATTTTCTAGTCATTTTGGTATGCATAAAATAATAGCTAACATGCAATGATATGTCTACTGGCCCTATATGTAGAATTATGTGTCTAACTATATCCGTGGATGTGCAAATTGCAACACAAGCAACCTAGCAATCGTAAATTGGGACTATACACACCTTTACCAATTCTTAATCGGCCATGGGAGAGCATTTCAATGGGAGGAGAAAATAGTAATTGACATTCATGGGGTGCAATAATTAATATTCTTGCAACTATAAAGTAATTGACATTCATGGGGTGAAATAATTAATAAGGGGAGGACCTTTAGCATGGTTTCATTTAGTATGGTGTCTGAGTAATAAAATATTCCAAAATTAAACTATAAAGATATTGGTAATGACCCCTGTTTGAACCCCTTCAAAAGAAGATGCCCATGGGTGGAAGTGGCAACTAAAGAGATCCTTGCTAAAAATCAATGAGAGGAGAAAGTAGTAACTAACTTTTGTGGGGTGAAATAATTAATAAGGGAAGGACCTTTAGTATGGTTTTTTGTTATCACTATAGAGAATCCCTTCATATCAATTCCAAAGCTAGATTGATGGTATATGAATTTATATAATCCCCTGGAATATGATATCAAAATAATAGTTGAGAAACTCAAAATAGAAAAGGCAAAAGAGTTGAAAAACCTTAGGACTTGGCAAAAAATCAGGAAAAGAAAACCCAAAGAAAATACAAATTTTCATTGAAAAACAAATTCATGCATATCACAATGAATAAAGCTAAAAATATCCCCATCCCATGAGGACACATCTCTATGAGTATCCAGATATGAGGATGTATGTTGTGTAGTGTGGAACATATGTTAAAATAATGAAGGTTACCAAAACAAAATTTGAAATAGAAGTGTAGAAGTAAAGAAGCAAGAACTGTACACAGAAAAAATAAATATGCATCCATAATCAGCAAAATTCAGCAAATAATATGATTACAATACGTACCCACTTCAACACCAATCCATTTGAAACTAGATATAAGAATATTAGTATCGAGTAGTAACATCATTGTCTCTCATCCAAGAATAAACCACCATATATCCACGCCCACACCACCATTAAAAAACCTTCATCCAAAACCCTAACCCAAAAAAAGCAATGGATAATGCCCTATGAAACCCCAGCAATGATTTTATCCACAAAATGGATGATCAAGAACCTACAAATGATCTTCTATTTCCTCAAAAATTATTGTGTTCTACGCCCTATTGAAGACTCATCCCTCTTGCTTGTTTTCAAGGATAACATAGAGAAGCCAGAGGAAAATCAAAGATCCATGATAAAAAAGGAAACAAATGATTTACCTAAAGTTTTATGCTTTGGTAGAGTTGGTTTGGCACACACAACGAAAAGAAAAAATAAAAATATTAGGGTTTTGTGGTTTGGCAGGGTAGGTTAATTTGGTGACATTGGGAGGGCAAAGAAATGTTTTAAAAGGGAGGGTGTTTCACCCTAAGAGGGTGGTTTAAAACCGCCATCTTAGGATGACCTAAGAGGATGGTTTAAAACTGTCCTCTTAAGTAACCCTAAGAGGGTGGTTTCAAACCACCATATTATTTCTAAGAGGGCAGTTACCCTAAGAGGGTGATTTTAAATTGCCCTCTTAGGGTCTAATACCATGGTTTTTTACCATTGTAAAAAACTACCTTATTTTAGCCATTGTTAAAGCCCTTTTTTGGTGTAGTGTCTCAAACAATGTCCAACAAGGAATTCAAGAGAATATTTTTTGAAATGGAAAACACTCTCCAAATCTTTATGGAGATGATGTTTTCTAAAGAAGAAAGGAAATCAAGGAAGGGAAGGAAGAAATTAGATTCAGAATTTGAGATTGAGTCTAGTGCTTCCAATGGTGAGAAAGAAGAGGACGTTTAAGGATCCCACTCTAAAAATCCTGAGAATATCTTATCACAACCCTTGACAAAAAATACTTTTAAAATGGAGGTAAAAATTGATATTTTAGCCTATAAGGGGAGTTAGATTCTAAAAAATTAGATGGGTTTCTGAATAAATTAGATATTTACTTCGATACTAAGTCTTATATAGAGGTACAATAAATCAACTTTTCTAGATTGATATTGGGTGGCCATGCTATCACATGGTGGGAGGAATACTCAGCTGGATTGGTAAGAAATCAACAACCAACTATAGAAACATGGGCTAAATTTATGAATGCTATAAGAGCTCAATTTTATCCTATTGTCTATCAAGATAATATGGGGGAGAAATGGAAATTTTTGATATAGAGGTAGAGCCAAATAGGCCAAGAATACACCATGTAATTTAGAAAATAAGTTGTGTTAATGGTTTTTAATCTTTGAGATCCTTAATTTTTAATAAATATAAGTGTGGCTTGTCTTATTATATCAGGATAAAACTAAGATAATTTGATTCCAAGGACATTTATGAGGCATGAATTAAATCCACATACCTAGAAATGAGGTCCAAGAAGCCAATAAATGATAATAAGGCATCAACTTCATCTAAACCCTCTAATCCTATAGAGAAAACCAAGGGTTCCAATAGTAAAGGCATGAAGAAATCAAGGGCTACAACCACAAAAATACAAAAGGGTGAAAAGCATTGCAAGGAATTTAATGTTGACACTCATTCAAGTGAGGACTATTAGAAGTTACACCATGAAAAGAGGCCAAAATGGTGGAACAAGGAAAAGAAGAAATCTGCTAATGCAGCCAAAAATAATGAGCAGAGGAAGAAGGGTGTTTTGAAAAAGAGGATGAAGAAAAGGTAGTGTGTGCTACTATAATTAAGCCTTTAAGACAGGATTATACCTCTAAGGAGTAATAAGCTTCAGAGGCTCATAAAGAAGAGGTATTTTGGGTCTACATACAAGTGCCGAGGATGAAATTTACAACATTGTTTGACAACGGATCCCAAAGGAATTTAGTCTCTAAGGATCTAGTGAAGAAGCTAGGATTGGAGGTTGTGGATCATCCACAACCGTACCCATTGGTATGGGTGTATAAGGACATGAAGCTACATGTAACCAAGCAATGTAATTTATAGTTTTATATCAAAAATAAATTCTATTATGCAATTACTTGTGATGTAGTACCTTTGATATTTGCCAAGTAATTTTTGGTAGCCTATATTTATTAGAAATATAGGCTTTATTTAAGTGGAAGTAAAATTTTTGGGAGTTGAATAAAGGTGGAATTACATATGTGATTAATCCTAGCAGGTTGTAAAAACATTCCAGCTTGTGACAGTGCAACAAGCCAAGCATTTGGTGAATGTAAGCAAGAGATTCATGCTATTAATGATAAGAGGTATGGATGGTAACATGTAAATTAGCATGGAAGTGGAAGTAGCCAAATGTACTCCCCAACAAAAGAAGGAATTGAAGGTATTTCTACAAATATTTAGCCGATTGATGCCAAAACCAAAAGGCTTACCACCAAAGAGATAAGTGGATCATGGAATTCAGCTCTTACATGATTTACCTCTACCTAATATTGGGTTGTATAGAAATTCTATAATTGAGTTATATGAGGTGAAGAAATAAGTCAAGAGTTGTTGGATAAGGGTATGATTCATCCTAGTGCATCCCCATTTGGGCCCCCAATTGTTTCAGTCCCCAATAAGGATGGAACATGGAGGATGTGCATAGATTATAGGGCACTCAATAAGATAACTATTAAGAATTGATACTCGTTACCACAAATTGATGATATATTGGACCAGCTAAAGTATGCAAAGTATTTTACTAAGTTGGATCTAAATTTAGGTTATCATCAAATCTGAATGAAGAAAGAGGACGTCTAAAATACTGCATTCAAGACCAAGCAGGGTCTGCTTGAATGGTTGATGATGCCATTTATATTAACAAATGCCCCAGCTACCTTCATGAGTCTGATGAATGAAATTTTTAGTCCTTTCCAGGATAGGTATATCATTGTATTTCTTTATGATATATTATTTTTCAGTCCATCATGGGAAGAGAATATTCAGAATTTAAAATTAATTTTTGAAGTGTTAGCAAGGGAAGATCTAAAATTGAATCTTACAAAGTGTGAGTTTGGAAAGAAGTCTTTAGTTTATTTTGGTCATGTAATTAGGAATGGAGAACTCATAATAGATCCCTCTAAGGTGGATACCATAAGGAATTTACTAGCACCAAAGAACTAGACTGAATTGAGAATTTTTATTAGGGCATCCCAATACCTCATAAATTTTATTAAGTATTTCTCACATGTAGCAAGACCTTTGTTATAGCAGCTGCAAAAGAACAAAAATATTATTTGGGGAAAAGAGGAGAACAAAGCCTTTGATCTGATAAAGGATAAGGTATGCAATGCACATGTGCTTTCTATACTGAACATGAGGATACCTTTTGAGATTGATATGGATACCTCAGGCCATGCTATAGAGGCAGTTTTATTCCAGTAAGGTAAACTTGTATGTTACCATTTCAAATTATTTTAGGGGTTGTTCTTAATTATTATATGTATGATAAAGAGTTGTTCACTCTTATCCAAGTGGTGAAGAAATGGAAATATTATTTATTGGGTAAAGAAACCATTGTGCATATGAATCGTGAGCCATTAAAGTACTTGTAAACTTAGAACAAGTTACAATAATCCAGGCATTTTAAATGGATGGGTTTCCTACAATAGTTTAATCTCCTAATAAAATATGAGAAGAAAAAGATAAATAACTTTGCTAATATGTTATCTCGTCCTACCATAAAGGTTGCTTTAGTTGTAATGGAATTGGAGTATTTTTCTTTCAAAGAGTACAAGGGGCAGTATGAAGAATATTTTGAACTTGGGGAGAAGTACAAGGAATTGAAACATGGAGTGCAAGGCAAATACAATAAGGATTTTCATTTGGAAAATGACTTGTTCAAAGGGGGAAAATTATGTGTGCCCAAGGGAGACAAATTCTTATAGCTGATAAGGGAAGATCACAAATCACTATTTGCTAGTCATTTTGGTATGCATAAAATAATAGCTAACATGCAAGATATGTATACTGGCCCAATATGTAGAATGATGTGTCTAACTATATCCATGAATGTGCAAATTGCAACACAAGAAAACCTAGCAATCGTAAATTGGGACTATACACACCTTTACCAATTCTTAATTGGCCATGGGAGAGCATTTCAATGGACTTCTTGGGTGGATTGCCAACCACTCAGAGAGGTAATGATTATCTATTTGTTATAGTGGATAAATTTAGTAAAATAATACTTGTCATGCCTTGTAAGAAAATTGTTATAGCAGAAGGTACAACTAAACTATTTTTTTAACATATTTTTATTCATTTTGGATTGCCAAGAGTATCATTTCAGATAGATATACTCACTTTCTCAATAAATTTTGGCTTGCATTATGGGAAATTTTGGACACTAAGCTAAAGAGATCAACAACATTTCATCCATAAACATATGGACAAACATAAGTGGTCAACAGGACAATTGTGCACTTGTTGAGCAGCTATAATCAATGAAATCCAAATACATGGTATGATAGTCTACCATATTTCTAATATTTCCATAATTTGGCAGTACATTCATCTATGGGATTATCACCATTTGAGGTGTGTTATGGGTTTCTACCTCATTTACATTTTGATGGAGCCTTTGAGAGTGGGAAATATCCAAGTAGCTCAAAGTTGGAAGGAGAGAAAGTATTGAAGTTCATTCAATGTATTCAACTAATACAGTAGAAAATAGAGGAGAAACTAAAGTAAACTCAGTAGCACTATAAGGAATGCCATGACAAACACAGGGTAGCTCATGATTTCCAAGTGGGAGATCTTGTATGGTTGCATTTAATAAAGGAACGACTGAAGGGATAAGGTAAGAAATTGAAGCCTATCAAATATGGGTCATTTCAAATATTAGGTCAGGTTGGACCAAATGCCTTCCAACTAAAATTACCAAGTTATATGTAAATTTACTCTATTGTTAATGTGGAAAACCTAAATTTGTTTGAGCCTTCTTTATTGGACAAGAGAGAAGATGCTATAATATTTCCTAAGTTGGATTATTTAGTCTTAGCTAAGTTTGAGGAGGTATAAAAATATTTAATTTTGGAAAGGAAAATACAGACAACACACTAAGGACAGGAAAAATTATGGTTGGTAAGTCTTAATGGAAAAATGCTAAGCAAGGTAAAGTGGATCTCCAAGAAACAAGCGGAGAAACAATATCCTCATTTGAAAAAATATAATTTTGAGGTACCAAAATCCTCCAATGGGAGAGGTATTGATCAAGAGAGCAACTAAAATTTCATCTACAAGAAGTGTGGAAGGAGCTCCAGGTAAAACAAAATTCTTGCTTCAAACCAATCAACACTTGCTAGAATAGAGTATGGAGGACAAATGGAGTAAGGTATGTGTTTTTAAATTATAGGAAAAATCCAAGGAATATAGGAAAACATGGATGGCTCCATGATATGAATCTCAAAAAGATCTTTTTGATGCCTTTTGAATTGCTCAAAATGGATAATTGAGGCCAAAGTTATGCCCAAAATACACCTACAGGCATGTTACATACGTTTTTATGAGTGGGTGAACAGTAACAGGGAAAACGGAGTGGGTTATAAATACCAACACTCAAATATGAAAAGGATTTTTTTTGGACCCACATTGTTAAGGTTTAATTGCTACATTTGCATTTGGATAACCCTAGAGGTAGAGGAAGAAAAGGCAAGAGCATAGATTAGGGAGAACAAGTTGAATAATACAACCAGATGAATATCAATAAGGATTTGTATCAGTTTAAAATCCTAATAAAAATCTATCCAATTTATTTGGGCTATGCTTTTACCCTTTTTAGGTTTCGACATTAAAAAATCTTGTATCCTCTTGCAATCTATGATTGTGTGTGTGATTTCATTCCTACAATTTTTGAGTTTAATTCCAATTTGATAAGTAGATCATATATCTGAAAATATACAATATAGTTCATCTTAATCTAATTGTAAAATCTAAGAAAAGATACATTTCATTAACCTAAGCTAAAGGATTCAACAATATCCCTAATTTGTTTGAGGAAAGAGTCAATATTTTGCTCTTTATGGATAAAACATCACTGATGGTTAAAGGTATGTTGCACAATCAACCAAAATCTTGTGTTATCTGAATACTTGGTGGAGAAATATGAGCATTATGGATAAAATAATATCTCAGTCCTATACTAGTCATGAGGACCAATATATGTGGTGTCTCAATATGGCTTCGTGACAATAAGGACTCGATATTTTTTGATAGCAAATGTGAGGAGGTAGATGCTTGGTATTCAGGTGGAATATGGGTGGGTAGAAAAGAGATGAGTGAAGGTAGGGTACTTGGCCTAGGATGAGGATGAGATAGAGTGTGATGGATGGGGAGGTGTACTGGCTGGGTAAGAAGGTGGAGAAAAGTTTGTTAAATGTTGGGTGTTAAGCCATGGAGGAGGAGAACGAAGTGTAACAATTGGCACTACTGGAGTGATGGACGTAGTGTCTACTTGATTGGTTGTTGGAGGGGTGATGGGAGTGGTGGCCAAGTGAGTGGAAGGAAGGGTAGGAGCTTGCAGGAGTGTGATAAAATTGTAGAATTTGAATGGTTCATCATCAACTTGGATGCGATGCAATTTTCCATCATGTATATATTTTATGCAATGATGAATTATGGAAGGAACACATTGTATATCATGAATCCAAGGTCTACCTAGGAGGAGATTATACTACATTTATTCTTTAATGATATGAAAGAGGGTGGGTATTTTATTGATGCCTACCTTGATTTATAGAACTATTGTACCTAGAGTTTGGCATCAAGTACCATTGAAGGCATGTAAGTCCATGGCTAGGGTGGTGTGATTATTAGGAGAATGTTGAGATGCTGGAGGATCTAGTATCAATCAAGATGCATTTGTAAGTGATCTCATTGATACATACCATGATGTGCATAGGGGGATCATACCCCTCTCCCACAAATTTTAAGATTTAATGATCATAGAAGACTATGGAAGGTTGCATGCATGTGCACACATTACCTAGAAAAGGAATTTTTGTCTTATGTGTGTAGATCTATAGACCTCAAGATGTTGTTAAGAGCCTTGCAATGAGGTTGTAAATATTGTAAGAGGTCATAGATAGACAATATTGCAAGTGCAGTTTGTAATTGATGGGTGAGATTGCTCCTAATGGTGATGATTGGTTATGGAGGAAAATGGGGGGCTTGTGTTGGTGGGGCTATGGAGGAGGAAGGGGTTTGAATGGGAGCTAGTTATTGGGTAGGGCAAACCATATATCTCTATTTCCTCATAATTTTGTTGATCATACCAACAAAACCATAATGTTTAGGTGCACGGTTAACTTTATTAACTTGTGGATGTGTTGGTTATGAAGTTGAAGCTTGAGCTTGTGTGTTTTGTATGGCAAGAGGTAGAGGAAGAGGAGGCAAGAGAATAGATTAGGGAGAACAAGTTGAATAATACAACCATATGAATATCAATAAGGATTTGTATCAGTTTTAAATCCTAATAAAAATATATCCAATTTATTTGGGCTATGATTTTACCCTTTTTAGGTTTCCACGTTAAAAAATATTGTATCCTCTTGCAATATGTGATTGTGTGTGTGATTTCATTTCTATAATTTTTGAGTTTAATTCCAATTTGATAAGTAGATCATATATCTGAAAATATACAATATATTTCATCCTAATATAAAGCATAAAATCTACGAAAAGATACATTTCATTAACATAAGCTAAAGGATTCAACAATATCCCTAATTTGTTTAAGGAAAGAGTCAATATTTGGCTCTTTATGGATCAAACATCACTGATGGTTAGAGGTATGTTGCACGATCGACCAAAATCTTGTGTTATCTGAATACTTGGTGGAGAAATATGAGCATTATGGATAACATAATATTTCAGTCCTATACTAGTCATGAGGACCAATATATGTGGTGTCTCAATATGGCTTCGTGATAATAAGGACTCGATATTTTTTGATAGCAAATGTGAGGAGGTAGATGCTTGGTATTCAGGTGGAATATGGGTGGGTAGAAAAGAGATGAGTGGAGGTAGGGTACTTTGCCTAGGAGGAGGGTGAGATAGAGTGTGATGGACGGGGAGGTGTACTGGCTAGGTAAGAAGGTGGAGAAAAGTGTGTTGCATGTTGGATGTTAAGCCATGGAGGATGAGAAGGAAGTGTAACAATTGGCACTACTGGAGTGATGGACATAGTGTCTACTTGATTGGTTGTTGGAGGGGTGATGGGAGTGGTGGCCCATTGAGTGGAAGGAAGGGTGGGAGCTTGCAGGAGTGTGATAAAATTATAGAATTTGAATGGTTCATCATCAACTTGGATGCGATGCACTTTTCCATCATGTATATATTTTATGCAATGATGAATTATGGAAGGAACACGTTGTATATCATGAATCCAAGGTCTCCCTAGAAGTATATTATACTGCATTTATTCTTTAATGATATGAAAGAGGGTGGGTATTTTCTTGATGCCTACCTTGATTTATAGAACTATTGTACCTAGAATTTGGCATCAAGTACCATTGAAGGCATGTGAGTCCATGGCTAGGGTGGTGTGATGATTAGGAGAATGTTGAGATGTTGGAGGAGCTAGTATCAATAAAGATGCATTTGTAAGTGATATCATTGATACATACCATCATGTGCATAGGGGGATCAGACCCCTCTCCCATAAATTTTATGATTTCATTATCATAGAAGACTATGGAAGGTTGCATGCACGTGCACATGTTACCTAGAAAAGGAATTTTTGTCTTATGTGTGTAGATCTATAGACCTCAAGATGTTGTTAAGAGCCTTTCAATGAGGTTGTAAATATTTAAGAGGTCATAGATAGACAATATTGCAGGTGTAGCTTGTAATTGATGGGTGAGATTGCTCCTAATGGTGATGATTGGTTGTGGAGGCAAAGGGGGGGTTGGTGTTGGTGGGGCTATGGAGGAGGAACGGGTTTGAATGGGAGCTAGTTATTGGGTAGGGCAATCTAGATATCTCTATTTCCTCATAATTTTGTTGATCATACCCACAAAACCATGATGTTTAGGTGCATAGTTAACTTGATTAACTTGTGGATGTGTTTGTTATGAAGTTGAAGCTTGAGCCTGTGTGTTTGGTGTGGCATGGTGAGGTAGGAAGGTTTGAAAAATACCTAAATTTTGATTTGGAGGAGCCAAGGGATTGTCAACCTAAATAGATATTTTATCAATTAGATCCTAGACCATGTGGTAAAATGATTGACAACCATTAATGTCATACCCTTTGCAATGATGATAATCACAAAAGATATGTTCCTTATAACCTCTTAGTTTTGGGTGATTTGGATCGGGTACTCTGAATTTGAGCAGATTAATGTGACCTACATCACAGATATTTTGGAATATATTGATCAATAATGTGTCTAGAGAAGTCCAAACACAAGGTGGATGAGTAGTAGGACATGATAAAGTGTGATGTTGGTTAGGCAAGGTTGGAGGAATTGCCTTATCAGGGTTTTGGTGATCCTAGGGTTGTAATTAGAGATTTTGAGTAGGTGGGGTGGCTACCATGTTAAACACTACATTGTTGGCTTGAGGAGGTCTAGATGGGCCCTAGTTAGGGCTACCTTTGTTGAATCTATTAGGGGTATACTCAAGCTTCTTATGGGGCTTAATATTGCCCTTTTGGATTTTAAATTCCTCTATCAATTTAACATGTGTGGTTGCCTCCTCAAATGAACCATGTTTCTATATTTACAAATTATCTTAGATGGCCTTAATGTAGCTCCTCGTAAATACCTTAACTAGCTCATTTTGGGGATAGGAAATGGTAGCTCATTAATAACCATTTTCTATCTTGCAACATAATCATGAATAGATTTATCATTAAATTATCATAGACTATATAGGTCTGGAAATGATATTTCATTTCTTATATTGATGGAAAAATGCTCTAGGAAAGCATTGGCCAATTGTTAAAATGTGTACAGGTTGTGCTTGGGTAGGTTATTGTACCAACTTAGGGCTAGTTCTCCAAGAGACTACAATAATTTCTTAAACATTAAGGCATCGCTACCATTGATTCAGAAGTAGACAAAGCAATAATTTCTTAGATTCTCATGAGGGTCCTCCTTGCTTTAGAATTTGTCAAATTTTGGGTATTTAAATTTGGAGGGATAGGGCCAGATGATAAATAGAGGGGTGAATAGATTCTAATAACAATTCACCATAAGTGAATTTGTTGTACCCATAGCTATTCAAGCACATTTGCAGTATTTAATCTATTCATGCATGCCTTGCATTTGATGAGGCATTGCAGGCATGGTTATATTTTTTCTAACAAGGACATCTATTAGCAAGTATTTAGGGTAGTATAGAGTGGGAGTGTGGTAGTTGAGAGGAGAAGGAGGTGGAGTAGGGTTTTGGTTATGGATGTAAGGGGTGGTGACATCAACTTGATAGAAATTTTGTGAATATTGCTAGGGTGGAGGATTTGGATTGTAAGGAGCTTGGGTTTGATTGAGTCCTACATACACATTTTAGTACTACATGTTGTTGACTACAGGGATGAATTATTGGTATGAGGTTTGATCTTGTACTTCATGATATGGTACCTGAGTATACCCTTGTTGTAGTGTCATTGGATTATACCATTCCTAGTCTAGGAATTGATGAGTGTAAGTTTGACTCAAGGGTGCTTGGATAGGCACTTGCTCGAGAGGTTCTTGAGTGGACCCTTGTTGATGTAATCCTTGGATAACCACCTATTTTGGATTTTCTTGGGCGTACATCTATTATTTTGGTAATCCTTGGATGTGCACTTGATTAGTGTTTGATTATGGTGATGGAACTTGCATGTAGACTTGTTGATATGATGCCTAACTATGCATTTGTTGTTGCAAGGTAAGTGCGTAGTTTTGGAATTTTTGTTGAGATAGCACTTGGTTGTGTTGCAATTGTTGCTAAGGGAGCACATGATTGTGCTGAAATTGTTGTTGAGGGAGCACTTAATTGTGTTGTGATTGTTATTGAGGAATCACTTGATTGTGCTATAATTATTGTTGAGGGAGCACTTGATTATGTTGCAATTATTGTTGAGGGAGCACTTGATTGTGCTATAATTGTTTTTTAGAGAGTACTTGATTGTGTTGCAATTGTTGTTGAGAGAGCACTTGATTTTGCTACAATTATTTTTGAGGGAGAACTTGATTGTGCTATAATTGTTGTTGAGGGGTCACTTGATTATGCTATAATTGTTGTCGAGGGAGCACTTGATCATGTTACAATTGTTATTGAGGGATAACTTTATTGTGTTGTAATTATTGTTGATGGAGCACTTGATTATGCTACAATTGTTGTTGAGGGAGCACTTGATTATGTTGCAATTGTTGTTGAGGGAGCACTTGATTGTGTTGCAATTTTTTTTGAGGGAGAACTTGATTATGTTGTAATTGTTGTTGAGAGAGCACTTGATTGTGCACAATTATTGTTGATGGAGCACTTTATTATGCTATAAGTGTTGTTGAGGGAGCACTTGATTGTGCTATAATTGTTGTTGAGGGAGCACTTGATTATACCTTGAAGGTCCTTCAGATGAGGCAAATGTGGGTGGTGTAAGAGGTGAAATGGTAGGTGGTGTTGAGGTCCATGAAGGTAGAGAATTGAATATTTCAATGGGTGATGTTTGTTGATAGATCAGAGTTTGATCAAGATCAAAATAGGTGAATGTATTAAGTTGGGCTTGTGATTAAGGGCAAGAATGAATGAGGTGATATTATGTAGGTGGTTGTGATGGTATGATAACTTTATATTATTGAGTATAGGTGGATAGGGGTGGGCATATAAATACTTGACTAGATGAGGGTGGAGGAAATAAGGAGAGGTTGATGGGGAGAATTATGGAAGTGGGATAAACAAAAGGAGTGGCTTCTTGCATACCTATCAAAGGGATATTAGAAGAAAGGAAGGTTGAAAACCTAGAAGTGGAGTTCATTAGATCGTAATCTGAGTATATGGAAGAGGAATTTATGAAGGTTAACTACAATGGTATGAGGGTGTTAGAAGTTGGTACCTCGATTTGGGACACAATAGGAGTTTTGGTTTGAATCTACAAAAGTAAATATGAGTGTCGCTCGAGGATGTTAAGAGGGGTCAACAAAGTATAAGGTGAACTAGGTTGTACATGGTAGAGAAGGTATGATTACAAAGGAATGTTCTGATACTAACCTCTTGTAAGGAATGTTTCTCCTTGGTATTATGATGTTCGTTGATGTTGAGTCATTTTTTTGATAATTGCTTTTTGTGTTCGTATGTGTGTGTTTTATTTTTTATTTTTTTATGTATGAAATCCACTAGAAAAAATAGGTGGATGAATGAGATATATGAGGAGTATATTGATGCACCCCCTTCCCACTATACTCAAAAGTATGTAAGGAGTGGTGATGTAAAAATAGGCAAAAGGATTCCTCTAATTGGGGGAAGGATCAGGATGACTAGAAAATGGTTTCTCTTATGCAAGTGGTGGCATTGTTTAGGCTCTGCTACTGGCCCAATCAAGCTTTCACTTCACCCTCGATCAATATTGGACAATAACGATAGTTGCACATTCATTAATTATGTGAAGCCCTGTGAGTAGGGGAATCTACCCTTTCCTACCCTAATGTAATCTCAATATTAGAGGATCTTCCAATGATGAAGTCCAAAAAATTACTTGAGGGGGCTACTATGGTGTCTAGGGGGATGATTCAATGCTTGCTAGTGGTAGCCAATGTCATTGATCTCTATGTGATGGTTGGTGATAAAATCCAATGCACCCAATGTGTTAACTATTGTGAGTGTATTATTTGTTTTTGGTATTCTTCATTTTGGAAATGGAATGTTATAGCAAAAAAGAGATAAGAAGACAACATTTCACATGTGCTATTTGAAATAAATTTCCCTTTTCAGAGTAAATCTAGACTATGTTGGCAATGACCAAACGATGTGATGCATTTTTTAAAGAAAATATAGACTATTTTGAGATTCAAAATGTGCATGTTTTCAACAACTAACATTTGAAACTGCATGTTTTTAGCTAGGGAATTTTAACCTACCACATGAAATGTGCATGTTTTCAGCAACTAACATTTGATAGTTAATATTTTCAACTAAGGAATTTTAACCTACTACATGAAATGTGCATGTTTTCATCAGGAAAATGTAAAAGAATGCATGTTTTTAGCAAACTGAATGTAAAAACTAACTACGCAAAAACCATCCAGGTGTTTTTAAAAAAAAAATCTAAACTACTCTTCAATGTGGAAATTAGATAAAAATAGGATAAAAATTAATGCGAATCAAGGTGTTTCATGTGTCTATCGATGATTTCCTCCCTGTAGGTGGTTTCTGAGGTTTGACAAGCCTTGTTCAGAATTTGGGACTATACCTATGATTTTGGAGAGCATAAAAGTAACATTCCTTAATCAATCAAAATGTGCATGTTTTTGCTAAGGAAATTTAAGCTACTACATAAAAAGTGCATGTTTATTGCACAAAAATGTAAAATAATACATGTTTTCAACAAACTAAATGAAAAAGCTATGTAAAAACCACAAGAGATGAATCATGTAGGTGTGTATATTGAGCCTGAGATGTATGTTAGGCTTTTGGGAGACTTCATGCCAATTTTGTAGTATTTGCAATGATAGCAAGACCACAAAATTTTTTAGTTATATATCAAACCAACACAAACAAATAAAACCATGATCGTCAAATGAAACTAAAGAAAAATATGCCACATTCATTGATATTTAAAAGGTGTTATAAAACATGTCTCTTTTATAGATTTGTACCAAGGGCTAAAAATAGGGCCTTTGAGAGGGTCCATTTCACCAAATATCATTATGGCACAATAGAAGTATTCCTTTAGATCCTCATATTGGGATTGGGCTTATGATGTATGCCACTACTAGCTATTTTGATCCTCAAGACCTGTGTAACCCTACAAAAAAATGTTATTGTACATAAGCCCACAAAACAAAGGTTAGTAGCACATATTTATGCAATAAAATGTATTTATGAAAAATCAAAATCATATTAAAAACAAAGAAAATAAAGACCTCACAAATGTATACACGAATACTAGAATAACTTGGATAGCACCTGGATATAATAAATCTCCTTTTTCTTCCTCCTTGATGTTATCAATATCTATAGAATTCTTCTACCTTCTCTTGTCATATTTTTGATGAAGGAAATGGCTTAATATTTATAGAAATATACCAAGGTTAGAGGGGTGAGGTGTCCTATGAGGTGGCTCAGTGGGGATAAGGTTAGGTGGGTTGATAATGGACCTAATTTGTTCATATGGGATGAGGCCAAAGGTTCATGGGATATAAGATGGAAGGAAGGAGTATGGGATTCACTTTGCCCATGTTGGATGAATTTCTTATGTGGAAAATGGAGCATGAGTTAGGTTAACCATGGTTAGGGAAACCTAGGGTAAGACAAGGTGGGATGGGTAAAGGATGGGCCTTATTTTTCCATGTGGGAAAATTCTAGAGGTTGGTGGGAGACAAGATGGAAAGAGGGAGTATGGGATTTGATTTTACCATGTGGGGTGAGGGCAAGACTTTTATGTGGAAAATAGAGCATGAGTTTGGTTGACTATGGTTAGGTAAACCTAGGGTAAGACAAGGTAAAGGATGGGCTTTATTTATCCATGTGGAAAAAGGCTAGAGGTTGGTGGGAGACAATATGGAAAGAAGGAGTATGGGCTTTGCTTTGCCCATGTGCGGTGAGGACAAGAATTTTGTCTTATGTGTAAAATGGAGCATGAGTTAATTTGACCATGGTTAGTTAAACCTAGGGTGAGGGTTGATCAAGGTTATGAAATTGACCAAGGTTGAGATGTGTGCATCTAGAGTTGAGTTGACCATGGCTAGGGTTGACCATAATGTGAAGTTTGACCAAGGTTGAGAGGTAACCCCGGTTAGGCTAGGGTGATCTAGGTTTAGTGGTATATAGACTAGTCAAAGGATAGACTAGGATGAGGTGTTGCTTGGTTAGACCAAAGAGATGGTCACATGGTGACTAGGGACTAGGTTTAGGAGAGGGCTTAGGTAGCTAAGGGGACTTAGTGAATAGTGAATAGTGAGTAATGAATAGTGAATATGTGAATAGTGAATAAGAGCTAATGTGAGATTTTAGGTGTCTAAAAGTTCAAAATAATATTTTTGAATATTCTTAGAGACATATTATAGAAAATGAGAATTAGGAATATTTCTACCATAAAATATGTTGGGTCAATACAAAATTAAATATGATGAAAAATATGAGAGGGTGACAATATATTACACTACAAATCCATCTACAAATTAAAGAAGAAAATGATGAATACAATCAAGAAGAAGCAGAAATAGGTCAAGATCAAATCTATTACAAAGTCACATGAAGGACGAAGACCATATTGAAGACTAAAGTTTTCAATAACCAAATAATGTAATACAGAGGGGTGTTAGAGAATATTATATTATTTGGTACATGCCAATGTACCACATTGGTACAACATTGTAAATATTAGATTAGGAGTGTGTCCTAGATTAGTGAGTGAGTTAATATTTTATGTAATGTAATAATGTACAGGAAATGCACAAGTGTCATGTAAATATGTGTGCAAGTGTTATGAGTGTAGATGTGCACAAGTGTATAATATGTAAGTGTGCACATGTGTCCTTAGAATAGGAAAATGAAGAGTTATTAAAGATACTGAAGGTCAAGAGTGCAACATATAAAGATTCACATACAATTATATATTTTTGACTAAGCATTGTAATATTATGAAGGTGAATAAAAAAAGCAAATATTTATGCTTGCATTAGTAGATCTTTATTTAATAGTATTTTCATGTGCAATATTGTGAGCATGTTTATGTGAGTATTCTTATGAGTTATTCAATTTGTTATTATATTTTAACATATTATTTGGTTCATTATATTGCAAATTCATTACATTATATCCTATAATTATTTTATTGTAGTGATTTATATTAAGTATTAGAGCTTCAAATATAACACTAGATACATCCAATGTGTCTTCCTTTGAAGATGCCATAGAAATGGTCAAGAGAGTAGAACCACCCTCCACAAGAGGAAGAAATTGAAAACCAAAAATCCTAGGGAGGAGAAAGTATTATCTCATCAAAAGAGATGGAACAATGGTATACACCTTACAAGTGATAGTCATTGACCTACACTAGGCCAGTCATGTGAATGTTGTAGAAACCATTTTAAAATATTTTGTAGCCAAAGAAAAAAATCCCAAGTAGCAATTAACTAGATTATACCATCCCCCTTTGACCATATTAAAATGACTTCTTTAATACAATATGGAAAATCTCCTACCAATTAAACCTATATATCTAGAAAAGGAGAAGCCTCGTTGGTTCTGCCTTGTAGAGCACTATGATTTCCATAGTGTTAATGGTCATTCAACCAATAGGTTTAAGCATATTAGAAGCCTCATCAAAGACTATAGAAATATGTAAAGTTATTTTCAATAGCTCCCATTCTTAACCCCCCTCAAGCTAATATTTGATTTTTTCAATATCCATTTCCCAACTATGAGCAAAATATCATTGTTTAGTATAGGAATATCCCACACTAATAAAATCATGGTGGGACTGATATATTATTTTTATCACCCAAATTCATTTACCTATTGCAAGGTGATTGAAGTAGGGAACCCTAAGAATAGTCTATATATTTCCTTTAATTCATCTTCATATTGTACCACCTCTTCTTCTTGAATTAATGATGTGTTAATGTCTTTAACCCTAAATGATCAATATAATCAACCTAATTATTAATCTAAAAACTAAATTCATAATCAAATAAACATAAATACTCAGTTTCATATTGCTAATTAATGTAAAAGGTTTAGGGAGAATTTCAAAACCCCTTCTTATACCTAATAAAAAAATCATATTGCTAATTCAATCCATCTTAAGAACAATTATCAAGAATCATGTGGCATTAGCTCGGTTAGATTCCTCAATATTTTTTTTTTGGTAGACAAGATACTATAGCATTAATACCGGGTTTTACAGGTTGACCCAAAACCTTTTACAAAAATCAGCCCAGGGCTATTGATGAACATGTCCTTCCTAAGAATCCTATATATGTAAAATCTACATGCCGCCAAAGCCATTACATCCAGTAAGGCACATAGCCTGTTATCAAAAATAAACTTCCCATACAACATTTTGGGTATACCCCAAGAAAAAACACCTACATCATAATTATAAAAAAAGAAACAGACACGGATCCCTTCCTTGAAACAATGGAGAAACAAAAAGTTGTAGATACACATAGTAGAGTACTAAAAAAACTCCCACAAGCTCTGTATTGACAGTTACTCTTAATAATTCTTTGGTAATTGCTTTCTTCCATATATGACATGCTTTGGGACCACATCCCGTCTTGGCCAATCAGCCTTGGAGAAGTGAACCTGCTGGCTAGATTTATGGTGGTGGCTATCTAGTGGTCCACGTGGCTCTAGTTCGAAGTCTTATATTGTTGTTTATTTCCTGCCCTATGATTATCAACCAACCTCAAATTACTAAGATGACTAGGAGCCATGTTATATGACATGTGACTATCTCCATTAGTATTTGTGGTATTTCCAAGCAACATCCACCAAGACTGACAACTCGGATAATTTTTATTGCGAGTCCATTTCAAAAAAGAGATGGGAATACTCATAGCCTTCGAACTTACAGTGCCTTCCCTATTGGTAAATTTGACTATAATTCTTGGAATTCTTGTTGAATAAGCTCATCTACTTCACTCGGGACACCATGTTCCCATTTGAAAAGTCTGTCACCATTGACACCCAAATTGGCCAGCTTATCAGCAACTTTGTTAGCTTCCCAAAAGACATGTTGGGCTTTTCTGTCCTATCTTCCCTGGAAAAGGATCCTAACCTCTTCAACAATTGTTTTAATTTTCCAAGGAGGTGTTTTTCAATTATTGAGAAGATTTATAACATGCATAGAGTCTCCTTATATGATCAAATTTCCTTCTAAGTCTTGAGTCATTTGAAGGCCTCTCCACATAGCTCTAGCTTCAGCTTCATTGTTCGTCCTTGTTCCCAAATATTTGGAAAACACAAGCATCATATTCCCATTATGATCTTGCACAATACCGCCAGTGCCTACTCTACCAGGATTTTCCTTAGCCGCTCCATAAAAATTAAGCTTAAACCAACCCGTAGGAGGTGGGGACCACTTAACATTGGCTCTGGGGTTGACTACCCTAGGCACAGATGCATCTAACAAGGTTAAGCTTAAATATTGAGCAATCGTGGTCTCCTGCAGATGAGGTTTATGACTATCAAAAGGGATAAGGTTCACATTCTCATTGGAAAAGTATAAGATCCTGGCAATGATAGTTTTATGATCATGGATAGACTCATTAAAGACTTTATAGTTCCTTTCTAACGACACCTACCAAAGATAGTGATTGAGAAATTTTTTTCACATGTATCTAAGTCTTTGGCTTGAAAAGGGGCAAGGCCACTGGATGAAAAAATCAAGTACGATGGTTGGTTTAACCCAAGAAATATTGAAGGCCTAAAAAACCCCACTTAGGACAGTCAAGGAAAAAGGGCACTCAAGGAAAATGTGATAAATGGTCTCTTAATTAGACTTGCACAGATAACAACAATTAGTGATACAAATACGTTTACGCATCATTTTATCAATGGTTAGAATTATTCCTTGGATAACCAGCCATGAAAAGAATACAATTTTTGGAATTAAAATTTTTATCCAAACTAAGTCCTTTTGGTGGACAAAATCCTTGTCATCAAGCAAAATCTTGTAAGCTGATTTAATAGTGAACTACCTATTTTCCGTAGGATCCCAGGTCACTTGATCTTCCTTGGGTCTCATGGGGATAAACTGTTTCTTGAGAATGTTACAAAGATCATTTTATTCTACTCCACTTCATTCTGCCTCTGTCCTCAACCATATAAACGAAGACTTTTTTGCCAATGAGTTCTTTCGTGATATCTCTAATTTGGGCTAAGTTAGGATATTGCGTCAGTGGTTCGTCCTTATCCCACTTGTCATTCCAACAATTTATCCTCTCACCATTGCCTAAAACTCATCTTAAACTTTTTTTGATTATTTCCTTACAATTGAGAATTGCTTTCCAAAAATTCGAACCTCTGATTGGAACTGAGACACTTAGAAATTCCATATTTTGAAGATACTTTCGTTTGATGATAGTTGTCCATTCATTTTCTTCACCACAAATGAGGCACCACTTCTGCTTAGCTAGTAAAGCTAAATTTATATGAGCAATTATCCTCAGACCTAAGCCCCCATTTTCCTTGGGTTTGCACACTTTGGTCCATCCTACAAGGTGTATCCTTTTTTTCTCCTTTGATCTAGTCCATAAAAATTCTTTTTGGAGTTTCTCAATTTTATGGAAAACCTTCATAGGGGCTTTGAAAATGGAGAGGAAATATACTGGAATGCTCTGAAGAGAGGCCTTAGTGAGGGTCAAATTTCTTGCTTTATATAGAAGATGACCTTTCCATCTAGAAAGTTTTTTTTTTTAATTCTTTCAATAACCCTGTCCCACATTGACTCTCTTGGAGAACCAATGAAAATAGGGAGACCAAGATACAAAGTGGGGAGGTTTGCTATATCACACCCTAAAATTTATACAATCCTTCCTTACCTCTGAATGGGGGTGTTCAAAAAATATAACTTTTAACTTTATGACCAGCAGTGTCCTCGTAGATTTGTACGATGTATTTAATTCTTTTGGCCTCAACCACCGATGCCTTAGTCAATAGAAGGGTATCATCAATGAATTGTTGGTGAGAAATAGCCCTAGTGAGAGATGTTGCCTTGATTCCCGATATTAGCCTTGAACTACAAGCATTTTTGATGGTTCTACCTAAAGCTTTTGCTATAATGATGAATAACATGGGGTTGATAGGGTCCCCTTGCCGAATTCCTCTGTGACTTTGAAAGTAACCAATAGTTGTTCCATTAACCAAAATAGAGAACCATGCTTTAGAAATGCATTCTTTGATCAAATTAACCCATTTGTGGTGAAAACCAAACTTAAGGAGGATAACAATCAGAAAGTTCCAATTTATCTTGTCAAATGCTTTGTTCATATCAAGCTTGAGGGCAAAAATATACTTGTTAGTCTTATGAGCAGAGGGCAGAGCTTCATGAATTGTGATAACTCCATCCAAGATTGACCTGCCCTAGACAAAGCTTCCCTGGCATAGATCTATGATGCGCGGCATAACATCTCTCATTCTATTTGCAATGGCTTTAGTTAGGATCTTGTAAGAAACATTGTACAGACTGATTGGCCTGAAGTCAGCCATATATTCAAGGGTTTGCTTCTTAGAAATTAGAGAAATAAAAGTAGAGTTGATACCTTTTGGGATATGATTGATTGCTTTTAATTATCTGACAGTATAAATTACATCCTCACTTATGATGTCCCAAAAATCTTGATAGAAATGAGATGGAAATCCATCGGGTCCCGGGGCTTTGTCTGGCTCCATGCTAAACAAGGCTTCCTTAATTTCCTCATCAAAAAATGGAGTTAGAAGCTTAAGGTTTATACACTCATTTATTATGCTAGGAATGGATTTCAAGAGAATATATTTGGCCTCCTCATTGCACTACGATTCCTGACCAAGGATAGAATTGAAATAAGTTATTGCCTCCTTTCTGATTTTTGTTACGTCTGGAGTAATAGAACTATCTTTTTTTTTTTTAAATTATCTTGTTATTGCTTTTTTTTCTAAGCGTGGTGACGTGAAAAACATGGAATTTGAATCTCCATATTTCAACCAAAGAGCCCTTGATTTTTTCCTCCAATAGATTTCCTCATAGGACAAAACGTTATGAAACTCTACTAGTTTTGTCTGTTCCTCCTGCTTAGTAGTTTCATCAGCATCACCATGTTGAATCCTCTGATCAATTATCCTCAAACTTTCAACAACCTATTGTTTATTTTCAAAGAGATTCCCAAAGACCTCTTTGTTCCAAGTTTGAATCTTTTCCTTAACAAACTTTAATTTGCTAGCAAGTTTAAAAGCTACACTACCTTTGATAGGTTGCTGCCACCACTGAATTAAGTTATCTTTGAAACTAGAATGTTTGATCCACATAGATTGAAATCTGAAAGGTTTCTTGAAGGACAGAGAGTTAGGGATGTCCAAAAAAAAGAGATTATGATCAGAGGAAATTTTAGGAATGGTTTGCAGGGTAGAATCACCAAATAGAGTTGTAGCCTCCTTTGATAGAAAAAACTTGTCAAGTCTTTCTTGAATGATATGACACCCTATCCATCGATTTCTCCAGGTATAATTCGCTCCTCTAAGTTTTACATACATCAACATATTGGAGTTCACAAAGTCATTGAACTCATCCATGCTCCTGATAGGTGGTCCATTTCCACCCATTCTTTTTGAAGGGTAAAGAGGAGTGTTAAAATACCCAGTCAAAATACAAGGGGAATTATGGAATATTTCACTCATATTGCCTAAGTACTTCTATAGTAGATATCTCCCTTGAATTGAAGTTAGGGTATAAATATTTGAAAGGATCCATGACATGTTGTTGTTTATTTCCTTAAATAAAACACTAAGAAACCTATCATATTTCTTAATAATGGTGCCTTCTACTATTTGAGGATCCCACAAAGTCATAAGGCCTCCAGACGCTCCTCTGGATGATTTTCAAACCATCTTCCCTTGATTCTATATTTTTTTTGCTACTTTTTTTGACTGAATCTCATCATTTTTTGTTTCTTGCAACATGATAATAGTTGGATTCACTTGATTTCTTATTGCACTGACTTCCCTGTATTTGGGCAGGCCATTGAGGCCTCTCATGTTCCATGAGAGGAAATTCATTTAGATTGTTTGGTATTTCTTCCTCCCGCCATCCCTTGAGGGGGTTTTCCTAATTTGTTGTCTTCAGAACCCGAAATAACCTGTTGAAACAAGGTTCTCTGTTTTCCATTGGCAATGTCATTATTATTCTTAATTTTTTTATGCTCAGCATTGATATTCTCCCTCTTCTTTTTTCACTGCCAAAATCTATAGGAGAATTCATAGTGCTCCTATTTTGTTTAGGACTAAACTGGAGGGAGGCAATTTATTGTAGAACTAGACTGCCATAGTCCTCAGTCTGAAGAGTTTCACATATCTCCACCCCTACATCCAAATATTCTCCTTTTTTCATGTATTCCCCTGGTCTGCAGGACAACCCCTCAGTAGGATTCACCTGGATCCTAGTGATGATGTTAGGGATATGAGATTTTTTATTTTCCAATGCCTCAACTTTCTTCCTAAGTTCTTTAGCATTAGGGTTTGGCTTTGGGATGCCCACTGGGTTTGAAGTATTTTCAACATTGGGGTTTAAGGATCCCGACTTGGATGGGGATTCTAGAGATCGAGCATTAGGATTTGGCTTTATGATACCCATGGGGCTTACAGTAATTTTAGAATTAGGGTTTGAGGATCTTGACTTGGATGGGGATTCTAGAGAGTCAGAAAGGTTAGCCTAAAGGTTCTGGGCTTCCATGTATTTCGATAATCCTCCTACTCCCATATTGGATAGAATTGAAAATTTATTTGAAACTAGATGATTGGAACTTACCTAAGTATTTTGGTTGCCAATAACCTATTGTTTTCATTTTTCTTTTTGGGACCCTGCACTCTCTCTTTTATTTTTTTGGTAGACATAGTTTTCCTGATTGAAATCGCCTCTGCCAGGGAAAATCCTCAAATTTCCTTTGTCTAGCATTCCTTACTTATACTTTTCTCTATTCATTGCTAGGTTTGGGCACTGATTGCATAGATTTCCTAATTTTTGCATTCTGCATAGAATGTCGATCTATTATCGTATTCTACCAACTTTTTTTGATAGTATTCTCCATACTCTAGCTCCACAAACCTTGGCAATTCATTATCCAAATTAGCATTTACGTAGATTCATGCACGAGTCATCCTTGTCCTGGCCAAGGTCACATGGTCAATGGAGATCAGGTCCCCTATAGTTTTGGCTATGCCCTGTAGCCAATATTCATTGAAGAATAGGGTAGGTAGACTTAGTAGACAAACCCAAATAGAGGCAATGTTAATATTTTGCTTTTTAGGGTCAAAATATTCACCCCATCATTTGAGAAAAAGGCTCCTTTTGCCCAAAAACCAAGGACCTCCTATTAAAATGTGGTTAGCATCCTCCATATTGTTAAAACAGATAATGAAGAACCCTCAAGTTAGAGCTACCAACTCCAAGCTTCCTACCGATCACCATTTACCTGTAGCCCAAGCCCTGATAGTCTCCATGTTCAACCTACCTCCAAAAAACTTGCCTACCAAGGAGAATTCTTCCATTGAAAGAAAAGGGCTCATGGAACTTGTCGGGGCCAAAATTTTATTATTTACTGGAACTAGGGGTGGAAGAGAGAGAACCTCCTTTCCTTTTCCTCTAAGAGTCTCAGCAAAAGATAGCCACTTCTTGGGCCCCATATTGTCCTTCGTATCTTTTTTATCAGGGTATTTCTGAGGAGGGTCGGGCCTTCGCATGATGCTTGCCTCCAAATCTACCGCATCCTAATTTCCTTCCTTTGGATCCTCGCTTGATCCATGCTCGAGGTTCCCACCCTCCCCTTCTATACCTGATCTACCTCTACTGTCTTGGTTGAGATTCATGCCCAAAAAATTCAAACCCTCACTCCCACCGCACTCGCTAAACCTTAGCTCACTCATTCCTGATGATGCAATGCTCAAGTGCCCTCAAAATTCAATATTCCTCAATATTATAGAGGAGACCAAGGTTCAAATATTGTCAAATGATATATGGATAATATCCAAGCTTTGTTTTAATACCCCTATGTGGTGATGATGTAATCCAGGTGGGGCCCATTTCAATCCCATATAACCAATTGAAAAGAAGAAAATTGATCAAGATAAATATCAAGCTTTCTTAGACCTAGCCAAACTCCCTTTGTCTCCTTGATCCATAAGCTTGTCCTCTAGGAAGGATTAAATGATGAAAATAGGAATATGCTCTTTCATTTATACTTGTACTATAAAAGAAAAACAATTCCATGGAAATAACCCTTATTTGATCAAATTAATTTAGGACAATGAGCCTATTCCTGCTTCATTTTTGTCTACAATGATGATGATATCAATATTTTATTTTGAGAATCCAATGAAAATACTCTTTCTACAAATATATTGGATTGGGGTGAGATGGATAAGCAACCCTCACCTTTTCAAGGTCTTGAATCCTTTTGTTTCATAAATTTTAGTAAGTGTGATACTCCTAACCTCAGCTTCCCCCACATATACATTTGAATCTACATGTGAGTCTGCATTGATTACCTATTAATCCAATTACTTGTATGCATACTACCTTCTTGCATTTTGTTTTCCCTTCATATGTACATGTATACATGTGCTTGTATCTAATTGTATTGCTTGTTTCATATTGAGTCAAGAGATCTACAATGAACCAAATGATGATCTTGATCAGGATAGTTCATATTGCATTGCTCTTGCACTAGGGAAGAGAGTGGATCTCCTAGTTCTCACCTTTGCAACTCATGTTAGGTTCCATAAAAATACCTCTTTATCAATATAATAATCTCTCTTAATTAATATAATCATCCATTTCATTATTTATCTCTAGAAATCTATATCATAAATCTCTATTATATCCTTATCAAGTTGATTGGCCTTAAAATTGCATCTATCAATTATTTTGAACTATAAAAAATATCCTTGCCATATGAAGAATTTTGTAAATACCATAAGTTTTGATTGCAAAATCTTGTCAAATTATCTACTTCTATCTCATCACATGCTACATGGTTGGTATCATAATAATACATGATCATGATAACCCCATTGATCTTAACACATGTCTTCCCACTCAACATTTGATCTATGGAGGTAACCATTCAACAAAGTTATGTCTCCTCAACTGGAGGCATGATTCCTTATCATAATAATCATATATAAGTCCTTGATGGCATACCTCAATGAAACAAATTAGATCCAATCAACATGTTCTAAGGCTAGGGGGGAAATCAATCTAAATTAAAATATCTCAATGCTAAGGGATACCTTTCAAATAAAACATCCTAAGGTTATGAGGAAACCCTAATAAACACCCTAAGGCTAAGGAAAATATTTTAAATTAGAGTGTCATATGGCTAATATATGAATAAAATCAAATGTGTCTTTAAGTAGATCAATCAAACTTAAATGTGCCTTTAAATGAACTAGTCAATCAAATGTGTCATTAAATGGGCCAACTTGTAAGTAAATAAATTACTTATATGCATTTAAATAGGCCAATCACTAATTTACATTTAAATAGGTCACTTTGTACATAAATCAAGTAATCATGTATCTTATTAAGTCACCTAAGCAACCCCATTTCTAGTTTTCCTTCTTTTTTTCATCTCATTGACCCAATTCTACTCGATAAAATTTGCTTGGTTCTCAAAATTTGTCTCAGGGTAAAAAGCAAATCATGGAAGAATATTTGAGAAGATTGGATCCTTCAGCCCCTACTCATGACTATAATTTCTAGGAAATATTAGAAAAGTAGGGGATCCTCTAGTTCCTAAAAAACTTTAATGGATATGATTAGGAGTTATCCATTCAGATTGCCCACTCATCGTAAGAAGGGAGAGTCAAAACAAAAGGTTTGGATTTTAACATAACAAATCCTCTTATCTTAGATGTTTCTAGGATTCCTATTTCCAGTGAGAGTATACATAGGGGGAAACATTCCCTTGCTAATGAAATTAAGATCTTCAAAGGGAAAGGGGAGAACTCGAATAAATACCAGAATGGGATTCTTTGAGAATCCCTCCCTGTATCATGGGATAGGTGGCCATTGTAATAATGGAGTTCTTCACTCTTAATAACCACTTTACGATTATGCGAAGCTTTTGCATGGACTTCTTAAATCACCTTTGACATAAAAAAATTATGAATATTCCTACTTTCTTGTTCAATTCGATTGAAAGGACGACCTTGCAAGTTCAAAGAGGTGATGCAATGGTTCCTCTCCACAAAGGACTACTAAAAATGATATTTGAACATGTATTTAAAAAAGGTGACAAGGTGGTGGGAAAAATTTTGGGTTTTTTGGGTAGCCCCCTTGAAGCAACAAAGAAAGCTAATTCCCTTGAGTTTTCTGAGAATAAGGAGATAAGAAACCTCTCCCCAAATCCTTTTGGATGCACTATATTATTGGAAATTTGAGGTATTTTATGTTGTCATTGATGTCACATGGATCATTGACATCACATATATCATTGATGTCACATGGATCACATTGAGTTTTGGTGGCCAAAGTATTTCATAAATAAGCATTTATGATATTTTGGAAAGCATGAATATATACAGGGTTTTTGTGAAAACCAAGGCAGGAAAAATAAAAGGTTTTATTTAAAACCATGGATGGCAGATTTGAAATGGGTTTTTCTTAAAACCCAGGTTGGCTTTTTGTTTCATCGAAAAAGGTGCCCCGGTGATGGAGATATTTAATTTTAAATATTTAAGTTTAAATTTTAATTATTTAAAATTTAAAAGTTAATTTATAGCACCGACGTCAAAAGAAAGGAGGAAGGCATATATAAATATGCCACCAAATGTTTTGATTTAACCCGATGTCCTCGATGATGGTGATGCGTTCGAATTGCTAAGGAAGTGAAAGGTGCCAGCATGTTAAAGAGTGTGCAAAGGGTGTTCGTTCGAAGAGGGAGCAAAGGCATCGTAGCTCATTCGAATCCAACGGAGAAAGGAGGCAATAAAAGTAAGGGAGGTCCCTTACCAAGCACCGTAGGCGCTTGTGGCCTAACGACAAGAGGAAGGCGTGTAAGGTGTTGAAGCACCAATAGATCCAAAGTTCGAATCCCATCGGCACTGGTTTTGCAAAGTGAAAGGGAGGACTCTTTTGGTGCACGTGGTGTTTGAGGACACGCTCGAAGCAAACAAATAGAAGGTTTGCGCTCACTGTTCTATGTGAGCGGTTGGCTCACGTGGTTGTTGGCATCATGGTTAGAGTGGTGTAGGGGCAGTGACCGGGGATCGAATCCCACTGAGGACAAAGGCAAGTTAATAATTTTTCCTAATATTTTATTTTTCTAAGGTTGCCCTAGGAGAGATAAGGGTTGTGATGCATGTTGAGAAAAAGAGATATTTTTGGTGATTTTCCTTTTAGAAGTATATCATATTATATATCGTTGGAAAGCTTATTTCGAGGGCTATTTGATTAACTTGCTTAGAGGGAGAAATAAGGTGTATGTAAAGAGATATTTCTGTTTTTGTAAAGGGGTTCAAAAGTGAAGGTTGTTTTGTTCTTTTTCAAAAGTGATTAATTCTTTCATAAGGGGACATGATGCATTTTGTTGAGTAGGAGTGATAAGGTGTTATTTGGATATTGTTGTTATGATATTAATCATGATCTCTAACCCTTGTTGAAAGTTGAAAAAGAAGTTTTGTTGAGTGTGGTAGATTTCCAAAGAGGTTTCTTCATCTTCATAAAAGGTATGGGCACATTCTCCTATTGATTGATTATGGTGGTTGATTTCTGAAATATCATTGGAGAGAAAAGGATTGATTGTGGTTTCCTTTTCAAAAGTGGTTGGTTGAATGCTTCAAGGTTTTCTAGTTTGAGAGTTGTGTTTAAACCTTGTTTTATAAGCATAGTTGTTGAAGCCCATTGGTTATGCAAAGAACTTGAAAAGAACATGAGTATCATTGTTATGTGAGATTTATGGTTGAGCATTGTTGGAAACATTTGAGTTGGTTGATACATGCTTGGACTAGGGTTTGTGAGAAAGAGTTGTCCCTTGTGATGAATGGTTGAGTTGAGTTGATTGTGCCTAGTCAAGTGATTGTGAGAAGTGATTGTTCAAATTCCATAAAAGAAACTATTCTATATTCTGATTTGAGTTGAGTTTAAGTTGAGAAAGAAATTGAGATTAAATTGAGATTAGAACATATTGAGTCTCTAAAAATTCTCCTTATGCTTCTATGAGATTGCCTTGAGTTGAGAAAGATATTGGATTTGAGTATAGAACATATTGAGTCTCTAACAATTCTCTTTATGCTTCTATGAGATTGATTTGAGTTGAGATCATTGTGGATCATAGTTGTCATCCTTTGAAGAGTGTATTACCATTCATTGTTGAGTTCATATTTGAGCCTTGCCTTCATAGATTTGTGGATGAGATTTGAGTACTACTTGAGTATGATTGATTGAGCCTTTGAGAAGGCTTTTGGGATAGATTTTTGGACAACTTTGTGGATAGTTGTTGAGCATATTTGGACAAGTTCTATGTGAGCTTGTTGAGCATATTTGGACAAGTTCTGTGTGAGCTTGTTGAGCATATTTGGACAAGTTCTGTGTGAGATTGTTGAGCATATTTGGACAAGTTCTGTGTGAGCTTGTTGAGTAGATAGTGGACAAGTTCTATGTGAGCTTGAGCAGATCAATGGATTGCCTACCTAAGTAGATTAGTGTGTTGCCTAGCTGAGCAGATCAGTGGATTGCCTACCTGAGCAGATTAGTGTGTTGCCTAGTTGAGCAGATCAGTGGATTGCCTACCTGAGTAGATCAGTGTGTTGCCTAGCTGAGCAGATCAGTGGATTGCCTACCTGAGTAGATCAGTGTATTGCCTAGCTTTGAGCAGATCAAAGTAATCATTGTATTGGATAAGGATCCTTATTTCTATGTGAAATATTATAAGGAGATTATCTTATGGAGTACCCCACATTGGGGGAACCACGTTAAATCTTGTGTCTCAATTATGTGTGGTGACTTGTGCTCTTGCTTACTATTGCTATCTGAGTTATTAATGCACATTTCTATATTTGGTTATTGCAATTAAGGACATTAATTGATATTGGTTTGGAAAGAAAGTAAAAAGTGGGCGCTATATTGTTCACCCCCTCTTAGTATAAGCTTGTGTTCTTCAATTGGTATCAGAGCGGGTTCCTTCGAAAAGGCTAACAACTTGAGGGTAGATTCTACAAGAACATAGATGGCTTCATAGAATGGATCATCTACAAATAAGGCACCACTGTTTGATGGTAACAATTATGCTTTCTAGAGCATGAGAATGAAGAACTACTTGATATCACAAGGATATGAGGTATGGCAGATGGTTGAAAAAGAGTATAAGGTTGAAGGTGATCCCGAGGTAGATAAGACTATCAGGAAATTGGTTGAGATCAATGCAAGGGCAATAAATTATATTTTGAGTGGGCTACGTGAGACAGATTTTGCAAAGGTCATGGTATGTAATTCAGCTAATGAAATGTGGACCAAGTTGCGGAATACTTATGAAGGAGATTCCAAGGTAAAGTTGTCAAAACTACAAACTCATAGAAAAATATTTGAGGAATTGAAAATGGAAGATTCTGAAGATATTGCAAAGTTTTTACTTCGAGTTGATGAGATTACTAACACCATGAGAGGCCTAGGATTTGAGATGAAAGAATCAAAAGTTACTCAAAAGGTTTTGAGATCACTTCCCATGAAGTATGATGCAAAGGTTTCAACAATAGAAGAAACAATGGATATCAACAAGCTAACAATGGAAGAACTACAAGGAACTCTCACAGCTTATGAGATGAGGGTGAGTAAGCATCAGGTTCCAATAAAAGAGATTGCATTCAAGGCTTCAGAGAAAGAGAAAGGGAAGGTTCCAGAGATAGATAGAGATCCAGTTAATGATGAGGAAGCTAACTTCATCAAAAGGAATAAGGACTCAAGGAATTTTAGGGATATGAGGAAAGTCAGATGCTACAAGTGTGGTGATCTTGGTCACTATGCACACAAGTGTCCACATGAAGAAAATAGTGATGATGAAAAATAGGGTCACAAAAGAAAAGAATATGGAAAGCATAAGCATGACAAAGATGACGAGATACAAGCAAAACAGGTATGAGAAGAAGAAAATTTTTTGTAAGGTAAAGAAATCTTACTACATTGTAGAAGCAAGTGATAGCTCAGATCACAGTGATAAAGACAAGTCAGATGATGAAAAGGAAGAACATATATTCCTTGGAATAGAAGGTGAAAGAGAACAATGCTTTGTGTGTGGTCAAAGAGATCACAGATCAGGATATTGCAATGGATTCAATGATAGTGAAGATGAGATGACACATCAAGGAAATATGCATGGTCAAAGAAATCATGAGAGTTTGTTTGCTATAGAAGATGATAATGATCTTAGTAACAATGAAGATAAAGAAGTCTCACTTTTGGTAATAAAAAAGGAAGAGGATGAGCCAAGAAAACAAAAATCAAAAGTCAAAATGATAAAATAAGAATATAAAAATCTTGAAAACAAGATTCAAATAGATGTCAAAATTAGAGAAGAACTACTTCAGACAATCAGTAATCTCAAAGAAGAGCTTTAAAACGTAAAAATAATAGAAGAAAGGATGAATGAATAACTAATGGTAATAACGTCAAGACATGACATGTTAGATGAAAAGGTTCAAAAAGGAGTGGAAACTTATTTTAAGGTCGTATCTCACTTCCAAAAATAATCACACTCAAAAGGAAAGGAAGTTCTTAAATATGAAAGCAAGGAAGCACCTAAGTTTTATGAAGAAAGTTCCAAAGTTCCTATGGCTCCAAATATTCAGTTTGGATCTTATTTTGAGATAGGTGAATCAAGTTCAAAAGAAAAAGAAATTCTTGAAGAAGAAAGCAAGGAAGAAATTAAGGAAAAGGATTTAGATACTACAAAGAAGGTTCAAGGATGCAATGCACAAGTTGAAAATGATCATAGGGATAATGGTCAAGAAAGGTATGAGGAACCAAGGCATGAACAAAGGGCTTTTCAAGGACATTGTTTTTCTTGTAATGGATTTGGACACAGGGCTATACACTGCAGGGTCCATGGATCAAAGAAGTTTGATTTTTCTAGAAGAAACTTCAAAGGAAGAAGGTATGGTTTTTAGGGACATTGCTTCTTATGCAACAGGATTGGTCATAGAGCTTCTCAGTGCAAAGAAAATGAGAAAAATGGTTTTGGTTTTAGAGCTACACAATTCAGAAGTCATGGTCATAATGGTCATGAAAACAGAGCTTCACAATACAGGGTTCAAGAAAGGAATGGATATGGAAATTATTTCAAGAAAGAATTCAGGATTTGGGCACCATCCAAAGGCTACAATATCAAGTGTTTTAATTGCAATAACTTTGGACATATTGCAAAATGGTGTAGGACTCAATTCCAAATAGGTTCAAGGCAAGAAGGTCAAACAGGTTCAAGACAAGAAGATCAAGTAATTCATCAAGAGAAGGATATCAAAAAAATATGGAAGGAAGTTGATAGAGGAAAGAAACAATGTAATATGGGAGTAAAAGTACTCCCACCCCAAAATTAATCACCTCAAGAGAGAAGGTGGTGAGGGGGCTAAGCTTAAGAGTCATATCTTTTAGCCCCATAGGTGTCCCTTTTGCCATTGATGTCAAAGGGGGAGAGATTTGAGTTAGGGGGAGCAGCCTCCAAAGAGAGCATTGAGTTAGGGGGAGCAACCTCCAAAGAGAGTATTGAGTCAAGGGGAGCAACTTTGATTCTCAGAAATGGTTTTTGCAATGACTGTGGTGATTTGCATTAGAGGTGTTGCCATCAATGACAAAGGGGGAGATTGTTGGAAATTTGAGGTATTTTATGTTGTCATTGATGTCACATGGATCATTGATGTTACATTGAGTTTTGGTGGCCAAAGTATTTCATAAATAAGCATTTATGATATTTTGGAAAGCATGAATATATACAAGGTTTTTGTGAAAACCAAGGTAGGCAAAATAAAAGGTTTTATTTAAAACCATGGATGGCATATTTGAAATGGGTTTTTCTTAAAACCCAGGTTGGCTTTTCGTTTCATCGAAAAATGTGCCCCGGTGATGGAGATATTTAATTTTAAATATTTAAGTTTAAATTTTAATTATTTAAAATTTAAATTTAAATTTAAAATTAAAAGTTAATTTATAGCATCGACGTCAAAAGAAAGGAGGAGGCATATAATATTAAAGTTTAATTTATAGCGTCGACGTCAAAAGAAAGGAGGAAGGCATATATAAATATGCCACCAAATATTTTGATTTAACCCGATGTCCTCGATGATGGTGATGCGTTCGAATTGCTAAGGAAGTGAAAGGTGCCAACGTGTTAAAGAGTGTGCAAAGGGTGTTCGTTCGAAGAGGGAGCAAAGGCATCGCAGCTCATTCGAATCCAATGGAGAAAGGAGGCAATAAAAGTAAGGGAGGTCCCTTACCAAGCACCGTAGGTGCTTGTGGCCTAACGGCAAGAGGAAGGTGCATAAGGTGTTGAAGCGCCAGTAGATCCGAAGTTCGAATCCCATCGACACTGGTTTTGCAAAGTGAAAGGGAGGACTCTTTTGGCGCACGTGGTGTTTGAGGACACGCTCGGAGCAAACAAATAGAAGGTTTGCGCTCACTATTCTATGTGAGCGGTTGGCTCACGTGGTTGTTGGCACCATGGTTAGAGTGGTGCAGGGGCAGTGACCGGGGATCGAATCCCACTGAGGACAAAGGCAAGTTAATAATTTTTCCTAATATTTTATTTTTCTAAGGTTGCCCTAGGAGAGATAAGGGTTGTGATGCATGTTGAGAAAAAGAGAGATTTCTGGTGATTTTCCTTTTAGAAGTATATCATATTATATATCGTTGGAAAGCTTATTTCGAGGGCTATTTGATTAACTTGCTTAGAGGGAGAAATAAGGTGTATGTAAAGAGATATTTCTATTTTTGTAAAGGGGTTCAAAAGTGAAGGTTGTTTTGTTCTTTTTCAAAAGTGATTAATTCTTTCATAAGGGGACATGATGCATTTTGTTGAGTAGGAGTGATAAGGTGTTATTTGGATATTGTTGTTATGATATTAATCATGATCTCTAACCCTTGTTGAAAGTTGAAAAAGAAGTTTGTTGAGTGTGGCATATTTCCAAAGAGGTTTCTTCATCTTCATAAAAGGTATGGGCACATTCTCCTATTGATTGATTATGGTGGTTGATTTCTGAAATATCATTGGAGAGAAAAGGATTGATTGTGGTTTCCTTTTCGAAAGTGGTTGGTTGAATGCTTCAAGGTTTTCTGGTTTGAGAGTTGTGTTTAAACCTTGTTTTATAAGCATAGTTGTTGAAGCCCATTGGTTATGCAAAGAACTTGAAAAGAACATGAGTATCATTGTTATGTGAGATTTATGGTTGAGCATTGTTGGAAACATTTGAGTTGGTTGATACATGCTTGGACTAGGGTTTGTGAGAAAGAGTTGTCCCTTGTGATGAATGGTTGAGTTGAGTTGATTGTGCCTAGTCAAGTGATTGTGAGAAGTGATTGTTCAAATTCCATAAAAGAAACTATTCTATATTCTGATTTGAGTTGAGTTTAAGTTGAGAAAGAAATTGAGATTAGAACATATTGAGTCTCTAACAATTCTCCTTATGCTTCTATGAGATTGCCTTGAGTTGAGAAAGATATTGGATTTGAGTATAGAACATATTGAGTCTCTAACAATTCTCTTTATGCTTCTATGAGATTGATTTGAGTTGAGATCATTGTGGATCATAGTTGTCATCCTTTGAAGAGTGTATTACCATTCATTGTTGAGTTCATCTTTGAGCCTTGCCTTCATAGATTTGTGGATGAGATTTGAGTACTACTTGAGTATGATTGATTGAGCCTTTGAGAAGGCTTTTGGGATAGATTTTTGGACAACTTTGTGGACAGTTTTTGGGACATATTTGGACAAGTTCTATGTGAGCTTGTTGAGCATATTTGGACAAGTTCTGTGTGAGCTTGTTGAGCATATTTGGACAAGTTCTATGTGAGCTTGTTGAGCATATTTGGACAAGTTCTGTGTGAGCTTGTTGAGCAGATCAATGGAGTGCCTAGCTGAGTAGATCAGTGGATTGCCTACTTGAGCAGATCAATGTGTTGCCTAGCTGAGCAGATCAGTGGATTGCCTACTTGAGCAGATCAGTGTGTTGCCTAGCTGAGTAGATCAGTGGATTGCCTACCTGAGCAGATTAGTGTGTTGCCTAGTTGAGCAGATCAATGGATTGCCTACTTGAGCAGATCAGTGTATTGCCTAGCTTTGAGCAGATCAAAGTAATCATTGTATTGGATAAGGATCCTTATTTCTGTGTGAAATATTATAAGGAGATTATCTTGTGGAGTACCCCACATTGGGGGAACCACGTTAAATCTTGTGTCTCAATTGTGTGTGGTGACTTGTGCTCTTGCTTACTATTGCTATCTGAGTTATTAATGCACACTGCTATATTTGGTTATTGCAATTAAGGACATTAATTGATATTGGTTTGGAAAGAAAGTAAAAAGTGGGCGCTATACTGTTCACCCCCCTCTTAGTATAAGCTTGTGTTCTTCATATATCAATAGATAAGGCTTCACCAAATAAATACAATGTTGAAATAAAAAAGGAACAGAGGGGAGAAGCAAAGAAAATAGGAGTCCGTAGAGGCAAAGAGGAAATAATGAGGTGTTCTAAGCACTTAATTCAAAATTTATGAAACCATATAAGCCCATGCATATCATCCTTGACTTGGTATATTCAAAGGATTTTGCTCCTACCTCATCTAAGAGAAATAACCCTAGACCTCATGGGGGAATCTTTGTGATAAAAGGAAAAAGGCTTGTGAAAATTTAGGATCCTCCCAGAACACCCAAAGGTGCAATGAAGATAGTTAAAAACCTATTAAGTTCCTTATGGAGAATGATCAAAATGGTTTCTATGTATGCAGATGAGGTCACCTTGATGATGGGGAATGTTCAGAGGAATCATAAGGATTCATAGGAGAAACTTAAACTTTCAGATGAGTGAGAGGATTATTTAGATGGTTGGTGTTCTCTAGTTTCCTTTGAGTGTCTTAGACCTTCTATATTCTTCTTAGTGTTGTAATTTTCTATCTTTTAAACCCCTAGTGGAGGTTATTCCTTGTTTTTTATATCCGATTTTTCCCTTTTGTTTTATTTTTCTCTTATTTATAAAAAGTTTTGGGGACCCTTTAAAAACCCCTTCTTCCATATAATCAAATAAAAACATTCATGTAAGTGCTTATCAAATAATCAATTTTAGAGGCCACTACTTAGAAGTAAATCGTATTTGAACATAACATCTCCTCTTAGACATATCTTGAAGCCATCTAAGCACTTGTTTAGTAATCAATCTACAAGGCCACCACTTATCGTTGAATAAAAAATTTGGAACATGTATTGTCCCCTTGGACACATCTCATGTCACTTAAATGCTTTCTCAATAGTCAATCTATGAGGCCACCGCTTAAGGATGAATCAACTATGTGCATTTAAATAGGTTGATAAATTATGTGCCTTTGAATGAGTATGTTGGAGAAAATTTATGTGTCCCTTAGATTTGTCATGCCACAAAATTCTTTGAATCCAATCAACAATATGGGCTTTGGTTGATCCACCTCTTTGACTTGAGAAATAAATATCCTAAGACTCCTAAAAGACTAAGTAGTATAAGTAAATCCCAAATAAATCTTATAATATGACTATTATGCTCATTCTTATCTAGATTACATTGAAATTAAATTTATTATTTGACCAAGATTCACAAAAACCTTTTAATTATGCCCTATCAGTAGATCGGTGCCTTGTTCATTGAGTAATTATAGCAAAGCTTTAAACATTTAATGATAAAGAGAGAAAGAGAAAGAAGGAACTGGGTTAATTAAATACATTCAAATAATGTAATAGATGTAATTAAAATGGACCAGTGATAGAAAGTGACATTCACACATTCAAATAATGCAACATGCAAATGTGACAATAGATACACAATTGAGCCAAATAATTGCTCTAGGAGGAAGCAAGATTGTATTAATATGAAAGATTCTTACAATGGGAGTCCAACTCAAAATGACAAGATCTCACTTAAATAATACAAATGGAATTTCATTCAAATAATGTAACAAAACTCCATCACTCTTTGTTCAAATAATGCAACAAAGAGCCTCCTAACTCCCAATCCAACTACTAGAAATGATCTCAATAGACTGGATACATCCTAAGAAAAACTTGCACAATCAAGAGGAAGAATGAGGGATGGAGATGGAAGATAAGACACAAATGAAGGTACAATCAACAAGGCAAGGACACTCTAGTATACCTCTAGTAGAATTTGGCTATGCAAAACTTGATAATATGTTTGGTTTATGCAACCCTTATTTATAATTTAAAAATGGCCCATTCTATTGTAATAACCTCCATCTAATCCCTCCATTTGGCTTCATCTACATCATTGATTCTGTGGTGGCTTATAGTTGGTTCTAGTTTGTTTTGAGCTATCTAGGTCCAGTCTTGACACTTGGGAGCTTGTCAACCTTTGGATCCCTTAGTGGACTATAATTGTATTAAATTTGGACCTTATATCTTGACTCTCTATCATTGTGTATTTTTCTATAGTGGGCCACTCACTTAGTTTCTAGTTTTGTGCTACTTCAATAGCTTCATGATATTTAACAAATTTTGTAATGGTCATTTTATTATTTTATTATCGGTCATTTACACAAAAGTGTGACTTGAATATTTTCTTGAATCTCCTCTCTAAAATTTAGATCCATGTTTGCAGATTTTTTTTTACTGTTCATGAAATCCAAGATATTAATATCATCCTTTAAATTCTTAGCATATAAAACTATTTATTTTAATATTTGCCTACACCTTTACATACTTTGTCAATTTGTGTTTCAGTTTTGATCATTGGAAATGAACATGAAATTAATCAACCATTTGTATCTTAATCACTATCGTTGGAGATATTTTGAATCATCTGTCAACTATAACCTTGTATTATTATCTTTGCTTAAATCCTTGTCATCCATTATATGCCAAACTCTCTATGAGCCATTGGTTTCTTTTGTTTTTCTATTGTGTGATCTAGACCATCAATCTTTGCCTACATGGAGAATTGTGGCCCATTAGATTTGACCAATCATAGCCATAAATTTGAATCTTGCAAAGAAATAAGGATCATTCGCTTTTTTTTTATTTGGTAAAAAAAAATTATCTCTTTCTATCATGTGATCTGTGTCATAGATTTTTTTCAAACAAATATAGACCGCTTTCTTTCCTGCCTTAAAAATTTAAATAGTCGTAGTCAAATAAATTTATCTTCATCCATCCTAAAATGCATACCATTGATCCTATCCTAGATTATCACGGACTGCTCATTTGTTGCTAACCCTTATTTAGAATTTCTTGACAAATATAATCCATTCATTCAAATCCTATAAGTAATATAGACCACACATTTCCAAAGAGTCTATTTGTCTTTATTCATTGATGAATGTGTGTTGTCCATATTTGACCTTGGATCCATGTAGGCCATTGATCTAGTTGGGCTACATGACAAGGTCTATTCTGGTGGACAAGATAAAAGTTTTCATATATGGTAAAACCTTCACCTCTTATAGATCATTCATTTTTTAACATAATCAATTCATTCCCTCCATTCTTATGGTAAGTCGTAGTCAAATAACTTTTTCTTTATTCTATAGTGTATGTGGACCATAGATCTTTTGAAATCAAAGCAACATGAGCTTCTCATATTCTATGAACTTTGATAATGGAAATTTTTATATTTATTTACCAATGAACATGGATCATCCATCTTCTGAAATCAAAGTAGTGTGAGCTATAGATTCATCCTGTTGAATTGATCAACTACGAATGACTAGTTGCTAATTTTTTTTTAACTTTAACCTGAAAAACCATAGATATCCTTGTTGGTCAATGCACACCATGGATTTCATCCTAAGTTGCACACACGAAAAGACCAAGAGGATTTTGGTGGTCATGATGAATAGGAAAAATAGGTTCGAATGCACATGGACCATTCATCATTTTGGATGGATAAACATGGTTCATTTATTTTATACTCAGAATACTTTGAATTTTTAGATATGGATAGATGAGTGGCTTGGATTGACTCATGGATTCAGGATTAATGCAAACCACATGTTTATTTGAGTGGGAAGGCTTTTGGAAATATTTAGCAGTTGTGATTGCTCCTAAGGCTTATGGATGAAAGTGAACCGTCTATTTGAACAAAGATGAAATTATTTTTAAGGCATGTGGAAGGTTTAACAAGTCAAATGAGTGAGAATTAATGATTAGGCATCTTGGGCAACTCTAATTTTCTCAAGACTCATAGGAAGCATGTAGGCCATTCATTCTGGTGGAAAATAGCCTATGTTTATGCTACAAGGTGGGGACTTAAATTTTGTTTAGGCTATGGATTAAAGTGAACCATATATGTAATGGATAGATGCATAAGATTTGTCATCTTAGGATTTTAAAGGCATGAATTAAAATTGGGGGAAGGAATGGATTTATTTTCACATATTCAAGACCCTCAAACCTTAGGAAATTTTATGGCATTATCATTATGGATATGATGATGGTGGAGTAAGGTTAAAATTTTACGTGTGGTAAAAAAAATTGAATTGATTTATTAATAAACAATAGAGGTGCTTAGTAAAAATAATAAAAGGAACTTAACTAATGAGCAAATGGAATTAAAAAAATGAACTAGGTCTAAAAATATGAATTAATAGGCTAATGGAATTGGATAAAAGGAATTCTACACTGACATGAAAAATTAAAATAAACGTGACCATGGTTGACTCTAAAGTTAAAAAATTAAGGTATACCTTAGGTTGGAATTTTGAGGATCCAAAAAGGGCAATCAAATATGAATTCTCAAATGAACCAGTCAATACATAAATTATAAAAATTTATGCCTTAAGCCTTAATCATTTTATTTCAATCATATACATTCCATCATTTCATGCATCATCATTTAATTTTCACCATCTACCTTTAACCATTCTAATTGCCAATCATCAAAAAAATTTGCAAAGCTTTTGGAAATACCCATATCTCCTAATTACCAATTGTGTCCCTCTTGTTTCCTTCATCTTTAAATTTTTAAACAAATTTCCCATCTCTAATTCAACATCGGCCATCAATCATCCAAACCATGTCCTTCTTGCTAATTTTAATAAAATGTGTCCTTCCTCTCCATTCACCATCTCTCATCACCACTCTTATCATAGAAAAATTTAGCTTCCTTGTTTTGAATTATTTTTCCCTCCAAAACTTTAGAGGGCACACCAGGGAATGACGATGTTTGATTCCATCTAACTTAGCACCTCTCATATTCCTCGTCCAAAAATTAGGGATGTACATCAAATTTTTAATGAATTTATTTTTACAATAAATGCATAAAAAATGAGTAAAATATAGACATTCAATTTATATGCACTTTAGTCCTCTTTACAACTCAACCACCAAGCCCTCTAATTAACCAAACAAAATCCACCTTCTTCATTCATAATTTATAGATTTTATTACTCTTGAAAGCAATGGTATTTTTGGGATATTAACATCTACTATAAAACTCTATAAATATACAAATAAATGCCTCTATTAAATTGGTATTAAAAAGAGCTTTCCAACAAGTATAAATATACCTATACCCCCATAATGATTAAAGTCGTGAACTGGCTCAAAAATCCAACCTACAACACTGCAAACAAAAAAGTGCTACAAATTGTGTAGCACTACAAGTAACAAATTGCTAACAATCATATAGCACTACAAACAAAAAATTTAAAATAAATTAAAAACTATTATAAATTTAAATAAATAAATCTAAAAATCAAACCCTCTTACCTTCTAATACCAGGAAAAAATAGTTTCTCAAATGCATGTTGTACTTCTATTTTCCACCTCCATGTCTAGCAACCCTATTGGTTGATTACGTAGGCCAACTTCTCTTAATAACATGTGCCTTGATCCTATATAAATCTATCCATTGATCTAAAATAATCTAGCATGTAGTCATTCATTGATCTAGTATGCTATACTATCATACACTAATCACAACCATTCATTTTTCCCCAATGTGACTCATTAGCTTCTTATAAATATAGCTCTCACCACTTGTGAATATATTAAAAAAATTAGTATTCTTTTGTAAGCTCTATCAAAATTCCTAGCAATCCTAAACCCCTTGCTACCTATGCTCTACCTAGTGTCTCTCAGATCTAGTTTGGCCTTGGTTTTATTTGGTAACAGTGTGGTTTAACTACTGTACTCCTATATTTCTTTGGTATTTTGTGTAACTCACCATGCTACCATGATTTTTATAAAAATTTTCTATAGCATATGGGTGACATCTCCCTATTTGGTTTCCAATTTTCTTTTGATGTTACTCTTGTAATGACTTCCATTGTTAATTGATCTATTTTATTCTCATCTAACTTATTTTTATGATGGTTCCTATTTATGTCCAACCTTGCTTCCTATGGTCTCTTGACTCACAAATTATTTTTGGTTAGCATTACAACCTCTTAGAGTTATGGCCTATCCTTATCTTAACACTAGAAACTTTTCTTCACCTTAATTTGTTATGCCCTTCTTGTTAGCATACTTGCTCATTGACATAGCCATTCTAGTATTTTAAGTATCTTTACAACAACAGACACATATTTATGTGGCATTTTTATTTTTCCTTTTCACATATCATATCTTGGGTTGTTGAAAAGCATTACAATATATTTTACAATTTGTATTGCTTATATGTTTACCCTCTAAAAAAAATTTGTTGCAGTCTGTAGATTCAAAAACCTCACTTGCACTTGATGTTATGCTTTACGGTGTTAAATGGGTTTATTAAAAAAAAACCTAAGGTTTTGTATTGCTAATATGACTCTTTATCGAGCCTTAATCAAGATAAAAAAATTGTTCAAACTTAAGGTAAATATCATCTAAAATGAATGCTAATTATAAACACACAAAATGCAAGAATATAAGAACTAGCCTAGTATGATTTTGTGTTTGAATGATGAACTATACTAAAAGAGGGTTTTCTTTTCCAAGGCAAACAAGAGATAATGCATCAAATAATTTAGGCTAAAATGCAACTATATAATTTTGATTTCTTGCCTAATTTCTTGTATAAGAAAAAGGATTTAGACCTATCTTAAGATTCCTTGATTTTGCTCCAAAATAAATTTTATTGAAAGATAAATTTGAACTATCCTAAATATTCCTTAATTGACCAAAATAGATGTGAATTTAGGCAAATAAACTATGAAAATAGAGAACTACAAACTAAAAATAGTGAAATTACAGCAAGTACAGAGGTGCCAAGTGGCAAGGTTACCTTCTTTAGAGCCTGATCAAATTTACCACTAGCAAATTTACCACTAATTAGTGATTTTAAAAACTTTCAAAATGAAAGGGAAAAATAAGGGTTTTCTATTTTGGGGGGTTTTCTAATTCTAGAGAGGTGATAAACTATCTTCCTAGCTAACCAAACCCCATATTAATGCAAAAGTGAGTATAAATGAGCCTCCTTTTGGAATGGATGTAGGGCTTGTCAAATTTGTTAGTGAGTGGTAAATTTGTCATTGGAAATTTTTATAGAGTGGAAAATTTACTCTATGTATTCTAGAGAGTCAAATTCGCTAGTGGTTGTAGGAAGTGATAAATTTATCCTGAAATGGGGCTGAATGAATCTTGGGTCAAATTTTGGGAATGTTTTATATCAAGTCAGAGGTGCAATGTGGGGGAAATATGGAGTGGAGTATTTCTAAGTTTTGTTGCCTATGAATTTCTATAATTAAGCTATGTAAATCCTAATTTTGAGGAGAAAATTAAATATGCATGAAAGAAATGAACAATCCCTAGAAAGAGACTGAGATTAGAGTTTCTAGAAGCTTGCATGATCTAGATATATTTTCAAATGGGACGAAATGGATTGTAGAATTCTATTTAATCTTAAGAAAAAGAAAAATTAATGCAAATGCAATGAAAATGCTAAATGAAGATGTGTATGTTGTTATAAGCTTTTAAAAAATCTATAGCAGGGATAAAGGAAAGAGCATGAAAAATGATGAAATGTGTATGATAGGATAAACAAGACAATGTTAGTCTTGTATCAATACCAAAGCAAGCTCAAGGAAAGGTTCCTTGAAATTAGAATGAAGCTAATGTGAAATGCATAAAAGAAGATGAAATTAGAGAAGCAAACAATGCATGTGAGCTTGCATATAATGAAAAGAAAATATGAAAGAGCCTCCAAGTAAAGTAATATTTGCAAATAGTTATGGATTAGAAATCAAAGTGCATGGAGAAGGAAATGAAATGTAGTTAGTATGCTTGAAAAGAAGAAAAATGTACTTATAAAATAAAATGAACTATTGTAAATTAAGAAACATGAAAGTAAGTGGCATGGGAGCATATGTTAGAAGTATAAAAATATGCAACAAAAGATATTAGTGACTATAAATGAAAGAAGTAAATTTAAATAAACTTGAAATGGCCTACGAAGAAGGTGTTAGAAGCATGAGATGAAATAGTAAAAGAGAAATAAATGACTATGTATGCAAAAACCAAGTTAGCAAGGCCTAGAAATGGAAGAGAAAATGCATGAAAGAGAACAAGAATATGAAAATAAAGAGGAGCTAGGAATGATACAATCTAGCAAGGATTCCTCAATTCCCCAAAGACACTCTTATTACCCCCAATATCTCTCCTTGCCTTGCTTGACTTACCTCCAAAGTAGCTTTATGAAGATGCCAAAAATGAGAATATGGATAATACAAATGAAATAGAATGACGAGAATTTTTGTGGAGTATTCCTAGCTCAAAATTGCTTATGGAATGCTTACCCCAAGGGCTGCATTTATAGGTTTTTGGAAGGGGTATTGAAGTGTAAAATTGATAGGCCTAGTTCATTGTTGGAGCATGCAAGGACAAAGGAGGTAGTGGGGTGAAGGAATCTATGTGCTCTTGGATCATGCCAAAAGATTCTAGCCATTTTTATAAATTTTCCACTGATAGTCAAATTCGCCACTGGAAAATTTACCACTAATTGATGAATTTGACTAATAATCAGTTTGACTAGCCTAGGTTTGAAAAATGGTTATTTTATAAATTTACCACTGGTGAATTTTATAGGGATTGAAAATGATGCACAATATTTTGGGTTTGGGTTGATTGAGTGTTTTTTGATGTTTGGTATGTTGTTTGATGTCTTTTGCTTTGATGGTGCATCAAAATTGGGTGTCTACATAGTCCTATGAAATAGATTTTTGCAAGTTTTTATATTTTACTACTATTATTCTTTGCACATCTATAAAGGGATAGAGAATAACCTTTTGTTTCCAATTGAGTGGCATTTCCATTCCTTTTGGCTCACTTGGACCTATGCTTATTTTATTTTGGCTACACCTACACTTATTTTATTTTTAATTGCATCATTATTTATTGTTTTGTAATTTTTATTAATAAATTATCTTTGTTGTTTATTTCTATAGCTTTAGTAATCTATTTTTGTTGATTATTCTTCAGCTATGCTTGTTGATATTTTATATTTTTAACATTTATTTTTATTGTTCATTTGGAGTTGTTTTTGCTATTTATTTTTATAATTGTAACATTTATTTTTGACATCCCTACATATTCAACTACACATATTACTACTTGTTTTTTGTCTATCCTACTTGCAAAAATAAAGTTATTGCAAGCTAATGCAATGTGTCTTTTATATTTATATATTTAATTCCTACTATTTTTCATACTCCTCTAAAGGGATAGGGACCTGAATTGCTATCAAAAAAGTTCCATATCTCTTTAAACTTATAGCAAACGCCTCTAAATTGATGACCTTTTTTGTTTTTCTTATCTACTCAATCTGGTTGTAGGGATTTTTATTATACTACATTGGGCCTGCTAGATTAATATTTTTAACAGCTTTCATAGGATATAGACCAGGTGCTTTCTTCCATGCTTACTCTAGTCTTGTTTTTTTATTTTAATTGCACAATATCTGATATATAACCTATTTTTATTAAATAAGAAACATGTTGTATATAGCACTTTAGAGGATAGGTTATTATTTTTTCTTAAATATCAAGGTAGAACCACATGCATAAATACTTAGCATAGCTTGTTTGTTGTTTATATGCATATTCTTCTTTCACACTTGTAAAGAAGAAAAGAAGCTTTATGATTTTACATTGCTAAACTAAAAAAATTTAATAGTATTGATGTTGTTCTATTGTAATTCATTAAGTATCATTTGTCACTAGTCCATATTTACTTTATTTCTCATTTATCACCTTGTCACTAAACATATAAGTCAAACACATTGCTTTAAAAGCAAGACTAATATTTTGTACTAGATAAAAATGGACTTGCATATGGTTATATCCAAGATAGGTTAGGTGGTTGTATTTGATTTGCTATTTTATCTCTAAAGTAAATTTATTATTGTTATTCAATTTAAAATAGATCTCTAATACTATATTTTACATAATCAAATACATCATATAGGGAAGAAATCTATCTTCTTGCATATTTTTACCTTATTGCATATTTATTTTATTGGTATAACTTGTAAGGGCAAAACATGAATCTTAGATACCAAAACATAGGTGTTTATTAATTTATCCCTAATACATAGTGTAGTTTGTGCATACACATATTCAGATAAGGAAGGTATCCCTTTACTGATATTACAACAACTTTGACGTTGGATAGAGTATGTGTCCCTATCCAATTGTGTTGTATGATCTTAGATAAATGAGTTTATCCATATCATTGGTTAAGTGTCCATTGAGATTGTTACCAATAAAAATGCATAGTAAGACCCTGACCCTTCCCACTATTGCTTGTTGTAAAAAGTTGAATGTATCCCTCTTTGTAATCTAAGTCTACTTGAACTATTCAGTATGTCCAAGTTCATCATATGCTTATTTATATTGTTGTGAGTATCCCTATCCATGTTTGGATCATGAAGTAATAAGGGAAAAGTGTTAGGATTTATTACATCATTCATGTGATAAATAATATTAAGATAAAAGTGGTTAGAACCACTCACATAGGAGTCATGTGAGAGTTTTTAGCTAGTTGTGATTTCTACCAATTATGGAAATCACATTGTTAGTATCATTGCTCTATATTAGAAAATGTAAATTGTATTTAAATAAGCTCTTGATCAATGAAAATTATCCACACATTTTTCTATCAAAATGCCATCAAACATTTGAATATTTTTTGAAATGTTGGATTAGTTATTTCAAATATAAAGCATTACAAACTTTATGGAGGATTACTCTTATTATTATTTTATGGAATCTATGGCTTCAAAGGAATAATAGAATGTTTTAAAATAAATCTAAGAATCATATTGAAGTTTGAAATTGTGTTTTTGCCTCTCTTGTAGAATACTTATATATATGATGCTCAAAATAAAAATTATCAAGGGTCAAAAAAGAGGTCTTGATTTTTTGGTTATAGGATTTGAATACACACACAAGGGTCATTGTATTTTTAAAAATAGCACTAACAACTAACTTTTCAAGTGGTAGAGAGTCATGCTCCTATTTATGGGATGGGAGTGGACTAACTTTGTTAGTTCTTAGGTAGGAAAATAGTGAGCCAGGTTGACCGATGGTTTTGGTTCCTTTTCCTCACCCATTTTTCACCTTTTTACCATCTTTATTGATATTTTTGCTTCCCAAATTTTCCAAAATCTAAAATTAAGGATAGATTCATGACTAAGGTATGTTTTGACATTCATTCCCTAAAGCGTGAATCCTAAAATTGATAGTGCCAAGACTACCATTTTAAGGGAGGAGCTTAGTTGTCCAATTAACTTTAGGTTTTTTTATGTATGGTCATGATTCTAGCATGTTTTTACACTTAGGTTTCAAATAACATATAATTTAGACCAATGGTTATGATTTTATGACCCCAAAAAAGGATAAAATCAATTGCTCTCTCTCTCCATTGACCACTAGTTCACTACCTTCCATAGAGGATGACGAGACACTTAACTAGGATTTTAGTTAAGGTCATTGATTCTAAGGTATCTCAAACCCCCTATGAGCATCCCAAGTGTGATGTCTTCGCATTTACTATAGTGGCATTTTAAGCAAGTTGGATAGGAATGAGAATTTTATTATGCTTATTATAGATGATTTGGACCTTGATGCCCTAGGTGCCAAGTAATTATTTTAATGCATTAGGATTATCCTTGGCATTTTGCTCTTTTATGGATAGTCTTACTGTAGTTTATTCTTAAATGCTCCATTTTATTTATGCTTATATTGAGATAGTTTTTAACTCTTTATTGTTAATTTCCTAGTATACCATCTTAGTTTAAGCATTTTGTTTTATCCTATCATATGAGATATTCCTTTTTTCGCACAAAAATTCATCTACCATAGTTGAATTAAAACAAAACATCTTTATTTATATATGATAAAATAAAATTCTCCTAAAATTATATTTATAAAAATTAATTTCAATGGTTCTTCCAAAGTAAATCCATGGACATTTTGTGAACGTGCTATTATATAGAATGATATAGATAAATTTATCCTAACCTAATCAAAATAATATGGCATTTAAACTATGTTATAGCAATTCTTATAGGGATTAAGATTTTCATTGAAAAATAATGAAAATATATTTCAATTGAGAGGGATTAATGGATAATTATTAATGTTATTAATAAAAATAGATTTGATATTTAGATCAACAATAGTTTTATTTTTATATCCATCATTTATTGATGGAAATAGTATCCTAAAAATGTAAAAATATCTATATAGAAAAAATAAGGTAGTAGGTAATTTAGAAAATGGAAATTTTGATCTCGATCTTAGTAAAATTTAAATTTTAAAAGGTAACTAACCAAGGGAGATTCCATCTTTAAATAAAAATATTATTGAGGAGTTGGTATAGGAAGTGTGGTAGTTTGAGGTATTTAGAGGATGTATTTGATAAGAGGGCAAGTTGTTCTTGGTCTAATTGACCTAATAACAAATGCAATATTTTGATATTTCAATGGGACTAGTCCAAATTGGATATAGATTATTAATGAATATAAATGCATATTTGTAATAATTATATGAACAATTATTAATAAGGAATTTATAGGAATTGAGCCCAAGATATTTCAATTTTCTTCTAGGTATTCTTTAATCAAGTTTTAAATGTTTTTAAAGTATTTTTTAATGAGCTATGTGTGTGTTCTTTTAGGAGGCATTCCATTCAAAATAACAACTAGTCCTTCATATTGTTTAAAATTATCATTTTCCTATTAGATATTATCCTTCCATACCTTTAGCTAATACACTCCATATTAAAGCTCCATATTTCTTATTTATCTTGTTTCATTACTTGTAGGAGGATTTTCCTTGCCTATGATGGTGGGTGTGGTAGGCATGTGAAATTTGATGGTGAAGCAATCAAAGTGAGTTATGTGTTGATGGTAAGAAATATAGAGGATATGGTAGGAGTGATGTATGAATCCAACTATACTAAGGGTCAACAAGAGGCAACATGGCTAGTGATGGAAAAGCTAATGGATACAATGTGGTATATTGGACTAGGGGTTGTGAGGTGGTGATGTGGATGATTAGGGGTGAAAAGTATATTATAGGTGTCGTACCAAACATGATATTCACCATTGGGGGTATTATACCCCTTAGATCCATATGCTACACTAGTGGAGGATGAGAGAAGTGCAGTAGAAGAAGGGGTAGGGGAAGAAGAAAGAATAAAAGAAGAAATAGTAAATAGAGAAAGGGGAGTGGTGGATGGTTTGAAGGAGGTGTAAATGGTTATAGTAGTTATCACATGATTATTTTTTCTCAACTTAGAAGTGTGATTTTATAGAAGGATTTATCCCTTAAGTTGAGTTATCTATCATTGCTATTATTGCTCTCTTACTACCATGACTTATCCAAACATTGACCTATATCTTTCAAATCCCTTGTTTCCTTTTATGATCATCTATCTTACCACTAAATTGACTATTGCTAAGGTCATTGGGCCAATAAAATTATGATATTTGGCACCATATTCTTCTTGGATATTTTTAGGGTTGAGGCGTTGGATACTACTTCACTAATATTTTTAGACCTTTTTGCACACTTCGAATGATTTCAATCCTACACAAAAAATAATTTAGCATCAAATAGGTCATCTCTAGTAGACTTCATTATTGTGCCTATCTCACACCTCATATTCTACCATGTAAGGGTTTATATATCACATTTTTATTAGTACCCCCAACATTTGATGATTCAACTTGATGTTAAGGTCAAATTTGCCCTTCATCTTCATTTAGAAGGCATGCCACTTTAGTTAGTTGGCATACAAAATTTGGATTCATCTACATACCTATGGTTGCTTCCTTGACTGGCAAGGGTTGTTTTCATATAGATTGGTCTCTTGTTATACATTATACCTTTTCTCATGGGTGAAGAAGGTCTATTTTATTATCTCTTAGGTTTTATTTTAATATTCTCTTTGGGTCACATGACCATTGATCTTTCAACTATTCTAGACCCATTTATCTTAATCATGCTTCTTCCATTGAGTGGAACTCACATAGCTTTGGGGTGATATTCATTATTGGATGCTTGATGGGTAGAATGTGGTCTTTTTCTACTCCTTCGACTTAAGTCCACATAATCAATTTTTTGCATATAGTCTAGGTTGAGCATATGATTGGGCACCCATGCAGGTATCTCAAAGGGCATCACTAATAATCCAAATGTAAATAAAATAATTGGTCCTACCTAAATAGAAATCTTTGTTTGGCTATTTTACATCACTCAACAACTATCTTGTCTCATTTGATAACCTTATCACGTTTCCTTCAAATTTATTTAATATTACCTCATACATCTCACCATATAAGTGATAGATCTTTCCTATTTATTGATAGGGTGTGTTTATACACTCCACAACTGGTAATGATTATCTATTAGCTCCTACCTAGTCTAGCTAGATAGTGAGAAACTAGTTTTTATTCTAGTATAATATTAGCCATAATAGGTAGGAGGTGTAGTTGAACTTCTTCTCATCCATGACATCCTTTAGTTTACTATAAATATAATATAATATGTTTTTGGCACACTCAATATTTTGGGAGTGTTCTAGATAGGTTTATAAGATATGGATATCTATGCACTCTTCGTAGATATTTAGGTCACTCCTTCCCCCAATATTATAGCTATCCCTAACAACACCATCTAAATATATTATTTAAATAGGCTAAAATATTTGGGGTACTCATTTTGGATGATAAGTCTAGATTTTTCAAGAAAGGGGTCAAGAAATCCTACCAAAAAGTGTTGAAAAATCTATGAAAAATATTTTGTCGTTGGGATACAAGAAACCAACATAGCCAGATCATCAACTATTTTTAACATATTCCTTATGACCCTTTATCATATGTAGAAGGCATATTCTATCATTATGGGAGTCTAAAATTCTTGGTCATAGGGTTATAATTTTATACTACTATCTCTACCAACTTTAGGCAAATCCAAATTTGGGGCACTAAACTCATTACTAACCATGATATCCATCTTGTATTGATCCTCTAGAAGTTAGTTTGGGTCCTAAGTTAAATATTTGGAGGGCCTATTTTCTTATTTTCCTACTTGAATGAATGTAATTTCCTCCTCTATCCTCCAGTATAGGTCATTATAATACTCCTTGTGTCTTCTTGGAGAAGGAGAGCCTTGTCTCTTACTTTTCTTCATTTTCTTCTTCTACAACTAATCTTCTAACAGTTTGGCCTCTTCTAATATGATGGGAATATATGAAAGTGGGATGATACTGGGTGGGATGATAGTAGTGAAAGGTGGAAAAATTGGTTTTTCTTCCATTACTTAAGGGATGGTGGATGTGGAAGTGGTGTCCATGGTGATGAAAGGATACAAAAAGTGTGAAATGGTAAAAAGCTAGAAAAAGTCAAATTTTGTTGTTTGGGAGGAGAAGCAATTCACTTGCAATTTTGGGGTGATTCACTCATACAAATAGAGTGATTTGTGTTTTTTATATGCTTGGAAGATTTTGTGAGAGAGAAGCAATTTTCTCACCAAAAATAAGCAATTTTCTTTCTTAGGAGCTTGGGCAAATCAAAAGGTTTTTGGCAATTTGATCATTATTTTTAAGTGATTTTCTCCCCAAACTTGAGTGATTGGATTATTATAAATACAAAAAAAAATATTTTAGCCTAACAAGGATTTGTTTAGTTTACTAAAAGTAGGGTTTCTCTTTAGGACTTTGTGCGATAAATGTTAGGATAGGGAGCTCAATGAGCTTAACACAAATGATAAATTATACTACGCAACACATGATATGGAATGAGTGTGGTTAATTTAATACATAGGTAAATGGTACATTTAGCATTGGAGATATATATGAGTAGTAATTTTTAGAGTGGGGGTATTTATCCCCCCCCCGCATGGACCCATCATTTCCCATACCCTACCCATGCCTTGCATGGGGGCTATCTAGGTAGGCAATAAGCCTATGAGGGGGTTATTTTCCCATCTAGGTGATTATATTATATGACATAGTAAGAATAATTATTTCAATCTCTTTTAAGGATTATTTCACTTTCTAAATATGAGTGATTTGAGAATTATCTTTTTTTTATAATATCAACAATTACAATAAATTTTATGGTGGCATAACTGTGATGTGTTGATAAGGAGAAGAAGAGGAAAATTAAAAATTAATTGGAAAACCCATATAAGGAAAAGGATGGAATAAATGGGATCTTTAGAAGTAAGAGAAATAAAAATATTTACCACAATAATAGCTACTATTATATGTACATATTATTCTGGTCAGAGTTTGTATTGCTACATTGAAAAAAGATGTTTTCCATTCATAGAAATAGGTAAGAATTATTCCTTTTATGGAGGTGAATCCATAGGCATTTATACCCATGAACTTAACAATGTAGTTGGAACCACTCCATAAGGAATCAAATTTCTAGTGTACCCCTAGTTTTGCTTGATCACAAAATCTCCTTTATATTCTACTTAGATTGATCCTTTATAAAACCACCTTTTGATGCCTTTCTATAATTGCATGGTCTTCTTGAATATATTTTCTTGTTTTTATTCTTGGTCAATAGTGCATTTAATCTTGCTTCCTTAGGCCCAAAATTGGTGTTCTCCAGTTCAAGCTATTGTGACATTGGAGGGAAAGGAGCTCTAAGTTGATCAACAACATAGCTTCCTTGCCATAAACTAGCTTCTATGGATATGATCCAATGGATGCTTTTGTTGTTACTCTATATACCAATAATAACATACACATATTAGTATGATATTCTCTTTGTGACTCAGATATTGTTCTTTTCAAGATCCTTGTGATATTCTTATTAGTCAATTTTTCCAAGTCATTATCCTAGGGGTAGTAATTTGATGATTTATTGAGCAAGAATCCATTTCCCAGGTAAACTTCATCATCTTAGCCCCCTTGAAGGATATGACATGATCTATAACTATGACATTAGGTTCTTCAAAATTGGTGATGATTTCTAGTAATTAAAACATTATTTCTTGATTAATTGCTTTGGTTGAAACCACTTCAACCCATTTGGTGAAATAATTTATAGCAATGAGGATCCATCCAAGTCCTACAGTTTATAGTAGGTTAATTTTATCTATAAAATATAGGCTCTATTATTAAAAATGTTTAGCCATAATGATAGTCTTTAATGGCACTGGAGATCTTCTTTTCTTTCCCTAAATATGCAATAGGATTTACAATCCTTGACCCACTGGTAGTAATCAATGAAAAATATAGGCCAATAGTATCCAACTCTTAGGATGATGTGAGATATTTTACATGCCAAGGAATTCCTTCTTTAACATGGTATTTTTTAATCAGGGCCCACTCCATTTCTTCTCCTACATAGAGAAGTAGGATGTTGTCACATTCTGTCCTAAATAAGACATCATCTAGTGAGTGATAGTGCTAGTTTTTATCTAATTTAGGTTATTTCCTTATATTTCAACCCATTTGTTACCTACCTTATATCCATATACCTACACATGCCATCCATCTAGCCTTTCCATCCATATCCATATCTTCTACTAGAGCAATTTGATCTTTAGAGATCATCCTCACTAACCTTTCACTTAAATCTCTTCCCCTAATAAATTTGGTGGTTTTGATCTCAATGTCAAATTCTTGAATATTTTAATCTATTTGACCATTTTTTCTCATAGTTCATCATACAATATAATATATTAGACATTAGGGTGTGCTGCAAAGGTGGTAGTCTTACTTTGTGATAGGTAATACCTAAACTTCTTAATAGACTTCATGATGATAAACACATATTTTATAATAAGGTTATATTTATATTTATAGTTGTGAAGGGATTGAATCATGAAAGATATGGGATGTTTCTCATATTTATCATTCTTTTTAGTTTATATGGCCATAATGATTTCATCTATACCAAACACATACATCATGAAATTTTTGGAGAAATCTAGATTGATTAAGACTAGATATTTGGTGATGGTATATTCAACATACTATAAGTATTTATTTCCTCCATAATTCCACTCTAAGGAAGTATTCCTTTTCAAAATCTTGGTTATGAGCCTAACCATTTAGGTAAAATTTGTAATAAACTTAGCGATAAACTACATTTTACCTAATAATGACCTAATCCCTTTGATTGACAAGGGCAATGGTAGGTCTTATATGTATTTTAATTTATTACTAGGGTATGTGGTTAAACCTTATTTTGATACCACATGATCAACCAATTTACCTTCTTGAACCATGAAAAGACTTCTTAGAGTTAAGAGAGATACCAAATTCCCTAAATCTCTAGAATATTATCTCAAGATGATAGATGTGCTCACTCCCAACTTTAGAAAATCCTATTAAATAGTCAAGGCGTATGAGAATGGTCTCACCTACAAATCCAACAAAAGCTACATCCATAGCCCTTTGAAAGGTTGCTCCTACAATTGATAGATCGAATGGCATTCGTTAGTATGTGAAGGTTCCCCACTTGGCGGTGAAAGTTGTTTTATATTGATATTTATCTTGAACTTAGATCTAGTTGTATCCTAATTAGACATCAAGGAGAGACAACTTATCTAACCTAGATACCTTCTAAAAAATTTAATCAATGGTGGGAAATAGATAATCATCTTTTAAATAGGGCTAATTTAAATTCTTAAATTCAAAACATAGCCTTATATCATAATTTTTATTTCATAATGAAACCAAAATGGAATTCTAGGTGGAGTGTTTAATCAAAAATATAATTTGAGCCTATACAAGCTTCAAAAACTTTTTTCTTCATTGCTACTTCTATTTTTTGGTTCATTGATTGTTGTATTTGTCTAAATAGTTTAGCATCAAGGTCTAACTCAATAGTTTACTCTATGATGTTATAATCAAAGATCTTAAGATATTTATATGACAAGGCAATAATATGTTTACTCTTAGCATAGAGCTCTTTGAAAATTTATTTTTCTTCTTGAGTGTAATATTTTTCAAATACTAGATTCTTCTCTTTGGCTACCTTAACTAGATGATACGAAGAGGATTTTACAATGAGGCTCATATTTATTGTACTATCATCAGGGTCAAATAGGATTTCTAGAGTTATCAAACACTTATATAGCAAATTTGAATTTAGTTGTATGACACCATCCTTGTATTCATTCTTTTCTTTAGTGCATTGAGCTTCTTTTATCAATAACTCTATGATTTGATTATAATTATTAAAGACCTACCAGTGATCAAAAATTTTAGGAATTGCTAGACTAAATACCACCTCTAATTATTTAGTATTATCCTAGATATCACTGGTGGTGTTGAATCAGGTTGCCTTTCTTGTCAACTCATCTTCCTTTGTGTTCTAAGGATTGATTTGAGTTTATATGTATAAAAATTCCAATAAATACTAGACTCAATTCTTGTAGGACTTGGTATGTTTATTTTTGTGGCACATTTGGAACCAATATAATTTATAACTATTTTATGGAGTCATCATATAATCTTAGGTCCTTAATTCCCATCTTATTAGATTTTTTCAAACTAGTGCGCAGTGATTCATATTCCACCATATTATTGGTACAATTGAGTAGCCAATTGTAGTAAAAATGAGTCTATGCACCTTATGGGTTGATGAATTGAACACCAAAACCTACCCCATTCCTAGATATAGAACTACTAGAATGCATTGTCCACATCTTATCTACCCCTTGATTTTTTAGGGCTATAATATTGAAAGTTATTTTAGTGATGAGATAGTTTCCTAATTTAGTCTCTTTGTATTCAATTTTAAAATCTCCATAATATTGTAATAAACCAATTATCATGTCAATCTCTAGGTTTTGATCACCTTGAATATACTCATCATTTTGTATAAAATCAAGTAGCTCAGTCCAATTTACTATACTTTCAACATCAAGCTTGTGTAGAAGGTAGTTATAAGGTATTTTTTTTCAATCTTGATTACCTTTCCATCCTTAGAAACTTTTATATGAGTATAGTCCATCACTAGGAAACCATCTCTTGACAACTTATGCATCCACTCTTTGAACAATAGCATACTAAAGTATTGAGGTGGGTCCATGATTATCACTTCATGTATGACTAAAAACTATAGATGTCTGGCTATAGTCATGAATAGTTCTTTAAGTTTCCCACCTATATTGACCCTTGTTCCATCCATTTGTATTTGATGAATTTTCATCTTGGTTTAATAAGAATCCATTTCCTTGTAAATAACTTTAGGTATAAGTATGACTATTACACATGAATCAACAATTTAACTTATGAGTATATAATTTTTAAACTTGAGTGTCATAAAATGGGGGTGGGTTTAGTGTATTTTATTTTGGGGAATGTTTATATCTTATGTGTTAACCTAGATGTCTATTAAGTATTGTATCATCAAATTCTATTGATTAATTATATTAGTCAGAGTGGATTCTAGTTTCTTATCCTAGCGTAAGTCCATTATTACTCTTTTAGAGCTTCCTAGAGTAGTTACACTATATTGGTAAGGATAATATATCTAGCATATTGACCTGATTTAGCATTCTTTTCATTTCCTATATGATATTGAATTTGAACTCTATAAATGCACCCTCACTTTATTTTGTGATATTTTAATACTATTTTATTGTTGTAGCTTTCCCTTATTTGGTGAGAGGGGTATTCTAGTTGCCTTTTGGCCTCCTTATAAAGCTATTACATTTTCATTTCTCTCCTTTTTGGTGGACTTATTTATCACTTCTCTATCTCCTTAATCTATAACAAGTTCTTTTCCTTTATCTATAATTCTATATTTTTAAGTTTGTGTCTCTTCATTCCCTTTCTAAGGTGTACCTATGGCTTCTTTTTCTATTCTCTCTTTTTCATTTTGTTTATCTTGTATTGTGATATGCCCTTTATACTCCAAGTGAAAATGCAACCTACCTCTTCCAAGGACTATTGTATCTTTCCTATTTTTATCTTATTTCTTAACTTGTTCTTCTTAAGCTTTTCTCTTGTCCCTTGTCTCAATCTCTTATTGATTAGTACATATGGCATTGTATTCAAAATACTAATTATTCATCTATTTCCAAAATATTAATATTTACTAGAATTGTGTCATTTGAATTGGGTAGGGTAGGCACTAATTATAGAGCCTAGGGTTGTTGGTACATGGTCAAGTTCACTATAGGGACCATTTGGCCTATGATGGAAGCCTGCTAAGCTTGATATTATTGAATATTTTGAATGGTCTAAGAATTTATAATGGCTCCACTACATTTTATGGGATCATGTCTATCATTACAATAATTACACCATGTTGGGTCTACCTCTATACTAGATTTAACCATATAATTGTGAATTTTATTTACTCCTTTATTAGCACCTTGCATAGGAACTAGATTTTTTGTGAGCTATAGAGCCTTTTAAGGTTACCAATTATATGATTGTTGTGATTTTTGTGATTGTTGCTTTGTATTATTATTCTAATTAACCAATATTTTGATCACTTCTAATATTTTCCTCATCAAAAAATTATTTTTGGACCCAATGCTTTAGTTGGATGGAGCAAGGAGAGCTAGAAGTTGCAACTAAAAGGCCACAATGGATGAAGCATTTTGGTTGGAGTGAGTAATTATGTATGGTGATGTAGAAGGATGAATGGAAGAATTTTATTAGGGATTAGGAATAGGTGACATGTTGGGTGTCGATGTTGGTATAGATATATTCTAGGTAGATTGGGTTGCATAGGCCATTTGTGGTGTAGGGGTATTTTTTCCACTCAAACAAGAGCATTCTCATCTCTAGTACCTTCTTCAAAAGTTATAGCTAGCATAAATATGGCTAGCATTATAAATCATTAAAGCTAAGTTAGATTGTAAACCTTTGATGTAATATGACAATGTTTCTTTTTCATTTGGTGTAAACTTTTGTAGAATTAAGTTTAAGGTCCTCAATAATCTATTATTGAAATCATATATACGTTCTTGAGGATGTCTTTATATTGTGTTTAATTTTAAAAATGGAGTAACCATTTTTCATGCTACACAATCTATGCATAAGTGGGTCCCAAATTAATACCCAACTTGTAACTGAATTATCTGGAAATCCCCTATATCATAAACTAGTTTTAACATGAAGGAGTATATTAGTAAATATACCATTATGTCCTCCTCTTGGATGCAGTGAATTGGTTTAAGCATAAACAATTCATTGAGATGATCTAGTGTCATCTTGTTCCTGTTCCTATCAAAGGTAGGCAATGATTTCTTAAATATTGATGGAATGGAAGAATAAGCCACCAAATTTAATGGTACTTGGTAGTTCCAATTACAAAGTTGGTTTTGTGGCCTAGGAGGTGCGCATAGATGGTTTTATTGAGGAGAAGGCTGACCATTATATTGTTGAGGGGGGGTATATTGCATAGCCATGAAGTGGGTATGGATGGTATGGAATATTATATATAGGATAATAATATGGAGGGTACTAAGGTGGAAAATTCTAGTAAATTCATTGTTAGTCTAAAGGTGATTGAGTATTCTATGACAACAAAATATCCTTCAGATCTATTTATAAGATTTATTGATTTTAGGGAGGTGTACCTTATACATTCTATTGTACTTGACTAGTTGCAAGTAATGTTAATCCCTAGTTGTTTTTCCAGGACATCTATGACTCCATTTTTACATAAATTACTTGAGTATTTTAAGAAAATGATTCTATATTTGGAGCCAAGGATTAACATGGAGGGATGTTGTATGTATTTTATAAATACGATCAAGTGGACTTTTGGATGAAAAAGCACTTGTAGAAGGGATATTTTGTATACCAAATGTCAATATTGGGTTACTAGTATAGAATTGGCTAACATAGAGTGGGTTACTTATGAGTTTATTCACATCAAATAGTATCCCAGAAAGAGTATTATTATGATTCAATATTGGGGCTAAAATGGACCAGGTATGATTTACTAGAGTACATAAATAACTTATTTTTTAGCTCAAGTTACCACTTTTTAGTAGCATGAAGTATTAACTCACTATATTAGCCATGGGGATTTTACCTTTTGATAGGGCATGATTAAACATTGGAATATATTCAAATTCAAAAGCCCTCATCTGGTTAACCAACATGATATTAGTATTGTATGCTTTACCCATCATATCTTAGGTAGAGGAAGGGCTTAAACAAACTTTATTTCCAAGGAATGAGTCATTTGAAGATTATGTAAGATCTTGAACCCTTTATAATATAATATATTTATAATTGAATTATGCACCAATAACATTCCCATAGTCCACATTATTGAAACACACAAAGGCATTTTGAAATAGGAAGAGGGGCACCTAACATTTGAACCTTAGAGAGATCCCCCACCCCTACTTTTATAATGTAAGCATAAGCACTCAATCCTAAAGTTTTGGATAGATTATCTCACATAGAATTGAAAGCCCCCCACTATTAATATGGGCCCCAAACCCATGAGCTTATATTAATTCAAAGGGCCTTCTTGATGCACCCATGTAGTGGTTTATTCCTTTCTCTTTCCTTTTGTGTTTCTTTGATGGTACACAACAATATCTATCATTTAATGATTTTTCCATGTTTTTAAATCCTTTGATCATGTAATCATAAGCTTGCATGTATAATAATTATGAAAATATGCCTATGGAGCAATTCCCTTAAAAAATAAGAGCATTTTGCCTATAATTTTGGAGTGGTTCCATAGCAAAAGGTGTTTTTAAAGGCTATGCATGTAGAGCACTTTGCTCCAAAAATGAAGGCACTTTATTTGTTTTTAAGTGATTCACTTATTAAATATAAACTTAGAAAAATATTTAAAAAGGGATCAAAGTAGGTTGCTTAAATCAAAACATTTTTTAAACTAGAATAAATATCCTTCTCATTACAGAGGTATACAAAAACTTGTCTTTCCTAGTGAATCACTTCTTAGATTTTGGAAGAATTTTAAAGTGAATCACTTGCTGGCTCCAAGAAAATTGCTTGTTCATTTTATCTTTGGCATAATGACTTAGAATATATCTTAAGTGTCTTTTATTATTTTTTGAAGTATACACAAGGTCGTATTCAATTTTTAATGATGCTCAAATGCCATTGAGGTAGTCTCCTTTACAAAATTTTTAAAATACTAAAGTTTGTATTAGAGTCATCATTCATAAAGAACCTATAAAAATCAAGCACAAATAATAAAAAATAATAAACATCAAAGTCAATTTGGAGACTAGAATTAAAAATTCAAGTTCCTAGCCTCAATCAATCACTCTAGATTCAACCTATGAAAGTGTAAAAGTTTCAATTGAATCGCTCATTAAAATAGAGCAAATTTCTTGTTAAATATGTTGGAATGTATTCCATTATTTGGTAGTTATTCCAAGTGTCACTAGAGGAATATCAAGAGTAATTTTGTAAAACCTATATAATGGACTCTAGCTCCATTCTCCATTGTACAATTCTATTTATATAATACAAACATTATATGTTCATGTAACTCGTATATTCTCTCTTCTTATTCTTAGTTATTATGTTTTTTGAGTAGATAGAATAGTGCAAAAACTATAATTGGTATTAGAGCAAGGTTTGAGGGGGCTGAAAAAGGATCATAATGAGGAGCAACTCCTAAAAGAAGAATTTGGGATAATTATCGCCATCTGACCACAAGCCCAAAAGGATATTGCTAGTTTTTATAGCAAAAGACCGAAGGCCATTGAAGGAAATTTAAAGCCACCCTACAACAATTTTGGGCAAAAAGGTAGAGGATTTACAAGTCTATGAATTGGTGAGCTAGAAAGTTGTTTTGGACAGTCAAGAAGAGCTGCAAGTTCATCCAAAAAAAGGCAGCAATAAGGTGAATCTAATCACCTTGCACTCCTTCATCTACAAAGTTCATTAAGTTAAGCAACTTTGGTGTAAAAGGTTCATTAGTTGAATTTTATATTTTTGATTCATTAGTAAGATTCATTAAGAACCATATTAGATTTTAAAAGTTGCAAGGAGAAGGTTACATATTGAAGTCTTCAAGAGAGTGCAGAAGATAGTTTGTTATAAGGTTAATACTTGCACATTAAAATAGGAGTTAGATATATTTTGAAAGAAAGAAAAATATCATTTTCCTATTATCTAGTTAAAGCAAAGAGGAAATTACTCTTAAGAGAAAGTTGCAGAGATTTTAGTGCATTAATTTGAAGTTATAATTAGTGCATTATACTAGTTAACCTTAATATTTTAAAGTGCATTAAGATTTTATCAAGAAGGAATTTTTAGTGCACAAAATAGGGTATGAGTGAAGTGTATAGAGACATTATTGATCACATGAGACCTACAACATTCTATGGCAATGAGAAGCCACAAAAAGAGCAATAAAACCTCCAAATATTTGAGAAGAGAACCACATAATCAAAGAAGATAGAAAGCTTCAAAAGAGACCATAAAAGTCTTAAGTCTTTGGTAGATTTATTTACATCATTGCACCTTATTCTACGTGGTAAATAAAGGGTAGAAACCAGAGTGTCTAAAAAGACACTATTATAGTGGGTCTACTATAATCTATCAAGGGCGAAATCATCAAATTAAAAGATCAATAGAAAGGAGACATCATAGCCCATATTTTAGTCATCGAGTGGGAATTTTATAGAGTCTAAATAGATATCTCCTACAAGTAATAGGTAGAGTCATTCAATGGCTCAATATTCTTCTATTAAAGGTGTCAAAAGACACCCAACTCAGTGTCAATGTAACCAGATATAGTGTCGACAGAGTGCACAAGGAACAAAACTACATCGGTTCAAGGAGTACAAGTAATAATGAGGAAAACACATAGGTTACATAGCATACATGGCCAAAAATCAAAGTGTAATGAGGAATATTACCATCAAACAAGATTGGAATAATTACCTTTGCTAAAGAAAGCTACCATTCAACATAGAGTGTAGCTAGAGATGAATGGTCAGCTAAAGCCACCATCACTAGAAATGAATGGTTAGCTAAAGCCATCATCATTGGGATAATATCACCAGCTAAGAGTGTAGCATTGAAACACCATGGATACACAATTTTTGGAGCTAACTTCATGAAGGAATAATTATCTTACGTTGAAGAGCAAGAACAACTTGGATGCATGCTAGAAAAGGTTTGATACAACTTACAATAAAATTGAAAGGGTGTCAAGAGAATAAGAGACATTTTAGTAGCTTAAGTGCATGCAAAAGAGTGCCTAAATTTATTCTAAAGGAGTAAGGCATATTGTACCACTTGAAACACAAGAAACAAAAGGTAGCAACTATTCTAACACTTGCAAGGATGAGCATTCAAGAGGAGTAATACCCACATTATTACCTCAACACTCATAAAAGGAGCATCTTCAATGCTCAATACCTTAGCTAACGTCTTTCAAACCTGCATCATGTGGAGTTACATCTTGCAGGGTTAATAATAGGGCACCACCACCTAAGGAGAGGTGTTGAGCAATGTAAAAGTACCACTTGGCACTTGTTTCAAGAAGGAGTGCATATTAATAAATGTGATTGGAAAGACTACGCAAATAATAATCATAGTTCTAGCAAGACTTGAGCATAGTAGTCATAGAGCATTAAAATGAGCAAGATACCATCATAGAAGAGCATCGTTCAAATATTAGTGTTGAATGCTCATGTCATAGGGAGAAATTATAGCACCCAACAATATCATGTCAAAGTCTAGACCAACGCCAATCAGCTCTCAAAATTTAAAAGAAAGGAAGAGCTCATATTTAGCATCTGCATGTTCGCGTAGAGAGAATTCAAAGCACGCTATCAAGATTTGAAACAAGGATTCAAAGGCACATTAAAGAGGATGTCCATTAACCAGCAAGCTTACTATCATAAGCCACAGAGATACAATGCCCACCTTGGAGATAGAAGTCAAAGCAAAGCATTACAAAGGTATAGTTTCAACTTAGATTAATATTTGATTTCATTAAGGAGTGATAAGGAGTAGTATATAAGGTTGAAATTATTATCATTTATCATTGAATATAGAAGCAAAATCAACCTTAGTAAACTTGAAAGCAAATTAAAAGGAGTTTATATCCTTAAATACATTAGTTGAAATACAAGAATAATAATATTTGCAATTAATATCATAGGAGATATAAGGGTTTCTACTTGGTAAACCAAATTATTATTATTGCAAATATCATCAATTTTTACAATTCTAAATTAGGGACATATAAGGAGTGCTACATCAAAATTTAATTAATTGGAACTTAGACCATTGGAAATTTAAGGATAGAGAAAAAAATTATTGTTTGTTTGAAAGAGTTGGATTTTATTGCTTATGCTTGTCTCATAGTCATATTAAAGGTATGAAAGAAATCCAACCATAGACAACTCCATCAAATTGATAAGCGCGTAGGTTCAATAAGTAAGGTGAAATAGGAGTTTATTATCATTACCAAAACATTACAAAATCAATTAAAATGGTGAACTATTAGTTGCTAAGCACTTTATCAATAATTTAGCATACTCTACACTAAGATGTCATAAGCCATGGATTATTGGTATATAGATTCAGGGGCAAGAAAAAATATGACTGGAAACATACACTGGTTTAATTCTCTACAAAATATATATGATAAACCAATTGCTATAGTAGATAGTAAAACTTATGAAGTGAAGGGGATTGGAAACATTCAAGTAGATCTCATAAATGGAAAAGGGATAATCAAAAATATATTATATGTCCTAGGATTGATAACTAATCTGATTTCAATTTTTCAACTAATGGATCAAAACATGATTGTAGAGTTCAAAGTTTTTGATGAAATGAAATATTGTCACATTCTTAAACAAGGGAAAAATATAGCATTAGGGTCCCATGAAAGTGGTCTATTGTTTCTATACATTACTACATACTCAAATTTTTTAGTTAAAGCTTCATATCTATGGTACAAGCATCTAGAACATACTAGTGAATCCTCCATGAATGAATTACTCAAATATAAAATGGTTGAAGGAATACCAAATCTATCACCAGAATCTATTGTTTGTCCAAAATGCTTAGCAGGAAAACAACATAGAATTCCTTTTGAACTTTGTCAATACAAGATCCAACAACCATTAGAGATAATATGTATAGATTTATGTGGCTCAATGAATGTCATTAGTATTGGAGAACATAAGTATTTTCAATTTTTTTTTATGATCACACCAGGAAAATGTTGTTGTACTTCCTGAAGTTTAAATTAAAAGTATTTAGTTGTTTTAAACAATTCAAACTTCAAGTAGAAAAAGAATCAAGAAATACTATAAAAGCACTTCATTCAGATAGAGGATGTGAATTTGTATCTAAAGAATTTGATTATTTTTTAGAATAAAATGGCATTAAAAGACAACTCACTACAACATATTCACCATAACAGAACAAAATTGTAGAAAGAAGAAATATATCAATAGTAGAAATGGTGAAATGTATGTTAAAAGAAGCTCATATTGATAATCAATAATAGGAAAAAGTAGTACAAACTACAGTATATATACAAAATATATTACCAACAAGAATACTCAAACATGTTACACCAGAATAAGCATGGTCAGGACAAAAATAGAATATAGAAAAACTAAAGATTTTTGGATGCAAATATTACATGCATATTCTACAACAAAAAAAGGACAAAATTAGATGACAACACTATGGTAGGGATATTTTTTGGTTGTGAAAATAAATCTATAGGATAAAAAATTCTAGATCCACGCACAAAGAAATTTTACATAAGTAGAGATGTAATATTTGATGAAAAAGTCAAAATTGACACAAAGAAACCTAGTAATGATACAAAAAATATTCTAAACTACTCAGAGGAAGATATAACAAGTGAAGAATCAGAATCAAAATCTCAAGAAGAAATAGAATACTCAAAAACATCTACAATTTCTCATTGGAAAGAACCAATATGGCTCAGAGATACTCTTAGGGAAGCAAACCTAGAAATATTGTGATATCTTACCACTACCATACCTCAAACTCATAGTCAAAGTATGATAAACACAATATTACTAAGTAATACAGTAGAATCAACATCAACACTTCAAGCACTAAATCACTCACATTGGAAGGTAGCTATGGAATCTGAATATGCATCACTTCAAAAGAATAAAACATGGGATCTAGTGGAGGAAAATAGTGGGCTACAAATGGATTTAAAAGATCATATATAAAGTAGATGGAACACTTGACAAATACAAAGCTTGGTTAGTAGCCAATGGCTATACTTAGATTGAGGGAATTGACTATGAAGAAACATTCACATCAACAGCTAGAATGACTACTATCAAAATAGTTTGTGCACTAGCAACTCATCAGGGTTGGAAGCTTCATCAAATGGATGTAAAGAGTGCCTTTCTTAATGGTGACTTAGAAGAGAAAGTCTATATGTCACAACCAAAATGGTATGTTATTAAAGAACAATAAATAAGGTGTGCAAATTAAACAAATCCCTATATGGTCTAAAGCAAGCTCCCAAAGCATGGAATATAAAGATCAACAATCACTTATTACAACATAGCTTCAAAAGAAGTACATTTGATCCCAATGTGTATACAAAGAAAATTGGAAATAATATATTGATTCTCATAGTGTATATAGTGATTACTAGAAGTTCTAGAAAACTAATAAGGGATATTAAAATGGATATTGAAAAAGCATTTGAAATTACATATTTAGGTCTAATTAATTATTATCTTGGTCTAGATATTCATCAAAGTGAAGACAATATTACTATCACTCAATCAAAATATGCAAAAGTCTTACTTGAAAAATATAAAATGAAGGATTGTAAGCCAAAATATGCACCAATGGAACAAGGAATTCAATTATCCAAAAAAAATGAAATACCTTTAGTTTCAACAACTATATATCACCAATTAACTGGAAGTCTTATGTATTTAAAAAATATCCAACCTAACTTAGCCTTTTTTATAAATTATCTCTCACGCTTCATGCAAGAACCTAGAAAAAATCATTGGAAACTACAAAAAGAATATTGCAATATATCAAGAATATTATTGATTATGGACTAAATTATATGAATAATGTTAAAAAAATTTGCCTATAGGGTTACTCTTATTCAAAATATGTTGGCTCTATTGATGATAGAAAGTCTACTTTGAGGTGTGTGTTCTATCTTGGATTATGACTTATATCTTGGCATAGTAAGAAACAACATACAATGGAACGATCATCCACTGAAGCAGAATATCAGGCAACAAGAGATATGACCTAAGAAGAATTTTGGTTACAATATATATTATCAGACATAGGCATCAAACGAACTCCAACCTTGATATTTTGTGACAATCAAGGAGTACTCAATTTGATCAAAAATCTGATTGTACATGAAATAACTAAACATATTGAAGCACAATGCCACTTCATAAGAGATCATTTTTAGAACCATCATATCATCCTAAAGCATATTCCTACAGAAGAACAGTTGGCAGATATTTTTACAAAATCTCTTGGAAAAACCAAGTTTCAAACATTCAGAGATCATCTATGGAACTCGAGAAAATTTCATTTCAAATAATGTTTCTTCATTGTACAATTCTATTCATATAATATGAACATGATATGTTCATGTAACTCTTCTATTCTCTCTTCTCCTTCTTAGTTATTATGTTTATTGAGTAGATAGAATAGTATAAAAACTATCAAAATAGACTAGTGAATTTTTTAGCACTTCACTCAAAATGGAATGAATTACTCTAAATTATGGATTAGATTGTTTCCAAAATTTGACTTAGTAAATATTTTTTTAATTTTGATCCAATCACTTCTTTAGTTACGAATGCAATTCTGGCATGAAAATTGAGGCATTAGGTGTAATTTTAAGGGAAAATGAGTATTAGTCTCACTAGGTGTGCTAAAAACTATACTGAATTAGGGAATTGTATTGATTTCTATTTGATATTTGTGCCTCATTTCTAGTTTCAATAAATTTGGAAGGGATTTCTATGTTGAGAATGATGTCAAAAGTTACTTATAATTATTAAATTAATACGTGAGTTGTAACTAAAATAAAGCACATGCAAAAATATCTTAAATTGGGTGCTTTATTCATGCTAGTTAAGAATTTTAGTTAATTTAAAATAAATAAATAAAACAGCATGCAAGGTGGCCATGATAAAAGTTTTTTTAGAAAGCTAGTTTTTTTTAGAAACTTGAGTTGTTTTAGATTTTTTGATTGATCAAGGTTGATCGATCATTATATGTATTGTAATTGGACTCATTTTAAATATAGAAGAATCATAATTTTCAAAGTGCATTATTATGGAGCTTTTTTTAAGTTTTTTTTAATGTGTTTTTCAATTCTAGATCTAATCTTCTAGTTTTGACCAATAACATAGTTTGCTGAAATTGGAGATTTTGGCTGAGGATATTAAATCGTTTGGTATTCAAAATTTATTTAGATTAATCACTAAACACTCTTGGACCATTTTTGGGTGATATCCATACTCTATTAATGTCCATTTTGTTTTGGACCAGAATTGTTTTATCTATGTTTTTTGGGATCTCTCCACCTTAAGAACTTTCCTTTGGTATCAGAGCAGAGTTTTGTGTGTGATTTCAATATTTTACAAGTGAATCTATGACAAGAGAGGGTGAAGATTTTTTATTCTGAACATCCTTTACAATATTTTGGATCAGAAATACTTGTAGTTATTTGTTTGCTATCATGGCAAAAAATAGTACATCCTTAAATATACGTACATTCAAAGGAGAAAACTGAGAACTGGAGAGATAAAATGAGGAGGATATTTGTATGGAAGGGAGTTTGGAAAAGTATTATTCAGCAATATACTCCTCCTAATTATTGGATTGTTCTTCCTCAAGATCAAAATAATACACTTTAAGAAGAATAAAATAATGATGCTCAAGATTTCTTCTACTTGTAGAGTGCAATAGATACAAGCATCTATCCAAGGATAGTTGGTTGTGAGAATGCCCATGAGGCATGGGAAATATTGGAGACATCATATAAAGGCTTAAAAAATGTAATATAAGCAAAGCTCTCCATGTTAAGAATCATTTTTTTAAATATGATAATGCATGATGATGAGAATGTTGGAGACTATAGTATTAGAGTAAATGACATAGTGCATAGAATGAGAGTGTATGGTGAAGTCATGGAAGATAGAGTAGTAGTAAGAAATATTTGGAGATACCTAACTCCAAAGTGGCTATATATTGTCATTAAATTTGATAAGTGTAAAGATATGGACCAAATTAAGGTTGAAGAGTTAGTGGATTTTTTTATTGTTCCATGAGGATAAAATGAAAATTTACTTAAATGAATTGAATCATGGAATGGAGTCTAAAGTATGGGTTTCAAAACCAAATGCAAAGCCCTAAAATAAGAACTTAAAATTTTCTTAAATTTCATATCAAAAATAAAAAAATCATTCAAATTCAAATAGGAAGGGTAAGAAGGTCATCACTTGTCATTATTGTAATAAATCGGGTCACATGATAAAATACTGCAGGAAACTAGAAGCTAAAAATCAAGCAATTTAAAATTAATATGGGGTGAGAAAAAGGTCTACCAATATGATAATAATGATGATCAAATTAATTTTTATCTTTCATGTAATTCATGTTTGAATGATAAGAAGGATATATGGTTTCTTGATTCAGGATGGGTTAATCATATGTCATGTTTTAAGGATTGTTTTAACAAGCTAGATGGTTCATTCAAGAGCCAAGTTCACTTAGGAGATGGTAAGGTGATTCATGTAGAATGGAAAGGGAGTATTACTATCACCATAAAGTGGAAGGGTGATATCAACAATATGTATTTGGCTCCAAGAATGAACCACAATCTCATGAGCATTGGACAACCAGTAGAGAAATGATTCAAGCTACTTTTTTATAATAGAGAATGTTTCATATATGAAAAGAAGCAAGGTAAAAAATTGATTGGAACTTATAATATCAAAAAATAGAATTTTTTCTTTGAGAATAAAAATGTTAAATCATAACTCTTTCTTTTCTACCATTGAGGAATCAAGCATGTTGTGGCACTCTAGATATGGTCATCACTTGTCATTATTGTAATAAATCGGGTCACATGATAAAATACTGCAGGAAACTAGAAGCTAAAAATCAAGCAATTTAAAATTAATATGGGGTGAGAAAAAGGTCTACCAATATGAGAATAATGATGATCAAATTAATTTTTATCTTTCATGTAATTCAGGTTTGAATGATAAGAAGGATATATGGTTTCTTGATTCAGGATGGGTTAATCATATGTCATGTTTTAAGGATTGTTTTAACAAGCTAGATGGTTCATTCAAGATCCAAGTTCACTTAGGAGATGGTAAGGTGATTCATGTAGAATGGAAAGGGAGTATTAATATCACCATAAAGTGGAAGGGTGATATCAACAATATGTATTTAGCTCCAAGCATGAACCACAATCTCATGAGCATTGGACAACTAGTAGAGAAAGGATTCAAGCTACTTTTTTATAATAGAAAATGTTTCATATATGAAAATAAGCAAGGTAAAAAATTGATTGGAACTTATAATATCAAAAAATAGAATTTTTTCTTTGAGAATAAAAATGTTAAATCAAAACTCTTTCTTTTCTACCATTGAGGAATCAAGCATGTTGTGGCACTCTAGATATGGTCATTTCAATTTCATAAGTTTGCATGTTATTTTAAAGAACAAGATGGTTGATGGTCTTCCAAGGATTGAATCCGGATTGAAGGAAGAATGCAAGGCATGTATACTTGGAAAACACCATAGATAAACATTTTCAACCAGATCTACCAAGAAATTGGAATGGGTACATTTAGATTTGTGTGGACGGCCCATGTCATGTCCTAGCATAGGTAAAAAATCACATTTTATTTTCTTTATTGATGATGCTACCAGAAAATGTGGGTTTTATTCTTGAAGATAAAATATGGGGTCTTCTCAGCCTTCAAGAGCTTCAAGGAATTGGCTAAAAAGGAATCAAGTTGTTCTATCAAGGTGTTAAGAACTAATAGAGATGGGGAATTCTATTCACAAGAATTTTTGGATTTTTGCTTTTCGTACAAAATAAAAATGCATTTTACTACTCCCTACACACCATAAAAAAATCATGTTGTAGAGATAAATAATAGGACAATAATGGATTCAGAAAGAACCATGTTGGAGAACAAAAATTTGGAGAGCAAGTTTTGGACTGAAGAAGTGCAAACAACAACCTACATCCTAAATAGAAGTCCCCCAATGGTGGTGAAAAACAAGACACTCTATGAAGCATGGTATGGTAAGAAGCCCATGGTGGCTCATCTTAGATTATTTGGTTGTTTAAAATTTATTCACATCGATGATGCTAAAAGGACCCCAAGAGTGAGCCTCATATTTTTACAGGTTATAGTGATGGTAGCAAGGCTTACAAGCTTTTCAATCCTCTTAGTAAAAAAACTATTATTTCTAGGGATTATAATTTTTTTGAGAATTATGTGTTTTTTTATTATAACCAGAAGAGTGTAGAGGTTATTAGTGAAGAGGAGAAAAATTTTAATGGATAAATGGAGGTCAATCAAGATCCTCCACAAGTTCCTAGTGTTAATGGAAATAATACTAGTTCTTCCCAAGAGACTAGTTTACCACCAACTTCAATCCAAGTCAAAAACAAGAAGTTGTTGCTTCCACATCCACCAAGTGAGATGTTGGATCAGAAATATCATAGGAAAAAAACAATACTTCAAGCTTAATCAGGTAATAATCTTGAAGATATTGAAGATGAAATGACTTACTGCGCCTTATATTACATTTCTAGTAAACCAACGAACTATGCAGAGGCTAGTCAAAGTAAATAATGGGTTGAGACCATGAATGCTGAGATGGAGGCCATTGAGAGAAATGATACAAGGAATCTCATTTGAATTACTAATGACATGGATATCATTGGTACAAAATGGGTCTACAATACTAAACTTCATAGTGATGGAACAATAGATAAACACAAAGCTAGACTAGTAGCAAAAGGGTATGCACAAACATATAGTGTATACTATGAGGAGACCTTTGCTCATGTGGCTTGCCAAGATACTATTAGATTGATACTTTTATTTGTTGCTCAAAAATAATGGGAATTTCACCAAATGGATGTCAAGAGTGCATTTTTGAATGGTTACATTGAAGAAGAGGTATATGTGGAGCAACCACAAAGTTATGAAATAAAGGGTAAAGAGCATCAGGTATACAAGTTGAGAAAGACACTTTATGGGCTGAAACAAGCTCCAAGAGCTTGGTACTCAAATATAGATGGATGGTTCTCTAAAAATAGCTTTGAAAGGAGTAAAAATAAACCAACTCTTTACATGAAAATTATTGACACTAACATGTTTTATGTTTGTCTTTATGTTGATGATATCATTTTTATAGGGAATTCCAAAGATATGATGCAAGAATTCAAGGAGAGCATGAAAAGTGATTTTGAGATGTATTATCTTGGAAAAATGAAATAATTTCTTGGCATGGAAGTACAGAAGAGGGAATATGAGATCTTCATATGCCAAGCCAAGTATACCCAAGACATGTCGAAGAAATTCTCATTTATAGACTGCAATGCGGTTGATACTCCTATTGTTAGTAGGGAGAAGGTTATGAAAGAGGATAGGAGTCCTCTTGTTGATGATAATACTTTCAAAAGCATGGTGAGTGGATTGATGTACCTTATATCCACAAGAACCGATATTACCTATGCAGTTTTACTAGTTTTCTTATTTATGAGCTTGCCAACTCAAAGGTATATGCAAGCGATGAGAGGAATCTTTAGATATGTGAAGGTAACCTTTGATCATGGAATACACTACATATCATCAAAATATTCAAGGCTGGCTGGGTATGTTTATTTATATTGGGGAGATTCTATTAATAATCGAAAATCCACTTCAAGACATTATTTCACCTTGGGAAGTGGGTTGATTTCTTGGTCATCCAAGAAGCAAAGTATAGTATTTTTGTCTTCCACTGAAGTTAAATATTAATTCCTTACTTCATCTTGTACACAAGGAATTTGGCTAAGGATATTGTTGAAGGATTTTGGTGAGACTTAACATGAGCCTATTGTAGGCTTTAAAAACTACATGTTTCAAAAAATTTAAAGAGCTTGCTAAATAAGTAGTTGATGTTCCAAAATTGCTAAGATCCAAAGGTTGTAGCCTAGAAGACAATAACAATGGTTTTGCTGAAAAGAATAGACTCACGACCTCCAAATATTTATGAGCTTGCCAAATCAAAGGCATATGCAATCAGTGAGATGAATCTTTAGATATGTAAAGGGAACCTTTGATTTTTTAGAAATATTGAGTTGTCATTGATGTCAAAGGCATAAATATCTTCAAGGATGAATATTGATGTCAGAGGTAGAAATATTCTTCAAGGGTGATAAATTTATAATATATCAATAATATCAAATATGGACTTGGTGAATAGAAAACAATGGACAATTATCCAAGGCAAATATATATTTCAAATGAAGCAAGGCAAATATATTTTTTAAGTAAAGTATTATAATATTTAAATATCAAATTTAAATATTATAAAGAGAAGGACAAAGGCTTGGGACAAAAAGCTTAACATATTTAAATCAAAGGATTTAAATATATAAAAGGTTTAAAAGTCAAATATTATAATATTTAAATCATAGATTTAAAATATTATAATATAAAGTGGTTTTAAAAGAAAATGCATCGACGTCCTTGGGAGAAAATATAAAGTCAAAAATAAATTAATGAGCTGACCTCCTTGGGTGAAAAGGAAAACATATATATATGAAGCAAAAATTCATTTTGGTGATGATGAGCGCAATTCAAAAAATCCAGCGTGTGAGAGGTTCAATGAATAAGAAGAGAGGAGGGCAGGAGCATAGGAGGATGTTTGATAGCGTGGCAAAATATAAAGCAATACAAACATTTTTTTGTACGCCATTGGTCTCAACTGCTGGGGTAGCCCAACTGGTTGTCTAGCCCATGATAAAGCACTGTCATCCAGGAGGTTAGAGGATTGATTCTCGTCGACAATATTTTTACTATGCATTTGTTGATTGTAGATAAGTGCAACAAAGGAGATATATATTTTTTCTAAGCCCTTTGGTTTCACCTACTTGTTTAGCTCAGTTGGTTAAAGAGCCTGCGTTAGGGCACTGCACTTCTAGAGGTTTGGAGATTGAATCTCCTCCACGGTTTTTTGGGTGTTGTTGTGCAAGGTAAGGGTAAAAATATATATTATTTTTGATTAAAGTGGGAGATATAAGGTGTAACATTGTTATTTTAAAATTGTATTTTGCATGCTATAAAAGGGAGTTATAAGGTATAAGGTTGTTATTTTAAAATTGTATTTTGCATGCTATAAAAGGGAGTTATAAGGTATAAGGTTGTTATTTCAAAGTTGTATTTTGCATGTTATAAAAGGAAAATATAAGAAGTCATTTTGTTGTTATTAAAGCTTTATTTTGTAAGTTTTAAAAGGGAGAAATAAGGAGTTATTGTTAAGCTTTATTGTATATGTTTTTTTAAAGAAGTGATAAGGGTTTAAAGTGGTTGATTTGATATTTAAGCAAGAAAAGAAAAAGAGAATTGTTGACCAGATTTGAAAGGCACATACAAAAGGAAAAATTATTTTTGTCAAGGTAGGTTTGGAAAGCTCATGCAAAAAGAAGATCATCATCATTGAGGCAGATTTAGAGGTATAGTGTTCTTTTCTCAAAGTGGTTTTGTTTGAGGAAAATATTTTTGTTGTCATATAGTGGGAGGTATAAGGATTGATTGGATGAGCATTGTTTTGATTGATATTGAGAGTAAATATGCAAGGGTTATAGATCAAATTTGCAAGCAGATTAGTGCATTGTTCATGGTTGATTTTGGGAATAGATGAGCATTGTTTGTATGCAAGATTTGGGAATAGATGAGCATTGTTTGTATGCAATATTTGGGAATAGATAAGCATTGTTTGTATGCAATACTAGGAAATAGTTGAGCAGGTTTGGATTATGAGCAGGTTTTGTGAGAAGGTTTTGGAGTAGATTTGAGTAGGTTTTGTGAGCATATTTGAGTAGTGTTGTGAGTAGTTTAGGGAACATATTGGAGCATATTTGAGAGAATTTTTTATAGTAAATTTGAGAGTAGGCTTTGGAGAAGACTTGAGTAGAGGGGATTGGTGTCTCCTATGGATTGGTGTCCATGAAACAGACCAAACGGGATTGGTGTCTCTTGTGGATTGATGTCCATGAACCAGAGTAGAGGGGATTGGTTTCTCATGTGGATTGGTGTCCATGAACTTGAGAGGGGATTGGTGTCTCCTGTGGATTGGTGTCCATGAACCTGAACAAAGGGGATTTGTGTCTCTTGTGGGTTGTTGCCCATGAACTAGCAGAGGGGATTGGTGTCTCCTGTAGATTGGTATCCATGAACCTGAGTAGAGGGGATTGATGTCTCTTGTAGATTGGTGTCCACAAACCTAAGAAGATGGTATTGGTGTCTCTTGTGGGTTGGTTCCCACAAACTAGTTGAGAGGATTGGTGTCCACAAACTTGAGCAAGGGGATTGGTGTCTCTTATGGATTATTTTCCACGAAAATTATAATGAGGGATTGGTGTCTCCTGTGGGTTGGTGCTCATAAAATTTATTGAAGAAATATATAAGCAATATTTTACTGTGGTTTTCTCCCAAGAAGGAGTTTCCATGTAAAATCTTTGTTTCTTATGTGTGTGGTGATTTGTGCAATGTTTTATTAATGTATTGATATTATTTGAAGTTATTGATTTGGAAAGAAAAGAGAAATTTTTTATCTTATACTGTTTACCTCTTCCCTCTCAGTATAAGCTTGTGTTCTTTATGATAATGTAATACACTACAAATCATCAAGATATTCAAGGCTAGTTGGGTATGTTTATTTATAATAGGTAGGTTCTATTAATGATAAAAAAAAAAAACCCACTTTAGGGCATTGTTTCACCTTGGAAAGTGGGTTGATTTCTTGGTCATCTAAGAAGCAAATAATAGTGGCTTTGTCTTCCACTGAATTTGAATATGCAACCCTTAAGCTCGTACACAAGGGATTTGGCTAAGGAGAATGTTGAAGTATTTTGGTGAGACTTAACATGATCCTACTGTAGGCTCAAAAAACTACATGTTTCAAAAAATTTAAAGAGCTTGCTAAATAAGTTATTCCAAAATTTGCTAAGACCCAAAGGTTGCAGCCTTGAAGACAATAACAATGGGTTTTCTCAAAATAATAGACTCACGACCTCCAAGTATTTATGAGCTTACCAACTCAAAGGCATATGCAATCGGTGAGATGAATCTTTAGATATGTGAAAGGAACCTTTTATCATGGAATACACTACAGATCATCAAGATATTCAAGGATGGTTGGGTATGTTTATTTATATTGGGGAGGTTCTATTAATGACTGAAAACCCACTTCATGGTATTGTTTCACCTTGGGAAGTGGATTTATTTCTTGGTCATCCAAGAAGTAAATTATAGTGGCCTTGTCTTCCATTGAAGCTAAATATGCAACCCTTACTTTAGCTTGTACACAAGGGATTTAGCTAAGGATAATGTTAAAGTATTTTGGTGAGACTTAACATGAGCCTACTATAGGCTAAAAAAACTACATGTTTCAAAAATTTTAAAGAGCTTGCTAAATAAGTAGTTGATGTTCCAAAATTGCTAAGACCCAAAGGTTATAGCCTAGAAGACAATAACAATGGTTTTTCTCAAAAGAATAGACTCACGACCTCCAAGTCTTTATGAGCTTGCCAACTCAAAGGTATATGCCACCGGTGAGACGAATCTTTAGATATATGAAGGGAATATTTGATCATGGAATACACTACAAATCATCAAGATATTCAAGGTTGGTTGGGTATATTTATTTAGATTAAGGAGGTTCTACTAATGATCGAAAACCCACTTTAGGGTATTTTTTCACCCTGAAAAAGTGGGTTAATTTCTTGGTCATCCAAGAAGAAAATTATAGTGGCTTTGTCTTCCACTGAAGTTGAATATGCAACCCTTACTTCAAATTGTACACAAGGGATTTGGCTAAGGGGAATGTTGAAGGATTCTAGTGAGACTTAACATGAGCCTACTATAGACTTAAAAAACTACATGTTTCAAAAATTTTAAAGAGCTTGCTAAATAAGTAGTTGATGTTCCAAAATTTCTAAGACCCAAAGGTTGCAACCTAGAAGACAATAACAATGGTTTTGCTTAAAAGAATAGACTCACGACCTACAAGTATTTTACTTCAAAACTATTGATAATCTGGTTCCTAATATAGAAGATGTATGACCGTGAGATCATTTGCAAATGGAATTAGCTAAGAGAAAATAATCTTAGATCTGCTAAAAAACATGAATCCATAAAAAATGTCAAAATGGAGAAAAAACATTGAAGCACACCCACCTACCTTCTTTGTATATAGTGTAGAAATTAGAAAGAAGTCAATTTGACTCAAATCCATTGATTTGTGCCAATAAAAAAAAACTCAAAGGATACAAGCTCAAACAATATCCTCACTTGGGGGCCTGTCTCCTTTGTTAGCATCGTGAAAATAAGAACAATGTCAGTTTTGCTAAAAATCCATTGATTTTTGCAAAACCATGGAAAATATGGGTAAAAGTAATCAAGTGTGCATTCTAACACATGGAAAGACTATTAAGCATGAAACCATGAATATCTTCCAATCCATATTTAGAAGGTGTAATTTTTAAGCTCCAGTGTGGCCACATGTCTTCTTTAGTAATAGCACAGAAATAGAGAAACTCCTTAGCGAGAGCAGTAGTTCACAACCGCAAGTCAGCTTGAGCAATAAAGAAGATATTATATCCATTAATTTACACATCTTTATAGATATTCACAATTCCATGAGGCCTTAAGAGAAATTAATCGAATGAAGTGTAATTCTAGAGATCGCAAAGTAAAAAGGTCGAGTAGGCCAATTTTCAAAGCTGCTATTTTGCACGATTTCGCAGCCAAACCTATCAAAAGCAAAAAAGAGTGAAATTCTAGCACAGTTTTGAGATATACAAAGGTGGGGCATGGCCATGAGAAATTCATCATAGCCACCCATCCCCAGATCAATGGTCTAGATTGACCCTACTCTAATTTGTCAAATTAGAGGCCAGGAAAACCAAAATAATAGAAGGATGAAACATAGCAATCCAGAAACTTCTAGAACCTATTGCCCAATGAATTCAATTGTAGATCTACATTCATAAGGGTGTAGGAATAACAAGGGATGGTGAAGCTAGAACCTATGTAAAGGTTGTGATAAAAGATCAAGAATTTATAGTTGAATGGCACCATCGATGGCAAATTACAAGAAGATCAAGAACTCAAAAGTTTCCTTGTAATGCTTAAAATGAAAATATTGTAAAAATATAAGTAGAGGTCAAACCTTCATTTTAAAGTGTCAAATCTGAAGTATTTTCTTGCACTATTGTTTTACATTCTCTATAATTAATAAAAGGAGCATTACTTGGGATTTTTGCCTTAGACCTGTGTCCACATTGCTTATTGATTGTAAATTTTGAAGTCATTTCTACTATTGTTGCTATGGTTAGTGTATTCTATTAATTTGGATTGCTAACTTAGAGAAAATTGGAATGATTCATATATGTATGTATGCTTATGGGAATTCTAAATCTTTTAGTCATAGCATTAATCTTATTTTGTTAACTTGGATAATTAGTGCTCTTGATGTTTTGAATAATTCTTTAAGTATGCCATAGTTTTTGATGTTAAATATTGTTAGGTATCGAATGTTGTTAATCCTAATATTTGTTCCTAAGTTGTTATAATATTCTCTATGGATGCCTATGTTGTTAGCCTCACCCGTCCATCATTAATTTATTTATTTTCTAACTCTTTCATCTCTATCCCTGAGCTTTTAGTATTTTGAGTTAAAAATAGTCAACATCTATTAAGTTGACAAGGTATACTAGCCTACTCTAGAGGTTGAATCAAATCAATTTGGTTCTTCCAATATTTATTCTGGGTTGTGATTAGTGGGTGCTTGCCTTAAAATTCTTTCAGATAATGATTACAGTTCTAGCTTTGGCTTGATGACAAACCAGATTACAACACCTACCAAAATATTTTGTGATAACATTGGGGCAATACAATTTTCCAAAAATCCAATTTTCCATGCAAGGACTAAACACAGAGTTGGAGGACCATTTTGTCAAAGACTTGGTACATGACAAATATTTTCATCGAGTATGTTAAGAGTGAGTATCAATTTGTTGATATACTCACAAAGGATCTTTTGAAGGTAAATCATGGGAGACTCAATGAAATATTGGACATTTCTTCCTTTGACATCAAAGGGGGGATTATTGAGGGTGATGTCAAAAGTCACCCATAATTATTTAATTAATATGTGAGTTGTCACTAAAATAAATTACATGCAAAAATATCCTAAATTTGGGTGATTTATTCATGCCAATTAAGAATTTTAATTAATTTAAAAATAAAAAATAAAAACAGCATGCAAGGTGGCCATGATAAAATTTGTTTTTATTAGAAACTTGAGTTGTTTTAGTTTTTTTTATTGATCAAGGCTGATCAATCATTATATGTATTGTAATTGAACTCATTTTAAATATACAAGAATCATAATTTTTCAAAGTGCACTATTGTGGAGGTTTTTTAAATTTTTTTTGTGTGCTTTTTTTCAATTCTAGATCTAATTTTCTGGTTTGGACCAGTAACATAGTTTGCTGAAATTGGAGATTTTGGCTAAGGATATTTCATTGTTTGGAATTCAAAATTTATTAGCTTAATCGATAAATATTATTGGACCATTTTTGGGTGATATCCATGCTCCATTATTGTCCATTTTGTTTTAGATCAATATTGCTTTAATATTATTATTTTTATCTCTCCACCTTAAGAACTTTCATGCTAATGGATTCTCCCAACCTCTAGATTTAGGTTGGATCCCCACTATCCTCACAAAATACACCTACACTAATCTACACTAACTTGCATTGAAAGTAAAATATAAAAATAAAAACATGCAAAAATAAAGTACAAAAAATAAATAAATATATAAAATTTTAAGGGGTGTAAGTGATTCAAGCAAATACAAGTTTAAACTATAGCAAGAAAAGTCTATAATCAATCAACACATGTTAAGTCAAATAAAATTAATGTCTACCAATTTATTAGATTATCAAATTGATAATTTAATTAAAATATGGATTAGAAGAGCTATGGCACAACCACCATTCACTTAGAAAACTAAGAGGGTAGTGCCACTAATGGAATGCCTTAGGACCTACCAATTTCATATAATATCATGAGGTCAAAATACAATGTGGTTTTCATAGGACATAGCTCTAAATTCTCATTTCTAAAATATAAATACAATGAGGGTCCTAAGCCCCTATTAAAAGTAAATGTTAACACTAAGTTACTTGGGGTGACACACAATTACTCCTGGTAAAAGTAAATATTTGAGGAGCATATATAAGAAAACGATGCACAATCACATGTTACATACCTCAAATTATACCTCTAATAGGCTTAAAAGGATTCCAAAATTATTTAATATTCCACTACATACCAAAATATCAAATCTAAAATATTTGCCTTAGGATCCATACCTTCAACAAATTTCTTTGTCTATCTGAGTAGTTTACTTTGGTTTAGTGAGAAAATAGTTCATATTTTACAAATAAATCACTCACATTTACAAGTGAATCGACACCCTTTACTGAGTAAATTTATCCCTTGATCCAATTGGTCCTCTTCAACAAGTGAATTAGTACTTGGATCCAATTGGTTAGATAAGTGAATCGATCCCTGTCATACATAGTTAAATTTTGATAGATTTTGATAAATTTTGGAATGCATCTACAACCTGATTTCTCCATCATATACCCCTTCAAAATTTTCAAAAACTACAAGGGAATTCCAAGGTACTACAAAAACCAATTTTTTTCTTTGTTTATATCACTTTTTACAATTATACTTAGTTTTTCATAAAACGAAGAGAATGTATGACCTCTTATGCAATTATTATGCCAGCAAGAAGTTTTTTTCCATGAAGGAAACAATGTTGATTCCCTAAAATAACATAATAATGAATATTTTTTAATTTATTTAACATAATTTTTTAAATCATCTTATAAATCATATAACAAAGGATTATTGGGTGAAATGTTTTATATATTTTGTCTCACCTTTGTTGGAAACCAATGCAACAAAGGTGGTATTAATCACACTTATCATAGTCTTCTTTTTTCCTTGTTTCTTCAACTAAAACCAACATATTTTTCTCAACAAATTCCCAAAATAAAAATTGAAAAAAATCAAGCCAAGGTGTTTTGTTTTATTGGTATAATATGAGAAGGCTACCTCCACTAGCTCTTCCACAAAGTTCTTCATCAACATTCCATTGTTATCTTTGACGATTGATGGAATAATTTGTAAACTCTTACCTTAATCCTCCTCATCTTGCCCAATTTCTCACACAATAACCTTAAAATATGTAATTTATTCCTTCCTAATATCTTATTCTTCCTTAATAAAACCATTCTTAGTTGAAATAGTTTATACTCAATTGTCAATAAGGTTTTGTTTTGCCTATAGCATAAAGCATTTTTGTATTTTTTATTTTTCTTAGTCCATCTATCCATATATTTTTAGGATCAGTATAACATTTCATTTTTTAACAATTATGATAATCACAAAGTAATTGTTTTTATTGCACATAAGTATCCTAGTCTATTCCAATGATTTCTATTTCCTTTTTTTAAATTATTGAGCTTGAGTTTAATTTCCTCTTATTTTAAATATGTTTCCAAAAGATTTGACATTTGAAATATTTATTTTCCTCTTTATATATTTCATCTTTTGAATAAATTTAGACATACATGATCCTTCAAACCTTACTTCATCCCACCATAACATAACCATTTAAAAGGAATTATTGTTAAAGTCACATACATTGAAATTGAAATGGATTTGAATAACTATTACTGAGCAAATCACATATCAAGATAATAGGATTGTGATCTAATATTGCTCATAATAAAATATCTAAATATAATATATAGTTAATTTGAAATTATGTATTAGATAAGGAAAATATATCCAATATTTTTGCCATATGAGTTTTCATAATATGCTTGTTATTCCATATATATTTAAAGCTTGAAGGAATAACATACAAGGCCATTTGAATGGACAAATAAAATAAAATCCTCCATTTATTTAGACCATCCAAGGGTACCACTCTTCTTTTCTAGAGGATATAGAACTAATTTGAATCCCCACCTCAAGAATCCATGGACCACATTAATGAATGATCATTGTATTTGGCATAAATGAATTGAGGTCCTAATATAAACATGAATAATAAATGTAGTTAGATCATATATATATAACTCTAAATTTCATATTTTTATTTTCCTATAAAATAATAGCAACCCAATTACTTATTGCTTCTAGCAATTATCCATCTGAATAGCATTTATTCGATATTGTTGCAATACTTCTTGAATTCTTATGTCAAAAATTACTAGATGATCTCCCATATCCCAAATAATTCTAAATAAATCCTCACATTACTCATTACTTCTTTTTTATTCTTGTATTATAATAAAATCAAGAGTATAACAACCTTTTCATTCTCTAAATACCACCTTTGCAATATCATTTTTTCTTATTTGTGGGTTTAACTCAACTTCTTGTTAAAACTTGTGATACTTGTTTATAGTTTCCCATATCAATATCCCTTTGAGATTATTTTTCTCTCTATTATTGCTTTGAGGTTCTCATGCTCCTTTTCTCATTACCACTAAGACTCTCATATTCATTAATATCTTTCATTTTTTAAAATTGCTCATCATAGGACTTATCATCTATAATCTACCCTAGATAACATGAAGAGCAAAAAACCTCAAAGAAACATTTTTTTGATGATTTCTAAAAACCCTAAAATGCAAGGACTTTCATAGTTTATTATGCTTTCCTAAAAACCTAAATTTTCATGAATATCCTCCATACTCCTTACTTCATTATGCTACTCATTAAACCCAAAATCGCAATGGATGAACTCTATACTACTTTGTTTTTTAATAGGTTATATGTGGCTTCTATTGGGGGCCACTCCCATAAAAATACCAAAATATTACATTTGTTGTAGCAAACATTTTTATCACTATTTTTTCATTTCTTTTTTCTCTTAAATATATTCTTCAACTTCCTCAAAGTGCTATGTTTCCACAATCAACTCCTTGACATCATTTTGATTAAGACATAAAATCTCACTTGGCCAAGTTCTTCTAAAATTTGAATTTCATGGGGATGAAGATCAACACCATAATTCACTAATTTATCTGCTACTCAATTTCCTTCTCTATAAATATGCTCACACTACCAGGATATTGCCTCTAGTAATAGATGATGAACATCAACAATAATATTATTTTTTATCCAGTATCCACATCCATTTTTTTTAATAGCATTGATGATAATTTGTGAGTCCCCCTCAATTGAAATATATTTCCATCATTTTTTTGCTGCAATTTTAATCCCAGTAAGAAGTGCCCTAGCCTCTGCATAGTTGTTAGTTGAAGTTCCATATGATTCTGAATAAGTGAGGAGAATTTTGCCTTCACTATTTCTAAAAACACCACCTCCACCAGCTTTTCCTGGATTTCCTTTAGAAGCACCATCAAAATTAATTTTGATAAACCCAATTTCTAGACATTTCCATTTTACCATAGATCAAAGTAGATCCTTTGTTTTAATTCCATTGTCGTAGATGACTCTTCCATGTATGTTCAAATCCTGTAGCCAAGTTATTAGCACCTCTTTTTTTGCAATTGAGACTTCCCATGATGAGCACCATATTTGTAGACATTCTGCAAGAGAGGCAATAATACGATTCCAAACTTGGGCATGATTTTGAGATTTATTTTTAAAAAATTTATTATTCCTTTCAAGCCATAAATTCCAACAAATAATGGTAGGGCCAATCCTCCAAAGAATACATAATGCTTTAGCTTTAAAATAATTTATCCAACATTTTATCAACTCTTTCAATGTTGATGGAGCTACCCAATATAATTTCATATTTTTTAAAAAATAACCCCAAATGGTGTGAGCAAACGGATAATGAAGAAGTAAATGGTATGATGTTTCTAAATCCTTCTCACACAAGGCACATCTGAAGGGTCCATAATATCCTCTTCTTTGTAGAATCTCTCCTGTAAGAATCTTACTTTGAACTGCTAACCAAAGAAATGTTGAGGCCTTAGGGAGAGCCTCTAATGACCAAACATTCTTCCAAGGAAAATATTTAGGAGAAGGAAATTTTGATTGTTCTAAATTCTCATATCCCAACTTGATCGAGTATCCACCATCCTTTGATAAATTCCAAACCAACTCATCCTTTCATGTAAAAATTGGCAAATAAAACTCTTGAAGCATCTTTTGAAGTTCATCTGCAATTTGTTTGAGTTCCTCTCCTTCAACCAGGTTACTAAAATAAATCCATGATCTGGAGTTTTTGCTCATAATAATATAATCTTTGACCTTTGGACCTTTACATGCTAGGCACACTTGAGCCAATGGTTTCCATTTTGAGTCAGAGATAAGAGGATAAGGCTTCAACCAATCATCAGACCAAAAATTTGCATAACTCCCTTCATTGACTGACCATCTAATATGTTTCTTTATCAATTGCAAACTCTCTGATATGAAGTTCCATGTTGACGATCCTTTGGGTAGAGTTCTTTTCCTAAACAATTTCATTGCATCAAGAGAACCTATATATTTTTGAAGTAATATTTTTGCCCAATTCTTTCCTTGATCTTTGAATAATCTCCACCCAAGCTTTGCTCCTAATGCCAAATTCATAAGTCTGCAATTTCGCAAGCCTGCTCCTCCAATATTCTTTCCTTTGCAAACCCTATCCCACTTACAAAGAGGAAACCTAAATTTTTCCTCACAACATTTCCATAGAAAGTCTCTTTGAATTTTATCAAATTTTGATGCAATACCTGTTGGCAGTCTTGAAAGTGACATCATATAAATAGGAATGGATTGCAAAGTAGTCTTTATGAGTTGTAGCCTTCCTACCATGGTTAAGAACTTACCTTTCCAACCTGCCAAGCAAGCTTTCATTCTATCCAAAAAAGAGATCCAAAGCTCCTTTTTATTTCCTTTATCAGACAAAGGAATACCCAAGTAGGTTGAAGGAAATTTTTCAATTTTAAACCCTAAAATATTCACAATAATTTGTTGTAAATCTAGGGCAGTATTAATGAAAAAATCTTGGATTTTGAAGTATTTACCAACTGTCTAGTAGACTTCTCATAGCATGATAATATTGATTTAAACTCCATGGCCTCACTGACTAAGGGATGACCCAAAATAAAAGTATCATCAACAAATTGGAGATGAGATTCAAAGGGACCATTTTTTGCAACTTGAATACCCTTGATTTTTCCTTCCATTTTTGCCTTTGAAAAGGCTCTCCCTAATGCTTCCACTAGAATAATGAATAGATAAGGAGAAATAGGATCACATTGATAAAGTCCACAATCTGACTTAGTATTCATCTTGTGGAGAAATAGGATCACCTACTCGCAATAAAATATCCAGAAGAGATTGTATACTTTGTTTGCAACCATTTATTGGATAACAAGAATCTATCCAATATTTCTACTATATGATTTTCCCAATGTGTCTATTATCCCATGTGTATTGAAATCTTGAGGGACTAACATCCCAAAGGTCATTTTAATTGACAAATGAAGAAAAATCTTGCATTGATTTAGACCATCCTAGAATGCCACCCTTCTTTTCCAAAGGAGATATAACAGTATTAAAATCACCCCCAAGAATCCATAGATCACAATGAATCATCATTGTATTTGACAAAAATATACTAAGGTCCTTCCAACATATTTCACGTGGAGTAACTATAGTTGGAGCATATACATTTATAACCCCAACTTTGATGTTTTCCTCTTTCCTGCAAAATAATCTAGCAACCCAATTACTTTTTACTTCTAATAGTTCTCCATCCCATTTGCATTTGTCCCATATTATTGCAATACCACCTGAAGCTCCTATAGAAGAAACTGCTAAACAATCACCTATCTTCCAAATCTTCTTAAAAGCATCCTTACATTCCTCATTGCTTAATTTTATTTCTTGTATTAAAATAAACTCGGGGCTATAACAACCTATTAATTCCTTAATAACTCTTTTTTAGGGGTTTTATTCATACCCCTAATATTCCATGATATCATTTTCATCATCAACACTTTTTATTTTTATTAGTGGGCTTAGCCCCACTTCTTGTTAACACCTATGATATTTTTATTTGGCTTTCCAAATCAATATCCTTTTGAGTTTCTTTTTCTCTTTGTTCCTGCTTTGATGGCCTTCCTCTCCTTCTTCCATTCTCGCCAACACTCTCATCTTCATAAATCTCTTCCATTTTTTCATATTGTTCAAAATGAGACTTATCTTCTAAAGATTTATGTTGCCCTAAAGAGTCGAAAGTGCAAGGAATAGCCTCATTAGCATTTTTTCTTTAGTTTTCTTCTTTATGTTGCCCTAAAAACTCTAAACTGCATAGATGATCCTCCATAGTCATCACTTTCTTATGTTGGCCTGAAAACCCTAAATTTCCTTGGATATCCTCCATAAGATTTTCTTTACTATATTGCTCTTGAAAACCTAAAGTGCAAGGAATACACTCCGTACTACTTTCATTTTTATTATAAGGAGAATATTTTAAGCTACTTGAGGATAATAAAGGTGATTTACCTAGATTAAGCTTGACCTCCTTCACCTTATTTGCTTTAAAATTCATCTCCCCATCTTCCTTTGTATTAAAATTTGCCTTCCCCTCTTCCTTCGCACCTTTAGCTCCTTCTATATTTGAACTTGCGCATTGTACTTCCTCATCCCCCATATCATTTTTTTTTCTAATGGCTGATTTGAGTGAATTGTAATGGCCTTTTCCATATGATGATGTAGAGGGATTTTTCTAGCCACTTTCTTAGGAGTGGAAAATCCTTGATTTGACCTAGCTTCTCCTATGATATGGTCTCCTTGTTTCAAATTGAAACTACCCTCATGCCCAAAAAATCCCATCTCTTCCTCTATTTTTACTTTGCAGTCTCTTGCCATGTGCCCAATTTCATGATATTTGCGACATCGAAATGCAATATTTTCATAATCCACTTGTTGATCCCATTCTCTTGATTCAGATTTAATCCTAATCGATTGTGGTAAAGGTTTAGAAATATCCATGGAAACACATATTCGAGTGTATACAACATGCCTTCTCTCCTTAGTAGTTGGTCCCTCCTGGATGAATTCACCTAGAGTATTACCAATATTCTTCAAAACCTCCTTATTGATGAGTTGATAAGGAAGTCCAAAAAGCCTAATCCATACCGGAAGCCTTTTAATAGTTTTTGTGTCCACAAAAAAATTCTCACTCCAAGGTCTTAAATATAATGCATCTTTACCCCTAAACCACGGGCCTCCATCCATTATTTTATCCCTTATTTCTAAACTGGAGAAAATAATGAGGAAAAATCTTTTCTTTAAGTGGAAGAAGGCAAATTCATGGAGTAATTTGAATTCAATCCCCACTTCCACTTGATCCAATTTTGAATCTCATAAAAACCTGGCCAATATCCATGAAACTTACAAATTAACCCTCTGGTTTTAAGAATCATTATATCATGCTCAATCATCTCATCCTTGATAATCACTTCTGGTGTAGAATCTGCTACCCGAACTGGGTTTGCCATAGATTCTCTCTTCCCCTTATTGCTAGCTAGGGCATCCAAAATTCCAACTTGGCCATTCATACTTTCAGTAAGGACTTTCACAAATTACTTTCTTTCCATGTTACCTAGATTTTTTCAAATGAATCCTCTAAATTTTCTTGAGATCTAGAAAAAGAAGTGAGTGGTGACAGTTTTATTTTTATTGTTTGCTTTCTTGCTCACACTTCCTCCTCACTCTCAACTTGCTCTCACACTTGCTTTTGGATGTACTCATTCTCGGTTGCACACTTGATATCAACTACACTTGCACTCTTGTTTTTGGCTATATTCACTCTTGGCTTATTCTCACACTTGCTTGTGGCTGCATTCACTCCTAACTTTTTTTGCATCTGCTTTCGGTTGCCCTCACTCCCATATTGTGCTCCCACTTGCTTTCAGTTGCATTTACTCTTGGTTGCGGTCACTCCTGGTTTCCCTCTCTGATCACATTGGCTGCCCTCTTTGATCGCGCTCGCACTTGCTACTGCACTTACTCCCAGGCTCGTGCTTGCACTCGCTCAAACTTTATACTTCTTTTATTTTATTGCAAGGAGATGATTTTCTACTACTTGAGGAAAGTGAAGATAATTTTATGAGACTAAACTTGAACTATTTTATCTTCTTTGTTTTAATTTTAATTTTTTAAGTATTGCTTTTATTAAAACAAAAAAATCAAAATATAAAACATCGTAGTAGATTACAAAAATCTTCTCAAGGACATCTAACCATCTGACTTGTCCTGAGCAAATCAATCTTTGATATCTTTTATTATAAGACTTTTAAAGGCTTGACATTGGAACTGAATATCAATAACAACATTGGACAGAATCCCATAAGCAGGATTACCTTCATCTCGAAAAACTAAACATATCTTTGTTTTAAAATTTACCTCAAAATATTCCTTCACATCTTTAATTTCTTTTAAATTTGAACTTACACGTTGTGCTTCCTCATCCCTTGTGTCCTTATTTATTTTATTTAATTATGTATTTGAAATTTTGATGGCCTTCACAATCTAATGATGTGGGAATGGAAATTTTGATGTAATTTGGCTTTTACTATAGTATGATATCCTTTCTTCATCTTAAAGTTTATATTCTGACCAAAAATATTTCTCTTTCCATAATTTTTACTTTTCATTCTCTTGTCATTTATCTAATATCATAACAATTGCCACATCAAAATGTAATATTTTCATAATCCACTTATTTATCCCATCATCTTGATTCAGATTTTATCTTAATGGGTTGTGGAAAAGGTTTTGAAATGTCCATATCAATAGATATTCAAGTATTTATAACATGATTTTGTTTCTTAGTAGTTGGTTCCTCCTAAATGAATTTCCCTAGAGCGTTACCAATATTCTTCAAAGACTCCTTATTGATAAGCTAATATGAAATTCAAAAAATTCTAACCCACACTTTAATACTTTTAATAGTATTTATTCCTATAGAAAAAATCTCACTACATGGTCTTAAAAAAATCCATGTCTCCCTCTAAACCATGCCCACCATTCATTATTTTATATTTGATTTCCAAACTAGAGAACATAAGGAAAAATCCTTTTAGAATAAAATTTATGGAGTAATTTGAATTCAATCCCCACCTTTATTTAATTAATTTTTAAATTTTTGAAATACCTAGATAGTATATTTGGAACTTATATTTAACCTTCTATTTAAAAACCATTATGTCATCCTCCATAATTTTTTTTTGGTAAATAAAAGTCTTCATTAATTACCGGGTTTTGCAGGTTAACCCAAAACCTATTACAATATCCAACCTTCTACTGAGATTGTAGATCCTAGTCATCCTTGAAACTTTCTTACCATAACTTGTGTTGAATCCCCTACAACACCTTACTAACAAGGCACACCCAAACCTAAACATAACTGTAAACATTACTTACATTGACGGAAATTAAAGTTTGGAACTTTGCACTTGTGAAACCTGTTGCTTGCCCATTTCCTATTCTCTGTCGTAATACTCCAAGGCTTACACCCTGTTACCTTCATTTCCAATTTGGTATGATTTAGAGGGAAACCCCATAGTTATTACCAGCTCCATGGGGAGAGAACATCCATTCATATTTCTCCTTAATGGGTAGGTTTCCTTTCATGACTAATAATGTTTTCCACTTCATGTGACACACCTTGTATCCATGTCACCAAACTATCAACATCAACACCTATGTTGGCTAATTTTTCAGCTGACCTGTTGGCCTCACGGTACACATGACGAGCCATCCTTTTTTGTCTTGTTGCAAAAAGGATCCTCACTTCATGGATGACTCCCTCGATTCTCCATGGAGGTTTTTTGGCATTGGTTAACAGGTTGATGATGTTCATCGAATCACCTTCAATCATTAAGTTACCTTGAGTTGCTTAGGCTACTTGCAACCCTCTCCAAAGGGCTCTAGCTTCTGCTTCGTTATTAGTTCTGATTACCAATGGTTCAGTGAAGGCCTTGACCAGATTTTCTTGATGATCCCTAATTATTCCTCCAACTCCATCTCTTCTTGGGTTCTCCTTGGCTGCACCATCAAAATTTAGTTTAAACCAACCCTGGGGGGTGACTCCCAAGAAATCCTATTTCTAGGATTGAGCAAAGGAATGGAAGGTTTGTCCTCAATACCTAAGGCCTGAGCTAATTTTTTTTCTTGAGGAGGAATTGAGTGGTTCTCATCCACTAAGGTGCTAAGGTTTTATTTCGCAAAGACAATAATCCTATTGAGGATGGTTTTTGGGTTGTGAATGGTATCCTTAAAGGCTCTATGGTTTCTTTCTATCCAAATCTGCCATAAAAAATGATGCCAACATATTTTCCATAGGTAATTAAGTTTTAGGCTAACAAAGGGTTGAGGCCATTGATGGAACACTTTGGATATAAGAGCAGGCTTAACCCACGAGGTCCTAAAGACTTGGAAAAGTTCATCCAGGATGGAATCTGCTACCAGACACTCCAGAAACAAGTTTTGGTTTGTCTCCTATCCTGCCCTGCACATGTAGCAACAATTAGCAATAACCATACCTTTGGATAACATATTGTCCATAGTGAGGATTTTTCCTTGAATCACCAACCATGAAAAAAAGGATATTTTAGGAATTAAGCCTTTGATCCAAACCAAACTCGGTTGAAATTGTTGACCTTCCACATTGAGAAGAAAATTATATGCAGACTTAACTGTGAAGCCACCACTTTTAGTCTCAGCCCAAACAATGTGGTATTCATCCTCTCCAGAGGGAATAATTTGCTAAGTTAAAATATTATAAAGTTCTTCAAACTCCGCTTCAAAACCCTGTACTTTGATGTGTTTCCACCTGTTGATATTTATATCTTGCCATGTATAATTTGCAACCTTCTTCCCAATATGCTACTCCATATGCTCTTGAATCCTAGCCAAATGAGGATTCTAGGATAACTCCTCAGCTCTCACCCACCGATCCTTCCAAAAGTCTATTGTTTGCCCATTTCCTAGAATCCATCTAAGACCTTTCTTGACAAGATCCTTGCTCATGAGGATTGCCTTCCAAAAAGCAGACCCCCTGCTTGCTAAGTTGTCATTAAGGAAGTTCACACCTTGGAGGTATTTCCTCCTAACTATGGTAGTCCATTCATTATCGACATTAGTCAATAACCGCCATGCTTGTTTGGCTAACATAGCTGTATTGAGATGACCAACTCTCCTCAATCCTAACCCCCCATCAACTTTAGGTTTGCAAACCTTGTTTCGACCTACTAAATGGATCCTTTTCTTATCCTCAGTCCCTGACATGAGAAATTTTTTTTGAAGCTACTCAATTTTGTGATACACCTTGCTGGGAGCTTTGAACACTGATAGGAAGTAAATGGGTATACTTTGAAGTGAAGCCATAGTTAAAACTGTTGTGCCTGCTTGAGATAACAGATGTCCTTTCCAACCTGTTAGCTTTTTTTGGATCCTCTCCAAAACTATGTTCCATATTGATCCTTCAGGTTTCCCTGTAAATAGGGGAAGACCTAAATAGGAGGTGGGAAGGGATGCAATCTGACATTCCATGATACTTGCTATGTTGATTTTCCTAGGAATGGGGGGATTGATGAAATAAATTTTGCTCTTATAAAAATTCACTTTCTGTCCAGCCGCTTCTTCATACATTATGAGAATATTTTTAATCCTTCTTGCCTCAACCACAGAAGCCAAATTCAATAGCAATGTATCATCAAAAAAATTTTGATGTGTCACCAGGGTAGTTAGCGATGTGGCCTTGATACCTGAAATAAGTCCAGCTACCGCTGCTGCCTTAATGGTTCTTCCCAAGGCCTCAGCTATGATGATGAATAGCATAGGACTTATGGGATCTCCTTGTCTTAGACCACATTTGCTTTGAAAAAAACCTATAGTAGACCCATTAACCAAAACTAAAAAACAAGGCTTAGAAATACACTCTCTTATTAACTCTACCCAATTCATGTTGAAGCCAAATTTTAATAAAACTACCTCTAGGAATTCCCAATTTATCCTATCATAAGCTTTGTTCATGTCTAAATTTAAATACATGACTGCTTTTTTGGTTTGAGTGGCTGTATGAAGAGCCTCGTGAACATTAATAATTCCATCTAAGATTGATCTTCCTTGTACAGAACTTCCTTGACTTGGATCAATGATAACCAGTAGAACTTTCTTCAAATGGTTGGCTAAAACTTTGGACATAATTTTATAGGATATATTACATAGGCTAACCGACCTAAAGTCAGCCATAGTCTTGGGGTTGGGGCCTTTAGGGATCAAAGCAATGAAATTTGAATTGAAACCCCTTGGAATATGATTTGAACTTTGGAACTCCTTGATTACAGCAATAACTTATGCTCCAACAATATCCCAACAAACTTGGAAAAACCATGGTGAAAACCCATCTGGCCCAGGAGATTTGTCAGGATCCATGTTAAACAAATCCTCCTTGATCTCTTCATCTGAAAAATCTATTGTAAGAGACTCATTAATCATTTTATCAATGAGTTGTGGAATGAATTGAAGGAGATAGTCCTTTGCTTTGGCATTACAGGCCCGTTCTTCACCCAATAATGAACTAAAAAAATTAACAGCCTCGTCCCTGATCTCCTGAATATTTTGATTTGAGGATCCATCCACCTTAGTTAAATTTCTAAAATTATTGTTGCTTCTATTGCTCAATGTGGTAACATGGAAAAACATTGAATTAGAGTCCCCTTCCTTTAGCCATATAATTTCATCCTTGATAATCACTTCTCATATAACATTTTTTACCTAGATAGGGATTACCACATATTTTCTCCTCCTTTTGTTCCCAACTGAGGAATTTTTGCTTCCAAATAGGGAGTCCTTAATTTCAATTAAATATTTTATAAATGAATTTCCTTCCTTGTTACCTAGATTTTCCTCATAAGAATCTTTTATTTTTTAATTTTTAAAATATAAAAAAAAATGTAAGGCTTACTCCTTGCTCATAATTGGTCCCTATTTGTACTCATTTCTTGCCCACACCTGACTCTTGATAATGCTTGCTAATCATACTTAGTCCCTTATCTTCCTCAAATATTTAAAAAAATAAAAGGTTAGGCTCACTCCTTACTTTCACTTGCTCCCTACTCACTTTAAAAATCCTAAACTATTTGAAGTAAATTTAAATACAATCTCAAAACTTAAAATAATTGATTAAGTATTTATACTAGTATTTGAAAGGAATTTGATATGTTTGGTAGCCAATGTACTTTTGGTTTGATAACTTAGTTAGTAGAGCACTTTAATTGGTAATTGGAAAATATTTTGGTCTAATATATTTATATTAATTAAGTACTTGACCCACATTATCTAAATTTTATTCATAAAAAAATTGTTAAAGAGAAAAAAATTAAGGTTATCACTTCATGTCAAATACCATATGCCAAGCAATTAAAAACATTAGCTTTGAAAATGAAGACCTGGATTTAAATCTAACCCAATTATATATACATAATTGCCCAATATAATATCACTATGTGGTTTGTTGAAATACTATAATGACACAAGCATGTTATAATCTGGGTGGAACTCATTTCAATCTCATATAATGAATAAAAAATATTATTCACTCCACAATCAATTAAAAGTTTCAATGGACTACAACTCAATTATGTGAAACATTGAAGATATTCCCTATCACGTATAACTAATTTAAAATATCACCCACTTCACAATCAATTATAGGGTCTATCCAACTACAATACAACTATATGAAAGATTGAAGAGGTTCTAATGATAATACATCCTTCTTATTATAAGATTGTTCTTTTTTAGGACTAAAACAATGTATGTGTGTGTACCAGTTGCTTTAAAGAATTAGCTCATCCTTGTTCTAATGGAAAATAAACTAATACATTTTTAAACATGAAAATAATTTTTCATAGAGTTTTGAATCTTAAAAACATGTTAAAACATCAAAAATATATTAAAAAGTATTTATATGAAATTCATTTAGTTAAGTTCTAGTTGATGATTTTTTGAAGTTATTGCTACAATATGGGACAAACACAAATGGGATAGACAATCACTAAAAAACAAAGAGTGACTAGGTTGTTGGCCTATTTTGTAGAAAAGAGGAAAACATCATATATGGGGTTAAAATATATATGCTTCAATTATAATTACTCCTTGTGAAATATGTTGGAAGGGCCTTAGCATAGTTTTATCAAATATAATGATGATTCATAATTGTGATCTATGGATCCTTGGGGGTACTTCAACATAGTTTTATCGCTTCTAAAAAAAGGGTGGTACTCTTAGATGGTATAAATCAATGTAGAATTTTATTTTATTTATCAAATTAATTGTCATGTGGGATTCTATTTTGAACCCTTTAAATTTATATGGATAATATATGAATTAGACAAACTCATATGGTATAATGATTAGATAGATTTTTGTTATCAAACACATGGTTTCAAATAAAATATATAATCTCTTTAAACATCGTATTGTGAGCAAGATCATATCAGAAACATATTCTCTTGATAAGATAATTAACTCAATAATGGTCATCCAAATCCATTTTTCATTTAATCTATGTGGATCCAAGACCTTGATTTCTTACAGACGATTATGTTATGGAGGGATGAAGAAATTTTTGAAGGATCATGTATGTATAGGTTTGTTCAATAGATGAAATATCTAAAGGTGAACATGAATATTTGGAATCCCAAATATTTTGATAACATATTTAAATAAAGGGGAAAATTGAATCCAACCTCAAAAATGTACAAAAGACAATAGAAATTAATATAATAGACTAGGATACTTAAGTGTAAGAAAAACAATCATTGTTCTTCGAAGCAATGCACTTAGCCTCTTGTTCTTAAGTGACAATTTTGAAAATGTTTCTACCCTGGCCAGTTCTGAGGTGTCCTTCGACACCAAAAATGACGTCAAAGATGTTGTCAATGACGAAGATGTAATGGAGATTGCTAAGGAGGCTTGCATTGTTGTTCCCAAGGATAGCACTAAGGAGATTTCTATGAAAGATGCTGGTTCGAAAGGTGCTGCTTCATCCCTCATGCAGTTGGATACTCCTCTTGATGGTTGATGGTTCTTCCTCTATTTTTTTGGGTCCTCTACGGTGGTGGATCGCATCTTTTTGGGTTTATTTTTGGTCAAATACCGTTCTTTTTTTAGTTCTGGTGTTTCTCTCAATGCCTATTTGTTCAAGGCTATTGACTTCTTTTAGTTTGAGGTGTATTTTTGAGATTGTATTTTTGTTTCATCTGGCAGTTATTTGTGTCTTTCTTCTATTCCTTTTTTATCCTTTTTGATCCTGTGATGATCCTCAATTGTACAAGGTGTTAGGGCAACTTTCAAATGTCCTGGTTTTAATAAATTTTATAATCTACCAAAAAAAAAGGAAAACAATCATTATGTGATTATCATAATGTAGAGAAAAAACTTTTTCGATGGGAGCGGGAACAGGAGCGGGAACGGGATCGGGAGCGGGACCAGGTGCGTCTGTGGACGATGGCGATGGCGATGGCGGGAATGGAGGGTCGATGGAGAATGCTGGTCTGGCAGCTTTGTCCTCGGGCCCTGCAGTTGGTGTTGGGCCTACTGCAGGCCCACTCAGCATTTGTCACGGTGAAGACCCAAACGGTGCGGTGAAGCCGACGTCTGTTAACGGTAGGGTTTCACCTTCCTCTCCTTCCAAAGCGTGACCTTGGTCTTTGTCCTTTGCGGATAAAGTCAGGACCTCGACTGGAGCGTTCTCTTTTCAAACTCCTTTGCCCTTCTCTATTTTGGGCACTGAAGTTTCGTTTCCAAGCGAGGCTATGGAGCCACTAATCTTTCAAGAGTCCCTCTCTCTGGTTGGGAAATTTGTCGGTGCCCGACCTGATATGGAAACTATCCGTGAATGGGCCCTTTCTAAATGGCGGCTGTCTGGAAGCATGGAGCTCGTGGCCTTTCCTAGGGGGTTCTTTATGATAAGGCTAAACAATGCCCTCGACACCCAACGCATTCTCACTGGTGGACCTTGGTTTTTTGGTCGTCGAAGCCTATTTCTACGGAGATGGGGGGAAGATTTCGACCCTGAAACTCAGTCTATCAACATCGCTCCGATTTGGATCAAACTCCATGGGCTTCCCCCATAGTTCTTCTATAATGATGCTCTCAAAGGCATCACTCAACCGATTGGAGATTTAGTTGCCATCGACCCTGCTACCAGAGCAAGAACCAGAATGACCTATGCTCGTGTCTGTGTCATGGCTAATCTGGATTCGGCTCTGCCGACCTGCATTGGCATCAACGTCGAGAGCTTCAGAAGACGTCAAGGGGTTGAGTACGAGAATAAGCCCACTTTTTGTTTGGAGTGCAACACTCAGGGCCACTTGGCTTCTCAATGCCCTTCCCAAAAAAAAGATATCCCCAGCGATTCAGGCAGGAAGAAGGATTCCCAGATCCCCAATGTTCAGAAAAAGGCTCCTGGCAGGGGCCGTGGCCGTTCTGCAGGCCCCCCTAAAACATCTGCTCCTAACAATGTAAGTGCTCCGCCTTCTCGTTCCAATCATTTCGCTCCTTTAAATAATCTTCAAACTAGTGAGGACATCTCCGATGACCTTCCCATAGATCCAAACATCTCATCCACACCCTCTGTGATTCAGTCTCCCTTGTCCAAGGGTAAGGCTGCAATGACCTCCCCAAACTCACCCTCAGATTCTGGTCCCTCTCACCTTCCTCTTCCCTTCCCACCCCTTCCCTCGACTCAAAACCGTCCTCTTACCCTCTCCCCTGAGTCTGTTGCCCTGTGCCAGTCTCCCCGCTCTCCATCCCCCCATAGGCCTATTCCTGGGACCAACACCACCGACATTCTTCAGTCATCCAGCCCTCTAAAATCTCCCATTCCCGCCCCCAAAGCTGATGTCAACAAAGAGCAGAGAAGGGGAAGACCGTCCAATGCAGAAAAGCTTGCCAAAGCAGCTGAGATTGAAGCGGCTGATGGATCTGTGCCTACCTCCTTGGGCCCTACTTCCGAACAACCCACCCATCAAGATTTGGATGAGGTTAGACCTAAACTTACTCCGTCTCAAGGGAGAGGCAGAGGTCGCAAAGCAAATCCCAAGTCAAATCGATGAAGTTTGTCTCCTGGAATGTCAGAGGCCTCAACGAAACTGCCAAACAGAGGACTGTCAAGTCGGTGAGAAAAAACCTAAAACCAAATATCATGTTTCTTCAAGAATCTAAATTGGATGAGAATAGCAGCAATCAAGTTTGCAAGCTAATCTGGGAAAATAGCAATTTCGCCTTTTGCCCCTCCTCAGGGGCATCCGGGGGTCTCCTTTGTTTGTGGGATCCGTCAACTATCGAGGGGAGAGTTCTTTCAGTCTCTGACAGAACCATCAACATTTTGTTCACTAATAAAGTCACCAACCTTCAATGGATTGCCACCAATGTTTATGGACCAAACAGTCCTGTCAACAGAAGATTGCTGTGGGATAACATTACCGCAATGAGCAATAACTTTCCCGACTTTCCTTGGATGCTCTGTGGCGACTTCAATACTCCCCTTCACCTGCTTGACAAGCAAGGAGGCAATCCGATCACTAGCCGCTGCATTGAAGATTTCAACGAATTTGTCAACCTCAACGAGCTTATGGACTTACCGCTCCAAGGATCCAACTATACATGGAGCAACAGACGGGCGGGCATTCATCACATCCAAATTTGGCTTGACATATTTCTCTTGTCCAAAGAACTCATTCCTATTTTTGGCGATGCCAGGCTTCATAGCCACCCAAAAATTGGATCTGATCACAACCCTATAATTATGGATTGTTCCCGACCCCAGAAAACCTTTAAAACCCCTTTCAGGTTTGAAAATATGTGGCTCACTCATCCAGATTTAGGTCGGTGCATTCGACAATGGTGGCAGCAAAACCTTTGTCCAAACCCTCTCTCGAATCTGTTCCTCAAACTCAAAGCAGTCAAACTCAAGCTGAAATGCTGGAACAGGGAGGTTTTCGGCAACCTCTTTAGTGAAAAAAAGCTTCTGCTGGATGAGCTCAAAAGGGTGGAAAATCTGATTCAGGGAGGGGATCAGAGGGTTGAAACTTTCATGGAAGAAAAATGCCTCCTTTCAAACCTTCACAATGTTTTGGCTAAGGAAGAGTCCTACTGGAGGCAAAAATCCAGAAGCCTCTGGCTCAAAGAAGGAGACACCAACACGAAGTTTTTCCATGCTTCCACCTTGCGCCACAGAGGTTCAAATAAAATCTCTGAGTTGACCAAGGCTGATGGTACCATTGTCTCTGATATCCATGCCATCAGACAGGAAGCTGTGCACCACTTCCAGGAAATCTTAGGTCCAAGTGTTGACTGCCACCCCCGCACAGCAAGTTCTCTGCTTCAGAACATTCCAATGATGGTGTCTAACGATGATAATGAGAAATTGCTCCAATCCTACACTGAAGAGGAGATCAAAGATGCCCTGTTTGCAATGGAACCTGACAAGGCCCCTGGACCTGATGGCTTTCCACCCCGGTTTTTTCAACACTTTTGGGATATTGTGGGCCCTGATGTTGTTGCTGCGGTTAAATTCTTCCAGAGAGCCAAAAATATGCCGAGAGAAGCCAATTCCACCTTCATTGTTTTAATTCCCAAGTCTAATGATCGTGCTTCCCTCTCCGACTTCAGACCTATAAGTCTCTGTAGTGTCATCTACAAACTTATCACCAAAGTTATGGCAAACAAGCTGAAAGACATCCTTCCCTCCATCATCGACCAGTGCCAAGGCAGCTCGGTCAAAGGCAGATTCATTGTTGATGGAGTGATAACCGTCCACGAGTTGGCTCATTCGGCATCTAAAAACAAAAAACCCAAGTATGTTCCTTAAGCTTGACATGAACAAGGCTTTTGATCGGGTTTCATGGAAATTCTTGTTCGAGGTCCTTGAGAAGTTTGGGTTTCACAAAGAATGGGTTAAGATGGTTCGAGAATGTATCTCTACTGCTTGGTTCTCTGTTCTTATCAATGGTTCACCTGCTGGCTTTTTTCCAAGTTTTAAAGGCATTCGCCAAGGGGACCCTCTGTCACCCTTCCTCTTCATCATTTTGGCCGAAACCCTTGGAAGGACCCTTACTGCTGCCTGCAACAGTGGACTCGTCTCTGGGATCAAACCAGCCTCAACAACCAATGCCATTTCCCATCAACAGTTTGTGGATGATACTATTCTTTCCTCTCATGCTTCTGTCCCCGAAGCAAAAATCATTAAGAGCATCCTTGACTCTTATGAAGAGGCGGCTGGCCAAAAAGTCAATTACCGCAAAAGCAAGCTATACTTCCTCAATACTCCCATCCACAGGCAAAACAGGATTGCTGAGATCCTTGGGTGTATCATTGGGAGCCTTCCAACTACTTATCTCGGATTACCGCTTTTCCATGGCAAATCGGTCTCGGCTATGTGGAACCCTGTTCTAGATCGTCTCAACAAGAAGCTTGCAGGCTGGAAAAGTTCATTGCTCAGTCAGGCAGCCAAAGCCACTCTGGTCCAGGCTTGCTTGCAAAGTATTCCTATTTTTTTCTTATCTATCTTCAAAGCTCCAGCTTCCATCTGCCAAAGAATTGAGCAAATTCAACGCAGATTCCTTTGGGCGGGAAACGAAAACAAGAACAAATTTCCCCTTGTTGCCTGGGACAAGGTTTGTTCCAAGAAAAAGGATGGAGGTCTCGGCTTCAGGGACATCAAGCGGATGAACATGGCTCTCATTGCCAAGCAGTCCTGGAGACTTACCATCAACGAAAAAGCCACCTGGATTGACATCATCAAAGCTAAGTACCTTCATCAGGTTCCCTTTCTTGGAGAGCACAACCTTCCTAGCGGATCTCATTTCTGGAATGGTGTCACTAAAACAAGGAAGATCATCATGGAAGGCTTAAGGTGGTGTCTTGGAAATGGATTGACCATTCATTTCTGGGATGACCCTTGGATCCGTGACAAACCTCTCAGCCAAGATCCTCATCTTGTTGTGCTCAAGACGGTGACCGAAGCCACCTTTGGAGATAAGGTGTGTCATTTCATTAACCCAGGTATTACAAGACCCGAATGGAAACACCTGGATCTGAATGGGCCTAGACATATCACCGAGGCGCTTAGGCGGTTACAAAACTTACTGAGGAGCTGCATAATCCCCAGCTCTCACAAAGATGACTCCATGGTTTGGAACCTTGAAGATTCAGGGCATTTTACTGTTAAATCTGCCTACTACAGCCAAGAAGCTCCCAGTGATGGCCGTGACTTATCTAATCTGGTCTGGGTTCCCAAGATCATTCCCAAGGTCAAATTCTTCTGCTGGTTGGCCATCCAAAATAGAATCCTCACCACTGACAATTTGATAACCAGAGGGCTTCTCATCCCCAATTGGTGCATCCTGTGTAAAAACGCTTGTGAGTCTACTGCGCATGTTTTTCTGGAATGTCCCTTCTCCCTTGCAGTGCTCAACCAGGTTTTCAACACTTTCGCCATCTCCGTAGCCCTCCCTCATTCCATTCCCCTCCTTTTTCAACAATGGCCCAGGCCTTTCAAGAGCAGTCAACTCAAATTCATGTGGCAAGCTTGCCTTCACATTTTCCTGTGGCAGATTTGGCTTGAGAGAAATGCCAAAATTTTCAAAAACCTTGCCACGGATGAGAAGATTGTTGTTGCCAAAATCTTGGCCCTTGCTGCGGAGAATGCCTCTCTTGTCTCATCGTCCAAACCCCCCTCCTGGCCTTGAATTGGATTTAACAAATCATTTCAATCTTTTCAATTTTTTTGCAACACCTCGTACCTCTGTTGACAAGTCTGTAATCAAGTGGGCCTTACCTCCTTCTAGGTGGCACAAGCTTAACTTCGATGGCACGGCCAAAGGTAACCCTGGAGCGGCTGGCGGAGGTGGAATTCTCAGAAATCACAGAGGAGAAATAATTTTGGCCTTTGCTCAGAACTTAGGAATTCAGTCTAACAATATGGCCGAGGCTCGGGCCTTGCTCCAAAGCTTGATTCTCTTGGAAGGCTTGACTATCAATAAACTCATCATAGAAGGAGACTCATTGCATTGCATCAACTGGCTCAAAGGAACCTTCGTGCCTCCCTGGGCCCTTGTTTCCATCTTCGAAGAATGCAAGACACTAATTGGCTTTTACCCAGAATTAATCATTCAACATCAATACCGGGAAGGAAACAAAGTTGTGGACTGGCTTGCTAACAAGGGAGTTGACGCAACAGACATTCAGGTTTGGAGAGATTCCTTCCCAATCGGCCTAAGGGATGCTTCTTCAAGTTCCAATGTTTGCACAATGTGAGTGGGTTTCTGGGCTCCGGGTTTTTCCCCTGTGGCTGCGTCTTGGCATCTTGGAGCATTTTCGCGTCACTTTTCACAGTTGGTTGCAAAATCTCAGCTTGTCACGTTATCGAGACTTTTTTCTCTCTTCAACGGCGGTCTTCCATTCTGTCGCGATATCGCGACCTTTTTTCTCTCCAATGGCGGTCTTCCAATTTGTCGCGATATCGCGACCTTTTTTCTCTCTTCAACGGCGGTCTTCCATTCTGTCGCGATATCGCGACACTTTTTCTCTCCGGGTGCTTTTTTGCAAACTTGTCACGATATCGCGACACTTTTTGGCCTTCAAACGCTTCCTTGCTTCATGTCGCGATATCGCGACATTTTTTCTCTCTCCAACGGCGGTCTTCCTTTTTGTCGCGATATCGCGACATTTTTTCTCTCTCCAATGGCGGTCTTCCATTCTATCGCGATATCGCGACCTTTTTTCTCTCCAACGGCGGTCTTCCATTTTTGTCGCGATATCGCGACATTTTTTCTCTCTCCAACGGCGGTCTTCCATTCTGTCGCGATATCGCGACCTTTTTTCTCTCCAACGGTGGTCTTCCATTTTTGTCGCGATATCGCGACATTTCTTCTCTCCAACGGTGGTCTTCCATTCTGTCGCGATATCGCGACCTTTTTTCCCTCCAACGGCGGTCTTCCTTTTTGTCGCGATATCGCGACATTTTTTCTCTCCAACGGCGGTCTTCCTTTTTGTCGCGATATCGCGACATTTTTTCTCTCCAACGGCGGTCTTCCTTTTTGTCACGATATCGCGACATTTTTTCTCTCCAACGGCGGTCTTCCTTCTTGTCGCGATTTCGCGACACTTTTCCTCCTCGGCTGCGGATTTCCAGATTGTCGCGATTTCGCGGCACCTTTTGTCCTCGGCTGCGGTCCTCCAGATTGTCGCGATTTCGTGACACTTTTTCGTCTTGGCAGCGGTCTCCCAATTTGTCGCGATATCGCGACAATTTTCCTCTTCGGCAGTGGTCTTCATTCTTGTCGCGATTTCGCGACACTTTCTCTTCTCGGCAGCAGGCTTCCACTTTCGTCGCGATTTCGTGACTCATTTTCTATTTCGGCTGCGGTCTTCATTCTTGTCACGATTTCGCGACTCTTCTTCTCGTCCGGCTCCAACCTAGCAACTTGTCGCGATATCGCGACACTTTGCAACATGTCGCGATATCGCGACTTCTTCCCTTCTTCGGTTTCGATGGCGTTTCTTGTCGCGATTTCGCGACTTCCTTTCTTCTATTGGCATCAACGGCGCAACTTGTCACGATTTCGCGACATCACCATTTTGGTCGCGATTTCGCGACACCTTCCCTAGTGTGGAGGTTTGCCAGCTCTCTATTCCTTTCTTCTTGGACCACCTCGGTCGTTATGGATTTCTTGTAATCTCTCTTGTACAAGGTTCAGGGACCTTTCAACACCCTTTCTACCAATCAAAAAAAATAATGTATAGAAAAAAGAGGATTCATATTGACCCCAAAATTTATGTAGATATGGCTCAAGAAGGATTTAATATCACATCAAAAATATTTCAACTTTGGGTAGAAGAAATATTGAGAAAGAAGAATATATTAGGATGAAAGCAATTAATTATTTTGAAGATATTCTATCAAGTGATAGGCAAGATAAGGAGGCTTAAGGTAATATTTTTTAAAATATTTCAACATATCACACAAGGAAACAATAAAATCTTGATGAGGAAGATCTCTATGGAGCTACATGAGGTGGTTTTCTCTTTCCTTCCTAATAACGCATCTAAACCTGATGGATTTTCTATAATTTTATTTCAAAAAAATAAGGATTTTTTGAAGAGTTAAATGTTGGATATGGTTGAAGAGGCATAGAAAAATAAGTCTATGATAACTAATATCAATGTTACCTTTATTACATTGGTTCCCAACAAATTTAAGATAAAATATTTTGATAATTCTTATCCAATAAGCCTTTGTAATATTATTTATAAGACCATTTCAAAATTTATAGGAAATAAATTGAAAAACATTGTAGATTGTTTTATCTTAGAGAAACAAGGATTTTTATTCATGGTAAACAAATTCTTGTGTCAAAATTCATAATTTTTCTAAAAATGAGTAGAACTAGTCCATCCACTCGAATATTTTTTTAAAAATCATAAAAAGAACAAAATAAAGAAAAAGAGAAATATTTTGGGGGACTATTAGGCACCATAAAGAATCATTATGTTACCTATAGATAAGATTCACAACACTCCAATAATTAAAATGAGGAGTGGAGGGGGTATTTATGTTAATACAAAAATCCCAAATACATAAAAGAACTTAACCTTAAATTTACCTAAGAAAAAAGGATTTAAGGTTATATATAATTTTAAAAGGATTTTCTAATCATTACAAGGTTAGCCACTTCACATAGGTCTTATATAACAAAACGTTATAATAAATTCAATATATTGTACAATGAATTCTATTACACCTTTCCTATATAACATCATCCAATGTTGATCTTGGCCATGAATCAGATTATAATTTCAACACCCCCCATAATCTAAAATATGGGTACTAAGGATATAAGGAGAGAAGACATCAGTGACAATAATATCTTCTCCCATAATGGATGCTCTAGTGGACCTCTATAATTGAGGTAGATCCTTTAAAATTTTGCTCATCTTCTAGAAGACATCATCTATCTTCAAGAAGTTAGCTTCAATCCTTTGCAATTTTGATAAGCAATTATTCATTGGATGTCCTTTCCTCTTGTAGTATCCACAAATGGTTTTTGATTTTTTTGAGGACTTAGCCTAGTCCTTAGGCCTCTCGGTCTTAGTCTCCTTAGATTTGACATCCATTGCATGATCTTGAATTTATAAAGTTCCACCACAATTTTGTATTGCTACCTAGAAATTAGCTAGGAGAAATACAAGATTAAGAGTAAATATTTTGAGATCCCAAAAAAATAGAAATCATATGAACTATGAGGTTCAACATCTAAAAATAAGAGGAGAGAATAACATGAACAATTTTCATGCATTCTTCATCATATTTTTTTCTTACACAAGATGTAATATCTACTCCCAATATAGTCTTCAACATTATCAAACACAACCAATTTAATACAAGAGAGCTCTAATTCCAAATGAATCACTTTAGTAGTATTAAATTTTTAAAATAATTCATATAATTTTGACCATATATTGATAGGTTCAATCTAATATTTGATATGGAAAAGTATCTCTAGTTATTAGCAAGGGAAATAAGCTAAGAGTCACTTCTTCTCTTAGATGGAAGGTTTCTCCATCAAGGGTTTCTACTTTATCTTTTTGAAAGATGCACCATAAGTTCTTGTTCCATAACATGCCAATCATTTGGGTTGACCAAATACTATAACTACATTCATTGAGGTGAGTAATGAGGGCTTTGTGATTCATCTTGTACAATTCAATCCCTAAGAATATATCATGTCTATAAATTGATGTCAATAGTGCATAGAGCTCAAAAAATCATGCATTTTAAAAAAGAGGGTTCAAATGCTTTCATATGCAAAAGTTATGGCATCTAAAAAGTTTACCCTAATGGACCTACAATACAAAATTAAATTTTCAAACCTTAGAAAATTTATGTCCAATTTGTCTACTATCTATTAGTATATATTACATCATAGACCATGTGAGTAGTCTAGACCATGTGAGTAGTCAAGTGGTATAACCACCCCTCACAAGGTACATGCATGTAATATAGGACAAGATAGTTACAAGGTTGTTTGAGGGTTTGTTATACCTAAATTAGGCATCCTATGTACTTAAATACCCTTCACTATCATAATACAATCATTCAAAGCATTAAAATATAACATGTGGTATTAGAGTAGGTAGAAGGAAGAAATAATTTTCCTTTTGATCCTCCTCTAGATTTGACATAGAGAAATCCAAGGTGCACTCTATTTGAGAAAGTTTTTGAAGTATGGGAAAAGATGTTTCAAGGGTAAAATTACCTTATATTAGAATTATCATCAAGAAGCAAATTTTCATGGCTGAATTAACATATTTTAGGGTGGAAATCCCCTACCATAAGCAAAATCCTACGAGTAAACAACCAAGTCAATTGAGGTAAGCAAAAGAATCTAATGAAAGCTCAAGAAAGCTATTAAAATATCTATAAAATATTACAAAGGAAGCTATTAAAAATCTCCATAAAAAAATTACAAAGGAAACTATTAAAATCTCTATAAGATATTACAAAGGAAGCTATTGAAAAGCACCATAAAAATTTTGCAAAGGAAGCTATTGAAAGCTCCATAAAATTTTACAATGAAAGCTATTGAAAATATTCAAAATATTATACAAAGAGGAAGCCATTAAAGCTCCTCAAGATTAAAAAAATTATTTTATCTAGTTTAAGATATTACAATTTCAAAAAAAATGAAGAATAAAGTTCTTGTATTTGGAATTGAAGGTGCCAATTGCCAATTGAACATAAGAATTATTTTTTTTTAGAAGAAGCACCAAAAAAATGTATATACAAACATCCCTTAAGGAATGAAATAAATCTTTGGAAAAAAAAGAGAAAATGTTGTCTCAACTACAAATAACAACAAGATACCCACTTTTGATCTCCTCTCAGGAAAACAGAACATTCTAAAATTAAAGCAAGGAATGCATGTTATTAGTAATAGTCTACATTAACTAGAAAACAACCAAATTATCTTGGCACCACTCATTAGGTCCAAAGAAAGGAACCCATGAAATAATAATTGTAGATTCCCATGAAATTAAAAATATTGAAGGACCCCATGAAGGAATCAAGTAAGCTCCATATGAAGGTTATATATGCAAAAGATATTCTCAAAAGAGAGAGCAAGATGAAAGGTAGATAAGAAACTAAAGAAGTATACTCCAAAATAAGATAGAGAAGAAATTAAATATGTTTTCCCCAAAGGAAATTAGAGATACTTGCACCAATCAAAATAAAAACAAGAAGGAACTAGGTACAACAAAGAATAAGGGGCCTCAAGATTCACAAAACTTGGAAGATGGCCCAAGAAAAAGTAATACATAAGTAGAAAAATAGTATTAAGAGAATGATAAGCACCCATGGAGTATTATATAGCATCTATGAAGGTAAAAGGAAGTGCATATTCAAAGGAAGAAATTTTGAGATATCTTGATGGCAAAGACATTCACCTGAATGTTGGTCGAATTGCAACATTTTTTGAAGAAAATTTTTTCAATCGTAACTCTAGTTCAAGATGAAACACAAAGTAAATTCATATGAAAAGGAAGAGAGAAACATAGAATAGAAAAGAAGAATTCCTATTAATCATCCACAAAAATCAAAATATTGGATGATAAATATTCAAGTGATACCAAAGGTTTCAAAAGGCACCAAGCATTATGTCAATGCATCTTCCAAAGTAAAGAACACATTTAAAAGTAAAATAAAAAGGGTTTAAGTTGATTTAATTATCATAAAAACTAAAGAAATGTATTTGACCTCACATCCATTGTGACAAGAAGAATAAAGAGGGAACAAAAGGTATAAAGTTTTGTAAATCCTTTTTTATTAAAAGTATTATTACAAAAAATATAATATTTTTAAAGGAAAATAATATTCCAAGAAATATTCCATTGAGGAAGAAGCATTCCCTCTACTCGACGAGACACAATTCTCTCATAATTTTGAAGCATCATTTAAAATCTGAGTATAGGAATATATATACTCATCGAAAATAATGTTTCAATGTGGAATCAACAAAAGAGAAATATTTGAATTTTGTGAAATATTACCATGGCTAGTGGAGCACCAAAGTTCTTGTTACCAAATTTCCAATTGTTGAGGGGAAATAATTATATTTCCTGGAAGACCAAACTCATGATACAAATTGAGTTTGAAGAAGTATGGAAAGTAGTATATGGAATAAATTCCCACATTATTGTAGAAGGATAAGATCAAACAAAATTTGGTAAGGTAAATAGAAAAACAAGACTAATCATCATGTCTAGAGTAGCAAATGAAGTCCAAGCATACATTAGAGATACGACCATAGCCAAGGATGCATGGGAGAAAATGAACATAGTATTTGAAGCTAAGAATTAAAATCAGATTCTATTCCTCTAGAGTTAGCTCCATTGTTTGAAGATAAAGAGTGGAGAAAAGCAGGAATCATTCATAAGGAGAACAGTGAAATTATGAGCATCATTGCAAGCACTAAGAACTCAAGTATCTAATAAAATATTAGTTCATATCATTTTAAGAATACTCATAGTAAAGTACGATATTTTTTTACTACATTAAATATTACTAAAAACAGAGCTTTGGGAAGTTGGTGAACCTACTTTAAAAAGTAGAGGTCTCACATACTACAAAAGAAGAAGAGTAATTACTAGTTACAATTCAAAGAGGAAAGCAATGATGTAGAAGATGCAAGATACCTCCATAGCACTTTCAAAAGATACATGATTTTCAAATATATTAGTATTAGAGAAATGATTCTCAAATGAGTACTTTCCACATGTAAAATACATATGAACTTTATGGAAGAAACGGATAAATTGTGAATGATTGTTTGCGCATTCCATTCAAAAATGGATCACCTTCACAAGAGATGAACCAATAGCATGATAGGTCATCTTTAGAATAGCAAAATAAAATTTGGAGAAAGGCACATCAAAGTAATATAGCTAAAGAGGATCAAGAAGGAAAAGAAAATTTTTAAGAACATTTGTTTATCACACAAGCAAAGATAAGACAACAAAACAATGTTTGGAATGATTCTAAATTGATGATAGGTCAAGAAATTTGGATGCATTAAAATCATATAAATTATTATTGATACAATGCAACTATAAATATCAAGAACCAAGGACCTAAGAGTGAAGATGTACATTTAAAATATGATTCTTTACCATCAATAAAAGTTTTTGAGGATAGAAAAGAGAATGAGGAATCAATGCAATAGGTATTGAATATTCAACCATCAATAGCACACCAAAGAAAGTATGAATACATTGCATAACAAAAATAACATAATCTATAGATGAAAATGCCAATAATAAGTAGAAGATGACTAATCTCACTCCATCAGGAGATAATCAAATCTTGAAATAGAAACTAGTTCGAACAAAATATATGACAACACAAGAAATATTGAAAACTAGTCAATTCAATGATTGATACATATTGTATGGTAATACATCACGCTAAAAATTAAAAGAATCATTAATACACCACATATCACAAGCAAATACTTAATCAAATAAGTGAAGCCATGGAAAAGAAGAAAGAAGTGATTGACCTTACCTTAGCAGAAGATATTGATCAAGACAAGATTTGGGAATAATTCTACGCACTAGGAGAACACTTGATCTCATCAACACTTGACATATTTAATGAAGATCCTCCACATTGAATAAATGCACTTCAAGCATTGAGTATTGAATAAGTATTTTGTAATAAATGTATTTGGAGTGCATGATTTATAGAACCCTATGCTCCTAAGTAACTAAGTAGTAAGTTTAAATTAAGGGATGAATTTTTCTCTCAAAATCCTACATCACCTTGGACATTATTCTTTGATCATGGGCAAAATAGAGCTTTTGACTATGATGTAATAAGGGGGTATATTAGGAGAAGCAGGTTTTGAGAAATGGTGTTAGAGGTGCATGGAGTGGAGGTTCCATAGGAGGAGTAGGATCTGAGCAGCGGCATCAAAGGTTCATGGAGTGGAGGTTCTACATGAGGAGTGAGATCTGAGTAGTGGCTTTGAAATTATAATAATAATAATAATATTTTTAAGTTCTTTTGGGGTGCAACTTAGGCTTTCTATGAAATGGAACTAGATGCATACTAGGATTCAGTGGGTGAATCTTTTAATGTGAAAAAATACATAAAGGTGATTTTTTAGGGTGAGTGAGCTAGCAAAATGAAGGGGTTTGATAGACCCCAGAAGGTCCTTGGTGTAGGTGGTTTATTAGATATGGGGTCGGATGATTTAATGACTTGTTTTGTGGGATGGGCTCTTGGGTGGTGTCTATAGAAGGCATGGATGGAGTTAGTGAGGTGGCATATTAGAGGAGCTTGTGGGTCATCTAGTTAATCATGGGTTTACTACTATCACCAATGAGGGTGGGACCTATAGCTTGGGATATCAAGCACTTCTTAAGCCTTTTTACCCAATAATTCCATTTGCTTCAGTGGTGACCAACAATAAGATCTATGGATCGAAATATATTTTTAATATCTACTCAGTCCAAAACAATATTAGGGTTCCAATGGATTTGTTGAATATTATATTGAATGAAGGCACATAGAAATTAGTGGGAAAGTTTCAAGGGGGTCGACTAGATCTAGATTCCATATGAAAATGGACAGCAACCAAATGGAAGTCGTTGGGATCACTGGAAATAGTTGTAGTGCCTATTGCTTTCTTTAATATTAAACTAAACTATGAAGAGGATTCAAAATGAATTCTAGGTGGAGGTCGTTGGTTCTTAAACAAAAGAGTATTATTTCTCATAAAATGGGGGATCAATTTCAACTCGAATACCTAGAAGAATAACTTGGTTCTCCTCTATTTTATTCTCTCGAGTATTCTCTTCCACCCATGGCATGAGGATATTTGTAGGGGTATGTCCAAGTCAATAGGGGATTTGATTTTGATCAATTTGACCACCAGAGCAAAAACAATGATGGTCATTGATGAGGCTTGGAAATGCCTCAATCATAACATTTTTGAACATTGAAATTGCCTACAAAATCTTATGTTTAATCTAATATGCTATTTAAGTTAATTCAATATGTTGTGTATTAACTATTTGCATGATAAATGTATCTAAAATACTATATTCTAATTTTTACAGCTTTTTCCATGAGTTTTATGTTGTTTTGTTATGACTTGCTAAATGAGATATGCTTAGATTGATAGCAGCATTTCACTAATCATGTTTTGATATGTCTCAAGCATTTTCTTTACCTAAATCTAGCAACAGTGCAAGTAAATTGTTACTATGCAGCAAAAACTGGTTTTTCCCATGTAAATTCCAGCAAGCTGCCAATGAATGGCAAGGCATGGAATTCACATGTGGAAAGAGATGAAGACCATTGGAATATGATCCTGAGAAGTAACCCACATGAGAAATGTAGAGGAAATCATTTAAAAAGAACACATTTGTTCATTCTGAAGTCTCTTCGAAATGAACAGATATCTTTGGAATGAGAAAACACAGTGTCTTTGGAATGAGTGGATCTTTGGAATGATAATTGCAGTATCTTCAGAATGAGTGGATCTTCAGAATGAGAATTGCAGTATCTTTAGAATGAGCCACTTATCTTCGGAATGAAAATAGAATGTGCTTTTTGACTTATTGACCAAATTATGACGTTGGAAAAAGGGAAATAAAGATTGAAAAAGGTAAGGGAAAATATCTCAGATCTGACTTTGTCGTCCTTGCCAACCAAAGCCACCATTTATGGAAAGATCAAGTGTGATCTTCTTCTAGGATAAAACCAGAAATTGTTGCAGCATAATAGGATTAGATATTTTTCTCAGTTGTTAGTAGATCTTAGGACATCTATAAATATGGCTCCCATTGAGGTTGAGCTAGGTAGAAGGAAGGAGATAGAGAAAGTAGAAAGTAGAGAAATATAGGAGAAAATAGGCAATAATTAGAGAAGTGACTGTTATAGTTCTGTAACAGGTTTTTAGTAGAATTATTGTAATCATGTTCTTGAATCAATAAAGTGTACTATTTCTATTTCATATTTCTTGTAAATGAGTGTGAGTAAGATCTAGAGAGAGAGAGAGACTCATACCTTCTTATGGACAAGGAGGCTGGCCATTTCCAGACCTAGGAGGAGGACTAACAGTAGGTTTTTATTCTAATTTTACTGCAACAGAATGAGTAGTAGAACTTGTCATTCCATTCCTTTGTAAACAACTAATGATATTTTCAATATTAGCTTATTTTATGTTTTGTGATTAATGGTTTGGTTGTAATCTCCACTTTCAGCAAAGCTTTCAATTTATTGCAGACTGTCATTTCCAAAATTTACTATTTTTCTGTAATTTCCTACATTTTATGTTTTGCTGTCAATCCCTGCATAGAAGATTGACAACCTTTTGTTACAGAGCTTTGACAGGGTTTCATTTTCATGCTATAAGTAGGTTTCCATTGTTGCAAAAGTAAATAGATTTCCTTTCTACAATTATAATCAGACTTCTAATTCTACAACTATTATTTTTGCAACATAATTAGGTCTCATTCTGCAATTGTAATTAGGATTTCATTTCTGCAGTTAATGATTAGTTTCCATTTTTGCAACTTAGATTAAGGTTTAATTTATGCAATTTAGAGATAGGAATGTCCTAAATCCCCCACATAATTGGTTTCACCAATAAGACTTGTTGCTCCAGATTGACCTAAGTTATAACCCTGTTCACCCCTTCTTCCAAAGATAGCCTTGTACACTGCCTTGGATTGACAAATTCATTGAGAATTAATGATGTGTATAATGACAATGCATCATTTTGGCACCGTTGCTGGGGAATTGTGTTGCTAGAAGGTAATAACAGTCCAATAGCTGCTAGTTAGATTGAACTATGAAGATTCAGGATAAAATTTGAATAGGATAACAACTATTGACCTATAATTTATGTCATTTAAGAGTAAACATGAATGAGTAATTATAGGGATGAAAAAGGTATAATTACTCAAAAGGATCCATGTCTTGTTCCATTAAGGAGATCTTCATGCCTAAGGGGTGAATCACCTGTGTTTGAATTACCAGAAAGATTGAAAGAAAAATCACCTGTCTCACCATCATTAGAACATTCTGAGAAAGAAAAATCACCAGTCTCATCATCATTAGAACATCCTAAGAAAGAAGAATCATCAGACTCGTTATCAACATAGGGTCTTGGACCTCTTGAGAGAGAAATTTGGATAGGTTTAACTAAAGAATAGGAAACTATTGTAGAAGGAGGTAATCTAGATAGATATGGCCAACATGGCTATGTCCATAATGAAGGATATGATCAAGATATGCCCCAACCTTCCAGAAAATTTGAATATCCTATCCATTTGAATCCAACACAAAACTCTCCCATGAAAACTATTTCACCTTCAGTACTTCCAACCTTTCAAGGTGTTGTATCTGAAGATCCTAATCAGTTTTTTTTTGAATTCAAAGTAGTGTGTCAAACCTATGACTATGTAAATGACAATAAAAAACTTAAGGTTTTTCCCTCAACACTCAAGGACTCAGCATTACGCTGGTTCATGAGCTTAGAGCCAAATTCCATCCGAACTTGGGATCAAATGGAAACTGTGTTTTTAGACAAATATCAGGAGTATTGCCGTGTAAGGAACAGGAAATATGAGTTATTCAAGATTAAACAGGAAGATGATGAAAAATTAGAAGACTATCTTGATAGGTTCTCCTTTGTTCAAAGGATATGTGGACTTGTAGAACCAGAGTTATGCAAAACCATCTTTTTGAGAGGATTACAAGATGAATCCAGAGACGTATTGGATTTGATGGGAAAAGAGGATGTAAATACTCTCAGTAATGAGGAAATTGTGGATCTCTGTAGGAATTACTCTCATAATAAGCAGGGAAGAAGAAAAAAGAGTACAAATGGCACTGATGTGAAGGAATTAATAGAGGAACTTGAAAATTTTAAAACTGATATTCTAGTGCAATTAAACACAACTTTGGGGAAAATGTCTGCAAAAGTGAAAACCATAGAACCTTTGGAAATTTATTGCCCAATATGTAGAAATAAACATGCTTTGTAGGAATTTCCTTTGAATAAAACATCCATCTCAGCCATTTGTAGTATCTGTTGAAAGACGCATTCAACTGATAAATGCCACCTGCTACCACAACTCAAAACTGTGTTAGAAAATCAGACCGAGGAACTCAACTATGTTGGACAAAAACAAGGAGGAAATTTCTCTCAAAACCAAAATCCCCCTCATTTTCCTACAAATTGGTGGCATAATCCCTAGACTATGCCTTGGGGACAATCAGAACTGCCCCAAAATCCTTGGAATTATCCTCAATGGACAAATTTCCAAGAATGGCCATAAACAAATTGGAGTAACCCAGCCTGGAATAAAAATTAGAATAACCCATCATGCAATCAAAACAACCCAGCCTGGAATCAAAATAACCCATCATGGAATCAAAAAAATCCATCCTGGAATCAGAATCAGACTAATCCCCATTGGATGCAAAATCAACCACAGTGGAGTCAGCAATACCAGTCCTATCCAAGGTAGCAAAGAAATCAAGGTCAAAATTAGCATTTGCTGCCTGCACCTAATCAAAATTTTCAAGAAAAATAGAACCAACCACAAAAAACACAATAGGTGAAACAACCTCAACTTCCAACTCAATCAGTCACTAATCCAAATAGTATGAGATAGGCATCCCTTGTCTATGTGGCTAAAGCTGATGAAAATATTGAAATAAATGTTATTGATTGTAGTAACATCCAACTTCATTTAGGAAAAGTTGTACCTAAACCTATTTCCAATAAAATCAAGGAAAATGAAGAGCAAGAACCTTTGGAACCAATTATAGTGGAACCAACAATAGAGAAATAAGAAGAAAAAATAGAACCACAGTCAGAACAATTACCTTCATCAAAGATAATTCCATATCCTGAAATATTCAATACCATAGCAAAAAATTCTGAGTTAGACCTGGTCAAGGAACTTAAAAAGTTAACTATATCATTGCCCTTATTGCAAGCTATTAAGGATATACCAGTGATTAAAAGTACTATCCGAGATTTGTGCATTAGAAGAGTAGGAAGAAAAAAGAAAGCATTTCCCAAGACTGTTCAGGTTGAAGGAAAGATAGCTGATCTCGTCTAGAAAACTAGTACCTCCAAAGTATAGTGACCCAGGAAGTCCAGTTATCACAGTTACCATAGATTTAGTTCCAATATCAAATGCCTTAGTAGATCTAGGAGATGCAATAAATGTCATGACCAAGGATATAATGAAACAATTACAGCTCATGAAGAACACAAGCTTATACTGAGAGGGGGGGTGAACAGTATAAGACTTAACCAATTAATAATTTTAACTTTAGATAGTAGTGGCATCAACACAACATTAATCAAGACAGAAATCATCACACATTGAAGACCCATTTTTAATGTGGTTCACCCAAAATGGTTGGGCTACGTCCAAAAAAACTTTTCTCTAAAAGTTATCTCAAAGTTCTTTGGGAATCCTTCCCAATTACAATGTTTATGAGCCTTGGACCAAAGGAGATACCTTCCCCTCTACTCTATAAATGATCTAGAAGATCAACTACCTCTACCTCTTGCTAGCACATGGAACTCCTTTCCATCGAAGACCTCCTGTCCTCAATGCTTAGCCTAAGAGACCTCTACCTTCTATGATCATGTCCACAGCAGCTCAGCAACCTATACCAAACACAATCAGTCGGTCTAGTACAAGTCTTCCTCTGTCTGTCAGATCTGTCCAGCTCTTGAACAAATCAATCCTTTGCATACAAGCCTTCTCAAAGACTTGCCAAATCTGTTCTCAGGTTCTTCTCATAGAACCAATGCACCTCTATCCTCAAGTTCTTTGATAGAACTATCAAACTTAGATCAAAAGTCTTCTGCTAGGACCTGTACAAATTTTCTCAAGAAACATACACATCTTCTGCGCTCTTACAGCCACACTTCATCTTCTCTCAGTCATCTCTTTGCACACACTCTGCACTGTCTTCGCACACTCTGTGCACTTCAATCGAATTTCGCACTTTGCTCTCGATGATCGAACTTCTCACTCTGCACTCTATCTGCGAATGTCACAACTAACAACACCACCAACTCTTCAAAATAGCCTGCCTTTTATAATAACACTTTCAAGATCAAAACCTTAATCTTAGTCGATCGTAACCCCGATCTTTAGTCGGCTGCACAACCCTAAACTTCATCGACTGCAAACCCTAATCTTCATCGGCTCATATTTAACTTTGTCGACTTCAACTGCCTCTATAACTCTTCTATAGCTTTTGCCGCGAAACTACAACATGTCACGATATCATGACACCTTTGCAACCGTATACTTTCTTTTGACTTTTGTCACAATATCGCGACACTTTAGCCTTTGTCGACTTCAACTAAGCTCTTGTCCTGATATCGTGACACTTCTGTCTTTGTCAACATCAACTTTGCTTTTGTCACGATATCGCGACACTTCTCCCTTCGTCAACCTCCTTTCTGCTTTTATCGTGAAATCGTGACACTTCTGCCTCTATAGACTTCGTCTTCACTTTTGTGGCGATATCGCGACACTTCTGTCTTCATAACCTTCATCTCTGCTTTTGTCACAAAATTGTGACAATTCTCCTATAAAAGACCTGCTTTCAGTTTCTGTCATGAAATCGTGACACTTCTTCTTCTGTCTACTTTCTTTTCTGCTTGTCACGAAATCATGACACTTTTTGCATCCGTATGCATTCTTTGCAACCCATCATGAAATCGTGATGCTTTCAGCTTCTGTACGCTTTCCTTGTAACCCATCATGAAATCGCGATGCTATCAACTTTCCATACGTTTTCTTTGCAACCTGTCGTGAAATCGCGACGCTTTCAGCTTCTATATGTTTTCTTTGCTCTTTGAGTCACAAAATTGCGACATGTCGCAATATCGCGACACTTTTCTAACTTGCTTTCTCTCTCCTGCTTAAGTCACAAAAATGCGACATGTCGCAATATCGCGACACTTTTCCTCCTTAGCTCTTTTCTGTTCTTCGGGTCACGAAAACCCGACATGTCGCGATATCACGACATTTTTTCTCCTTAGCGCTTTTCTTTTCTTCGGGTCACAAAAACCCGACATGTCGTGATATCACGACACTTTTTCACTGCGAGCTCTTTCTCTCAAACCTGTCAGCTTGGGGTTTGCAAAAGACCTTTGAAACTGTCATGTCGTAACCTTCATCAAAACAAATTATTTGACATCAAATCAAATTCCTTCAAAAGCTTCTTGACATCAATGACAACTTATATACTTGAGCAAAGGCAATGTACCCAAAGTACCCAAAATTTCCAACAGTTCAAAATCTCAGCCCCACATTTATAGTTTTAGAAATGGATGATAGGTCAATTGCAAAACCTGAAGGTATCATTGAATATGTTCCTATAGAATTTTATTCTTGGGAATTCCCTGTAGATTTTTTGGTTTTACAACCAAGAAATTCAACACATGGATATCCCATCATTTTGGGAAGACCTTAGCTTGCAACTGCAACAACCTTCATAGACTGCAGATTTGGAATAGTGATTATTTCAAATGGTATTGATCTAAAACAGATCTCTTTGTATCCTCCTGCAAAACCCTCCAGCAATTTTTTAGGTCAGTTATGATTTCTTGATTTAGATGAAGAATCAGAGGAGGTTATTTCCACACTAGCCACCTTGGTAGTAAGGGAACACACAGAAGACCTCCATGACACAAAAAATTCAAAAAATGAAACTATCCTAATAAATGTTCTGCATGAACAAGGGTTAGAAGAGGAAGCAGTAAAAATCCATTAGTTGTTAAGGAATGAGGAGAACCAAAATTCTGAAGGTGAACCATCTGTACTATCATAGGAAAAATTTGTTTCACTACCACATGGGTGGCACCATCACCTGATTTTTCCTTCTCACTATTCCATACAGGATATGCTTCCATCAGGAAGTAATGAAACAAAAACTTCTTATTTCCTCCCATCTCAGCAGTGTCCTCTTAACTCCCTAATCACCAAGTATGAAGAAGTGAATTCAGTCTTTCCAAATACAAAACAAATAGAAGTCCATCCAGGCAAATTATTGAACATTAACAACTGGCTTACTAGGGAAGAGGAAGAAAAATTGATAGCTGTCTTGTAGAAGCATATTTATGCTTTTGCTTGGGACTATAAAGATATGTCAGGAGTTCACCCTTATATATGCACCCATAGAATTTATACTGAAGAAGTCAAGCCAGTAAGACAACCCTAGAGAAGACTAAATCTTGCCCTAAGAGATATTGTAAAGGAAGAAATTGAAAAAATTCTGGAGGTAGTATTCATTTACCCAATTTCTGATAGCTAGTGGGTCACTTCATTGGTTATAGTTCCTAAGAAAAATGGAAAAATGAGAGTATGTGTAGACTATAGAGAGCTGAATAAAGTGACATACAAAGACCATTTTCCATTACCTTTCATAGATCAGGTGTTAGATACCCTTGTTGGAAATAAATACTTTTGTTTTCTTGATGGATTTAGTGGATATAATCAAATTCAGGTTGCACCTGAAGATCAAGAGAAAACAACCTTTACCTATCCATGGGGAACATTTTCCTATAGGTTTTTACCTTTTGGTTTGTGTAATGCCCCAACAACATTTCAGCAAGCGATTTTAGCAATTTTTTCTGATTTGACTACCAAAAGTGTTGAGATATACATGGATGATTTCACAGTATGTGGATAGACTTTTGAATTTACATTAGAAAATCTTGACAAAGTTTTAGCTCGTTGTGAAACATACCAATTATCCTTGAATCCAGAAAAATGTTTTATGATGATGGAGGAAGGAATAGTTTTTGGTCATCACATCTCTCCTCAAGGAATCTAGGTTTATCCAAAGAAGGTGGAAATTATCAATAATCTTCTTCCTCCTAAAACTCAGACTAATGTCAAAAGCTTCCTAGGACACATTGGTTTTTACCACAGGTTTATTCCCAGCTTTAGCACAATAGCCAATCCCATGTTTGCCCTATTGACTAAAGATTATGAATTTTCTTGGACTACAAGGTGTCAGGAATCATTTGAAGCTCTGAAAGAAAAATTAGTAACTCCACCTGTGTTAAGAGGACCTAATTGGACATTACCATTTCACATACAGATTGATGCTTCCAATATAGCAATTGGAGCAACATGGAACAAATTGACAATGGTGAACACTATGCCATCTACTACATTAGCAAGAATTTGATAGGAGCTGAGAAAAATTATACCACAACTGAGAAAGAATTCTTGGCAGTAATTTATGCCATCAACAAATTCGGGCATTACATCACAGGTTATCAAATATTTATTCACATAGATCACATAGCCATTAAGTATTTGATGAATAAGCCTATGGTAAGTGCAAGAATTATTCGTTGGTTACTGTTGCTGCAAGAATTTGATATCACTATAATCAACAAACTAGGAAAATCTAATGTTGTAGCAGATTTCTTGTCCAGATTACAGAACACATATGAAGGGAAATTAGTTGAGGACACCTTTCCTGATGAAAAATTATTTGCTATATCAGTCAAATCACCTTGGTTTGCAGATCTATCCAATTACTTGGTCACAAGGAAAGTTCCTCCACATTTCACTTCAAAACAAAAAAAAACAATTGATCAAACATAGTTCTTCTTTTGAATGGATTAAGGGTATACTTTTTAAGTGAAATCCTCACCATGTGTTACGTAGGTGCATCCGAAAGGATGAGGTGTATGATATCCTTAGGGCTTGTTATGATGAACCCTCGGGTGGACACTACTCTATAAAAAGCACAATTATAAAAATTTTAGGGACAGGATATAATTGGCCATCTCTTCACAAGGATGTGAAAAAGTACATCAGGCATTGTGATGCATGCCAAAGAATGGGGAAACCCACTCATACAAATGAAATGCCACTGCAGCCTCAATTGGTTTTAGAGACATTTGAGAGGTGGGCGCTTGATTTTGTAGGACCTATTAATCCACCTTCTCAAGGAAAGGTGCATATTATAGTATGCACTGATTACTTGACAAAGTGGGTAGAGGTGTGTGCTTTCAAACATGCTCATGAAGAGAAGGTCGCTGATTTCTTGTATACTCAAATTTTTTAGAGGTTTGGAGCTCCTCGGTCTATCACCACATACCAAGGACCCCAATTTGCATCTAAATTCATTGAGGCATTTACAAAATTATATGAAATCAAACATAGAAAATCATCACCTTATCACCCACAAGCAAATGGCCAGGTTGAGGTAACAAATAGGGAACTAGAACGAATCTTAACAAAAATAGTAGCTTTTCATAGGAGAAAATGGTTAGATAAATTACATGAAGTAGTGTGGGCTTACAATACTACTTGGAAATCCACTACTGGATTCACACCTTATGAACTAGTCTTTGGTAAAAAGCCCCTCTTACCTATTGAATTTGAGCTACTAACACTGCGCACAGCATTGGAAATTGGAATTGAATTGTCACAGGCACAAACAGATAGGATTCTATAGCTGAATGCACTGAATGACCTTAGGTTGGATGCTCTACACCAAATTGAATTAATTCAGCAGCAGAAGAAATTGTGGCATGACAGTCACATTCAGTAGAGGAAACTTCAACAAGGAGATTGGGCTTTACTGTTTGATTCTCGCTATGAGAACTTCCTTGGAAAGCTGAGAACTAGATGGCTTGGACCTTACTGGATTAAAGAGGTATTTGACAATGGAGCAGCTCATTTATCTCCTATTTATGGGTCACAGAGAAAGTTAGTAGTGAATGGACATCGCCTCAGGGTGTACCATACACCTCTGACTAAAGAGGAATTCTTGCAGCAGCTTGACAATTTGGATACACAACAGGTGGAAGAAATTTCCTCTTCCACTTCAAAACAATCAGCATGATCATGGATTTCAAGAAAAAATAGAAAAATACAGAAAAAGCATAAAACAAAAAGATGAATAAATTTTGATTATGAATTCCTTCATGGGCATAGTCAGAATCAAGAAAAAAAAATCAAGAAAAAGAGAGAAAAGGAGAGGTAAAAATAAAATTAAAAAATTAAAAAAAAAAAGAAAAGAGAGAAAAATGAATAACTCAGCAGTGAAAACCTTTTCCAAGGCACTACTGCGTTGGTATGCATGAAAACCAGTTTTCTGGCATGCATAACCTTGAAAATTTCTGAACCATCATTGTACAAATTCACCAACTGCACTTGTTTTGAAATATTGCAGAAAATCTCAATAGAACATCAACAAAGGCAGTCATTCTTCAAAAACTTGCATTTAACTTGTTTTAATAAGGTATATATTTCTTACATTTATTCATTGTAAATGATTGGTATATAGTATATAACAATTAACCATTAGCATAAAAGGGTATCCATAAGAGTTGGCATACTTAAAACATGTTTTGAGAATGAGAATATTGATTTCTGCCTAATCTTCGAAACAAGAATGCCAAAAATAGTGTCTGTTATCTTCTTCAAATTAATTGTTGTATTGTCTTCGGATTGAAATTATCTTCGAAATGACAGCAGAATGAATGTTGCACTTTGTCTTCGAAATGAAGCTTTGTATTCGAAATGATGATTTGTCTTTGGAATGAAGTTTTGTCTTTGGAATGATGATTTGCCTTCATAATGAAGCATCATCTTCAGAATGAAGCTTCATCTTCAAAATGAAGTTTTGTATTCAGAATGAAGCAGGATTTGTCTTCAAAATGCAGCGGGAATTGTCTTCAAAATGATTTGCCTTCGCAATGCATCCTGATCTTCGAAAAGAGGATTTGTCTTCGGAATGAGGATTTATCTTCGGAATGAGGATTTGACATCGCAAAGAAATCATAATCTTCGGAATGAAGACTTGTCTTTGGAATGAAATCATAATCTTTGGAATGAAGACTTGTCTTCGAAATGAAGTCATAATCTTCGGAATGAGGTTTTATTTTTGCAATAGTTCATAATCTTCGAAAAGAACATTCAATATAATATCTCCACGTGGCATCCAAGGAAGAAAAGAAATATGATCAAGTAAAAATTCTTTTGGCTACATACGATAAATGAACACGTGTCAGTTAGGATGTGGTTTGTTTTTGCACCCATTTATAAAATACCAAAATCATGGAGGACATGACCAACAGTATGCCACCATTTGTTTTGATGCTAATAAACATGCACGTGGGAGTCCGTAGGCAAAATAGAAAAACTAAAAAATGAGTAAGGTGGATCTGACGACGAGGACATCAGTGCAACCATTTACGGACATGTGTTCGAAGCAAAAATAGAAGTGCATGCCACCCTTCTTTTCAAAGACATATTTGCTAGCACAAAATTACTATGAGGTACAGTGCTCAGATTACGGTTCATTCCGAAGAACAAAAATAGGGCAATTGAAAACTTGGAACCAAACCCTACAAATCTGCAAACACCAAAAACCAGAGATCCAACAAAAGAATAGCAGCATAAGTGAGTAGTTTGTAACGTACCAAGACAGGATAATGGGGCAAAAAATTAAAATGGAACCAGCAGATACCACCCACCTCTGGGAAAATCCAGAAGTGCTGCATATTTTTGAAGATGGAAGGCTTATGCCAGTTTTGGATAAGTTTAATGGGTCCTCTAAATATTTGGCTGGCATGTTCACCCACACATTCAGAAACAACTGGGCACACGTTAACGACATGACCATTGAGGTAACCCCTAAAGTTTTGAGCCAAATTAATGAGCTGCCATTAGACGGTCTTTCAATTTCTAGGTCTGGAAAAAACACATTGGTAAATATAGTTAATCAATTTCTGGAAGAAAACGATAAGGAGCCAGAATATTTAACACACAATAATACATGCAATGGGGTAAAAAGGGCCAGCCTGTAGGAATCCTGGGATGAAGTGGCCACATGGGTAATTAAATTTTTAACCTATGAAAGACAGTATGTACTATTGTCAGGGTATCATATAAAAATTTTAAACCATCTCAGACATGGTAGCAATAGCCAGATGTTAGGGTAAATCTTCCCCTGTATCTGCACCAGGAATTGAAAAACATGGCAAAAATATATCAGGAAAGAAAAGGGAGCCTTCGCCACCATGGTCTCATCAAACTAATTTTCCAGCACCATTTTAGAGGAAACCATAGGAGTTTTGATAGGTTTTAATCTACCCTAAATGATGTAATTTTTGGATATGAGGATGAGGAGGAAGAAACAAATGTTGTTGATGCTATTGCAGAAGAAGAAACAACTACTACAGAGGCTGTTGCAGAAGATGAAATAAAAATTGTTGCAGAAGCTATTGCAAAAAAATAAATACACCCAGAAGCAGCAACAAAACACCTTGCTCCAAAAACTTCAACTTCGTGAACCAAGAAGCAAAAGAAAATAGGGTCTGGAACTGGTAGCAGAAGATAAAAATAGAAGAAGGTTCATTTTTTTGAAGTTGTAACTAATTTTTCAGAACAGGTAAGTGAAGCACCTAACCCAATAGGGGAAGAAACAACAAGGGAAACAGAAGCATCTGAAACTAACCCCATAACCCCTGCTGTCACCAAAAAACAAAGCAAAAAGAAGTTTGCATCTGGAACCAGGAGGTCTACAAGACTCCACTTGAGGGAAATTGTAGAATAGGTCATAGAAGAAGAATGTGGACAAAGCAGTCCAGATGTCACAGAAATACAACCAGCCCTTGAAAACTTTCCAGAACTACCTGAATAGATAGTTGAGGAAGCGATTGGGATAGCTTGGAGATGGCTATAGTTCAACAGGCCACAAAAATGGTAGATGCAATTATAGAAAATTTTATAGAGCCTCCTGAATAAGAAAAGATAGATATTGTAGAGGAAGAGACAGCTGTTGAGCAGCCTACAGTAGCTGACTTATCTGCATCAGATTCTAAAGCAGAAACAGATGAGGAAGACATCACAGAGCAGCTGAGAGTAGTAATAAGTGTTGTCAAAACACAAATCAGATGGATTAAAGAGAGAAAAAACATCATTGAGATGCAGGAAAGGAAAATTGCAGAGTTACATTAGGAAGTGGCAGAATTGAGAGAGAGGCTGTCACAGTCTGAAAAACAGCCAACTATATCCATTGATGAGGACGATCTAGCTCAATTTCTTGTGAATTTATCTAGGGCAGATGACACTATTGAAGCAGACATAGGTGCTCATTCTGCAAAAGCACCCTTTCATTCTAAAGATGTGCATTCTCATTCAGAAGCACCCTTTCATTCTAAATATGCTTTAGACTTGGGAAAAAGGATAGCAAAAAACATTGGAGATGAGTCACCAGCACAGGAACAGTCCAAGCAGCAGCATGAAACAGATCAAGCAAGTACTTCTATTGATGTACCTGTATTTCAAACTGTTACACCATCAGTAGAAGTAGCAGATAAGGGGGTGCAAGTGGAATTACTATTTGATGACAACCCAATAGAAATAGAAAAAAAGGGGTTACAGGTAGAATTATTGACAGATGATCAACCACTAGAAGTGGCAGAAAAAGGGGTTCAGGTAGATTTGCTACCTATAGTTCCACCTATAGTCATACCACCTAATACTGTGTCCCTAGAATAATACAATGCACACATAGCCAGTCGGGTGATTAGATATGAGAAGCTTGCCACTAAGACTAAAAAATTCAAATTGGAAGGAAAACAGCTAGAGGCCAAGGAAACAAAGATTCATGCATTGAAAGAAAAGGTGTTTGATTTATGTCAAATTGCTGAATTTTTAGTCCAATTCAGATGACTAGCCAGATTTTATAGTCTTATTCTGAAGGAGAAATACCTCAGATGGCAGGTCATGCGGATTAGCTCAGGTCTTCCATATAAATTGGACACCACTGCAGATTTCTTGGAAGCATATTTTGACAGCCCTATTGAGCAAAAAAATTTCCTGTGTAAACTATTTTTACACAACTTCTTTATTCCAAAAGAAGTAGAATTTCATCCTTAGATCTACATTGGAGATGTTCAATTGAGGGCATTCATGTCCACCTTGCAAAATAAGTTTTATTGGGACCAAGAGAAAAGGAAGAACAAAGAGATTGAAACAAGAGTTGAATTGTTAGTCAGAGCAATTCAGCCAAATCACCCCATTATCACAAGACAACACTTCACCATGATGAACAGAGATGATGTGAAGGGAATGTACTTGAAAAACTTGAGGGATTGTGTGAACAGATTCCAAAACTTTTGTAATGACAATTTTGTGTCAGCATTATCAGTCTATAGAAACAGATGGGTTGAACTCTCCATGTCTTTACAGAAAAGAGAACCCATCTCCCCCATCAACTTAGAATGGTCTAGAAGAAGGGCAGAAGGAGTAATACAGTTGATTTAAATTATGCAACATAATTGGATAGGTGATATTCTCACAATGACACTGAGAGGGGGGGTGAATCAGTGTAGCTATTAAAATTCAAATCTACAACACTTAATGCTGAAGCAAAGAGAACTTAAAAATAGGTAAAGCAATTTTCACAAGAGAGCACACCACAACACATAATGTAACGAGGTTCACCAATTTGGCTACTCCTCAAAAATGACTACTTGGACTCCAATCCAAATCTAGCCTTTGCAAAACACCAATTTTACAAACACTTTACTAGCACCCACTGGAAGGAGCACCAACCCCTTATTTTTTTGCTTCAATAGATAGGAGCACCAACCCCTAATGCCAAGCACCAACTTGGACTGCAATTCTGAATTATCTTAATGACATAAAAATGCCTTCATTGTTTACATGACCCTGACTGGTCTGCAATTAATCAAACTCTGGACTCTCTCACGACTCTTCTTATTTCTCTCTCGGCCCTCTTCTAACCCTCTTTTCATAGCAATTTCTCACATACATCAGCAGCCCAATTCTTCATGCAGACCTACTTTTATAACAACTTAGTCTCTATTTTTAACTTCCATTTTTACTCATGCAACCCGTAACTGTTCCTTTAATATTCTCTTCTGCCACTTGTCAACTGTAACATCTTCTTTATGTAACTCCTTTTGTATTTATAGAGTGGGAATTTCATTAAATATGTTACATGCAACATATACCTCTACCATGACTGTACGTCTTCTTGAACATAACTGTTTGTATTCATTTATATGCATGCATGCATTTTTTTATTCTATTTATGCGACTGTTTGATTTCTCCTTCTTCGACTGTTCTTAAAATAGCTGCATGCTTTTCCTCTACAACTGCCCCTTTAACTGTTGTTCTGCTTCAGTTAACTGTCAGTGATCGTGCTGTCGCGACCTATCGTGAAATCGTGACACTTCTGTCTCTTTGTGCTCTTCTCACCTTTTACCCGTAAAAACGTAACATGTCATGAAATCACGACATTTTTGGCCTCCTTGTTCACCTCTTGTCTTATAGTAGCGAAAACCAGACATGTCATGAAATCGTGACACTTTTTGCTTTCTTGCACTTCTCTGCCTTCCGCCCGCGAAAACGGAACATGTCACGAAATCGTGACACTTTCACTGCCTTGTGCCTTTTCTGTCTTTGGCCAACGAAAACACATGTCGTGAAATCGTGACACTTTTCGCTTTCTTGCACTTCTTTGCCTTCCACCCGCAAAAAAAAAACATGTCACGAAATCGTGACACTTTTGCTGCCTTGTGCCTTTTCTGTCTTTGGCCAGTGAAAACACATGTCGCAAAATCGCAACACTTTTCACTTCCTTGCACTTCTCTGCCTTCCACCCATGAAAATAGAATATGTCGCAAAATCGTGACACTTTCACTGCCTTGTGCCTTTTCTGTCTTTGGCCAGCGAAAACACATGTCGTGAAATCGCGACACTTTTCCTCCTTGACGCTTTCTCTTCGAACCTATCACGAAATTGTGACACTTTCTATCCTTGGCACTTTCTCTTCGAACCTATCGTGAAATCATGACACTTTCTATCCTTGGAACTTTCTCTTTGAACCTGTCGTGAAATCGTGGCACTTTCTATCCTTGGCGCTTTCTCTTCGAACCAGTCACGAAATCGCGATAGTTTTCTTTTCCTGTGCCTTCTCTCCAAACATGTCATGAAATTGCAACAGTTTTCTTTGCTTGCGCCTTCTTTCCAAACATGTCACGAAATCCTGATAATTTTCTTACTTGCCTTCTTTGCTTCCAACATGTCGTGAAATCATGATAGTTTTTCCACTTGGCTTCTTTGCCTCCAACATGTCACGAAATCATGACAGTTTTCCTTGTGCCTTCTCTCTCCTCGGCCATGTCGTGAAATCACGACAATTTTGCTTGTGCCTTCTCTCTCCTCGGCCATGTCACGAAATCATGACAATTTTGCTTGTGCCTTCTCTCTCCTCGACCATGTCGTGAAATCATGACAATTTTGCTTGCGCCTTCTCTCTCCTCGGCCATGTCGTGAAATCACAACAATTTTGCTTGCGCCTTCTCTCTCCTCGACCATGTCATGAAATCATGACAATTTTGCTTGTGCCTTCTCTCTCCTCAACCATGTCATGAAATCATGACAATTTTTCTTGCGCCTTCTCTCTCCTCGGCCATGTCACAAAATCGCGACAGAAAACATGTCGCGATATCGCGATAGTTTTCTTACTTGTCTTTGTCTTTGATTTTGAGAATCTGGGCCACTTCTATCTTCTTGGAAATTTACTGTACATGATCTCACTGACCTCTAAACTCGTGTCCACTGTATCAATTGCATCAACTGATCTATCTGTTTGTGTTGACAACAATGACAATACTTTTGCTACACCTTGCTCAACAATCTCCCCCTTTGGAATTGTTGGCAACACTCATGCACTCTCCTGGAATTCTTCTCCCCCTTTGACAATAATACCAAAGGGCTGCTGTAGACTCCCCCTGAGTCTATGCACAATATTCTCAGATACACATTGTTATAGTTAGCAAAAATCATGAATATGAGCAAAACTATAAACATAGGCATAAATGCTCCCCCTGAGAATGTGATCCCAATTGATAGTCAGTTCTTGGGAAATGTGACTACTCCCAACTTACTCCAAAGGTACTCAAAAACTTCCTTTGGCAATGGTTTTGTGAATATATCTACTACTTGCTCTATAGTCGAAACAAAATCCAATTTGACCTCACCTTCTGCAACTTTATCCTTCAAGAAGTGATACCGGATTGCAATATGTTTGGTTCGAGAATGCATAACCGAATTCTTTGATATGTTTATAGCACTGGTGTTGTCACATTTAACTGAAATTGGCTCTTTGAAGTGAATACCAAGATCTTTTAGGGTTTGTCTCATCCATAATATATGTGTACAGCATGTTTTTGCTGCAATGTATTCTGCCTCTACTGTGGATAGAGAGACTGATTCTTGTTTCTTGTTGTGCCATGCTACCAGCCTGTCTCCAAGATAAAATGCTCCTCCACTGGTACTCTTTCTGTCATCAATACATCCCGCCCAATCTGCATCAGAATATGCAATAAGATTGAAGTCCTTACCTTTTGGGTCCCATAACCCATACTCCATAGTACCCTTGAGGTACCTAAAAATCCTCTTCACAACTGTCACATGAGTCTCTTTGGGACTAGCCTGAAATCTTGCCACCATGCATATTGCCTATAAGATATCTGGTCTGGTAGGTGTCAAATACAGCAGACTTCCAATCATAGATCTGTACATGGTTTGATCTACATCTGGAGATTTGTCATCCTTGCTCAACTTGCAACTTGTTGTCATGGGAGTGCTAACAGGTTTACTATCCTCCATTGTGAACTTTTTCAACATTTCTTTCACATATTTAACTTGAGAAATAAAAATGCCCTTTTCACTTTGATTGACTTGCAGTCCGAGAAAATAAGAAAGTTCACCAATCATAGACATCTCAAATTCTTTTTTCATTTTATTTTCTATGTCACTACAGGACTTATAATTGTTGCTACCAAAAATGATATCATCTACATAAACAAGGACAATAAGATGGCCATTCTCTGTTTTGACATATAGATTGTTGTCCACCAAACCTTTTTTGAACCCCTGTTGAATTAGATAGTTATCCAGCCTTGCATACCATGCTTTGGGTGCCTGTTTTAAACCATACAAAGCTTTCCTCAACTTGCAAACAAAGTTGGGATTATCACCGAGTTGGAAACCATCTGGCTGCTCAATGTAAACCTCTTCTTCCAGTTTTCCATTTAGAAATGTTGATTTTACGTCCATTTGATATACCTTGAAATTTTTATGAACTGCTAAAGCTAGAAACATTCTGATTGCCTCTAGTCTGGCTACTGGTGCAAAGGTTTCCTCAAAATCAATACCTTCAACCTGTGCATAGCCTTTACAGACCAGTCTTGCTTTATTTCTTACAACCTGTCCATCTTCGTTCAATTTATTTCAAAAAATCCATTTAGTACCGATTACATTTTTATTTGTCGGCCTTGGTACTAACTCCCAGGTTTTGTTTTTCTCAATCTGATCTAGTTCTTCATTAATTGCTTTCATCCAAATTTCATCTGTGCTAGCTTCAACAACATTTTTGGGCTCAATGCTGGATAATAGAGAGTAGTTCCGTACTATTGCTCTTCTAGTTTGAATACCAACTGTTGGGTCCCCAATAATCTATTCTCTGGGATGATTTTTTTGCCAGCTGCTTGTTTTGAATTTCTTGTTTTCTTCTTCTTCTGAGTCAATTCTTAAATCAGCTAGGTCAATTTTTTGATTCTCTTCTGTTTCTATTTCTTCATCTCCTTCAATGACTTCTTCATAAATAGGGTAGTTTTCTTGATAAGTTGTTTCTCGATCTCTACCTTCATCAACTTTAACATCTGCACTCTCCATAATTTTCTTTAGCCTCTTGTTGTAACATGTGTAGGCTTTGCTTTTTGTTGAGTAACCAAGAAAAATACCTTCGTCAGCTCTATCTTCAAATTTATCGAGATTATCTTCAGTTCGTTTGATGTAGCACTTGCTGTCGAACACTTTGAAATATCTTGTTGTTGCCTTTCTGTCGAACCATAGCTCATACGGTGTTTTGCTTTCATGTGTCCTTAGCATGCACCTGTTTTGGATGTAAACCGTAGTATGGACTACCTCTTTCCAAAATCTATCAGCTATTTTGTTCTCGACCAACATTGTCTCGTGCCATTTCTCGCATCGTCTGTTCTTCCTTTCTACAACACCATTCTCGTCGAGGTGTTCTTGCTATCGAAAACTATCTTCTGATCCCATATTTCTGACAGTATTCTGCAAATTCTTCTGAGATAAATTCTCCTCCTCTGTCTGATCTTAGGCATTTAATTCTTTTTCCAGTTTGATTCTCAACCTATTTTTTAAAAATCTTGAACATCTCAAAGGCATTTGATTTAAGCTTTAAAAATAGTACCCATGTCATTCTGGAGTAGTCATCTATGAATAGCATAAAGTATTTGTCACCATTTATGCTTTGTGTTCTCATGGGTCCACATAAATCAGTATGTATCAGCTCTAATGGTTTGCTGGTGAAGTATTCCTTTGCTTTAAATGTGGATCTAGTTTGCTTCCCTTTTTGGCATGAAGCACAGATGCTATTTATTGGTTTGCCAATGGTAGGTATATCTCTTACTGCTCTTTTTAAACTTATTTTTACCAGATTGTCAAAGCTAATATGACCGAGCCTCTTATGCCACAACCAATTTTCATCTTCCTGTCCAATCAAGCATGCTCCTTCTGAAGTTTCTGAGAGAGTATATAGATTTCCAGAAGACCTCGATCCAGTAGCTATCAGCTTCCCACTGTGTGCTTTTCTGACTTCATAGCCCTATTTTTTAAATATGACTTCATGACCTCTGTCACAGATTTGACTTACGCTTAGTAAGTTGTGCTTCAAACCAACTACAAATAGAACTTCTTTGGAATTAATATCTCCATCACTTATCTTGACTGATCCTTTGCCAACTATTTTGGCTCCATCATTATTTCCAAACTTTATATATCCCCCTTCATATTTCTATAATTTTTCAAATTTTTGTTTATCTCCTATCATGTGACTGGAGCATCCACTATCCAATATCCATGGTGCAAATTTTTTATGTGCTTTGAATGTTGTTTGAACAATCAAGGATTCCTTTTCTTCCTTGGGTAGCTCCTTTTCTTTCCACTCTGGTTTGGCTATAGTTTTGGTTACTTGTTTAGACTTTTCTTTGTCAGTAGCCTGTGCATGTTTTTATGACAATTTTATGTTTTGCCTTGAACTGTTTGGTTGAGTTCTTCTTCCCTGATATCTTTTTGCTGCATATGTGCTTCTACAGTTTCTTGCAATGTGTCCAAAGTTATGACAGTTATAGCATTCTATTGCATAATCCATCAAGGGTGAAAAGACATTTCTACTGGTGAAATTTCTTTGGCCTATATTATGAATGCAGTCTGAAATATTATGATCGTAAGCATTGCATTTAAAACAATAACCAGAAAAGGAATGATTGAACCTGAGAATTGGTCTTTGCCATTTTGTAGTAGAAGCCACAAATTTTCTTCTCCTTTGATGTGTGACTTTTATGAATCCCTCATTTTCGGCACTCTTCTCGTGCCTGGCACTGTTGCTTTCTTTTGCCTAATTCATTTTTCCTTGATCAACCTTGATCTTATCTTCTTTCTTTACTTGTTCTACTGTTATGGCCTTTGATCCACTTGACGATTCTCCTTCGACAAAGCCCAAGCCAAATTTGATGCCCGTAGTCCTCTGACTATTTACAATCTTTTCAAGCTTTGCATAACTTCCTTCAAGTTTGTGATAACAACTTAATTTTTTATTATTTTCTTCTAGCCGCATTCTTAAGACAACAATCTCTTCTTCCAGTTTGCAGCACTCATCTATTTTCATGGTTAATTGAACTTCGAGTTCTTCAAACATTTTCTTAAATTCTTCTGTCTGTACTTTCAAACTACTTATTATGTCATTCGCATCCTCTAGTTTTCTTGAGACCTTTTTATTATTTTTCCTTTCTATTTTCAACTCTTTAAGTGCAGCAACCAACTCTCCTTCCAGATAAACTTCAGCCTCATCCTTACTTTTTGTATCACCTTCCTATTTTTCTTCTGTTTTTGCTTCTTCAAATGCCATGAATAGAGCTTCACCTGTTTCTTCTTCAGAGTCTTCACCTGAGCTATCTTCAGAAGAGTTGACATTCTTGGATATGAAACTTTTCCTTTTGAAATTGCTTTTCCTAAAATTTGGTTTCTTCTTCTAGTCACTTATTTCTTGGTGTGACCCTTCATCACTTTTGGTTTTCTCATTCATTGGACACTTAGCTACAAAGTGACCGACCCTTCCACAATTGAAACACTTAAACGGTAACTTTCCTCTATATTTTTCTTTTCCCTTTGTAAGTTTCTGAACAAAGTTGGCTTTCGTTTCATCAGATGGCTCTTCATCCTCAGATTCTTGTTCAGCTTTTGTATTCTTGTGTGCTTTAAAAGCAGCTTCTCTGTCTATGGGCTTAGTTTGTCCTATTCTCATTTCGTATGCAATCAAAGAACCATGCATCTTGTCCATGCTAAAATTATTTAGATCTTTAGCCTCTTCTATTGCAGAAACTTTAGAATTAAATCTTTTGTGAAGAGTTCTAAGTACCTTTTTCACGACAACTACATCTTCGATTTTTTTGTCGAGTCCTCTGATTGCATTAATGATTCCATTGACTCTCAGCATATAGGCCTCTATGTTCTCATCGTCATTCATTTGTAATGCTTTGAACTAAGCTCAATGAGTTTGCAGCTTGGCTTCCTTGATCTTGTTGTCTCCTTCATGGATGCTCTTTAGTTTTTCCCACATGTCTTTTGCTGATGTACATCTCATGATCCTTATCATTTCATTGTCTACTAGCCCACACATTATGGCATTCTATGCTTTGGAGTTATTCTCAAACTTCTTCTTCTCAGCAGTATCTATTGGAGGAGTAGCGGGTACTGTGTATCCACTTTCTACTGATTCTCAAATGTCGTATCCTAATGCACTCAGATATGTCTGCATCCTGAGTCTCTAGAATGAGTAATTAGTTCCATTGAACAAAGGAGCTTTGTTTCCTTTGTTCAATGAGAATCCTTCATTACCTGCCATTGTGTTCCTTCCAAGATCACCTTAGCTGATTAAGCTTTGTTCAGGAACCTTGCTCTGATACCAATTGATATTCTCATAATGACACTAAGAGGGGGGGTGAATCAGTGTAGCTATTAAAATTCAAATCTACAACACTTAATGTTGAAGCAAAGAGAACTTAAAAATAGGTAAAGCAATTTTCACAAGAGAGCACACCACAACACACAATGTAACGAGGTTCACCAATTTGGCTACTCCTCAAAAATGACTACTTGGACTCCAATCCAAATCTAGCCTTTGCAAAACACCAATTTTACAAACACTTTACCAGCACCCACTGGAAGGAGCACCAACCCCTTATTTTTCTGCTTCAACAGATAGGAGCACCAACCCCTAATGCCAAGCACCAACTTGGATTGCAATTCTGAATTATCTTAATGACATAAAAATGCCTTCATTGTTTACATGACCCTGACTAGTCTGTAATTAATCAAACTCTGCACTCTCTCATGGCTCTGCTTATTTCTCTCTCGGCCCTCTTCTAACCCTCTTTTCACAGCAATTTCTCACATACAGCAGCAACCCAATTCTTCACGCAGACCTGCTTTTATAACAACTTAGTCTCTATTTTTAACTTCCATTTTTACGCATGCAACCCATAACTGTTCCTTTAATATTCTCTTCTGCCACTTGTCAACTGTAACATCTTCTTTATGTAACTCCTTTTGTATTTATAGAGTGGGCATTTCGTTAAATACGTTACATGCAACATATACCTCTACCATGACTGTACGTCTTCTTGAACATAACTGTTCGTATTCATTTATGTGCATGCATGCATTTTTCAATTCTATTTATGCGACTATTCGATTTCTCCTTCTTCGACTGTTCTTAAAATAGCTGCATGCTTTTCCTCTACAACTGCCCCTTTAACTATTGTTCTACTTCAGTTAACTGTCAGTGATCGTGCTGTCGCGACCTGTCACGAAATCATGACACTTCTGTCTCTTTATGCTCTTCTCACCTTTTACCCGCAAAAATGCAACATGTCACGAAATCATGACATTTTCGGCCTCCTTGTTCACCTCTTGTCTTGCAGTCGTGAAAACTAGACATGTCACGAAATCGTGACACTTTTCGCTTTCTTGCACTTCTCTGCCTTCTACCCGCAAAAACGAAACATGTTGCAAAATTGTGACACTTTCGCTGCCTTGTGCCTTTTCTGTCTTTGGCTAGCGAAAACACATGTCGCAAAATCGCGACACTTTTTGCTTCCTTGCACTTCTCTGCCTTCCACCCACAAAAATGAAACATGTCACAAAATCATGACACTTTCGCTGCCTTGTGCCTTTTCTGTCTTTGGCCAGCGAAAACACAACATGTCGCAAAATCGTGACACTTTTCGCTTCCTTGCACTTCTCTGCCTTTCGCCCGCGAAAACGGAACATGTCATGAAATCGTGACACTTTCACTGCCTTGTGCCTTTTCTATCTTTGGCCAGCAAAAACACAACATGTCACAAAATCATGACACTTTTCCTCCTTGACGCTTTCTCTTCGAACCTGTCGTGAAATCGTGACACTTTCTATCCTTGGCGCTTTCTCTTCGAACCTATCATGAAATTGTGACACTTTCTATCCTTGGCGCTTTCTCTTCGAACCTATCACGAAATCATGACACTTTCTATCCTTGGTGCTTTCTCTTCGAACCTGTCATGAAATCGCGACAGTTTTCTTTGCCTGTGCCTTCTCTCCAAACATGTCATGAAATCGCGACAGTTTTCTTTGCTTGCGCCTTCTTTCCAAACATGTCGTGAAATCGCGACAGTTTTCTTTCTTGCCTTCTTTGCTTCCAACATGTCGCAAAATCGTGATAGTTTTTCCACTTGGCTTCTTTGCCTCCAACATGGTGCAAAATCATGACAGTTTTCCTTGTGTCTTCTCTCTCCTCGGCCATGTCGCGAAATCATGACAATTTTGCTTGTGCCTTCTCTCTCCTCGGCCATGTTATGAAATCACAACAATTTTTCTTGTGCCTTCTCTCTCCTCGTCCATGTCATGAAATCACGACAATTTTGCTTGTGCCTTCTCTCTCCTCATCCATGTCATGAAATCATGACAATTTTGCTTGTGCCTTCTCTCTCCTCGGCCATGTCATGAAATCGTGACAATTTTGCTTGCACCTTCTCTCTCCTCGGCCATGTCATGAAATCATGACAATTTTGCTTGTGCCTTCTCTCTCCTCGGCCATGTCATGAAATCGCGACAGAAAACATGTCGCGATATCGCGACAGTTTTCTTACTTGTCTTTTTCTTTGATTCTAAGAATCTGGGCCACTTCTGTCTTCCTAGAAATTTACTGTACATGATCTCACTGACCTCTGGACTCTTGTCCACTGTATCAACTACATCAACCGATCTATCTATTTGTGTTGACAACAATGACAATACTTTTGTTGCACCTTGCTCAACAATAGGTCTCAGATTCAAGCCTCCAACCATCATCACTCCAGTTCCATTCTACTTTGAAGAAGATGCCCAACCTGATGAACAGTTTTAATAATGGCTCAAGAACCTTCAAGAGAATAGGGGGTATTATATAGGCAAGAAGTTGTTCTACAGGTCATGGAATTTGACCATGGACATATGTGATTCCATAGCCCAATAGAATGCATGAGGACATGCATCAATATAATTTGGGGGGAAAATGATGAGGCTTGGAAATGCCTCAATCATAACATGTTTTGAATACTGAAATTGCCTAAAAACTCTTATGTTTAGTCTAATATGCTAGTTAAGTTAATTCAATATGTTTTGTATTAACTATTTGCATGATAAATGTATCTGAAATACTATATTCTGATTTTTACAGCTTTTTGCATGAGTTTTATGTTGTTTTGTTATGACTTGCTAAATGAGATATGCTTAGATTGATAGAAACATTTCACTAATAATGTTTTGATATGTCTCAAGCATTTGATTTACCTAAATCTGGCAACAATGCAAGTAAACTGTTACTGTGCAAGAAAACTGGTTTTTCCCATGTAAATTACAGCCAGCTGCCAATGAATGGCAAGGCATGGAATTCACATGTGGAAAGAGATGAAGACCATTGGAATCTGATCCTAAGAAGTAACCCACATGAGAAATGCAGAGGAAATCATTTAAAGAGCCTACATTTGTTCATTATGAAGTCTCTTTAGAATGAACAGATATATTTGGAATGAGAAAACATAGTGTCTTTGGAATGAGCGGATCTTCAGAATGAGAATTGTAGTATCTTCAGAATGAGCGGATCTTCAAAATGAGAATTGTAGTATCTTTGAAATGAGCCACTTATCTTTGAAATGAAAATAGAATGTGCTTTTTGACTTATTGACCAAATTTTGACGCTGGAAAAAAGGAAATAAAGATTGAAAAGGGTAAGGGAAAATATCTCAGATCTAACTTTGCCGTCCTTGCCGACCAAAGCCACCATTTATGGAAAGATCAAGTGTGATCTTCTTCTAGGATAAAACCAAAAAATGTTGTAGCATAATAGGATTAGATCTTTTTCTCAATTATCAGTAGATCTTAGGACATCTATAAATATGGATCCCATTGAGGTTGAGCTAGGTAGAAGGAAGGATATAGAGAAAGCAGAAAGTAGAGAAATATAGGAGAAAATAGGCAATAATTAGAGAAGTGATTGTTACAGTTCTGTAATAGGTTTTCAGTAGAATTATTGTAATCATGTTCTTGAATCAATAAAGTGTACTATTTCTATTTCATATTGCTTGTAAATGAGTGTGAGTAAGATCTAGAGAGATAGAGACTCATACCGTCTTCTAAACAAAGAGGCTGGCCTCCATACCTAGGAGGAGGACTAACAATAGGTTTTTATTCTAATTTTGCTACAGCAGAATGAGTAGTAGAACTTGTCATTCCATTCCTTTGTAAACAACTAATGATATTTGCAATCTTAGCTTATTTTATGTTTTGTGATTAATGGTTTGGTTGTAATCTCCACTTTCAAAAAAGATTTTAATTTATTGCAGATTGTCATTTCCAGAATTTACTATTTTTCTGTAATTTCTTGCATTTTATGTTTTGTTGTCAATCCCTGCATAGAATATTGACAACCTTCTATTACAAAGCCTTGACAGGGTTTCATTTCCATGCTATAAGTAGGTTTCCATTGCTGCAAAAGTAAATAGATTTCCTTTCTGCAATTATAATCAGACTTCTAATTCCTGCAACTATTATTTTTGCAACATAATTAGGTCTCATTCTGCAATTGTAATTAGGATTTCATTTTTGCAGTTAATGATTAGTTTCCATTTTTGCAACTTAGATTAAGGTTTAATTTATGCAATTTAGAGATAGTAATTTCCTAAATCCCCCACACAATCGGTTTCACCAATAAGACCTGTTTCTCCAGATTGACCTAAGTTATAACCCTGTTCACCCCTTCTTTCACAGATAGCCTTGTACACTACCCTGGATTGACAAATTCATTGAGAATTAATGATGTGTATAATGAAAATGCATCATTCATGGCCTCAATGTGCATGATGGTAGACCCAGAATCTGAGCTCCCCTCTTCATTTGAATTAGAAACCCCTCTAGGCTCCTAGACTTAGATTGTTGTATACAAAAATAGACCTAGTATATATTCAAGATGTAAAATACAAAGCCATTCTCTAGAGAACTATTCTCGGAAATGGTCAGGGTTGAAATCTAATGCATGGGGGTGAACCTTAACAAATGGATCTATAAATACTCCAAGAAACCTATGATTCATGGAAAATCGAGAAATAAAATAGATGGGCCAAAACCCACTAACCCTGGGAGTTTCCAAATTCCCCTGGAACTCCATACAATGGTAGAGGAGTTCCACCCTATGGGATACACAGTCCTTGGGAATAGTCTTGGGTGAAAGTTGGTAGATGGTATGGTCTAGGAAGTATTGGATGGGGTGTTTTATGAGGACTTGGTGCTCCTGACCCATCCAAATGTAATTTTTTTAGCTCTTCTTTCTAGGGTAAGCCCTTCATACCTTATTAGTGTCCAAATATTTCCTTAATAATTCTTTTGGTTGTTTAAGGAATTACAAACATATTGTACAGATGGTTGCTCATCCCTCTAAGTTATTGAAGGATTCTCCAAAAATTAATCTGGTTAAGGGATATTCAGGTCCCAAAAATCATAGCCAAAGGAAATGCTCAGTCATTATTGAAGTTGAGAAGAAGGTTGGGAGACCTTCCAACAAATACCTTAGGAAGAAAGAGTTAAAATCGGATATTGTTGACGGGTCCCAGGCCACCCTAAAAGAAAATATGGGAAAAGATGTGGGAGTTAAGCAGCTTAAAATAGAATCATTTTTCCAACAAGCCTTAGTGGCTTTGAGAGGTAAGAAATAGGTCCCCAAAACCCATAAATGAAACTCTTATCATGGATTTCCTCTAGGAGATAAATATTGAAGAGGGGGATCCTAGCCATAACTATCATTGAACCTTGTTGCTTTTTCTACCATCATGGTTCCTTGGGTGGATCCAAAGTATTTTCAATTTTATTTAGATGTTGGGTCATTTGGTGGATCCATAAGATTTTTATATTTTATAGATGTTGGAGTTTTCCTCTCAATTATTAACTTTGGGGGAGGTCTTTGTGGCTCTTCTCTCAAAACCTCTTCCCTTGGAAATTGGTGGATTTAGTGGTGTTTTAGTGTAGTATCCATGTTTTTGGTTGTTGTTTCAAATTTTAAGGATGTGGTTTTTGGCAATAAAAGTTCTTGTGGTCTTGGGATGTATGCCTAGTGGTTGGTGGAGCTCTCTTGGTGAGCTAGAATTTTTTTTGGATTTTGTGCTATAAGTCCCTTGGCTTGGTTGGTCCCCCTTTCTTGTGGGTGATAATCATACCTTTGGAATTCTTTGAATTTTCTTGGAGCTGATTCACGTTCCTGTCCTTGGAAAGATTCATATTTTTAAAAAATTAAAGTTATCATTGGATTGCATCCCTTTTTTATTTTCACCGATTGTGGTAGTGTTATTGTTGTATTGGGATCCTATGTGGCTTGGATGGTCTGTTCATTTTATGTTATATGTAGTGTTTTTAGGTGGATAGTGGTTAGTGGTTTCTTCAAGGAAAGCTTACTTCAGAAATTTAAAAAAAAAGCATTGTGGATTCTTGAGTGGATCCAAAGTATTTATAGATTTATTCAGGTTTTGGGTCATTTTGTGGATCCAATTTTTTTTTATATTTTGTAGATTTTGGAGTTTATTTATCCTGAGCTGGGTAGGGTTGGATTTTCCTTATTAGTTATTAATTTTGGAGATGTCTATGTGGCTCTTATCTTAGAACCTCTTCCCTTGGAAATTGGTGGATTTAGTGGTGTTTCAATGTAGTATTTGTGTTGATTGTTTCAAATTTTTAAGGATTGGTTTTTGGCAATAAAATTTCTTGTGGCCTTGGGATGTATACCCAATGGTTATTGAAGCTCTCTTGGTGAGCTAGATTTTTTTCTAGGTTTTGTGTTGCAATAAGTCCCTTAGCTCATTTGGTCCCCATTTCTTATGGGTGGGAATCGTACCTTTGGACTTCTTTAAATTTTCTTGGAGCATATTTGTGTTCTTGTCCTTTGTGGGATTTGTATTTTTTTAAATTTCAAATTATTTTTGGATGGTATCCCTTTTTATTTGAGGTGGATTAAATACAAAAAAACTTAGTTTTCATCAGTTGTGGTAGTGTTATTTTTGGTTTGGGATCCTAGATAGCCTGGATGGCTTGCTTATCTTATGTTATCTATAGTTGTGGTTGTCAGTTGGAGTGTGTTTCATGGTTCCTTCAAGGAAATTTGGCTTCAAAAAAATTGGTTGTTGGACTATTGGTTAGTTTTGTTGGGCTATGAGGCCAAATGATTTTATGGGAAACCTCTGGATTTGTCCTAGGCTACCCAGTGCTCACTCTTTTGTAAATAAGGTTTTTGGGCTTCCTTTCAAATATCTTCTTTATTAATACCATACCAAAAAAGGGGGGGATATACTATCTATTAAAAAATAATAATAAGGGGGGCATATTAGGAGTTACTACATCATAGATCATGTGAGTAGTCGAGTGATATAACCACCCCTCACAAGGTACATGCATGTAGTATAGGAAAATATAGTTGTAATGTTGTTTGAGGGTTTTTTATACCTAAATTTAGGCATCCTATGTACTTAAATACCCTTCACTTCCATATTACAATCGTTTAAAGCATTAAGATATAACACTACCACATGGTGATCTATAATTCATAGGTATCTTCCACTTTTTTTTTTCCACATCAATGTATATGTAATTGTGTGACATTGATAGTTGGTTGTATCTAATTGGTTATTTGTGTATAAATTTAAAAAATATCAATGCATTAGCATGCCACATTGGCCACCACAATCAGCCTAATATTTATAGCATCCACAAGTCTTTAAATTTTTCAAAGATAGGATTCAAACCTAGGTCTCCTAGATGTTGGGTTCTTTGAATTAACTAAGGCATATAATGTGCCTTTTTGTTTAAAGGAGCCTACTCTTGTGCACAATCCTTTGAACCTGAAATTGATAAAAATTCATAAATCAAAATAATATTTTGACCTCAAATCAAACCCTTTTCTATGATATTGTCAGTGCCTTTGACCAGGGGGGAACAACCAACTAGACTACATGCTCTAATGGATCACAAAAGAGATACCTTTATGAAGACCATATCCTTTTCCACCCAAATATAAATTCAAATAAAAGTGAGGTTTAAACCTTGAACCTCATGCATATAATGTCTATCCAATTACTTGTCTAATCAACTGGTTGTCTGATCTAATCAAACCATGCCTTAGATAATAGCATTTATAATTTTATAATTAAGAAAAGTCTGAAAAAATGTGATGTAGGGATTTAAACCTTGAATCCACTCTATAAAATTCTTTAGCCTCCTTCAACCATGTTATTTTGGCATGCTCATGATGCTTACCAACCAACATGACTTCCCCATAATAAAGGGAACACACATCAAGATCACAAAGCATTGTTTAGAAACATGCATAAGAGGTAGTGCATGCCAAAATTTAACGTCAAAATTCAAATTTAAAAATTTTCAAGGTCTCTTCTCCATGCCCTTGAAATGCCATAGTAGATCTACAAAAACTTTGGAGAAGATCGAGAAATAATTTGATTTTTTGGGGGATAATTTCAAGTACCTTGATAATGGCCAAAAAAATCTAAATATTTTTTAAGATTCTTGAATAAAAGTAGTCTTCTTTGCTCCTTATACAAAATATATTTATGAAGCTTTGAAGAGAGATTCATCCAAGGATTTGGAAAAATAATTAGAGGCTCTGAACATAATTCCTATGTGATCAAGTAGTGTTTCTCCCTACCTGCTCTAATACCATGTTGAAATTCAAAATATTTTTCAAAAGTAAATAGAAGCAATCCATCCACTCAAATATTATACAAAAAGTATAAAAAGGACAAATGAAAGGAAAAGGTATAGAGATTTGGGGGCTCCCTTAGGTACCATGAATAATAATTTTTTTATATGTAGATAAGATTCACAACACTTTGAAAAATAAAATGAGGATTGGAGGGGGATATTTATACTAATAACAAAATCCCAAATACATAAAAGAAATTAACCTTAAGTTGACATAACAAGAAATGAATTCAGATTAATTACAAGTTTATAAGGAGGTTTTATGCATAACAATGTTAACCATGGACCATAGAGCCTACATAGTAAAATATTATGATAACTTCAACACATTATGTAATGAATGCCCTTAGGCCTATCCAATATTATATCATACAATGTTGACCTTGGCTATGAATTAGATTATAATTTCAACATCTTGATGGTGTAGTCATTGCATATGAAGCCATACATTATTTTTTTTCCATGATATAATCCTGTAGGCTTATGAAATTAGATATGAACAAAGCACATGGTAGGATTTAATAGAGTTTTCTATATGATTTTCTTGAATTTTGGTTTTGATTAAGCTTGGTGTAAATGGATTAGATGTTGTTATTGCACTTCATAATATACTATTTTGATCAATGGATCCCATACTGTATACTTTGAGTTATCTTTTAGAATCTACCAAGGTGATCCAATATCTCTATATTTATTTATTATTCTTATGAAGGCATTAGAGATAGCTTTTTCAAAGATAAAAATAGAAGGAAAAATCATAGGTATTTAGGTTGCAACAAAGAGTCCCTCTAGATCTAAATTCCAATTTTTTGATGATGCTTTTATTTTGGGTCATCTCTTAATCAATGAGGCCATGGAATTTATGTTGGACATTTTGAGTCCTCTAAGTCAAAGTTGTCATTGATGTCACCTGATAGAGTTATCACTCTTATTAAGGAATTTAGAAAGAAATAAAGTCGCCCAAGTCATCCAGGAAAAAGCTTCATCAATACAAAAGTGAAAGGAAAAAGGCTCCATAATATTTTAATATTATTGGGAGCACAAGTTAAGTGATTGGTTTATAAAAACCCAAGGTGGGTTATTGCAAAGGTTAAAAAGGAGGTTTAATAATTATTTATAAATTATTTAAATTCACAAGGAATTTAAATTTTATAAATAATATTTAATTATACCAAGATTGGGCATTAAGACAAGGTTCTAAGGTTTAATTAAATTAAACCTAAGGTTGGTTCTTTTTAATTTATAATATTTAAATTTAAATTAATTATAAATTAAAAATCACGCCGATGTCGAAATTATTCGAAGCATCGACGTGATTGCAAAAGAGGACAAAGGCATTATATAAATGCCATCAAAAAATATTTACCAAGGCATCCCTTGCAATAATTATTCGAAGCGCATGCGAAAAGGTTTTGGTTTTTCGAAGGCCTTACGATTTACGTAAAGGCTAAAGGTGTGAAGGTTTGGAGGCTCTAAGCGCAAAGGCCAGCGTGGCCTAGTGGTATGTTGGCTTGGTACTAAGGAGGAGGTCCCACGTTCGATTCACGTGAGGCCTTTTGGATTGCAAGGAAGAAGCACTTGAAGCGCTTGTTGTTTTTCGGAAGAGCGTTGTTCACGAAAACTTTATGGTGGATGTGCCATTTTAGACACGTCAGGGTGCGTGGCCCAATGGTGGCTTGGCTGCGGCTAAGGCGTTGGGAAGGAGGACGTCGGGGGATCGAATCCCGCTGAGGGCAAGGCAAGTGGATTTAATTTTTGATGTTGTTTAATATTTTAATTTTTGCCAAGGTTGCCTAAGGAGAAATAAGGATATGGTATGCCCTAGGAAAGATAGAGATTTTTGCTGATTTTCTTTTTGGAAGTATATCATATTATATATCATTGGAAAGCTCTTTTCGAGAGCTATTTGTTTAGATTGCTTAGAGGGAGAAATAAGGTGTGTGCAAGGAGATATTTATGGTTTTGTCAAGGAGTTTCAAAAGTAATTTTGATTCATTCTTTTGAGGGTTTATTTCTTGCATAAGAGGGTATGGTGCATTTTATTGAGTAGGAGTAATAAGGTGTTATTGAGATATTATTTTTATTATTGTGTTATTACTCAAGACCTCTAACCCTTGTTGAGATTGGAAAAAGAAAATGTGTTGAGTGTGGCAGATTTAGTGGACAACTCATAAGGCATCAAAAAGGTATGGGCAATATTCTTCATTGACTTATTTGGGTGATTGATTTTTGAAAATATCTTTGGAGAGAAAAGGATTGATTGTGGTTTCCTTTTTGAGGAGTTGTTGGTTTAATGCTTCAAGGTTTTCTAGTTTGAGAGTTGTGATTAAACCTTGTTTTATAAGCATTGTTGTTGAAGCCAATTGGTCATGCAAAGAACTTGAACTTGAGTTAAGAACATGAGTATCATTGTTATGTGAGATTTGTTGTTGAGCATTGTTGGAAACATTTTGAGTTGGTTGATACATGCTTGGACTAGGGTTTGTGGAAAGGATTATTCCTTGAGGTGATTGGTTGAGTAGAGTTGATTGAGCCTAGTCAAGTAATTGTGTGAAGTGGTTGTTCAAGTTCCATGAAACAAACTATTCTATATTCTGATTTGAGTTGAGATTGAGATTTGAGAATAGAACATATAGAGTCTCTAACAATTCTCTTTATGCTTCTATGAGATTGATTTGAGTTGAGATTGGGATTTGAGTATAGAACATATTGAGTCTCTAACAATTCTCTTTATGCTTCTATGAGATTGAGATTGAGTTGAGATTAGGATTTGAGTATAGAACATATTGAGTCTCTAAAAATTCTCTTTATGCTTCTATGAGATTGAATTGAGATATTGATTGAGCATTGAGTATAGAACATATTGAGTCTCTAACAATTCTCTTTATGATTCTATGAGATTGGACAAGTTCTATGTGAGCTTGTTAAACTGATTTGAGGTAAGTCTTTGAGAAGGCTTGTGGACTGATTTTGTGTAAGCTTTTGTGGAAGCTTGCTATGAATATTTGAGGAAGTCCTAGAGAGGACTTATTGAGAAGATTTGGACAAGTCCTAGAGAGGACTTATTGAGCATATTTGGACAAGTCCTAGAGAGGACTTATTGAGTATATTTGGACAAGTCCTAGAGAAGACTTATTGAGTAGATTTGGACAAGTCCTAGAGAGGACTTGTTGAGCATATTTGAGCAAGTTATATGTGGATCTATTGAGTAGATTTGAGCAGGTTCTGTGTGGACTTATTGAGCAGATTTGAGTAGGTTCTATGTGGACCTGTTGAGCAGATTTGAGAAGGTTCTATGTGGACCTATTGAGCAGATTTGTGCTAGATCGAATGAACTATGTTTAGTATAGATTTGAGTGGACTTGTGCTAGACCGAATGAACTATGTTTAGTGCAAGAGATTGAGTAGAGTTGTGCTAGATTAAATGAATTATGTTTAGTACAAGAGATTGAGTAGAGCTGTGCTAGACCGACTAGACTATGTTTAGTACAATATTGAGATAGAGCTTTGGAGGTGATAGAGTATAGAGGACAAAGTCTCAGTGGATAGAGATCCAGCAGCTAGGACAATTGAAGATAGATCTGAGTGAGGAGTCTTCAAGTGGAGAGAGATCCACCAGTCAGTGTAGTAGAGAGATATAGTCTTCTAGAAGATCACTAGCCAGAGCAGAAGGGGAAAGAGTTCTCCTATGGAAGAGATCCATGAACTTGAGATTTAGGGGATCAACATCTCCTTTGGACAGAGGTCCATAAATATTGTAATTGGGAAGGATTCCCATGATATTATTTGAGAAATATTTAGAAGAAATATTTTCTCTGTGGAGGTAGCCCACATTGGGTGAACCACGTTAAAATTGGTGTCTCTATTGTGTGTGATGATTTGTGCATTGCTTTGGTTATTGCTATTAATATTGCCATTGATTATATTGATTAATACTATTTGGGAAAGAAAAGTAAAAAGTGGTCTTATACTGTTCACCCCCCTCTCAGTATAAGCTTGTGTTCTTCAATTGGTATCAAAGTTGGTTCCTTCGAAAAGGGTTTAATAACTTGAAGGAAGATCTTACAAGAACACAAATGGCAAAGAAAGGCAAAGGCAAAACCATGAGACACAAGAAGAAAAGAACACACATGGTCATGAAAGAAAAGGAAGATGAGTTTGATATTGTTGTGTTGGGAGGACAAATGGAAATAGATTCAAGAGATGAATCAAACAAAGGAGAAACATCTAGACTGATAAAGTTTTGTACCAGATGTGGAAAGATAGGTCATCATCCAACTTATTGTTCACAAGAAGGTGAAGAATGTTTTATCTGTGGTCAACTCGGTCATGATGCAAGTTATTGCAATGGTTTTGATAATAGTGAAAATGAGGATGATTCAGAAAGGGATAACAAAAACAATCGAAGCAGGTATCAAGAAGAAACTCCACTTTGGACAATAGAAGAAATTGAAGATCAAAGAGAAGAAGAAGAGGAAGCTACTCTCAAGGAACTTGATGAGGTGAAAAGAGAGAACTTACAATTAAAGGCTCAAATACAAGAGGATGAGAGATGTAAGACAAAGCTCCTACAAGATCTCTCTGACTTGAGAGATAAGGTTGAAAAGGCAAAAAGAGTTGAAGAAGATATGGCTGAACAGTCAAAGGTAAAAAAGATAGAATATGAAAGACTTAAGGTTACCCTTGAAGAATTAAAAGGGGAGAACTCTGGATTAAGGGTTCAAGCTCAAGAAGATGAGAAAGCAAAAGAAAGGTTTCTACAAGAACTCACCTACTTCAAAATCAAGGTTGAAGAGGCAAGAAAAATTGAAGAAGGGATGACTGAAAAATTAAAGACAAAAGATCTAGAGTGTGAAAGATTAGAGCATGAGATAGTTTCACTAAGGATGGAAGTAAGAGGGTCTAAGGACAAGCTACATAAGTTTGAATAAAATACAAGTAAGTATTCAAATGATAGTGATGCTAGTTTTTCAGACAATGATAGAGATGAAGTCCTATTTATGATTGAAGAAAAAGAACCAGTTAAGAGAAGGACTCCAGTTATTCTCAAGTGTTTTAGATGTGGTAGATTTGGACATCTTGAAGATGATTGCACAAGGGATGGTTATAGTTTCAGTGATGATGATTTTGAAGATGCACTTGATAGACCAGATGAAAATCTTCTAATGGCATTAGAAGATGAAGTGAGTGACCCTATAGAAGACAAGTCTAAAGGAAGTAGAAATGATGTGGACAAAGGCAAACAAATAGAGGATTATTCAAGTAGAGAATGGCTATGATCTCAAGGGAGAACTTATCTATGCCCTTGACACAATAAAGAAGGTAAGAAAGCAACACTCTAAGCTTGAAAGTCAGTTTCAAGAATGTGATGAAGAAAGATTATTGCTCATAGAAGATTTAGAGAAATCAAAGGCTAAGGCAAGCAAGTTCAAAGATAAATTAGAAGCAAAGATCTTGGAATGTGAGAAGTTAGCACAAGAAGTGGCTACTTTAAAAGAAGACTTAAAGGACTCCAAGATCAAGATGAAGAGTTTCAAAAATAGCTCTAGGAACTTGGATAAGTTCATCTATGGACAACAATGAACATCATGTTCAACAGGTCTTGGCTTTGGAAAGGTTCAAAAGAAACAGGAAGAAGAATCTACCTCAAGTCTTGAAGAAGAAGGAACTTCAGAAGAAGATACTTCAGAAGATGATAGTATAAGTGGGAATGAGACATCAGAGGATGAGTTGGACAACAGAGAGTTCAACAAAGATAGGAACAATGCACAAAGAAGATACATATGGAACAACAATCAGAATAGGAGACCAATGAGGTCAAGACAAGGAAGCTTCAATGGAAGATGTTTTTCATGTCACAGGTTTGGGCACATGGCTTCACAGTGCAGGACACATCAAAGACAGGAGTATGGAAAAGGATAACTTTTCCAAGGATATTGCTACTCATGCAATGAGTTTGGTCACAAGGCAATGAATTGCAGGATTCAAGATAGAAGAGGATATGGCTTCACTAGGAGAAGTCCTAAGATAGTTGCACATCCAAGGAATAATAACATTAAGTGTTATAAGTGCAATAATGATGGTCACATAGCAAGATGGTGTAGAGCAAATATTCTAAAAACAGGCATGAATAGGAACAGGAATATGAACAAAAACAGGAATATGAACAGAAGCAAGAAGATGAACAGGAATAGAGACTCAGAAAATAATAGAGACTCAAAAAATAATAAGGAAGGATGAGAACAAGAATAGGAACATGGATGAGAACAAGAGCAGGAACAGGAACAGAAGTGACGACAAGAACAGGGATGATGACTTGGAAAGAAATAGTGAGAGGATTCAGAAGACTCACAAAAGAAGAGAGAAAGATAAAGGTACAGATATGTGCTTTTGGGGAGTAGAAATACTCCCACCCTAGAATTAACCACCTCATGTGGAGGTGGGGGAGGGGCTAAGCTAAGAGGCTCATTCTTAGCCCCGAGCCCCAAAGGTGACCCTTTGCCATTGATGTCAAAGGGGGAGAGATTTGTGTATTGGGAGAGATTTTATATGAGGAGAGATTTGATATTTGAGAAAGCATTGAGCCAGGGGGAGCAAAGACCCAGGGGGAGCAAAAAATAAGGTCAAGTTTTCATAAAAGGATAAAGGTTGCCATCAATGACAAAGGGGGAGATTGTTGGATATTTTGAGTCCTCTAAGTCAAAGTTGTCATTGATGTCACCTGATAGAGTTATCACTCTTATTAAGGAATTCGGCAAGAAATAAAGTCGCCCAAGTCATCCAGGAAAAAGCTTCATCAGTGCAAAAATGAAAGGAAAAAGGCTCCATAATATTTTAATATTATTGGGAGCACAGGTTAAGTGATTGGTTTATAAAAACCCAAGGTGGGTTATTGCAAAGGTTAAAAAGGAGGTTTAATAATTATTTATAAATTATTTAAATTCACAAGGAATTTAAATTTTATAAATAATATTTAATTATACCAAGATTGGGCATTAAGACAAGGTTCTAAGGTTTAATTAAATTAAACCTAAGGTTGGTTCTTTTTAATTTATAATATTTAAATTTAAATTAATTATAAATTAAAAATCATGCCGATGTCAAAATTATTTGAAGCATCGACGTGATTGCAAAAGAGGACAAAGGCATTATATAAATGCCATCAAAAATATTTACCAAGGCATCCCTTGCAATTATTATTCGAAGCGCATGCGAAAAGGTTTTGTTTTTCGAAGGCCTTATGATTTATGTAAAGGCTAAAGGTGTGAAGGTTCGGAGGCTCTAAGCGCAAAGGCCAGCGTGGCCTAGTGGTATGTTGGCTTGGTACTAAGGAGGAGGTCCCGCGTTCAATTCATGTGAGGCCTTTTGGATTGCAAGGAAGAAGTGCTTGAAGTGCTTGTTGTTTTTGGAAGAGCACTATTCGCAAAAACTTTATAGTGGACGTGCCATTTTAGACACGTCAGGGCGCGTGGCCCAATGATGGCTTGGCTGTGGCTAAGGCATTGGGAAGGAGGACGTCGGGGGATCGAATCCCACCGAGGGCAAGGCAAGTGGATTTAATTTTTGATGTTGTTTAATATTTTAATTTTTTCCAAGGTTGCCTAAGGAGAAATAAGGATATGGTATGCCCTAGGAAAGATAGAGATTTCTGTTGATTTTATTTTTGGAAGTATATCATATTATATATCATTGGAAAGATCTTTTTGAGAGCTATTTGTTTAGATTGCTTAGAGGGAGAAATAAGGTGTGTGCAAGGAGATATTTCTAGTTTTGTCAAGGAGTTTCAAAAGTAAGTTTGATTCATTCTTTTGAGGGTTTATTTCTTGCATAAGAGGGTATGGTGCATTTTATTGAGTAGGAGTAATAAGGTGTTATTGAGATATTATTTTTATTATTGTGTTATTACTCAAGACCTCTAACCCTTGTTGAGATTGGAAAAAGAAAATGTGTTGAGTGTGGCAGATTTAGTGGACAACTCATAAGGCATCAAAAAGGTATGGGCAATATTCTTCATTGACTTATTTGGGTGATTGATTTCTAAAAATATCTTTGGAGAGAAAAGGATTGATTGTGGTTTCCTTTTTGAGGAGTTGTTGGTTTAATGCTTCAAGGTTTTCTAGTTTGAGAGTTGTGATTAAACCTTGTTTTATAAGCATTGTTGTTGAAGCCAATTGGTCATGCAAAGAACTTGAACTTGAGTTAAGAACATGAGTATCATTGTTATGTGAGATTTGTTGTTGAGCATTGTTGGAAATATTTTGAGTTGGTTGATACATGCTTGGACTAGGGTTTGTGGAAAGGATTGTTCCTTGAGGTGATTGGTTGAGTAGAGTTGATTGAGCCTAGTCAAGTAATTGTGTGAAGTGGTTGTTCAAGTTCCATGAAACAAACTATTCTATATTCTGATTTGAGTTGAGATTGAGATTTGAGAATAGAACATATAGAGTCTCTAACAATTCTCTTTATGCTTCTATGAGATTGATTTGAGTTGAGATTGGGATTTGAGTATAGAACATATTGAGTCTCTAACAATTCTCTTTATGCTTCTATGAGATTGAGATTGAGTTGAGATTGGGATTTGAGTATAGAACATATTGAGTCTCTAAAAATTCTCTTTATGCTTCTATGAGATTGAATTGAGATATTGATTGAGCATTGAGTATAGAACATATTGAGTCTCTAACAATTCTCTTTATGATTCTATGAGATTGGACAAGTTCTATGTGAGCTTGTTAAACTGATTTGAGGTAAGTCTTTGAGAAGGCTTGTGGACTGATTTTGTGTAAGCTTTTGTGGAAGCTTGCTATGCAGATTTGAGAAAGTCCTAGAGAGGACTTATTGAGTAGATTTGGAAAAGTCCTAGAGAGGACTTATTGAGCAGATTTGGACAAGTCCTAGAGAGGACTTGTTGAGCATATTTGAGCAAGTTCTGTGTGGACCTGTTGAGCAGATTTGAGCAGGTTCTGTGTGGACCTGTTGAGAAGATTTGAGCAGGTTCTATGTGGACCTATTGAGCATATTTGAGAAGGTTCTATGTGGACCTATTGAGAAGATTTGTGCTAGACCGAATGAACTATGTTTAGTGCAGATTTGAGTGGACTTGTGCTAGACCGAATGAACTGTGTTTAGTGCAAGAGATTGAGTAGAGTTGTGCTAGACCGAATAAACTATGTTTAGTACAAGAGATTGAGCAGAGATGTGCTAGACCGACTAGACTATGTTTAGTACAGTATTGAGATAGAGCTTTGGAGGTGACAGAGTATAGAGGACATAGTCTCAGTGGATAGAGATCCAACAGCCAGGATAATTGAAGATAGATCTGAGTGAGGAGTCTTCAAGTGGAGAGAGATCCACCAGTCAGTGCAATAGAGAGACAAAGTCTTCTAGAAGATCACTAGCTAGAGTAGAAGGGGAAAGAGTTCTCCTATGGAAGAGATCCACGAACTTGAGATTTAGGGGATCAACATCTCCTTTGGACAGAGGTCCATAAACATTGTAATTGGGAAGGATTCCCATGAGATTATTTGAGAAATATTTAGAAGAAATATTTTCTCTGTGGAGGTAGCCCACATTGGGTGAACCACGTTAAAATTGGTGTCTCTATTGTGTGTGATGATTTGTGCATTGCTTTGGTTATTGCTATTAATACTGCCATTGATTATATTGATTAATACTATTTGGGAAAGAAAAGTAAAAAGTGGTCTTATACTGTTCACCCCCCTCTCAGTATAAGCTTGTGTTCTTCAATTTGAATCAAATTTGTCATGATATGAGAAGGCTATTGGATGGTTAATATTATAAAATATAGGATTTTACATTAACACTACATTATATTTACAACAAACTATTGTGCATATTTTAGAGTTTAAAATTAGAACATTTCCATCAACATATTTGGGTATTTCTTTGTCTCAAGAAGGAAAGAAAAGGGAGCTTTGCTAATCAATTTTGAATAGAATCAAATCTTATTTATTAGGTTATAAAGGTAAGTTCTTAACCATGACCAAAATTATACAACTCATAAAGACTAAATTGCAATCCATTCCTATATATTTTATCACTTTCAAGATTTTCAATTGGTATATCACATAAATTTGATAAAATTCAAAGATATTTACTTTGAAAAAAATGTGAGAAAAAAATGAGGTTTTCTCTTTGTAAGTGGGATAGGGTTTGTAAAGGAAAGAATGTTAGATGGGCATGCTTGTGAAATTTTAGATTATAAGTTTGGCCTTAGGGGAAAAACCTGGCTAGAGATTATACAAAGATAAAGGAAAGAGTTGGACAAAAATATTACTTCAAAAATATATAGGTTATCTTTAATACAATAAAATTATTTAGGAAACAAGCCCTACCTTAAGGATCACCAACAAATTTTTTTATATTATATAGTTTATAATTTACCCAAATATATATTATATAGTTAGTCAGTGGAGGGATCCTATAAAATATTGGTTTCATGCTTAATTGAACTCTTATCCTCTTATTTTAAAAAATGTCATGCATGTCTAGATTGTAAAGGTCCAAAGGCTAAATATTATATTAATTTGAGTAACAACTCTAAATCATTATTTTCTATTAGTAACTATATTGAAGGAGAGGAAAATAAACAAGTAACACATGAGTTTAAAAGGTGCTTAAAGGGTTTAGGATCAAGTTGGGATATAAGGATTAAAATAAATCAAAAATTTCTAGTCCTAATGATTTCCCTTGGAAGAATGTTTGGTCATTAGAGGCCCTCCTTAAGGCATCAACATTCCTTTAGTTAGTAGTCAAAAGCAAGATTCTTATAAGAGAGAGTCTTCAAAGAAGAGGATATCATGGGCCTTTCAAGTGTACCTTATGTGGGAAGCATCTAGAAATATCAAATCATTTACTTCTTTATTGCCCTTTATCTTATGTCATATTTGGGATTTCTTTTTCAAAAATATGAGAATATATTTTGTAGATTGATCAACATTGATAGAGTTGATGAAATTTTGGATTAATTATTTTAATTCTAAATAATCATGTAATTTTTTGTAGGATTGATCCTACCATTATTTGTTAGAATTAATGACTTGAAAGGAGTAACAAAAAATTTTAAAATAATTTTCAAAAGCATGCCCAAATTTGAAATCATATTATTGCCTCTCTTGTAGAATGTTTACATATATGGTGTTCATAATGAAAAGTCTCAAGTGCAAAAAAATAAGTGCTAGCCTCTTGGTTACAAGATTTGAAATACATGGAAGGGTCATATGTGACAATGGAGTTAAAAAAAAATGAATTTGATTTGATCTATGGTAAAATGAAAATGTCAAGAAATTGAGTTTATCAAAATTAAGTTTGGTGGTGCTTTCAAAGGAAAGCCAGGAAAAGCTAGTGAATGTGGTGTCCATGAAAATAATGAAGGAAAAATTATCTTAACTTACTTATAATCATATGGAAATTCAACTAATAAATATGCAAAGGCTAGGGCACTTATTTTAGGAATCAAAATTATAATTGAAAAAGGGTGGGATTTTTTTTTTATTAGATGGAAGAAGGAGTTTTGAAATCTCCAAACCTTGTACAAAAGAGAGTAAACCCCACTCAAAAAGAGGAATCCAAAATAATTTATATCTGATAATAATCGAGGAATGATCAATCAGAGGATTTATCCCTTCCAAGGCCAAACTAATACATAGGTAAGACCATACATTGTTTAAAAATTAAAATAAATTGAAATCAAATCATGATGTTAGAGTTAACCAACCGAACACAGATCAGTAGAAGGACCTGACCCATGAACTGAGCCATGCACCAGTCCCATTCTCCCCCATGAGGTCATTGCTTTCCCAAGCCTTCCAGCCCATTAAGGCAAGGATTTATTTCACATTGGATATTGTGGCTTGCAGGGAGATAATAATAGCTTGGAGATATGAAATTTGGTGCAAAAACCCAAAATCAACAAGCGCCCCCAAGTTTTGCAGATAAGTCATCAAAAACAACTCTTTGAAAGCATCAAGGGTGGAAATTTTTCAATTGATGAGGATCATAAATTATCATTAATTTTATTAAAATGGATGTGAGGATTAGATTAAAAAAATATTATTGTTGATGTTCATAAAATATTGTTAGAGGTAAACTCTTTGAAATGTGAACATATCTTTAGATAAAAAATCTAGGTAGTGGATAATTTAGATAATCATGGTGTTGGTATTTGTCTTGGAGAACTTCAAATTTTAGAAGTTAACTAGAGTGAGATTTTATCTCTTAATAAAACTAATACCAAGGTGCTAACCATGGAAACATAAAAATTTGAGGAAGATAAAGAATATATTTGATAGGAAAGAAATGAAGAGTATCTTTAAAAAAAGGCAAGTTGGATATAGTTTAATTGACCTAACAACAAATGTGCATTTTATTTTGATGGAAGTGGCCTCCAATAGAAGATGCACATAGTTCATTGAAAAAAGTTCTAGTGGTTGAAACTTGATATGAATTTTTTCTTCTATTAACAAGGTTGAAATTCACTTTGATGAATGTTTCATGCATATAAGTAGTGATTATTTAATCCCAAGTAAATTATCTTGGCCTTATTATAAATAAAATAGATGATAACCATTAAAAAAATATGATATAAAATTTAAATTTTTTTTAATGGATTAACATGAATTTGGGTTTATAATGATCAAAACAATTCACTTAAAATAAAATTCCCACCCCTACATGCTAAGTCTCTATGTCTATTCAAATTTGAATATGATGGATTTTTAGCCAAATTAAATCACAAGTCCCAATATCCAAGATCTAAATCAAATACAATATTGAAGTATACAATTCTCTAATTAATATGAATTAATTACAATCATGAAATAATAACAATATTTTAAAATATAAAACTCAATATTATTGATCAGATATACAAGATCTCTATTACAATCTTGTTTGAATATAATGCTTCATTCTCTGTTCTTATATACTTTGATCCTCTACATGGATATTTATCTCCATAATATAACCTTAGAAGGTGAATCTTCAATACTTGATTATTGCTCTCCTCACATATCCATGAGATGCATTCTTTCATATTTCTCAAAGCTCTCATGACTCTTGAATTTACATCTTACCACATATTATGTGTCTCTTCACTTGTATACTTGACACCTACACATATGACTCTTGACCTACTTACATGACACATTGCACACTCTCACACTTTACACACTTGCACACTTTATTACATGACACTTTGCACATTCTTACACTCTACACACTTGCACACTTTATTACATGACACTTGCACTCTTCTCACACATTGACACATACTTTAAGGGAAATATAAATCACACTCTCTAATATAATAACTCACACCCTATTCTAATATTTACAAATGTACAGATGTACCATGGAGGTACTTTAACATTGTACCAAATAATGTAATATATTTAACAGAATAGAACCTTTTTTCATATATAAGAACTAGTTTCAACCATATAAACTAAACTCAATAGACTTAAAAAAAATACTATTAGTAAATATTAATAATATAATAAAAGGTTTTTAATGTCCATCAGGCTAAAATTAGTTCATGGGACAAGAATTTTTCAAGGAACCTTGATTTCCAACCCTAAAATTTGATCTAATCATTTTTCTTTCTACAATGTTGATATTTTATTATTGATTTTGATGATTAATTCTCCTACTTTATCCTCTTCAAACAATTCTTGCAATGATTCCACTACTAGAGTATCAACATAGCTAGTTTGAATATCACTATATGCCTCACATTCCAATAAAATGTGTCTCTATCTCAACTACCCCTTATCTACAAAAGTTACACATTCTATCCTTCAATTCCTTTTTTGGTCTTTTCCATCTACTTATTTTACATCTAAGTTGGTGTGACTTGGTCCTTCATTAAAACATGAACATTTTTTTTTCCAATTTATTGTTGGAAATATTGTCTATTCCATCATTTGGGTTATGTAAATGTATCCTCCAAGATACACACCTAGATTACTTCCTGTGCAATTTATCTAGTGACTTCATGCAATGTAATAAATGAACAAGTGTACATGTGCAAAGTATCCTATGCACATCTAGATAGAGTGTTGGGTAGGTATCATATTTTACTTATATAAGGATGGCCTCTTAGATAGATAAAAAGGATATTCAGGAGATATTGTTCGATAGCGTAGGTTAGTAGATTGTGTTCCACACCATTTATTGGTGATGGATGTGATGTAGATCTATAGCTTTGTTAATGGAGTGCTCACTTCCTCCATAGTTACATTATAATATTTTATATATTTTATATTTTAGCATACTTCAGTCATCTAGCAGATTTACATTCTTGCATGTTATTCTACATCTTGTGATTGTTATCTCTCATGGCTCATTCATTAAAATATAAAAGTGGTATCAAATCCATGGTATATCTAATCTATGTAGGTCATTAGGGAACCACCATTGTTGGTTAGCCTGAGAGTTTTATCAAACAGATGCACCATTGGACCAACCATTGGAAAAATATCTCAGGAGTATCTAGGTGGTATATTTTGAGAGAGTCACAAATATAGGACTAAAAGGAATCTCATTTTCATAAAATACTGAGATCATTTTCATATATATTCTTTTCCATAGAGTTGTTATGAAAACTCGTGAAGACTAGGACTTAGCATTTCAATCGACTAGATTGACAGATCATCTACTGAAGATCATCCAAGTCATCTGGAGTTTGCTAACTAGTGCCTAAAGTTTCTTTTATTACATTATATTAATCTTGAGAGGATTGAAACTCCTCCTACAATAGAAAGCTAGGAGACTCCAAATTTGTTTCTTGATGTTCGGTGTGCCCTCATAGTGCAGAGGCTAGTTCATCGTGTGAGAGAAGAATATTATGGAAGAAGACTTCTAGTGAAGGATCACAATGAAGATAGGAGACTAAAGATCTCCATTGTTGGAATGCAAAAATCCACACTTAAATAATAGGTTACAAGAGCCTTGATACAGAAATGCCATATAATCCTTGCATAATAAGCCACAAAAGTCATATACTGAAAAGGCCACAAAAGCCTTGATATTGAAAAGGCCATAGAAGCCTTGATACAAAAAAAGGCCACATGATCCTTGGTACTGAAAAAGGCCATAGAAGCCTTAACATCAAAATAGGCCATAGAATCCTTGATACTAAAGAAGAATTTGAGAAGAATATATAATTCAAAATTAGACTAAATATTTCAGTACTAATATTCTTGTTGCAGGAGTAGAAGATTCAATAAGTTGGAAGACTTCCTACAAGAAAGTTAGGAAGAGCATTTTCTTTAGAATCAGCTTAATCCTGAAGAAAAAGAGGAGGGATAAAGAGAATATATCATTGAAGAAATTCTAGTCTTGGAAGAAGGAGAAGAAGGACTGGGAGAGTCCTTCTTGAAGCCATAAGCAACAGAATTATAAGATCCAATAGAAGATCTCACCAACAACACTTCCAAAAGTAGAAGGTTGAAGAAAAAGTCTAAGTAAAGACCATCAGAAGCTGCCAAATCAAAGGCCTTGAGAAGGTCTTATTGAGCATCCAAGAAAGGCTAGGATATCCTTGCTAAATATCAAGAGAGTTCTTTGAGAACTCATTGAACAAGCCACCAAATCCTAGGCTCGTAAAAGAAAGTTTGAGACCATCATTTGGTGAAGGAGTTGTGTAGGACATCCTATTGGAAGCAGTAACTTAGTGTTTCTAGAAACCAAGGTCTACATCCTCTACAAAGGTGAAAGAAGAGCTATAGAAAAAGGTATGTAACTTATGGTGCAAAAAGATTCATTAAATTGAAATACTTATTAGATTTAGAGCACCTAATATTGGATTAAAGTTGCAAAAAGGAAACTAGATCTCAGTCTTCTAAAGTGCAAAGAAAAATAGATTCTTTTTAAGGATTCAATTTCATATTTATTAGGAGTTGATTAGATTACATATTAGCTTCTATCAACTACATATTATCTATTATTGAAAAAGAAGACTAAGTCCTACAACATTGATTGTAGTGAAATTGCAAAATAAATCCTAAAGATTCATTTTAGGTTATTCTTGATTAGTTGCAGTAGATTATTAGTGCATTTTTTTTTAGAGTTGATTGGAGTGATAAGGTGTAATATTAGTGCATTAAAAAATATCTTGTACTATTCTACCACTCTCAAAAAGTAAATTAGTTGTATGTCTCCTAAAAGGCACAAAGTCTGATTTGTATCAAGTGTCTAAAGACACTATTGAAGCACAAAAATCTGCAACTTGATGTGGCCAATAGAAGCCACCAAAAATGGTTAGAATCCTCTAGATTTGGAGAAGAACATAACTAACCAAAAATAGATATAGAAGATTATGAAAGTGAGACTTGGTGAGTCTCAAAATCAAAAGCATTACAAGTGAATGCAAAGAAAAAAATTCAGAAAATTTGCATCAAATAAAAGAACTTCTATCTACTATTATTGAAGCTTGGACTTGTTATCAAAATTTTCCAAGTAAAAAGAGAAAGGTGTGTCTATTTTTAAATACAACCTCAAACCCTTGTATTGCAAGAAATCTACCACAAAACCATAATATTAAAATATGGAAATAAAGTGCAAAAGATGATTTATTTAAAGCTTTATCGTACAAAATATATTACATTATCATGCACTACTCTAATCTGGTTTTTGATAGCATAAGTGCAGATTTGAAAAGTGCCATATTAGGGCATGTTTTCCTATAGGAAAAAAATAGCCATCAAAGGCTGGACGTCAGCACTCTTCCTCCCAAGCTAGAAGGAGTCATTCAAGGGCTCATCTTGGATGTACGTACCTACAAAAATAAAGCTCATTTCAAATCATCCATGAGCTACATTTATGTAGAAAAGTGAGTGTAAATAAATCTCAAAAGGACGTCAAAATAACAACAACAAAAATAAAGCATTTGGAGGCATAAAAGAAAGGAAGAAAGGTGTTACATTCATGGTATCAATATTGGAGAAGACCACTCACCAAAGGAAGTGTCAAACTATCGTCCAAGCTCATAGCATATCACTCATTCACCCACAAAGAAGAAATCTTGCTTGTTGCTCAAGAAATGTTGCAAAGCAAGAAAGATATGGAGTTATAATCTCCATATTTGAATGCGTTACAAGAATGGTCTCCATGCAAAAATGACACTTGGAATTTTAGTCATAATTCCTCTCAATGCTCTAGAGGCTTCTACAAAGGAGTTACAAGAAAATATGTGCCACTTGGTATTCTTCATAAGCTTCACACAAGGGCCTATACATTTTCAAGAAGCGCTGGACAAATATTCTAAGCATTACGTAAATAAGGGAGTGCTCTTTTATAATGGGCGTGACACTTGTCACAATGCCTATGATCCATGTTTTTTAAAAGGCATATTTTAGTCCACGACCAACATGCAAGAGTGAAGCACGGTCAAGACATTCAAAGGAGGAATGTAGAACAATCAAGGCATGATAGAAGCAGCAGAAATATTTAAACTATAGTGTGGAATAAAATGGGAAAGGAGCATTAAAAGGTCCCCATTTTTGGAAGGTCAACATTTTCAGTGCTGAAGTACAACATTCACATCAAGCTTCCATCGAATCTCCATTAATCTGAGTGCTCAAGGTACATTATTTACGTTGTTATATTCAACCGTGGAAAGCACCGAACATCAAGGAGATATTGCATATAAGGTAAGGTCTAAATCCCATTTGATTATTGCTTTCATAAGTTGGAGTTATAAGTATTATAAACTAAGGTTGAAAATTAGGATTTTGAAAGCTAAAGGGGTGACTTATCTTATTATTTTAAAATTTGCAATCTTACTTAGGAGGAATAAGGAATTTAACTTGGATTAAACTACATTGCAGATATTATTATCATTTCTCTAATTTTCCAAAAACTTAGGAGCCATAAGGGTTACTCCATAAAATTTATTTTATTTAGAAATTAGAAATAATCCAAGGGTGATAAAAGAGGTTATTTAGGGATTTTATTAAGGTTGGATAAATTTATTTTTTACTTATATCAAATATCTAAAAATGGGACAAAATATTTCCAACATCAAAACCTCTTCAAAATAGAAATAATGCTTAGTTCAATTAGGAGTAATAAGGTGTTAAAATTTGATTTGTGATTCTCGCAAAACTTGTACAATATCAACCAAATTTGAACTATATTTTTACAAAAGCACTACATTATACTCTTATCTCTAGGGATCCATAAGATAAGACTATTAAGGTCCTATCAAATTTCAATTCCAAAGAAGCATTATGGATGAGATTTTGAGGAAAACTTTCAATAATGAAGAACTATTCCATGAAGTGGAATTCTACTCCCAAAACCTAATAGATAGTTTAGAAGGATAAAAGTATCTATATTCTAATGATAAGATGAAATTTTCCCTATTTCTTAAGGAATCCAAAGAAGGTAGCTTTATGGTCTTGATTAACTATCTTCACAAAATTCTCTTCATAGCATGGTGGAACTCACAAATATTGGTTATTTTTCTCCAAAAGAATGTTTGATGATTTATCTATTATTAATTGTGTTCGTACTTACTCAACACAAGAAACAAGTTGATGTTAAAGAACAATACTTATGTGATGATAGACTAACTTGTTTTAAATTTGATGTTTCACCTACATCAAAGCATAATCACAGGAATATAAGAAGAAAAAAAAAAAAAGAGACATGCAAAAGGGAATCAAAACATGAAGATTAATTCAACAAAGGAAAAACCAGCACACCAAAAAGGTAAGCACAAAAGAATGAGAGGATAATTGCATCATTCCCTACTTATTCAACAATCAAAATCAAATGAAGATACTTGCAAGGATTTCAAAGGTGGTTGGATAGAAGATGAACCTAAAAATGTCAAATATTATACAATGATAATAGAAGGCCTAGTTTCATCCTACTCTGCATCATATATAAACACAAATTACCTGTTGAACCTGAATGCAAAGAAAGCAGAAGAAGAAGACGATGAAGACCAAGCATAAGAAGATGAAGAAAATCCATATTGAAGATTAAAGCCTTCAATACCCAAATAATGTAATATAGGGGGAATATTATCTATTCCATCATTTGGGTTATGTAAATGTATCCTCCAAGATACATACCTAGATTACTTCATGTGCAAGTTATCCAATGACTTCATGTAATGTAATAAATGGACAAGTGTCCATGTGCAAGTTGTACATGTGCAAGGTGTCCTATGCATAGCTAGATAGAGTGTTGGGTAAGCATCCTATTTTTCATATATAAGTATGGCCTCCTAGATAGATAAAAAGGGCAGTCGGGAGAGATTTTTTGATAGTGTAGGTTAGTGGATTGTGTTCCACACCATTTACTAGTGATGGATGTGATGTATATTTGTAGATTTATTAATGGAGTGCTCACTTCCTCCATAGCTACATTGTAATCTTTTATATATTTTATATTTCAGCATACTTCAGTCATCTAGCATATTTAATTTCTTGCATTTTATTCTGCATCTTGTGATTGTTATCTCTCATGGCTCATTCGTCAAAAGCTAACATTTATGTTTACCCCTATATAAACATTTTGGTGGTAATTTAAGGTAGGGTTAAATTTAATAATATAATGTTCTCTTTCTTCTAACTTATTTTTTCATGCAAATTCTCTAAATATTTTAATTCAAACTTCAAAAAATATTGAGAACATTCTTTATATCATGTTAGAAACCCATATGCATATTACATTTTTACAACTCATATTTGTAAAAATAGCACTAACAATTGACTTTGCAAGTGGTGAAGAGTCCCATCCTCCTATATATTAGATAAGGATGGACTAACTTTATTATTCCTTGGGATGATGACAACAAGCCATGGTGGCTAGAGGTTTTGGTTCCCTTTCTAAATCCAATTTTCAAATTTTTGCTACTTTTCTTAATGTGTTTGCTTGCTAAATTTTCCAAAACCCTAAAATAAGGATAAAGTCATGGTTAAGGAATTTTTTACACATATCCCCTAAAGTGTGTATCCTAAAGATTTATGGTTCCAAGATCACCATTTTAAGTGAATATCATGATTGTTGGTTGAATTTCAGGATTTTTTATGTATGATCATAATTCTTACCACATTGAGTAATAGAAGCAACAATAATATTAGAAATTTAACTAAGATGGATGGATCCTCAACTCAAAACATTCAAGAGATCAGGGACGAGGCTGTTAATTTTTTCAGTTCATTATTGGGTGAAGAACGTGCCTGTAATGCCCAAGCAAAGGACTCTCTCCTTCAATTCATTCCACAACTCATTGATGAAATGATTAACGAGTCCCTTACAACAGCTTTTTTAGACGAAGAGATCAAGGAGGATTTGTTTAACATGGATCCTGACAAAGCTCTTGGGCCGGATGGGTTTTCACCACGGTTTTTCCAAGTTTGTTGGGATATTGTTGGAGCAGAAGTTATTGCTGCAATCAAGGAGTTCCAAAGTTCAAATCATATTCCAAGGGGTTTCAATTCAAATTTCATTTCTTTGATCCCTAAAGGCCCCAACCCCAAGAATATGGCTGAATTTAGGCCGGTTAGCTTGTGTAATATATCCTATAAAATTTTTTCCAAAGTTTTAGCCAACCGTTTGAAGAAAGTTCTACCAGTTATCATTGATCCAAGTCAAGGAAGTTCTGTACAAGGAAGATCAATCTTAGATGGAGTTATTACTGTTCATGAGGCTATTCATATAGTTGTTCAGACCAAAAAAGTAGTCATGGCTTTAAAGTTAGACATGAACAAAGATTATGATAGGATAAATTGAGAATTACTAGAGGCAGTTTTATTAAAATTTGGCTTCAACATGAAATGGGTCAAGTTAATAAGAGAGTGTATTTCTAAGCCTTGTTTTTCAGTTTTGGTTAATGGGTCTATTGCAGGTTTTTTTCAAAGCAAATGTGGTCTAAGACAAGGAGATCCCATAAGTCCTATACTATTCATCATCGTAGATGAGGCCTTGGGAAGAACCATTAAGGCAGCAGTGGTAGCTGGACTCATATCAGGTATCAAGGCCACGTTGCTAACTACCCCGGTGACACATCAGCAATTTGTTGATGATACATTGCTACTGACTTTGGCTTCTGTGGTTGAGGCAAGAAATATTAAAAATATTCTCATAATGTATGAAGAAGCGGTTGGATAGAAAGTGAATTTTGATAAGAGCAAACTTTATTTCATCAATACCCCCATTCCTAGGCAAAACAACATATCAAGGATCATGGAATGTCAGATTGCATCCCTTCCCACCTCCTATTTAGGTCTTCCCCTATTTATAGGGAAACCTTAAGGATCAATGTGGAACATAGTTCTGGAGAGGATCCAAAAAAAGCTAATAGGTTGGAAAGGCCATCTGTTATCTCAAGCAGGCAAAGCAGTTTTAACTATGGCTTCACTTCATAGTATACCTGTTTACTTCCTATTAGTGTTCAGAGCTCCCAGTAAGGTGTATCATAAAATTGAGCAGCTTCAAAAATAATTTCTTTGGTCAGGGACTGAGGATAAGAAAAGGATCCATTTAGTAGGTTGGAACAAGGTTTGCAAACCTAAAGTTGATGGGGGGTTAGGATTGAGGAGAGTTGCTCATCTCAATACAACTATGTTAGCCAAACAAGCGTGGCGGTTATTGACTAAGGTTGATAATGAATGGACTACCATAGTTAGGAGGAAATACCTCCAAGGTGTGAACTTCCTTAATGACAACTTAGCAAGCAAGGGGTCTGATTTTTGGAAGGTAATCCTCATGATCAGGGATCTTATCAAGAAAGGTCTTAGATGGATTCTAGGAAATGGGCAAACAATAGACTTTTGGAAGGATCGATGGGTGAGAGCTGAGGAGTTATCCCAAAATCCTTGTTTAGCTAGGATTCAAGATCATATGGAGCAGCATATTAGGAAGAAGGTTGCAAATTATATGTGGCAGGATATAAATATCAACAGGTGGAAACACATCAAAGTACAGGGTTTTGAAGCAGAGTCTGAAGAGCTTTATAACATTTTAACTCAGCAAATTATTCCCTCTGGAGAGGATGAAGATCACATTGTTTGGGCTGAGACTGAAAGTGGTGACTTCATAGTTAATTTTGCCTATAATTTGCTTCTCAATGTGGAAGGTCAACAATTTCAACCGATTTTGGTTTGGATCAAAGGCTTAATTCCTAAAATATCATTTTTTTCATGGCTGGTGATTCAAGGAAAAATCCTCACTATGGACAATATGTTATCCAAAGGTATGGTTATTACTAACCGTTGCTACATGTGCAGGGCAGGATGGGACACAAACCAACACTTGTTTCTAGAGTGTCCGATAGCAGAGTCCATCCTGGATGAACTTTTCCAAGCCTTTAGGATCTCGTGGGTTAAGCTTGCTCTTATATCCAAAGTGTTCCATCAATGGCCTCAACCCTTTGTTAGCCTAAAACTTAAGTACCTATGGAAAATCTGTTGGCATTATTTTCTCTGGCATATTTGGCTAGAAAGGAACCATAGAGCCTTTAAGGATACCATTCACAACCCAAAAACCATCCTCAACAAGATTATTGTCTTTGCAAAAGAAAACCTTAGCACCTTAGTGGATGAGAACCACTCAATTCCTCCCCAATAAAAACAATTAGCTCGGGCCTTAGGTATTGAGGACAAACCTTCCATTCTTTTGCCCAATCCCAAAAATGGGATTTCTTGGGAGCGACCCCCCTAGGGTTGGTTTAAACTAAATTTTTATGGTGCAGCCAAGGAGAACCCAAGAAGAGCTGGAGCTGGAGGAATAATCAGGGATCATCAAGGAAAATTGGTCAAGGCCTTCGCTGAACCATTGGGAATCAGAACTAATAACGAAACAGAAGCTAGAGCCCTTTGGATAGGGTTGCAAGTTTCCCAAGAAACTCAAGGTAACTTGATGATTTAAGGTGATTCGATTAACATCATAAACATATTAACCAATGGAAAAAAACCTCCATGGAGAATCGAGGGAGTCATCCATGAAGTGAGGATCCTTTTTGCGGCAAGACAGAATAGGAGGGCTTGTCATGTGTACCGTGAGGCCAACAAGTCAGCTGACAAATTAGCCAACATAGGTGTTGATTTTGGTAGTTTGGTGACATGGACACAAGGTGTGCCACGTGAAGTGGAAAACATTATTAGTCATGAAAAGAAACCTACCCATTAAGGAGAAATATGAATGGGTGTTGTTTCCCCATGGTGCTGGTAATAACTATGGGGTTTCCCTCTAAATCATACCAAATTGGAAATGAAGGTAACAGGGTGTAAGCCTTGGAGGATTCCGACAGAGAATAGGAAATGGGCAAGCAACAGGTTTCACAAGTGCAAAGTTCCAAAATTCAATTTCCTATCAATGTAAGTAATGTTTACAGTTATGTTTAGGTATGGGTGTGCCTTGTTAGTAAGGTGTTGTAGGGGATTCAACACAAGTTTTGGTAAGAAATTTTTAAGGATGACTAGGATCTATAATCTCAGCAGAAGGCTGGATATTGTAATAGGTTTTGGGTTAACCTGTAAAACCCGGTAATTAATGAAGACTTTTATTTACCAAAAAAATAATTCTATCATGATTTTGAACCTAGTGTTCGAATGGAACATTTTTTGGACCGGTAGTTATGATTTTATGATCCCAATAAGTTTAAAATTAGTTTTCAGCATAAAATTAAAAGTTATTTAATTTCATACACTATAAATACCCATTTTACCTTCTTATTTTCTCATCATTAATTTAATTATCCAAAACCATACACTCACTTAATCATGATTAGTTTTTCTAACATTTCTCTCAAGCTTTGTCTTTGTTATTATTGTGACATGTGAACTTATTTTCTTTCTCTCTCTTACCCTTGCATTTACAACCAAATCCATTGATTACTAGTTCATTACCTTCCATGGATAAGGATGGGTTGTTCTATAAGTATTTGTAGCCAAAGGTCACTAATTACCATTCAAGGATAGGTTTACAAGGCAGGTCAAACCCTTTACATATATTCCATGTGTGATCTCTCCTACCTTACTATAGTGACAACAAGTACAATAGGATAGAAATGAGTGATTTACCAAGATTTTTTATGAATGACATGGTCCTTGATGACCTGGGTGTTAAGTAATCTGGTTTTACTACATTAGGATTAGCCCTAGATTTTGCTTTACCATGGATAATATTAGTTTATCTTAATTTTGAATGCTCTACTTCATCTCTTCTTGCATTAAGATATTTTTTTTACCTTTGAATGTTAATCTATTGTTATATTGTCTTACTTTAATATTTTTGGTTTATCTTGTATTAATTCATGTAATTGTATAATATATTTGAACCCAACATGAAATTTTCCTTCTAAGGCTTTTGATTTCATTTTTCATCCCCTATGGTTTAGTAGGTTTGTTGGCATATCTTTGTTTTAGTGTATGTTGTTAGCTAAAATCTAAATAATCATATCATAGTGTTCCTATTTATCTTAGGGATACCTTAAAAATTTAGTTTTGTTTGGTATAAGTATTTTTTGTAGTTGGATTGCTTAAGGATATAAATTTTGGTAAAACCATAGTTTCCCTTGAGTAAGTTTTTTACTTTCCCTTTTTACTCCTCCTAGTTATTCCAAGGTCTTTGGAATAACTACTAGGTCTTAGAAGAAGTGATTTTTAGAATCCTTAGAAATAGAAGATCTCACATAATCTATTTTCCATAAAAAAATATATTGTTCATCCTCTTACACTCAATTATGATTATGAACTCCAAATTAGGGATCAAACATATAGAAAAATTGGTTTTGAAGAAGAAAAAGACCCCACTATTAATTTTGATAGACCTTATAGGTCTATTATAGGGTCTCAAAAATGTTTAGGAGTGTCTAGTTTTGGTAGCAATGATGAGTAACACTCTAAACTAGGATAGCCACATAATGAGGTAATTGTGGTAAGACCAAGATCATTGCTCAATATGGCAATCATAAAAAAAGGTCGTGAGTGCAAATGACACATGCAAAATGTAATTCCTTAAAATCCAACACCCATTTTGAGCCTCATAATGAAAAATTGGTTGCATATATGATGATAATTAGGGAATCTTTGGCTTACCATCTAGATACTCATAAATATGAAACTAAAAAGCAAATAGAGGCTTCTAGAAGAAAAATAGTTAAACAAATGTAGGCTATGATGTCAAACATTACTCAACTTGTGAGTGCTATAAAAAACCTATAGTGTGGACTATTATCCCTCCTTCAATCTTGAAACCAGATGCTCCTATTCCTATTCCCCTAGCTAAACCTAGAGAGTATTTACATACATCAATTAACCCTAGCTTGAGGAATTACAAAAGCCAATTTCTAGCCCCTAATATGGAAAATATAGACCTATTTGGGCATATGCCTATATTTTTTATGATGGTACAAATAAGTCTAAAATTTTCATTGATAAACTCATGGCATATTATAGGGATTGGCTACATAATGAAAATATTTGCTAAAATTAATGACTAGGGCTTTGGTAGGTAATGCTCTTAATTGGTTTGCATCTTTATCTAGACACTCTATTGACTTTCTAGATACTTTTGCTAAAAAATTGAAATAATAATTTGATGATGACATAATTGTGACTGAGGAAATAGATGTTTTTGTGAACACTAAACAAGGCCCTAATGAATCCATGATAGATTTCCATAAAAGGTGGAAAATACTTAAATATCATGATGACATAAACTTAACTAAATAGGTCACAATAGTAATGTTTGTAAACAAGCTTAGGCTATATTTTTAGGCTAAGATACAAAAACATAATCCTTATGGTTTGCATTCCCTTGAAAAAGTTATACATTCTGGTAAAAAATTTAAACATTGGGAAAAGAAAGCCAAATAATCTTGAAATCTAAAAACCCTGACAAAAATGTTGTAAGGTATGGGGTTTGCAATGTAGTTGTCTAGCATACTTCTCACTAGTCAGAGATAGAAAAATCTCCTATGCATATATTAACAAGACCTAGGGTTGGTCCAAAACCTAAGAATGTTATGCCTCAATAGACACATGAAAATATTATTAAATTATGTCTACCACTTAAGCTTACAAACTACTATATTAATTATAGGTTTGAAGCACATGTATGGCATGATCTTAACAAATTAATATTTTGGTATGGAACATATGGTTATGATAAATCTACTTGCATATACTTGCATAAATTATATCTTAAGAAAACTTTCAGTCCTAACTTTAACATTAATCAAGTCAACAATGATAGGATCAATTTATTTCATGAAAAGAAATTGAGTCTCTAGAAAGGTATATGCACCCTTGCAATCAAAGGTTAGGTATCTACAACATTCCATTCCCAAACCATGAGGAGCAAGATCCTAATAAATAGTTTGGAGTGAATAAAAATTAGGGTCAAGGGTTTAATCAATATGGACATCAAAATTATCAAAATCAAGAATACAATTCTAGTCAAGGCAACCAAGGAAAGGGTAAAAACCATCAAAATCAAAATTGTAAGTACCTTAAAAATCAAAATCCTAGACTAAACACTTATTATAATACCTTTCAAGTTAAAAATTTCTTTACCTAACCTAGCCCAAGTGGATAATACATCTATAGTCAACTTAATGTGGTTATGTCAACATTTTGGAGGTACAAAGAGAAACAATTGCATCCCAAAATGGAAAATTGATAATATTAGTGATAGTACACCTCAATATAAAATGAAGCATTATCCTAAGGAAGAAAAATAAAATAATTATAAAGTAACATAACCTATTTAGGCAATGGTTAATCTTGGAATTATTTATAGGATTTTAAATCCTCCTTTGATCATCTAGGAACCTAGTATAAATATAAATTTGTCAAAAATATAGAATACATTTCTAAGAAGGCCTTAACCCATTCTATAGAACATGTAATTTTTGAAAACTAAAATACCACAATCACCACTTCAAGTGGTAATCTCAACACCCATGGAAAAAAATGGCATGATGTCATCCATCCTAAAGAATCATTACTTAAAGTAGTTATGAGGAAAACAAAAGCATGGAATATTATAGAAAAGTTGTGTATAACCCCTTGCAAGGTCCCATACTTGGAATCACTTAGGGTACCTCCTTATTAATTATAATGATTAAGAAACTTAATGGATGATATGGATATGCCCAAACCAAGTATTGCTAACATTAATCTCATTATTCTAAGGTCTTATGAAGTGCAACATATTTGTAGATGATACAACCCTTTTTGAGAGGGCAAGGATAAACGAGGTCAAATATTTGAATAACTTATTAAAGGAATACAAAAGAGCGTTAGGGCAAAAATTTAATAGGACAAAATCCAAAATTTACTTCCTAAACACTCCAACTAAAATCAAAGTACAGATTTGCAGGTTACTTCAAATGGTGGGAGAAAATTTGCTAGGAACTTATCTAAGGATGCCCGTATTTGAAGGGAGAATGAGAAAAAAATTATGGAATTCAATTATAAGTAAAGTTTAGAATAAACTATTGGAATGAAAATGTATATGATTATCATGAGCAAGAAGAGTACAACTAATTAAGTCAGTCTTATAGGCCATTCCAACATATTATATGTCATTGTATACTATGCCAAAATCAATAGAAAAAAGTTGAATCCATATTATGCAATCCCTTTTGTGGTCAGGAATACATCATAATAGGAAATTTCCTTTGTGAAATGGAGCAAGGTGTGCAATGCTAAAACTAGGGGAGGTCTCAATTTAGGATTTCTTACAAATGCAAACTTATCTCTTAGGGGAAAAGTAATCTGGAGATTGTACAAAGAGAGTCAGTTACAATGGGCAAGAATTATTCTAAGTATGTTTAGCCCAATGAACCAAGCTTAATATTTATTGCATTCTCTCTACCAAATGTTTCTACACTTTATAATGGTTTAAAAATATTTATTGATCTAGTGATTAAAGGTTTAACATGGGTGGTGGAAATTGGAGAAAAAATTTATATTTGGATGGTTACTTGGTGTAATAAAAAAACCACTCAATGTAGATCCAATTTTGAGACCTTGGATGGGATTACTTCAAGACAAATATAGTGATAGAATTTCAAACATTTTGTACAAGGATAGGGAAAGAATATATAAATGAAAAGAAGATTTTTTACAAGTACACAAGACATTGATTCTAGGAGGCAGTTGAGTAGAAAGATAACAATAATGAATATTTTGAGATAAGCCAAGATAAATTGATTTGGAAGTTGAATAGCTCAAGATAATACACAATAAGAAGTGGATATAATGTAAAGCACCAACAAAATAGTAATATCACAAGAATATGGAGAGATATTTGGGATAGCCCAAGCATTCCTAAAGTCAAAATGTTTTTTTGGCTAGTATATCATAGAAGAATTTTATCCTAGGATAACCTTATGAAAAAGCATTTTCATAGCCCCTCACAATGTGTTATTTGTAAAAGGGAGGAGGAGAGTATAGACCACTTCTTGGGACATTGCTCAATAGTCTAGAAACTATGGCAATGGATTCTTAATATGTTTGTTAAATTCATGGTGATGAATGGTAGAATTGAAGAATGGTTAAATAAATGGTAGAGAACTTTTAAAAGTGAGGCTTTATAGATAATCTAGGATATATCAAAATATACAATACTTTGGATTATATGGCTAGAAAGGAATAGAAGAATATTTAAAGGAAAGAAAATTAGTTTAGAGGAAATTAAAAGGAATATATGTTTATCCATAGAGGAGTCTAATCCAACCCTATAAACTTATCAAATTCCTAATCTAGAAGCAAAGAGCCTTGATAGATGGAGTCAAGTCATCAAATGGAATTATGATGTTGGATATAGAAGAAAAAATAAGGCAAAAATAATATAAAGTGAAAACCACCAAATGTGGAGTTGGTTAAATTTAATTTTGATGGAGCATCTAAAGGAAATCTAGACTAGTAGAAGGAGGAATAATTAGAAATAATAGAGGATATTTTATCTCGTTACGGTTTCAATAGTGGATTTAAGACAAATAATGAAGTTGAAGCTTGGGTAGCTTTAGATGGGTTTAAAATATACAAATAAATGAAATAGAATAGAGTATGGATGGAAGATGTTTCACTCATAGTAATAATCACAATTTTGAGGAAAACAAAGGCTCCATGAAACATACAAGAGATAATTGTGGAAATTCAAGATCTTGCTAAAGAGTTTGAAGAAATTAGGTTTACACATACATTAAGGGAAGGAAAAAAATGTGCAGATAGGCTAGCCAATAGAGGGGTTTTAATTGAGGATCATGAAGTTAAATTCTCTTTTCCATGGTTAGAGGAAGTAGTAAGTTTAGTTGAAGCTGACAAGAAAATGTTGATTGCTTGAATCAAATAATGATTAAGATTTACTTTAATGTTTTCCATTGGTAATATTTGCTTTATTTTATAACATTAATGTGTTTTCATACAAATTATTTATTATAATTTTTATGGTTGCACTTGTGCTTTAGGAAGGAAACTAGCAATCCATATTTGGTAAAGCAAACTATGATAGTGCAATGTTTTAGAAATATAAATCTACTAAGTTGCAATGCAGAGATAATAGAGGTGAAGTTTTTTATTGTGAAGGATTCTATAGGAAAATTTCAAGAAGGATGTTGAATTTTGGAATATTTGTATTCACATAAAAAATTTAAAAACATTTGAAAAATAAAAATCAAGAATTCAAACATATTATGTAAAATGATGTAGGTTTATAGATACAACGTCTCAATTGATATGAGAAGTGAACCTATTTGTAAACTCTCAATCTCTAAAGAAGAGAGTTGTTATTTTTCAAGGGTGGGGGACCCAAGTACAACCCCTTGTTCTCTAGTAAAAAAAATGAAGAGCAACATGTTCAATCCCATAGAGAAAATATTTATATTAATGCACATAGTAGCCCTTATTTAGTTATAAATTTTCCCTTGAAAAACATGATAACTAATGATTATTTAGCAAGGATTGATGATTTGTCATTGATGATAATTTTTTTTTATAATAATATGGGGATACATATGGTTTTAGTTGATAAAGGGAGTGGTACATGTGTTATATTATAGTCTTTGATTGATAAAATAAAGATCCATAGAGAAAATATCCTCTCTACTAGAATTTGTGGCTATGCTTACAATGTTAAACCACAATATCCTATGGGTTGCATTTGGTTTCTAATTTTAGTTGGTTCTAAAGAAGTAAAAATGAAGCTTATGGTGTTCAATTTTTAGGTCACTATAGCATGCTATAAGGTAGACCTTGGATGGGGAGAGCGGAGGATGTCGATGGGCGGGAAGTCTGCAGGGGAGATAGGAGCGGCGGTGGTTTGGTTCTTGGACGCAGCAGAGCAATCAGAGGGCATCAAGAATCTGATGGAGCAAAAATGCTCAGGAACATTGAAGATGACCAGGCTGGCAACGGTATTTTTTGAGGTAAGGACCCACCAGACAAAGGGGGTGGTGGGGCTCAAAAGTCTTATGCCCAGGCAGCGGCCTCAGAAACCCTAAACGGGTTTTTTACCAAAGAGTTTTTTTCGGTTAGGGATGAGCTAGACATCCCGATGGAAGTTCTTTCAAGCTTCATGGAGTTTGAGAAATTTACCCTAATAAGTAAATTCATTGGAGGCTGTCCCAACATGGAAACTATCCAAAAATGGGCAGCAAGCAAATGGAGGACTTTTGGCCATTTGGAGCTGGCAGCCCTATCCTAGGGTTTTTTTGCCATTAGATTGAAAAATAAGGAGGATTATTGTAAAATTCTAGCTGGCGGGCCATGGTTTTTGAGCCGCAAAAGTTTATTTCTCAGGAAGTGGGACATGGATTTCAGTCTGGAGACCCAGAACATTAACATTGCCCCAATATGGGTTAGGCTCTCGAATCTTCCCCTCTTTGGCTGGCATGAAAATTTCATAAGAGGTATTACGCGTTCCATCGGGGAGTTGGTCACCATTGACCCTCCCACCCAAGCTCGAACAAGGTTCATCCAGGCCCGATTTTGCGTTCCGCGCATTTGGAGGAGAACTCCCAACTTCCATCACTCTTCGGTCTGGAGGTACCATTCTTCATAAACAAGCAATTGTCTATGAAAATAGACCAGCTTTTTGCACCCAGTGTCGGTCCCAAGGGCACCTCCAGTCCCAGTGTCCTCTTCAAAAATTGGGAAAATAGAAATGTGAAAATGGCAACCCCCTAGAGCACAAGGAAGATCAGGCAAAGCAACCACATCTCCTAGATGTGAAGGGCCATGGATCCCCAGGCCCCTCTAGAGATTATGGCGGACTCTCTCAGCCTAAAGAGAATCCCTCTCTCCAATCGAACCCCGAGCATCTTGAGGCTAACAACCAACAAGGAGCAGACTCCCACTTGGAAAGTGAACCACAGGAAGAGATGGAACGGACACCTTCCCAAGTTTTGACTCAGGTTGTTCCTCTGCTCCAAGATACGGGTCATCCCAATTTTAGTCAGTCGTAGACGCTGCTAGAAGATTACCTCTTAGGAAGGAGGGGTGAAAAGTCCAGTAACATTAGCCCCCAAAATATAAGGAGCCAAAAGCAAAGTGTGGATTTTGGTTGTGAGAGGAAGCAGGGCCGTCCTCCTAACAAGGAAAGGCGATACAAAGAGACTGCAACTGAAGTTGCAAATGGAACCCAACGTTTGTTGGTTTTGGATGACTGTGACACATAGTCGGACGAAGCACATGCATCAAAACCTCCCCCTCAACAAGGAAGGGGAGGCAAGAAAAACTTCAAACTATCCAGATGAAAGTCCTCTCATGGAATGTGAGAGGACTGAACGGTGTAGCCAAGCGAAGGTTAGTGGCTGATCTCTCGTAGGAGGATTAACCCTTCTATCCTTATTTTGCAAGAGACCAAGCTTGATGCTATCTCCTCTGACAAAGTGGCGAAGGCCATTTGGGCCAAGGCAAATTGTCTGTCTAGCCCTACAGTGGGAACAGCGAGAGGACTCATGGTTCTGTGGGACCCTTCGAGGTTTGAGGGTAGCTTGCTGTCAACTTCCAACAGAATCATCAATGTACTGTTCCAGTCCAAAACATCCAATTTTTCTTGGATTTTTTCCAACATTTATGCTTCAAATTCTGCCATAGAGAGCATAAATGTGGAAAGCTATCTCTCTGATGAGGGAGAATTTTAGCAACTTTCCCTGGTTTTTAGGGGGTGACTTCAATTGTCCCCTTCATCCTTCAGAGAAAAAATGAGGGTCTGACCACTCTAGCCGTAGCTTGGAAGATTTTAGAGATTTTGTCTCTGCTAATGGACTGCTTGACATCGAACTCAAAGGGGCTTCCTTCACTTGGAGTAACAGAATGATTGGGGGAGGTTTGATTCAAGTCAATCTTGATAGATTCTTCATTTCCCTAGAAGCCATTCCCATCCTTGGCGGGGCTATCCTTTCGGCTCTTCCAAGGATTGGGTCTGACCATAACCCTATTTTCTTGGAGGCAAACGATGGGCCTATTTTTATGACCCCTTTCAGATTCGAATCCATGTGGATTTCCCACAAATACTTCAAAGGATTGGTTTTAGCGTGGTGGCAATCGAAGGTGGAAGGAAGCGTTCCTAAGAGAGTGGCTTTAAAGCTCAAAATGGTCAAAGAAAAACTGAAGATTTGGAACAAAGAGGTTTTTGGCAACATTTTTTAGTCCAAAAAATCCATCGCTGAGAACCTAAAGGTTATGGAGGAAAGGATGGCTATCGAAGGTTACACTGAAGGTCTCAGGGAGGAAGAGCGGAGCCTTTTGGTGGACTTTCATTCTATTCTCACTAGGGAGGAAACGTTCTGGCACCAGAAATCTTGTGACCTGTGGTTGAAGAATGGAGATTCCAACACGAGATTTTTTCACGCGTCTACTATGAGGCACAGGGGGGCCAACAAGATCAGAGAAGTGACTTGTAAGTATGGGAACATTACCAGGGAGATTGAGGAAATTAGGAGTGAAGCGGTTAATTTCTTTCAGGATTTGCTTGGCTCTCCTCCGAATAGCAACCTCCAGGTCCAAAAATCTATGCTAGCCAATTTTCTGACTAAATTTCCCCATGAGGTAAGCATGAAACTTCTGGAACCTTTTTCCTTGTCTAAGATTAAGGAAGCTTTGTTATCCATGCAACCAGATAAGGCCCCTAGGCCCAATGGTTTCCCCCCTCAATTCTTCCAAGTCATGTGGAAGGTCATGGGCCCGGATGTGTGTGATGTTATTCGGGTAATCCAAGCATCCAGATCTATCCACCCGAAACTCAATTCCACCTTTCTTGCCCTCATTCCTAAGTCTCCTTCCTATAAAATTTTCTCTGACTATCGGCCCATTAGCCTGTGCAATGTTTTTTACAAGATCCTTACCAAGTCTATAGCCAATAGACTCAAAACAGTCCTCCCCCTCCTGATTAATCCTTGTTAGGGAAGCACTGTCAAAGGCAAAAACATTCTTGATGGTGTTAACACTGTCCATGAGACCCTTCATTCCACTTACCGCTCTAAGAATGCTGCTCTTTTTCTTAAGCTCGACATGAACAAATCCTTCGACCGTGTCGACCAAAATTTTTGTGTGTAGTCCTCCTCAAGTTTGGATTTCATACCCACTGGATTGACCTTGTCTACAGCTGTATATCCACTCCCTTTTTTCTGTCTTGGTCAATGGGTCCCCAGCTAGGTATTTCCAGAGCTCCATAGGCCTCAGATAGGGTGATCCTCTTTCTCCCATCCTGTTCATTCTTCTGGCGGAGGTTCTGAGTTGGTCCATGAAAGAGGCTCTTCGACAGAACAAGATTTTTGGCATCTTGCTGACTTCTAGAATTAATCTTGTCACTCATCGACAATTTGTGGATGACACCATCATCTCCACTGGGGCATCTATTACTCAAGCCAAGTCGGTCAAGAGGATCTTGTCTTGTTATGAGCAAGATGCAGGGCAAAAGGTCAATTACATCAAGAGCAAAATTTACTTTATTAACACTCCTCTGCACAGACAAATTCAGATTTCTAGAATTCTTGAATGCACTATTGATTCCCTACCTACGTCCTATCTGGGTTTGCCTCTATCTTATAGCATACGGGCCAGTGGGGACATGTGGAACATGATTCTTGAGCGCCTACACAGGAAACTCAGCACTTCGAAGGGCAAACTCCTATCACAAGCTGGGAAAGACACCCTTACAAAATCCTATCTTCAGGGGATCCTGACCTACTTCATGTCGGTGTTCATGCTTTCGAGTGCATTCCACTCCAAGATTGAGAAGATTCAGAGGACCTTTCTTTGGTCTGGTAATGAAGATAAATCTAGACTTCCCCTTGTAGCCTAGGACAAGGTGTGTTTGAGGATAGATCAAGGCGGTCTAGGGCTGAGAAGATCCAGACTTATGAATTTGGCTCTGATCACGAAGCACGCTTGGAGGATTATGTCTAGCGACCCGGTGGAGTGGGTTACGCTGGTTAAAATGAAGTATCTTGGCCCCACTCCCTTCTTGGATGTTGAAAAATCCTCCATGGCATCGATATTTTGGAAATTTGTGCTCCAAACTCGGCATTTGATCAGTCTGGGAGCCCGCTAGATTTTGGGTGATGGCAACTGCATTTCATTTTGGAAGGACAGGTGGGCGACTGAAGAAGCCCTTGGGTCAATGGCAGACCTCGCTGGGCTGAGAAGCTTGATTGACCCTAATGCCTAGCTCAGGGTGGCAGGTTTCATAGATCGGAGCACCTATTTCCCTCGATGGAAGCTTCCTGTTGTGGAGGGGTTTAATAATGAGGTTACCTTCCTTAATAATATCCTTCAGTTGGTTTTAATTCCTTCTGCCAGAAGGAATGATAGTATCATCTGGAGTGGTACAGAGGATGGGCGTTTCTCTGTTAAATTAGCTTATGAGCTTCTCACCACCAAGACTGCTCTGGACTACAGGTGGAATACTGTTTGGGGGAAATGAGTTGTTCCTAAAATCAACTTCTTCACATGGATTGCTTTCCATAATAAAGCCTTAACTATTGACAACCTTCACAAGAGAGGTTTTGCCTTCCCCAACAGGTGTTACTTGTGTTTAGCAGATTGTGAGACGAGGGATCATTTATTCTTGCATTGCCCATTTTCCCACTCTATTCTAAGCATTGACCTATCCTCCTTCTAGATCCTTTGGTGCTCTCCCCGATCCCTTAGAGATACTTTTCATCAATGGCCTAATCCTTTCAAGAACCCCAAGCTCTGCTTCCTCCTCGAGGCCTCCTTCCACCATTTAATTTGGCAAATTTGGTTAGAGAGGAATGTCAAAATCTTTGGCAGAGCTCCTAGAGGGCCCCCTTCTGTTGCTCAAAGGGCATTATCTTACGCCATTGAGAATTTTATTACTGTTCCCAGTCCCCATCCCCATCTTCCGAGCGAAGAAGCTATTCTCAAAATGATGAATCTCTGGCCATTTTTGGAGGTTGTTAAAGGGCCCTGTCGAAGGAATGTTGTGTGGACCAAACCCCCCATGGGGTGGATTAAATTAAACTTTGATGGAGCGGCTAAGGGGAATCATGGGCCCACTGGCATTGGTGGGGTTGTCTGTGATCATGACGAGAATATTGTTATGGCCTATTGTGAAGATTTGGGCTCCCAGATGAATCACTTTGCTAAAGCCTGAGGCACTCTGAATGGTATTTGGATCCTCTCTGAGGATCCTCGACCTCTTATCATTGAGGGTGACTCGTTCAACATCGTGAATTACCTTCTTGGCACCAAAAATCTATCTTGGAAAGTCTACAACATCATCCTCGAGGCTAGATCTCTTCTCTCCTATCACGGTAGATGGAAAGCAAATCATATTTTGAGAGAACGAAATCGCGTGGCTAACCACATGGCCAATAAAGGGCTCACGACCATGTGCCTGGTTGCGTGGCGGTCTTGCTTCCCATCCGAGGTGGAAAGTTTGGCCAGGGCAGACATCCCTTCCTGATGTTTTCCTTATGCAGTTTTTGGAAGGCCCATTTCGACGTGTTTTGGGGATCGTGATTAGCTGTCCTTGGTGTCTGTCTCTTTGTTTTCGGCTTCTTTTTGGGTTCCTCTTGGGTCTGTCCTATTTTCTTTTTTTTGTTGGGTCTCCAGGCCTAAAAGCCCTTTTTGTTGTTTTCAAGTCTGCAACATTAGGATGGTTTTATTTTCATTTAGGTTTATTATTACAGCCAAGAGGTATGAAGCATCATTAGAAAGTTGGCTAATTTTGTACATAAGGTTTTGGGATCCTCTATAAAAACCCACTGTTAATATATTATAATAATTACCAAAAAAAAGGTAGACCTTGGATAGTAAGATGAAATCCATAGTCTTCTCTACTTTTCAGGTGGTTAAGTATGCCTATGATGATAATGTTTTTACCATAGAAGAAGACTGGGATCCTTAGAAGCCTCATCCTTCAAGCCATGATAGTTGTTTAAATTCTTCTATGGATGAAACATAAAAATTTCAATTTATGAACTTGAATCTCAATGGACTTCTAGAACGAAAATATACAAGGATTATCCTAATTTTTCTTGAAATACCCCCAAGATAGTTATGAATTAAAATATGATCTATCTAACATGGGTGTTATTATTCCACTTCCCCAAGAGATAGTAGAAAATCGTAACTATTCTTGAAATCCAAATAGAGAGAAGATCACATTTATGGGTCTCATTAATTCCATTCACTTTAATTGTCAATCTTGGGTGGCATACTTGGCTATATGTGTTAATTACTATAAGATATATTTTTAAAAATGGATTTCTTAACTCAATTAAATTATGCATGCAAAAAAATAAATATCACTCTTACATAAAACTAAATCACACTTGTAGAAATTAAAATTTCCTTTTGCAAAAAATTAATCACTATTGTGAAAAAACTAAATAACACACTTGGAAGAAAGGAAATCTAATCTAGAAATTGCATGAAACTAGGGAAAATAAATAAACAAAGTAATATACAAAGTTATTATTTACAAATTAGAACAATATGCAAAATATATTAAAATAAATAAAATAGAAATTCATTGATTAGTCTATGAACATATCTTACAAATATAATACTTTCCATTGTGCTAATAGAGTGGGCCCTTACTCCTTAGCCCAATGGAAAGTAAACCTTAATTCAAAATAACATTAAACATATATACAAGTGAGAAAATGATGTAAACATATTTTATTAAGAAAGGGACAAAATTACTCTTTTACAATAATCTTCAACTCCTACATCCATCCTCTTCCTCTTCTTCATTTTCAACTTCCATCTTGTTCTAACCTCTACAATGCATTATATCTCCTCTTTTATAAAGAGGTCATATGAAACAAACCACTAACAACTTACTAACATAAAATATTCCCAATGTGAATTGGTTGAAAACAAATCCAACCAATTCTATACAAAGACCATAAAAAACAAGTTAGTTGGAATCAAGCCAACCATTTCTATCTATATAACATAACAACTAAGTTATTTGGAAACAAATCCAACCACCTCTATCTAGAGAAGATAACAACCAGGTTTGTTGGAAACAAACCCAACCAACTCTATACAAAGAAGATGACAACCAAGTTGGTTGGAAATAAACCCAACCAACTCTATACAAAGAAGATGACAAACTAAAATAGGTTGATGAGGATTCTAACTAATTTGGATCTATCCAAATTAGTTGGAAACCAATCTCAACAAATCAACCTTTATTTAACTACCTTAGATCCAATCAAAGTAGTTGAAACTTAATTCTAGAAAATTGGTTCTCCTCTAGCATTTTCATATTTATTTACCACATGGGTATAGTTGCTAGAAATAGAATAAGCATTTTTATCTTTACTTGCCAAGCTAAAAAAAGAAATAAGCTTCTCCCACATGGAGGAAAATGATGAAACAATAGTATGCATTCACATGACATCTTAAGCATCTTCAAACATTTCATTCTACCACATATTACACTATTTTTGCCATGTCCCATGCTCTTATCCCATGTTCCCGTGTTGTAGCACAATTTTCCTATGCATTTTTGTAGCACTAACAAGTTTCTAGAACACTTACAGTCTACTACAGAAATGCTATGGAAAGTATAGTTTTGGATATGGAATGCTATAGGCTTACTCCAAAGGGCTAAAAACTCTTGGATGATTTGCAATCCATCATACCTTTATTGTACAATGTTCAAATATTATTAATTTAATGTCAAAACTAAGCTTAAAATCACATAAAAACCTATCTAAAATAACTTGGCAATGCATTTTACCTTTTCACTATCTCTAGTCAAAATATTAATACAAATCACAACCTAGTCCATAGTTACACATACATTAAAGGAGTAATAAATTGTTACTTTTTTGCACATAATGAGGCATTTCAAGGCCTCATCACCTATTTTTTTATATCAAGGATTGGCAAAATTACATAAAGCCCATGAGGATGCTACCAAATTGAAAGAGGTAACATTTTGGGTAAATAATGACAATATGGAGGAGGAAACTAATAGCAATGTAGATAGTGATTTTAATCAAGCCTTCCACATTGAAAAAGAATGATCCTTCTACTACTCTTATTTCTAAGGTGGGTGTTGAGCATTACCAAGTAGATTCAATGGAAGTTCCTATTTTAGATGAGAGTGAATTTAATATATTTTTTTTATGAAATTGATAATAGTAATTTATTTGCCTATTGCATGCTTAGAAATATTGAATGTAATCAATATAAATCTAGGCTCGATAGGCATAGAATAGCTAGTATATCTATTATATCTATATCAAACCTTTGCATAGGCTAAGTGAACTAGGAATTATTCTCTTACCTAAGCATCTAACAAAGGCTATAATATATTAGTTTTAAAATTTCTATGAAGATAAACCTATTGATTGTTGTCTTTGAAACATTAATTCTTGTACTATTGTAAATTGTCTTGAATCGGATCTCACTAATGGCTTACTTTCTATAAAAAAATCTTTAATAGGACTAGGATCACCTCCTAATGTGGTTATCTTGGTCAATACTAATGATTTATAGTTTTTATATTGTTTCCTATTGTTCTAACAATTCTTGATTACTATTTGACCTATAGAACTCCCATTGTACCTGGTTCTTGATGTGGTGTTCTTGAGTTTCTCTACTTTTTTGGAAATAGTGAATGCTTAGGCATTTGCTTATATCCCTATAAAAATATTTCTGGATATGGAAATTTTTTTGATAAAATTTTTGGGAAACAATAAATGCCCATGCATTCCCTACTATCCATGTTGGCCTATTTCTATATATAGAAATATTTTTCTACTCAGATAAGCTATTCTACAAGTGGATCATAATCTAATTATTTCTTCACCCTCTTGTCTGGAAATATACTTGATTGAAGCTAAGTTTTCTATTGAATTAAAAACTAGGGTTGTGATTAGTGCTTTTATGAAGGTTTACAAGCAATTTGAGCCACAAATTGGTCCTCATATCCCTATCTTTCTTAATTCTCAGTAATATGCTCACATCCTCCCTAGGCTTAATGGCAAGGGGCATGTGGAAGAATCAAAAATTTAAATTCCTCACAATATCCTCTTTCTTCCATTATTGCCAATGATGAAACCATTCTAGAATTCTTATATTCTAGAGAGGAAATAATTCTCAACAATACCAAAAGAGATGGTTTCCTAAAAAACCTATCCCTAATTGAGGGAGGTATAAGTGATATGATTATGTTTTTCAAGTTGAGATTAATTCTAAATTAGATAATATTCCCCTTGCTTCAAACCATTTTGAATAGTAAAATATCATTAATATAGATTCTACAATAGATATTAGCATAGGCACCCCAAGAAACCATGCATAGTCAAATTTGGGGTTGGCCTATCTATAAAATAGCAAGCCATATTTATTGTCTTTCTTAAGGAGTACAAGGATGTCTTTACTTGGTAATATTATGATATACCTAGAATGGATGAAGAATTGGTTGTTCATAACATTATTAGTTATGAGGAAATCCTCCCATCCGATAAAAGCAAAGAATATTCTCTCTCTTCTTTCAATACGTGCAAAATTAAAATTTAAAATTTTTTAGATGTCAATTTTATAAGACCTACTAAATATTTTGATTGGGTATCTAACATTGTGCCTATAAAAAAGAAGGAATATAATGTTATTTGGATTTTTTGTGATTTTACAAACATCAACCTAGCTTGTTATAAGGAAAATTTATATTTTTCCTCCATTGATGCTATTGTCAATTCTACCATAGAGTATGAAATTTTGTCCCTTATGGATAAATATTTAGGATATAATCAAATCTAGATTACCCCTAGGGATAAAACTAAAATCATTTTTACTACGCCCTAGGGTAAATTTTGTTATGTTGTCATGCCTTTTGGGTTGTAAAATGATGGTGCAACTTATCAATAGACTATGACAATGATATCTTGTGACTTGATAGGAAAGTGGAATCTTATGCATATGAACTCTTAGGTAAGCCTTAGAAATAGGTTGATCACTCAACTGACCTTTGTTTCATACTCAAGTAATTAAATCCAATATAAAGTTAAACTTAATCCCAAGAAATGTGTTTTTGGTGTTACTTGTTGCGAGATACTAGGATTCATAGAGGATCATAGGGGTATATATGTCGATAAAGATAAAATAAGATTCATTGATGTTATGCCTCCTTCCAGAATTGTTAAAGATATCAAATACTTCTTGGGAAACACAAAGTCGTTAGGTGATTTATACCTAATATTTCAAAGCTTATCCATTGAATCATATTCTAAGAAGGATGTTGAATTCAAATGGGATGAAATATATAACAAGGCATTTCTTGAATTCAAGAAATTTTTCTTGTGGCCCTTAACTCTCCATCCGCCTAATCCAGATAATCCATTTATAGTGTACACCTTAGCTACTCAGGTTTCCTTAGGAGTTGTCCTTACTCAAAAAGATGATAACAATAAGGAGTATGTTGTATATTGTATTAGTTGTATAACGCTTCCAATAGTAACATAGTACACTCCCATGAAGATAGACTACTTGGTCATCTACTTTGCATGTGATAAACTAATATTTGACCATTTATTTTCCATGTGATAAACTAAGTCATTATATGTTGTCCTTAAAATTAACCCCCTAAGACACCTACTATAAAAACTTTACATCCCTAGTGACATCCAAAATGTTAAATGAAACATTCTAATGGAAGAATTTGATATTTGTATTATAACAAAAAAATCTATGACAACCTAGGCAATTTTTGATCAGTTAGCATCAATTGCTATCCCTATACTCCAACCCTTAAATGAGGTATTGTGTGATGAGGATATAATATTCATATCTTGTGCTCCTCGTGGCTTTGTCATATTTCCTTCCTCTATTGATTCTAGTCTTATTTAGGAGCCTATCCCTTATGATATTACTAAGAAGGAAAAAACTCTCTTGGAGTCTCATGATATTTTTGAGAGGCATCATGAAATTAAGGTTAAATCCAAATTGGACACACCTTTCACATTTAAATATTTTCATGAAGTCCCCCAACCCGTCACTTGGGTCCATCACTTTGATGGCAAAAGAAATGAGTTTGGAGGAGGAGCTACTATTTTTCTCAAGTCTCCAACTAGAATACATGTTCCTATGGAATTTTGTATCATTTGTTTTGGCATTACCAAAAATATTATAGAATATAAGCCTTTAATTCTAGGATTCTCGACTACCCAACATATGAATGTTGAACACATTAGAGTGTTGAGAGACTCCCAAATTATGTTCCATTAGATCTTTGGTGAGTATGTTATCAAATCTCCCCATTTTATTCCTTACCATCAAGTGGCTACAATTTTTATCAATGTTATTTATTCATTTTCCATTAAGCATTCCCCAAGGAGAAAATGTTGAGGTAGATGAAGAACACAAGCTTATACTGAGAGGGGGGGTGAACAGTATAAGACCACTTTTTACTTTTCTTTCTCAAACAATAGTATGCAATGTATAGATAGCAATATCAACACCATTTTTCAAATCAATGCACAAATCACCACACACAATAGAGACACCACAATTTACGTGGTTCACCCAATGTGGGCTACTCCATGGAGAAAATATTTCACTAAAATTTTATCAATCAATCTATTGGGAATCCTCTCCCTATTACAATTTTTATGGACCTCTATCCAAAGGAGATACTAATCCCCTAAATCAATTTCATGGATCTCTATCCATAGGAGAACTCCTTCTCCTCTGCTCTGGTTGGTGATCCTCTAGAAGACTACTGCCTCCACTACATAGGCTTGTGTATCTCTCTCCACTGAAGACTCTTATCCCCACTCAGAATACCTATCCTCACTACCTTGGCTAATGGATCTTTATCCACTGGAGACTACTGTCCTCTGCTCTTTGTCATCTCCAAAGCTCTGTCTCAAATCTATACTAAACATTGTCCTTCGGTCTAGCATAAATTTGCTCAATATTTGTCTCTGGTCTGGCACAAACCTATCCTCAAATCTGCACCAAACTTTGTTCTCAAATCTGCACTAAACATAGTCCTTCAATCTAGCACAAATTTATCCTCAATATTTGTCCTCAAGCCTTAACTCAAAGCTTGACTCAATATCAAATCAACTCTTCTGGATCTGCCCTAAATCTTAACTCAAGGTTTGAACAAATCAATCAATCAACTCTTCTCTCAAACCTTCTCAAATACTTGTATTAAATCTGCCTTGTAAGCTTCCTCAAAAGCTCACACCGATCTATCCACAAGTCCTCTCTTAGAACTTGCTCAAATTTGCTCTACAAGTCCTCTCTAGAACTTGGTCAAAATTGCTCAATAAGTCCTCTCAATAACTTATCCAAATTTGCTCAATATCTATATTGTAAGCTTCCACAAAAACTCATACCAAATTTGTCCATGAGTCTTCTCAAAGACTTGCCTCAAATATGCTCAACAAGTCCACACAAAACTTGTCCAATATCATAGAAACATAAAGAGAATTGTTAGAGACTCAATATGTTCTACACTTATCACAATCCTCAAATACTTACAATCACTCTCTTAGAAACATAAGAAGAATTGTTAGAGACTCAATATGCTTCAATTTCAACTCAATGCTCAATCACTTTCTCAAATTATAATATAGAATAATTTGTCTTATGGAACTTGAACAATCCCTTCACACACCCACTTGACTAGGCTCAACCAACTCTACTCATCCAAATACTCAATGAAATAATCCTTGCTCACAAACCCGAGTCCGAGCATATGATCACTTACTCAAAATATTTCCAACAATGCCCAACAACAAGTCTCACATAACAATGATACTCATGTTCTTTTCAAATTCTAGTTCAAGTTCTTTGCTCAACAACTCACTTCAACAACAATGCTTATAAAACAATATTCACATAGCAATGATACTCAAACCCTAGTTCAAGTTCTTCACACAACCAATGACTTCAACAACAATGCTTATAAAACAATCTTCACATAGCAATAATACTCAAACCATAGTTCAACTTCTTCACACAACCAATGGCTTCAACAACAATGCTTATAAAATAAGGTTTTAACAAAAACTCTTTATTCCAGAAAACATTGAAGCATTAACTCAACACATTCAATAGGAAACCCTAATCAAGTCCTTTTCACTCCAAACTTATTTTCCAAAAAACCAACCAATCAACTTAACTATGGAAGAATGTGCTCATACCTTTTTCTTGATGATGAAGGAATCTCATAAATATGCCACAACCATAAACACTTCTTTTCCAAGCTCAAAGAAATTATTAGATGATAAACTTTCTCAAAATATAATGTAAATATCAAGACACACATACACCTTACCACTCCATCTTTAAGAAAACATTCATCAACATTTTACAAAAAATAATACATCACTTACACCTTATAATCTCCCAATTAAAATAATTTTCAATGCATTATTCTTTTAAAAATAACTCAATGCTAGAAGTTCCCTCTATCCTTTTAATACTTAAACAAATCAATGTGACAAAAGCACTTTATTAAAATAAACCTAACACCTTATTCCTTCAACTTATCAAAAATAATTTTCAACAAACAATCCTTTTAAGCAACCCTTTTAACTCCAAACTTTAGGCAACACACAAAAATAATAATCAAAATTTATTACCTTGCCTTGGAAGGGATTCAAACTCACAGTGCATCCTAAACCAGTGCCCTAGCTGTGGCTCCAACCACCGCGCGAGCTAGGCGCTCGCTTGGGGACCAAGGAGCACCACGTGCTCCAAAAGACTCCTCGCCTTGCCTAGCACAAAAATGTGTGCCTTTCCTTTGGTGCTTCCAACACTAATGCAACCACCAAAAAATTTGCTACTGCATTTCAAACACAGGTCTCCTAGTGCCCAAACACTCTAACCGATGTCCTCTTACCACTAGGCCACGCTGCCCAGTTGGCGCTTGGTACTTTGGTGTTGTTTCCCTTAAACCTTATTCATTGGCGATAAAACACAAAAGTCGCTTTTCTTATTTCGCATGAATTCAACACAATTGCACGCATTCATTAATCGAGCAAAAGGATAAGTTTTAATGCCTCTAATGCATTGGTATATATATTGATTTCCCTCCTTCATGAATAACGTCAGTGCTCAAACTTCCTCCAATATATTAGACATCGGTGCTTTTTATTTCCCTTTGAACTTATAAATTTATAAATTATTTAAATTCATTTGATTTTAAATTTTATAAATTAATTCTTTTAAAACCCTTTGGTCTTATTAAGGCCATCTTTCATTGTACAACTTGGTATAAATAATATTTATTTATAAAATTTAAATTCACTTTGAATTTAAATATTTTATCAAATAAATATTAAACCTTCCTTTAGCTTTGCAATATTCCTTGGGTTTTTATGAAAAACCTTTTAACTTATGCTTCCACATAATATTAAAAATATTTTGAAGCCCTTTTGCCTTTAACCTCTGCATTTTCCTCTTGACCTTTGACATCATCAGTGGTTTATTCCTGGATATCAATGACAACTTTATTTCTTGACAAATTCCTTGACATTAATGATGACTTCATTCCTTGACATCAATGACAACTTGCTTTAATAACTCAAAATGTCCAACAATAGACTCCTTGGCTACTTTGTCTAGCAAATTAATACCACATAAAAATATTATTAAAACAAATTTTATGAAAAAGGTCCATAATTAACATATAATATTTATTATTGGTGGCCCATTGGATGTGCATATAATTTAGGTCAATGCTATTGATTTCAAAATACCTCATTATGATCCTTGGTAAGGTAGTATTTTATGCTTCCTTTATAACCAAACATATCCACCTACAACTACTATTAAGAAAGAGGTTTGCATTTGTAAGAGAGCATTCTAATATGTTCTCATCGGGGTATTATACTACCATAATCCTGATGGGGTTCTCTTATGATGTCTTATAGAATTCAATATTCCCAAAGATCTCTTTAATGTACATAGTGATGACTATAGATGATACTTTAGTTATCATTGCAAAGCTCATAGATTGCTTTGAATGTGTTACTTATGGCTAGAAAAGGAAAATTATGCTAATATGTCAAATTATATAATAAAGTGTTAGTTCTATAAATATGAAATTCATGCCCCTACTTAGGTTCTTCATCCAATTTAGTCCCCTTGGACGTTTACATTTGGGGTATTGACCTTTTCAGACCTATTCTCCTGTGTCCTTAGATGGCCACAAGTTCATTATTATAGCCACAAAAAGTTTTACCAAATAGGTGGAAGCCATACCACTGATAGATAAGATAGTTCTCACCATATCTAAATTTATCTTTAGTTAGATTGTGTGTTGTTTTGATGCCTCACCTACTCTAATTTTAGCTAGAAGTACCCCTTTGAAAATAAAGAAATGTAATAATTAAATTCTTAGGGATTTAGCACCATTTTCCACACCTTACCATCCATGAGTAAATGGTCAATCTAATTCTAGCAATAAAATTTTGGTAAGCATTTTAAAAAAGAAAGTTAAAGAATCAAAAAAATATTGGCACTTAAATTTATATCCTACATTGTGGGTGTACAACATTAGTATTTGAATTTCTATAGCGGCAACCCCTTTTTATTTGGTTTATGGTACTGAAGCTATCTTGTAGCTTAAAATTACATTACCTTCTTTGTTTTTTTCTTTGAAGAAGTTGTTGAGTCATGATGCATACCATCAAGAGTATCGAGAAGATCGTCTTGCCAAAATTACTACTCTTAATGAGAGGTATCTATATGTCCTTTATAATAATAGAGCCTATAAAATTTGTGTTAAAAAATATAATAAGAAATCTATCATCATGATTTCAAATTCACGGATTTTATCCTCAAGCTTGATAATGTGCATAAGAAGTGCAAGGTCAAGTCTATATCAAAATGGCTTGGTCCATATGTCGTTAAAGATTTTTTTAGGTCCAAGGAAATAAATTTCAAATAATAGATGGAGTTAATTTGGATGAATTCATCAATTCCATGCATGTCAAATGCTTTTATGCATAGCTCCTATTTGACCCATTTGTACAATTTTTGCATTTTTTTTGGTTTGCTAGTTGATTTTGGTGTCTTTTGTTTTGCTTTGACTACTTTGACTATCTATTTATCGATATTAGTCCTATATATTATTTAGTTTCAAACATCTTCCTATGTTTTATGGTGTCTTTTCCTCTATCGAATGATATCACCACATTAAGTGACAATTTCAGTCATCTTGATTTTCTAATGTTTTTTCCTAGCTTTAGCTCGGTGTTTTATATTTTAGTGTTGTTTCTTTCTTGTGATTTTTATCATCACTTTAAGTGGTGATTCTAGTCATGTTAGAATTTTATATTTCTTCTTCCTAGTTAAAATTAACTTTTACCCTTTTTTGTCTTTGTTGTTGTTCTTATTGCTTGGTGTTTTTGTCTATTTTAATGGCATCTATTGTTGCTAAATTTATTTGCACTTTATTTTACTTCCTTATCATGGTATCACTCTTCCCAATAGTAGACATAATTATATCTTCAAATTCTTCCTTGTCTATATCAATACCCTACTTTAAGTTCCATTAATCAATCACCATGCCATCTCCTATATGTTATATGGTCAGAAACCAAGGCAACATCCCCTTTAAATTTTCATACAATAATCAACATTTAATCTATCCAATAAATCAAATCATTTGTTGATGTCCCATTATAGTGATAAGCATACTTTATTGAATAACATGCTTGAATGGATACTATAGTGGCAAATCCTCTTTTATTAGGGGCATGGTGACTTTCCCTTCCAAGGGATTTCCCTCTTCTAAGGTGCATTATAACATGTATCTATCTCATTATTGTTCATTTATATCCATTTTCACCCATTGTAGTGGTAAGTGTACCTTGTAAAAAAATGTACTTGGCCATATACTATAGTGTATGACCCACTATAGTAAGGGCATAGTGACTTTCGCTCCATGGGATCTCCTTCCCCTAAGGAATGCTACAATGTGTATTTTCTTTCTATTTCTTCTCCCTCTATTGTGGTGGGAGTTACCTTGTTGAACAATGTGTTCATTATTAGTGGTAAAGCATGAGTTGGATTTATGAACATATACTTACATACCATTCATGGCATAAGTTAGCATCCCTTAGGCTACTTTTAGTAGTGGATGGATATAATTGACTACCATAGTATCCATTTGTACTTGTCTAATGATTGGCAAATAAATACTTGCATTTGTACATGGCATGAGTTATATTTTCTTGGTCTACTTCACTATAATGACAAGTGTGTTCATTGGTACTTGGCACATGTCAAATATCGCATATGGTCTACCTACTACAAGTGCACATGTGGTTGGAATACCTCCTCACGCATGTCCAATACTAGAGGGACGCAGTCTATGAAGAGCATGTTATTAAATGCTATACAAATAATGCATACTCTAGGATTATCAAACTCATGAAGCACGTCACTTAATTCTACTCAAATCATGCATACTCCCTTTAATCATGATGCATGAAATTGAATGATAAATCATATATGTAGATATCAAGATAATAATGACATGTCATAAATTCTACATGAATCCTAAATATGTGTCATGGCATCAAATGCTACACAAATCATAAGTAAATGCCATATAAAGCAATAAATAAATTGATGTACAAAGACAATAACATAAATTATACAAGGAAATAATGATCATATATACACACACTAGTACATTAGGGTATAATATGGTACATGGTAAACTGAGTGCCATCATCCTAAGCTATCCTATATCTTGAGTACATGGCTCCATCACCCAAAAATTCTATATACTATCTACTACAAGTGCCATGGAGGCTATAAAGAATGATATCATATATACAATGGTAGAGCATATGGTTGTAAAATCATCCCTTGTGCACCTCACACCATATATCAAGCACATATACTATGGTCTATGAGGTGCTTGAGTAGGATCACTAAGACATAAATATCCTAAAATTTGCTAGCTCTCCCTATGCTTGTGCTAGGTCCAGCCAAGCCTAGTTCAACTATTTTTTATGTTTCACCCTTGGTTTGGCATCTCCTATAATATCTATAACTCCAACTCCCTCTAGCAAAGCTAGTAATTTGTATTGTCTCCTTTTGATACTTGGGTCAAAATGGTGGTGAGTTGGTGAGCTCTATTGTATAGATCAATTGGCCTCTCTAAATGTGTAGCCTATGAAGGTGATATCAATGGTAGTGTGGGTGAAATTTTTTATGCATTCACCCACACTTACCTTTTTGATAGACAATATGATTGGTATTAAGGAAATAAAGTTTTGGAGCCAATTCTATGAGCATCAGGTGGTGGACATTGAGAATGAACCTCTAGTATTTGGCAGAGCCATGGTGAAGCTTTTTGGAGGATGTGCAGGTGGTGAATGTATGGCAATAAAAACATAAAAAAAAATTTAATGTTGTAATAAAAATGACTGAATGTCAAATATGATGGAAAAATTGATCACTATGGGACATAGGGCTGATATCGAATAGTCATTATGGGTGAAGGATGAAATGGTTCCTAAAGCCCTACCAGTAGAACATAAAAAAAATGGTTAAGTGTCGCTACTGGAAGAAAAATGGACACTCATGGAGTTGAAGAAGGTCCCAAAAGCCCACCATAGGCATGATAGACAAAGGAACAGGATCTCAAAATCCCATCACAAAAGTGATGGATGGAGAAGTGGGACACAGATGAGCCCTGACCATACCCTAAAACCCCACTGCATAGGTGGAACAAAGATCACCTAAGTATAGGACTAGGTGGAAGAATGGGCATCTGCCATACCTTTGAATGATCCCAAAATCCTGCCAAGACCAAAATACTAATGCAAAGCCCAAAAACCTACCCTAACAGAGAAATGTGTCAAGCAAAATTATGGGGCTTTAGCAGATAACAGTTGACCCAAAATTTTACCAATGAGGGAATCCTCGAGACGTTAAAGAGCTCCCAAAAAAAAAAAGTAGCATCTTCATTTATGAGGGTGCACGATGAATGATCAACAATAAAGAGGTCCAATACCCATCCAATAGGTAATAGGTTGAGCCTTGGATCCATGGAAGCACTCAACTTCAAGAGGTATGATCACGTAATTAATAGTTGATTTATTTCATGAGCAGGTGGATTAAATTTATGACTCATAAAAGTTGTCATGCAAGTCAAATTGATCAAGGATTCAGATTCACATAGCACAACCCACCTTTTCTTGATGGTTGCATTTAGTTGTGTTTTATAGAGGATCAAAAATTATTTATAATATGGTCACTCTTCTGATGCAGCTGTGTTCGCTCACCTACCATCATGAATATTCAATAGAAAAATCTATTGGAAATGTTATATATACCAAAATGCAAGTCATTCTAAAGGTCGGCCCTTTAGCTATTACAACTCATATGTAAATATTTTGTCATTCAATAAATGCAAGTGTATTACTGTTTGACCTCCACATTATCTCATAAATGTGTGAGTGTTGAAAGAGTATTTCTTATAAAACTGGTTGAATGAAGTTGCTTTAATTATGTAATCTAGATTTTATGCATTTGATTCAGTAGTTTTAAAATTCGCTTTCAATTAGGTGCAGTAGATGCTAAATTAGAAGGGTTTGTTGGTCTGTTAGGTGGTTCATTTACACTTCTCACAATGGTTTAAGTCTAGTGTACATATGTTTTGATACAACTAAATTTGTACCCCTGTAAGTTCTAGCTTCAACTTCATTTCTTTCCTTTAGCACCATTTTCCCTAGGCATAGTTAGCTAGGAGTTATGAGGAACCGGTCTTCTCTAGAGATTGACCCACATGTCCCCTTGGTTTTGTGGTCATTAGATGTTGGTCAAGGTTCATGGACGCACAAACCTTTCCATTAGACAAACTTCTGACCAACATGTAGACTATCAAAATATATTATGCCATCCAAAGTCACTTGGTGTAACCTATCAATAAGTTGATGGCACTTATGTGAGGTCTCTATAATCACAAAGAAATAGAAGTTAGATACATCATATGATAATCATAAAAGCTAACTCTAATCATGCTAAAAATCAAAGGGACTAAAAGCAATACAATGATATATAAGAGATGGAGCTTTTACCTAGGTCACTTGGCTACTAGGTGGGGTCATCCTCCTTAGAGGAATAATACTAAAGGTCCACAATTTTTATCCTAACCTCGTGGATGTAGAGTTCCCCTAATTCTTCTCCTTCATCTAGAGTGATCTCCCCTAGAGAATTTTCCTTGACTACCTCCTTTTTTTATACTTTCTCCTTGGCTACCTCCTCCTTAATTATGGCCTAATCCATTTCCTCCTCCTCCGCTAGAGACTCCTCATCATTATTCAATACTTTATGAATAGGATACTCTATTGTGGTATTACAACAATGGCCTCTATAGGGCCCATCTAATGATGCATTGTAGATCCCCCCTATAGATCTATCTTGTGTCAATGGTATCCCCATGTTGGTGGTGGCTTACTCATCCTATATATTTCCAAATCTCATTTGTGTCAACATCATGGATCAAGAAGAAGGAGATTCCTATTTGTATTAGGGTCCCAAAATTGGCCTAGGACCTACTCTATCTTATGAGGCTCTATTACCTTTGTCTAATTATTGCACACCATGATCACCTACCTAATCCCTACAACCTACTATAAATCACAATGTCTACTTTGGAATAGATGGTGAAATGGGGTTCAAATAATATTTTCCAAGGGATTCAGTTCAACAATGGTACATGTGGCCAGATTGTCCTTGTAAAGTGTCCTCACCATCTCACTTGGATATCCCCTTGTGTTATGTTATGGGGTAATTATGGGGGCTAATACATCACAAAATTCTATGTCTATAATCAAAATACTAGGTTAATAGTGAGTGCTTGTTGATCTTGGATGTGGTATAGGTCATCATACAAGAGTGCTAGTAAAGATCTTCACCAAAAAAACCCTCTCTGGTCTAGTATGGTCTTTCTCCATTGCTAGGTATAATTGATATATCAAATATGCTAGGATCCTTTTCATGCCCTTGTGACAAAATATGTAAGTAAATAGGAAGAGGATTCTCAGGTTTCATGTAAATAGAACTATTATAGCCAATCAAATCTGCTCCAACATGATGGTCCTCTATCAGCCCATCCACCTCTCCTTGGTATCCCACTTTTCTAGCATAAGTTGTATCTCCTTTATAATGGCTACCCATGGGGTCTATCCAATGACTAGAAAGCTCATATGAAGTAAACATCCTCAAAGGTTACCATCATCTAGATAACCTCATTTGACATAGACCTCCATAAAAGGTGTTAGTTGCTACACTTCAAAATAATATGAATTCACAACACAATGATCGATAAGGCCAAATGTATGACATATTTATTACACATTCTAGTTTAACTTATCATAACTTTGCCTATACTTAGGGGGTTATCCCCTGCCTAAGCCACTCCTACATCCAAGAGGGCTCCTTGTGTAACCATAAGTAGTCATCTCCTTTCTAATATATCATGGCTACTCTACTAGTTCTGACCTCAGTATCATAACAACCTCGTCCCTACCTTCAACCATTGCCTCATCTAGCCTCACCCTATTAGGTCATGCATGAGTGATGCTTACTCTCCAAAAAAATATGTTTGAACGAGATCATGGACTTTAATCACAATCACTAGTCAAGGCCACAATTACCTCTAGTTCAACAAGACTATGATCACCCATTTTGGTGGGTAACCCTGATCACTGCCTTTTATCATGATCATTGGTTTTGACCATAATTGTCTCTTTTTTTATGATGACCATGATCAACTCTTTTTTTATGATCACACCTTGGGCCTTAATTGTCATTTTCTATGATTTTCCAAGATCTCCTAACTTAACCATGATCACAACTTTTCCAAAAATAATAATGTTGGTCATCCTTAGTTTTTGATCTTTTGTATTGATTTTGGCTGCCCTACATAGACCCCGACACCTAGATGATGTGATGGTCTTGACAGCTCGTTTCTCATTATCCTAGCTAGCCTAAGTACGTGATTGTTCATTTACTTTAATTTCTTAATTTTTGTTCATTTTTAGCCAAAATATGAGAAAAACACAAGATAAATATAGAGAACCTACCTCTCCAACACCACCCCATGTTTACTTGTTGTCGACTATCTCAGTGCTCAAATCGTATATCATATAAACATGGGGTGGTTGTAGGAAGGCTTGTAGTGTGCATGAAAATAAAGTTATCAATTAGAATCTGTGTGTGTGTGATGCAGTCTAGGGGAGGGGGTCTACTGAAAGATAGCCTCTTCGAGTAGCTAAATATTCACAAAAAACTCATAAACTAAAAACAAAGCCAAATAAAAAAGGGGTCATTAAATTTCTTCTTGCTAGAGTTCCTTGAAAAAATGTAGCAATACATCCTATTTATGTTTTTCCTTCAATGGAAAAGAATATGGAATATAAAAGGCTAAAAGTCATGCTCCTTCATCTTCAATCCTTCTCCATTAATTTTTATTTTAGTTTTTTCTTGAGACTATCCACTAACAACACTTATATGGCAGCACTTGTGTGACATGCTTGTACAACAATACTTGTAAGGCATGCTTGTAGGTCACATTTATATGATAGGAGCACATGTACGATAGTAGCAATTGAATGGAAACAATAGTAATTGAATAGCAACAACAATTGTATGATAGCAATGGCAATTAAATGATAGCAAAAATTATATAACAATAATTGTATGACAACAACAGTAATTGAATGGTAGAAGTAACAATTGAACGACATCAACAATTATACAATAATGGTACTAGTTTTTTAATTATATATATATATATATATATATATATATATATATATATATATGTATGTCTTTTACGTGGATGCTCCTACATCATACACTTCAGATAAGAGAAATGCACCATGAGCTCTAGCTCATGAATATTTTATGAACTTTAGAACTAAAACTCCATACTTAACAACTTTGAATGCACTCATCCATGTTGTTTCTTTCATTGCTCGATTTTACCATTTTATCAAATACTCATAATAGATTTTACCTCTTGTCCTCTTGGCCACTTTAAAATCTATCATTACTTCAATCTCATCCTAGTCTTTCTTCAATAATTGCTGTATCCACTCGTCCATCAAAAAATTAGAAGTGACATCTCCATTACTATTTATTGATCTATCATTATGGATACAAATCAACCACATTAAAAATCGAGTATATGTCTACTCCTTCAAAAGTTCAATTTCATAGGTAGTAAATTTCTTCAAGACCTTACAAGGTCCAATATTTTTCCAATTTAGCTTGTTGTAAGTGCCTTTCAAGAACCTTTCCTTCTACAAATGTTCCAAAACCAAGTCCCCAACCTGAAATTATTTTGTCCTACGCTTGAGATCAACATGTTTCTTATATATCATAGTAATCTTCTCCAAATTGTCTTTCACCTCTTGTCTTTGCTCAATACTCTTTTCCATTTTACTTGTTTACAACTCAGTATCTTGATAAAAATTTACATGTTCCCTCTGAATTTTAGAAGCAAATATGCTTCTTATTATTGGAAAAAGCCTCTTTCTCAATATATAAGTTTTCTTATTCACTTGATCTATTCCCTTAATATTCTACTCTCTTATTTGAATAATTTTTTTTTATCTTTCAACCATTTTGATACCCTTTTCTTCTCCTCATTCTCCATAGGTACCATTCTATAAGTTGTCTTATTTAGTAAGCTCAATTCAGGAATGAAATATATGTGATGACTAATGCTCCTCATAGGTGGTAATCCATCTGAAAACTCTTCTAGAAGAATCTTTGCACATTCCCCCACAAATTCTTCACTTCATGTGTAATTTCAACCATCTTGTTCGCTATCCTATCTTCCATGGATTTAGGAATAAAGCCAAACATACTTCCTCCTTCATCTCCTTCAAGAATTGTTTTCTCGAAATCAAGCACACTTTAATACCACTACCCACTTATTCTCATTTGTCCTTCAATGGACTTAATGTGTACCTCTTTCCATCCTTCACAATAGTGTAGGTGTTTGCCCTACCATCATGCATTTTATTTCTATCAAACTACCATGGCCTTCTCAACAAAACATGACAAGCATCCATAGGTATAATATCACATAGTATCTCATCTATATAAGAACCAATTTGAAAGTTTACCATACATTGTTCACTTACCAAAATTTGATGTCCCTTTTGCAACCATGAGACTTTATATGAATTTGGGTGTTCAATCCTCTTCAACCCAAGCTTTTCTACCATCTCTATAGACACTAAATTATTTGTTCTCCCACTATCCACAATTACTTTGTAAAACTTACCTCCTAATCTGCATAAGGTTCTAAAAAGACTTGTTTGCACCAGTTCATGATCCTCATTGGTTGGTTTTAACATCTTCATTATGAGATATTCTCCTTGTTCTAGTTCCTTTGTTCTTTTCAATGAGCAATACTTTCTTCATCTACTTGTGCAATATGATTCTTATATTCCTTTCATTTACTGTTGCCTTGTATTTTTGGACATTCAAATGCCCAATGACCAATTTCTCTACATTGAAAGCAATTTCTAGGGAATCCTCTACCCCTTCCTCTACCATAACCACCTCTTTATCTTAAGAAAACCCTAATTTCTCTAATGTTCTGGATGAAATTATTTTGAAATTTAGTAGATTCTTCCTCTTCCCTATGTTGCCCTCTCCACTATTTTATTGTTCTCCTCCATTAGAGAATCATCCTCTTCCTCTAGAATTATTGTGTTTCCTTCGAGACTTCTTATTTGCCTTCAAAGCACATTGATAGGTTATTCTACTAACCTTAATCTTATTACACTAAACTCATCTTGAGTAGACACATAAATTCAATTGACATACCTTTAAGTCTTCTCTTTATTATCTTCTATATGGCCGGCCCTAATGGTGAGCTTGTAGAATTTCTTTGTGTAGTCTTTCACATTCATCTCCTTTTGCTTATATTTTTGTGACTTCTTGAATAGACTCAAATGATAATATGATAGTAGAAATTTGGCCTTCAATTTAACAACCATTCTATCCCAAGATTTAATTTTCTCCTTGTCTTTTATTTGTCTCTTCATTTGGACATGATCCCACCATAAGGATGCATGCCCCTTAAACCTTGTACAAGTTAATTTTACCCTTTTTGAATCTTCCATTGATTTAACTTCAAAATATTTCCCTATCTCTATGATCCAATCTAGGAGATATTTAGGGTTCAAAATCCTATTGTAGCATGGGATTTCTAACTTTATCTTACTACCTATCTTTGTGATTGATCGAATCAATCATTGCTTTGGTTCTTCTCCTTGCTCTTCAACTCAAGCTTTTGGATGACCAATTGCCTCCTCTTCACTATCACTAATGTATTCAATATGAACATTTCTCCTTTGGAAACCTCATTTGCATCTAATATGGCTATGATTTCCCTCAACATCTTAGCTATGTTTTCTTGTTGAGGCACAATATCACGTGATCTTCCTCTTCCTCATTGTGCCATCTCTCCTCTAGCATGTATTGTAGACCTCTAAAAACCCTACTCTTATACCAAATGATGTAGTCAAGGTAGGGGGTCTAATAAAAGACATCCTCTTCTAACAACTAAATATTCATAACACTCACAAATCAAAAACTCATCCAAATAAAAAAATACATCATTAATTTCTTCTTGCTAGGGTTTCCTAGAAAAATGTAGCAATACATCCTATTTATGCTTTTCCTTCAATGGAAAAGAAGATGGAATTTAGAAGGCTAAAAATCATGCCCCTTTCTCTTCTAATCCTTATCCAACAATTTTTATTTTATTTATTTGTTTTTTAAAATATATTTCTCTTGATTTCCTGATAGTAACACTTATATGGTAGAACTTGCACTGCATGCTTGTATGGTAGTAGTTGTACCTCATGCTTGTACGGTAGCACTTGTATGCCACACTTGTATGGTAGCAGCAACAATTGAACGGCAATAGTAATTGTATGACAACAATAATTGTATGATGATAATAGTAATTGAATGGTAGTACAACAACAATTGAACAAAATGGCAAAAACCCTACTAGCATGTGCCATATCCTCTAGCATGTATTGTAGACCTCTAAAAACCCTACTTTGATACCAAATAATGCAATCTAGGGGAGGGGTCTAATAAAAGACATCATGTTTTAGCAACTAAATGTTCATAGCAAACTCACAAACCAAAAAATCATCCAAATAAAAAAATACATTATTAAATTTCTTCTTGTTAGGGTTCCCTAGAAAAATATAGCAATACATCCTATTTATGCTTTTCCTTCAATGGAAAAGAAGATGGAATCTAGAAGGCTAAAATTCATGTCCCTTTGTCTTCTAATCCTTCTCCAACAATTTTTATTTTATTTATTTATTTAAAAAAAATATTTCTCATGACTGCCTGATAGTAGCACTTATATGGTAGCACTTGCACGACATGCTTACAACAAGTGTACCTCATGCTTGTACGGTAGCACTTGTATGCCATACTTGTATGGTAGCAACATGTGTACAATAGTGGTAGCAACAACAATTGAACGATAATAGTAATTATATGACAATAACAATGTATGATGACAACAGTAATTGAATGGTAACAATAACAATTGAACAAAATGACAACAACAATAATATAGTTGTAGCAATTGTACGATAGCAGCAACAATTGAATGACAATAATAGCAATTGTACAGTAGTGGTAGTAGTCATTTTATTATTATTATGTATACATTTTTAACCTAGATGCTCTTGCATCAATATGTTAAGTATTTTACTAAAGAAAATTGCATAATATTTTCACGTTTTACAAGGATATTGTAGGGATAGTGCTTCTAGGGGTTTTGGCATGCTTGAAACTTGTTTGCGCATTTTGTTTTTGCTCATATTGCACCCAACCAATGTTCTTCGATGCTTTGGGTATTTTATAGGTAAATTTCTTTCAAACCACCTTAGGCAAGTAAAAATCAATTTCTTCTTACCAAAATTTGTAGGGCCACATATAGGTAAGTATCATATAAATTTTCCTTTCCTTTCACATTTTTTGTTAGTTTTTGCATCTTTTATATTGATTATTTCAAAAACATTGCATTTTGTATAGATAGTAGTATAAAAATAACAAAAAATATATTTTTGCTCCGTAGCATATAATTTTTATTTCTATTGTTTCAACTACCACATATTGTTGTTTTTCTTTTTTCCTAAGGACTCACAAAAAAAAATTGTATTTTGTATAGACAGTAGCATAAAAAATAACAAGGAAAATATTTTTGCTCCGTAGCATAGAATTTTTATTTCTATTGTTTCAAATACCACATATTGTTGTTTTTCTTTTTTCCTAAGGATTTACGAATGACTATCCCTTATGGAGTCACCTGCGGTCCTTAGGGAAGGGCAATATATATTTGTAAGCAGGTGGTGTAGAGTTTTGTCCCCCTATATATAGGATAGGGGTGGACTAAATTTGTTAGTCCTTCAATAGGATAACGACAAGCCATGTTGGTCGATGGTTTTGGTTCCCTTTCTTTTCCCATTTGTCACTTTTCAGTCATATTTTTTGATGTTTTTGCTTACTAACTTTTCTAAAACCCTAAAATAAGAATAGAGTCATGAATAAGGGACATTTTGACACACACCCCCCAAAACATGCATCTTAAAAATAAATGATGCCAAAATCACCACTTTAAGTAACAACCATGATCATCAAATGAAATTTAGGGTTTTTGATGTATGATCATAATTCTAGCATGTTTTTACATCTAGGATTCAAACAACACACTGTTTGGATCAACGATTATGATTTTATGATCCCAAAAAGGGTGAAAATCAGTTATCAGTTCAAAAGAAAAATTATTTTATTTCATCCACTATAAATACCCATTTTACCTCCTCATTTTCTCATCATTCATTCAATTATCCAAATCATACATCACTTATTGATGATTATATTTTATAACATCGCTCTCAAGATTTGTGCGTTTGGTACGACCTTCTCTCTCTCTCTGCAATTGATCTTTGGTATGTTCTTTCCACGAAGGAGGACGATATGCTCTACTATAGCCAAAATTCAATGATTGATGTTTGAGGACTAGTTTTTAAGGTAGGTCAAACCCTCTACATATAGTCAAGTGTGATCTCTCCTAACTTATCGTGGTGACATACCATGACTATTCTATGAGTGATACGAACCTTGATGCCCAAGTATCAAATAGTTTATTTTTGCATGGTAGATAATCTTAGTGCAACTTACTTTTGAAAGCTCTACTTCATCTCGACTTTGATTAAGATAATTTTCAGCTCTGATTATTAATGTACTATTATATTGTGTTAGCTTAAACATTTTGGTTTATGTTATATTAATTTGTATAATTGTATAAGATATCTCCCTTTTCCACACACAATTAAAATAAAATATCAAACCTCGCTAGGCACTTACCAAGAAGAGACTTAGGTTTAGACATTGGGGGCATGCATGTTTGCAAAGGTAGTAGTCTATTTTGAATCCTCTGAGTGCACGCCAGACCGATAACGGTACGAATCCCAAGCGATCGACGATCCACTTCATGTTGGATTAACAATAACGAGATGAAATATGTTTGGTGGATGCAATCCCTGTAGTTTAAACCCTATGCTTTTCAACTACTATAAATAATGTGGATGCAACCAACTCTCCTATGAAACAAACAAAAAATAAATAAAATAAATAAAACATCAACTTTTAATTTATTCAGATTTTTTATAAGAAAGAAATAAAAGTAAAAACAATATGTATATTTAAAATGAGTATACCTAAGAAAAAAGGCCCAATACATAGAAGAAAGAACCTAGTACAAGTGAGGTACTAATATACTAATACCTATGATGATACTTGAGGTATTTATGACATATATTTTAACCTTTTTATAGGAGTTGAGTTGAAAATAATTATGGCATATTTTTTAAGCATTATATGAATACGAGATAATAAATTTTGATACTCAAATCAAATTGGGATCTAAGTTTATACTCAGATTATCGAGTAAATTGGTTCATATTCATAGTTTCAGGTTGAATGGACAAAGCAGTCAACTCATGTTCAATCCTTCTTAGATGCAGGATGCACATATCTATTTATTTATGAAATTTCTTTAAAATTATAGATATGTGTTTATATTTACAGGTAATAGATATATCAATCTTTTAAAGGAGGTTCGAGGTTCAATCTTGACGACCTGTGTCGGATACAAAAAAATTTCGGCAAGCTTGAAAGGTATACTTGGATGGGACAGGCCTCGTGGAATAGAAAGTCCTGGTCCCTAAGGGATACGGGGAACAATTTTCCTTAATTAAATTTTCTAAGTTCAAACCGTAGCATGGGCGAGTTTGTGAGGGGGTGGGTGTGTGGTGGTTGTGTGTTAAATTCTCTATTGATAAGCATAACTCTCATCTTTACGATGGGTTATGGTTGGGAGAAAACTGCTCAACCTTGTGCATTTGTTGTAGAGGTTTATTACACTAACCAAATATATATATATATATATATATATATATATATATATATATATATATATATATATATATATATATATGATCAAACCGTAACATGGGCGAGTGTGTGAGGGGTGGGTGTGTGGTGGTTGTGTGTTAAATTCTCTATTGATAAGTATAGCTCTCGACTTTACGGGGGATCATGGTTGGGAGAAAACTGCTCATCCCTGCACGTTGGTTGTAGAGGTTTATCACACTAACCAAATCATATATATATATATATATATATATATATATATATATATATATATATATATATATATATATATATATATATATATATATATATAGTATTATATGTATTTTAAAACAAATTAGATGTTAAAATTTAAGTATCAACTGCAAGTTCTTTTATTTAGATGTAAGTATCAACTACACGTTTTTTTAATTTTATATTTATATATAAATAAAAATTCTAAAAAAGGTCAAAGGTCGGGAGGTCCAAGGTTCAAACCACGACGTGGGCGAGTGTGTGAGGAGGTGGATGTGTGGTGGTTGTGTGTTAATTCTAAAATTCACGATTGATAAGCATGCTCTCACCTTTAGGAAGGATCATAGTTGGGAGGAGTCTACTCAACCCTGTGCCTTGGTCATAAGGATTTCTCACACTAACCAAATAAAAATAAAAATAAATTCTAAAAAAGTTAATATAAAACTATATGTAACATAATAAATAATAAATAATAAAAAAATAAAAAATAAAAAAATAATATAACTTAATAACATTGTATACATATACTTTTTATATTTGGTTAGTGTCAAAAATTCCTACCACCTATAGGTTGGGCATCCTCATCCCACCATAACCTTTCATAAGGAGGAGAGCTCAACTTATCAACATGGAATTTAAAACAGCCCCATACACATTAGATGTGTTAGAGCTTAAACTTTGAATCTCCCATTAAAAAACCAAATTCATGACATACATACTCACTTCTAAACTTTTTTATTTTATCAAAAATAATATCTGCAACCATAACTCTCTTCCTAGATGTATTTGTTCTTTAAATAAATTTATTTTTTCATGCTAGAGTCGCCCATTAATCATTAATGAAAACGTTAATGCAACTTGCACCTAGCTGTGCAAAAACAAAGCACGGGCACATTTTGTCTACTAAATTCCAAGCATGCACATTTTGCTTGGCACAAAGTCAGGTCAATGTAAAGAACTTGATTGCCAACTAAAATAACATTTTAATCAAGCAAGAAGTCAGCAGATTTAATTTCATATAAACTAAACATTGAATTATTATGTCAGTCAAAGATTTAATTTTATATAACCTAAATGTTGAATTATTGAAGAGATTTAAATTTAAACGTAAGTTACTTCGTTTAAGTCAATGTAAAGAATTTGATTGCCAACTAAAATAACATTTTAATCAAGCAAGAAGTCAGAAGATTTAATTTCATATAACCTAAACATTGAATTATTATGTCAGTCAAAGATTTAATTTTATATAACCTAAATGTTGAATTATTGAAGAGATTTAAATTTAAACGTAAGTTACTTCGTTTAAGTCAATGTAAAGAATTTGACTATCAATTAAAATAACATGTGAAGCAAGCAAGAAGTCACATTATTATCATAAGATTTAATTTTATAGAATCAAAACATTGAATTGGTATATTTTTAAATTTTTATTAAAGAAATTCAAAGTTAAACATAAGTGACTTTGTTTTGTTTTTATTTAAATTATTTTCTAATAATTAAATATGTTGAAATATATATTTATTCTTGCGAAAAAAGATATAATTTTATTATATGCATGTTTAGGAAACTTTTATGATTGACAGTTTATTGGATAAAAACAAAGTCAACAGGATCCAACCTTCCATGGAACAATACATCATCAAGTACTCTACCACTACCAACTAAGCGTATTCCATGAAATACAGCACATCATCAGGTACTTGACCGCTACCAACGAACCTATTCCATGAAATCGAATCCACTACCAACTAGCCCATTCTAAAATAGAATCTGACAACACATCAACAAATACTCTACCACTACCAACTAGCCTCTTCCTTTCGGGATGTAAAATGTTTCGAAGAACCCCTCTTACCAAAGTTTAAACCTGAATCTTTTGAATAAAACCCAATCTTATCACGACTTTGGTTATAACCACACTCTTTTTTTACTACCAAGTACTCCACTACCAAGGGATCTATTCTTTTGAGGACTTAAAATGTTTCATTTCTACTACCAAGCACTCCACTACCAAGTGACCTATTCCTTTTAGGACTTAAAATGTTTCAGGAAACCTCTACTACCAAAGTTTAAATTTGAATCTTTTGAATAAAACCCAAAACCTTATGACTATAATATTTTACCGTACCTCTTTTTTTTAATATATTCATAGGGAAATCGGTCACAACCACAATCCTTTTTTGCTATCAAGTAGTTCAAATCTTGGGGCTGCTCTTATAACTACCTCTACCAAAGTGTTTTTCTACTATTAAGCAGGGTTTAAATCTTGGGGCTATCCTCTATAACCACCTTTGCCACCTCGTTCATATACAAGTGTCAGTGCACTCAACGGACTCAGATTAAACTATTACCTTTGTCATCACAAAACTTCCCTCCTAAATTTAAACCTAAAATGCAGAAAACTTACTAATCCAGTCTCACTCAATCAACCGCTTCCCATTCCATCAGATGATGCGTTCGTGCTCATAATTGAAGATTATACCATAAGCGAAACTACGTGGTGGGTTCCTTTGTTTCTTGTTCAAGTAAACAGATACTATATACGGCAATAATGTATGGTTGATTTCTCCTACCGAGGCTACGTAGGCTTATGAAAGTTTTTTATTTTTAATTTTGGAATGTGATATTGTTAATGCAATTGTGTGGAGCAGGTGCAACGAACTTCTGAAGATCTGCTCGTATTGAAAGCAAGCTTATACCATACACAATTATGAGCACACTAAAAAGCCTTAAATCAAGGTATTTAATAAGATAATAAGATAGAAAATGAGATCCAAGAATCCACGCATGTGAAGTTGAATGCAGTTACAGTCTGTTCATGATTCATCATCCTTGAAAAAGCTCTTTCTTTTTTTGGTTTTGTTTGTCTTGGTATGTCGTTTTGAGACTCCGTGCAACACCAGCCAAGGCTCAGTGATCGCATCACTGCAATAAATTTCTATAAATGAAACATCTTGACCTCACAGAAAAGCCCAGTGGAAATCCTTTTTGCTCTAATCCCCACTCTAAATTAGAGCATGTAGTATTCACATTGACAAGTGTTTATGCCTCGGAAGGAAACAAGACGTCCAATTGACAGACAACATGGTACACTTTAATCTGCGATGGATCTTCTTTATACTATTACTGCTGGAGCAGCAGCATAGGGGGCTTGCAGGATCTGGGGAGTCAAGGGCTCAGAACAGCACAAGACCCACATACAGCAACAATCAGCAGCAGCACTGGAAGGATGCTCAAGAGAGGGACAGGATAATCCAACTGCCTGGCCAGCCTAAGGATGTCGAATTTAGTCAGTATTCTGGTTATGTTACAGTGAACCAGCAGGCTGGTAGAGCTCTCTTCTACTGGCTAACTGAAGCAACAAGAAACCCATCTTCAAAACCACTGGTTTTGTGGCTCAATGGAGGACCTGGATGCTCCTCTGTGGCCTATGGAGCTGCAGAAGAATTGGGCCCTCTTCATATTCGTTCTGATGGAAAGACACTCTTTCTCAATCCATATTCATGGAATAAGTGTATGTGGGGAAACTCTCTTAACAGTGAACATGTTGCCATTATTTTTTTTTTCCCCCCGCTTAGTTTTTATGATCATGTTAATTGAAATGTTTTCTTTGCAGTGGCCAACATTTTGTTCTTAGAGTCACCCGCAGGAGTGGGTTTTTCTTACACAAATACCACTTCTGATCTGCATACTTCAGGAGATAACAGAACAGGTACTTCTAGTTCTCATTTCTTTGATTTAGAGTCCCTGATTTTATTTAATTTTGTAACAGCCAACATAAAGTTGAAACAATCCATGTTAGATTGATTTGCATTTGCGCTTGATTTTTGGAATTGCAGCTGAAGATGCATACGTCTTCTTAGTCAACTGGCTAGAAAGATTTCCTCAGTACAAATACAGGGACTTTTACATAGCTGGTGAGAGCTATGCAGGTCAGTCTCTCTGAAAACCAGAGGATTAGTTAATACCGTTATTAAATAAAGCACGTCTGTGATTTATACGCAGCCTGAATTATTAATGGATGTTCTTCAGGGTATTGTGATCGAATAATTGTGTCAATGGTTAGCATGTTTGGCTTACCGGCCTCTAGCTATCACATACACACAAAACTTTCCTATTGCCCATGGCCTTAGCCTGGGATGAAAATTGGGCTTTTGTTACCAATACGTTGTGCATGGAAAAGCATAAACTGCTTCAACAAATCAGAATGTAGATTTAATAATCTTTAGGGGCATGTTAGGAGGGGAAAATCTTTTGTTTTGACAGATCAAAATCTCAAACATAATAAAAGCCAACTGTAGGAAGTGCAGAAATCACAAAGTAAAGCTACAAGGTCTGATGCATGGACTACGGAGGATCACCTGATGCAGATGTTTAAGAGCAAAGTTCAATTATATGGCATTGAAAAATAAAGCAAATCTGTTACTCCCAATGGTCTTGCTGTCTTCTCGAAGCTTGGCAAATTGGATTAATGCATATCTATAGGAAAGACTTTGACATATATGGCTTTTGATAATTGTGTACAAGTATCCACATCCAAATGTAGAATAACGAACATGAATGGCATGTTTTTCTCCTAAATTCTTATTAGGTTCTCATATTATGCACATTGCTGTGTTTCATGGCAATTCAGCTATATTGTCAATCATATCACATGTTTACAAAAGACAATGAAACAGGATGCAACTCTTATGTAGTGTTTCTTAGAGGGGTTTGTTTTTTCCTTTACAGGGCACTATGTCCCACAGTTAGCGCAACTTGTCTACAGAAACAACAAGGGCCTTCAGAAGCCTGTCATCAATTTCAAGGGTTTCATGGTAAGAGCATAAATTTTACTGGACTTACTCTCGATACGGAATAACGTTTGAGGCAAAAAATGAATGCATAATAGGACAGTATTCTGATACAGACCTTATTAGTGCTCACAGCAGAATCTTGCTTTTTGCAGGTTGGTAATGCAGTTACCGATGACTACCATGACTTTATAGGGACTTTTGAGTATTGGTGGTCTCATGCCTTAATATCTGATTCTACCTATAAGTTATTAAAAGAAACATGTGACTTCCAATCATCGCAACATCCTTCTGATCCATGCCAGATTGCCATGAATCTGGCTGATATGGAACAAGGAAACATTGATGCCTATAGCATTTATACTCAAACCTGCAATATCTCCGGAAGTCGAAGACATAAATTACAGAGCCGCTATGTATATGTTTTCATATGCTTTCTTTTCTTCTGGTTCAAAATCAGGTTTTAACAGTTTTAGTCATCTATCATGCATCAATCTTGCATCGACAAAAATGTTCACAATGATATGTCAGTTTGTTAATAGCGTTTGAACAGGGAAATTTGGTAGGCTGAGGGCAAAAGTTGCTATAAGTTTGTTTCCAACCTATCCATTTGTATTCATGAGAGAGCACACAGGAATACACATTTTCTTTATTAAATTTCCAAATTAGAATTTGGAAATCATACTGGAACATTAGAAGAGCCAATTATTCCAGATGTGATTGACTGTGTGTGCTAATAGTAAGCATTTGTCTTTTCTTGCCATTTGATCACAAGACTTGTTATCTGGTCACAGGATCAATATCCATGAGTGATTTCTTTTCAAACATGATATAGGCCCCTTACCCTGATTTAAGTTGTGCCTCGATAATTACCATGGCATCAAAACTCCATATATTTCAGTCTGATATGGCTGTTCTTGATATTAGAAATAATAAACCATGATTTTGCACTTGATCTGACATTTATGTCTTGTGACAGCCTTGGAGATTTCGGGCATATGACCCATGCACAGAAAGATACTCTGAAATATACTTCAATCAACCTGAAGTACAGAAAGCACTTCATGCCAATATTACAGGCATTCCATATAGGTGGACAACTTGCAGGTCTGATAGTTTTAGACGGTTCTTTCTCTGATATGTTGGGTGATGATTAATTTGAGATTTTGGAAAATTATATTTAATTTAAATATCTTCAAGTCTTTGATCCAAAATTTGTGGCTTTCCGTTTAGAAAAAATGTGCTAATGCATATATGAGCTTGTATCTAATGATGATTTTGTTTCTGCACACAGTGGCACACTTGAAAGTTACTGGAGAGATTCTCCCAGATCAATGCTTCCTATTTATAAGGAGCTCCTTGAAGGTGGTGTTAGAATTTGGGTATTCAGGTTAAATCACTACTCTCTCTTATTCAAAAATACATTATCATCAATTAATTTTGAGGTCTGCATGATGCAAGTTCACTTATTGAAGTCCAAATGCGAAGTATGAATACATGAAGCCATCCAAATGGGTGGACAGTTTTATAAACTAGTTAAAAAATAGTTTATACATACAATTTTCATTCTCATTTTGATGCTCAACATGTTTCTGTTTTTTTTAGTCTTTGACTACTAACATATGTGTAGCAAACTTATGGCACTTATAAGTGACTGAACTTACTTTTCGAATTATCTGACTTTTTTTTAAGTCTCTCTAAGATCTTGTCATCAAATGTTTTGGTTGGTCTATTTCGTTTTTCCTGTTCCCTTCTGTAAGTGATAATAAAATGCCTCTTGTCAACAGACATTTAAATTGATAGAAGCATTTCCTGTCCAAATGCAAATAGATCAATTTTTTGACCTATAGATTGGTAAAATATGCGTGCTTCCATTTTGTTTAATCAATTGTAAATTTCCATGCTTATCAATAAATAAATTTGGCTTTGGACTAACTTATAGGGTAAAACTCTCTGCATTAGTAATAATAATAAATGGTTTATGAGTAGTTTAGAAATGAAAATCATAAAACTTTTCAAAACTTCTTCCTGAATAGGTCATATTTTTTGCTACTCCAAAAGGTTCCTTGACAGATTGTTTTCTGAATTTGCTGTGAGGGTTTTTTCCCTGCCAGGGACAAATATTTAACCTTGTTTTGGTATACCCAAGTGCCAACGTGTTTCTTTGACGTGCATATTCCTAGTTTCTGCATCGAGCAAATTGCATTCTCTTCAACATTTTAACATAGAGATTATTTTTGCAACTCTTATGTGAAAAAGTCTCCTTGTTACCATGCAGTGGAGACACTGATGCAGTTGTCCCAGTGACAGCCACAAGATATTCTATAGATGCTCTGCAGCTTCGAACTAAAGTTAATTGGTATCCTTGGTATGACAATGGAGAGGTGAGTTGTCGTAAAATACAATATAATGTCTGTGTGCCATGATTGAAGCAATAAGTGATACAAATTACTTTATGAACAAGTGTTCAGAAATATGTGGAGGACCGGAGCCTTCAGAAAGTTTGTATTTCTGGTCTTTAAGCACAGATGATCACATGAATATTTTCTTTTGCAGGTTGGAGGATGGACTCAAATATATGAAGGGCTGACTCTTGTGACAATACGAGGGGCAGGACACGAAGTTCCTCTTCATCAGCCTAAGAGGGCTTTCATTCTCTTCAATTCATTTTTACAAGGAAAACAGATGCCACGCTTGACATCATCTTCCTAAACAGAAGCTTCAAATGCATTTTAAGAAATATTTTGAATCTTGATATTTCTTAGCCTAAGGCTAATTTGTTGAAATTAGATTCCTTTCTTAAAGGATTATATTTTTATTGAACTGGCCATTCTTTTCATATTTATATGAAATCATTGTGATGAGGTTATTCCTTCATGTAATATATTCAGACTGGCTGAAAATCTCGATTTTCTATCAGAATGCCCACAAAAGGAAAAGGGGGCAAATATTACAGATTTCATTACCTTTTCACCATTCTTATGATGCAAGTTTGTAATGTAATTGAATGATAATAATTTTGCAGCAATAAAGTTGCTGCATTGTGTTTACTCCATTTCCTCTGTGCCATCAGTCTTATTCTCAATTCCCCAAAATCTGCGCTTCTGATGTATTTAGAGTCATCAAAGAATGATTGATTGGAATGCAAGTGTTATGAAAATTGATTTTGATCTTATAATAAGATTGGTATGGAGTCTTGTGGAAATTAGAAGCAGATAAAAATGACTCTTGACAAATTTAACAAGCTGTTTCCATTTCTTCTGTGTCATCGTTCTTATTCTGATTCTCCAAAATTCTGCTCCTTCTCATGTATTTTGAGCTACAACATAGTAATCTGATTTGACTGTAAGTGTTAAAAACATCGGTCCTGATCTTAATAATGGGATTGGTATGGTGTTTTTTGGAAATGAGAAACAGATACACGCAACTCTCCAAAAATTTAACAAGTTGGTACAATGTCTCAAAGTTTTCCTTAATTCTTTACGATAGTTGCTCTAAAGAGCGAAAAAAAATGGGTTAAAAAAAAAATTATATTGTACATCAGAACATATGTGTATCTTAAACAAAATTAAAATGTAAATAATGCCAACTACTTTCGAATCACTTTCTCTAATCGAGTGAATAAACACAGAAGCCATAGTACTGTTTGAACAAATCTACAGTATATTTATCAAGTATTATCACAAGTTGAAATCCAGAGATGTGTGTGTACCATGTTTAAGATGCTGATGATGGAAGTGTATTGAAATCACTTTCTCTAATTGAGTAAACGAAAACACAGAAGCCATAGTGTTGTATGAACAAATCTACAGTATATTTATCAAGTATCATCACAAGTAGAAATCCAGAGAAGTCCTTATAAGTGTGTACCATCTGGAAGACACTGATGGTGGAACAAATTTTCCCCACAGCATTGAAGCATTCCAATGTTATGTTGATTGACTTCTGCAAGCAGAAGCACTAATTAAAGCGAAAATAGATGTGTAGAAGTCCATAACAGGGCCTTGAATCAAGAATTAGCATGATGGTTTTGACAATCAAACTGATACGAAGCATCGAGTAATGAAGATAAAACCTTTTACACTAGGAGTGGTAGAACCCAACACCCTAAGTATGAATAAAAGCAGAACGCATTCCAAAATGGCAGCTATGCATCTTAAGGAGTCACACTAACCGGAAATTGGGAATAGCCCATTAATTTATGTCATGCATAAACAATGACTGGCAAATCAGAATAAATTAATTTTGTTTTGATTTCGTTACTGAATGCATAGCATTGTAACACATCAAACTTCTTCCAACTCGGTCAGTGACATTCAAATCATAAGCCAAAAAATAATATTAGTGATAATAATTCAAGAATCCTCAGAGGTTAACAACGACAACCAGCTAATTTAATAGTATTAAGGACTTTCAATAGCTCAAACATTTAGCTTCGCTATACACAATAAGCAGAAAGAGCGGAGATGATGAGACAAACAAACAAAACATTGCACTTCTTTTCAATTAGAGTGATAGCTCTTAGGGACGCATCCAAAAGATCTCACATGGATTGCTGGGCAGACAATAATGTCTTTTCAATCAATAAACAGTAGTGGTTTGAACTTTTGGAGTTGACCATATTTCTTCAGATAATTTCAAACATGGAGATAAGATGTTTGTGCCCATGACGGGACTAAAATGTTAGGACCACACACATTGATATGGCACCAATGTATTGTTTTGTTACGGACCACTCTCATTACAAGAACAAAACAATACATTGTTGTCATATCATTTAAGATATATTCTTTTTTGTTTTTTATTATAAATATCTTTTATCTATTAATAATCAGTTTTTTAACATTATTTTTATTAAAATATATAATATAAATTTGGTAAAAATAAAGATCAACAATATAATTGGTTAAATTATTTGTTATTTGATTTTTATATTTTTTTATATGTTTGATATTTCTAAGATATTGCCATTCAGCAATAGTTGATGCATGTAAAAAATAATGTTAATTTTTATTCCATCCTCACATCGTTTTTTCTTGATAACATTAATAATAATTTATGAATCATCTCACATCAATAATAATGAAGGTGAGGTGACTACCAACCACATATTGGGGTACAACTCCCAAATATTTACCCTAATTATATTACATGATATAATAAACTTCTAACAATCCTCTTGTTTATGGATTTTCAACTATAAAAATCTTACTTTTGACTTCTAACGAAAGGAATGTTGATGCTTTAGAAGGATCTCAAGTGATCAAAAATGTTTTCATTCTCATATTATATTTTCTTGATAACATCAATAATGTAGACACTTACAAATCTCACATTGTCCCTCATCCCATTATAATGACATATTAATTTGCAAAACACCTTTAATTTTGCATTATTTGCCTAAAAACACTATTAGGCCCCCCATCCTTAAGCCCTCTTGGCCACTTAAGCCCTTTCCTATCCCTCATCCCATCCCATCCTTCAACCCCCTAGGCCACTTAAGCCCTCTCCTATGCTTAGCCCTTGGTCACCACGCGACCATCTCTCTAGCCTAATCTAGGGATACCTCACCTTAGTCTACCCTTTGACTAGCGTAGCTCATCCTAGCCTAACCTTGGTCAAACTCCACATCATAGTCAAAGTTAAACCCATGGTCAACTTAACCTATGGACAACCTCACCCTAGTCTAGCTTCCACCAAAGCTTAGCCTCCACCTCACCATTGGTCAACCCTAAACCCAGGTCCAACCTAACCATGGTTAACATTAACTCTTGCTCCACACATGTTCCTATGCACATTCAATGTCATAAATGACAAATAAATTTTACATTAAGGCCTTCAAGGCATTGAAAGTTTGGATGAGTCATCCTCCACCATGCCATAATGGGGAGAAGACTTTCATGCCTCACCCATGCCCATTTATTGCATGTGGATGGGTGAGGACTTCTCTCACCCAAATTCATTTATGAGGCATGGCACACCATGCCACCTTAAGGTACACCTTACAAGACACCTCAGCCCCCCTAGCCTTGACAAATTTTATAAATAGGATGTCATTTCCTCCATTCTTAAGAATCACATATTCACATACCCAGACTCTACAAAAATTACTCTAGAGGCCACTTAAGCCCTCACTCACCATCAACCACCATGGATGCCCACATGTGCTTGTCAACATCCCCATTTTCTTTGTGAGTTGTTCTTGTTTGTAGGTACAAAAGACCATTTGACGCAGACCAAGAGCTCCATTAGCACCAAGAGAACCTCTACAACACAACAATCTTCTATCTAGATACCACATAGTAGTTCGTATGAAGGGGTACAAACCAAATGTTCACACCCAAGGGTATGAACTAGTCCAAAGACCTGTTTCAACCCAAAAACCCTACAACAGACCGCCAAGCCAAGTAAGTAACACTCTTTTGTTGTTTTGTGTCATTTTTAATCATTTTAACCATGCAATAGACTAGTTCTTAGTATTTTGTCTTCTATCATGAGGGGTATGATTGAGATAGACTCCTAAACATTTTTAACTATTTTTGTAGGCTTGTGCAGGTTTAGAGGACCTATACAACTAGTAGTGGTCTACATGCAATAAGCCCACTCCCCTTGAGGAATACAAAGAAGACATTTGTAGTTGTTTACCAATTTTAGTGAAAGAGGGCTTCCATTGTGGAAGATCCCATATTGTAGCCTTCAAAGGTAAATTTGTAAAAAGGGCAACACTTGTAACCCCCTTTAATTATCAATTTAAAACAATGGTTTTCTTGTAGTTCAAATAATAATATGTGAATCATCTCATATCATTAATAATGGAGGTGAGGTGACTGGTTTAAAAAACTATCAACCACATATTGGGGTGCAAATCCCAAATATCTACCCTAACTATATTACATGATGCAGTAAATTCCTAACAATCCTTTTTTTTTTTATGTATTTTCAATTATAAAATCTTACTATCGACTTCTAATGAAAGGAATGTTGATGCTTTAGAAGGACCTCAAGTAACCGAATTTTTTTCCAAATAAAATCATTGGAAGTAGGAAATTATGATAACTCTAAATCCTTATATCCTAACTTGATCAAGTATCCATCATCTTTTAATAGATTCAAAACCAACTCATCCTTTTGTATAAGAATAGGCAAATAGAGAACTCCTTAAGCATCTTTGAAGCTCTTCCTCTATTTGTTTGAGGTCCTCTTGTTCGACCAGGTTGCTAATAAAGATCCATGATCTAGAATTTTTTTTATAGTAATATATTTTTTTTTACATTTGGTTTTTATTATCTAAATATGCATGAGCCAGTTGTCATAATTATGGATAACAAATAAGAGATAAAGCTTCAACCAAGCATTAGATTGTAAATTTGCAAAATCTTCCTTCTTGATCGACAATTTAATATATTTTTTGATAAATTACCATTTGTTGATATAAAGTTCCATGTTGTTAACCCTTTAGGTAGGGTTTGTTTATGAATAATTTTATTGCATCAACAAAACCTATATATTTTTGAAGTAGCATTTTTGCCCAATTCTTTTTTTGACCTTTGAATAATCTCTAAACAAGTTTTGCCCCTAATGCCAAATTCATAAGTCTGCAATTTCACAAGCCTGACCCTCTAATATTATTTCTTTTGTAAATCACAACTCACTTACAAAGATAAAACCTAATATTGCTCCTCACATCCTTTTCAAAAAATATATCTTTGAATTTGATCAAATTTCATTGCTATATCTACTGGAAATCATGAAAGTGACATCATATATAGGAATAGATTCAATGTAGTATTTATGAGTTGTAGCCTTCTAGCTATGGTTAAGAACTTACCTTTCCAATCTATCAAACAATATCTCATTATATCCAAAATTGAGTCCTACAAATCCTTCTTCTTTCATTTATTGTACAAAGGAATACATAGATAAGTTGATAGAAACTTGCCAACCCTAAACCTTAAAATCTCCATATTAGTCCATTGTAAATCTAGTGTGGTATTAATAAGAAACATCTTGTAATATTATCCAACTATTAAATTGGCTTCTCATAACTTGATAATACCAATTTGAACCATATAGCCTTGTTGAATGAGAGATGATCCAAAAAAAAATCATCAACAAATTGGAGATGAGATTCAAAGGGGCCATTTGTTTCAACCTAAATATATTAAAATTTTCTCCTATTTTTGCCTTTGAGAAAGCTCTTCATAGTGCTTTAATAAGACTAATAAATAGATAAAAATACTATGGGTCACCTTGGTAAAGTTAATTGGATAATCAAAATATCCAATACGGGATCCATTGATCAAAGTATAATGTTTTGGAATGCTTTAACGACATCTAATCTCTTCACACTTACCTTGATCAAAACCAATTTTTCTAAGAATATCATGTAGAAAACTCCAAAAAACTCTATCATTTGCTTAGTTCATATCAAATTTTATAAGCATACCTACTTTATTTATGGAATGAAGAGAATGTATAACCTCTTATGAATTGGTTACGCCATCAAAAGAATTGTTTACCACAAATAAAACCATCTTGTTCCTATAATATGACACTATCTAGAATACTTTTCAATTTATTTGATATAAATTTTGAATATATCATAAAAATCATCTTATAAAGACTTATTAGACACAAAATATTATTATTTTTTGCCTAATGTTTCGAGATACCATTTTCATCATCAATTTTTACTTTTATAATTGAGATGAACCTCTTGTTAAGACTTGCAATATTTTTTTGTTTTTCCATATCAATAATTCTTCGAGTTTCATTTTTTCTTTGTTATTGCTTCAAAGGTATCTATTCCCATCAACACTTTTATCTTCATCAATCTCTTTAGTTTTTCCAGATTGTTTAGAATGATAATTATCATCTATAATATTATGTTGCCTTGAAGAATCTAAAATGTAAGAAATAACCTCAAAAGCACTTTCTTATTTATGTTGCCTTGAAAACCTTAATGTACAAGTATTGTCCTACATGACTGATATAGAGCTATAAACAACACACAACAAGAGTGCCGAGATCAACAATGCACAGGCCAAAATTCCAGCAAGTTTCATTAAACAGAGGTCTTCATTCGAATACACAGCAATTCCAAAATAAATGGCCAGGAGTCCCCCAATACAATGCATGCGCGGTCTTTTTATATCACCGGCCCCAACTTCTTTCCATCATTACATCAAGTGCGGGATTCCCCGTAACCCTTCGCACGAATGTCCTGTGACCGCCTGCAACATGCCGCCAGGTGCCCCGTATTATCATGGTCCGGGGTGGCGGAGTGCACCGCGGCCGCCTCGTCAATCCTTTCGCCAAATAATCATTCAAAGGGATGCGTCACAGCTCGCTTGTAATTTGATGCCACGCGTCCCCTTGCCGTAGTCCCTCGTAACCGCTCCATACTCTCGGGCCACCCGTAACTTCACGCCACGTGTCCCTCTCGCACCGGTCTCTCGCAATCGTCGACCGGTCAACGTCGTGAGAGCTCTGGTCGCGATATCGCGACGTTTTTGCTCCAATACTTTCTCTCTCCTCTTTGGTCGCGATATCGCGACGTTTTTGGCGTTAGGCTTCTCTCTCCTCCTTGGGGCCGCGATTCCGCGACACGTCGCGAAATCGTGACGTCTAGGCCTTTCTTACTCGCTTTCCTCCTTTGGGCCGCGAAACCGTGACATGTCACGATTTTGTGACATCTTTGCATTCCGTACTTGTTGCTTCGTTTCGGGCCTCGAAACCGCGACATGTCGTGATTTCGCGACCATTTCACGCCCTTGAGTCTTCGGCTCGAAGTGTCACGATTTCGCGACCACTTTGCGTTTAAGAACCTTTCTCCCGGAAGTGTCACGATTTCGCGACGTCTTTGAGCTCTGCCTTCGAAGGTGTTGCGATGTCTTTATGCTTTCAAGTCTTGCCTCCCATAAGTGTCGCGATTTCGCGACGTCTTTTGAACTTTGTCTTCGAAGGTGTCACGATTTCGCGACGTCTTTTGAACTTTGTCTTCGAAGGTGTCGCGATTTCGCGACGTCCTTTAAGCTTGCCTTCGAAGGTGTCGCGATTTCGCGACCATTCTTGTGCCTTAGAATATTTTGTCGAAGATGTCCCTGTGCTTTCAAATCTTGCTTCCCGGAAGCGTCGCGATTTCGCGACCATTTGGCGCTCAAGTGACTTTGCCTCGGAGCTGTCGCGATTTCGTGACCGTTGGGCGCTGAAGCTGCTTTTCTTCAAAAATGTCACGATTTCGCGACAGTTTCACGCCTTGGCCCTTTCCATGAAAAAGCGTCGCGATATCGCGACGCTTTGCCCGCTGGTGCCCTTCTTCAAAAAGCGTCGCGATATCGCGATAGTTTTAGTACTTAAGAAAAAATACATTTTGGGTGATGCAAGATTGCAGCTTCGCCACCGGATGCTCCTGCATCAGACACCCGGGGTGAGTTTGAGAAGTGACCTCACTTCTGATCTGTTCGAGGTAGACCCATGCGATCAACCTCTACCTTTGATAACCAAGTCGCATCTTCCATGGGTCTGCCCTTCCATTTGACTAGATACTCAGAGTAATTCTTGTTCCGAGTACTTCGGCCCTCGCGCGTATCTAGAACTTCTTCTATCTCGTCCGCAATTGGAATGACTGCTGGAATGCTCCACAAATCTGGATTGGGTATCTCACTGCTTTCTCCTTCATGATACTCGGCCAAATCCGAGATGTTAAACATGGGGGAGATGTTAAGTTCGCTTGGTAACTCCACCTCGTAGGCATTACCCGAATCCCGTTTGCCAATGATCTTACATGGCCCAAATTTCTTCATTTTTAGTTTGTTGTAGGTCTTGGCAGGAAACCGTTCCTTCCTCAGATGGACCATGACAGAATCTCCTACTTGGAACTCCTTAGCTCTGCGTTTTTGATCCGCCCTTGCCTTGTACTGAGCATTCATCTTGGCAATGTGTTTTGTCACTTCCTCATGCACTCCCTTCAGTGTGTTCAAAGAAAGTCTTCTGCTTCAAAGACTCGCATTTCTCCCTCGGATCTATCCTTCTTAATTCTGAAGCATTTCTTGGGCCGCTCCCATAGATAATCTGGAATGGGGATTTATTTGTGCTCCTATTGACCGAGCTGTTATACGCGAATTCTGCTTGCGGCGTAACTAGATCCCATCCCTTGGGTTTGTCCCCTTCCAAACATCGTAGTAGGTTGCCCAAAATCCTATTAACCACCTCTCGTTTGGCCATCCGTTTGGGGGTGGTATGCGGAACCGAACTTTAACTCCGTCTTCGCTTCTTCCACAGGGTCTTCCAAAAATAACCTACAAACTTGGTATCCCCGTCCGACACAATGCTTCTTGGCAGCCCATGAAGGCGTACCACTTCCTTAAAGAACAAACCAGCTACATGGACCGCATCGCTAGTCTTCTCGGCATGGGATAAAGTGTGCCATTTTCGAAAATCTGTCCACTACCACAAATATGGAATCGTGCCCCCTCTGCGTCCCGGGCAAACCAAGCACAAAATCCATACTAATATCTTCCCACGGCCTTTCGGTATAGGTAGCGGTTGATACAAACCAGTAGGGTCGCCTCATACCCTTTGCCATCCGGAAAATCCTGCAACTCGCACAAACTTTGCCACATCCTTCCGCAATTGTGGCCAGTAATAGTTTTCACTAACCAATGAGATGGTCTTGTCATGACCGAAGTGTCCAGCTAAACCCCCACTGTGCTTTTCTTTAATGAGGTTCTCTCTCATTGAGCTCCTCGGAATGCACAACTGGTTCCCCCTAAACAACATTCCATCTTGAATCGGGTAATCCAACCATTTAGTCCTGTCCAACGCAACAGTGCAGGAAGCGGGCTTTCCAAGCTCCTGCGAAATCGGGGTCTATAGGGTATAAGTTCTTGAGTTCAACAAACCCAACAACCTCCACTTTCATTTCTAGCATCAGACATTGCCTCCTACTCAGTGCATCTGCCACCCTATTGGATCTTCCACTCCGATGCTTCAGCACAAAGGTATAGCTCTACAGGAACTCTACCCATTTCAGGTGCCTCTGATTCAATTTTCCTTGACTGTTAATATACTGCAGCGCTTGATGGTCGGTATAGAGAACAAACTCCTTGGGCAACAAATAATGCCTCCATTTCTTAAGTGCTTGGACTATGGCGTAGAACTCTTGATCATATACCGAATACTTTCTCCTGGCATCATTGAGCTTCTCGCTGAAATAAGCTACAGTGCCTACCCTCTTGGCTCAATACGGCTCCTATCGCACTGCCACTCGCATCGCAGTCTACCTGAAACACCTTATTGAAATCTGGAAGTGCTAAGATGGGTTGTTCAGTGACCTTCTTCTTTAGCATAGCAAAGCTTTTATCTGCTCCAACCGTCCACTGGAATTCCTTCTTGTTCCCCTTCATTGTATCTGTAAGAGATGCACAAATACTGCTAAAGTTTCTAATGAATTTCCTGTAGAAACTGGCCAGACCATGAAATGATCTAACCTCGGTCACACTTCTTGGGACAGGCCATTCTAGGATAGCCTTCACCTTTTTGGGGTCCATTTTGAGACCATTAGCTGATATAACAAATCCTAGGTATACCAGCTCCTTCTTCACAAAGTTGCACTTCTTCGTATTGATCAAGAATCGCTCCTCCCGCAGCTTCTCAAAAACCTTCCCGATGTGCATCAGTGCTCCTCTAAGGTTCTCGCTAAAAATCAGTATATCATCCAAGTAAACAATAACAAATTTGCCCAAAAATTCCTTCAGAACCTCATTCATTAACCTCATAAAGGTACTAGGTGCATTGGTTAATCCAAATGGCATAACCAACCACTCATACAACCCCTCTCTGGTTTTAAAGGTTGTCTTCCACTCATCCCCTTCTCTAATGCGAATCTGATGGTACCCACTTTTCAAGTCAATTTTTGTGAAGTACTCACTCCACTCAGCAAGTCCATGATATCATCCATCCTTGGCAGTGGGAACCTGTATTTAATGGTGATCTTGTTGATTGCCCGAGAGTCGGTGCACATCCTCCATTCTCCATCCTTCTTGGGTGCTAATACTGCTGGTACAACACATGGACTAAGACTCTCCCTAATCAGTCCCTTCTTCAACAGATCCCAGGCGTCATTCGATGTGCAGCCTTGTTTGGCAAGCTCGATCCAGGCACCAAATCTATGTGGTGACTGATCTTCCTAACAAGCGGTAAACCTTCAGGAACATTATCTCGAAATGATATCCGGGAATTCTTCTAACAGTCCCATGACTTCCACCGGAATTTCCTTGCATCCTTCTTCCCTAACCCTGGGGATTATAGCATAGCACATATGATCCGGCTTCAGGCCTTCCAAGAATCTTCTGCCATCAACTAGACAGACTCGTGCACTGTCGCATACTTTCTCATCCGCCTCCTTCAGTGGGTTTTAACTTGTGGCGAACTCCATTCTTTGACAGAGAATATGTGTTGGCTCGACCATCATGGACAACACTTCGGTCAAACTGCCATGGTCTCCCAAGAAGCAGGTGACATGCATCCATAGGCAAGATGTCACATAAAACCTCATCTTGGTAAGTTCCAATATTGAACTTCACCATGCATTGCTCACTGACTAGCACCCGATGGTCCTTTTGCAACCATGCAATCCGATAAGGGTGCGGGTGTTTTCTCCTCTCCAACTGTAGCTTGGCAACCATTTCCTCAGAAACCAAATTGTCGTTGCTTCCATTATCTATGATGATGTTACATACCTTGCCTGCGCACTTGCATCTTGTTCGAAATAGGCTGTTCCTTTGGTCTCCCCTTTTCTTCTTCATTTAACAAGACTCTTCTCGATGACCATCGCTTCTCCTCTTTCTCGCCTCCTCTCGAGTGCTCGAACTCTACACCTTCGTCTCGCTATAGCAGCTCGGGCCCGACCCTCGTGTCTTCGATTTGGCCTCTCTTGATGTCGCGGGCAGTTGTATGCCCCGTGTCCTTCTTCTCCGTAGTTGAAGCAGTGTTCCTCGAAAGACACCTCTGCCAAACCCTCGCCCGCACCTACCTCTTCCTCTTGGGTAGTTGTTGTTCCGATTGCGTGGGCGTTGGTCATCCTCCTCTTTCACTTCTTTCTATTTTTGGCTACTGCTAGCTTCACCGGTTTTCCCAAAATCTTTGTATCTTCCACCACCGCCTCTTCCACCAGCCTCTTCCACCCCCGTCCTTCCCTCTCTCGCTTACCATCAAACCTCCTATTCAGCTTTCTCCTCCACTTTTAATGCAAATTGATATGCATCCTCTACTGTGCTCATTCTAACCAGCCCCAGCTCTTCTTGAATACTGGTTCGCAATCCATTGATGTAACGTGCGACCTTCTCCTTATTCGCCTCCGAATGGCCGGTTCTGATTGAGATTTGATAGAACTCTTCAGTATATTCCTTGACAATCTTACTAGCTTGTCGAAGACTCTGCATTTTCTTTAACAAGTCCAGCTCATAATCTGTAGGGATGAACTGCCTCTTTAGTTTCTCTACCATCCTATCCCACCCGGTGATCCTTTCCTTTCCCCTCCTGTTCCTTTCCAACCGCACTCCTTTCCACCCGATGCTAGCATGTCCTTTCAGCTTGGTTTTCGTGAACCTCGATCCGATTTGGATCTCGATATCTCTTCGTATTCAAAATACTCCTCCATGTCGTTGATCCAGCCTATCAAATCCTCAAGGTTGAGGTTCCCCGAGTAAGTGGAGACGTCAAATTTCGGCTTCTTCCCGATCTGGGAGATGGCCCTATACAGCCTAGCCTCTGCTGGATCCAAAGCCTCTTCTGCATCGGATGGAACCTCTTCTTCCCACACTTCATCTTCGCCGGGTTCTTCCCTTCTCGGCTCGACTCCTCTTCGAATTTCCTCTTGCGGGCCTCAACTTGCCTCTCGTAGGGCTCTTAGATCGACCTCCTCCCTTCTTGCTCGCCCGTGCCTTATACCACCACGGTCTCTACGCGGAGGCATCCTCGCTTCTTCTTCGCAACCCACAACCACAGCTCCGGCGCAAACCGCCTCTCTGTTCGGCGATCGGTTTGCACTCTCGTAACCAACCCGCTCCGATACCACTTGATATAGGGCTATAAACAACACACAACAAGAGTGTCGAGATCAACAATGCACCAGCCAAAATTCTAGCAAGTTTCATTAAACAGAGGTCTTCATTCGAATACACAACAATTCCAAAATAAATGGCCAGGAGTCCCCCAATACAATGCATGCGCGGTCTTTTTATATCACCGGCCCCAACTTCTTTCCATCATTACATCAAGTGCGGGATTCCCTGTAACCCTTCGCACGAATGTCCTGTGACCGCCCGCAACATGCCGCCGTGTGCCCCGTATTATCATGGTCCGGGGTGGCGGAGTGCGCTGCGGCCGCCCGTCAATCCTTTCGCCAATTCATCATTCAAAGGGATGCGTCACAGCCGCTTGTAATTTGATGCCACGCGTCCCCTTGCCGCAGTCCCCGTAACCGCTCCATACTCTTAGGCCACCTGTAACTTCACGCCACGTGTCCCTCTGCACTGGTCTCTGCAATCGTCGACTGGTCAACGTCGTGAGAGCTCTGGTCGCGATATCGCGACGTTTTTGCTCCAATACTTTCTCTCTCCTCTTTGGTCGCGATATCACGACGTTTTTGGCGTTAGGCTTCTCTCTCCTCCTTGGGGCCGCGATTCCGCGACACGTCGCGAAATCGCGACGTCTAGGCCTTTCTTACTCGCTTTCCTCCTTTGGGCCGCGAAACCGTGACATGTCGCGATTTCGTGACATCTTTGCATTTCGTACTTGTTGCTTCATTTTGGGCCGCGAAACCGCGACATGTCGCGATTTCGCGACCATTTCACGCCCTTGAGTCTTCGGCTCGAAAGTGTCACGATTTCGCGACCACTTTGCGTTTAAGAACCTTTCTTCCGAAAGTGTCACGATTTCGCGACGTCTTTGAGCTCTGCCTTCGAAGGTGTTGCGATGTCTTTATGCTTTCAAGTCTTGCCTCCCAGAAGTGTCACGATTTCGCGACGTCTTTTGAACTTTGTCTTCGAAGGTGTCACGATTTCGCGACGTCTTTTGACTTTGTCTTCGAAGGTGTCGCGACGTCCTTTAAGCTTGCCTTCGAAGGTGTCGCGATTTCACGACCATTCTTGTGCCTTAGAATATTTTGCCGAAGATGTCCCTGTGCTTTCAAATCTTTTTTCCCGGAAGCGTCGCGATTTCGTGACCATTTGGCGCTCAAGTGACTTTGCCTCGAAATTGTCGCGATTTCGCGACCGTTGGGCGCCGAAGTCGCTTTCTTCAAAAATGTCACGATTTCGTGACAGCTTTCACGCCTTGGCCCTTTCCATGAAAAAGCGTCGCGATATCGCGACGACTTGCCCGCCGGCGCCCTTCTTCAAAAAGCGTCGCGATATCGCGACAGTTTTAGTACTTAGAGAAAAAAATACATTTTGGGTGATGCAAGATCGCAGCTTCGCCACCGAATGCTCCTGCATCAATGACACTTGTTTTCTTGTGCTATCCTTAAAGGCTTAAATTGCCATGGATATCCTCCATAGTTATTTCTTTATTATGCTACTTTTTTTTTTATAAGCTATGTGTGGCTTCTATTGGGGGCCACTCCCATTACAAAAACAAAATATTACATTGCTCTCATTACATTTCTAACAAGTTAATTAAAGCATATCCAAATTTTCCTTTCTAGAAGATATATTCTTCATTTACCTTTCTATCAAAGATATTTTCCATCTTCCTCAAATTGCTAAGTTTCCACAATCAATTCTTATATTAGTTGCATTCCAAAATTTAAATTTTGTCAAGATGAAATTCAAAAATGCAAATGGCTAAAATATTTATTTCCCAACTTCTATAGCTATAAATATCTTATCTATAACTACCTCACAATTTCTTAATACCTTTTTTTAGGGTTCTTATTCATTTCCCTCATATTCTAAGATATTGTATTCATTGTTATTTTTTGTTTTTATTTGTAGGTTTAGCCCCACTTCTTGTTAACACTTATTAACACTTGTGATATTTGCTTTTATTTTCCCATATCAATATTCCTTTGGGTTTCTTTTTCTCTTTTTTTTTGCTTCTTGGGTCTTCCTCTCTTTTTTCCATTCCCAAAAATACTTTCATTTTCATCAATCTCTTCAATCTTCTCATACTACTCATAGTAAGACTTATAAAATTTAAGTTTACCTTGTTCTGAAGGATTTTAAGTACACGGAATAACCTCAAAAGCACAATCTTCTTTATTTTGCCCTAGAAACCCTAAAGTGCAAGGATGCTCTTATATAACAATCACCTTCTTATTCCACCCTTAAAACCCTAAATTTTTATGGGTTTCCACCAACCTCATTTCTTTATTATTTTGCTCTTGAAACCTTAAAGTGCAAGGAATAGCATCTTCGTCGCTTTCAGTTTTATTACCTAGAGAGGATTCTATACTGCTAGACGAAAATGAAGATGATTTACCTAGAATAAACTTAACCTCTTTTGTTGTCTTAATTTTAGGATTTATCTCCACATATTATTTTGCATCTTTAATTCCTTATAAACTTGTCGAATGATACTGTAGATAGGCTTTCTTTGCCTTTTCTTTTGAATTCAAATATCCTTGATCTGATCTAGTTTCTATTGCTATATGATTTCCTTACTTCATCTTGTAGTTTATCTCAAGGCTAGAATTTTTGGTCTCTTTCTTCATAGTTTTCACTTTGTAAACTCTTGCCATGTGTTTGATCTCATAACAATTGCGACAACAAAATGCGATATTTTTGTAATATACTTGTTGATCCCATTCTCTTGATTCAAAATTAATTTTAATGGATTATGACAAAGGTTTTAAAATATCTATAGCAAGACATATTCGATTACATATAGCATGATTTTGCTCCTTAGTAGTTGGTCTCTTTGATGAATTCCTCTAGGGTATTTTCAATATTATTCAAAGCTTCCTTATTTATAAGTTGATATGGAAGTCCAAAAAGTTTAACCTACACTGGAAGCTTCCTAATAGTTTTTTTCTCAACAAAAAACATTCATTCATGGTCTCAAATAAATTTCATCTCTTCCCTTAAACCATGGGCCACCACCCGTTATTTTATCTGAAGAGAAATAAAGAGCCCCGATAAACTAAAACAAAAAATCAGTAATAACATAATCAAAAGAAGAAGATTACAGATTCACACATTACACAATATTTATCCTAGAAACCCTCAATCGGGAAAAAACCAGCACAATATTATCTTATTATTGTATTAACTTGACCATCTCCAATATAATAATATTATTCTTCTATCTCTTCAAACCCTAATGTAAGTGCAATATATATAACAAAGGCACATGCACAAATTTTTATAATATCATGGGCGAAAAAGCATGGGTTCAAATATAGTAACCCTAAAAGCCCATATGGGTCTAAAAATAACTTAAACCCTAAGAATTTTGGTCGGGGGGTGCTGCCCCCAGACCCTTGCTTTTCAGAGGGCTACCACCCCCGAACCCCTGTTCAAAGCCCAAACCAGTCCTGAAACCTGACGAGTATAGGTACAAAGTTTCTAGTACCTTTTAATGTTAGCCCCACAAGAATAACATGGAAAATATTCAACATATTTCCAACATTATCTATAATTTCTAAATTGGAAAAGATGATGAGGAAAAAACCTTTCGAAAGAAAAGTCATAAAATAATTTGAATTCAATCCCCACTTCCACTTGATCCAATTTTGAATCTCCAAAAACCTTGACCATGATCTATGGAAATTTCATATTAACCCTCTACTTTTAAGAATCATTATATCATACTTAATCATCTCATCCTTAATAATTACTTTTGGTGTAACATATTCTATCTGGATTGAACTTGCCATGTATTGGATCTTCTTATCTCCAATTTGGACCTCCATACTTCCAACTAGGGCATCTTGATTTCTAGCTAGGGTGGGCATCTTGATTTCTAGCTAGGGTATCCTGACTTCCTATTAGGGATTTCAAATATGACTTTCCTTCCTTAATTGCTAATGGGGCTCACTCTTGGCTTGAACTCCCTCTTTGTTTGCACTCCCTTTTGGCTTGCACTCTCTTATGCCTCATACTCACTCTCAACTTGCACTCCCTCCTAGCTCATAATTGCCCTTGTCTCTTCTTTTTATCAATGTTCCTTCACTTCGATAATTTTTTAAAAACAATGTTCCATGCATTCATGATAAGGGTTTAAAGCATTGATGCACTATGGATGAACCCATCACTCTTTTACCATGATTGAATCTTGGCTTGCACTCCCTCTTAATTCACACTCCCTCTTGGCTCACACTCACTCTCGACTTACAATCTCTCTTACCTCACTCGCTTCCAGCTTGCACTCCCTCTTGGCTCATAATTGCCCTTGTCTCTTATTTTTCTTGATATTCCTTCACTTCAATAGGTTTTTGGAAAAAATATTTAATGCATTCGTGGTAAGGGTTTGAAGCATTGATGCACTTTGAATGAACCCACAACTCTTTCACCATGACTAAATCTCAACTCACACTCCCTCTTGGTTCACACTCCCTCTCAGCTCATATTCACTCCTAGCTTGCACTCTTTCCTAGATTTTTTCAATTGAATATTTAAAATTCTCCTAATATCTATAACAAGAAGTGGTACTTTTTCCTTGATCACACTTTGCTTTTTACTTCCTAATTATTGCTCACACTTCCTACTCGCTCTCGACTCGCGCTTGCACTCACTCCCGACTCACGCTCGCACTCGCTCCCATCTCGTGCTCGCACTTGCTCCTAGATTATGCTCAAACTCGCTTCTAGCTACACTTAATCATGGTTCGTTCTCACACTTGCTTTTGAATGTACTCATTCACACCCATTTTTGGTTTCACTCATTCACACTTTCTTTTGGCTACACTCACTCCCTATTTCTCAAAATTTAAGCTAAAAATGCAAAAAATGCCATGCATTTTTTTTTCCAAAAATCGTAGTCTCCCACCTCCACAAAAATAAAGCTCTTATTCGACCCTTCGCAAAATGAGACACTTTGATTTTAAATCTGTGTAATATTTGGTGCAAAAGGTATAGGGAGTGATGGGGATCTTTTTAAAGGGCCAAACCTCTCTCAAGCAAAATAATTGAAAGGGTAATGAAGGCACTTTGTCAAATTTAGAGAAGCTTTACTATGCTACTCTTAAAATCCAAAGTCTAATAAATAAACTCTATACTACATCCATTTTTATTATAAGAACATTTTATTATACTACTTAAGAAAAATAAATATGATTTACTTGTACTAAACATGGTCTCTTCTACCTTCTTTGTTTTAAATTTTTCCTCCACATATTCCTTCTCTCCTTTTATATTGGAGTTTGAAATATTTTCTAGAAACATCCTAAAGCATCCATTCACCACAATCACATGCAGGAAAATGAAGAAGAGTGACAATGAAGAGTGTAAAGAAGAAAAAGAGAGAGAGATAAATGACATGATTTGAGAGAAGGAATGAGGGGTGGGTGCCCATAGGTACCTACAATATTTTTCATATATCACACTATCATTACAAATGGATCCTCGTTGAGGGTTATTTATAGTAATACCAAAACCCCAATGAGAGGTGAACCTTAGGCTAACATTAACTTAACCTTGAGGCTAACATTACAATAAAATAATAAAAAACCACCTTTTAATCAAGCTTATTCATAAAAATGGATTAACCAATACCACTAAGGGTGAATGCATGAGAGTGCCCTTAGGCTTACATGAAGATTTCCATAGTTTTACACATAGATGCCTATAGGCTTATATATAAAGATACCCATAGGCTTACATGAAGATGTTTGTAGGTTTACATGAAGATGTTCATAGGCTTACATTAATATGCCTAGGGGATTACATATCACTTGTCTATAGGCTTACATCAAGAGCATCCATAGGTACTTTATTATTGTTTGCCTTAGCCTAATGAGGTTAAATTAAAAATATTTCAACACCCTCCCATATCTAAATTGAGGGGCCAAGGAGAGAAGATATTAGAGATGATACATATTCTTCTTATAATGAGTTTTCTTATCGACCAATGGATCTTGCTATCATATCTTTTCCAAAGGTACATGAGCTAGATTAACCTCCCCCAAACATGAAGTTGTAACTCGATCTTCTAGATAAATATGTTAAGCTTTGCATGAGAAGATCTTCAACATGCACTATGGTGACCATAATCTATCCCCCAATATCAAGAGAAAGAAATTGAATCATAAAGAAATAGGTAATTCTCTAAATAATCAATCCCAATGGCTAGAAAGGGCCCATAGAAACAAGGTATACCTTGTATTGATCATCCAAAACCTTCTCCTATTGCAGCCCAAAATATTACTAGTCACCATACTAAAGGGTTGTTGGAGGTAGATAAAACATCCATTATGAAAAAAAGGATAAGCACAAGAATTTTAAAATCTCTCAAATATAGTACAACTAAGAAATTGCTACATCATCAAGCTTAGTTGGATTTAGATGTTTGGTGATCCATGAAGACATCATATTTGCTATGACAAGAGAATTGAGAGAAACAAGGGATTGAACATATGAACTTTCAAAAGAAGGATTTTAAAAATATACATGATCTGAATGTGAAGAATATTGGCAACTGAGTCCATTTTGCATAGAAAAAGTCCCATAGAAAATAATAATAGGTCCTTGAATTGATGTCCCCAATATTAGGAGAAAATCTGACCAATTAAAAGGTTCCAATCTGAAAATCCTTGAATCGGCAACTTGTCACCCCTAAGTACCTCCTCTACTGATGTCACACTAATAGAAATGCCAATTGGGATGGCGATAGTGAATCAAATATAGACACTTGGTGAAGTTAGATTGGTTGTCCTTCATATATATTTAAAATTAAAAAATTATGTCCAAATATTGGGCTATGATAGTAATAAGACTCAAACATAGGTCCTTACTCTCACAATGTAGGAACCCGACCATTGTACCACTAACATACTTATGCTTGAGAAGAGAATGCACTTCCACTTGATAGTTTTAAGAAGGAAAGGAATATGGTTGGGTGAGCAACTACAACAACCTACTACATCCCATGCATAGCACTATAGCACATTCCTACATTGGGATAGTGCATGGGCTTATTCACTCATCATACTATGTAGGACCTTCAATGGTCTACACTTGCAATTGAATGTGAAAATGCATCCCCCAAAAAACTTTGTATTTGAGAATCAAACCAGGGATCTTTATCTCATTACAAAGGCATCCAACCATTGTGTCATCTCTATAGATGAGTTTAAGCCTAACGAAAAAGTTGTGATATTCATATATTTCCTACCAAAATAATTGTACCTTCACATCCCCTATATTTTCCTACCACAAAATGAAATATTCCGTGTAATATTCTAGTTTAAAAATTAAATTTTTGAGGGAAAGAGCAAAAAATTTACATACAAATAACAAGATATTAGATGGAAAAATCACAAAAAGTGTTGAATTGAGACCCCCTAAGATTTTTCAAGGAATCCAATAGAACTGATGATTCATTGATGTTTACCATGATTTGCCCTATAAAACTTTTTCGTGTGATGGAGCAAAGTTGTTTTGTTTTTGCTTTGATACCATGTTGGAATTTGTAATATTCTCTAGAAATATCTCGGAACATTCATTCATCACAATCACATGCAAAAAAAATGAAGAGGTTATAGATGAAAAAGAGAGATAAATGATATGGTTTGAGAGAAGGAATAAGAGTTAGGTGTTCGCAGACACCCCCAAAATATTTTCCATATATCATACTATCATTACAAATTGATCCTCAATTAGGGGTATTTATAGTGATATCAAAACCCCAATGAGGGGTTAACCTTAGGATGAGATTAACATAACCTTGAGGTTAACCTTACAATGTAATAATAATATAAAATCATCCTTTAAATTACATAACTAAGAACGAGGGGGGAAACTACAGGGTACTTCCTTGGGAAGTCCTGTTCTGCTTTCCTACTTCTCCCTTCCTTAGTCCTTGGTCTTGTCCCAATTCCCTAGCACTTCCCTGACCCTTCCTTCTTGGCTGGCTGGTTTGGAAGATGATCTCCTTGGGGTGGGAGGCTACTTCTCCATTTGTATGCCCCTTCCATACCTGTTTTAAGGGTTCTTTTGTGTGCCTTTGGTCTGGGGTATCCCTAGGACCTTCCTTGGGCTTTCTCGGTTGTTTCAGGGATCTTTTTCCCTGGTTCTCTTAGTATGTCCCAAGTTTTTTGTGGTTTCTACTTGGTACCAGTTTTCAGAGTTTCTCCAGGTGTGGTGTGTCATGGCTTTGGGAGAGGTGATTCATGAGTACTTTTGCACATCCTTTGGGTTAGGGAAGGGACCATGTGATTATTCATATGACTTTGCTCTTTGGGTTTGTGGATGTGGGCTTAGTGGATTCTTAGCATTTTTTATGGCTTTGGGAGGGGCCTTTGCATTGCTTGTTATTGTGATCCCACTGTTCTTCCTCATCTGGTTCCTTGAAGTTATTCACTGGTAGTGCTGAAGGTTTTTTGGGGTTTCTTGTTGCATCTTTTTGGTCTAGGATGACCTATGATTAACGCCTGCAGCTTGTTCACACCACGACTCATTCCTTTTGGGTTCCCCAAAAAATTCCCTGCATCTTTACCATGGCTTGCTATTCTGCATCTGCTGCTTCCTCTACTTTTTTTGGTGTCTTTGTAGCTACCTCATTGCAAGGGGATTTCATGTCTTGTGGAGATCCCCATATTGTTGTTCCATTTTTTAGGCATGTGTAGGATACTGATATTTTTCTTGCTTTCTTACTTCTTTTTGCAAGGGGATTTCATGGCCTGTGGAGATCCCTAACTTTTTGTTCCAATTTTTAGGCCTGTGCGGGATGTTGTTCTATAGCTTCCCCCTCCCTAGTTCTGTCCCACCTCTTTGGCCCTTCCTTCTTGGATGGCTAGTGTTGTAGACCTTGGTGTGGGAGGTCACTGATCTATTTGTATGCCCCTTTCCATACCTTCTATTGGGGTTATTTCGGGTGCATTTATTCTGGTACATCCCTAGGATCTACTCCATCCTATTGTTTAAGGTGGTTTTTTGTACTGCAGTTCTGGTTTTCCGGTGTTGCCTTACCGAAAACTAATTTTTCCCCTTTGTGGGACTGTATATTTTTGTATTTTCCCTTCTTTGGAGGGTCTCTTCCTTTTTACCGCTAATGAGTTGTTCAAATTAGTGCCTAGGCGAGAGTATTCAAAATTTAAATTTCCACTTTTTCCTTTTCTCGCTTAGTGGGTTGTTCAATTTTGTGGCTAGGCGGGACATTCTTTTTTCCCGCTTTTTTCATAGTTTTCCTGATGGCTTTCATTAAGCCTTTCCTTTGGTCTTTTCGGAGGTCTTTCCTGTGACCTTGCTTGTGGTCTACTGACCTATTGTAATAAGGTTTTGGTGCCCTTTCAAAACCCATTTTAATGAAATTTTAACTTACCAAAAAAATAATAATACCATCCTTTAAGTAAGGCTATCCATAAAGGTGGGTTAACCAATACCACTAAGGGTGAATACATAAGAGTTCTCTTAGGCTTACATAAATATGCTCATAGTATTACACATAGATCCTATAGGCTTACATCAAGATGGCCAAAGGATTTTATAGCACTTGCCCATAGGCTTAAATCAAAACCACCTATAGGTATTGCATCATTGTTGGCCTTTTCCTAATAAAATCAATTTATAAATATTTTAGCATTTAATTCCTTTTTAATTCAAACTTAAATGTTATACTTCCTCATCCCTTCTATCATTCTTTTTTTTCTCTAATGATTAGTCCGAGAGGTAGAAGGGATTTATTTACCACTTTTAAATAGTGGGAAATACTTAATCTAATCCAACCTCTACTATAGGATGATCTCCTTACATCATTTTGAAGTTTATCTCCTAACCAAATAGTTTTTCTTCTTTCTCCATCATTTTTATTTTCCAATCTCTTATCATGTGTCTAACCTCATAATATTTGCAACATCAAAATGTAATATTTTTATAATCCACTTGTTGATCCCATTCTCTTGATTCAGATTTACTTTTAATTGATTTTGACAAGGATTTTGAAATATCCATTTCAACTCATATCATGGTATATTAGATATGCTTTTTCCTTAGTAGTTATTCCCTCTTGGATGAATTCCCTTAGATATTTTCTAATATTACCCAAAATTCCTTATTGAGAAGCTGATATAGAAGTCCAAAAAGCCTAACCCATACTCAAATCCTTTTAATAAATTTCATCTCCACAAAAAAAAATGCACTCCATAGTCCTAGTTAGATCATATATAAACCAAGGGCTGCCATCCATTATTTTATCCATTGATTTTTGATAAGGAGAAAAAAAATTACAAAAGAAAATTTATGGAGCAATTTGAATTCAATATGCACTTCCACTTGATCAAATTTTAAATCTCTAAAAAACTTGACTAATATATAGAACATATATATTAACCTTTTGCTTTTAAAAACCTATATGTAACCACTTAATATCATATCATTTTATAGATAAATGAATCAAACTAATAATTTTATGGATATCTCTAAAGTTATTGTGGATATCTAATTTTGTGGAGTAGATTGATCATGATCCCCATCAGCTAGTCTTGTAACCAACCAAACTAGTCCAATATGCTTCATGATGAAATTTAGAGCATTTATTGCTCAAATGTATTTGTGCTATCCAATGAACATTTACAATAGCTAATGAGCAATATTTTGGTAGCATAAATTCACTTGGACAACACAAATGTCAATTTTGATTGTTTTATTTTTTTCCTAAATTTGATCTTTAGCAATCACTTAGCATTTGTGTCAGTTCATTTGAACTGTAGGGTAAATATAGGTAGTGGAAATGCTCTAGCACAAGTAGAATATTAGAAACATACCTCTTAGACATGCTCTAAACTAATCACCACTCCCTGGCATGATCACACATGTTGATATGCCTCTCATGCCTAGACCCTTTTAAACTTTGAATCTCTAGAATATTCCCTCCTAAAACCCCTAGATAAATCTATAAATATGGTCCTTGAGGAGGGCACATCCATGATTTTTTTAAATAGGGTTTTGAAAGGGTTGCCCTTTCCCTCTTACATAGATTTAGTCACATTGAGCTATTTGGTGCCACTGAGATTTCAACCTTGGTGTGGGCTATATCAACTATTTGTTCCAACTGTTGAATCGAGGAATCATTGGCTATTATCCATGAAATTTAAGTATTGAAACTCTACTACTATTTTTCTTGATCACTAGTTTTAGTTAGTTAAACTCTATCAATTTTTTCTTAGGACCATAGTTATTTTGTAGTTATCACTTTTATATCACTCTAGACACCAAAATATAGCACCCTTCAGTTCACATTCACCACCTCACCATCAAATCCTGCATAATAAAGATATATGCCTAAGTTCTAACTTAGGGATATAAAATCCTGCACATCATTATACTTTCCTAATTTATTTAATTAGGAAAATCACCCTAGGATACCCTGTCTACCCATTGGACATGTGTCCTGGACACTTCATCCAACATCCATGCCACATCTTACCCACTCCTGTCCCCTTTGTCCTTGCACATGAGACAGATTCCCAACACCCATGCCACAACTCCTTTGTTGTTGTCCCCTTGTCCCTTCACATAAAACAACATCCCACATCCCACTCCACTTGGAGCCACATCACCCCAGTTAAGTGAGCCACACTGAGTGACTCACTGTAACTGCCCCTTCCACCTGGCAGTCCAGATTTGCCACTTGGCAAATCAGGCTTGCCACCTCACATTCCCCTCCAAAGCCCCAGTCAACCTATAAAGACACCATCAATCCACCAAACAGAGGGAGCTAAATCTGCATACCGACAGGCTACCGAATTAGATCTGGACCCGATGAGAAGTTGAGGGCGCAAGCCGAACTCTGACCATTGGCTCGGATTCTGAGGCAATCTTTCGTTCAGCCGAAACCACCCATCCGCGGTTCCATAGTCGAGAACGCGCATCCACGGTTTCACAACCGCAGGTCCATGGTTTCCAGCCCGCAACCGCGCTTCCACGGTTCCACAGTCCCGAGAATAGAAACGGGTTTCATCGACAGAGATTAGCGATTCGAGTAGTAAGCAAGGTTTTATTTGTTATTTGTTTTGCGTTGTCTATTTTTCATCCATATCGATAATAGGTTTTATGTGTAGCATTGGATTTATTGTTTGAATATATGGGTGCTACTAATCCCCTTTGTTGGTTTGCATGTGTGTAGGTAACATGTATCTTGGATAGGCTATTGAAGCTGGAGTGGTCCCGTGCTGGATACCAAAGCCCACTCACCTTTTGAAGCTGCAACTGGATACGAGGAGAGCATTGTACATTGCGAAAGATCTAGAAAACTCCCAGAGAGAAATTTGTATCACATTGAGGCCAAGATTGTAACATTGTACCCAAGCTACTTGGGGCAATCCGAAACATTGTAAATTTGTATCGCGAGAGTCAATATATAAAGGATTTCATTATTTTGGGCAATCTCTTTGTGTCTGTGTGATTTTATATTGCAAGTGCTCAAGTATTCTAGTTACAGAAAATGGCGATCACGGTGGGACCTCCCAAGGGTTTCATTTTGTTTTGCCTTGCTTTATTTTAATCTTACTAATCTCTGTTTGCATGTACAGGTGCTAATAATTTGAAATGCGCGAGAATTCAATCTCGGGTTGGCGAATCTGGATTGTGATTAAACTGTCACTGTGAAACCGTGCATCTACGATTTCTAATTTGTGAAACCGCACATCCTGGTTTCTAATTTGTGAAACCACGCATCTGCGGTTTCTAATTTGAGGAAACGTGCATTCACGGTTGTTGCACTATTGAAACGCGGATCGACGGTTGAAAGCAGGAAGGAGCAACGAAAGGAACACATGTATGTACCCTATGTCATATTTTTAATTGCTCCTTTAGTTCTGGATTTAGGCTGCATTTAAGTAGATTAAGGGTTTCAGTTTTGTATGCCAATGCTTGCATTTAGGTCTTAGGATAGAAAAATCTACTTAAATATTGCATTCATAAACACAATAACAAAGCAAAATAAATGAAAATCTGCATATGCATAGTAGGGAATAATCATATTGCATGTACCAGGTTAGAAATAACCCAGGTATTTTTGTTTTAGGGTTTGGGCTTGTATTCGGCTTTTGTTCTGTTGACAGAAAGGACCCGTGCACCCGTGGTTGGGATCTCCCAAATGTGCATGCGTGGTTGGCAAACCGCGTACCCACGGTTTACCAGAACTAACCGCCCACCCGCGGTTAGCCCTGTTAAACAGAATTGGGCCGAGTCTTACCTGGATTTGCAATTTTACCCCTGATATGATTTTGTCTGCTATTCTATGTCTTTCCTGCTTTCTGCATTAGGCATAAAAATAGAATTGCATGTTAGATTTGCATCGCACGATAGAAAACAAAACATTCACACACACACGTATAATTAAAACATTGGTCCGGTTGGATTTCATCACCAACCCCCAATTCAGACCGGTGACGTTGGAATTCATCTCCTTCCATCGGCTTGCCCCCTAGATCATCCGTAGATAGGATAAAAGTGCTCTTTAAGCTGGTATAAGTCATTGGTATTCAAGTTGTCTCCCACTATTGGAACGATTGTTGAATCATAGTGGAAGAGCTAGGCGAACCCCCCACTGGGATTTAAGCGGTGTACCCTAGCCTCTTTTGAGAAATCACGCTTGGTGCTAGTGTTCTTAATCACCATCTTCATTGAGTTCTATTATTCTATTCCAAAAAAAAAACAAAATCTCTTCAAAAACTTCAAAAAAAAAACACACAAAAACACACCGAAAAAAAAAATTCAAAAACTTAGTGCAAACTAGGGTCAAACACTTTGTATGTTTATTTGCTTGGCGTGTTGTATTGCATTGTACTTTCTTTTTCATTCACATAGATAGCATATTAGCGTATGGTAGTGACTCGTAATCAAGCTAAGAGATTAGTGTCAAGCCAAAGTCAGTGGTCATCCCCTATGGCCTCTCAGTCTAGCAATGTCCCTCACACTTCGGTGGTGGGACAAGTAGAGGTGCCCCTTTCTATGTCCTCGAGTCTTGATATAGGGCCTTCTAGTAATGCCCCCAACACGGACATAGACATTATGCATAGAGCTACTCACACAGCTATACCTGAGACACCTAGGAGTGAACCTCTTGCAACAGTAGACAGTCAGGCCACCATGATAGATATGGACACTATTAGAATGTACTTGAATGCAGCTGGAATGGTCTTCCCATCATTACCACCACTCTCCATCCCATCACGTGTTGTACCCTCATCACAACAAGAATCCATATTCGCCTATCCACAACAGTCACAATGGATTTTCACCAATCCTCTCTTTGAGTTGGCCGTTGTAGCATTAGCCAATCAACCATTGTCATCCGACCAAATTCCCCCCACATTATCACAACAAATGACCATTACCACTAATCCCTTGTATGAAACAATCCCTATTATTTTGCAAGCCCCAACATTCATTCCTCCATCCACACTTGTAGGACATACATCTCATACCATTCCACAGTCAGTGGTGATACCCTTTGCTACTTACCCCCCATCCACCTCCACTACCATGGTTGTTCCACAACCAACTCAGTCCACCACATCACAGGTAGCAGTCCCTATGTCAAATGCAACTGATATGCAACAAGCTTTCTTACAGTTGCAGCAAATGATTTTAGATAATGCTAACCGTAGCATAAACCCTGACCCTAACCGACATTTGCAAGGGATTGAGCAAAATATTCCACCTACATCTCATCAACCTAATGCCTTTATCCAAGATCCATCTTGGGTAATGCGTCCTCCCTCTACCACTGTTGTTCACAATCAACCACCGCACCCATATGCTAATGCAGTAGGTCAGCATAATACCATACCTTCATCACCCCATCCATATCATAACATCCCTCAACATCCATACCATAACACATTTCTGCCAAACACATCTTATCATCCCCAACCTACATACAATCCACCCCATTACCAGCAACATCAAGTACATTCGAGTGTCAGTCCTGTAGATGATCCTAGATACCAGTTTTTATAGAGTCAGATTGATAGTCTTGCCATGCAAACCCTAGGCTTGCAATACCAAAAACCAACTTTAAGGCAACTACTCAATCACCCTATTCATGCTTCGGTACCAGAACCACCATATCCACATGATTTCCAAATACCGAAGCTTGAATTTAAAGGAGAAGAGGATCCTAGAGAGCACGTAACGAGATTTGTGAATGCATGCTTCAGAATCAAAAGCAGCGATGCATTGCTATTACATACATTTCCTCAAACATTAGGGGGGGAAGCCCAAGACTGGTACAATCATCTCCCGCATCAAAGTATTTTCACCTTTGAACAACTAGCGGACCAGTTTCTGGAAAGATTCACCCTAAATGTTAGAAAACAAACAACATTGACTGATTTAATTTATCTAAAACAATATGACGATGAATCAGTCTATGACTTTGGCAATAGATGGAGATCAGTCATGATCAAGTTACCATTTTCACTCCCCATGCCAGAGATAATATGAATGTTCACGAAGAGTTTTGGTAGACCCATCTCTTCATTACTATAACTACAACAATATAGAACATTCGATGAGGCACTCGCCCAAGCAAAACTGATTGAAGAAATCAAAATTCAAGAAGGCGAGATTAAGCCTAAGAAGAAAGAGTGGCATAATAAGAATCAAAATGGGAATAACCATGGTCAGTCCAAGACCGCACAGGTTAATCAGATAGTTTTGAGCCAACCACAGTCAAATCAACCGGTTCAAACACAAATCCAACAACCCCAACAACAACAACAACCACATCAACCGAATTATCAAGCAGTTCCACCCCCACAACAGGCACAAAATCAGACACAACTTGTGGAAAGGCAACAACGTCATTTTAAACCAAAAAGAAATTACACGCCAGTACAAGAGCCATATTCATTAGTATTTCAGAAGTTGTATGCGGCAAAACTTTTTAATTTACCGAAAATGAAACCTGATGATCCTAACAAACCAAAGACAAAAGGTTACAAAGAACACCTCTTTTGCATCTATCATAGACAAAGAGGACATGATATTGAAGGTTGTCATGGATTTAAAGGAATTGTGCAAGATTTATTGGAAGCGGGTACAATCAAAATTGACAACCCACTAGCCCAAAATAACCAAAACCTAGGCATATATCAGACACCTTTGCCACATCGAGAGGTGAATCAACAACCGACGGGAGCATCAACTTCTATAGTTCCTCCCAATCAGGTTAATTATGTGTCTCAACTGCCACAAGGTTTTGTAGGGGCTATCAGTATAGTTACCCATGGACAAAGGTAAGCTAATCGCACAACCCAAGCTCCGGTAGCATCACCAACTAATGTGCCCATACAACTTGGATCGAGTGGGCCACCACTACCATTCCACAACCGCCCTGTTGTTACATTGAACAACCGGTTGACACAGAGTTTGAAGATGGCTTCAAAAAAATTGTCAATTTATGAACTAATACAACAATCAACACCTCACAGGGAAGCATTGATGGAAATTTTAAAGTCTATTCAGGTACAATCAGAAGACCCAAATGCATTCAATTCCTTTGTGGGTAGTGTGCAAAAGTGTATGGAACCCTCGATAGTATTCTATGACTTCGAGGAAAAACAAATATCAGCAGATTCACCTGACCCACCATTGCACATAGTAGCTCACATTGACAGGAAACCCTTCAAGAGAGTGCTAATGAGGTTCTTCAATCAACCTCATTACCACACCTGCCATGATGAAGCTCAACGTCCCATCATCTCACATCACAACATCCACATTCACTCTTAGGGCCTTTAATGACGCTTTATGCTCAACTGTAGGGAATGTTGTTCTTCCCGTCACAGTGGGGGTGAAAACAATACATGTTCTCTTTCACATCTTGGAAGGGGAAATGCAATATAACATACTTCTTGGATGCCCTTGGATTAGGGAAATGAAATGTGTGCCTTCAACATTGCATCAATGCTTAAAATATGTGCATGAAGGCAAAGTACATTGCATACCAGCAGACACTGAACCTTTCAAATACTGCAACTTTATTTCAAATCCTTATGAGCCTTTACTCCCATCAACACATCTAACCATCCAACCACTAGTCATTAGAACAATTCCATCAAACACCACATCATCAAAAGCACCCATTCCAGAAGAGTTGCCTATAGTTGATCCGACTTTCGCATCCAAAAGCGTCAGCTCAACGCATCCTTCAAACACTGCATTCCATTTTCAAATTACACCCACTCATCCTGCTAACCAATGGTCAGTCCCATCTAGCACACTTCCAGATTCAAATCCACCTTTCACATTCAAAGCACAACCCACATCATCAACCACTACTTCGCAGTCATTAGAACCCGTAGTCTCACAAATAGGGCCGCCTGTTAGAGATAATCCAATGCCGCCAGTAGAGCCAAGAGCTAAGGCTCAAGAACCCTCTTCATCCATCGAGCCATTAGCCACACAACCATCTAGAGTTGCAGTACACCTCACCAATCCAAGTATTGGTGAGTACATCATTGAGAGTGTCACAGTTACACCACCTATCGAGTCAGTCAAAGATTACGATCGCCCTCGCGACCCACCTTTAGCTATTGGTGATATATATAGAATGGGTTCTCAAACAAATGCAATCAATTTCATATATGGAGGGATGGATTCTTCATCGGACCCATCCCCTCAAAATGACAACTCTTTACAAGAGTTTAATGAAAACATTGATTATCTATCGAACCCAAGTTTCCCAGTCAGATATTTTTGAAGGGTTAGTTGGCAAGGATATGGACTTGGAAGACATGAACAAGGTCCTCACCACATCATTGAACCGAAATATAGAGAGCCAAGTGACCGCTCCGGTCTAGGCTATAAACCTTCCATCGCAAGCTCTTCGCTTAATCAAGCTTTCCAAGAACTGGACATAGAATGCGAACAAGAGGAGGAAAAGAGCGATGATGAGGATGAACCTAATGATGAGGATGAACATAATGATGAGGGTGAACAACTAGAAAGTAGATACCACATATACAATTTTTACCCTCAAGAGCAAGCTTTACAATGAGAGGCAGATTATGAAGATCCTACTGCGATAGCATACCTTAGGCAAGACCTTGAGCCACTAATGCTAGGACCTCATACAAACGCTAATGGATTTTGGATAAGTGACAATGATGATGATGAAACTGAAATGATTTTTATCAACCATGCTCTTGAGATACAAGCCAGGAGAATGCTCCAAGATGAAGAATGTCCCGAATGGTTTAATCAAGAAGAAGAAGAACCTCAGGAAGAGATAATATATGGAGAAACCATGCAAAAAGGTAACTGGTATCAGCAAAAGTTTCCAATAGACCGCACACTTTTTTGGCTGAACAAAGAGCGTGAGGGTCCTGAACCAGAACCTCCTCCATCACATTGGCAAAGCATACAACAAAATCAATCACACACATTAGGTCAGTTGCAACCTAGAGAATACGAGTCATCAATTCTTGAATCGCGACCACCTCATTTCCATCAAGTCAACATGATTTTTGTTGATTTGCTCACCCCACTCCGCAATCCATATAATGAGACAAAACCGATCTATATCAACACCAGTCTCATAGCTATGGATAGGATTTCATCCCCACCATCCACTGCTGACTTCATCCTGTCCGAAGAGTTGTTGCACGCTTCAAACACTTATATTTTGCAACAACCTTCATCATCAAACAATTCAATTTTTCAAACTGAGATAGAAGGGGACACCCCGGACACATTTGAAAATGTGGCAGATGATATCCACCTCATCCCAACTCCACATCAGCTAGAAGAAGGTTCTCACATGCTAATAGAAGAGTCTATAGATGTGAACCTTAGTGAAGACGTGGATAATCCCCAGATTGTCAAAATAGCAAAAGAATTATCCACAGAAGAAAAAGACAACATCATAAACATGCTTATTAAAAAGAAGGAAGTGTTCGCATGGTCCTACAAAGACATGCCTAGCTTAGATCCAGACTTGGTAGTCCACAACCTTACGCTAGCACGTGATGCCAAGCCATTCAAGTAGAAGCTTAGGAAAGTTCATCCGATAGTCACATTAATTGTAAAAGAAGAGCTGCAAAAGTTATTGGATGTATACTTCATAGTACCAATCGATTATCTTGAGTGGCTTTCGAACATGGTACCCATTCGCAAACCGAATGGGGGGATACGAGTATGCACTGATTTTTGAGATTTAAACAAAGCGTGTCCCAAGGATGATTTTCCTTTGCCAAACATAGATCAATTAGTAGACTCATGTGCTGGTCATGAAATGCTCTCTTTAATGGATGGTTTCTCCGGATACAACCAAATTCGGATTAATCTAGAAGATCAACATAAAATAGCGTTTACAATGCCTTGGGGACATTCTACTATAGAGTGATGCCTTTTGGATTAAAGAATGTAGGAGCTACATATCAGCGTGCCATGACATACATATTTCATGATTGTATGCATAAGATAATTGAATATTATGTAGATGATCTCATTGCTCAATAAAAAACGTGTCTTGAACACATAGATGTGCTAGAAAAGGTATTCAATCGATTAATAGAACATAAGGTAAGGTTAAATCTAAGAAGTGTGATTTGGTGTAACATCAGGAAAATTAGGATTATTCCAAGAGGGATTGAAGTAGACGAAGGTAAAGCATTTAGAAATGTACCTCCCAAAAACTTGAAAGAGTTGGAATTTTACAAGGAAAAGTCCAATTATTGCGATTATTGACAACCCGATAAATGAGGCCTTTTAATCTTACAAAAAGAGTGATATTTTGGACAAAAATGTGGAGGCATTTGATGAATAAAGAAATACTAGCAGGGTTTTACGCCACAAAAATAGGAGATATATAATTTGAAAATTTTCAGGAAAAGGCAAAAAAAAGAAAAAAAAGAGAAGGGTAAAGGTAAATCATAACAATAACACAACTTCTCAACACCTTATTACCCGTAAGCAAATGGGTAAGCTGAAGCAACAAATAAAATAGTCATATCCATTCTCAAGAAAGTGGTAAAATATAATCATCGAGATTGGCATACTCGCCTCCCTTTAGCACTATGGGCTTACAGAACAAGCATAAGAACACCAATGGGAGCAACACCATTTTCACTAGTTTACGGTGCAAAAGCAATATTACCATTGGAGCTCGAGATACCATCCTTGTGAATCGAGATACAGGAATTCATGAATGATGATACAACTAGATAGGAGCGTCTTGACCAATTGACAATTATTGATGAGAAACGTATTAATGCTCTAGAACATTTACGAGTATATCAAGATAGAGTCAAGCATGCTTACAATGCAAAAGTCCATCCTCGTGAATTTCAAGTGGGGGACCTAGTGCTCAAAGAAAATCAACAAAATACCAATGCTTTACCGCACTTAAGGGATAAATTTGCAGCAAATTGGTTGGGCCCATATATAGTAAAGCAAAAATTGGGACAAGGAACATATAGACTCTCCAATTTAGAAGGGAAATTGGAGCCAGAACCACTAAACATTATGCACCTAAAGGCATTTTATGCATAAAACGACTTGCAATATATGTATATATATATGTACATGGCTAAAAAAAAAAAAATAAAAAAAAAAAATAATAATATAAAATAAAATAAAATAAACAAAAGATTTCATTTTAAAATTTTGCATGCATTTCACAGTGTAAATAGACATATTTCAAATTGCATTTTTCATATGGCATTTGCATTTCAATTATATGTTCATACACACAAAAAAAAAAAATAGTTGCATCCATCCCATCCCTTGCTCAGTAATATTTAATAGTGGTGATGATAAGACCAAGAAAACAAATTCCAAGAATTGGGGGTATTCAACTAATATTATTTACAACTCACAAATCATACACATCATACATGATATATCATACAATTTTTAGTCACTCAAACATGTCTAGTGAAAAACCAAACTTCATGAAGTGTCCAATTTTCTTTAGGACCAAAGCACCTTCATCACATTAAGAAAATCTTGAGTATGGTAGATTGATCCAAAAGCAATCTGGAACCAAATACACTTTTACAAATCTTAAAACATCTTGAATAATAGAAAGATAACGCCAATTTGGGTAAACCTCAAAGCGAAAAAAAAGAAGTCAAATTCTTCGCTTACCCTATCACGCAACATAGTCCAAAAACAAAAATAGTGGTTATCACCACTACCACAGTGAAACAACAAATATAAATAAATGTAGAGTAGTAAGGATAGGGTTAAATTCTCATCATACTTCGGTTGAGAATCCGATTCCCCAACACTCTACACAAAAAAACAAATTAACAACACACACCACAGATCTCTAAAGCTGAAAATATCGTACTATGTTCCCCTCAGAAAGTTATGTAGTCATCACAAAGGCTTAAATATCAAAACCATTGGACTATGGAGTGAGCCTCCACCGGGGCTATAGACACTTGACTGGCAGTGGAGTAAACTCATGCAGGGTGACATGTCTCTCTCTTAAGAGGGAGACCTCTGAACGCACATACGGGTAAGCTAGCAAAAAAAAAAGGAAAACCCAGAAAGGTACCGTCCAAAAATTACTCAAGATGGGGCAATAAACATCACAATCACATGCACTGGTTCTGGATTGCTTAGGGTCATCGACACACAAGATTTAGAAAATGAAATTCACTTGCACACAATATGGTCCTAAAGAAAGTAAGACAACATTCAAGAAAAATGGTTAACGTTACTAGCTTCTTTGAGTATTTGAGAATATTTTTAGTTACATACCAAAAGCAAAATCATTATCCATATCACCATCCACATACCATTTATACATACCACATACATCACAACAAAGAATAATCAAGTGGGAACCCCCAATTGCAAATAAGAATGAGTAAAGGTCAACTACTCTGAGCTAAATAAGATTACATGAGCACCATGCATACCTTCATTCAGTTACATTACTATAAATCAAAATGCATTTTACATGTTCACTTGCATTCATTATCATAGCATTAACATACAAATATAGGATTGCATAATATAAACATTGCAAAAAGCATAAACAAGAAGAATACATATACAAATAATGCATGTGAATACCGAAATAAAATGCCATGTATATATATATATATATATATATATATATATAAATACGAAAGTCTACAAAGTACAAAATGCCCGAAGGCAGTATACATCGGAGCACTGAGGCTCATACTAAGATAAAATATACAAAAAACAAAAATAAGGCAAATACAACATCTAGCTAGTGCCAGCAGGATCCCTCCATGGACCCTACGCAGTAGAAGCCCCGTGAGAGCTAGAAGTATGATGAGTCCTATGACTCATCTCAGTCCCTCGGGTAGTAGTGGCAGCAGATGATGAAGGAGGAATAGGTAAAGGAATCTGACGCTCATGAAGAATGTTCTCCAACATCTCGATATAGACAGCCTGCTTACGCAGGCTCCTCAAATCAGCACCCTGGCGAGCGACCCTATGAGAAATCTCTGCTCATAGAGAAGCAATAGTCAGAGTCGAATCATCACCTCTAGCACCTGACTGCAATCGAGAAAGCTCGCCCTATAAATGGGTAATCTCACCATCGAGTCTGGTGATCTCTACATCCTTAGCAGCCACAACAATGTTGCTAGGTCCAACCCATAGCCCGTCCACCTCAGCCTGAAGACGAGTAACCTCACCCTGATATCGTGCTAACTCGACCTTCACTCGACCCAGCTCCAAATCTAGGCTATCTCGCTCAACCTGGAGAATCCCCCACTCCTCCTCGGACCGTCGAGGAGGTAAACCCTCATCATCACCACCACCCTCCTCAGGTGGCTAAACGTCCATCCCCATGTCAACTCTTGAAGAGCTACCACATCGGTGCTTCATCGACCAAGGAACCCATCCACCCACATCAACATCATCACCGCTCCCATCATCATCTACAATGATGCTAGGAGTCCATAGAGGCTGACTCACAAACCAAGCATCATACTCAGCAGTCGTACCAACATCATCCAAGTCAAGCACCTCCAAGTTTGAGTCGTCAGCAGGATCATCGACTCACCAAAAATCAGGAGCAACAAGCAACCCCAACTCATCGCCACATCGCCTGTACGTAACAAGCACATCTAAAATGTCCTGAACAAGACCAAACTACCACAGTATGCGAGAGAACTAGATAAAATCCATATCCCTCAAATGGGCACCAACAACCCATCGTCCCCGCCTAATGCGACGAAGCTCAGCTGCATCCGTCGCCCAATCCAAACCCCTCCAAGGCCGCCAACACATCAGGTCCCTAGTCAGAGAACTCAAGATTTCTCTGAACTCTGATGCACTCGTAGTAGATCGACTGACCTCCTCACTGAGCAACCACCTGTATGCCCGGGGAGAGGTGGCATCCATGCCACATGGTAAACCAGTAGGGCGACCAATGATAACATGCTCCCAACACCAAATCTAGAGCAGCAAACTATAGCCCAGGCCCTTGCGCCCGTGCCTCTTCACCTCATAAAGCTCGTTGTAAACCTCGTAGAGAAGAGCAGGAGCCCAAGCTAACCGACGAGGATCAACTATCAAGTCAAGAACAATAGACACCTGATTCCACGGGATCCTCGATCCCATGGAATTGGGCAACAACATGTTGCTCAAAATGTACATCATGAAGGTAGGCAATGCACCCAAGCTGCCAGCTGCAAAGAGATCCAGATACGCAATGCCCCCCTACTGCAATCAATGTCCCACATCTCACCAAACAGAGGGAAAAGGGCCTCCTTCTTGTCAAGGCCAACACGAATGGTAGGACCCTCGATAGGGACGTGAAAGATACGGTAGATATCCTCGAGAGTGATAGTCAGCTCCCCCATTGGGAGCTGAAATGTGCCTCTGTCTAGATCCCAACGCTCAACAAGCACCAAAAGAAGATCCTCATCAGCTCGGACGGTGCCTAACCGCCCGCAACCATCCAAACCAATGGTCTGAAGTAGAGCCCAATCATCATCAGAAAGTGCTTTCCGCACTTTTCAAATGGTCCTCGACCACCTATGCCGAGCATCAAGAAGCTTAACCTGAAAATAAAACATATAAAAAAAATGAAATTTAGCACAACATGCTAAAAATAAAGCAAAAAACGAAATTTTTTTTTCCTACACTACACAATAAAGTAAAAAAATAATTTTTTTTTACCTACCCTAGGTAATAAAAACAAAAACGATTTTTTTACCTACACTAGGTAATAAAAGCAAAAAAAAAAAAAATTTACCTACCCTAGGTAATAAAAGAAAAAAATTTACCTATGGTAATAAAAAAAAAAAAAAAATTACCTACCCTAGGTAATAAAAACAAAAATGAAATTTTTTACCTACACTAGGTAATAAAAGCAAAAAAAAAAATTTACCTAACCTAGGTAATAAAAGCAAAAACAAAAAAAACAAAAATTTACCTACACTAGGTAATAAAAGAAAAAAAAAAAAAAAACAATTTACCTACCTAGGTAATAAAGCAAAAACGATTTTTTTTTTTACAAGTTCATTGCCAGCCCCGCTTAATGAGCAAACAATAATATTTACCAGCCCAACTTAGTTTTCAAACAAGCAAAACAAACCCAAAACAAAAAAGGCCAAATCGCCTACCTCTGCAAACCGGCCGCCAACTTCCGCTCCAGCCGAGCCACCACCACCGCTCCCCTCGCCAACCTCCATCTCACTCATCACTTTAGCCAATAAACAAATGACAACTGGCAGAATGATTTTGAAAATGATAGCAGCCTATAAATAGCCGCTTTTAGCAACGAAAAACGTGCGCCCGTGTTTTAGGAAAAATATAAAATAAACCCACTTTTGAGGTCAAAAATTTATATAGGAAAATCAAATCCGTTTTTAAAATATAAATAATTTTAAAAAATATTCAATTCCTAGATAGGGTTTTTTTATTACTATGATACTTGTATAGTACTTATCCTATATATGTGTCCTCTAAATGTTTTCTCTCCCTAAGAAAGCCATAAGGTTAAACTCCCAAGGGATAGAAGAGCACAATTATCAACAATGAAAATATAATGGTTGAAACAAAAACAAAACATCCATTTCACCAAATCATCATCTCGCATCATCATCATCTCAAGTGAACCTTGTATCTAGTGGATTACCCTATACACCTAGCGGTTGCAGCGACTAGCAATCCATGCAATCCGGTCGGATGGGTATCTCACCATAAGGAAACTCATTCAAACATTCAACATCAAATCACTATGACATTAAATCAGCTAGATCCCTAAATCTTTGAGCTTAGATGTGTCCAAAATAGATTTGCACAAGGTTATCCTTCAACCCCTTCCGTTGGGTCAAAAGCGAAAAACAAACAAACACAATTTGGTAATAATCAAAAATCACTTGAGTATCAAATTCCCGAACGACTGGTTCCTTGAACCCATCATTTGGAAGGAATTGCTAAAGTCAATGTGGAAAAGAACTCCAAATGTGGTTAAAGATTTTACCACATATTATGCACATCAATGAAACCAAAGGCAAATTTGCAAGAACACACAAAATCCAAAACTTGGGGCATCAAGTTGGTCAAAATGACATACATTTGCATCACATCCATATCATTCAAACAAACACATCCGTTCAACATCCACAATTGGTCAATCGGCTCGTGGGTTTCATCCTTTACCCATTCTCCAATTGAGGGGGTAAGCAAATAAGCAAAAATCAAAATGAAAAATAATTCATTCATTCTGTATGTCAAAAAGGAGTGAACCCATTCATCCAATAAAGTTAGATGTCATTAGTTTTTGCACCGCATTGTGTTGTACACAACACAGTACAAAAAGGGGCAACTATAGACACCAAAATCTAGCACCCTTCAGTTCACATTCACCACCTCACCATCAAATCCTGCATAATAAAGATATATGCCTAAGTTCTAACTTAGGGATATAAAATCTTGCACATCATTATACTTTCCTAATTTATTTAATTAGGAAAATCACCCTAGGATACCCTGTCTACCCATTGGACATGTGTCCTGGACACTTCATCCAACATCCATGCCACATCTTACCCACTCCTGTCCCCTTTGTCCTTGCACATGAGATAGATTCCCAACACCCATGCCACAACTCCTTTGTTGTTGTCCCCTTGTCCCTTCACATAAAACAACATCCCACATCCCACTCCACTTGGAGCCACATCACCCCAGTTAAGTGAGCCACACTGAGTGACTCACTGTAATTGCCCCTTCCACCTGGCAGTCCAGATTTGCCACTTGGCAAATCAGGCTTACCACCTCACATTCCCCTCCAAAGCCCCAGTCAACCTATAAAGACACCATCAATCCACCAAATAGAGGGAGCTGAATCTGCATACCGACAGGCTATCGAATTAGATCTGGACCCGATGAGAAGTTGAGGGCGCAAGCCAGACTCTGATCGTTGGCTCAGATTTTGAGGCAATATTTCATTCAACCAAAACCGCCCATCCGTGGTTCCACAGTCGAGAATGCGCATCCACGGTTTCACAACCGTAGGTCCGTGGTTTCCAGCCCATAATCGCGCTTTCGTGGTTCCACAGTCCCGAGAACAGAAATGGGTTTCATCGACAGAGATTAGCGATTCGAGTAGTAAGCAAGGTTTTATTTGTTATTTGTTTTGCGTTGTCTATTTTTCATCCATATCGGTAATAGGTTTATGTGTAGCATTGGATTTATTGTTTGAATATACGGGTGCTACTAATCCCCTTTGCTGGTTTGCATGTGTGCAGGTAATAGGTATCTTGGATAGGCTGCTGAAGCTAGAGTGGTCCCGTGTTGGATACCAAAGCCCACTCACCTTTTGAAGTTGCAACTGGATACGAGGAGAGCATTGTACATTGTGGAAGATCTGGAAAACTCCCAGAGAGAAATTTGTATCACATTGAGGCCAAGATTGTAACATTGTACCCAATCTACTTGGGGCAATCCAAAACATTGTAAATCTATATCGCGAGAGTCAATATATAAAGGATTTCATTATTTTGGGCAATCTCTTTGTGTCTGTGTGATTTTATATTGCAAGTGCTCAAGTATTCTAGTTACAATAATCATGGTCACTTCGTCTAGAATAGCATATCAATCAAGGAAGGTCAATTATCAACACTCTTAGTAGGCATTCAAGGGGCCCATTGGACAACAATTATGAAGGGATAACCTCACAAGTATTGGGTTGTATCACTCTCCTTCTTCTATTGCTTTTGGGTCTCTTTACTTTATTTCTTTTATCTAAATTATCTATTTATTTTATCATATTATACTTATTATGGGCTTGGATTCCTTTGAATTGATACTCGTAATCATCATTTGCAATTGAAGTATATTTTATTTCATTTATTATCATATCATTTGCTATTAAATAATTTATTAGCACTTAGTAGCTATTCTTAAGCATTTATTTGTTACATATCTAGGTATTTGTTACTTTGAATAGTACCCTTATGTTGTAATTAGCCATAACTATGACTTCCTTGCATTTTGTTTATGTAATCTATCATTAAAATCATTTGTGTAACCTGACTATAGGTAGGTAGTGCATTTATCTTTTGGTTTTCAAGGCATTTATGTTGGCTATGTTTGCATTGCAACACATTTTCTTAGGTAGTGAAAATGTTATTTATACATTTATCCTCACCTTTCTAAATTCTTTTATTTCAACTCTCTGATATAGAACACTTCTTTGTCTTATTAAAGTAGATTATCATCATATCGATTACTCTAATTACTACACTAATACTTCATTATTAGCATAGATCTTTTAACTTAGTCATCACATCATCTCTATTACATTTTCTTTTGCATATTAGAATATTCATCTCTTTGAAGTATACTCTGCACCTCTAGTTTGGCATATCCTTAGGTGTTTTACATTTTATCTGCTTTTTTTTAACTGTTAGAAGCATTTTCATTGCCTGACTATAGGTAGGAAATGCAAACATTATTGTTATACTTATTTCATGTTTTTAGTATATTTAACATTTGTCTTAAATGAATAGGGATTTGACCTACTAACCCAAAAATCCCTTAGTTTTTTCTTAAGTTAAGTAGATTCATTTTCTTAAGTTAAGTAGATTCCTCTACACTCATATTTTTCCTTTTCTATGTCTATTTTTGTAGGTTTGCATTTATTCTGCCTAAAGACCTTTGCATTGGTAGGATTATAAGCAATGCATTTGTCCGTATAGCAAAATCTAGGTGCCTTTATTCCAGAACCTATATTTTTTACTTTTTGTAGTCTAGTACTTGCTTTAATAATTGTTGTAGTTAAACTTTGTTCTTGGGTTTATCATAAATTTGATAAAAAGAAAACATTGCACTTAGTTAAACCATTATTAGATTTATTTAATTATTTTATCTTAGGTAAGGAAACATAATTGTATGTAGTTTATATTTGAATAGTCTATTTGCTTGCATTTACCTCTTATTGCCTTGGACAAAAAAAGAAAAAAATATTTACTTTTATCGTATCATTGAATAAAAAAGGCACATAGTCTAGGGTTTGTCTTCTTGCGTCTTTGTTTTATTACATATTTAATTTCTAATTTAGGTCTAGGTATAGAACCTTAGGAGGGAAACATTGTTTTCCCTCCAAAAACACTAGGTGTTTGCGAAACTTATACATAGAATATAGTCAGGATTTATAACATACCCTCCATAAAAATATACTGAGGTGAGAAAGGTGTTTAAACTACTCAAATTGGTTAAGGATACCTAAAACCTCATCTTAAATTTTGGTGAACCTAACATGAACATATTTGTGGGTCGTAAAAGGTTTTTGACCTAAATCAAACCCTAACTAAGATAATAAATAGCCACACCTTAAACAAAACCACTTAACTTTTTTTGCATAGTTAGAAAACATAATTAATACTAATACGAACATAACCAAGGGCTAGTTATACTAAGGGTTGTACATGACCCTTTGAACAACCAATAGATGAATGTTGAGGTTAAATTGGGTATATTATGAGCCCAAGATACCAACCTCCCACATAGAGTCTCACACATACTTTAAGCATCCTAAGGAGTATATTATGATGGACTAGTGGGAGTAATAAGGAGGATTTTTATTACCTCTCATGTACCATCTTGGGTCATTTACCTAATAGTTAATTCCACATACCAAATTACTCCTATATACCAATTGTATTTCATGTACTGATGATATATAGAGAGCAATTAAGTATATAGGAATGCCCTAAGATATATCAATTAGATTAGTATATCAAGAGAAGGAGATATAAGGGATAAAAACATCTTCTTCTTAAACAACTCTAAAAATAAAAATTTAATTAATTGAATCCTCTTGTCCTTTAACCCATGGCTAAAAGAAGTTATAACCATTATAGTGGGGAAAATCAAGTAGTCCCTAATATTCCCCCATCAGGGAATGATTTTGAAGAACAAATTTCCTTAGGAAACTCTAAAATTAGTGAGGAAGAAGAGGAGTTACTTTCCTCAACCCCCTATTCTGATGACCTAAGAAGAAAAACCTTTTAGTCTTTTGAATACATGGAAAAATTCTTACAATAACATAAGGATGCTATATTTAACATCCTTTAGGATATTAATCAAACTACTTCGATGGATAAGATTCACTCTTGGATCATGCCCAACAACTCGATTCTAGATTTATACCCTTTAGTCAATTAAATATAAATATTAATCAATTAACTACAAATATAATTCTATAAAATACAAACATCGATGAAAAAAATGCAAACCTTAATCAAACTCATCTAGACATTAATGCATCAAATAACAATTTTGTTGACTCCACCCCTCCTATCATCACTACTTCCATAGGAGGTGGTACATCAAATATTCCATAGTCTTTTGGACATCATGTATCTCTGTGTCCACTTGAAGATTTACTAAGGCTCAATGTAAGTTTTCCCACATCTCAACAAGAAACTATAAGTTATAACACTAATTTGGATATGTACCTTAACTTCCCAATCTCTAATCTGTTTGTCAATATCCCTTCTTCTATTCCTAGTAATGTGTGTAAGAATGCTTTCACAACATGCCCTAATCTACATGGACTAGGGACCTACTTTTCTTTTGGATCCTGGTGAATTTTCTTTTGTTTTGTTTAGGATTATGCATAATAGTCAACCATCTAAAATAATTAGGTTCTTAGGCAGAAGTTTCCAGTTATGGATACCCCATTTTTACATGCCTTGTTTTTTTCATGTAGCTTAGTGCTAAATTTGTATATGGTAATCTCTTTAAAATGTTTAATAACCTCTTCCATTATAGTAGGCTAAAAACAATTTTTCAAAAATTACCAATATGCCTATGTTTCCATAGTTGTAGCAACCTAAAGATGTTTAAATTTAGACACTACAATCTTGGAAATACCCATGGAAACATGGGTGACATCACTTTTAATACCTATATCTCCTTAAATAGTCAATAAAATTTCATGAAACCACCTCCATTAGATGTGACTCGAAAATAGGTTTTTGACAAATATAAAGTTGCCTAGGTTTCAAGAAGAATTGACTTCCCAAATGGCCTACTTTCAACATGTTGTTTGATTTCCCTATTGACCATGGTGCTTGTATTTTCACCACAACACCCAATTTTGAGGCCTATATCTCCTACAATACCCAATAAAATTTCATGAAACCACCTCCATTAAATGTGTTTCAAAAAGGGACTTTTGAAAAATGTATCTGTCTATATTTTGAGGGGATTTGAGACCCAAATTGCTTATTTTATATAGGTTATCCAAGCTGCCATGTCTAAAACCCTACCAACTATCTAATATCAATGATCAACGACTCAAGAGGATTGGAAGAGAATATAAATGATGAAACATTAAAAAATAGTGCCAACTATCTAATCTCAAATATCAATGGATTGCATAAATTGGAGGAAGTTTTAAATAATAGAGCATTGAAACGCTCTACTATTCATCTAATCAAAAAATGATCAACTCATGAGAATTAGAGGGAGATTTAAATAATAGAGTATTGAAAAGCCTTGCTAGCTGCCCAATCGAAAAATGATCAATGAATTGTTCTAGTTAGAGGGAGATTTTAAAATAGAGCATTGGAAAACCCTACCAGTTGTCTAATCTAAAAATGATCAATGGCTCACATGAATTGAAGGAAATTTTAAATAATAGAGCATTAAAAAAACCTACCAACCATCTAATATCAATAAATCAGTGACCCACATGGATTGTAAGGAGGTATAGATTTTAAAACATTGAGAAACCCTATCAACCATTCGATTTAGAAAATTATTAACTCATGAAGACTCAAATAAAAATATAGAGGGTAAATCATTAAAAAACCTACCAACCATCCAATCTCAATGATAAATGGGTCATAGACATTAAAAACAAATGGAGGTTAAAGCTTTTAAAAACCCATCAACCAGTCGATCTCAACAATCATTGACTCACAAATATTTGGAGAAAAATATAAATGGTAAAGCATTAAAATCCCACAAATTATCCAATCTCAACAATAAAAAACTCACAAGAAGTGAAGAAAAATACAAGATTTTAGTACAACTAATGAAATTAGTGTTGTAAAAAGAGCCAAGAAACATAGAAAATGGTCAAAAAATGCAAAAAAGAGTCAAGAAATATAACACATGGTTGGACAATGCAAAAAAAGAGACAAGAAACACAAAACATGGTTGAAAATACAGAGAAGAGCCAAAAAACATAGAAAATGGCTGAAAAATGCTAGATGTTAAAGGTATAAAATGTTGCTAGAAAATACAAAGAATTATCGACAAACATAACAAATTATCAAAAAACATAGAATGTTGTGCACATTAAGAGAAATAAAATAGAGAAAAAATCATAGATAAGAGAAATATATAAATGAACAAATAAATAAATAAGAAAAATCAATAAAACACAAAAAAAAATATTAAAATTGTAGCTCCTACAATTTTTACTTTGCCTCATGCAAAATTTTCTCTTGTAGGTTATTTGACATAGCTACTCAAAATTGAAAGATGATGGATGTGAGAATTTTAATGTCGACCAAACAAACACAAATTGTAGAGCATGAAAATGATAGAAGCAATACTCATCCCACTTGTTGTGGATGGCAAAATAAGAACTAAATTACTTGAAATCAACTAGATTCAAGTCACCCCTAAAATTTGTGAAGGTTAAAATTTAATAAGGCATGTCAAAGGTATGGCTGAAAATACCCCAAGGAGATTATAGAGGAAGCTAGATCAACTAGAGGATGATATATTAAGGGAAGAAATAGGAAGTTTATGGACACACGAAGATCCATCAAGGAAGATGATGTGATGTCAACATTGCCCAAACAATGTTAAAAGGCAAAAAAGGGTAAGTAGTGGCTGGAATTAATGCCCTAGCCCACTTGATATAGCCAAAAGAGTAGAAGTCAAAACTCTCAAGACAAATCAAGCATGAGTAAGCCTAATATTTTATTGAGTTTGAAATTTAATGAGGCATGGTCAAAGTACAATTGAAGCTATCCCGAGAAACTCGCTGTAGGATTGCCCTAAAGATAAAATCCAATATTTGATGTCCCATCAAAAAGAATATAATAGTGATTAAAAAATGATAAAACTCAGGATATGTGAAGAGAAAAATAATTATATAAATGAGGGCCCGCTAAATAGCTAGAGGGGTCAAAAATCATCCATCGTATTTGCCTCTTTAGACTTAGTCTATTTTCTATTATATTTCTATTTAGGAAGATGGATTTTCTAAACCATCCATTGTATTTTTTGAACCAATCTTGGTACTATTTTTTAGCTATGTTCGTGTAATTCATAAAAGTGGGTAAATCGAAACCTAAATGTATTGTATGATTATCTTTATAATGCAAGGCTCTAAATTTTGTGTTCAAATTTGTGTATGATGATGGTGATTTTAATCAATTGATATCTTAGCCTATTTCTTACCTCTATAGATCTCACTCTTCTAGAACTTAGGCTTTGTGAATATTGGTTAGGTTGGGATTGGTTTTAAACTAGATTTGATGCTTTATAGGATCAAAATTGAATTAAGGATAATACTAGTTTGTTTTCTCTGTTTTTCTTTTCCTGTCTTCCTTCAACCTTTGATATTTTTTAAATCTAAATTAGAAGTAGATTAGCTCTTCGGTTTGAAGTTTTTAAACTTACCTCTTGTTTTATAGAGTTACAATCACTTTGGGTTTAAGCTAATTGTTGTTAATTCATGCAATGTTTAAAAAAATAAAAGCAACGAAACTAGTGTTGTGGTAATCTAAACAATGTGCTAGAAAATTTGTTAAACTTACTTTTTATTATGCAAATCCAAACTTCACTACTATATTATGAATGCTTATAACACAAAATTAATAGAATCATAATCTAAACACCTAACTCTTGTTCATGCATAAAATACTATCTATTAGATTACAGGAGGAAATGGATATATAAATGGAGGAAGTGACATACTAAGGGTTGTATGTGCAAGTGAGAATTCCCCAAGTGACATAGAGTGGAGATCACCTCCCAAAGAGTGGGTGAAGGTTAACATGGATGGGGATTCTACTAAAAAATCTAGAAAATCTAGTTTTGGCCTTATCATAAGAAATTAGAAAGGAGAATAGGTGTACTAGAGAGTAGAAGGTATGGGAAAGACAACATATAATGAAGTAGAAGGACAAAAAATCCTATCAAAATCATTGATAGCTATGAATATACACTTACATAGGCAATGAATAGAGACATACTCCTAGGTATGGATTGGAATCTTGGATTCGAAAATACCCTTCTAGGTGCTGGAAATTGGGGAGAGAAGGAAGGTGGAAGCGGTTCAAATATTTGGAAGGTTTTTCAAGACGTCTTTATTATGCATATCAAGTGAGAAGGAAATAGGGTGGTAGATTATTTAGAAAAATGGAGAAAGGATCTAGAGAAAGGGAAATACATGGAATTTTAGATGGAAAATTAGATAAGCTAGTGCCAAAAAATCCAAGGGATACGAGAGGTGGTATAGGAAGATAGTAAAATAGGTAAAGTAGATAGTGATTCTAATGAATCTATCGTAGTTAGACTAGTGAGCAATGGCCCTAAAGGAAACAAATTATAAGTTATCCTAGTTTTAAGCTAGGTAACAAAGTTTCTTGGCTTACTTCCATAAGCTCTTATTCCTTCATATTTAGGCCATTGCTTCTCTATTGTATGACATTACTACTAGTAGACTCAGAGTAGCCAAGATGGATGGCTTTCAAAAATAGAACACACACAACCACAGGTATTTTATTGGGTATGGATATATTACAAGAATATAAACCTCCACCCCATAGAGAAATAGGTATGTCATACATGATTAATATGCCAAGAATGACTTTAAAAAAATATGAATATAGATGGATGGTCTACAAAATTTAGATGAACAAGAAAAATTGGAATTCAACTCAGGTGTTGTTGATGTGCATGGATAACTACATAATGGTGGCCTTAGGTGTTGTTTTTAATGAACCCACCTATATAAAGTTTGCACTGCTTCATGGGAAGTGGTTTAAATGAATGGTAGTCAACATAAATCTCATGGAAACCTCCACAATGCTTGATATATTGTTTATATACATTATTGAGTTACTCCTAAGGTAGATTTGAAACCAATCAGGGTCCATATTGAGATAGGTTTTGATGATGAGGATAGCACTTTCACCAGGTGTATGGGTAATTTTTGAGCCAAGAGGGATTGGAGGAGGTTCCTCTTTCTCCCTCATTTTTTGTATGACCGATTTTACTTTGTATACAACTTCTATTAATATAAATTATTTTTCAATCTTTCAAAAAAAAAATTGTTCATGCATATTATAATTTTAATGTAATGGTATTATTGTTTGGATAATTATGCATTAAATATTAGGACTCTATGTTTAGAAATTTATCTCTTGGAATCATATCCACAAAGGTCCCTTAAAGGAAAAACTATCAAATGACATTTGGTTTTAGCCACAACAACCAAGACTTGGTCATACCCAAACCTTAGGGTAAAATAAATTTTCCTTTCAAGAGGGAACAAACTCTATTCCAAGTGAATTGGATTGCTTTTGACCCACAAACAACTTGAATCCTACCTCTTCACACCCAAAAAAATTGACACAAAAGGGAATTCAAAGTGTGTTATTTGCATGCTCAATAGAAGTGATGCTATAATAAGGGCCTAAATATTTAAAGAGTTAGAATTTTATAGGCATAACATTCATCTCACATATATTAATTGTCAAGCTAAACAAAAGGTCATCATCACTAGGTTCAAGTTAATTGTAGATGACATTGAATTTCTTAGCATTTTCCCATATATAAGACTTTGAGTTGATAAAATGTAGACCCAATACACCTTAGATTTTCAATAGTTCTCATAGATATATTAACCCTTTTTTTTTATCCTTTCACCATCCTTCAAGGTCCACCAATGGTAGCTCCTACTCCATGGTTAGTAGGAAGTAGTCCTTTGAACATACCATGACCTATACACAATATACCTAATAATGCTAAAATATATCTTCCTAAATATAGGCATGATGGAATGAGCTTAGCCAAAGAACATATTAAAACATTAAAGATGTCTTAATCCATTTATAAATTAAAAATGAGGATGTTGCTTGTATAATATTTTCATACACATTGGACAAGTTTACATATGACTAGAATATTAGATTACCTTTAGGATCTATTACTTCTTGGGCCTAGCTAAAGGTAACATTTATCAGCCACTTTAGATTACCCATTGACCCAACTATAATATATTATTAGTTTGCTTTTGTTCATAAAGAACCTAATGAACCCCTAATACTATTCAAAACTAGGTTCCATAAATTGTACACCAAATTAGTGGCACCTTACACCCTTATTAAGGAAGAAATCATCCAAATGTGCCTTAGATATTTGGACTAGTTAACTTCTATGTTTGTGAGGAGATATCCTCAAATCACATCCTTACCACTAGCATATAATGAGGCTCTAACAGTTGAACAAAAATTAATATCTAAAGCTTAAGGTTTAGTTTAATAACCTTTGGTTGAACAAATAAGGGCTTATAATAATATACCATCAATAAATTAGGACCTTACACAACATCTTCCTATGCTAAAGCCATTACCAAGTGTCATGTATCCCAACTAGAACTAACCCTTTAATATTGCATTTCTAAATAAAACGATGCCTAATATAAGCAATCAATAGACCATTGCAACATACTTGAATAATTAGGTAACCAAAAATAATGTTCTCAAACATACACCTCCAAAAAATAATCAATATGAGGTATGAGGTGTAGACCAATTGGTTCATCCAAATCCCATAAGAAAGACAGAGGTCCAAGGTTCAAATCTCGAGCCTCTTCGGACTGAACACTTGTCCCTTTCCTGGTGCTTTCAATGGTGTAAAATATTTAAAATGATTGTGGCATGGTGGTTATAGGGGTGGACTGCACAAAGATCTGTGTGGCAGATTCTGAGGTGGACAATGCAAAATACTATGGCGGACATAAAATATGGATAGCCTACCCGGATTCATGGTGGCTACCAATTCCACCATGAAAAAAAAATAAACAATTTGATGCCTTACCCACATTCCTAAACACGTATGCACCCATAAATAGTGTAACAGTTCAAATAGACCCAAGTCAACCTTATACCTCAAATCTTGAGTTATATAATATACAAAGGATGGTTTAGAGGTTAAGTAATAATATGCTTAAACTAAAAAGGAAAATTCCTCAAAATCCATCCACCAACAACACCTAAATATGAGCTTAAACTTCCAGAGGACTAATTATCAATGAAATATTCACCCAACTAATGGAGAAGTCAAATCCCTCTAGCAACTAGAACCAATCCAATGATAACCTAAGTACTATAATTAATCTTGTTGATCTTGATCTACTCAATTGGTGCAAGGTCCATTCCATAGCTCAACATGGTGAAACTGACTATTCATAGTTTAAAACTACTTTGGATATTGTTCAAAAAGATATGGAAAATTTAGAATTGATGCCCACAAATGAGGACTATAGGATTGATGTTAATAAGAACCCATGGACAACCCTAGTTTTAAAAATATATCAACTCTCAAGAGTAGATGAAGATAAACCTAAAAAATTCCTAAAGTAATATGTACAAGGTTACTGATAAGTTTAGAGAGGTAACAATTATACTCTCTAGTGTAAACGGAAAGCACTACTAACCTCTTCCACACCTCCCAATAAAACCTCTATCCCACCTAATGAGTAGGCCAATAAGAACCTAGTCCCAACTAAGGGTCCCATAGTACATACATATCCAAGATCCAATATGACATTACAATAGATAGAGAAAATCCTAGAATAAAACAAGTCTAGATATAATATTATTGAAGACCTTAAGAAAACCAAGGAAAACATTTCTCTATTTGAGGTAGATTAGTTAACTGACTAGAAGTATTTTTTGCTTTAAAATATCTTTAACTAAAATAAAAAAGAGACTAAAAAGGCTATTTATGCTTAGGATATACAAGGAAAAGGTGAAATATTCACTTTTCCTTTTGATTATTAGAATTGTTGGTAAAAATTTACATATTTATATTATGGATTTAGGCACTTATAGAAATGTGATATCATATGTTACTAGCACAAAATTGGGATTGAACCTTGCTTCCTCAAACAAGAAAGTAAGATAGAGGTAAATGTGGTTGGATTTTGAATCAGATCCATATATAGTTGGTCATTGAACCCAAGATACAACAATGCATTGATATTCAGGTTGTAGATATCTTAGATGCATATGGGATGCTACTCAACCATGATTGGTGAAGAACATTGAATAAATATATGACAACTAATTTTGGCATATGACTTCTTTGATATGGCATAACCAATCTAATTTGGATAGAAAGAGAGCCCAGGATGAAGGAGCTCATCATTGAGTATAGCAATTCCAATGAGATTCTATACATTGAGCCAAATTGGGAGTCTACACTATAAAGGTGGAAACCTGACCAAAATATAATTCTCTAGAAATATGGGCCCTACAAAAAAAAAAAAAACAATTGAAAACTAATCATAGATCCTCAAATTTTATGGGTCAACTCTAAGCACAATAATGGCACAAGAATTGAATTGGTTAACCCCAGAGGCAAATCCTATCTTGCTACTTACTAGTTGCAACTCCCTTGCACCTACAATTTTGTTGAGTATAAAGCCTTGATCCATGGATTGTAGTTTACTATCAATAAGGATCTCATGTATAGGTCTTGGGAGACTTAGAGTTGGTGATAAAACAAGTACAAAATTGGTATGCCTATCATGATAGATGTCTCTCAAATTATTGTATACATGTTTGTGAGTTAATAAAAGAGTGATGCTTTCATTATCTAAACCATTCCACATAAAAATAATCATATTGTAGATTTATTAGCAGTATCAACAAGTACCCTAGAACTGGTTGCTCATTCCAAGAGAAAGTAGCTTTTAGTAGAAATAGTCACAACCCCCTCTATACTAGACAACATCTAGAACTTTCAATTATTTGAAGGTGATATGCATATAGTTGATTTTATTACTTTTTTAGGCATATTTGAAACACATATCATAGATAAGAAAGATAAAAATTATGCAGAGCTAGATGAAGAAGGTGAGTTGATTTTGAATATGAAAACCATTACCAAAGGTATTAGTTATTTATAATGTCTATTTGATATGGATTATCATGCCCATAAGTAACTTAATACCTCATCTAAAAAAGGATCATGTGAGATATATAATCTAGAAAATGTTAATAATCCCAAAAATGTCTTCTTGGAAAAGACCTACACTAATGAGGAAAAAAGGAAAATAATTTAGGCCTTAAAGGATTACAAAGACATTATAGCATGGAGCTATAAAGATCTAAAGGTCTATGGTAAATCCATCATTACCTACACCATTCCCATAAATCTAGGAAGGGAGGCCTTTCGACAAAAGTAGATACTAGTGAATCCACTACTAGAACCTCTCATTCTCAAAGAGGTACACAGACTATTATTAGCCCACATCATTTTTCCTATAATACATTCTACCTTGGTTGTAAATTTGATACTAGTCCATAAGAAGAATAGAGAAATACACTTGTATGTAGATTTTGGAAATCATAATAGAGCACCTAGAAAAGGATAATTATCTCCTTCCTTCACTAGATGGAGTAATACAAACAATGAATAGATCTTAGACGATGTTTTTCCTAGACAATTACTTGGGATACAATCAAGTAATGGTAGACCCCAAGGATAGGATTAAAACTACATTTACTACAAAATAGGGAACATTTGCATACTGGAGAATGTCATTTGGCTTGATCAATGTGCGAGTGAATTTCTAAAGAGCTATGGACATCACCTTCAAGGACATCATTAGGAAATACATTATGATTTACATGGTTGGCCTTACTATCTTTTCTAAAAAATATAGAGACCATGTGGAAGACTTAAAAATGGTACTACAAAGATATCGAGAGCATGGAATTTCATTGAATCCTAAAAAGTATATTTTTGGAGTTACAAAAGAAAAAATATTAGGTCATATCTAGTATTTCCATTAACCTAAAAAAAGTGAGGCTATTAAAAAATTTTCCCTACCTAGAGGTAAAAAGAAGTTGAAGTCTCTATTTAGCAAAATAAATTTTGTGAGGAGATTTATTTTTGGGTTTGCAAAAATAGTCTTACCTCTGAACGCAATGCTCAAGAGGTATGCCAAAATTACATAGACTAAGGAATCACAAGTTATATTCCAAGAAATTCAAACAAAATTCATGAATGCCCCCATATTAATCAATCTAGATCACACTTAGCCTTTCTACATTTACTTGTTTGTACCAAAAAATTCAACTATTGGTATTTTGACTCAGAAGAAGGAAGCTAGATATGAGATAAAAATATATTTCATAAACTCACCATTGAAGGATGATCAACCCAATTAATTTATAATTAAAAATAAGCATTTCCTCTAATCAAAACCATGAAGAAATTCTAGTATTATATCCTACATAGCAAAGTGTTTGCAATAGTACTAGATCTGGCTATGAAATCAATGATGATGTAGAACAAGTTAGGAGAACATAAAGGTAAGTAGGTATCTATCCTACAAGATTTTAATTTGGATATCCATCCCATGAAAATTATCAAAGAATATGGACTAAGTAAAACATTGGCTGAAGTTAACTCTCAGATCTTATGCCAACATTATTTTGTAGAGGAAGTTACCAATGATGAATAGTATTGAGATATGGTTTATTATTTACTAACTAAAGTATGTTTCAATCACTTGAGTTTTACCCAAAGAAGATTATTGTGCCTTACAATTATAAAACTCATGATACAATCAAGCATGCTATATCAAATGAACCACAAGGAAATCTACCTGATATACCTGAATAAATAAGAAATTATCAAAGTCCTTAAAGATTTTAATGGTAAATGTGGAATAGGACATGGCTCAATAAATTACAAAGCAATTAGATACTAAGATATGGTTACTATTGGTATCATATTTTTAAATATGTACACACATTCCCAATCATATCATGTTTTCCAGATTACAACTTATTGAGAATGGAATTCCCCCATACCATTGAAACTAGTGATTGAAACTTGCTCATTTGTACAATGGGGACTAGACTTTATATGTGTCAAAAATCCTAATTTTTCAATTACATACAAGTTCATTCTAAATTCCATTGATTATTGTACCTATTGGACATAAGCTCAAGCAACCAAAAACTACACAGTAGAGGTTGTGATCCAATTCCTTGAAGATAACATTGTAACCAGGTTTAGGATATCATATGCTTTGGTATGTGACAACTGTCTTACTTTTTTTTTTCTTTTGATTTATTGAATGGTTTTATGATAATATAGTATTGGATTAGGAGAATCAACTAACAAAAACCTTTTAAAAACACTAAAGAAAACTTTAGATAAAAATCCTAGGGATTGGCAAAATAAAATGAAGTACGCATTATGGTTAGATATGAAAAGAATTAAGTCTTCCTTAGGAACATACCCCTATAATTTATTTTATGGTAAGGATCATATATTTCCCATAAATCTCAAGATCCTTACCCTAAAATTCATGAAAAACTACTTATAAATAGCTGATAGGTGTTTTGGAGGAAAATAACCCACCGTGTATGATTTTTGATGGATCTATTGGGAGTTGAGGTGATTGTGGGACTATTGTCTATCTACACTCAAGGCTTGGTGGATCAAAAGGTTCATTATAAATGGTTTAAGAGCTCAAAGTTAATTATAAATGGTTTAAGAGCTCACTCCAAGTCTAGGATGGAAGTTTTGATGTGTTTATTGAGCAAGCACCTAAGTTTGGTCTTACTAAGATCTAAACTATAAAGAATTAAAGAACAATGCAGGGCAAACAATGATGCAAGCAAAAAAAGGATTATTCCTAGAATTATTATTTTCTTTAGTGAGGACTATCCTTAATCTTGTAAGAAAGTAAGTATTTAATTTTCAAGAAAATGTCCAAGAGAGTGCACAAACAAGATTAACCTAAATACAAACTATAGGATTTTTTTGTTGATGCCTAGATCCAAAACCATAATATATTTTTCTAATCTATCAAATTGTGTTATTTTTTTCAACTATAGAAAGAAAAATAACCATACACTTAGAAAATAACCTAAAATATCTATCAAAGCATTTATTTAACTCAATGTTTGATCCTAGATAAATGTGCACCCTATAAATTGCGATCGTGAATTCGATCAATCATGTAAAATAGCTTCAAAATTGATTGGTGTTTGGGGGTATACTTAGACCACTATGCCATTGAGATTGGATGTATAATAGTAAATCCCCCTTGGTCCTTTTAGATATCCATTTGAAAATGAAAATTATTGTTGACCTTTGGGAACAAACAAAAACAACTTATAATAGTATGGAACAATGGAAATAGAGTGCAAACAAAATGGATGCAATGAAAAACAAGTATGCAAATGAGAACCTAGGGTTTTGGGAGTAGGAATTTATCCCTAAGCTACTATGATTTAATTCACACCTTGTAATTAGAGGTTGAAAATTTGAAAGCAAAAGAGGAGATGGCAAAACCAATGGTTTTTCCAAATTTATGCCTCATAAGGGCAAGGCACGAATTCACACAAGAGTGTTCAAAAAATAATTGTAGAATTAAAAATGCAATTTAACACTAAGAATTAATGATGTAAGAGCCAATAAATGCATAGGGAAACCTAGTAAGCTTGTAGAGGAAGCAAGAGTAGAGGTAGCAACCAAAGTGTAAGATCTTTCCTCAAAGACAAATAATATGCTCAATCTATCATCAAAGCTTCTCCACTTGCTTATCCTTAGTAGTATATCACAAAAAACACACCAAAAGAAGAGGACCAGAGCATTCCAAAAGCATCAAATCCTAAGAGCATACATATGGTGATCCAAAAATTTCTTTCTAGGAGAAAAGGGGAGTCCAATACTTCTGTTTATAGGAGGTTTGGAGGGGATTTAGGTGGAAAAACAAAAAATAAACTAGGCTAAGAGCTGATGCCGCAAAGGTTGGCCAAAAAATTAGGATTTTTAAGAGACCTAAAATTGTCAAATTCATGTCCCATCCTAGATGACTACAAATTCGGTAAGGCTAGGAGAAAAAACCAAACAAAAAGGGGAAAAAGAGGCTCAAACTTGAACTTAGCAACTTTGAATACCTTCTTAGGGATTCTAAGGGAACTTTGATGGGACAATTTTCCATGTCTACATTTTGCCCTCTCTTTGATGCATGTATGGCCTAAAAAATGCATCAAAGAAAGATGTAGATATATGGGCAAAACAAGTGAACACAAAATAGAGTGTTCGGTTTAGATAGAGGGATGGTGCAATGTCATTCCAAACATTTTAAATTTTTACACATTGTATAGGGTATTAATGACATTAATGTCCCTAAGGCCAGGATGCCCCCTCAAGTTTTAGGAATGTGAAATTCTTGAAGAAACTCAAAATAACAGACATGAAAGAAAAGAGAAGCAAACAAAAATAAAAAATAAAGAGAGAAAATACGGGATGAAAGGGGAAGGAGGGTAAAAATGAATTCTTTTTCATCGTAAGAAGATGAAGAAAGGGGTTTCAGATAAAAAGAACAAATGGTGCTTCCCACACACTATTCAACCTTTGCAAGAGGCGAGGCCAATGCAAAAATAGAGCGAGCACAAGGACAAAAACCCAACTTCTAAACTAGGTTAGATTAGGGTTTTAAGAATTTATTTAATTTATTTAATTTTTTAGAGGAAGTCACTATGTGAGACCTCGATGCGAATTCAAGGGTCAATTGTGAATTTGGCTAGAACTTGACAATGATCGAATTCACACCCTAAAAATATAGAGCATGAATTCGAATGAAAAGAGATAAAAGAGAGGAGAAAAATAAGAAAGAGAGGAAGAAGAGAAGAAAAAGTTAAACTTTGTTGAGTAGATTATGAGTTTTGACTTAAAATGTTTTTAACTAATTAAAGTTTTATTAATTTTTTTACTTGCAGCATGATGTACTCGAGAGAAAGGAGTGGTAGTAGAACTCCTTAGAGGGGATGCTATGAAAAATTATTGTGTAAGAGAGAGATACACTATGGGTGGTTGGGCTACTACACTTGGTAAATATGCCTTAGGTGGAGGCAAATAGAGCGCTACTAACAACACTAGTGGAGAGGTGGTATCCAAAGTCATCAACCTTTTGACTACCCATAAAGGATATGACCATCACACTAGAGGATATGTGGTGGATATTGAGTATCCCCATTAGGTGGAGGACAATCTACAAAGCATAGGTGCCATAGGTAGCATTGCAAATACTGTAAAGGAACCCAACACATGAGATCCAATAGAGTGGGCTTCATGTCGATGAAATACCATGATGATATGGAGTTGAGGTACTAACTACTATGTTGTGGGGTAACAATTGGGCTACTAGTGTACCACATGAGAAAGTGACACTTGCCATAGGTATTGGTAGAGTAGTGGTAGACATGTGATACTAGTAGGTTAGGTTCACATGGGATCCATATGTGTTGGTATGCTTGTATAGGACATTGTACACTTTCATGTACAAGCGATAAACAAGGATAGTCTACATTAATTTGATCCAAGTGTGGTGTTGGGAGCACATGAACATTTGAAGACCTCATGTACTATTAGGACTACTACCTAAACCAGAGCATAGAGTAGCATATATGTGGACCTGATACTATGAGCGAGTCTAGAGGACACACGTCAATATTGTGTCACTAGGGATGTAGATGATAGATGAGCTATGGGAGCACCAGATCATATGGTTATCATGGTGTCTATACCTTGGATGGGTCAAGTATGAGGAGGATCTGGCTCAGGTTAGGATAATTCAATGGGTCACCACTGAGAAGGGTGACCTAGAGCTATATTAATTTGACCAAGTACAATAATAATTTATCATTCTTCAAGAGATACCATACCTGGATGACTACTAGTTTAGACGAGTGTGAAGGGACCTATCAAGATTTGGAGAAGACCTTGATATGGGGATTTTTAAGGAGGACCTAGATGACCCACTCTATGTGAATACAAGAGTGGATTATGTTTGGGTGACCTTTGGGTACCTAAGATGGTACAAGAATATTGTACCCCTAAGGATATCTCCAATTGTTGCTAATGTAAAGGTTCTAGGTCATGGACTAGTAGGTGTAGTTGGTGCTTTGATAGGCTACCTAATGCATAGTTGAGTGATGAAATAGGGATGTAGACCCACCCAAGTAGACATAAGTATAGGTTTGGATAGAGGTGGTGATAGCCATGAGGATGACTGTCACTCTTTGGCTTAAAGGGATGGGGAAAATTATGAGATGTACCTACAGTGATAGAGCAAGTAGGATAATAGAAGATGTCCCTATAGTGGTAGTAGTAGGATCTAGTGAGACCATGGGTCAAGATGACTCAGTGAGGGAGGTGGAGGTATTGTAGGTTAGTATGGTGGCCATGTAGAGGGAGATGAACTTACTCTAAGAGGATAGGCCCAAGAGGTTGAAGGGGCTATGGGGAGCCATAAACATGATAATCATAGATCAAGATATGGTGAGGGTGTAAGTGGACCATATTAGGGGAGAGATGGGTTGGCTAGAGTATGATCAACAACAAGCCCAGGATGAGGGGATGGTCATCATCACTGGTAGCCAATATGGTAAGGGGATCTAGCTACTACAAGAGAAGCTATAAAGGGTGGGAGAGAGTTTGGAAGTTTCTATATGGAAGGATATATTCTACCAGATGTTATAATTTTAGGTGATGCCATCAAAGCAAAGGGTGCATTAGTCAGCATCCTTATAGTCAAAAAGTAGGTCACAGTCAAGGTCATGGAGTATTTCATAGTTTATGAACATGCTCCCACTAGAACCACATCCAGTGGGTAGAGCATAAGAGATTGGCTGATAAATATAGGGTGAGGATCAATATGATGTACCATTTTTGAGTGTGGCATGTGTTCCTAGGCTAGGGGATGGTCGAGTGTGCCAAGACTGTATTGTGGTACACCAAACCGGTTAACACACTCTATTTTGAGTAATATATCATGCTACAATTTATATATACATGTGTTTGATTATGTGTGAAATTTATGTGTTTTTAATTTTTTAATTATGCATGAATATATGAACAAAGAACAAATGCATGAAGATATAACAAATGCATGTAACTAAATAATGCATACTATATGAACTTAACTAATGAATGCATGACTATATGACTAGATTGGAAGCATAAAAAGGTGTTGGAAGAAAGAAAAGAAGAGAAACAAGGAGAAAAAAAATAACACTCCAACCAAATTTGTACCCCATAAAAATGAACCATGAATTCGTCACAAAGTGAATTCATGTCCTATAAGGGTAGGGTATGAATTTGGAAAAAAAAAGAAAAGAAGAAAATAAAGGAAAAAGAAGAAGAAGAAGAAGTTCAAAATAAAGTCAAAGAAAGCAAAAAGATGCTTAAAGTATGATATTTGAATCAACTTAGACCACAAGGGGTCAATGTGACCAAATGATCATAAGCTAAATAAAATAAAGGATGGAGAGGAACCTTGTGAGGATGTATGCTCACAAATGGCCAAGGATGGATCAAAACACACTATGGGTGTAGTGCTCATGAGTGGCTATGAATCTATCCTATGAAGGTGTTGTGCTCACTGAAAAGAACAAGCCAAAATCAAGCATTACCTGCAATGGGTGTGTGCTCACTAGTGACTAAAATATGAAGTGAAAACCTACTATGGGTGTGATGCTTTCTAGGGGTTGCAAGTGGAGTGATACCTACTTGGATATGTGCTCACAAATGGCCTAAGTGGAAGTTAATGCTCATTAGCACATATGAATATCCTATAAAGGGTGTAGTGCTCGTTGATACAAAATAAGTGTAACACATTAGGGGTGTAATGTGTGTTGATGGTCAAAAGGAGTGAAACACTATACATGTGTTATCTCATCAAAGAAGATAAGAAGATTGATCAAAGAAAAGCAAGAAGGTGTTGTGTATGCATGTACTAGATAAAACAAAGATAGATAGGAAGAACAAGGTCATAAAAAATAATGTGTATGTGTGTGTGCCCTTGTTGAAGTTTTTTTTTTTTTAAAACGAAAAAATCCCTTGCGGGGCTGCCTTGGTCCGAGAGACCATGACCAAGGGGTTCTACACCATCAAATTCACCTGGGAGTCATGCCCGGCCCTACTCGCACCAACATTATCAATTGGATTTTGGGTATCCAATTCAACTTTTTGGTAGGGTGGAGATTTGAACCTGGGACCTCCCTTGGAGTATTGCCCTCTCCTCTCCAATTCACCTACAACACCTAGGTGTCCTTGTTGAAGTTTTAAAAGCTAAGGGATGTGCATAGAATAGTCAATGGTTGTATGAAAACCATAACTGATATCCATGTGGTATCTATCCTATCCTATGAGTACCCCTTAACAATCAAAATATTAATAAGGAAAGAGTGATAAAAACAAGATGCATATATAGAACAAGGAACACATATCCTTTTTCTTGGATAAAAGAAGAAATGATTTAAATCTTGTAAAGGAAAAAGGACATACAAGAGATGAAGAACCATATCCCTTGAATTGGAGAGGTAAAATTAATTTTATTTCAAGGTCAAGGAACATGCCCTAGGTTGGGGATTGGCTAAGCATCGATGACCTAGTATGAGTGTAATGCATATGAGCTAAAACCTAACTAGGTTTCATCGCTTACCTCATTGTAAAATTCTAAAAAATCTATATGATCAAGGAACCATGCAAGTATGATCAAGAAATCAAGTAGCTATATGAAAAGAATAAGATGTAAAAGAGATAAGTATGTCAAGTAGTCAATGTAATGTATGACAGGAAGTCATGCAGTATGAGCAAGAAAACTAAAGAAATATGGCACAAAGTAAGTGGAAGAAGAAAATAGATGAGAAGAAAACAAAATAAGAAGAGAGATGATCAACAAAATGAGAACAAAAGAGAGATGATGTGAATTCATGCATAATATCATTTTAGGTGCATTATGTTCATTGGTTCTTAAGATATTTTCCATATAACATTTCTAAATTATAGTCTTATGAGCCAAACTTAGCCATTATGACAAAGGGACCTAGCCAATTGGGATAAAACTTGCCCTTCAGATCCATATGTGAATTAGTGTTCTTTTGGTTTTATTTGAGGACAAGGTCCCAAAATTCTAAAGAACAAGTCAATAATTTCTTAGAGTAATATCACTTGAACCTATTTTGATAGGCTCGAAGATGCTATGGATGTGATTTTCATAAAACAACTCCAATTGGTTCAAATGATCTAAATGGTACTCATCATTGATCGAGGCATATTGAAACAAGCTATGCAAGGACAAGACTTATAGCTCAAAGGGGAACACTGCCTTAGTTCCATAGACCAAAACTAAAGGGATTTATCCTATAGAAGTTTGTATGCTAGTACGATAGGCCCACAAGGTAGGGTTCAATTGGATATGCTAGTCATGATTGATCTTACTTACCAACTTTTTAAGGATCTTAACTAAATATTTATTGGATGCTTTAACTTGACCATTACCCTAAGGGTAATATGGATATGACCATTTGTGTTGAATCTTGTACTTATAAAATTTTTTATGGACATCCTTGTTCTTGATAGGAGTTCCATTTTTTAGAGATGATTATCAAAGGAATCCTGTACCTACAAAGGATTTGATTGAAGATAAATTAGAGGCTTGGGATCTAGTCACCATAGCTAGGGGTATGTATTCAACCCATTTGATGAAGTACTATATTGTCATGATGATAAAATTATGACCATCAGATGACATGCTATTACCTATAATGTCCAATCCCCACATGAAAAATGGCTAAGAGGAAGAAATAACCTAAAATATTTGAGAAGAATGAACAAGGTTGTCATGGCATTGACACTTGTTGTAGTGTCGGACATAGTCACAAGCATATTTATCCATGGAAGACCAATAGTAACTGATCTAAAGGAACTTCTTAGCAATAGCATTATCGCTAAAATATCCTCCACATGATCCTTCATGAGCTTCACTAAGGGCTAGTCAGGATTCATCAAATTTTAAGGCATCACAAGAGGATACCCTCAAAAGAACGTTGATATAAAGTATTACCAATTATGACAAACTGACATGCTATTTTTCATAAAAGCTTTCATTGATTGTGATCTAAGCCATTGGGAATTGAACCATCCTTAAAGAAATTAAATATGTTTGTGTACCAAGACTCAAATTGAGAAACTCCAATGTTTAGGATATCTAAAAAAATTAGGCTAGAGCTAAGGGATGTGGGTTCTTGGAGTTGTCAAATAATAATCATTGCTTGATTATTTTTTAACACCAAGGGGATAAAGGATGCAAAAAAAACCATGGTATCCACATTACAGTTGGAGGATCTAGGGATAGACTCTATGGTTACCTTATTGAATGCAGACAAGAGCTTGGTGACAATATACTTGTAAGGTTTTAGTTTATCATCTCTGATTTGATAAAAATTACTGATTAGATTAACCACAAGTTGAGAGTCACCAAAGGTAGAAATAACTCTAACCTTTAAGGTTAAGGCTACCCTCAGGCCTAGGATCAAGGCTTTGTACTATACAATGTTGTTAGTGCAAGAGAAATGAAATTTGAAGGAAAGGGAAATCAATTATTTTTGAGGGATGACTAGAATGATTCTATCCTCAATGTCCTTTAAGTAATAGGTTTCATAAAAAAAATGATCATGACTCTGGATATTCTACTTCTAAGCTAAGGTACTCATCAAGAAACTCAACAACTAAGGGATGGATGGATTCTATGGGAGCAGTGGCTAGCTAGTCAGCAATCGCATAACCTTTTTTAGCCTTCTAACCTATGAAGGTTAAGTCAAACTCACTAAGGGCTAGAACCCACTTAGTGGCTTGACCTGAAAGGTGGGGTTTCAAAATTAAGTAGTGAAGAGGATAAAACCTTGTGACTATCACTATCTTATGGCTAAGCATGTAGTTTATCAACTTATAAGAGGTAAAGACTATAGTGAGGTAAAGCTTCTCTAAGGGAGTGGACCAGGTTTCATAGCTAATCAAGGTTCTACTAATATAGTAGATTGCTTGATCTTTGTTTTGATCATCATGTTTAGCTAGAATAGACCCCAAAGCATGGGATATGGCTGCTATATAAAGCATTAAATGCTTATCTGGCCTAGGGAAATAAGGATAGGTGGGTAAGTGAGATACTTATTGAGTTCATAAAAGGTATTTTAACACTCAGTAGCCTACTTGAACACTACATATTTCTTAAGAAGCTTAAGAGAGGACTGACACTTATTGACTAACTAGGCTATGAAGCAATTGATAGCTTGAATTTTTCCTTTAAAGCTATGCAACTCGATTAGGTTATGGAGAAGAGGTATGTTAGTAATAGCCATTATTTTAGTGGGATCCACTTCAATGCCTCACCTAGATACTATAAAGCCTAAAAGTATGCCATATGTGACTCCAAACACACACCTGGAGGGCTTAAAAAAAACTTTGTATTTGCAAAGCCTTTCAAAGATATCTTAAATCTTATGCATGAGTCTCTTGATTGATGGAGAAATCAAGAAGATCATTTAGATATCTCTCAATAATATCATTGCTTCAAATGATGAAATATATATGTCATGACCCTTTGGTATGTGGCACCAATATTCTTCGAACTAAAAGGAATTACTTTATAAAATAAGGTACCCCATAGAGTTATGAAAGTTGTATTGGAATGGTCCTCAGGAATAATCTTGATTTTATTGTATCCCAAGAAACCATCCATGAGCAATAGCATTCCATGTCCAGTGGTAAAATCTATGATCATATCTATGTTGGGCAAGGGAAATCCATCCTTGGGATAGGTGAAATTGATGTACCAAAAATTGGTACATACTTTTAATCTCTTCCTAATTAGCCACAAGAATAATGTTGGAGATCCAATCAAAATAGTTGATGGCTTTGATAAATTTGACATCAAAGAGTTTTTGGAGCTTCTCCTTGACTAGTAGAGTGACTTTAGGATGCATATTCCTAAGCTTCTACTTTATGGTTTTGGCATTGGGTCTAACTACTAGGTGACGCATAACTAAGGAGGGATCAATCATTGATATGTCGACATATAATCAAGCAAAAATATCTTGAAATTTATCAATAAGTTGGTGTATTTCTCCAACTCATCCATGGACAATGATTTTCCTATATTAAAGATCCTAGGGCTCTCTTTAGTTCCTATATTAATTTTGAGGTTCTCCTCAATGAGTATGTAGGATCTTAAATTAATGTCTAGTTTTTTTTTTCCAGCTAGCTATTGTAGATAATGTTTATGTTTTATTTTTTTGATATCGGGATTAACCTCGTCTTAAAATCTACTTTTTTCTAATTCTGGTCCGTTCCATAATTTCCTGCATCTCCAAACGCCTTCATCTAATTTTTAGATAAGATATGGGTTTAGGAGGGCTACTAATTCCAAATGCACATTAAATCAGATTAAGTGAATGAATCCTAATTTTCTAACTTACTAACCTTACTAACACCAAATGCTAACATAGGTATAGTGGAACACTTTTAAATGAAGATAAAACGAATCCGCTAATTCTAAAAAAATGAACCTCATGTTAAAGGCACGGATTTTAAAATGAAGTGGTTTAAACCACACACTTTCTCATTTAGAACCCTTTTTTTTAAGCTGAAGATAAAAGAGGTTACTAACTGGGTTTCGGGTAGATCATTTTAATCTTAGGAACATTAAAAGAAGCTATCATCACTTTTGGTCAATTTAATGGATTATGGTTGCAAAGTATTCATTTGAATCATTAAATGCCCCTTGTTAACTGTTACTTGCAGGGTTTAGGTTATTCTGGCATACATTCATTTATTTGCCTTAGTCTTGATTGATTACATGCACATGAATGTTTGTTCACAAGAACCTTGGAGAAATGAGTAATGCTACTTAGTTTCTTTGCAAGAGAGAGTTTCTTGTTTGAGACTTTAGTTGTGGTGATCATTTTGCTATAGTGCAAAATATCCACTCAACATTTTGGTGCTAGAAGGAGGGTCTTCTTTATTGCTTTGTGATTATGATCTGTTCTAACAATTAACATGGGTAGTTTTGTTTCCACCTATTGTGCTTGCAGGTATAACATTTATTTGTTTCATTTTGCAAGTGAGTTGAGAGAAGTCTTTTAGAGGTCTAGAGTTTTCAAGCTGGCCCAACCTGAGTACATAGATACTAGGTCCAAAACCACAGGGGAAACTATTTTCCAAAGCCTTTCTCCCATTGGTAGGAAGCCGAGAAACCAAACATTAGAGATCGAAATACCACCCAGTGTACTTGAGTTAGGAGTTTCTTTAGACTCAAGTACGTCTCGCGGGCCTGAGCCCACAATTTCAAACGTGACAGCTACACCAAGTGCATCTGTCCCCATCATTACAAGTGTTGCCATTGTTCCTATAGGGCCAATACATTTGAATAACATGGCCCAACAACAACAATAGCCACCTGCCCTTTGGTATGGTGCGCAAAGTTCTTCTCTAAATATCCCTGGGATAGTTCATGACTTGCCTAGAAATATCAAAAAGGGATTGCCTAAATTCGTGCATGATGGTCCCATAATAGTCGAAGAGCATGTCCAAATTTACAAAGATTACATGTTTAGATAAGGAGTCACCCATGAAGATATCGCTTGTCAAATTTTCCCTACTAGTCTAGACAGTACGACGAATGAATGGTACAGGAATCTTCCTGCAGGGTCCATTGCTTCATGGGCCCAATTAGAAACTGCCTTTATTAGCCAATTTCGAATGTTGGTAGATCCTTCCATAATTTATAATTTATTCGTATCATGCAAAAGGTTACCCAATGAGCCCATAAGAACATTCAATCAGAGGTTCCAAAAGCTGTATACAAATTTGACTCGCCACTTCGTAGTAGATCCTACTGTGGCCTTACAACTATACTTTAGAGCTTTAGATCTGTTAACATACTTATTGACTAGAAGGAACCCATAGGTTACGAAACTTTCATTAGCTTATGCAGACAAAATGAATCTTAAACAACAAATGAATTTACCAGGAGTAGGGTTGTCTCAATTGACTGGGATGGGACAATATGGTCCATACAGTCAATGTGCCATGATGAATCAATTAATGGCACCACAAGTTCCAACAATGAAAAATTTTCAACAACCATCTCAAGTCGCATCATTTCCTACTTATCCTAATGCCTCTGGTCCAACACAGGCTTTGATTCCAAATAACCCGATGACCTTGACTGGGTTCAATACGGGCAATAATTTGTTGACCCTACCTGGGTTTACTCCGATTAGTATGCAAAGTCCAACGACGTATCCAAAAATCACTCCTATTCAAAGTATGAATCCAGGATGGAATCAAAGTGCCCAAACCCAAGCCATTGTACCTATTCTAGAGGTGGCTAATGCAACAAATACAACTGGGCCCATAATTATAGTGCCCCAACCACATGGGCCTGAATTCGCGATAGAAGACATGAAGGAAACGTTGGCCAAAGTTTTGGTTATGGTGGGAAATGTTAATAAAAAAGTTTACCAAGTCATGGGTCATAACCAACCTCATAACCATAGAGGAAAAGGAACATACAACACACATCCTAATAATGGACGAGTACCCAATCCCATAGCCAATCAGGCAGATGTCTCGAAAGATTTTGGAGAGTCAGGATCTTGTGATAATGATTGCCTGCACTGTTGCCATGGAAAGCAAGAATCTATATTGACTAAAGTTATATATTCCCAAGATAGTGAAGATGAGGAGGATGTGGAGTTCTTTGAAAAAGAAGATGAAGAAACATTGGAAGTTCATCCCAATAAACGTTTTGGGAAGGGAAATCACAAGTATTATACAAGGAGTTCTAAAGATCCCAAAACTTCCTCTACCCCTCCAAACAACCCATTACTTCCTCCCGATCTCAAAGGAGATGTTAATCGCGGAGAAGTCTAAGTTGGTGCAAAATATGTCAAATTTTGAAAAACCCACCTATGACTTGATAGAAGACATGAAGAAAACTAAGGCCAATGTCTCAATGTATGATATGTCCCAACTTTTAGGCCAAGAAGTAAGTCCACCAAAAGGTTTGGATCCACCTACCCAAGTCCATGAAGCTAAAGGTGTTGAATCCAAATTGGTTTGGAAAGTGAAAAAGCGAGATGTGCCCCCATTCCTCATAATCATTAGAATTGTTGGTAGAAATCTACACAATTGTTTAATAGATTTAGGGGCCTCTGCTAGCATTATGCCCCTAGAAATCTATCAAAAATTGGGACTTACACCAAAACCTTCTAAAAGTAGGGTGGTGCAACTGGATAGATCGTCCATGGATGCAGATGAAGAATTAAGGGATATTCTTATTCAGGTCAACTCAAAACCTAGGGTTCAACATCACATAGATATATTGGTTCTTAACATTCCTATCAAGTATGGCATGGTGTTGGGAAGAGATTGGAGCAAGAACTTAAATGGATATATTGTAATAGACTCTTCACATATGTGGTTGCCTTGGAGAGGAGTGGCCAACCAAATTTGAATCGATAGTGAACCTAGGCTCAAGGAAATGATAACATAGTACAACAAGCTGAATGAAATTCAATACGTTGAAACTAAATTAGGAGCCTATTGCTTAGACGTAGAAATTATTGATAGTTCTAAAAATGGAAGGATGGGATGCAATGATTCGAAAGAACACCATAAGGTTTGGAATTTTGACGGATCCAAGTCCAAACAAGGGGCGAGAGCTGGTATTGAACTTTCATGTCTAGACAGAAAACCTATGTTGGCTGCATAAGATTACAGTTCCCAGCCACCAACAATGTGGTAGAATATGAGGCCTTGATTTTTGGACTTCAATTGGCCCTTTGAAAGAAAATCAAATGTATCAAGGTTTTATTTGATTCTGAATTGGTGGTAAAACAAGTCATGGAGAAAGAACAAGTGCTACAGGATGATGAATGTCATGAGAGAAAAGAGGAATTTTCAAATCCTCTTCAAGTAAGGTCAAATGAAAGCATGCCAAAGGTAAAATCTCACCGTTTTGGTTTCACCACGCAAAATTCGAATGAAGGTTTACCTAATGAATGGTTTGATTAAAATATTATTAATGTTATGGTTTTATTGAATGAAAATGAAAGCTTATTTCTAAAGCATGAATCAAAGTGCGGAATGGACATCTTAAAGAATAGACATAAAAGAATTGAACATCAATCATTGTCTAATCAATTTGAAAACTTGAAGCTCCACCATAGGATTATTAATGAAACTAAATCAAATTGGTATGGTGAGAGGGGCAAGTGGAGGTTTGTTTCTTTGTTTGGTTTGATCTTGTTTTTGTTGGATTCCTGCAAAACTTGGTATGTGTATCACATCATATGTCTTTTAAAGAATTCTAATCAGGTTTGGATCCGGGAAAATGATAATCCAAACTTTTTGTACATTTGTATATACTTTTGGTTTTCGTGTTTTGTTTTTGGAATGGATCTCATTTTGGTTTTAAGTTTTGTGTGTTGGTCCTTTGGACATTTTTGGTTTGTCAACTTAGGTTCTTATGAATGTTGACTAAGACTTGGAGAATATGAAACATAGGAATTATATTGCAGAAAGCTCCTCGAATATTGCAAACACAGTAAAGAATATCATTTGGAACTTGTGATGCATGAAGTTGTCAGTTTTTCACATTATGGTAAAGTAGGTGATATATACTCCCTCTACATTTCAAAGGGAGCAATGAATTCATATCTCATATTACATTCCGCATTGCATATATATTTCATCTTAGTTGCATCTTCATGTCATGTACAATCATTGAAAAGGTGTCGAATCCTCTTAGTGTTATTACATAACATATATTAAAAGGATCCTAAGGTTGGGAACTAATGCCCTAACTATATTGAACCAAGCACGTTCTACGCATATTAAAGATAATCTTGAGCAAAACGATCAAAACCATACTTGGAAGAAAAGGTGAGGCGAAAGGAATATTTTGTGTCTGTCCTATCATGCAACATAATCCTTAAAATAGTGGTTTTTACCACTCCCATAATGCTTAAAGCCTAAAATCAGAGTAGTAAGGATAGGGTTAAATCCTCATCAAACTTAGGTTGAGGATCCAATTCCCCAAAGCTCTGATTTGACCTTCATGGAGTAGTAAGGATAGGGTCTAATTCTCATCTCGCTTAGGTTGAGAATATGATTCCCCAAAGCTTCTATTTTTCCAAAGCAAATATTTTTTTCATTTCTCTATTAATATTGGATTGGAAGGATCGTACTACATGTCCCTTGCAAGGATGGGTAGTCATCCCCAAGGTCCAAGAAATCAAAGTAAAGCCAAACCATGGATTATGGGGTTAATCTCCACCGGGGCTATAGACTCCTGGCTGGCAAGTGGAGTATGCTCATGTGTGGCAACATGTCTTGTCTAAAAGCAAGACCACTGACCGCTCAAATGGATAGGCTAGCCTGACAGTTTCATCCATAACAGGTTAAATCATTTTGTTCAAGATGAGGTAATGAACTCTAGATCAGAGTAGTAAGGATAGGGTTAAATTTCCATCTTGCTTAGGTTGGGAATCCTATTCCCCAAAGCTCTGATCTCACTTACACTTGCACATGGGTTCAAGATGGTAGTGACACATAACCAAATTTGGGATCTAGTAAATTAATTCAGTATACATATTTTGGTCCTAAGAGGGTTTGATATTTTTAATATGTTTGTTCATGATACTAGAAGGGTTGAGACTTTGCAAAGCAGGTTGTTATATCTCTAGCAACTTCATCATACATCAAATCCTACACAAATAATTCATAGCCTTGCATACGAATCATAAGTAAAATTGACAATGGAATGTTGAACTATTTCAAACGATAAAGAATGAAGCACATTGCACACACCGAGCTGATGCTTAACGATTCTGATGCTTCATGTATTTCTAATCTGTTTGCATTATTTGGATATTTGTTGATGCTTGTATTTGAATTCGTGTATTTTCAGGTTGAGTTCTCACCAAAATGCTCAGGAGCATTTCCCAGTAGAGTCACCATTTGTTGTGGCTACTCCACAACGTATCCCAAAATTGGGGACCCACCTTTTTTGCATGTGTTCCAAGAAGACTGAAGTGGACCATAGGCCTAAGATCAAGAAAAAGAAGCAAAACACCACAAGGAGAAAAAGTGTCACGATATCGCGACATGTTGCACCATCGTGGCCAGAGGAGAAAAAGTGTCGCGATATCACGACATGTTGCACCGTCGTGGCCAAAAGGGAAAAAGTGTCACGATATCGTGACATGTTGCAGTTTCACGGCCAAAGGAGAAAAGGTGTCACGATATCATGACATGTTGCACCATCATGGCCAAAGGAGAAAAGGTGTCGCGATATCGCGACATGTTGCACCATCACGGCCAAAGGAGAAAAAGTGTCGCGATATCGTGACATGTTGCACCATCGCAGCCAAAGGAGAAAAGTTGTCACGATATTGTGACATGTTGCACCATCACGGTCAGAGGAGAAAAAATGTTGCGATATCACGACATGTTGCTTGGTCGTGGTCAGAGGAGAAAAAGTGTCGCGATATCGCGACATGTTGCATTTTCGCGATTAAAAGAAAAGAGAAAGAGCTATAAATAAAAAGTGTCGCGATATCGCGACATGTTGCATTTTCACGATTAAAAGCAAAGAGAAAGAGCTATAAAGAAAAAGTGCCACGATATCGTGACATGTTGCACTTTCGCGATTCTAAGAAAAGAGAAAGAGCTCAAAAGAAAAAGTGTCGCGATATCGCGACATGTTGCATTTTCGCGACCAAACGAGAAAAGAAAGAACAAGAAAGAAAAGTGTTGCGATATCACGACATGTGTTTTCATGACCAAATAAGAAAGGTGTCGCGATATCGTGACATGTTGCGTCGTCATAGCCAAAAGAGAAAAAGTGTCACGATATCGCAACATGTTGCTTAGTCTCGATTAGAGGAGAAAAAGTATCGCGATATCACGACATGTTGCATTTTCGCGATTCAAATCAAGGAGAAAGAGCTATAAAGAAAAAGTGTCACGATATCGTGACATGTTGCATTTTCATGACCAAACGAGAAAATAGAGAACAAGAAAGAAAAGTGTCACGATATCGCGACATGTTGCATTTTTACGGCCAAACAGGAAAAGGTGTCGCGATATCGCGACATGTTGCGTTTTCGCTGCCAAACAAGAAAGGGTGTCGCGATATCACGACATGTTGCATGGTCGTGGTCAAAAGAGAAAAAGTGTCACGATATCGTGACATGTTGCATTTTCGTGATTCAAAGCATAGAGAGAGGCAAAAGAGAAAAAGTGTCATGATATCACGACATGTTACGTTTTCACGGCTTCAAGCAACAAAAGAGAACAAGGGGGCAGAAGTGTCGCGATATCGCGACATGTTTCATTTTCGCCAATGTAACAGATCTGCATAGTGACGTGGACATAAGGACAAAATCTAGTGAACAAGACAAAGCGTTACATAAGGAATATTTAATGATTTGAAATCATTTAAGATGGCCGTTACACATGGAGGGAATTGGACGCAAGCCCATGTGGAGAAAACACAACAAGGGGCCACAAAATGGAAACCAAAGCACATGAACAGTCAAAGAAGGTGAAGCGAATGACCATTGGAAAATGAAACGAAAAGCTTTTTGAAAATTTTAAATACGCCATTCAAAGAGGCCAGAAGGGCTGAAAATTGTAGAGAAAAACAAAGACTATCTTTCGAAATAAAGGAGTTTTTTGGCAAGAGCAACTCTTGTGTGTGAAACCAAAAGGAGATTGAAACTAAGACTGCTGTTATTTTTGTAAATATTTCCTTTGCATTATTGCTTCTTGTATCTATTCATTGATGCCATAAAGTGGGTTACGATAGGTGAATGATGGAATGATGCAATTATTTTTTTCCTTAGAGTCTTGCATCTGATCTAATCTGACTGTGTTTATGTTACAGGTCTGTTAGGTCAGGTAGTCTTAGAATTTCATCTCATAACTTGGGGTTTTGCAGGGAGGAGGTTGCTAACCAAATTAATGTCCTGTTTTGTTTTTCCAGCTAGCTGTTGTAGATAATGTTTATGTTTTATTTTTTTTGATATTGGGATTAACCTCGTCTTAAAATCTACTTTTTTTTATTCTGGTTTGTTCCAGAATTTCTTGCATCTCCAAACGCCTTCATCTAATTTTTAGATAAGATACGGGTTTAGGAGGGCTACTAATTCCAAATGCACATTAAATCAGATTAAGGGAAAGAATCCTAATTTTCTAACTTACCAACCTTAATAACACCAAATGCTAACATAGGTATAGTGGAACACTTTTAAACGAAGATAAAACGAATCTGCTAATTCTAAAAAAATGAACCTCATGTTAAAGGTACATAGTTTAAAATGAAGTGGTTTAAACCACACACTTTCTCATTTAGAACCCTTTTTTTAAGCTAAAGATAAAAGAGGTTACTAACTGGGTTTTGGGTAGATCATTTTAATCTTAGGAACATTAAAAGAAGCTATCATCACTTTTGGTTGATTTAATGGATTATGGTTGCAAAGTATTCATTCAAATTATTAAAGGCCCCTTGTTAACTATTACTTGCAGGGTTTAGGTTATTATGGCATACATTCATTTATTTGCCTTAGTCTTGATTGATTACATGCACATGAATGTTTGTTCATAAGAACCTTGGAGAAATGAGTAATGCTACTTAGTTTCTTTGCAAGAGAGAGTTTCCTGTTTGAGACTCTAGTTGTGGTGATCATTTTGCTATAGTGCAAAATATCCACTCAACATGACACAAGGAACCAACCCATAAAAGAAGAAGCTATGTTGGAGGATATATTCATGATTCATATCATAAATAATATCCCCTTCAACATACTTCCATTATTTCATGATCAAATTAGGGTGAACCAAGTTTACCACATTGTAAAATAAAATTTTAGAGGGATAAGGCTGTCCCTCATCCTCATTACTCCACTCTAAGCCTTGATGATTCATGAATTCAAAAAAGGTGAGAACTTGATCATCAGTAGTTGGTAAGGGTTGGTTTTTATTGGGTATGTAACCTATGCCACATATCCCAATCCAAAGCTCAACTTCCAAATGCTTTTGAATACCTTATTGTTGTGGCTCTAAACCCTTACCTTCATATCCCACACTAGATATGATTTGCTAAGGAAGTAGATAGTCATTGGATAGATAACAATGGGTAAAGGTTCTCTCTGATGGAAAAAGGTTACTACCACAAATATTTTCTTCTTGGGACATACCCACATAGGTAAATTTACACATACCGATGTGTACTAATTCATCATTTTTATGAGGTAAACCCATAGTTTAGGATGAAGGTGATAGCTTGGCTAGATCTAGAAGAGAACGTTCAAACAGATGATTGGTTTGATCTTGTGATGAGATTATTATTGGTGGTTCTTCACTAATTTTGAAGTTATAAAACTTCTTGGTGACTTGAGAGTGATGAAAATAAATGAGAGGAGAAGAAGAATAAAATTTATGAAGAGAAATAAATGGATAAAAACTGTCCGTAGATTGGGCTTGCTCAACTATTGAGAAATATTGGAATGGATGAGGATTGCCCTGATAGTGATAAGATAATTTTTAAATTCATACTTCAAACATTAGTGAAGAGTAGAAGGGATAACACTTATGACATAAATCCAAGGACATACAAGAAGAAGATTATAAGATGTTGGGCAAGATACCACAAAAAATAAAGTGTCTAAGGTCTTGGATCCTATCCTAAGGGGAAGGAATAAAATATCGCAGGCCTCTTAGGGCTTGTTTCTAAAATATTTTATGATAACATCAGATTTGGTTAAATCTTCCTCCCTAAGTCCAAAATTTTGGAAAAAATTATAAGTGCATATATTGAGGGAGGAACCATTATTCACCGATATCCTCTTGATGAACTTTTAACCAATATATCCAGTGATGTAAAGGGGAGAATCCCATTAGAATTCAATGAGGGAAGATCATCATCATAAAAATATATGTGAATTATCTTAAGAAGACCTTTAACATTAGCTAGGTTACTAGGGGGAAGATTTGCAGGAAGAATTATTGACTTAGAAGATTCAACAAGGCTTCCTTATGAATAGGAGAATTTTATCAAAGCTCTAAGAGGGATATCTTGGAAAGTGTGTTACTTAAATGTTGTTGGAGGTTGAAAGAGACTTTTGGTTGTGGATTTAACATTAAGGGTGGGTTTTTTGTTCTTGTGCTCGTTTTGTGGGTACTCTTAAGTACTAAGGGTGGTCTAGAAGGTTGGTTGGATGTGGAACTTGTCTCCTACTAATATTGTTGATCAGTTGAGCTTGAGATTTTTGCCTTGTAGTAGCTACTATCATACCAACCATGTTGTTGTAGGGATGTGGCACATTATGGTATGATACTTGATTAGTTGCTTGTTGCCCATGATTGGGTAGAGTATTTTGGAAGGTCCCCATATCTTTATTAGTTGTGAGTATCTGTTGAGTAGGAGGTTGATTAGTTAGAGGTTTGTGATTAGGATTAGGTTGAGAGTCATCTCCAAAAAGGTGACCCTCATCTATTAAAACTTGAACCACATGTTTCAACCTCTTACATGAACCTATCATGTGCCCTTCCACTCTATGATACAATGTTGATAAAGCTTATACCAAAATATCATTGTATCAGGTTGTCTTATGGGAGGTAATTCAATCATCTTAGCTTCCAAAAGTTGCTTAAGGACCGAAAAAATAGGTTGGTTGAGTCTAGTAAAATTCCTTGGTGGGGGTTTTTGGGGTTTCCTAAGTACCAACTTCTACAAGGTACTAGCTACATTGAAATTGTTGGTTTACCTATATTTGTTACCCCATAACCAATGTCATGCTTGTTATTATATTATGTTTTTTTGGTATTTCCTTTTCTTTCCTTAACTTGAGTTGATCTCTTCGACAACAACCTTCTTTACTCTTCTTGCCAAATTGATTGCTTGTTCGAAAGAGGTAATGATTGTTGTTTACAAATCATATGAGATTTGATATTGTAAGTTATCAATGAATATCTCTAACACATATTGAGGAGGGAGGGTGTACCTTAATCATATAACTAAACTTCTCCATTGAGATAATAATTCTGAGAAATTTTCATTTTTTCCTTGCTTTAGGAGATACAAATATTGAATGGTTACTCCTTTCTCCACATAAGCTCCAAATTGCTGAACAAATAACTCAGTTGTTTCTTCAAAATTTCTCAAATAATGATGGGGTAGTTGATAATACCATTCCAATGCCATACCACCAACACTTTAGGGAACATCTTTAATAACAACATATCATCATATATAATACCATAGCATGTTGTTCTAATCATCCTTAAATGTTCTATTGGATCCTCTATTCCCTTATAATGGGTAATATTGGCATTAAAAAATGCATGGGGTAGGACCTAGAGGCTACCATAGGATCTAGGTGTTAATTGCACATTTCTTTATAGTTATAAGTGAAACTTGGAGCTTGAAGTGTATTCATTCGTAATCCCAATTGTGTCACTATAATTTTCAAACTTTACATGTTTGGATTCTTGTTGTGCAATGCCCCTAGATTCCCTAAGGGTGGGTTATAGATAGGCTATTGAAAGGGAGCTTGTTTAAAATTGGAGGTATTAACACTATTATGATACGTGTTATTGAATGGTATGTTTTGTGTAGCCTCTTGTCATGGGATATAATTTGGATTTGGAGGAACAAAAGAAGGAATGTCGAAAGAAGGAAATTGAACATTATTTTGGGATGCACTACTAATTGGAGGATGTTGCAAAATTCCCCCAATGTTTGTGGTTGTTATAATAGCATATGTGGGTTTATGAAAGATATTAATATTAGGAGAAGATTGAAACAATAAATTGATGCAAATGTTTTGAGGAGAATTAAATTGAGATGAGACATTACAACTTAATTGAAGTGGGTGTCTCTTTCCAAGGCTTCATTTAGGACTTTTCTATGTTTCCTAAAGATATTAAAGAGCTGATTACGTGATTTAAATCCTAACCATAAGGTACTTCAATAGTATTAGATTCATAACCAACCTCTACATCCTCTTCTTCCTCTAGATTGGGATTCTCCCTATCAACCTGATCATCCTTGTGGCATAGAGAACTCTCTTCTGGTTGTATCATATTTCTCTTATTCCTAAGGTTTGGGGTCATAATATGAAGAGAAAGAGACAAGGAGATACGGGGGTAAAAAACTAATACAAAAATGCACAAGACACAAAAGGGATTTTTAAATTTTTTTTAGTTTTTCTAATATAGGCAAAAATATTAAATGATCTTGCTTATAGTTTAAAACCAAAACAAAAAAGACAAAGGGAAAAGGATTTATAAATGGCAACTAAGGATGTGTTTCACGTTGGGTTCACCAAAGATGTAGAGGGGGAAAATAACCCACCATGCATGATTCTTGATAGATCCATTGGGAGTTGAGGTGATTGTAGGGCTATTATTTCTCTACACTCAGGGCTTGGGGGATCGAGGGGTTCACCAAGAATGGTTTAAGGACTCTCTCCAAGTCCAGGATGGAAGGTTTGATATGTTTATTGAGAAAGCATCTAAGTTTGGTCTTACTAAGATGTAAACTATAAAGAATTAAATAACAATGCAAGCAGACAACGTATTATTACTAGAGTGATTCTTTGATTCTATAAGGACTATCCCTAATCTTGCAAGAAAGTAAATATTTT